>CP144695.1:21337298-22739298 GCA_036885675.1 Vigna mungo
AGTGAACTTCAAGCATAACTTAGCCTTACAAAACTAGCTTGTCTAAAATTAATAGAGTTGTTGGACATATTAACAAAACATGTAGACTCAAGTAATTGCTCCTTAGCATTTGCAGGTAATATTTTCTACTCTTATACACTATGTTAAGAAGTGAACTTTAAAAACCTAATTCAACCTCATAAAACTGGCTTGTAAAGTGAGGTTTACACCCATTTATACATTATAAATTAGCATTTTCTCTAGGATAGGTTCAAACCCATAATTCTAATATCATGTTAAGAAATGGACTTTAAGCCTAATTCAACTTTACAAAACCGGATTATAAAGTGATGTTTGCATTCATTAATATATTCTAAATTAGACTTATCTTTAGTAGATGTAAAACTTCTAACACACTCAATGTCTTAAGTTCCTCTAAAGCTCTATGGGTAGTTGATTCTGAAGCCACACACCACATGTCTCAATCTTCTAATGAGTTTATATCTTATAGAGCCCATGCAACTAACTAAAAATTTGCACTTGAGGATGGAACTTTCATCACAGCTGCTGGAAAAGAAGATGTTATGATAAATCAGAATCTAATTCTGAAGGTTGCTCTAAATGTTCCAAAATTATCTGCCAATTTGATTTCTCCTCACAAGTTTACAAGGGATCTACATTGTTTGATGTTTTTAATTCTAGAAGATGCCAATTTCAGAATTGGAAAACAGGGAGGTTTTTTTTTTCTCTTTTTTTTTATCGATAAATGTTAGTTATTAGTATTTTGTTAGTGTGGAGAATTGAACCCACAACCTCTCCCATCCTCCCTTCCAAACTCATTAAACCAACCTTATAACTCCTAAGGGAGACAATCGGCTCTACCTTCTAGATGATGCTAGCAGGATGCATAGTACTAACAGTCAAATTCCTTTGTATTTGATGTCAGAAACAACTCTTTCCAATATAAAAAAATAAGGTCTGGTTATACCACCTTCACTTAGATCATCCATCATCCAGTACCCTAGAAATTATATTTCCTAGTTTATTTCAAAAAGTTGACAAAGAAATGTTTCACTGTTATACTTGTGAATGTGCAAAACACAAGTGCACTGATTTCCTCTAGTAATAATGGAATGGTTGTTCCCTCTGCATTCATACATAGTGTTGTAATCAAGGTTGTCAATCGAGAGTTTACGTAAACTTGTGAGAGTCTAATAAACTCGACTTGTAAGCTCGACTCATAAACTCGTAAGAGTTTACTTTGCATGAAAAAAAATATATAAATAACATCATAATTCAAATAAGATAACAAAATTATATAAATTCAAATAGATAAGCTTCTTCACTAATAAATAAAATGTCCAAAAGCTTAAAATATTGTGGCAGCACAATTTTTTGAACAGTGCAGTGTCCAACATTTTATTTTTGAAAAATAAAATGAACCGTGCTGTGACAAAATTATTAAAATATATGCTACTGTAAAACAAATTATTAAAATATATGATGTGCTGCAAAGTTTACCAATTGAAATACTTGCTCTTAAAACATAAAACCAAGTTAACCATTAAGGGTTTACACTTATGCAACCCGCAAGTTCAAAGACGATACAGCGAGATCGACGGCAAGGTCAACGGCGAGATCGACGGCGAGGTGACAGCGAGATCGATAGATGGTGCGAATGGCGGGAACGAAGGCGAGATTGAACGATAAGAACGAAGGCGGCGCGATGGAAGGCAAGATTGACAGCGCGACGGACGGCGAGTTCGAATGTCGAGATGGACGACGCAATGGAGGGCGAACCTAATGAACGAGGGTGTGGCGGAGGGCGAGATCAAACACAAGATCAAAGGCAATGAAGATGAACAGTAATAAAAACGAAGATCCTAAACTCGCAAAATTGGAACTAGACTCACAATTTCAGGCGAGTTTAGTGAGTCTACCACCGATTCCACCAATCCTACACCAAAAGCGAGTTTGCTTACGAGTTAACTCGAAAGTACTGTTTGAACTCGTAAACTCAACCGAGTTAAAGAGTTAACTCACGAGTTCGATAACACTGATTGTAATTAGAGGAAAATCTTCCTAATTAGAGAAAACATTGGTAAAGGAATAATAACAAACTAGGTAAAGATAAAATACAAAGATAAGATAAAGACTATATATCTAATAACAAGAAAATTTGAAATTACAGAGCTAGGCAGTTTGATATATTTCTTAGGAATTAAAGTGGCTCATTCCCATAGTGGAATTTTCATCTCTCAACAAAAATACGTGCTAGATTTATAGGCTGCAACTAGTAAATTAGGATGCAAACTAGTAGAGACACCTATTCAACATAATCACAAGCTTGGTGAATCAATTGAAGATGTAGTTGAGGATAAGCAATGTTATCAAAGGTTGCTCGAGAAATTGATCTACTCGTCTCACACTAGGCTGGACATTGCCTATGTTGCAGGGGTTGTAAAACAATTCATGCATAATCCAAAGGAGACTCATCTCTAAGTTGTTCATCACATTCTACAGTACTTGAAAATAACTTCTATAAAAGGAATTCTATTTACAAAGGGGAGTGAAACGATCTTAGAAGCCTACACAGGCATTGACTATGCAGTTTCTATAGATGACAAAAAATCTAACTTGGATATTGTACTTTTCTTGGAGGAAATTTAGTCACTTGGAGGAGCAAAAAACAAAATGTTGTAGTGAGATCTAGTGTAGAGACAGAGTTTAGAGCCATGGCCTTAGGATATGTGAAATGCCATGGTTAAAGATACTTTTAGAAGACCTGAAGATTGATTGAAAGAAGCCTATGAGATTGTATTGTGGTAACAAGTCAACAATAAATATTGCACAAATATGTGCAACATGATAGAACTAAGCATGTTGAAGTAGACATATACTTCGTAAAGGAAAAATTGGATAATGGGACAATATGTAGTACACCTTTTGTATCTTCTGGAAATAAACTTGCAAATGTATTGACAAAAGGGCCACATTCAGTCTATTATTCGCAAGTCAGGAATGGATGACATCCACTCACCAACTTTGAGGATGAGTGTCAAAATTCCTTGATTTATGCTGTGGTTAATATTTCCTGTACAGTTTTAATCACATAATTAGGAGATTTAATTACATTGCATAATTAGAAGTATTAATAGGCTGACAGTATATTTTATGTCTATGTATTCTATTTAAAAGCAATTGTTCCTCTATAAATAATACCAGAAAAAGTTTTTCTGACATCACCTAATAGCAATCAAACAAAAATAATTGTAAATAGTAGTGCCCCAGAAGCAAGTTTCCTTATTACAAGAATAAATGCCCTTTTCTATTCCCATCTACATATATCCACTACTGACAACCACCAGTTACATAGTAGCATTATAGTCCATAATTAAAAAAAAAAATGAGAGAAAGAGGAAAGAATAAAAGCTACTACTGCAATCAGAGTTAGCTATAAACCTGCTCAACAAATGCCTCACTTAGTGCCCCAGTTCCATATTTGCTTAGGGCCCCAAATACTGCAAAAGAAGTGGCTCGCATCTTTGCGTTCATGCTTGCCTGTTTAATAACAGTGGTAAGAATTTCCGAAGAGTAGTTAATGGAAAGTTCTCTATTCTTTCTTTTACAGAAACTGAGGATATTAGTAATATGAAGGGAGAATAAAATATCCAAAGAAAATTATAAAAGCAAGAAAGTACCTTCTAATATACAAATACATATATAAATTCTCACTCTTCATAGAGATAGTGCATTGCTGATTTCTTGTTAAATGTGTGCATTTAGTATATGCAAATACAAAAAATAACAGAAATATCCAATTACTAGATATTAGGGATTTAATTGATTTTTTGTACCCTTTACAGTTAGCATTCTTCAGTATAAATAGAGATCAGTATAAAGAGAGAAGAACTTTACGATATTACACAAACTAGTCAATAATTGCCCACAAACCACTGTGTCTGCCTGATTATGTCCATGTGACTACACAACTAGCAAGGGCTCCCTCCAGTGAGCCCCTCTGGCCCATCCTTGCCACATGTGGCTTCACGTGTTCCTGGGAGAGTATAGTTCTTGAGCCTATCGTTGTGTTTAATTGCAAGTTGCATACCTACTAGCTTGCACCCCTATCCCTTCCTATGACATGGTGGTTAGTCAACAACAGTTTCATTTCTACATTCCAGATGCTATTGGACACTCCACATCTTCTGATGATTCTTCTACTCTAGTCTCTCATTTTTAGCATTCAGTGATGCCAATGACACCATAAGATTTTGGTCTAAATCAAGTGTGCTGGTGGTCCAAGAAAAAAAGCAGGAATTGACAGCTTGATCTACCACAGAAGGTGAATATTGCAGTCTTGCCAGCAGTCTTGCCAACACTGCAGATGAACTCCTTTAGCTGCAGTCACTTCTAACTGACTGCAGATTCCTATCCAAATTCCCGTGCTTTTATGTGACTATCTGACCAGTACCTATCTCATAATCCCGTTCTATATACAAGAAAAGGATATGGAACTTGGTACCTTTTTTGTTCGATAGAAGGTGCTTAAAAGGAGTCTCTCAGTAACTCACAATATGCTGCTGACCAGAAGGCTGACATTTTAACCAAAGTTCCCTCACCTCTTCATTTCTACATCTTTAAGAGCAAACTATGAGTGATTGACAGATTTGCTCTTTGTCAACCTCACTGAGTTTGAGGGTGATTTGCTACAATCGCTACCAGAACTGCTCCACTACAGCATGCCATATAGTGGGCAGGGGATGCTCCCCACCATTATATCCTAACTAAGGCAGGTTGGAAGTGATCATAACTAAGATGAATTTCAGACAACCCTGTTGAAATATGGTGTAAATATTGCACATCTACTGTACAATAAATATAGATTTGTTGTTAAGAAATACTTTAAAGTTAAAGGATTGGGATTAGGAGTTTATTTGGTAGATTTGTTTCAGATATAGTCTTTATGCCTGGAGGTTTATTTCCTTTAGTTTAAGAGATTTATGTTCTATCATTAGGATTTTGTTTTTACTAAAGATATGATCAAATTATATTATATTAGTAAGTACAAACCTCATTTTACAAGATGATTTTGAGGCTGAATTAGGCGTAAACTTCTCTTTCTAAGATGGCATTAGATCTCATCCTAGCAAGGTCTTTTCAGTTATTGTGCCACCTGCTATTTAGTTGTTATTGGACTGCCTAAAAGTATTTACTTTCACACTTGAGATGTCTAGTTTTCAGCATGAATAGATGTATTGGAATCCCATATCAACTAGAGATATGATTTAATTATAATATATATGTAGGTGCAAACCTCACTTACAAGCTGGTCTTATGAAATTGAGTTTCACCTATCTAAGTTTTGATGCCTTTATGTCAATTGGTTTTAAGATGAAATATGACAATTCTTGGAACACACTAGCTTTAATAAACATTTAGAACCAAAATAAATACATAAGCAAAATAAAAATGATACATATAACAGTAACTTCACATACTTGAAGATTTCGAAGCCTTATTGAAAGACTAAGCAAAATGGGCTCAACTGCATCATCAGGTGAAGAATCAAGAATCTACAAGCAACTCAAAAGCAAAATAAACAACTGAACTTAGAACGGAAGAAAAAAAGTAAATACAATCAAAATTGGAAACAAAGAACCTCACCATTAGTAAGCATGATACAGCAGTTAATTGCACAGATTCATCAGAATCATCTAGTAGAGCTAATATAACCCCCAAGACTTGAGTTGTATACTTCAGAATATGAATCAGAGGGATCTGCAATTTCAAATTTAGTGATGTTGATATATAGATCTACTACTTGTAATTCAAACTCTAACTCATAACATATGCCACAATTCAATGATCATATTGGATCAAGGTTACTATATATCTCAATCTGATGATTGTCATTACACATAAACAACCACATTTCTCACATAGGAAAACTAATTATATGCAAAAATGAGAAGATAGTTGCCAAGAAATCAAGCATATAAGTTGGCTTAAGTTCTTGTTAAAATAAATACAATTGAAAACAAAGAAACCATGGTGGCATAAGTCATGTCCAAGTATCATAGGTGAAACACAATACCTGCACTAATCCTCTCAAACATAATCGTCGAACAGTTGAAGACTCGTCTGATACATGTCGACATAAAACCTCAACCATTTGCTCCAAAAGTGAACCAAGTCCACCACTATATAATTGAAGATGAAATCAATATGAACTTCAGTTGAAGAGTCAGAATAAGTCAACAAATGCATAAAGGAAAGCGGGTGATTAATTAATATAGTGCCAAGACAATAAACTGCAATATTGCAAATATTTGAAGTTAAAAAGATAAACATTGTCAATGAATGACTTCATCCATAAAATTATTTTAAAAGTTCTATTGAATCAAGAAAATATACATTGCATACAAACAATTATACTGACTAGAGTTTATTCTCCTATAGTTAATGCTAACTACAGTTTACAATTTCAAAATATTCTCTTATTTATCGACAATTATTTTAGAAATTTAAATCAATTTTATAACATGTTTACTCAACTTTAAAGAAATGATTATTTGTTTAATTGACTTTTAAGATTTTTTGGTTGTTGATAAAAAGTCCCTATAATTGTGATCCCTATAATTGTTGATAAAAAGTCCCTATAATTGGGGTTTCCTTAAATAGAGACTCAAGGATGGGGATTAGAGATTGACTAATAAGACCAATATCTACAAACTTTAAAACAAATTTTTACCATCAAAATTTTAAAATATTTTATATAACCAATATAAGCATAAGTTGTGACTTGAGTCTCATGTTGGAAGCATGGAATTCCTTTTCTAGAAGTTCCTTTCAAGTACTGTAGAATGTGATAAACAGTTCCAAGATGAGTCCCCTTCCTTTGGATTATGCGTGTACTGACTTATAACCCCTACAACATACGCAATGTTGAGCCTAGGTTGAGACAAGTAGATCAATTTCCCAACCAGTCTTCGATAAGAATGCCTATCAACAACCACATCTTCAATTGATTCACCAAGCTTGTGATTTTGCTGAATAGGTGTCTCTACTTATTTGCATCCTAATTTACTAGTTTCAGCCAATAAATCCAGCACATATTTCTGTTGCGAGATGAAAATAGCACTATGGGAATGGACAACTTCAATGCACAAGAAATATTTCAAATTCTGTAATCAAACATTTTTTAAGGCTTCCATTCTCCCGAGTTTGTTCTCCAAATATTTTTGGGCTTCACATTAGGAGAATAAATAGAAGAAGGAACAGAACTAGACTGAGTAGATGGCGAATTATTAGGAACAGGACTAGACTTAGTAGATGGTTAAGTATTAGACTTAATGGATGGTGGGGTATTAACGGGACTTAAATATGGGAAACTTAGGTATTGTGTATTTTCATCAAACGTAACATCATGAGACACAAGGAATCGTTTCATTAGAGGGTGATAACATTTGTATCCCTTTAGGTAGGAGAGTAACCAATACATATGCACTTAACAGCCTCAAAATCAAGTTTCCCCCATGATTAGGATAAACATGGACAATGGATACACAGCCAAAGACTCGAGGTACAACATGATTTGTTGTCCTAAAGCCTGAGAAAAATTTGTTTGTCACATGAATCACAATGAAACATTTGTTTGTCAACTTTTGAAATAAATTTGGAAACGAAATTTCAAAGGTACTGAATGATGGATGACCTAAGCAAAAGTGATATAACTAGATTTTTTAGTCTTCTCAAATCTGAATTCTCCACTATCGTCTATTTCATCCATCCTTTTTTGTTCTAAAATCTACGTTTCCCTCCATATTTTTCAAAGAGTCTATTGAATAATTTAAATTTGATGTATGCCTACTTGCAAAGTACCATCAGGTCACATATCCTCCTAGTAAAACAAAAAGTCTTCATCTTTTTGATTTAGTTCATCATGACATCACGGGACCTACATCAAACTCTAGTATATCTGGTACTAAATGGTTTGTCACTTTTACTAATGATTGTACCCCTATTAAATTAATTTTCCTCAAATAAGAAATGTCGGACCTTTTTCCATTATTGCTACATTCTTCCGTGTGATAAAAACACAATTTGGAAAGTTAATTAAATGTTTGGGTTCTTATAATGGGAGGCAACATGTCTAAATTTCTTTCCAAAAATGGTGTTGTTCATGAATTCACATGTGTGGATATACAGCAAAATGACATTGTTGAAAGGAAAATAAAAATATGCATCTTCTTGAGGTCACAAGCACACTTCCTTTCCAAATTTATATCCCTAAATTGTATTGGGGTAAGTACGTCCTTCTTTCCATCCATTCCTATTCTCTCTAGTCTTCAAAGTCAGATGTTTGGATGTGTAGTGTTTGTCCATATTCAGTTCCTAGAATTTTTAAATACATATTCGATGGTTATGCATCTAATAAAAAGGGATATCGTTGTTACCATTCTGAGTCTTTTGAATCTCTTGAATCATATTTTTACCTCTTTCATACAGGAACCGTCTCATACTGATACTACTCTTGGTACTCCTGAAACTTCACCTTGCATATCTTATATGGATATCTTTGAATTGAAGCTACTCCTAACAAGGGTATCTTTGTTCCATAGTCAAGTTAGCTATAGTAATTAGTTATGTCTCTAAAGCTTCTCCTAACAAAGGCATCTATGTACCTGAGTTGGGGTCAACTCCAAACATTAGTGATCCAAAGAGTTTCTTGCGTACACAATATCAGAGGAGCAAAAGCAACCTAACACAATCCAAGACCAACTCCAATTGTCTGAGAGCTAGGAACAAGTGCTCCTTCTTATGCCCTTGGACCTTTGCAAGACCACTAGAATTCCCAAAAAGCAAAACCATAGAACTGGGAGCAATGAAGATAGTTCTACTATGAATAACGGCTTCTGGGGAAGTCCATTTACTTAGCTCACATTAGACCAAAGATAGCCTATGTTGTGAGAAACCTTTACAAGTTGTGAACAAAATCCTCCAATATTGGAAAACAAGCCCAGGAGGGGGATTATTGTTGAAGAGGAATGAAAAACTAAAAATGGAAATGTAAATTGATGTAAATTAGGCCCGATTTGTCATAGATAGGAAATCCACCTCACGATATTGCATGTTCTTGGGTGGAAATTTAATGACTTGGAGAAGTAAGAAACAAAATGTTGTTGCAATGTCTAGTGCAGAGTAGTGCTATCGTGTTACCGATATCAGATAACGGAAAATATCGGAAACCCCAAAAAATCCTTTATCAAGTTATAACAGAAATCATATCCCATTAGAATAAATATAATATATATATACTATAAAAAAAATACATAAATATAATTGTTATGCAAAAGTGATAATATTATGTCTAGAAATTCAAATATGGAAGTGAAGAAGAAAAAAATTAAGAATGTAGGTGACACTTGACAAAAAATAAAAAAGGCATAGCTAAAAGTGACGACTGATGGCGTTGTGTGGCCTCGTGCGACAATGAAAGTTGGTGTGCGGTGGAGAGCAAGGCAAGCAACACTCATGCAAAGGCTAAATCTAGAGCTATGGCACATGGAATGTGTAAATTGTTATAGCTGAGAATTATTCTACATGATCTTAAAGAGGCATTGAAGAGTCTATGATTCTTCATTTTGATAATAAGTCAACTACTAGCATTGCTCATGATCCGATTCAACATGATAGGACAAAACACAAAGATAGATCAACGCTATTCATCCGAAATTGGATAATGGCATTATCCCTACTACTTATGCCTCATCTAGACTTCAGTTAGTAGATCTATTTACCAAAGGTCTTCCTACTAAATGATTTCGTGACCTCATATATAAACTAGGAACGATACATATTTATTCACTATTTTGAGGGGAGTGTTATTAGTAGGATATTAAGTGTACTACTAGAAGCTATTAGAAGATTTTAGAGATCTCTCAACAATTATTACTATAGGGTTACAGTTCTCTGTATATAAATAGAGGTTGAGGTATTGTTTCAAGTTAATCAAATGAATAAGAATCTTCTTTCTTTCAGATTAATCTTTTCAAGTGGTGGCAATTATTCAAAGTGTCATTATATACCCACTCACCTATAACGAACAAATTCTGATAGTGCAGCTGCTGCAGCTTCCCTCTGATATTTCTGGGGTCGGTGCAATGAGTTTTTCAAAAATAGACAAATATTTTGTACCTATATATCCAACAAGGAAAGAAAGTTGGTCAATCAAGTTAACACTTCAGAGGGCTACAATGTTTTACTAGATAGCTCTCAAGGAAAGAAAATGATCCCCAACAATATAACTTTTTTTATCGTATTATTTGTAGAAAATGAGAGCAGAAGGTCAAATGCAAGACATTCTTAAAAGCAGAAAAAAAAATACAGTCACTTCTGCTGGTTAGTCAGGTTCTTTCATTGATGTAGTCTATTCCATAGTCCAAATATCAGTCAAATCAGTATTCGTGAAGGAAAAAGAGTAGGAACGTGACTGGGTGGAGCTAGAATAAGTAACCTAAAAATAAAGAAAAGATGAGACACCTCCTATTGAAAAAGAAAAGGGAAACTGAAATTAACACTAAATCACAGACCACTATATTGATGACAATATTATTTTAAACAGAACAATCAACTAAAGTAATCATTATATTCCAGTGATACCATCATAACCTATCCAACCCAATGTATGCCAAAAACTGATTTTGAAATATTGATTTCATTTCATTAGGAATGAAAGATATTCATGACAAGTGGGCAGACTAGTACTCAACAGCATTAAATAGCCTGTTACGCACAGTCCTTCAAACTGAACTAAATAATATTAAATTATTGAGACTTGTCCAATACAAATAAAATAACAGTCAATTGATACCAAGGCTTAAAACATATAAAAGCTTGTGTTGTTAAGAGAATAATCAAATGGTTCAGATTCTATCTCCAACATGCATAACCACTAATAATCCAATAAAGAGAGAATTGAAGTCCAAACAGTTTATCAAAGAGATTACGATTTAAGATACAATGTCAACAACTTAATCATCATAAACTGAAAAGCCTTGACCTATCAAACAATTTCCAGAAATGGGTTTACATGAAAAGGTGACTCAAGGTTTGATTTACATCTCCAACACCAACAACTAAAATTTTATCAATATATACTGGGGCTACTCCAAATATCCTATTAGCATTTTCCTTTTGGTCATATAATCATTAACTCATCGGGTATCCTGGATATGTAAGGTAATGCTTATACTAGTTAAGTATATTTGAAATCACATTACCTCTTTTGGTCGCTTTATAGATATGCAGCCTGCAATGTCTCCAATGAGACTAATCCACCTTTCATTTTCTGATAGTTCACCATCTCTAGCTAAAATCTAGATAAATGAACACTTTCTGTATTAATTTGAAGACCATATCTTATACCCTAACACGAAGCAATTTTAAATTTGTCTACCTTGCCCATCTCAAGGTCACCAACACATTCACAGAATGCCTGAAATGCAGTAAGAAGATTCCTGCAAAGAATGTAAGTGGAAATAACTGCTTTCTCTGAGTAGTTTTTCACAAATTTTATTTTACTTGTAATTTGTTCGGTTCCCTTGAAGATGCCAACTATACCATATGATATAATATCATGTTCGAAAAAAAAAAAAAGAATGGTAGGTCAGACCTTAAAACTCACTTTGGGGTTTTACCTACAGAATTAAAATATCTCCCCAATTCCATTGAAAACCATCCCAAAATAATATGAACTGTAGATTTCAAAACATACCCTTTTAAAATTATCCCTAACATTTAAATTTGAAAGTGTTATTTATACGTAAAACAAAATAAATTACAGACATACTTGATAGGCAACGCAAATGTGATGCTATCATGCAAGTGAAATTCCAGTGTAAACTCAGTAAGAACAGAAATAGGCAAAAGCAGAAGCACAGTTTCAAAGTGGTTACCTCAACGGTTCATGCTGACCAGAATAGGTTAAACCATGACAGCTTCCAAGTTGCAGTGTAAGCTCAGAAAGAACAGAAGCATAGTTTTGTTCAACGGCCCTTTTTCCAACTTTTCCCCCACCTCTGCATCAAATAATGTTTTGTAAAATTGTTGGATCATTTATGTATCTTAAAGCCAAAAGGCATTGCTGATAATGCAGACCTGAAGAAAGCAGTAAGAGCAAAAATTGCAGCTTGTAGTTTGCCATCTTCTGTATGACTGTCAACGGGACTATCCTCAACTCTGTCCACATCAGCTTTTAGAATCGGAATCTGGCTAAGGACAGATATCACATGTTCTAGAAACAAAACTGACAGTACCATGTGCTGAGAAAATGCCTGGAAAAAGTTGTACCCAAAAAAATCAATTAATTTATTAAAAAAAATCTTCAAATGGAAGTAAAGATGACAACATGAAACTCGTCTTCTAATAATATTTGAACATAAATGTCACTCGGTCCATGTAAAAATTAAAATCAATAGTGTCATCACCTAATAGCTTAAGCTTTTTGGGATAGTTTGATCATAACATAGTGTTAATTAAAGCATATATGATCAAGTGTTCTAGAGTTCAATTGATGTTGCAACCATTGTTCTAATAGAAGGTTAAATTTAAATTAAGAGCACCCAAAGCTTCTAACTGAAGATGCACCATTTTTTTTTAAAAAAAGGTAGTGCTAACCATCACAATATTAATTGTCATCCTAGCTGTGCGCTAACACCACCACAATTAACAATCATATGCAACACCCTAATCCATAAAATAAATGAGAAAAAAAAAAGTGGCGGACTAGACCACTACCCACCAAGAAAACCTATAACAAGGAAGTTGAAATCTTTCTCCAAAAATATCAGAATTTACAGAAGGTATACTATCGTATCATGTAAACCACTGCAAAGTAATACAAAAATTGGTTAACTTATCCACTCTATAGTTCCCTCCCTAAAGATATTAGTGATATGAATCCTCATGTTTTTTACTTTTCCATGCAATTAAGCCATCTATTATGCAATCGTCATGTTCCACTCACTAGAATTGCTAGAATTCTTGTCTGTTGCTTAATTAGTAGGGAAATTCGTAAAAGGTTAAGAAACTCTTAATTCTTGTATCTAACTAATAATTTATTATGCAGAATGACATCCCAGTATTGAACAAATATTGTATCCAACAGCCATTCTATTAGGGGCTGTAAAGCTTAAGAGATAGGTACCAAAGTGCAATGACAATAACGGAAAACTGAAATAACAGTTTATCTGTTATTGAAGGGAAAATAAATCAGGATTTAGGAGACTAATTGTTCACAAGGTTTTCCATACTCAATAGAGTTTGCCATTACCCTAACAATCCTGCCTACAATAACCTCTGACTGTATTTATTTCTATAAGCATAGATTTTCCAAGTCCTCTCATTATATTCCTTATACCTAACCCCATATCTGTGTAGCATAACAGCAACAACTTTTAGAGCCCTATTTTCTTCATATCCAATCATTGCTTTGTGTAAATCAATTCTTGAATAAAAATGATCAGTGGACATTCTGTATAACAGTGGATTAAAGAACTTCATACTGAAAACAATGAGACGTACATAGAATGCATCCTGCATGGGCCATCCTCCACGTAACCTAGATATATCCTTTGTGATCGTATCCCTTCCAGCAGTAGCCAGGACTTCATCAAAAACAGTTTTTGAGCTAGTGTTTTCAGCCAAAGAAGAAATCTTTAGCAAGTAAAGGATAAATTTGCCAGTAGAAAATGACAGACACCACAAACATTGAAGTAAAATCAGAGACAGGTATGCATTATCAGTGAAACCCTAGCCTGTATCAGGATGATACCAAGACTATGTATGAGAAATACATAAGTGATGCAGAAGATCGAAAAAATTGATAATATGGGCAAATTCAAGAGTTACCAATTCTCTCCCAGGTCAAAGCAAATTCCTTCCCATCTCACCTCTCAACCTCCCCCAATTTATACTGTTTCTTTCCATCATACAACACAAGCACACCCCATGATCTAGCTTAGTTAGAATATTCACTCTCCTAATTTTGATAAAGTGCATTGCACATTTTCCTACTCCTTAGACACTGTCATTATTTAATAGGGGATCTATTAGTGAAAAGCTTGAAAACAACATATACCGATTATATATATGAGAGAGAAAAACAAACAAAACCTTCCTAACAAATTAAAACTATGACAAGATATTCAACGAAATATGTCAACTTTAAAAATATTAAAAGGATACAGCTCCAAGAGTTTCCACACGTAAATGCTTGTCAGTTGCATGCACAACAGCAGAGATCAATGATTGGGTTGTCCTGTGGGCAAAAACATTATGTCATGTCACCATAACCTATATTAAAAGTTCAAAAGACAGTACGATATCAACAAAGTTCAAGTAACATTGTGTTGGTGTATACACTATGCTTTAAACCTTGAGATATCAATTTCAGTCAATTCCCCCCCTCTCTTTGTAACAAATTCAACAACAGCTTGAATAGCCCCTTCAGCTGACTGCTTGATCTTATCACATATAGCAACTGAGCAACCATGCAGTGTAGCCACCATCTGTACACCAGTGCCAACACAGTTATTAAATGTAACATAGAAATGATCCATACACACGCAGAGAATCAAAGACACTTACCTCCTCTTTTGTCAACAAAATGCAGAGGGAGGAAACAATCCTGTTGAAAACTTCTGATGGATCAATAGAAGTATCCTGCATATATATACAAATATACATGAAAACCAAGAGCTTTGGTTTCATTTTTTCTGACACTAAAATACAAGATGGAAAAATCAGAACAAGAAGCAAGGAAATAAAACAAAGTGGTCAGTGAACTTACATTCCTCAATATGGCTATAACATCCTCAAGAGAAGATAATGCACTGTATGACAATTCTATAACCTCAGCAGATATAGATGAACCCGCAGGTCTTGGAAGTGAAAGAGAGATGCTAAAGAGTAAATCAATAATCTGCACAAAAAACAATTAATTAGACTATTTAAGAACAAGTCCACAATATCCTCCCTACAGAGCATGCATATTATAGAATATAGACCATAATATATCCCTGAAACTATACAAATACTGAGTGCCTCTTTCTCTGTAAAGGAGCACAACTTCTCATATACTACTTACTTGTGCCGATACTTTTCGGACTTCAGAATTTGGGTCTGCACATCGTGGAAGGTACATTATAACCCTATCTCCCAAGCACAGAGCTTCTCGACTTGGCAGTACAAATGCAGCTGGTGGTTGATAAGAAAAACTATACTTCAGAATATATGAAAGAAGAGCAATTCAATGGTATCTAATGGAACAACATATTTACATGGCAGCTTAGAAAAATTCCTAAACAGAGTCCTGTCGATTTGCTTGTTATGTGCACAACTCCCATGGCAGCCCAGTGCACAATACCCACTAACACAAATCATCCGAAACTTTAGAAGCATCTCATGTACAGCAAGGCAGCCTCGTTTCCTCTGATACTCAATGGGCGAACAGACAAATTGATCAATTTGCCTCAAGATAAGCATTAGCAGTTCTGCTCGACTTCTTCCATCTTCTCCACTATATATTAAATTTTTACTAATCAGCACGAGAAAGAAAAAGTAACTATATATGCACAGAACGACCAGATAGGAATGACAAAAAATGTTCATGACAAAAACTGACTGGCAGGTGTGTTTAGAAGGAGTTCGATAATGATGTTATGTTTGTAGTGCACAAGATGCGCCACCAACAACAAACAAGAACTGATAGCCCAGGATGGAATTAAAAACAGATCTAACAAAAGAGAAACAATTTTATTTAATAAAGCAAAACTTTTTTTTAAATGAACAATAAAAATATAATGATGCACAGTTGACACAGTTCTAAAGAAAACAACAAAGTTGAACAATGTTCAAAAGAACTGGTAATATAACAAACTAGAAACTTAAGCAGAATAAATAATAAAAAGATTTTAACTTAAATTACCCAGAGAGAAGAATTGCACATAAAAGGGTAATCAAGTTGTCTATAAGGGGACTGACAACCTCAACTGGATCATTTGGTATAGCAAAGAACCCCAATGTGGCCTGTCAAATTCATCAGGAAACTTGGATGATTAAATAACCCAGAGAGAAGAATTGCACATAAAAGGGTAATCAAGTTGTCTATAAGGGGATTGACAATATCAACTGGATCATTTGGTATAGCAAAGAACCCCAATGTAGCCTGTCAAATTCATCAGGAAACTAGGATGATGAAAAGGTAGGATTAAAAATAAATCAAATGAAACCCACATACCTTCATTACATGGTTCCTAGTTTCAACTGTTAGCTTTGGTTCCACAGAGACCAAAGTGGTGCAGGCACTTATAGCAAGGGCCTAAATATAAGAAATCACATTAGCAAACTGACATACTCTCAGCTTTAAATGACCGTCTTCATCTTAGGCATAACTCAATTTTATATACCTGAGTACGCAATAGGTCATTGTAATCAGCAAAACCATCTTCATCATCCCGACCCATTAAAGTTAAAATATAATCAAGCAGTTGGTCCCTTCTTTTCAGTGGAAATGGTGAGCCACTTTCAGCAGCATTAATAACAGCATTACCTGCAATAAATCAAGCTCACAATTAATCAAACAGAGTCAGTCATAAAAATTATTCATTAAACATAAACAAATCATGAATAACATGATTTCTACAACTATTGTATATGGGGCAAAATAACCACAACTTTCACAGATGTTCACTTTCTAAAGTAGGTTTTGTAGCAATCCCTTTTTTTGCATAACTTCAAGTCAAGTGAGAAGAAAAAAATAGAAGATAAGTGTTCATGACAACCATATCAGCAGTTAAAAAATGAAAGGGATAATAATGAGAATGAAAAATAATAAAACTCTGAAAAGATAACTATAAACCTAGTAAATCAATTGCTGTGATGACCGCTTGCTTTGCTTTGGGATGACGCACATGAAGGAGTCGTGAGAGCACATTGGTGCCCTGCCCACAAATAAATGAAACGATGTAATCAACTTTCCCTTACTACAAACATATGCAAATAAGCAAAAAAAACGCACTTACAGGAAAGGAGACAATCAACCTACACTTCATTTACGATTTTGTTCTTTCATGCATAATTTGAACAGAAGAGTAAACCAGGACACAATCCTTTTTTTTTTAAATAAAAAAAAAAACTAGGTTCTGATATAGACTGGTTCTATAACTTTCATTGGTTTTCAAAATGCAAATTAATGAAACTGTTTAGAAAATTGTTTTTTTTTAAAAAAAAGTGGGATTTAAGGCTAACTCAACTCACTAAAATTAGCTTGTAAGGTGAAGTTTGCAATTACTTATGTACACAAAATTGGCCTTATCTCTAGTCGATGTGAGACTTCCAACACACTCTCCCCACACTAATGGGGGCAACAACAATAGCGACAGAACCACAACCTGGGGTCACTTCAGGCAACCCCAATAATTAAAAAAAAAAATGGCTGCACTTCAGGTAATGTTAATGAGAACCATAACTAAGACGGAAAGAAAATTGCGGAAGGAGGGCTCTAGATCATGAGCTCTAATACCAACTTAAAAGGATGAATATGAAAGAAAGAAGATGGTTATTGGTTAATTCATTTGAAATAGTATATCAACTTCTATATATAGAGAACTCAAACCCTAAAGTAATAGTTACAAGAGATCTCTAGAATCTTCTAACAACTTCTAGTAATACATTTAATACTGTTGTAATTAGAGAAAATATCTATAAAATCTTCTTAATTAGAGAAAACATCTATAGAATCTTCCTAATTAGAGAAAATATCAATAGGATCTTCTAGATTATTTTTCAATATATTGTTTCCTTATTTCCCTTTTTAAGAATATTAGATTGCTACAAATAGAGGTAAGGAGAATGTAATTGATATGAATGAAAATAATAAAGTCACTCTCTTTTTCAAGTTGGTATCAGAGCTCCCGATCTTGGGAGCTCTGTTTCCGCTACAATAGTACCCACCGCCGCTGTCCAATTTCCTATCATTTATGACTCTTGATATGAAAGCTTATAAAGAGAAACTCAAGCGTTTGAAAGCAATGGTTGAATCAATGAGTACACCCTTTGAATCATGTCCCACGCATATGACTGCTTCATGTCCCATTTGATTGCACTGTATGCATTTAATATTTGGTCTCTTCCAACATCTGAATGGAGGGTGACCTATTTTGCCACAGTGTTCACAAGGAGAGTAATTTTTCTTTTAACCCTTTCCTTTGTTGTAATTATTTGCATTGCTTTGACGGTTGGCTGGATGATTCTACTTGTAGTTTTTTGCTTGTTGGCTCTTGGCTAGAAGAGCACCTTCAGTAGCATAATCTTCCCTCAATCTTCGTTGCTCTTGGGCCTGGAAGACATGTATCACTTCAACAAGAGTGATTTAGAAATATTTTGTGTTCTCCAAAGAAGCAATACATGCTTTATACCTTTCTAGCACCGTCACCAAAATTTTCTCAACAATTATGGAATCTGCAAAATTACTTCCCAATAATTTTATCTTGTTGGCAATACCCAACAATTTGTCTAAATACTCCTTGATAGTGTCAGACTCTTTCATCCTCTAAAGTTCAAATTCTCTCATTAAGTTAAACACTTGCATGCTTCGAATTTTTTTATCTCCAGTGTATTCTATCTTTAGATAATCCCAAATTGCTTTTGCTGATTTGAGAGTCATGATCCTAGTAAAGATGGTTGCAGAGATGCCAACATAAAGACATGACTTTGTTTTTGCTTTTTGGGTTATCTTCTCCTTATGATTTTTTATTTGGGCCACAGTGGGATTGTCTGGCAGCAGAAGGATTTCAAAATCTTCTTCTATGGCTTCCCAAAGATCTAAAGCTTCTAGCTAAGCCTCCATTTTAACATCCCAAAGATCATAATTTTCCCCATTGAAAATTGGAAGAGCTACTTGGAAAAAGCTTGTTTCAGAATCCATTATGAAGGTCCCGTAAGAAAAAGAGCTCTAGATACCAGTTGTTGGTAATTTATAAGAAAGCATAATTCCTTTAATAGGGAACAAAAATGAACAGAAACGAACGGGCAAAAAATATTGAAGGAGAACAATGGAAACTTGCTTTATTAAATCAGAAAACATTACAATTTATAAAACTTGCAAAAAATAACCACCCACTAATAATGTGTTCCTAGAAATAGGCCATTAAATAAAATGCATGAATCAGATATAACAACCCTAACTGATTCCTTAAAATTAGGGAAACAATGACAATTAAAAAAATAAAATAAAACAGAATAAAAGGTGGACATGTTTCAATCCTGAAGCATTTTTCTAACAAGTAAGTATCTTTTCCTGCTTGAATCATATTAATAGTGAATTTCTTTTTAACCCACATTCACTTTGCTGTTAACTCTATCGATTTGCAGCTTTCAAATGTACACCTTTGAGATGGATGAACTTTGCTTTGCTTGCTACGAATCTTTGCTCAAACTAATGGTTATTTAGATATATGGCTAAGCTATCATTCTAGCTATTCTATCCAGATTCACCATCTCTGGATTTCTTTTCCAACTACTTAAAGCTTAGTACACTTCAACTTGGGGGTGCTGGAAATAAGAGATATTTATAATGATACCATTTTAACATATTTGGGAATATCCTACATTCTCTATGGATTTATTCTTTTATATTTTGTGATTTGTTTCCTTATTTAATTAGGATATTTGTAATTGTAGGGATATCAACCAAATTTCATTAGAATCTGATTTAATAGAAATAAGAGATATTTATAATGATACGATTTTAACATATTTGGGAATATCCTAAATTCTCTCAGGATTTATTCTTTTATATTTTGTGATTTGTTTCCTTATTTAATTAGGATATTTGTAATTGTAGGGATATCAACCAAATTTCATTAGAATCTCATTAATAGGCTTATAATATCATGTATCTAGGAAAAATATCGATATAGTTATTTGTATCTATTGTAATCAACTTATATAAAATAGACTCAGTCGAATACTTAAGACACACAGTTCCACATCTCAAACATCATTTTTCTTTTTAAACAGTACCTAATTATAACTGCATTTAAACAGAACCGAGAATGGTTCATAATGAAACATTAATTATTCCTTAAGTATATGATCAGAAATAGAGCAAGACAACAAAGACAAATGCAGAGAAAAAAAAATGACCTACAACAAGGGCATTTATTCTGGCTTCAATAACTGTTGATGGAGCATACTTTGCAGCATATCCATACATTAGTGCCAAAGCAGCATGAATGTCATCAGACTCTTCCGTTCTGAAACTATCTGAAAATAATGACAGGATCCTGCAACAAATAAAAGCTACAAATAGATAAGACAGTCTGAAACTATATGAATCTTGAGAAAAGAAAAATGAAAAACAGAGCATTCAGCAGGTAAGTTAAGGAACACTTGCAATGATGAAAAACAGAGCATTCAGCGGGTAAGTTAAGGAACACTTGCAATGATGAAAATGTTAATGTTCAATGACAGGAGATAAAGATCTATCTCTCTCCAAGCTGGTATCATGTTCTTATGCAAAACTTACTGTTCAATAAACAGAGTATGTATCAAATAAAAACAACAAATTCTGAATGTAATATAATCTTCGAAAAGAAAAGAAAAAAAAAACCATTTTAAGAAGACCTGATGGAAGGGTAGGTAACGGACTCAAGACAGAATCGGGATTTGGCCTGATATGAAGGCAAGGGAAAAACAAGGGAGAAAAAAAAGAAGGGAGGGAACGTAATTGGGAAATGTGCATGACGTGCTTGAATAACAAGATTTGGGAACAGAGCAAACCACTGAAGAGATTAAAATCCTATTAGCATTCTATAGTTTCCTTTTCCTGCTAAAGAGGATCTATGTAAATAGATTCCTCCGTTTCTGATGCCATTTAAATTACTAATAGAAACAGAAAAATTCCAGTAATATTATGGTGATATAAAAGCATAGTTACTGTTTTATTTGAGATTATTATACAAGGAGCAACAATTTCATAAGCTATCATTGAAAAACTTAAGGTTTTGAATTCCAATGTGATATGTATTAAACTGCAAACATCCAAAACATGAAAACAAAACATAAAGGAGAGAAAGGACGATGGAAACAATTCACACGTGTGGCAGTAAAATCTGAACATCAAAACTTCATCAAATAACATTTTGCAAAAAAAAAACGGTATACACTCAATCCTACAAATCAAGCATAAACCTCTGAAATATGCCTTGCCCAACATTGTCTAAAATGTCCTTCAGCTTGTCCAACACTGTATCCAAGTGTGATGCAGCAACCTTAATAAATAGAAAGTATGTTTAAGAAGCAATAGGAAAGGAAAAGGAATCCAACAAGATCAAAATAAATAAAAAGATTAAATCACCAATCCCATTGCTTTTGCCAATCCAAGTCTGTTTGTTGGAATTGCAATGTTTGCCTGCTTGTACATCCAATTTATTTTATCACGGACATAAGCTCTTTCGTTAACCTTTTGAAGCAGAATGCCTAGGCACCTGTGTTCAAGTACAATACCTTTTTCACACCTTTTCCAATCTTATGTAATGGTAACTTGAATTTTCAAAAGGCACGTGCATGCAGAGGACCAAATTGGAGAATCCATAGTTATGCCAAAAGTTGGAAATATATACTGTGGTATATGGGTGTTTATGCACAGGCTAGTAATAATAAAAAGGAAATAAAAAATAAAAAAAAAAAACATGAAACATTTTGCTCATCTTTTTCAATCACTTCTCATCACAGGCTTTAGAATTCTTACAAATGCAGATTTAGGCCTAGGCCCAACTCGTATGACCAACTTGGGGTTTTTCCCAATACACCCACTCACATCCAGCACTATTAGGCTTCGTAAATAGATAATACAACAAGTGACTCTTTTAATTGATCTAGAACAGATTCTCATGACATCTTACAAAGTAGCATTAGGCTTAACGCAACCGGCTTAATAGGTAAGGATTTTCCCCACTTATATAGTGTACTTTGACATTATCTCTAAATGATGTGGACTTCCTTTTTTTACCAACAAGAACATTTCTGAAATCAACATGACAATTTTTAATTAATAAAAGGAAACCACTAATGTAATATATTGCAGTCAAAAATTGAATTGATTCCCCATTTGTTCTTGTACTCCAATTGTTTCTTTCATTAAAGATTTGATCATTTAGGGAAAGTATTGAATTTTCCCTAAGGCATGTGGACTAGTTTCTGTTGACTGGATTTATTGGTTTTGACAGAACGAAAGAAACCAATGTGCACGGCAATGTGTAATATTTATGCTACTCTTTTGTGCATCAAGTTGGATAACAATTCTTACATTTTTATGAAAAATTCTTTTGCTGTGCATTTCATTTTGAGAAAATAATTAGCCATCTTTTGGCTTGTACTAGTAAAGTTCATGGTCATTGTTTTTATGACATTATCTTATCACACTTTATAGTATCTAAGATTATTACCCTTTAGGAATAGTTCCCCTATTTTTCATTATCTTTAAGGATTTTTACCACATTTTCTTATTTCACAATTTGTTTTCCTAATTAGATGGGATTATGATAGTAATGGGAACAATGAGAAGGCATGTAAAGATTATTATAGAAGGAAAACTAAAAGGTGCAGTGGAACAATAAATGAAGAGGTGGAAGTGGTGTAGTGGAATAATAAAGAATTGAAGAGATGGAAGCTTTGCAGTGGAAAAATAAATGAAGAGGTGTAAGTGGTGCACAATAATGGAGGCAAATGAATCTGTGCTTTTGGAGTGAGAGTTGGTCTATATAATTAGACCAATCAAATCCTTTGAGGGACACACTTTTCTTAAGAACTTGGAGTTGTAAATGAGTATTATCTCATGGTAAAGGAGAGAGCACCTTTGTATGTGTTTTCTGTTTTTTTTCTAAACAATAGAGATAGCCCAAACATGACATTTAATCCTTGGTGCTTTGAGTTTCCTTTTTCCAAGTCTCTTTCTTTTATGTTTTGTTCATGTATCCAAACAAACTGGTCTTACCTGCCACATCTGAAAAGAAGGGGAACTACAGAAAGTACAGTGAGTTCTTTGGAAACATTGGCCAACAAGCAAGGAAGAGTTATGGCAAAGATGAAGACAGAATTGCCTATAAGCAAAGATATCTATGGGACACAGGAGATTAAAGTACTTCTTCAGGACATCAAGAAAGGAAAGAAAAAGGTAAAGACGGGTTTGGATATTGTGAAAGATAGCTTACAGGATGTATAGGATTAATCTCCCTTGTGTAGAAAATACAAATAGAGTAATGTATTTATAATAATGAGAATGTGGACTAAGTCCAAATACAAATGAATATGTAAAAATAACATAATTAACACAGAAAATGTTTCCTTAATTAAAGAAAATCAAAGAAGAACATGAAAATAAGACAAATATGGAAACACCACAATCTGGCAGATTGATGAGTTAATGAAGATTTACAAAAAAGATCTCAATTGTTAAAATCAGGTGTTCTATGACAAGAACAAAGAAAATCCTATCAATGAATTCATAACTAAAATATTGACTATTAAAAGCTTTAGCCTCTAGATACCAAGTTGAAAATAGTAAAACAAGGTATAGGATTAATCTCACTTGTGTAGTAAATACACATAGGGTAATGTATTTATAATAATGAGAATGTAGGCTAAGCCCGAATACAAATGAATATGAAAAAACTAACAAATAAACATAGGAACTATGCTTCCCTAATTAACATAAAACACAATATATCTAACAATGTTAAGAAGTGAACTTTAAGCCTAACTCAACCCCACAAAATCGGTTTGTATGGTGAGGTTTGTCCCACTTATATATACTATAAATATATCTTATCTCTAGTCACGCCGAGGTATATACATCTCGAGCGTGGGATTAAACATTAGTAGGTGGAACAATATGCCCAACAAACAAAAAATCTCGTTAGGATAGGCTCTAACAATGATTCTGATACCATGTTAAGAAATGGACTTTAAACCTAACTCAATTTCACAACCGACTTGTAAGGTGAGGTTTACACTTACTTATACACTAATAACTTGTCTTATCTCTAGTTAATGTGGGATCTCCAATTCAAGATATGAAAAAACTTAAAGAATTGCTTAAAGTTATCAAGAAGAACAAAAAGGGGTCCGAAAGGGAGAATTTAGTGAATGTAGAAGAGAAATGGGAAGAGTAGTCTTTCTAGGATAAAAACTATGATGAGAAGAATGAAAAGGGGTCCAAAGGGGTGGGAGAATTCGACTGGTAGAAGAGATGAAGGAAGAACAATCTGTCCCGAATGACAACTACGATGAGGAGGACAAGGACAATAATGCTTTTGATAATTAGGAGGAAGAAACAATTCACCCTTGGGTTAAAAGGTTGGAGTTGTCAATGTTTGTGGGAATTGGTCCTTTAGGAGGGATAACTCAACCTAAAAGATTCTTTTGAGGTACAAAACATCTCTTAAATGGAAGATTTCCACTTGGCCCATAACAACATCGAGGGAAACACTAGTCACTGGTTCAAGTTCTGGCACCAAAAGACCAAGAATCCATCTTGAGAGGAGTTTGCAACTGTTATGAGTAGAAGATTTGTAAGCAAAAGGCAGTTTGAGTATTTTAAAGAGAAGAATGACATAGGTCCAAAAACGGACTCTTTAGCTGAAGTTGTGACTATGGCTCAACATCATGATGTAGTATTTGAATCTCTTGCTTGTTCAATAGAGAAAAACGGGAAAAGTAGACTTCTCCAATGGGAAAAACCTGGTACTTGTTGATTATGATCCTCTTATTTGAGATAGAGATGTAGCTTACAAGGCAAAGAATGGGAGTGATATATAGGGAGTCTAGAACAATTAACTTATTCTATGAAGGAAGGGAAACTTAATGAATATACCAATAGAAGCAAGGTCAAAGAATCACTAGAGCACACATATAAATCTTACACGAACAAAGGATTTGATGGAATTGGTCAGACATCTGGAGCACATACTTTTAGACTTGACGGTTTACCATCTCCCAGCAATTCCAACAGGAAGTCTCCTCTTGTTTAACACCTCTTATAGTTTTTTGGGCACCAATTGTGCATGAAGTGCATCAACAGACTGATTCATGGATATACCAAACTTTTAGAATGTACCAGGGTAAAGAACATGTTGAAGTTGAGTTTATTGTTGGGTCTATATTCATTGATGGAGTTGGAAAGGAAATTGCAACTGAGATTAGAGCAAATTTTGCAAGCAGCAAAGCCATCTATCTAGTTTCCCATGAAATAATTTCATTGAACTGTGTTCAAGAATATAAAAAAGACTGGCACGGGGAAAACACTTCTGCCATTAAAGATCAATTTTCAGAATTTAACCTTGTCGGCGGTGGGTATTGTTAGGAAGGGAAATATTGAGATAGAGGAATGCGTATTACACGGGTATTGTTAGGAAGGGAAATATTGAGATAGAGGAATGCGTATTACACGGGTATTGTTAGGAAGGGAAATATTGAGATAGAGGAATGCGTATTACACAGGTGTTCCGGGGCTATCTTTTTGGTATTGAAAGTCTTTGACTTCGGTGACAGGGAATAACCTGTGTGAAAGGATTTTCCTTTGTAAATATTGTTCTTTAACAGCTAATAAGTGAATAATTCAGTTTGAGAGTTTATCTCTTGTTCTTCTTTGTCTTGTTTTTCTGGTCTTTGTTCCAAAGGTGCCTAATAATTTAACAGACAAACAATGATGAATCATAAGCTACTAATTTCATATTCTGCAGTGAACCTGAATATTACCTGTACAAATACGATTTCATCTGCCTTATTTTGTATATATAAGATAAAATTTAAAGCAAGCAACTTCTCAAGTAACAGAAAGCAATATTTAACATGTGTTTCTATTCCGTTTACAAAAGAGAACACTTAATGTTAGAGCATTATACCGGTGCAGAAGTGCAGTGTGTTGATCATCAGAAGCATAAAGTTCATAATGTTTGGCAAAAACATTTCCAAGAGACATAACCCAATCTGCATCTTGAATCACATCCAAAGATTCTGCAAGAAACTGCAGCCCAAAAATAGAGATCATACATTAGCTTTGAATAACCACAATTTGTATACTGATCCATCGTTGTGCTTTTTCTTATCAACATAAACAATTTGAAACATGTTTGATCACTTCAGTAGAACTATAATAATGCAGTTCAAAATTAACCTATTTGAAAAAATATTTCAGTTGCAAACAAACTAAATACTCCACCTACTTGAACAAAAATAGCTCATGCATTGATCAGGAAGTTTGCCTTCATGACAAATACTTTTACAAATTATAGAACTATTTATTATACAGTTGAACAACGTAAGGTTAGGATGTTAAGCAATTCATTCACACTCACATTGATAATCATGTCATCCCAAGTGTCTTGATATGATGGATCCTGCTTTAAGTCCTCTGTATCACTAACATATGCCTTCATCTTTGGAATCTAGAGCTTACCCAAATACAGAAATTAATTACACTTTGGTCTATAATAATCATCCTGAAATTTTAAGTTATAATGTAACTGATTCAAAATAGCATATTACAACAAAACTATATTTTAAAATGAACATAAGTATGTGAAGCTTTTTGGTTATTTATCAATAACAAACAGAATTATGCAGGCAGACACATTATATACAAAACTATAAAACTGCTAAAGTGTTTTCTTCATCTAAAACTTTACAAGACCAGAAAGCCAAGCAAAGCACAAAATTTTATGATTCAACATTCTCAGAATATTTGAATGACTTCACTTAAGGAGGCTTATATAGGCTTATTACAATAATTACACATAAATACAGAAATTTAGATTCCTCTAAATCTGAAATGGCTGGCCTATAAATCCAATATATTCACCTATAAACTATACTATTATAAATAGAAGATAATTTATTACAATTTCAACAACAAGCACAATTAAGAAATGTAAATGCAAGACCTTCACCAATATTTATTTGCTCAACTTTGACATGCTTCAATAATGATGTATAGCCATAAAACTTGACTGATTGTCAACCTCTAACAAAAGGTAAAGAAATTCACAAAGCACTGAAGATTTAAACCGGATAACATATAATTTTTAGCAAAAAATGTTACCTCATCTTGCCAAAACAAATTAATATTTTTTGGGAATAGAGGTGCCAAAAGACATAGAACCTGCAGAAAATATGTTTACATGTCATCCAATGGAATGTATGCAACTAAATTTGAAAAAAAAAAAAAAGCTTAGTGAATGACACCATCAACAATAAAAAGAATTCATCAAATACTTATTAAAATAACATTCCAGATAGTTTGAGCAACCATGCCGAAGAATTGAGACCTGGCCTCGATCCAATGGCACTTTTATCATCATGTGTAAGATATATATTTAAAAATGTATAAAAAATCCTTAAACATAACAAGTATATAATGTAAATCCAAATTAAAAGCACATTTCTTAAACTGTCATTGTCAAAATAAAACAATTATAAATCACTGTCATCATAAATTAGTTTCCATTATTTAGATTTAGAAAAATACCACTATCAATCTCATCAGGTTCTTAAAATGATTCGGAAATAGAACACTTTCCCTCTTTGGTTTCCAAGATCATAGCCACTTCACAAATTGTAGTTTTATTGCATATAAATATTTTAAAGATATGGACATTTTTCCAACATGTATCAATGATGTATCCAAAAGTAACAGTATATAACATGTGAAAGAAATAAAATATTGAAGCTTCACAGATTTTGATACTTCATTGATATGTACCAATGAAGTAGAGTATTTGGATTAGACTAACGAAATTGAAGTATAAGTATTTCATAGATTTTTTTATAAGACACTTCTTGGATATTTCTAGTATACTTCCAAATACAAATCGAAAAGGTATTGAATCTTTTCGCATCTAAAACTTAAATTTTTTTTTCTAGGATATGGTTTGGTTGCTTCAAATAGTGTCTAAAAAGTTTATCTTGAAGCTTCTTGAGCTTGTCCTATGTTCGGTCATGTTATGATAAAAATTGGAGAACAAATTCCATCTCAGTCTTTGAAAAGAAACAATGTATCCAAAAAAGACCTAATATTTGATTATATGTTATCCAACCTTCAACGTTTGTCTAGAAAAGATGAAGGTATTATTGTATAAAAAAGGACACACAAGGTTGATGAACATTTGTGGAGATATATCCACATGATGATAGCTGTTGTAATTAGAAGAAATATCTAAAGAATCTTCTTAATTAGAGAAAATGTCTATAGAATCTTCCTAATTAGAGAAAATGTCTATAGAATCTTCCTAATTAGAGAAAATATTTGTAGGATATTCTAGATTATTTTTCAGTATATTGTTTCCTTATTTTCCTTTTTTAGAATATTAGATTGCTACAAATAGAGGTAAGGAGAATGTAATTGATATGAATGAAAATAATAAAGTCACTCTCTTTTCCAAGTATAGTGTTGGGCTTCTTGATTTGGCAAAGTTCACTCTTGAGGAACTAAACTTAGAAGCTATGTGTTTTCTAAATGATGATAACAGAGGATACAAGAATGATACAATTAGCATTAGACAGTAATTTAAGCTTCTGAAGTCTGTAGGCTATTATAGAGTCAATACTTGTTAAGTTATACGAGAGATGTTTTTTATTGATACAATAATCGGAGAAGAAATATCTAGCTCCTAATAGCATTAACGAAACTATTCAACAAACATGTTAACTTCTTCAGGTTTTAGCCCAGAGCTAATAAAAATTTATTTTTTTGTCCATGGATTGGTAAATGTTAGTATATATACGGAATTACAACATAAAAAAAAAAAAAAAAAATCATGCTGAAGGCCTCTCTATGTGACAATATATATCAAAGAAGAATTTATTGAGAAATATTATGAAGATATTAAGGGATGTCATTAGCTCACTGTCAAAATTTGAGTGGCCAATTGTTCCCTTGCCAGAGGATTATGCAAAAGCACCACCAAGCGAGCAAGAAGTTCCTGCATCAAGCATAAATTATTCAACCAGGCAATATGTGCTGATACAGGAAACAATGGTTCTTTTTTAACAATTAAAAGTGAATTATAAATATTAAAAAAATTCAAACTATTAGTGATATTATACCTCAGCAATTGGTATATCAGGACGGGTTTTACACTCACTCAACATATCGTTGCTATATGACCTATGCCGCCACAATTCTGAGATACACCTGCACACCTGTAAAGTATTAATGATGTCATTTCATTTGCCAAAGAAAAAATTCTGCAAAAATAAAAATTCAATTTTGCAATGAATTTATATTTCCAGACAATTTGCAAATCATACAATGAATGGATAAAATTAATCATGCATCTAAAAATCAAGTTGAAATTCCCAACACAACTTTTACCGTGGCCACAGCACCAGTGTAGGTTCGTGGAATAATCATCCTCAACAGAAAAGGCCAAAGAATATGCTGTACAGTCCAATATCAATTCAAAAGAATTTGTGGGTAAAATTAGCAAATAGAGAATTAAAAGAAATTATGAGCCCACAAAAAACAAGTGAAAAAAATTTATCAACAATGAAAAGAAATAAAACTTACCTCCATTTCAGGAATCGTAATAGTTACCAAAAGCAGACCTTTTTCACAAACTGCTCTTAACTCACTAGGAGTAACTGCTCCAATTTTCATCTAAGAAGGATCGTCAAAACTTAGATGTCCATGATAAATACAAGAGAGGAGAAAAAATAACTACAACAACGAACATAATTGAAAGGTGAACTAGAGACTGGAAAGCTCAAACGACAGAGTCTTCCAATCATATCAACATATGAAAGTTCTCCTAAAGCACTGAAAACACTGGAGTAAAGAGGACTACTATATCCAAGAAAGTAAGAAGTACACACACAATTTGGTATTAAGCTCCAAGATATAACCATATTTTACTAAAAATTCACAAGAATTCTTGGAAATTCAAAGATATGAACTTTGCTTGCTTTTTTTGCTTTGAGGGAAGGGGGAGAGAAGGTACCTCTATTCTCTTGTTTGGTATGTTCTCAAGATCACTCCTATTGTGATCAGTTATAGCACAATGGCGTACAAGATATTCAATGAACAACTCTCCAGACGAACCAACCAAGTAACAGTGAGAAGCCATAACCACAATTAACTATAAACAAAGGAGGAAAGACTGAGAAGCCAAAATATATTGACCTATTACTGAAAGACACTATTGTCTCATTTAAATATTAAAAAACCAACACATAACTTACCTCAGATAGTGCCTTTCGAACAGCTAAATTCTGCTCCTCAAGCAAGGACTTTACAGCTTCGACTAGTAGAGATATTTTACTATGCCAAGCTTCTGACAGCCTTCAAATAAGAATTGTAGGTTACATTATTATTAATATATATGAATAATTACCATCAGGAATAGAGGAGGCAGGAACCTTGGCAAAAGATGCTTCAAAATGCAAAGAGCACCAAAAGTCAATGGTTCTTCCCTCAATCTGCATTTCTGGAAGCAGGTACAATAGAGACACATGCATAATTTGTAAATATTACAAGAAACACAAAAAAGTATTGTTCAACTTGGAAAAAGAAAATAGATAGAGAAAACAAGGAATAAAAAATACTGACAATAAAATGCCCTCTTGGACTGAACATGCTAACAACATTTAAAGTTTAAAGGGTAAAATGCTTTTTAATCCCTATCCCCTAACGAGGAACTAAAACCAGATTACTTTTGATAAACGTATGGACTAGAATATTTTACAGAAGTGATGTGATTTTACTCATTCGGGAGTAAAACAAATGTTTGAGATAAAAACTAGGTACTATTTTGAATTTACTTTTTATGGACAAAAAAACAAACTAAATACACCCAAAACTGAGGTTTGGAATTTGATGACCTTAACTTTAATTGATAAGTTTTAATGGTTATAAATTGCCACCTAGTTTTAATCCCAATTCCTGGTTTCAAAAACTTCAATAAATTTTGAACAATATAGGTTTTTTGTACTTACTAAAGAAAACATACCAGCCAAAAAGGGAGAAATAAAGACAAAAGAAACAGCATCCCCTGTTTCTATTCAAGCTTCTTCAAGAAATTTAATTAATTTAACCTGATGTTTTATTTGTTGACTTTATCTATATTCTACTATTATATTATTCCTCTTTTATTCTTCGTAAATTTTCTTTTTTAATCAACAAGGGAGGGGCCAAGAGAAAAATTACTTTGAATTAACACCATACAGAATTACAAGCATACTACCAATTTTTAAGTACTTACATTTACAAGGAACAAAAACAAATCATCTGGATACACCAAGCCAACTGTCAGAAAGCAATGCTGAACCTCATTATACATCTGTGACACATAATTGAATAAATTAAATGTTTAATTCTTTTACTCTGGATAATGAAAAAGGAAAAAGTTATTCTAAATTGATATTCTCAATGATTAACTAAAGATGCATCCTCCCTCAAATATTAGTAGGTTAAGATTATGACACACTTCAAATTGAAGATGTATACATCTTAACCATTATCAACTTCAGAGATAACTTAATATTAGAGGACACCCTTGTCTAAAAGAAGATTAATAAAAGCGAAAGTACTGGCACAAAGCCAAATGAAAGCCTCCAATGAAATTCCCAAAAACACGAACAAAATGGAAAATTATCATCTCAAAAAGACTCTCTAGGGTCCAAACCCTTTCCATGCATCATAGAGAACCCATTAAAATTCCACACAATCTAACCCCGATGAGGCTCCACTAAACTGAGCAAGATTGTACCCACCCACTCTCGGTTTTAATCTAAAACACATTGTGCTCTTAATCCACTAAAAATTGTATGCGTAGATACACCATTCCTTACCCAGAAGAGCTTTAATTCTAGCCCATAAGGAAGTGAAAGAATACAACTCTATCGTAAAATAAGAGACAAGTTATTCAGGCTAAAAAAGCTAACAACATATTCTAGAAAAATATACCCTCCCACAAAAAAGAACATCATTACAAAACCATAATGATAAATTCCACTGACCTACACAACCAATATAACCCTACATTGCAAAAGGCGCCCATAAAAAAGCAAACTAATTATCATGCCTGCAGTTGGAACCTAAGTCCAAGAAACAAAAGGAACATAACAAATGTATGCTAAAAAGAATTGCATTACTAAATTCAAAGCATTAAAGTTGAGTTGGTAAAAAATGGAATAAAGATAGACCACTGTAGTGCAACAGTCATTATCATATTCAAACAACTTAAGTTTCCAACTAATGAAATCGATAGTATTACCTTTAGTCCCACAGAGAAATCTGATTGGTCTTTGCCATCATTATTCGTAGATATCACAGGTAGAAGTGTTGATAAAACAATAGTCAAATCCTGCAACCAACGATTTTATTTAATTTCACAAGTGATAAAAGTATAGAAAGATACAGCACAACTTTGGAATGTGTCCATGATTAAGAGAGAATTGAGATAGTGTTGCATTTGCATACATACATCCTTGAAATGGTGATTCGTAAAGCATCTAGAAGATAAAATAAGAAATGTGTCAGCTGTTTTAAGGGACGATAAATCTTGACCACCAGTTTCTAACAGTTGTTGCACTGTCAACCAGACAGCATGCCTATTAGGGCTCAATAATGAAGCCTCAGAAATCTGCAGCCCAAAAACAAAAATCCATGTCCTCCACTGTGGCTTTAACTTCAATTGTCTCACGTTTTCCAAAATTTTCTGACATTGGTTGAATCCAGAAGCTCTTCTCCTTTAATTCACTGTTGGCTCTCTCTTGTTTATATTAGACCCAAAAGAATCATAAACTCTCCCTCCCCCAACCCTGGCCAGATAATGTTTGACTAATTTGTGAATGCAGCATACTTCTCTTATAGTCTATAACAAAGTCTGCATAGAAGTTTTTTTTTCTCACAAGCTAGGCATATGGCACCTTAGAATCCCAACTAGGTTAGCACCCCAAAGCTCAGCAATCATATGCCATTACATGAGAATCCATAACAAAAACAAAGAAAAAGGAATACAAAAAACATGGGGTAACACACCAAAACCCATGCCAAAAGAAAATACACCCAAAGACAAAACTAAGCTACCTCAACAAGAACTAACCCAAGAAACAAGGTAACACATAACACCAAAATGCTTAGCCAAACCTAAATTCAAGAAGGCCATATCTATTCCTAAAAAAAATCAACACTTCATTAACATAATTTATTTATATTTTTATTCCACTTTATTTTATAGTTTATTTTCCATGTAGTTATTTGTTCTTTTTTTTATCTTTATTTTGACTTCTGAATACCACTAAATTAAATTTTTGCATTCTAATATATTTATCATTTCCAGTTTATGCACTGATTCAATGAGTTATGAACCACAGTTTCTCAATTATCTGGTTGAAACAATGTTTAAAGCATTTGTTTTAACTTCTTTACACCCATAAATGGAGTTATAGCATTTGACACCACACTGCAGTATGATCATTGGATAATTTTGGCTATCATATTACAAACATACAATCCAATATGAACATCAGCAGATTATATTTTTTTGTGAAAGAACAAATTTAAACTAAACAACCACAGTTGTCCTTCAAAGCATAATCATTGAATATTCAAAGCCTCATTCATTTACCATTTACTATGAGCATTAGACTAGTGACATATACCAAGGCATTAAAATTTCTTATTTACATAAGCAGATATTCTAGTAGGCTTATGAAGCTGTCCCCTCATTCCTACTAGAAAAGGGTAGAAATTGCTTTAGAGATGACCACATTACCAGCAGAACAACAACAAACCAGTTAGCCCTCCTTTCCCATGATGATAAGGAAATGCAGGTATAAAGGAGATGGCAGAAATACAAATGCTTAACCCACACAACAAAATAATAATAAAGGTAATTTCCAAACAATGTATAGATGTTCATACTACATCCTAAAGTAAGCAGTGACTCTCCCATCACTTAAATGATATGCAAATAAATCAAATACAAATTTTTAAGGTTTGATTGAAAATTACCACATAACCAGAAGTATGATAAAAAAATTATAACATACCATCAAACGTTATAAACAATAACATTATTCATACCTCAAAATCAAGCATAGGAGGACCACTTTCGGACAACAAAGAGGCATTTAGCAGATTGTGGAGACTGCATGTAGCCAAAAAAGCTATATCTTGATCTTTTTTATACCTGACATAAGAAGATATGAATATGAATCCATCTGATAATACTAGTTGATATTTTAAGTGTCTTCCATATTTTGATCTAGTGAGAAATCACACATTAAATAGGAAAAAAATGAATTAAATATGAACAATAGATCACTAAAAGATAAAATGCTTTGAAGACCATTCTTACAAGTCCAATATTGTAGGGATAAGCCTTGGTAGGGCAGTCTTTAACTGTGCTCGTGTTATGAGACCTACCATCTGCCCCAGTGCTTCTACAGATGCCACACGAACCTAAACCGAAATAAGTTTAAATAAGAGAAAGATAAAAAACAATCAAGTAAAAAAGTCATAAATTATACACTAAAATACTCATCTATGTTCAGAAACTTAACTTCTATAGATGTATCAGCAAAAAAAGGGTCCAGAAAATTATAAAGACTCATATAAGGAGCAGAATGCAAGAACAAAAGTAAAGAAAAATAGTAGTGACCTTAAGGTCTCTTGAAGCTGCCCAAACTCTCAACAAAAGCTCAAAAGCTGAATTTAGAAATGACCTGCACTACATAGAGAATTAGAGATATTTCTCACCTTCAGATAAGAAATAAAGGGAACAAGATATGTTGAATTAGAAAATTAACCAGAAGACTGTATATTGATCTCACATGACATCAGCATCTTGAGGAAAATGTGAAGGAAAGTCTATACTATATTGCCAAGATGCTTGACACCAACACTTAAATGCTGCAAAAAATCATAAATTATGAGTTAACTGGATCAGATTATCAGTAACAATAACATCTTTGAGCAATGTTAGCCAAAATCATCCTCCCCCATTCGCCTACCATAAAAAAATGAAAGCTCAACAAAAGGATCATAAATTTTCAAAATTTATATTTTAAAACAATTTAAAAATATTTCAATGATGTATCAGCCATAATATAACACATTACCAACTAAACCTAGAGTGAACTTAAAAAACACGTACAAAGAAAATAAAATCACCAAATTGGCATGCTCCAAAACCAGGTAGCCAAGATTTTTCACGTCCATGCTGATAGAAATCTCCAATTTTACCATCCATTCAAAATGTTAGCCTACTAATAACACCAATTTATCTTAAAATGTTTTTCTTTTGGCCAAGGTCTCTTTAAAATTCCAGAAACCACAAGATGCACATGTCCTTTAAAAACTCTAAAATTGTTCATCACAACTTATTTAATACATTATGGTTTTCCAATTTTACATTTATCAGTATTACTCTATGCCCTAACATGTCATGGAATTTACAAAAAGGTGAATTCATATGCAATTCACTTAGGCTGGACCTGTCAGATATAAACTGCCCTTGTCAGAAACCTCAACCAATTCAAGAAAGTCACCTATGATGCATACTAAGCACGTACATTCAATATGGTGATATGATTGTTCTAAAAATAAATAAGATACGTTTAAGTTTAGTATGTATATCTAGATATCAATAATGAATCCTAAAACATAATAAACATATAATTTCAATTCCATCCAAATTAAGAAATACTTAATGGACATTGCTAAAATAAATAAAAAAAGTATAAGTATTGTCATCATAAATCACTTCCAATTATTTACAAGAAGGAATAGTACTATTAATCTCATTTGGTTCTTGAAATCAACCATAAAGAGGACAATCACCATTTTTTGTTCACAAATGGACGTTGCTTCCATGGTTCCATATTGTATGTTTATATAACAACCAGCGTAGTTGTATTAGATTTTCACACAAAAATTATAAGCTTTGATACTTGACAAATAGGTATCAATGAAGTATCCAAGAGTATCAAAATTGGTTACATATACGTGAAGCCAATCAAAGTATTATCCAGTGCTTCATAAAAGACATCAAAGATATAAGAAATATATCCATCAACAAAGTAACAGAAAAATCATTATACCGTTTGCAAAAATGGGGCGATGCATTTCTCGTACATTTCCAAGAATTGGCAAAATTCGGGAAAGTACACCTTTCCAACGTGGAATGAACTGCATGGCTGTATCAGATTTATATGGAAGAAAAACTCATCAGCATTTACAATTGAATGTGTGATCCCGCAGAAAAATTTGACAGCCGATGTACATAGTTAAAATTGATTACTAACGATCGGTAGAAGCAAATTCTGCAAGGATTTGAACCATAGCCTGTACTGCTGAATTTGTCCCAGATAAATGAAGAAAAATTTCTTCCATCATCTGCAAAACCAATCCATGGGAATGGTAGATCAAAGACATGAGATCAAAAATCCAAGAGTTTATATAAAATATATATGGAAGGCAGTGGTACATCGCATGAAAGTAAAATGAATGGAAGATATTACTTTAGCTTGATAGAAAAATACTTCAATAATTCCAAGTACAAGGATAAAGTAAAAGTATGGAGTATAGACAACAGTTCTTAACTTATGATTCAACTGGTAAAAAAGAAACTGTACTACAGTAGGGTTGAATGCAACTGATCTTTCTTTCTCTTGGTCATTCTTGTTTCAATGGCTCTGTAAACCTATCTTTCCATTCTTTATAGAACTAAATTTTTTAATACAAACAAAACCAATTTCAATAGTTAAAAAGAAAAAGAAGATATCTTACGAGATCAGGTAAATGTGAGCCTATTGCAACAAGTAAGCTTGTTGCTGCTCGTTGCCAGTCAGAATTTAGTTCCTGCAGAAAACAACCACTGAGAATTAAATAAAGCATTAGCTGAAACATAGCAAATCTGGTAAAGCCATCAGCTTGAATATTCTAAGATGACCATGATATCAAGAAAATAACACACAGGGGACGATCCAATAAGAGTATAATAGACTTAGGATACGTTTAGATAAACTTCTCCATAAACATTTTTCTGTCCTATAAGCGTCTAAAGGGAAGCTTATACCGTCATTTCAAATAAAGGAAAGACCAGAAATATGAGGATTACTCATCTAATAAAGGTCTCAAATACTATGAGAAAAAGAAAATCTATGTCGCATAATCATGTGATACTAATGGTGACTTTGGTTGTGAAGAAATGAAGAGGGTGAAATTAATGTAAGCTGTTTAGTAGGAGAGAAAGATGGAGAAATAATTTTAAAAACAGCAAAATCCACTTTATTATTTCTCACTTGACTCTACCCATCTCTCTCGCCACTTTATTATTTCTCACTTGACTCTACCCATCTCTCACTTTATCAACCTCTTACGTTGATAAAAAAGAAACAAAAAATTAAACGTATCCTGCATCAATTCAAAACGGCAAAAATCCCAAGCGATCAATTCAGCTGCTGACATCTCCATATACGCGCTCCCTCTATTCTATAATTAGTTTGAGTTGGTGCGAAGTAAGACCGAGTCTCCAAAATAGCACACGCATATCAACTTACTCCTACTAAGCCAACAACATAATATAAAAGTGACTGTCACTGAATTGTGTCCATTACTATCACTACTGCATCTAGCTACTCACTCCTGGAAGAAAACAGAAAACAAAGCACCTTAGAGGATATCAGCTCAGCTGTAGCAATCTTAGCTAGCTTCGCCATGAAAGCAGAATCGACGTCTCTTGTGTCAAGAGACCGAACGCCGAACGCCATCACTTGGAAAACTCCAGCCATGTTCCCGAACCGCTGAAAGACCACAAAAGAGAAATAAATAAATAAAAGAAAGCAATCATCGAGTAAAACCTAAGCATCGAATGAAAAACGAGATAAAGAGAGAACGAGAGACTGAAAACGCACCCGACGTCCACCACGCGACACGACGGTACAGCAATCAAGAACGAGAAGAGGATTCCTGAGAAAGACGTGATGAATTGTGAGGATGAAATAGGAAGCGAAATTGAAGAAAGGCAACGAAAAAAGAAAAGCAATTACAGTGCGGCAATGTTCTTGAGAGAGGACATGGAGGCCTCTCTGACGGAGGAAGAGTCATCGGCGAGCAAGGAGAGAAGAACCTGCACGGCCTCTGCAAGAAAGAGATTAATTGATTATTGATTGAGATTATAAGAAGAGTGAATTTAACGAATGTTCGGAGAAGGAGATGGAGAACGTACCGGATGCGGGAATCAAGGTTGAGGAAGCCATGGAATTGGAAGGTGCGAGAATCGCGAAGGCCAGAGCAACATATATAGAGAGATGAGTGGTATGGTGTGGCGACCTGACTCTAGACGCCGGGACACACAGACACTGATGCGCTGGTTATGTCATGCCTTCCGGAAATTAAATATAGTACTCTTCTCTTCCTTTTCCCATTTAATATTATGGGTTACGTCCCATCAACTATCAACACAAGAACATTTCTTTACTTCTTTTGTTAGAATTTAAGATGCACTTCTCCTCTTCTCGGAAAAACCACCTAAAATTATTAGAAAACTGTTTTTTTAACAGCACCAACAACCTAGGTTACAATTAATTAGAATTAATGATAATGTGCATATAAGAAAAAGACACTATTAACGAATATTAATTTATTTACAAATTAAAAATTATGTTAATATTATTTTATTATAAATATAAATGAGAAATGATTTCTATTTTAAAATTAGTAGAAATATCATAACACTGTGAGATGTATTTTTCCTTATTTTAAATCGTTTATAAAAACAGGAAACAATTCCTATAAAAAAAAAAAATCCTTTACAATCTAAACATGTTTTAAGTTGTCTACATGCCTTATTTTTTATTGTTTGGTTTATTTAGGAGTTTCATTTTCAAATAAATTTTAACATCTTAATTATGTTAGTATCCTAAAATTCATCAATTATTACCATCACATAAAATTTATTAAAAAATTAAAAGAATATATGCAAACGAATTATAAAAATTATATTTTACAAATTATAATAAATTATATTTATTATAAATAAATATATAAAGATAAAATATTAAAACATTTATATTGTTATTTATGAATTAAAATTAAATTAACTAAATTATTAATATGATAAAATTTAAATTTATATACTTATAAAAATTTAAGCATCAATATTATCATTCTTAAAATTTTAAAGAATCACTTGTTTATCCAAAAACGTATGATATTATATATATATATATATATATATATATATATATATATATATATATATATATATATATATATATATATATATATATATATATATATATATATATATATATATATATATATATATATATATATATATATATATATATATATATATATATATATATATATATATATATATATATATATATAAAATAAAGGCAGAGTCTTGATGGCAGGTTGTTAAATCTAGACCCAAAGATGAAGTTATTGTCTAATCAAATATAAAGATTAGGTTTAAAGGTAAAAATGGTCTATTCTATTTAGAGGGCTTCTGGTTAAGATTATCTTTTTTAAGTATCTAAAAATACGATTTACATTAAAATATTATGACATTTATATAATAAATGCATTTTCTTAACTATAAGTTAAAATTGTGCAAAGAAAAAATAAATGGAAATATAGAGAATGTGGACATAACCACCATTACCATTATGAAAGAATAGTTTAGAAAGGTAGTTGAGATTTTTCCTTTTCTCTTTCTTATTTTCTCCCATTTACCTTTACCTTCCCTGTTCAACTACTAAGCTCTCAACTTCACACACCATTACCATTATAAACTCTCTGAATTTAAACCTCAAAACATCACTAACCATTGTATTATCACAATGTTGATAGAAAATAAGGACGTTTCGAGAGAGCAGTAATGTATTATATGTATTATCTCTGCAAGTATCTCTTTGGGTTACCGAGAAATAAGACCACAAGGTAAGTCATACAACTAAAAAAAGGTATGAGAACATACAACTAATATAGTTTAATTTTGGTAAATACCCAAAAGTTTATTATACAGTGATCTGATGATATAATACCGCGTTATTCAGTAAGTTTAGCACTGCAAATAGCAATAATTAAATAACGTGTTTAGCACATCATTGGATAGCAAACTTTTGAATTTGCTTCTTCTATCTAAAGTGATGCAAATGGCCTTTTATCCTCTGTGGAATGGATGTGAAGATTTTCTTCTCAAACAGTATTTCATGTTCCCTTTCGTCTTCTACTTATTCATTTCATTCTTTTGGCTTGTTCATTTCCTGCTCACATTTGGTTTTTTTCATTATGTTGGTATTATAGATTTTATTGTAAATTTCGGCCGAATTGAATAAGACGCACATACGAGCCTGAATATTTGACAAATCATTTGCATCACCCACTGCTGTGAATAGCCAATAATACAGATTTAAGTGGTTGGGTAGTCACTTTGGTTTCATCATCGATAGATAATGTTTCCCTGACAAGGTCACTTTTTTCTCTCATCTACAAATTTCTAGCAAAGATACATAAACTGCATTTGGAATTTCAAGCATGGTAACCTCTCAAAACGGATACTTCAAAATCAGAATATTTCAATTACACTATATAATATCTTTTGATTTTTGACCAAATATTTCAAATTGGTGGTTTAATAATTAACGTATATTGATAAATAATCATTAAGGATTGACAAATATTGCCTCATAATAGATCAACAAACAACACTTACCAACTGTAATTATGAGTTCATCCCCCTTCATTTTGTTGGGTTCTATTGCCTTATTTTGACGAAAAAGAAAGTGAATAGGCGACCAAAAGATTTTCGTAAATTATACGAAATATGACCATTAAGATAAACCCAAACTAAACAAATGGAAAATGGAGATTTTATTGGAGAACTAATCTGTTATTCCATTAAATTCTGATATGGTTTTTACAGATAATAATGTAATATGAGACTACGTGGTCCTACAAAATTTACAGAGCTAATGGCAAGTAAAAAAAGATTTTTTAATATGCATATTTCATGATAATTTATAGTTAAAGAAAGGAAATTAGGCTACGAACATTTGAAATATGCATTACTCGTAATCGTGGTCAAAATTCAAAAGGGAGAACCAATTGGAGCTGCAAGGCCGAGGTACCGCATTATCTTTAACCGACGAAGCTTTCTTTCTGATTTCACTGGATATGTAACCTCCTGGAAAAAAAATTATACAATAAGCCCGTCAAAAACAAGTTCCAATAGTCATCATGCCAGAGGTTCTAAATTACAAACTTACATCAAAGTGAACTTTGGGTTTACGTTCCCTTTTCCCTCTTCGTCTCTCTTGAAAATCATCACTTGTTTTGCTTGTCGTTCTAGAAGGGCAGTTATCTGTTCAAATCATAACTTCTTATTAAAAAGCAAAAAGAACAACCAAAAAGAATAAACCATTGCCAACCAGTAGATAGCTGTCGAATCTGACAAACACACAAGACATACAAGAACATTAAATTATGTATGGTTAAAAACAATGCACATGGGACTCTGAAGGTAAGTGTCCCGCAACCCTTTGTTTGCTAAATAGAAAGGTGACTAATCTTAATTAGAGATATCAAAATGGATTCTCACTTGTGAGCCAACCCGGTTGATTCACCATGGGTTGAGCCGGATTGGATTGAAAAAAATTCAATTTTTTTAAATGTGGATTATCCTGAACCTAACTCACCTAACCGATGGATTGAATGTGTTCAAATTGGGTTCACCCGTAACCTACCAACAACATTTTATTATTATTTTTATAAGTTCTTATTATAATTATTTATTACTTCAAATTATAATGATTCATAATTTGATCTTCTTAAATACTAAAATTTTATTTAATAATGTTTTAATAATTTGGATGTTTAATTTATTTGTTTGCCAAGTTACTTTTTTTTTTTATTTTATATATGTTGATACTTTAATTTCCAACTAGTATCTTTATAATAATATTTGGAGAATTAGGTGAACACTTTTATTCCACTATTATAAAAAAAAATCGAGTAAATCTACTTTCATTGCACTCTAATAAATTTATAAAATAAATTACAAAAATAAAACATTCATAAGTGAGTCAACCCACTAATTCGTGATAGGTCGAACTGGGTTACAAAATTTCTAGCACACCAAAAAGTGAGTCGAGTGGAGCTTATCCCTTTTTAGCTCATCCCGTAATGAACTAGGTTGGCTCACTTGACACCCCTAATCTTAATCATATCTTGACACCCCTAATCTTAATCATATCACTACCCAAAATGAAATCACTACCTATTGTTGAAAAATAAGATATTTTCAATGGAGTCACCACCTTTGTTGTGCTACTTGATGCAAAAGGCAACGTTTCTATTGAGGACTTCACAAATATTATTTGAGTTTGGGCAAACATCATTTTACTCCATTGGTTGATTTTTGCACAACAATTTGAAGATGGAAGGACCATATATAGTTTTGTTAGGTGGAGATGTGAATCTGGAAATATAATACAATCTCTCTCTAAAAGGCCTGAAACTTTCTTCTTTTTCTTTTTTTGGTGAGAAGGTGGCATTTGAATACTGTCAGATCCATTTCAACTCCCTTTTTAGTTGACTACAAACCCCAACTTGTCAGACTTCATGCCAAAAGGGCATTCAGTTGGGTTAGCCTCTTAGAACTTCCTCAAACACTTTTAACACTTTTTGCAAATAAATTAAATGACTTTGTGATCATGTGCCTAGGGAACGATAAAGGGAGACAAAAACACAACAGCATCAAGGGGTCCATGAGAGTGCATGGCTGCTCTAATGCCACAACTCCAACAATGCAACGGTCAACTAGGCAAGGTAACTCAAATAGTGGGGTTGTAGTTTGAAAAGCTAACAACAATAGAGCAACAGTGAAGGAAGTGATAGAAAATAGATGGAAAAGTATGCACGCCAAAGAAGGGATGCTGGAAATTGGAAAGAGACAATATTCGAAAATAAAAACTGACACCATCCATTGGGAGGGCACAGATTCAAATTAGGTTATAGATACCATGTAGAGATAAAAGATAAAGAGCCATATGATGGAATCCTTGTGTGTCTAAAGCACAACAATATATATCTGGTCCTATGTCCATATGGTAAAAAGAAAAATACACTTATCAATACTAAAGCACAACAATATATCTGGTAGGATCACTACCAATAATTACCTAGGGATGTCAGTGGAAGGAGCTGGGCATAAATAGACCCAACACATATCAGTGACATACACAACAAACCATATCTTGACAAGTTTTCTAGTTGACAATAGTTTCTCATTGAAAGTGATCTCAAAAGACACTTGAAAGAGTATCATCTAATGAATTATACATTAAGTCAAGCACTGTGGTAGGCAGAACTTTTAATGGGTCTCATAGAAGTGATTGCAAAGAAAAATTTGTCAATCCAATTTATCGTGTTACATTTGAGGTAACAAGTCATATGATAGAATGAAACTAAGCTTCCCATGTCATACTGTATTTGATAGTTAGAAGTGAACTAAATCTTCAAACTCTAATGCAAAATCAACCATATGGAATGGAACGGGATGATGATTGACAATAAGCCTATGTGAAATTGAAAATTCTCTAGTTGAATCATCATTTGTCACAGTGAGGGTCGTGATAGAGGTTGAAAATAGTTTATTTTCTATACTGTGGCATCCCCCATTGTGTTCCTTGTTGTGGCATCTCACTTCACTATACACAAAATAATTTAGAGTATAAATCAAGACGGTACCAAATGGACGTTCTTGCATATCAGATTGAGGAGAACTATCAGCGGTCAACTTTTGGCAAGAACTAAGTTGTGCCTTCTTCTGCAATGCCTGGTATAGAAAATGAATAAATAAAATATTACCGAGAATGGGGGAGAAGTTATAAAATAGATAATATACAGACTCCGTTGGCTGAAATTGTAAAATTTATTGGAGCAAAACATACAAAAGATTTTCTTTACATTAAACATACTTGCTTTAAAGCCTGTTGAAAATCTTCTGAAGGGTTATTGCTCCTTGCTTCAAACGACTACAATAAAAATCATGTACAGAAATGATTAAGCAAACAATCATAGAACTGCCTTCACAATTGTTGAAAATTATGTCCTGCTTAACAGAAAACTGTGTAAAATAACTCCCTGTTTCCGTAGCAACAAACCTCTCAACAGAAAAGAAAAGGGAAATTCATAAAATTGAAAATAAAATTTAGAATAGAAGGATTGACAACAGCAGAGACAATATGATTAATCCAAATCATTATTTTAATAGTTCAGTACAAAAATTGTGTGACATGCTGCACGGAAACATGTTAGAAAATTGAGAAATAGGCATTATTCACCCTCTGCTTTCTCATTTAGAAGATGAGGATCAGGCATTCTATATGCCGCTCTTCTAGCATGGCTTTACTTGGATGTTAAATATCAACAAGATGTAAATACAAGATAGTGGGCTTGATTTCTACAGTAATAAGCACCATCAACTTGTCATATGTACAAAAGCATATTGCATGAAAAGGGTTAACTCACCTCCTCAAAAGTTGAAATATCTGTCATTGGATCAATCCAGGCACTGATAAGGAACAAAGAAACATCAGCAATAAGTAGACAAGTTAGACAATCAAGAAACTTCCGTCAGGAAAATGTATAAGACAATACCTGGGAAGATTTCCATAAAAATGCACTAAAACATGCCCATCACTACCAGGTTTGGATAACGCAGATGTTTCTTCCATGATCTGAAAAGTTTATTTTTTTAATTAATATAGATAAATTGGCCATGAAATTTGAAAGCAAATAGTGACACAGAAATAAACTCCATGCCAAAGTCATGAGATGATCTATTTGATTAACTATTATGTTTAGAAGGTTGGATTAAAAAACATCAAAGGTATAACAGATTTACACCATTAGTTTTTTACCTTGTAAACTACAAAAACGTTCCAATAATTGGTTTTCCTCATATCTTTTGTAGATAGGTTGAGAAAAGTTTTGACAAATCAAGCACCGTAGATATGAATAGGAAAAAAATGTTCAATATTCAATTATTAAAGGATAAAATTTCAAGTGAACATGAATTGATCTAAAACATTGATCTTAACTTCTATAACTCCCATGAGTCAATATTGTCTCACAAATCTCCGAAGGAATAGAAAGCAACATGGTGGAATGAGTAAATAGAGAAATAAGAAGGAAGTTTATCACAGTTTACCAAGATAATAAAGATAATACATTATAGTACATCAATTATTAAAAAGGGAAAAAGGCAAAGACAGTGACGCTTAAACTGATTATAACCTATTCTATTTATTATATGAAAGTCATTTCAAAATTTGAAAGTAAGTTCTCCAATTTTAAAGAAGACAAGGACATGTTACAATATCCTGATGTCAGTGAATTTTCCTGAAGAACTTAGGTGGTAAGTGAACACTGCATGTAAAATCAAGAGATTCTTCAAGGATACCAAAAAGAGATGGCGGACTTTGTATCAGTGGATTCCTTTTGTCTATCAAATGCCATATTGACTCATAAACCAGCACACAGATATAAAAGTAAATACCTCAGCAGGCCACCACAATTGACACCCTGTCCTTGCCCATACAACGCTTCCAGTAGTTGCAGCTAGAGAACTGCTATCACTGACAGATGATTCAAGAGCTATAGATTCAAACATCTTGGAAATATCATATTTTTCATTGCAATCATCCCTGTACAAAAACAAGAAACTTTTTTTAAGTTTCAGTCTACTAAGAAACATAAAAGCAGCAAGGTCTTAAACTCTACTTATTTGTACTAGCACACTTGAACAAAAACAAACCTATTGCAACCAAGATCAAGGCTTTCATCTCGGACAGCTGAATCAACTTCCATAACTCCAGCATCAGAAAACTCAGATGAACATACTGGTCTACCCTCTTGGTAAATGCTGCTTCGAACCATTGTATTTTCAGAAATTTGTTTTGTTGTCATTCCCTTCCCCTGCAAACTTCTTGCAGTGACATTGCTCAACCTCACTTCACCAGAAGACGAACCTGCATGAAAATTGGTCAGATCAAAGATCAGTATATTTTAACAAAATTCAATCACGGTTTGGCAATGAAAGACGGACACTGGATTTAAATCCTAACAGAATGGTTAATTTAAATTGAATCACATGTTACACACAGCAAGATGTTAGAAGGAAGAGAACAAACTACTGGCAAAACCTCCATACTTGGCAACATCAACAACAAAGTTTTAGATTACCAAATGTATAAAACTAGCCTGAATAAAGTCATATGGATCTAAGAAACAAAATTAATTCCTTCAAAATTTTGACAAAGCTTATCAAACACATTATCTCAATGGAGCCACTCAACCCTAAAGGTTGATGCATGTGGCTTCTGATACGGACTGTAAAGGTCCATGCAAAAAACACCATATTCTGCACTTTTCCTCCAACACAAATACACATGACTGGAAGATTGAAATAAAAAAGTTATGAATAATTTTCAGTACACACAAACCATTTAGCATGGTAACAAAAGAATGATTTCATTCCATTGGCAAAAAAATGCAAAATTGGAAAAGCAACAAGCACGTTGACACGTTTATTTTATTGCTCAACCACATTGCTAACAAGCTACCATCCAATAAATTTTTAAAGCATCGTCATCTATGAAGAAGTGACACAATAAACAGCAAATCGAACTGCTTCAGACCAAAGAAGGAAGAAGGGATTTCATAATCCCATTTCCAATTGCTTCTTACCCTACGAAATCATTACAATTCAATTATTCTCAGACGCACCAAACAGAAAAGCAGAAGAAGAACTAAATGCGGGGAATTGCTCGAATGGCACTAGCTTTGCAGTCAACAGTTGACGATTAATTCAAAGAAAAACGAAACAACGATCCCCACATAAAAATCAACAAAATCAATTAGCAACAATAAGGCAACACAGTGAACAACGATCATATTCCGTACCGAAACCAAATTCAGGAAGCAGTAGACTAAAGAAGAAAATTGAAAAGCCCTTATTTGATAAGAAGCATAAAAGGTACCAGAAGCAGGGTTAGAGAAGGAGGAGGGAGTGCGTGTGAACACAGAGAAATCAGTGCGACGCTTGGGAGGTGAGCTTCTTGGCTGTTGAGAATGTTTTGGCATGCGAATTATCAATTGGATCTTCCTCTTCTGATTGTTGTTGCTGTGAGGTGTGGTTCTCTTCTTGGCCATTGATGTGAAGAAAGAAATAGAGAACCCTAGAGGAGGTTGGCAACAAAATCTTGCAGCATTGACGAAGTTGAAACTAGGGAAACATTAGTATTTGTAAGTTAAGATGCGGGCCACCTATTTCGTTATTATTCCTTAATCCAACCCAACAGAAATCGGAATTGTAGGACGAAAACAATTTCCTTAAACTTCACAGTTGCCAGTTGCCACCACCACTACCAACTAAAATACTGCTCCAACATGCCAAACTTAAAGCTGGTCACTCCACATCTTATGTTCCATAATCCAAAACATCATCCTTTCCAAAGTCAAAATTTGTATTTATAGTTTTCCTCATAAAAAGAAATTAATATAAATAATTTAATATAAAATTTGTATTTTTGATTTGGAATCTTATTTTTTATATATTCTTGATCTGATTAGATAAACTTTAACTTATTTGAACTAAACATAAAATTCAGATGTATGAATTGAATTGGCTGAATTTGCAGAAAATTAATTTTGCCTATTATACTTTAGTTTTCTTTTTTTAGGTACTCAAAATTTTGAAAATAGGTGAAACTGGCTCTCAGACAATCAACACTTTCACCAGGGTGGCTAGCACGTGTAACGTGACTTAGTTACGTGACAACATGGATAAAATTCACTTATTTTAAATAAAAAATAAAATTGAGGACTAAACCCTCCATCTCATAAAAAAAAAAGGTTTAAACCATTTAGTTGTTTCTATTTTTGAGAGGTTTTCCCATTTTGATCCCGTCTTATTAGAATTCTCAATTGAGTCCCTATAAATGCTAATTTCAATCAATTCAATTAAGCTTATGTCGTTAAATTTAGTTAACAGGGTTAGCTTTTTTGCACTGGAAGGATGACCTGTGTGACCTATTTAGAGTTAAAACGTGACATGAATTAGAGTTGAAATTGATTGAAATTAGCACTCATGGGACTCAATTCATGCCACGTTTCAACTCTAAATAGTCATCCTCCCAGCTGTGCAAAAAAGTTAATCTCGCTAACTAAATTTAACGGCAGGAGCTTATAGGGACTCAATTGAGAATTCAAATAAGACAAGAATCAAAATGGAAAAACCTCCCGAAGGACAACTAAATAGTTTAAACCTAAATAAAAAGGTAAGATGATATCAAGTTTATCCGATTCGAGCTTGATGAATCAAAGACACAGACTTATTTACTTATTATTATAATTTAAATATTTAATTATTTAAATAATTAATATTAATAATAGAAATAACAATGAAAATGATAGATCTCTTTAAATAAAAAAAAAAACTTGCATTTAATTAGAAAATGACTTTATGCATCCATCACTAGCATAATTGTCATGAAAGACTGTTATAAAGCGTTGAAGTTGGTCAACAATTACAAGTTATTCCAATAATTATTTTCTTCTACTGTCGATATAAATTTTTTTTAATATGAAAAAAAAAAGAATGAGACAATATATATATATATATATATATATATATATATATATATATATATAATTAAAACGCGGCACAAAATTCTGAACCAAAACTAAGGTTTCAACGAAAAATATTGCTATAGTTATTTCAAGAAGCTAAAAAGGAAGAATGCTTAAATCATACACACACAAATGTCTTCACCTACCAAGCTAAAATGTGATTATATATATCACTAAAATCCTCACAATCATTTGAAGAAAAAAAATTCAGTTATACTAACTAGAAATAGTTTGTTGATGAAAAAATAGTTGTTTAAGTGAAAGTAATTTGTGAAATAATATTTATCTAAGTTAAAAATGACTTGGAAAAAAAATATTTGAACAAGATAGTTAGAAATATTGAAAATCAAAATATTACTTGTGTTGAGTTCGAAGTTATTTAAGAAATAATTTAATTAAATCAGAAGTAACTTAAAAAAAAAATTTAATTGACTTAAAAATAACTTGATATAGTAATTCGTAGATTACTTAATAATGACTATGATCTCAAATAATATAAAAGAATTTTTTTTAAGAATAATTAAGTCCAAACATTTTAAGAGACTAATAAAAAATAACTATAAATTTAAATAATATTTATATTATATTACGAAACTCAATAAATAGATTAAAAATTACAAATAATTTGTGGGATCGGACAAAAAAATCATGTATTTCACTCAATATCTCAATATCTTGTTTTACAAGTTTTATCATTTCTACTGACTTAGAAGAAAATATTACATAACAACTTAATTTTTTTTAAAAATAAGTAAATCAGACATTTAATTAAAGCTCCAGCTAATAAGTTTCATCATACATAAACCTCTTCAACTAGTTTCTTTAAAAATATAAAATCATCATTTAAATATCATTATTCAACTATGATAATTGTGAAAAATGTCTAATCTTTTTTTAAACATAACTCACCACATTATTTTTCTCTATGATCTTAAACTTAATGCATTAATGGCTCATAAACTTAATGCATTATAGTTAAAAAAAAAAAAAAGAGTTCACATCTATATCATCATAAAAAACACAATATTTTTTTAAATTACGGCAGATATACTTATCCAAACAAATAATGCACAAACAGAAGTACTATATATTAAATTATAACTTAGCTAAGGTCGAATTTTTATTTAATAAAAGTATGGTATTAATTTGACATAAATTAAAGGTAAATTAAATATCGAAAAATATAAGAGGACTAATCTAAAGTCATCAAACATTAAAAGAGGACAATAGTTTACATGATTCAAATTATATCTAGTTTTAAAATTATTAAAACGTAGGTTTGTAATAATGTCATCTTTATTCAAGTAATCATTAATTATTTTTTTAACGACGTTTTACTTTAAATTTCATAAAAAATTAATATTTTTATTATCTATTATACTCTTTCACAATTATTAATATTTTAATAGTTATTATATACGCCACTTAACTTTTATTAAATAATATATTTTAATTGAGAAATAATTTTATAATAATTAAAATTTGTAAAATAGTTTCATCTTAATCATAATTAAACTAGAACTTAATTACTTTAACTTCTAAAATCCATTCAAATGTACTTCTAAAATCCATTCAAATGTACTTCTAAAATCCATTCGACAATAAAACACGAGAATAGAGGATGAGATTTCAATATTTAGAAGAAAAAAAAATCAAAAACACATTACTAATAATAAGATATATATTCCATAAAAATGGCATTCATAATATATTGTCATCCTAAATTGCATATCCAAACATGTTTTTATCTTGTCCTCCCAAATTAGTCAAGTATGTTTTTGAAACCGTAGAAGTTGACAAAGTAAATGAACTTAAATAGTAATATGTTTTAAATTTATGATTCATCTCTCCATTTTTGAAGGATGGCCGACAGAACTGTCGTAGTGCAATATTCTTCAAAAATGAGAACCTATTAAAATAGCCATACATGCTAAAAACTTTTCCTATATAAACATTCAGATACAGGTGAGAAAATATAATAAAAAAAAAAAAAAAAAAAAAAAAAAAAAAAAAAAACATCAAATAATCATCTTATACATTGTAGAAAACTGAACCCAAATCTGAAGCGCTGTCATGGCTTTCCCCTGGGGAGCCTTCCTAACCACAACATTGCTCTTTCTTGTTGCATTCTCACTTCCTAATGTCCATGCTTATGAAAACAACACCAACAAATATAACAAGAAAGGCCAATTGAGAAAGCATCGACCAGCTTTTGCGCCTACTGGATGGAAGAAAGCTCAAGCTACCTTCTACGATGGAGACTCTAAATCATTTGGTACAATCTCTTACTTAATTTCATTAAACATGTCTAAAATAAAAGATATATGTGTTAATATAAAATCTGAATGATAAAGTTGTGATGGGTATCACTGCATGCATGCAGGTGGAGCTTGTGGGTACGATGATGTGGCTAAGGAGGGCTACGGCCTAGACACGATAGCAGTGAGTTCAGTTTTGTTTAAGGATGGTCTGTCATGTGGGTCATGTTACGAGATCAAATGCACAGATTCTAGTAAGGGATGTAAGACAGGGAAACCCCCTCTTTTGGTGACGGCAACAAACGTCTGCCATGGGTGCAGCTCCGAACACTTAGATATGGCCAAACCTGCATTTGTCAAAATTGCAGAGCAGAAGGCTGGCATAGTCCCAATCCTTTATCGCAGGGTAGCGTGCAAGAAGAAGGGAGGGATTCGGTTCACAATCACTGGGAATCCTCATTTTAATATAGTATCAGTGGGGAATGTTGGAGGAGCTGGAGACGTGACACAAGTGCAGGTGAAGGGTGACAAGAAAATCAAGCACTGGACAAATTTGAAGCGAAATTGGGGTCAAAAATGGCAAACTGATGTGATGTTACAGGGAGAGACATTGTCTTTTAAGGTCAGAACTGGTGATGGCAGACACTCTATCTCTCCCAAGGTTGCTCCCAGTGGTTGGAAATTTGGTCAAACGTTTGAAGGCAAGAACTTCGTTAATTAGATCTTAGTCTGCAATTTCCACTTTCTATATAGGAAGTGACTAGGTTACTTGTCTACATAGAAAGTTAGTTCAGCTCGGATAAACTTATCCCTATATATATATCACCTTTTATTAGTAACATGTCTGATATATTTTTCAAAGAAAAGAAAAATAAAGACATGAAATTATGTCCCTACCCATTTTCTTACTATTTTAATATTAATTAATTCTTATAAAAAGATAAAAATTCGCAATAAAGCAATCATGATTTTATTAAATATTCAATATCAAATGAACTTACTTTTATATTTTAATATAAAATATTTATAAAAAAATCATAATTATATACATTCAAAATTAGAGTACCAAACAAAATTTTATGAAAACCAAGATATTTATTAAGTTTGTATATGTTAATGAAACAAAATTAATAAAATTAAAAATAAAAAAAAAAGAGTATTTAAGTTTAAAAATATTTTAAATGTCTTTTTATTATCTTCCTCTAAATTTTAATGAAATGTTTTATTTTATACACAAATAAAAATTATAGTATATCACTTATACGAAATCGCATAAAAGAACAAACATTAAACTTATAATAATTAAAATTTAACACGCATCTTTCATCTTTTCAAATTTATGTTGGATGGTAATAAAAAAATTTGTCACAATGATACTAAATTATTATATTATAGTAAAATAAATGCCTTTATAATTACACTGATAAAATTTGAGTTAGAAAATAAAAATAATTATAGAAAAAATCATCAAAGCAATATTCTATACAATAAAAATAAAAAACAAATAAAAGTATTAAAATGAAGTAAAAATAATCAAATATGAGTTTTAGAAACAATTTAATACATCAATGAAATCGAAAAAAAAAATGTATAATTGAGGATGTGATAAGATATCTAAAATAAAACTTTTCGAAAATCAAACGGTAAAAGCTTAGAAAATAGTGTTCTAAAGGTGATAACATGTTTTAAATAATAAGACTTGTTATTTTAATATTAAAATTTTAACGTATAAATCGAATTTCTATTAACGACTTTCATGATCTAAAAAAGATCATCTCTTTTAAAACTCTTTTTCTAAGAACTCTTTACTATCTCTTTAAGCCTTTTAATTCTTGTTCATATGTTTGAATATTGGAGACCGCTTAAGTGATCCTTGAGGTGATATCTTCTACTTTATTTGATTAGTTTCTACAAAATAATAAGTTAATTTATGGTCTTTTGCCTAGTCAATGTGTTCTTCATTGCATGTGAGCTACCTTGGTTTGCATGTGACGTTTGAGTCTTCTATAAGACTCTCTACTGGTTACTGATTCTAATGGTGTATCCTGATTATGTTTCTATAGTTTGTAGAAACAGATAAAGTTCTTTGAGTTGTTGGAGTTGTCTTAAGATCCTTAGAGCTATTTGATTATTTGAAAAGAAGTTATCTACAACATTTTAAAGTTGTTGATGCTTTGAGAATCTGAGTTGCATGTTTGTTTTGTTTGGAATTAGTTAATTCACTAATATGTTTTGTTATAATTGTTTGTGTGTAGTTTGCTTTTTTGAATTAATGTTGAGCTTAAGGACTGAGGGTCTAGCCATTGGAATAAGTTGGTATGAACACAAACATTAAAACATGTTTTTTTTAACCAAACACTAAGTCAGGAATAACAATTTGGTAATCTGAACAGGTCCATGGTTCCCCAAATCACAAAATTGAAGTTGGTTTCTAATATAGCGTTGAGAGATGTTAGTGTGATGTCGAACACAACTTGGTTGTGCAAGTTTGGAAGCAATTTTTCTCCAGACCGATGAGTGATCACTCTCACCGTTGAGCGACCATTTTTGCGAATGGTCTAGTGTTGAGCGGTGATAGGGTACCATTGAGTGCTACTTGCCACTACAGGTCTAAAACCTTCTTAATCCTTTTTTGTTGAGCAAGACGTTTTGTGAGATCTTTGGCGTTGAGCACCATAACTAGCGTTAAGCGCTCTCTTTTGCGAGAGATTTTGTGTTGAGCGTTAGTTTGAGCACTAGTGAAGATCTTAGTGATTTTGTAATCTTTTGTTTGACTGAAGTGTTTTGCTATGGGTTTAATGTATGTTTATTGTGAAATTGTGAGGTTTCATGGGCTATAACATGGTGGTCATTATGAATTGTGAATATTGTAAATGAAATTTTAAGGAGAAGTTTCTTTTAATGGTTTCAACAGTGTATGTATTTTTAAAAGGATTTTGTATTAGGAGTTATTCTGATGCTCTAAATCATCTAATCTCAAGTAGAGAATGATGGAGAATATGGTGAAAGGAGCAGGAGGTCCTAGTTTACGGGCTTTACCTTCGCCTAAGGCGTTAAGGGATTAACCATTTGTGTAGTAAGGTGAAACTCATTGACAATAACTCGACAGAGAAGTAGAGGTCATCACAAGTGCATAACTTGCCAAAGTTTGACATCAATGTATTTATCGGGTTGATCAAGTCTAGAATGAATGATTGTAAGTCTTAGGATTCATTTATATAAATTTGTATGTGTTAACGTTCATATAAGTGTTGTATGCATGCTCTTTTGGAAAATTAGTTTACCGTTTTATCTCTATTTGTTTGTATGGTCGTTTTCTTGTATGAAATGATCATCTTATGGTGTGAATAAATGAGGATGCTTATGTTGATCAGGTGCATGATAAGAATGGTATTGAAACATAGAGTAAGATATTAGTTTTTTGTTTATATCTATTTTCGAAAGACTTATGCTTCTGATATCAGTGTAATAACATTCTTTATAGTATATGATCTTTGTATATATATTTTTTGATGTTATAGTTATATCTGGATAACTATAATAATATTTATATATATTTTTGAATAGATTATTCTTTATGTTGGATGTGTGATGATTCTTATGATAGTTGAATACTATTAAAATGTGATGTTACACAAACTAGTCAAATTGTTAAAGGGTAATGAAAATTATTTTAACAAAACAAAAGATTTTTTAATGAAACAAAAATTAAAGATCAAATAGAATAAAAAGGATAAGTTTATGCTACTGCACACTTAAAATTTGAGAGTCAAATGTTTTATGTAAAAAAAAATAAATAAAAATGTTAAAAAGGAGTATAGAAATATTCAAATTTGAAACATACAAAACATGTTCAAGCTCTAGATTTAAATCTTCCATTGTTCTTTCTAATTTTTAAGGATGTCCGAGAGAAAAGGTCATCATACTGTAATATTCCGCGAAAGTGGCAGCCAATTAAAATTTTCACACATGCTAAAAACATTTTCCTATATATACATACAGATACAGGTGAGAAAATATAGGAAAACATCAAAGAATCATCTCATATATTGGAGAGAACTGAAACCAAATCTGAAAAGTTGTCATGGCTTTCCTCTCGGGAGCCATCCTAACCTCAACATTGCTCTTTCTTGTTGCATTCTCACTTCCTAATGTCTATGCTGCTGGCAAAAGCAATAACAAATATAACAAGAAAGGTGAACTCAGACATCATCGTCCAATTTTTAAGCCTACTGGATGGAAGAAAGCTCTTGCAACCTTCTACGATGGAGACACTAAAACATTTGGTACAATTTCTTACCTGATTTCATTACTTATATCTAAAGCTATTCAGTCTAAATTTTTCTACCATGTTTAAAATAAAAGATATGTGTTATAATATAAAAACTCATTGAAATAATGCATGTACCAATACTATAGACGTAAAGTTGTTACGAGTATCTTCTTAATGAAACCTGATCACATTGCATGCAGGTGGAGCTTGTGGGTACGATGATGTGGTTAAGGATGGTTATGGCCTAGACACGACAGCATTGAGTTCAGTTTTGTTCAAGGATGGACAGACATGTGGTGCATGTTACGAGATCAAATGTGTAAATTCTCGTGCAGGATGTAAGACAGGGAAATCCTCTATTTTTGTGACGGGAACCAACCTTTGTCCTCCAAACTACGATATACCTGGTGATAATGGAGGATGGTGCAACCCACCACGCGAACACTTTGATTTGGCAAAACCTGCATATCTCAAAATTGCAGAGTATAAGGCTGGCATAGTCCCAATAAATTATCGCAGGTTACGAATAAAAGCTTATCATATTTGCATAAGGTGGTAGTTAAAATAGTATAAAAACTTTTCCAATGATATTTATTTAAGTGTAGGAGTCTTACAATTTTGCAGGGTACCGTGCAAGAAGAAAGGAGGAATTCGGTTCACTATCACTGGGAATCCTTATTTTAATCTGGTATCAGTGTGGAATGTTGGAGGAGCTGGAGATATCACACAAGTGCAGCTAAAGGGTAACAACAAAATCAAGCATTGGACAAATTTGAAGCGAAATTGGGGTCAAAAATGGGAAACTGATGTGATGTTAGTGGGAGAGGCATTGTCTTTCAGAGTGAGAAGCAGTGATCTCAGGTACTCTACCTCTCGCTGGATTGCTCCCAGTAATTGGAAATTTGGTCAGACTTTTGTTGGCAAGAACTTCGTTTAGATCTTTCTCTGCAACTTGCTCCTTTTATTTAGGAAGATAAACATTATCCCTACATCACTTTTTCTTTCCAAACATGTCTGATTTATTTTTCAGAAAAGAAAAATAAAAATGAAGACATGAAATATGAATAATAGTTTTTTTTTTTATTTTATTTTGTGTACACCAATTCTTATCGGATTCTATTTTTAATTATCTTTCAAAGTTGCAATACAAAATTTATAATCGAAGACACCAACGTGGAAAAGTAAAATTTATAAGGGCATGTCCTCTCACTGCTCATTCCACAGATCCCCTTTTTGCAGTTTTGAAAATTAGGTATAATTCCATTTTTTTCTTTTTTGGTTAAATTTGTATGACTCGTAGCTTTTAGTTTTATATGAAATAAGAACTAGAAATCTCGATTATACATTATATATGAATAATGAGATTAAAATTAGTTAGTCATATTATCAATTGAATTAGTTACATCTATATTTAAAAAAAAAAATTGCTCATCAAATACGATACAATAATTCAAATTCATAATTTACATTTTTCCTGTAATAAAATAGATGGCAGACAGAATGATACCATTCTAATATATTCAAACTAAAATATAATATTTATAGGGAAACAATCTAGGAGAGAATTTAATGCCCTCAAGTAAACGGGGAAAAGTTCTCACTAACATAGTACACAAACTATCAGAAAAAGTTGTATAATGAATTAAATTAAATTCAGGCAAAATTTATAATGTTTACAATATTACATGGAAAGGTACCTTTTCTGAGTACCCAAATCAGTAAAACTAACTCTTCAAATGATGATGACATCTTGACATCAAGATATAAGCCGCTGATTAAAACTGCAACAATCTGGAAAAATGAACCGTTTTGACAAGGTCGTACGCCTTTCCGTTGATCGAACCTCTACTCAACATCTTCTTTTCTTGAACATGTATGCTATATTACGAAAACTAAGCTGAGTCTGCAATGTTTCATCAATTTTTCCACCATGATTGAAAAAGCCATGTCATCAGCAAATAACTGTCCAATATGCAACGATACTTTATGTCTTTTTCTTCTTTCGCTTCACTTCTCCAGTGTGTGACCTTTCTTCTAAACGTTTAGATTGTCGAGCACGTATCTCTAGCAGTTTTGATCTTGCATCATGAAAAAGAGCATCTGATCTAGATGCCATCAATTGCTGAAAGATCATTTCAAAATTGAATCAGCGTGTTTATCAGTGGCGAAAAACTGTTCGGAAGAATATTTATACAAACCTGAATATGATCCATGGCTGCGAGGTTAAAACCAAAGATATCCTTCCATCCCTAGCACAAGATTAAGACACCAAGTTGTCAACGATACAATCAAGTTCACCAGTTAACTATACTGAAACTAACGAAATAACAAAAATATTTAATTTCGAAAATATAAATCCTAATTGCCTTTATTGGCAGAAAATATTTTCTATTACTAAAATAAAAGCTGGATGATGATAAATTAAATTTTAAAATTATTGGGCTACCTACAAGTTCATTCTGATCACAAACAAATAATACCATTTATATTAGGATTATCACCCATAACCATCAGATATTGTATTCTTTTGAAACACCGTACGTCTGTAAAATGCCCATGTTAGATATGATAGTACGGTATCTGAGGACTCGCAATGTCATGCATAAGATGTCTACAATCCCTAGCATGTCACGCCTCTCAAACATTAGGATAAGAAATAATTAAGAATCATCAGAAGAGTAATTTTCGTAAGGTTTAGTCAGTGTTTCATCATCCTTCGCAAAGGTCCATTATCATTTGCTCCAGTTTTATCTCATCAGGCAATTTTCAAGAGTTTGAATATTGGGCATACCACAACCCATCTACTTTTTAAACCAAACTTTCACAACAAAAACGTATCACAGAAATACATCTAAATTCGAAAAATTTAGGTCCAAACAACAAAAACATACAATCCAAAAGTATTACCAATTTCTTCATAGGGAGTCCACACTCATAGACATGTTAAACTTCTATAATGAATTAATCAATTCAAATCTAAGTACGCTTTCTGGCAGTAAATTTTAATGTACCAAATATGACAAAGCTTCAATTATTTAAAAAAAAAAAAAAAAAGTAAAAACCTAGCATATTTACCTTGACCCTTTCATAAAAAATGTCACTGAAAACAGTCAAGATAGGTCGGGCAGCTGGTGTGGCAAGAAGCTGGTTGTAATGTGTCTGCAACAGCAGCGTACCTACTCTGCAAACAAGCTCAACCTGCAATTATCAGAAAGACATTAATACCAGTATCTTGTAAAAATATCTAAAATTTTTATACATCTATTATTGTTAATTTAATTATTATCATCAACATCATTACTATGTATGATAACATAATTTTTCATATATCAAGGGTAACCTTATCAGAATATGAAGTCCAGTCTTTCAAGTACGAGAGAAGCTTCAAAGCATCTGAAAATGGTAAAGCCTGCATAATGTAATGATATACGTTAGACTAGATTTGTACATTTGTAAATTACACCAAATTCTTTATGATCTCCACCAATCTTAACATAAAGAAACACATAATTTAGTCTTTTATTGTCAAGCCCTTCCTATAAGAAGTGTGCTCAGTTCAGTCATTACAAGGAATGATGCCACAAGACATTTTAACTGGAGAAACACATGCAATCGCTTTTAAACAAATGTCTTTCTTAGAAAATTGTCTTTTTAAGTCTAACTCAACCTAGAAAAAACAACTTATGAAATAAAATTTACATCTATTTATATACTATAATTTGGTTATATTTCTAATCAATGTGAGTTATCTCATAATCTTGATATCAAAGTAGCTCAATCAAAAGACAGTATTCTAAAAAGCAATGCCTTAAATATCTTAAAAAGAAACAAGTATGATTGCCTATAGACCCAAGCATAGTCTTATGGATCCAAATAATAAAATTAATGATCGAGTAAAGTGAACCTTTCTCAGACCAGAAAGATATAAAATACTTGTTGGGAAACTTATCTAATCGTTACTAGGCTCCTTGTGTTGCTCACTAGAATGTTACCGTTTGCATCCCCATATGCCTCAAAAAAGGCTCTAGGACGTTGATTCATATATGAAAAGGGAAATACTAAAATGTATATAGGTATTGGGATGCTTATTGGGCAATATCTACCTCTAGATAATGTTTTTTCATTGGAGGTAATATTATTTCTTGGAAGAGCAAGAAATATAATGTGGTTGTTCAATCTAGTGTTGAAGTTAAGCATAGGACAATGATGTCACTTGTGAACTTCTGTGGATAAGACAACTCCTCCAAAAGCTGAAACTTTGTCGAATTCCTAGAAATGAGTATGTATTGTGATAACCTAACACTAATTCACATGGCTTCCAATCTTGTATTTCATAACCAATCATATAAAAGTTAATTGTCATTGTTTGAGGTGTCCTCCAAGGAATTTGCACTATATTTGTCAGCTCAAATAAAATCATCTTGCAAATATTTTGACTAAATTCTTAATAGGACCTTAAATTCAATGTGTTACAATTTTGGTACAAACAATTTGCATTTTCGCCTTGAGGGGAGTATTAGAATAGCTTAGAACTAATATTTTGACCAACTCCGGGAAAGCTGAAAAGCTATGTTTTGTTGTATTGTACCCATTTATCACCTATAGTGATTTGTGTTGTCTTTTTATTTCTTCCCTTTGTATCTTTGACGTGTGTGTGCATGCAGGCATGAATCGGCTGAGAAACAATCATCACCTCGCATCCTTTCTCATATTTTCATTCTCAAGTTTAAGTACTTAATACATCCTTAGCCATGTTGTTTACCCAAATGAGCCCTTTCACCATTTTTCCTTTCAACAAATTAGAAACTAAATATGATATGCAGGATTATTATTATGATAGAGGATAAAATATTTTAAACCAAATAGAGTTGGTGAGGAAATGTAACCAAGTTGGATTACTATAGAAATGTCAAGATTTCTCCATAAATGGTTGAATATATAGATAAAAAAAAAAGAAAAAAGAACTAGTAGAGATCATAAATGTGACGTGCAGAAATAGTAATGAATCAAGAAGTTCAACCAACTCAATAGGCTAGTACATATCCCAAGCAATGGTTTAAAAGTAAGATTAACATATGACAACGAAAACTGGAATGGGTCTAAATGCAGTAGCCTGAAATGCCTTGTATTCGTGCATGAGATCTAGCAACAAAAATGTAATTCTCAAACATACCAGTAATGTTTGCTCCAAATCATTGGTGTGAACATTTGAAAATGCACTCAAAACATAATCAGAAGGTGAAAGCCCGTTCATAAGCGGATTTGATTGGAAAACAGCAACATTTCTGTTATTTTTATCCTCCTGAAATACAAATTCAAATAATTGCAACAAAGAAATTAGGCATTATTTAACAATATATGCAAGATAATCTTCCTCTGCACTTTCTGCTACATGTCACAGAAAATGAACTGAAGATATATTCTGCAATCATCCATACTAAACGATAGAATTTAAAGTTTAGTCTTTGATAGAACTCAAATGTGTAATTATTTTTTATTTTTCTCCTGAAATCTAAAATCAAACCATTGCAACAATGACATTAGGCACTAAAAACAAAATATATAAGACAATCTTCCTTATCACTCTGTTACATGTCACACAAGATGAATATAATATAATTTCTGCAATCATTCATACTAAATGTATATTGAAATTTAAGTTTTTGATATAACCAAAAGATGTAATGTGATGTAACTAACCCTACGTACTGGAAAAAAAAAAAACACCTTATTGAACTTCCTGTATACATATTTTCAAGCCCAAAAGTTGTTTACTTGTGTTGTATGTATAATTTGATAATTACTTGCAGAAATCAAGTGAGGAGTCATTAATTCTCTATTATACAGGCGCTAACACAGGAATTGTAAGCTGAAAAACTAGCATACTTGTTTAGAAAGACATTGTCTGTGCAAGCATGTTTTCCAGATTCATTTGTGAGATAAAAGAACAATTTAGGCCATGGCAGTCATAGATTAGGGAGCACGTGTGCACTGTAGAGGCTACTATACTTGTTTACAAACCCATTTACTTATGCATGGGTATCCACATATTACAAAAATGCAACTAACTATGCAAGCAAGTTTTCGAGATTTACTTTTCAGAAAATGCGTGAGTTTAGATTTGGGTAGTCATCTACAAGTAAACAAATGTAAACCTGATGTTCTGCAATGCGCTTTTTTTCAGCTTCTGCGATGTCTAATCTTTCAATAATTAAGTCAGTTGCAGTAAGGGTTTCCTGGGTTTGTTTCCCAGCTAAAGCCACCGCTCCCTCCTCTGGTATTTCTTCCTTTGATGCATACTTGTTTTCAAATGCATTGTCGAGATCAGCCTCAAACATTTCCTCCAACCTTTTTTCCTTTTCTTCCTGCAGTTGAAACGTTCTACTTACTCCAGTGACATAAATTCAATGAAGAAAATTCAATTGAAAGTATTCCTGTAATAAAATTAGAGACATGGGCACTTTGTCCTGCTTTTAACAAGTGTAGGCCATCTTATACAAGTTGTGAATACCTCAATGAAAAACTGCTCTTCAGTGCGATCCCAGCGTCGGATGGAACGATCATGAGATCCAGTGACAATGAAATCCCCACGATTACTGACTGCAAGACACCAAATATCTGCATGGTGTCCTTCTAGAGTCAACAGCAGCTCAAATTTATCAGCATCCCAATATTTTACTAGGCGATCTTTTCCAACACTGAACACATAATGTGTCTTGGGAACAAATTGTACTGCCATAACACTGCCACATAAACAGCATAATATAATTCAAATACGGATTCCTCTAGGCTCCCCAGTTAAGAAAGGAAATAAAGAACAGCAAATAATTGTGTAGCACCTGTCAGCATGTGCAAAAATGGATTTATGACAGTCACCAAAGTCTAGACCCCAGATCTTTAAATTTTTATCTGCAGAGCCAGTCACAATTAAATCTCCATCTGATGAGATATCCATACACAGAACAGGCAGCTTGTGGCCATATAATGAAAGGAAAAATTTGAACGTGTCTGCAAAGTGAACCTGAATGATGAACGAAATTATTTAAAACACACTAGAAGCACGAAAACAGGACTAAAGCATAAATACAAGAGCCACCACAATTTCATAGTATAAAAGTACCCAACATAGGTGTCCAACACACCAAGAATTTTGCATTTGCTATGAAAAGCTGCATAAGTAGAAATATAATTAACTAACTTATCGCTTTAGCCTGTATCAGTCACTGTATTTGCAAAATAGCATTCAAACTACAGATGCATTTGAATAAAAAGCATCATTAGGTTCTTATTCAATAAGCTCTTACCATTACAGGGCTTATGGCAAAAAATTGAGCGGTAAACTTCTTGGAAAAAGACAAATAAAGTATTTTGGGTAAGCTACAATGAGAAACTTATGGAAATAAGTTTAAAAAAAAAACTTATTTTATGGGAGTTGAAATCTATTTTCTTAAGCTCGAGTGAACTTTCATAAAATCTTCCAAATGCCTCTGAAGCAAATAGAAATATGCTTAGCCACATTGTCATTTGTATACGAAATGATCAAATCCTATGAAGGACAGACAAGAATTGTCACAATGTAAAGGATGTTTTTGATACCAATACCTACTCAACTCCGCTGACAAACATAAAAATACTGATTAAGTTCCCGATTAAAAAAATCCAACTCAGACATTAGAAATGCCACCTCAATAAGGTTGATTACCAGAGCCAACACCCACATACAGATGGGCGCAGGCTAACATTATTAGAAAATGGTTTTATATTTTAGAAAAGTCAACCAATAATATAATATTAAATATTAAAAGAAAGCATATCATTTTATCAAATAAAATTATCACTTACTATTCTTTTGCAATACATTATATCCAGTAAAATAATGGCTTTTCAATGTAATTATAATTATCGTTTGTTATGTTGCTCCAATTTTATTTCCTTAGTTAGAGTCTCCTTTTACATGTGTGCGTGCAGTGTCCTCAATTTCTGTGCCACTACATAGAAATAATGCTAAGGTTCCCAAATCGCCAAGAAATGGTAAACAATGTAAACTCTTCAAATTTTTATTTTCATGTGCACAGGTAAAACAAAAACGACAATAAACAAAGTAAAACCTGCAAGTTAATTTTATGTTTTCGGAAACCACAGATTATAAACAGAACAGGAAAGATTAAGGCATCTAACCTTCACAGTACTATCCAATAGAGCAACAGCAATATATTTAGCATCAGGGCTAATTGCAACAACAAGGGCGTCATCATTCATTTTCATGGTACTGACATTTGACACTACGAGTTGCTTAGTAGCCTGAAAGAAAATAAATAAAATGCTAAATAAACAAATTGGATAACCATTTGTACTAAGATGATTTGGCATGTATTAACTGGGAACTAATTAGAGGACACAACGAAAATTGGAAAAGAGAGGCTGGGAGAGCACATTCACATAAATTAGAAAATAAAAAATAAAATGGGAGAAAACAAAACAATTCCAGTATAAACAACATAAGAACATCTACTTTCACCTTTTTGGAGTAGCACCACCTGAGAAAAAGCTATTAAAGAAAACATAGGTTAAGTGCATCTATATAGAAGGTATGAGATGATCTTTTATTTGATATTTATAATGTAAGTTCAAGTTAATTATTAATAAATATAGTATGAGAGTGGAAATACGGAATATTATTGGTTTAAATTTCTTGTACATATCTACATGCATTATGAGTATTCAGTAGCTTCTGTGTACATATCTACGTGGAGACAGTTTTGTGTTTATAGTTTAAGTATTTGATTTTATCAATTAAATATAAAACATACAGATAAATACAAATAAACTTCTCAATGAAATATTGCATTATTATTATAAACAAAAAGAAGTTTTAGATTTTTACCTATGCTCTATGTGCAGTATAATACAAAACCAAACAAAATGTTAAATTTCTGGGTATTTTTGAAAACAAAACAATTTTTATTCTTAAAAAGAAAAGGAAAAGGAAATTGTATGAAGGTGATGGACATACTTGACCAGGTTTTTGCTTCAATTGGTACTCCCAAAATTTGACATCATGATCAGCACTTCCAGTGACAAAACCATTTTTATGAGGTAGGGCAGCAATTGAGCGAACAGAACCACCATGAGCTTCCATTACTTCAACACAAGTGCCGCTTCCAATGTCAATAATTTCTATGGTTCCATCTTTAGTTCCAACAAGCCCATACTTGTTAGTGGGAAGAATTAAACTGCACAGTCCATACCCAGAATCAATGGTTCTTAGGCAAGCGCCAGTAATTGGGTTCCAAATCTTTACTGCATTGTGACTGGTTGACATCAGAAAAGTGTTGTCTGAACTAAGCGTGACACTTCTAACATCAGAACGATGCCCTTGAAGATCAATAGCAAGTGTTTTTCTGGTTTCACCAAGTTCAATGGAGTAAAACTCAAGAAGATTATTGTTCAGAGACAATGCTAAACTAGCCAATGAATTTTTTGGAGTGATTGGACAGAAAGAAATGGAGCATATCTTTTTGTTAGCTCTAATAGTATGCAACAGCTTGAAAACATCAGGCACAGTAACTGCAGGGTTAGTTGTTTCTGTGGGCACATGAGTGACAGAAGAGTTATCTCCTTTGTTAGCATTATTCCCGTCTCCATTTTCTACTCCGTCCAAAGTCTCTTTACTGTGTTTCTTCTCTTTCTTTCGGTGAACCCTTCGCTTTGCCTTGCGCTTTGCTTCAGCATCATCCAATACACGGTATATTTCTACAGTTTTACCGGCAACTTGGCAAGCTAGCAGGTTTCCAGACTTGTTGAACTGCACAGTTGCAACCCTATCCCTACTTTGTCGCTGAATTTCACCAAAATGCCTCAACACTTCCCATTTGCTTTGAATGGAGGATTCTTCACCACCATTTAAAGAGTTCCCATCCACAGACTCATCTCTGATTACATAAAAATGAAGTTCACTATCTGCAGAACCAGTGACCAGATACCTCTCATCCAGATCAACATCCAGGGACCATATTTCACTATGATGTCCACCCACAATTTGCATACAGTGCTGGGTATCAAGATCCCACACTCTCAAGAACTTGTCTTTGGAGGAACTCACTAGTTTTTTCCCAGAATTCAAAAAAACAACATCAGTCACCTGCCAGAAAGGAACGAAAACCACATAAACGAAACTGTCATGGTAAGTTTGAGACAGAGGGTTTTGGGGGGAAAGGAAGAGCAACAGTCTCAATTCAGGAAAATATAATTTTTCTCTAGTTTACTCACTTTTAGAATGAAATTAAAAAGATGACAGTGTATCAAAAATCGTTCCATTGTCCCTCATTCTCTTATCCAAAACCTATACAACTCTTTTAATTAAGGCCCCCTGTTTAGATAAACCTCCAAATAAGTATTCACAAGAGAAGAAAACAAGAAGGTAAAATGAATTAAAATTTTCCCATTAGTTAAAATGAACTTACCTACTTCAACTTTTATATAAGATCTTTATCGTAACTTCTCTAAAGCTGATGTACATAAGTTCATTTTCACTTACATAAGTTTGACTCATTTTGTTTCTTTTTCCTTCTTCTATTAAGTGTTTACTGAAAAGTCTTTCCAAACGGGGCATAATCCAAAGGTAAGAAAACCAAACCTGGTCACGATGACCACGAAGGCGAAAGAGCCCAGTCTCGCCAACCACGTCCCATAAAATAACATCATTATCCTTGCTACCAGAGGCGAGCAAGGAGCCAGCCTTGTTGTAACGAAGAGCGGTGACAGCTCCCTTGTGACCATTTAGCGTAGTTTCACACGCTCCTTTATCAGAGTCCCAAATCCGTATGCTACCATCCCCGTAACCACCAGCAATCTGCAACACAACCATAAAAAGTTTAATAGAATCACAAATTCACGCTGGCACAATCGAGATTCGAAGTTCATTACCAATGAGGAAGGAGAGGATGCAATGGAGGTGACGGCAAGGGAAGGACCACGCGACGCAGTGGAAGGTGTTAGGGTTTTGGTGCAGAGGCCCTGCCGCACGTTCCAAACGCCTATCTTCTCGAGTGCCGGAGAGAGGAGGTGCTTGCCGGAACTGTCGTATGATATGTTGGAATCCACCGAGGCTATCACTCCAAACGACGCCGCCGGCTCGAATCGGAGGTAGGCCTTCACCATGGTTTTGCCGCGATGACTCTTTCTGAGTCGAGGGGTTTAAGGGCAAGGTTTATGGTTACGGACTCTTGGCATTTTTATTTTTTTATTTCGGCTTTTACTTCCTGCACCTTCGCGCACCCCTCAAATTTTTAAAATTATTGTTTTATCCTCCAAAAAAAATGTCTTTTACTTTTCTAAACAATTTTTTTGGAAGTTTAGGAACGAAATTCCAAACCTATAATTTTTGAAATCAAATATTTGGAATGTAATTTTCAAAATGTATAAAATATATTTCGAAATTTATCAAATGGGATTTTCAAAATAAACTTACTGCAACATATATAATATTTTTTGGAATAAGAGTTTTTTAGAACTCATGAAATACGTATCAGAAGGAGATTTCTTGAATGAGTGGTCTCAGCATTTTCTCTTTTTCTTTTTATTTTGAATGAAATATGTCCCCAGAAAGATCTTTCATCTTCTTCTTCCTCTGCAATAGTGGTGATGATGGTGGCAAAAGCGATCACAACAATGGTGGTGTGGTGCAGTGATGAAGAATGTTGGAGTCTTTTTCTTTTATTGTGAGAGTGCAGTTAGTAATTATGGGGTCTAAAGAGCAATAGCTTTTTATTTTAATTTTTATTTTTTTCTAAATTGAGTCTGTGTCTGAACCAACTTTAAGAAAGAGGCTATTGGGGTAGTTTCTTTTTGCAGCTCTATAGATTTCTTCTTGTACCCTTATAAGTTCTTGTATTTTGAACATAATTAATTTGCTTATTTATATAAAAATAAATAATTTTTTCTATTTAGGGTCAAATTTGCTTAGTTTTGTTGTGACACAAGTTTGAAAGACCTTTCAAAATACATCCAAATACACACCTAATATAGTTGATATATAACATGAACTTCTATTTTGTTGGTATATAGGCTAGCAATATTTTTATATTGCTGATTTTATTTTGTTAGGCAATGATTGCATTAACAAAAGCCAATTTAATATAGAACAATTAGCTAGCGTACTAATCTAAACTACGCGAGTATGTATTTGATAAGAAAATTATATATATACATATATATATATATATATATATATATATATATATATATATTGCCATCAATATTCAGAATTTTCTTACGATGATGGGCACTATTCACGTCCCACGTTTCAAGTTTACGTGTATAAGTTTGTCTTCAAATTTTTTTTTCTCTCCAAGAGGAAACAAAAATTTATTTTATTTATTTTTAATTATTATAAAGGACTAGTGGAAAGAGAGACCTTTGTGAATAATGTTTTTCCAAAAAATTAAATTAAAAAAATAGAAGCAAATTATGAAAGAGATTATATATATAGTAGTGAAACGGGTAGAGTATAGTTAAAATGATATTATAATAGAATACAAGTATTGTATTTTTCTTTGAAATGATTTGCTAAATAAAAGAAACGGTCATTATTTTGATAGAGACAATTTGGTCGAATGTAAACGTAGATGCATATCTTATTCTTTAACGTTTATATTTTTTCCTTCAATGCATGTTTTTGACTAATTATGTGGTTCAAATTTGAGAGAAAACCCACCACCAAACACATTACATTCACTTATGTTTCCACATCAAACGTGGTATTTTGGTTTAGATATATTTATTAACTTAAATAAATAAAAGGTAAAGTTAATTATTTTAGTAAATTAAATTAAATTTAAAAAATGTAACATTTATGTATTAATGTAAAACTAAAAATGGTAGAGTTTATGTTTGGTATTCTCTTAGTTAATATAAAACATTGGTTTCCTTTTAAAATTATAAATTTGAAATTAATGTAGGAAGGAATGAGGAGTAGCTTGGATTATTTAAATTAGAGTTTATTATATGAAAAAACCAAATGAAAGAGTTAAATGGGTGGAGAGAGTCGGTGGCCGCCAGAGAAATTAAAATGCAACTGGGCATAGAATTTGGAAAGAAACAAATGTTATAAGGAGTTAGTCAACAAGATTGAGAGAAAAAAAAAAAAAAATGGAAGAAATTGGTGGAAGTGAGTAATGATAATTACCGACTCTTATTGTCTGATTTAATAATTGGTAATGATGAGATGATAAAAGTGGGGTTCAGATATCATAAACTTATGGCCACAAAAAGCCCATTATTAATATACCAATTCAAGACTCATTTGCAAAGCTTCCTTTGGCCACTTTCAAACGTCTTACTCACCCATTCTTACCTAATAGGAATGCCACACGTGTACACAGCAAGTTTAATTCAATATCTTTCTTAATTATTTTCAACAATATATATATAAACTTTGTTACCAATATCATTTTATAGATATTTTTCAAATATTATTATTGGTTGTGAAAAGAGGAATCATGGTTGAAGGAGTTTAATAAAGTGTAATTATTTTATTTTTTATTATTATATATGAAGTGAAAATGATGTAAAATATATATAAGAAAAAGAAACAAACGTAACATATTGTTTTATAACTTTTAAAAACTGGATTTTAATAATTTGTATGAATATTATATATTCAAACTATTTTTAATATGAACACATTGTTTTTGTTTAAAAAAATTATATATTAATCGAAATTTATCAATTATTGCCATTGAAAAGATATACGTTTATGTTTTTTTTTATATTATTTAAATTTTTTTATATACAAAATAAAACAAATGATTATATAATTTCTTATATTTTGTATTATATTATAGCAACTTTGATTATAGAAAAAATTTAATAGATAATGATATACTGGGAAAAATATGACCAGTATACTATTAACGTGAGAACAAAGAAAAAACACTATGAAAATGAAGGAGAGGGAGAATAATAATGGACAACTATACACTATGAAAATGAAAGAAAGGAGAATAATAATGAACAACTAAGCCTACTTAATTTTGTACTATTAATTTGGCTAGGAATAAGTTTTTATTAGAAAATATGTTCCATTTAGTTTTCTTTGTACAAATAACAAAGTCTTTTTTTACTCATTCTATTATGTAATCAGTCAAGAGTCAACACAACTGAATAAAATAATCTTGAATAAAAAATAAAAATAAAATTAATTACGTTTAATTATTGTTGTAAAAACTCATCAGTTTCTTTTTTATTTAAGCCGATTCATATTAAACAAAAACTATTTCTATAGTTTATTATGTACTAATTTATTGAATTTTACTTAATTAAATTTACTTTAGTCTTACAAAAGGATCCACTGAGAAACTAACATGGGGTTTTATATAAAACAAAATATTTATAAAAAATAATCAGGCTAACAATAATTACATGAAATTTATGGTTTTCAATTAGAAACGACCAAAATCTGAATATATAAAAGAAAAATGTCTGTGTAGTGAATTATTTCCAAAATAACTAAATAAAATGTAATTTGACTACCTCTATAGTCATATCTGCATTTGAAAATATATAATGTTTCATTTTTATTCACTAATCATTTAAGGTTTACCAATAATAACATTAAATGAACCTTCAAACAAGTTAAAAATAGAAACAGAACTCTCAAGTCTAATCAAGAGGCATATAAAATAAATAAAACTATAACATTAAATGATTTGTTAAATTTATATCAGTGCATATCTGAAAAATAGAGTACTAAACTTTACTTTTAAAAATAATATTATTAATTCATACCTTAATGATATTGTTTGAGAAAATTAAAACAAACAATTATATGAAGTACATTTATTATACCAAAAACATACAATTTAGCAAAACCATTTAATATACTGCATTTAAGATTCTTTACTGTCCTTAAAAAACGTTTTTTCTTTTTAAATAAGATGATCGAGAGAAAAAAAGTCAAATGTCATATAGCAAAAATAATGACATAAGATATTTACAATATATGACAACATAGTTAAGTATATAACAATCATGGAATTAAAAATATTTTTTTTTCATTGAAAATATCATCAATATATTCTCACACTATTTTCAATTTATGTTTAAATTTATTTGTGATAAAAAGCTATTATTTCTTTAAGCTGTGATTAAATAAAGTAATTAGGACACAGACATGTTACAGACAGTGCAGGCCATGAATAGGGACACCAATTCACCAACCGTCTTTGAAACGTAGGACAAGTAGGCCATCCATAACATCTAATTGATATCTTGTAACAGCAGTTTCGATTTTTTTTTCATAACACTGAGTGGATTTAGACTTAGTTATTATATTTATAAACTAATAAGTTATGTATGTAATGTATATATTCATAGTGGAAAATATTTTAAATTTGATGCAGTGATTTCTAAAAGCAATATTTAATAGAGAATTCGTGCGCACATTTAATGTTACAGTCTACGAATATATATTAAACTTTAAATAATGTTTTTGAATTTTTTAAATTATCATTTACGTTGCTATAATGCATTCTCAAAAAGACCTGTTCAATATATATATATATATATATATAATATCGTATGATATTTATATTGTTACAGTGACGTCTATGTATACTTTTATAAGGTATGATGTGTTTCTATTTTTTTTTAATTTGTCTTCTCAATGCCGAATGTTTATCACTTATGAGTTTTTTTTATTTTGAAAATTGTGTTGACTTTTACTTATTATTATTTTTTAATTACTGAACCTCAATATATAATTGGTTTAAATAATTTTTTTGAACTTTTGTTTCATTATTTTGAGTTTATTAATTTAGCCTCATTTCTAAAATGCAGTAAATAATATTTTTCATCAAATTCATCGTGACAGTGTTATTACAATAATAGGTGACATTTGTTGGTGTTAGTAGGTGGCGCTTTCTTTTACAAATGAGGCACGATGTAATGTTATTGTTTCTGATGTAAGTATGTGGCCATTGAATTTCTCAATCTTATTTCATTGGAAGGATCGTTTAACAAATTATTCAAACTTTACATTATGAAATATTTATATTGCTAATCAATGCTAATTAGTTTCCTGACCAATGGTTACATCTAATAATGACAATCATATAAAATAATAAATGGAAAACCAAATCATTTTTACTTTTTTAATGCGTTGATGTGCTCATATTAATCAGCTATTGTAAGTTAGCTGACCCATAACTTGATTTGGATCAATTGACCTAACTTATGCTCTGAATTGTCATTAAAAAGCTATTTTGAAAAATGAATTCATTCAATTTTGAGAATTTTAGAAGAAGTATATAATCTTCCATTTGAACTGAGTTATTCTCTTGTTCTTGCATTCTCCGGCAACAACACTGTTTCATCACTGCTCACAATTCTCCGGTAAACTTCTCTCACACTTCTTCCCTTGTGTTAATGGATGTCAACTTCTTATTCACTAATGTCGTATCTCACAATCTTTGTTATCTTCGCTTTCCAATTTCTTCTGCAACCTGCTTGTGTATTATATTTTGGCTGTTCTTTCTGTATTCAAAGCCACGGAACCTATCCTTATAAGCCTATGAAATCTCAACACTGGAATTCCAAGTATTATTTAGCCATGTAATGATGTAAGGATCAAGGAGCTTCATTTGCTGCAGATTTTGTTGTTATCAGTCTTCTGTTTTTCTTTGACTCTCCCCCAACACTTACTCTGTATTGTATATTGCTTCAGTTATTTTCTTTGATAAATTTCATCATAATGACGGAAAATGTTGTTACCCTTTTCATTTAATTCTTGTACTTTTTATAATTTTTTCATGATACTATTGTTTAATTGTTTTCTGTTCTCCATTTTAATATTATGATCGTACTTTGCTGTCTGTCCTTTTTTTAGTAATTTGTGGTCTGCAAAATTCAGTGAAGAACATGGCATGTCTGGTTACTGCGCTTTAGAATTAAACTTGTTTCTTCACACACACTCTGTAATATGACTTTGCTTCTTGAATTCTCGGCATCTTTCTTTTTCTCCTTCCCTAGTAATAGCTAGAATATAACATATTTTTTTTTTATCTTGTTTGAGACTACAGCCAATACAAATTGCATGCCTAGAGTTCGAATCTGAAACCATTGGTTAAGCTGTAGCAACCTTTTCAGTCGATCCAGACGCTGAGTATAATTATATATTGTACCTTAAGTAATAACATATTCTATTCCAGGACAAAGAGTTTCAAGGGTGCATCTTTGGGTTAGAAATCCTATATGCAAATCTTCTTGTCTTGGAGCGGCTGAGAAATCGCGAAACTTGAAATTCTACAAGGAAATCTTTCTTCTGGTAATTATGAATGTCTGGCCCCGTGGCCATAGCAGATTATTCAAATGGAGGAGCACTTTCTTTAAAAGAGAGAACGAAATCTGTTGATGTGCTTGATGAGTTAGACCAACCTTCTACGCTAACAAACGGTGAAAGTGATGGCTTTACTGTTGGGCAACTCTTACTTTCTAATGGAGAGTCGTATTCTGGGTCCCTTTATGGCAATGCTTCTGAGGGCTATGGGACATACGCTTGGTGTGATGGTTGTGTATATGAGGGTGAATGGAGGAGAGGGATGAGAAATGGTTATGGGAAGATAAGATGGCCTTCTGGAGCAGTGTATGAAGGTGATTTCTCCGGTGGATATATCCATGGCACCGGGACATATATTCGTTCTGATAAATTGACCTATAAAGGTAGATGGCGGTTGAATCTTAAACATGGTTTGGGATATGAAGTTTATCCTAATGGAGATACCTTTGAAGGTTCTTGGATGCAAGGAACACCAGAGGGCCCTGGCAAGTATACCTGGACCAATGGAAATGTTTATGTGGGGAATATGAAAGGTGGGATAATGTCTGGGAAAGGAACACTCACCTGGATAAACGGGGACTCGTACGAAGGAAACTGGTTAAATGGCATGATGCATGGATTTGGAGTTTACACTTGGAGTGATGGAGGAAGCTATGTTGGGACTTGGGCATTTGGTCTAAAAGATGGCAAAGGAACCTTTTACCCAAGAGGTAGCCGGCTTCCATCAATGCAAGAAATTTATCTCAGTGCCTTGAGAAAAAGAGGGCTATTGCCAGATTTGAGAAAACAGACCCAAGTGAGAGATGTCAAGGTACCAGAAAACCAGCTGTCAAGTCATGTTTCATCTGATAATCTTGCAAAAGGAAACCTGTTAAATCTGGAACAGTCTAATAGAAGAAATGTGTCTCTTGAAAGACGTTGGAGTCTCGAGGTGTCGATTGAGAAAGTGATTGGATATGATTCAGCATTAGGATTAGCAGATTCTGTGCCAGAAAGTAGCGACAAAGAGGTTGATACAACGATCCCAATTTTGGAACGAGAGTACATGCAAGGTGTATTGATAAGTGAGGTTGTGTTAAATAATATGTTTTCATCAATGTCTAGAAGGGCAAGGCGACTTAAAAAGAAGCTTGCCAAAGAGATTAAAAAACCTGGTGAAATAATCATTAAAGGTCACAGGAGTTATGATCTAATGCTCAGTTTGCAGCTTGGAATAAGGTAAAGACACTATGTTGACCTGTAGCATACTCAAACTGCTTCAGTTGTTATCATTTGTTACAATACACTCTAATTATTCTCTGCAACTTCTGCATGCTTTTTCATTTATTCTATTGCACATGACATATGCTAACATTTCAAGATAATCCAAAGTTGGAAGGCAATACCCAAGTCATAAAATAAAACCATAATTATAATATAGGTTTGGTTGATGGTTCTATTCGTCAATCATATTAAGGTCCCATACCTAACTTCTTTTGGTGTGCAGCTCCAATAAAGATATGAGAATCGTATGACAATTATAAGCTGTTTTCATTCAACAAAGTTTCTCGCTTGTATTGATTAGCTTATACAGTGGAACATAGACATCTCATTTTGTTTTATTACTCCATTTTAAGATTAGGATGTCAGGAGGCCGAAAACTGTGAACTGAAGTCACAAAAATTCACATAAGTTGAAGCTAAAATGCTATCCTAAACAGACTATCTTCATTTTCCTTTGCATGGATTTTCCTAACAATGTGAAGTTTTAGGTTAGACTGGAGAACTACACACAAATCAATTAGTTTAATTTATATATTCTGGATTAAACCAAAAAAGAAGTTACAACAGACCCCAGACAACAAAAGAAAATTAAAGGACAGACTCTCTTAATACACAATACATAGATAGGCCTAAGAACTAACAGAGACTCGTCCTCTCTCAATACACCAAGCACATTTTTTAATAATGATTACAAAACACATAATGGCGCAATGTATTAGTTACTAAATTCGTGTTGTTCACATAACTGTCTCACCATTCTTCAATATGGTTGCTTTTCCATGGATTTCCTTGTAAATGTCCTTCAATTGGTTAGGTATACCGTGGGCAAGATAACACCTATACCTACGCGAGAAGTAAGAATATCAGATTTTGGTACCAAAGCAAGCTTTTGGATGAATTTTCCTAAAGAAGGTTCTCAATTAACACCTACCCATCCATCAGAGGATTTTAAATGGAAAGATTACTGCCCCATGGTGTTCAGGTCAGTAGTTACTCCTGATTTTTTTATGATCTGTGTTTTTCATGTGGCGCTAATATAATTGTTAAACCGTCTAGGTTTGCATGTAAATCTGTCTCTTTAAGCAAGATTTTAAAACCCTTTCTGAGATAGTTAGCCTACTTAGCTGCCATCATATTGTGGACGTTTGCAATTTGAATTAAATTGTCTCCTTTGAAACATACCTTTGCTTCTATTATCCTTAGTTTTGTGCGTTATGTTTAGAAGAACAAACGTGTTCCAAATCTGAGATAATATAGGATTTAAGAATGTAAGATCATAATGTGGGACTCAAGTGTTTGATTGATCATAATATGCATTCTTAATTCCACAAGTCCTTCCATGAGTTTGTTTGATATAACCTATTGCAGAAATTTGAGAGAATTATTTAAGATTGACGCTGCCGACTACATGATGTCCATTTGTGGAAACGATACTCTGAGGGAACTATCTTCTCCAGGGAAAAGTGGCAGTGTCTTTTTCCTGTCTCAGGATGATCGTTTCATGATCAAGACGTTGCGAATGTCTGAAGTGAAGGTGCGTACTTATAAATGTTTCTGTTAGAACCAATAGAAGGTCGAAGGTAGTGTTATAGTATTTCAATAACGTTTGCAAATGTTTCAGGTGAATCTCTCATATTTCGTGTGGACTCTATTGCGTATATTCAATGTACTCATAACAAATTGAAGCTAACAATTTATTTGCAGAAATTTAGTATGGAATTTCGCAGCCATTAAGGAACGAGAGAGTGCTTAATTAGTTCTCCTGCAGAGCCCGTAATAATTTTGTGGCAGAGTTAGGATTTTACAATAGAGCTTTTGTTGTGGTTGTAGAATAATGCTAGCCTTTTTCAGAGGCAACTCGTAAAAGAAGAAGCTTTTAGCTAATACGTACTGAGGCAACTTACAATTTTAGTAATGTTATCTTAGTATTCACCTGTTATCATCTACACTTGTTTTCAGTGTATAATAAGAACTCCTTTGTTCAACATTTGGCATGCAGGTTCTTCTAAGAATGCTGCCAGACTATCATCATCATGTGAAGACATACGAAAATACACTTATCACAAAATTCTTTGGCTTGCACAGGATTAAGGCTTCAAGTGGTCAAAAGGTAACGTGCACATTGCCTTGCAGCATTTTTCTGATCATGGGTCATTTTCCGTATGAATAAAGATGGAATGTCACGTTTCCTAATACTTGCAATCTGAAATATAAATATAAATTATGACAAATATCATAAAGTGAATTTCCTATATCAAATATTTGAGACAATCAATCCCGCTTCTTTAATTTTTTCATATGCGTTTCCTGAACTAGAAGTCCAATATTTGTATATAATTTTCCCTTTTGCAGTTTCGCTTCGTTGTAATGGGAAATATGTTCTGCACGGAACTGAGGATCCATCGGAGATTTGATTTAAAAGGTTCTTCCTTTGGACGATCATCAGACAAGATAGAAATTGACGAAAATACAACACTAAAAGATTTGGATCTGAACTACTGTTTCTACTTGGAACCGTCTTGGCGGGAGTCTTTATTAAAGTAAGCTGTAGTTACAACGATTTTTCTTTTGCATTTGGGTTTCTTATACACGGTGAAAAATATTTATTGAAAGGGGTCAATTTTCCGTATCATAAAGGATTACCCGAGTGTGAAAACATGACAAAAAGAAGAAACTTTATTATAACGTATATATAAGAAAAGGAAGATAAGATATTCTTCTTGGACAAGGTAACAACAGAAAACGTGTGTATCTTCTGTTTAGTACATTACTGGTGTCTGAAATATGCTGCAAAAACCCTTAGATCATGTTTTGATACTGTGAGCTATGAATATGTAAATATATGTGGGTAGACTATGTCTCCAATAAATTATGATGCTATTGAAAACAGTAACTATTGATGTGGAAATTTTGTTTGATCTTTGCAGTCCAAATTTTTTATGATGCATATAGTGCAGCATGCATACAAATGTTTTCTTAATTGGCATAATATATCTTAACCATGCATCCTGATATAAAATGGAAGACGGTTTTTTAATCCACTGCAAATATTGAATATTTCCTCCTACTCATACTTTTGTGCAGGCAGATTGAAATAGACAGCAAATTTTTAGAAGCACAACACATTATGGATTACAGCCTTCTTCTAGGTGTTCACTATCGAGCTCCACAGCATCTGCGTCCTCTCATATCATACAACCAAAGTAGAAGTGTGGATGGATTAGCAATGCTTGCAGAAGAAGGTGAATCCATTGTCTAGTTTACAGATTTATATAAGCATGAATGAACTGATCAACTTAAAAACTGTGATGTGCTAACGATGATTTGGTAGATCCTCTGGAGGATGAAGCATCCTATCCACAAGGTCTTGTTCTAGTTCCTAGAGGAGCAGATGATAACAGTGTTGTTGTGGGCTCACATGTGAGGGGTAGTCGGTTGCGGGCTTCATCTGCTGGTGATGAGGAGGTGGATCTACTCTTACCTGGTACAGCAAGGTGTGGTTTCTTAATTACTTTGCCTTGGCCTTTAATCTTCAAGTTAAATAACTCAGGTTAGCTAGACTGTTTGAGAGTTCTCTTGTTCACAGCATATGCAGGTTAGATCAAAGGACAAAACTTATATACAATTCTTTAGGTGTTGATATTATTTTTCAATCAGAATTCAAATTTCACCTAAGTAACATATCTAATAAAAATTTTGTATGAACGATTCTATAGATGATCAAAGTGAAAGTTTAGTTTTGATAGGAAAACAGCATAAATAACACTCTGAGACTGTATCTAAGTTTAACACAAATTAGATAGAATATGATCGAAATAGTTCAGTATAACTGGTTATTTATTTTCTTGAAATTGTCACACGTATTCTAACTATTCTATTCAGGATTTTAATGATTATAATGATTCCTTTACGCTATAATTGTATTATTGCCACAATACTGCAAATACCGATATGCATATTTCTCTTCTCAATTTGTTAAACAGACTCCAAATCCAGCTTGGTGTGAACATGCCTTCAAGGGCAGAGCAGATTTCAGAAAAAGAAGAAAAACCAAAGTTCCAGGAGGTCTACGATGTGGTGCTGTACCTGGGTATCATTGATATATTGCAGGACTATAACATGACCAAGAAGATTGAACATGCTTATAAATCTCTTCAGTTTGATTCATTGTCTATCTCAGCTGTGGACCCTACATTCTACTCTCGTCGTTTCCTGGAGTTTATTCAAAAAGTGTTTCCACCAAATGCAATGGCAGGTGGATAATTGAGATTTTGGGGTTATATTTATCCACTTAATTTGTTTAGAGAGTGTGGATTGCTCCAGAATTTCTATGGTAGGTGACCATTGGGCATGACGGTGATAATAGAAATCTAGTGAATAAAGAGTGTCTCATCTCAAAGTAAATATACATAAAAAATTGTTATACTTAAAGTATTCAATAATTTTAATCAATTCTTAAACAAGGTGGATATAATCTATTCTTTTTTTTTTCAATTTAAAGAAGATAAATCTAAAACATACTTTATGTTAAGAAGATTATTATTTCTTTAGGTCGGTATTTGATAAGTTTTATTTGTTTTTCTTTTACAAGTATGTATGCTAATACGAGAAATCTTAATGAATTAATGCAATTAGCTAGGGATAATGCTAATCACACCTATATAACCTAATCATTTGTCTTTAAATTTATTTCATTGGTTGTCTATCATAATTGAATATGGTCTTAATAATTATTTATGCTTTTCAATCAAAATCTTAGTTTTACATTGATTGATAAATGGACATAAGCACTATTGGTTTAGAAATTCGAGGAATTTCAACATCAATTATAATTGATGCAAAATGTATTATTTTCTGTATTGAAATTCTAATCTATATAAAACATGTCAAATATACCAAAAATTATTGTAGTAATAAAATATCGACTTTTAGAATTGAATAAGTTGAATACTAGATTAGCAATAGAAAATCAAATGAAATAATGAATATAAAGAATTCAATTAATATAAACAATGTTAGAGAATTGATTTCATATGTTTTTATCCTATCCTTTGCAATTTATGTACCAATTGTAATATTCAATAAAATCACGAAGATCAAGAATAATTATTATCTCAATTACAAATTAATTAGTTGTGTCTAATTTTTAAATTGTTCGTAGAATAGACATTACAACATAAATAAAACTCTAAGATAATTAAAATTAACTAAACATTGAAAATGTTTAAAAATTATAATCCAAAGTTTTAAATAATTCTTCTAACAAAAAGAAAAATTATTTCTGCATAATGTAAAATTCAGAAGAAACTAAAGGAAGAAAAAAATAGAATCCATCTCCCTTTTGCTCTAATTATCCTTTTTAAGAGAGTGGTTACCCCTTTCAAGTAATTCTCCTTAGTTTCTATTTTTTTTTAATCTCTTTAAATCCACATAATATGATAGGTTAGTGGTTTCACTTTTACATGCTAAAGTAAATCCACAACTCAACTTGTTGGTTTGCATTCTATTTCTCTCAAGACAAATCCACAAGTTGTGAAAATGTTCATAACTCAATTATAGAACTCTTTGATTTCGACTTTGCATTTTGTACCAAAATCCACTAATTATAGAAACATTCAGAGCTAAGTTAGAAAACTCTCTAGTTTCAATTTATCAATTCTTCTCAAATTGTGATTTTAACACTTTAAAACACTTATCTAAAAAAACACAAAACCCTAATGTATGATCCGAAACAAAAAAAATATTTGATGAAATCATTGCATTAATACAATTTATATGCACAAAGCCTAAACTAAAATATAAATAAATTACATTTTTATTCATACATCGATTAGAACTCAATCAATGTAAATTTCATACTATATATGGAATCACACTAAGAAACATGGTATCTAGATATACAAAAATGTAAACTGTAATCAAATTCTTAAAATCACATATGAAAATGGTTCAAATGTCAAAACCTAAAAAAGATAAATAAGGATTCAAGAGAATAAAGAGCTAGAAATCGAAATGCACAATTTTCGTATTTGAAGAAAATCACATATATCATGATTTAACAAAATAATATCAAACAGTCTGCTAGATCTAAAAATATCACAAAATAAATAGTAAACCAATGTACTAGATTCAGTCAGTTTTTTAAGTCTAAAAATATCACAACATATATATTAAATCAATATACTAAATTTAGAAATATCACAATATATATGTCAAATTTATCTAACTAAGTCTTAAAATATCTTAACATACACAAGACTCTGAAAATTACTATTAAGCGTAAATCTTCCTTGACACTTCTTCCCTAATTTCTTGATCTTGTAAACTTAAAATCATAATATGTTAAAATCATTAAAAATAATGGACAAGTGAAAAACGAGTACATGCTTTAAAATCTATAATTTCTATTTCTGATAATATGAAAATAACAGGTCAAATAATAATGCATCAACTCATATCAAATTGTTACTAAAAGGTAAACCTAATATTTTAAATTAATTTCACAAGATAAATTTAGGAATACAAATCTCAGTATAAGTAAAACTGAGATAGTAATACTAGTAAGAGACAAGATTACTCTATAATACAAGTCTCAGTACTTAAAAGCAAAATCATTACATGGAGAGCAAATTTCATTTTAATTTGCAAGGTGAAGTTAAAGTTCAACCAAAATAGTTACAAACCATCTTCGGCTTGGTTCGTCTTCAAACCACACCGTATTGAGATTAGAAACGGGATTTTAAGCTTAACTCAAAGGTTAAATTTGCACTTTACCTATATATTATAATTTAGTCTTATTTATAGTTAATGTGAGACTTCCAACAAACAACTGCACGTGGAAGCATGTCAGGAAGATTGACCATTTCATTTCCAGATAGTTGGATTTTCTGCCAGCACCTGCATCAAGAGTATAATTTAACCATTTCAGTGGAAAGCATATGCGTTTCACGTCAATAGCATCAACTAATTTAAACCATTGCAAAACAAGGCATATATATATATATATTTATAATCAATCATATCATATTATGCTTACCTGCATTTTGGCTGCTGCTGAAGTTTCAAGGCATGGAGCACTGAGCAGCTGTCAAAAAGGAAAATAAAAAAATTGCATAAGATCAAGGTCTCGTTAAACATGATTTAGAATCTGTTGTCTTTTTAGGTCCAAGTTTGTATGCTTGCGATATATGAAACCAATTGCTAGAACATTAACAGTGATAGTTTCAGCATAATGTAGGAAGAATGGCCAAACCTTAACTTGTTTTTGAAGGAATCCTATGTATTTCTTTGACTCCTTTAGAACAGAAGATGTATCTGTCTGCAGCGAGAAGCAGAGAATCTCTAAGACTTAGATAAACTGAAGAACAATTCATTCAATCCAAAAACATAACAGTTCTTAGTTTTTTTTCATTCAAGAATGAGCATCAAATATATAAGTTGTTATTGTGTCAGGAACTATAGTTGTTGTATGCCAAATTCCCTTCCCTCAAATATTCATATTTGATTTCCAATCATATTCTGTACTGTGCTGAATAGATTCATATTCTGTACAACTCTGTTCTTGAAACTTTGATTTCCAATCAAACAACAGAATGCTTACCTTTGCTCAAGGAATCCCTAACTTATGTATAATGTAGATTACATAAATTTAATATATATATCAGTGCAGTGATTATCCTATGTTTTATGAAAATTATCCATTTAACAAAAAATTGGCAGAAACAGTTTTAAACACTAAATTTAAAAAGAAAATGAAGATGACAAAAGTGACATTAACATTATCCAATAAACTGAGATATACAATAATGGCAGAAAAAAAAGTGTGAGATGACATGTTGATTGAAAATAAAATGAGTGATGAAGATAGAAAGTGGGTTAAAATATGTAATGAAGGAAGAAAAAAGACCTCTTAACCAATGTGAAGAATGGAAGTTTGTTGGTGACATGATATGGGCCATTGATATTGGTGCCACCCCATTTTGATAGTGACACTCCACCTCTCATCTCATCTCTTTCCTTTCTTTCCTTTACCTGAGGAATAAAAAAGGCACACCTCAACATCCAAATCCTCTATCAACAATCTCAATTCACTACCTACTTACCACAATTCAATTCCTTTTCTATTACCATTTTCATGCCTCTTTTCAAACCTAATTTCATCAATCTTAATTTACCTTAAATTTGTTTAAAAAGTCATTTCTTCAAGCATTCTTATTTGCAAAACAATTATTGTAACATCAGAAAACTTTTCCATATATATATATGGAGACACCAGATTTCAAAATAATTGGGTAACTTTTAATCTATTTTGTCACAAGTATATAAATATATTATTTTCCAATATTCTTCTTAAACATTCTTTTGTTATCTGCATTGACTGTGCATGTCAATATGCATCTGTTGAAAAGGGGAAAAGGAAACGATCAAAAGTATGAAGTAATCATGGACATTGGTCGAAATTTTAAAGTTGAAAAAGAATCATATTATATAGGTGAGTTATGTTACATTTAAGGATTCAAATGTTGATATGATAAATGAATTTGGGACCATTTTTTATTTGTAAGGATTTAGTTATAAGCGATTTTTTTACCAGGTGACGCTTATATAGGTGAAACAAAATTAACTTAGACAACCTTCGAAATTGATTATTTTTATATTGAAGGAAGTGAAAAAATATCGGAAAGTTATGAATTGAAAATCTTATATTAAGTAAAAATACCAAAGATGAGATTGAATTTTTTATGTTAAAAATCTCACGCCTCTTTAAAATGGTCAATTTTCCTATTATTATATTATATGATGAGATTGAATATTTTAAAAATCACTCAAAGAACAATACTGAAAGTAATTAAGATAGAAAACCCATAATTTTTCTTTTTGTAATTTATGTTTTGTTATTGTTACACTTTAGAGTCTAGTTTAATTAGGTTTAGGCTAATTAAATACGTTAATAATTAGTGTATTGACATTACAAAAAATACTTTTAGTAGTAGGTTTAATACCTATTTTGGTCCCTCTTTTGGGGGGTTTGTTCAAAGTGGTCATCCCTTTTTTAAAAAGTTCACTAAAGTCCTACTTTTTGCAAAAACTGTTCACGTTAATCCTTTTTGGTAACGTCGTTAATTCTGCTAACGGCAAACCTGTCTAGCTGTCTAATATCTGATGACGTGTAACGTTGGCACTATTATGTGTTTAAAAAAAATAAAAAATGGTGACATGTAATGTAATAAAATTAGGTTTTAATTAAAAATTGAAATTGGGGTTAATTAGGTAAACCCAAAGTCTTGGTCAGATGCGAAACCCAAATTTCTCTTTGCGATTGGGAATTTCTGTGCTTGCTGTTAGGGTTCATCAACCTTCAATCCACCTTCATCAGCGGGGTTTGCATTTTCTTGGCTTGCGATTGCGATTAGGATTAGGGTTCATCAACCTTCAATCCACCTTCATCAGCGGGGTTTTCACATTCCTCACATTGTTGTAACGAAAGTTGCCATAACTACAAGGAATGTTTTGAGAATTTTGAAAATTTTATGTGTTCTTCATGTAGAGGATGATTATCAGTTTCTATTGTAATTAAAATGAACAATCTGGGTTCGTGTAAAAAAATTTGTTTTAGTCCCCCCAATGGTTTAAAAATGTTAAATGTGGTCTCCCTTTTCTTTAAAAATTGTGCAATGTGCTCCCTGACGTATATGGTTATCATACATATTAAGGATACCTAACATAATATATTATTAGATATATGTTTATGTTGAACAAGAAGATGATAGTTTATGCCATTGAAGAAGCTGTCAGAGACCTAAAAGCTTTATTAAAGTTTTCATGACTAGCTGAAGACTGGTTTCGTACTTCAATTTTCCTTGGTTGCTGATACTTTAGATGATACATGTGAGACTTCTTTGTTTAATGAATGTCTTTATTCTTAAATAGTGAAAGCCTCTTAGGATGTTTCCAGCAGCATAAAAAAGAGGAGAATTCCTTTTTCCTCGCAACCTCCAAGTACGAGAAAAACCTTCATTCAATCTCAATTTCCTTTTTCCTCAACCTCAATCACACAAACTGTACAGAAAACCCTAAAATCCAAAATCAAAAAAATCACACAAACTGTACAAAAAACCCTAAAATCCCAAATCAAAAAAATCACACAAACTGTACACAAAACCCTAAAATCCCAAATCAAAAAACCCCTAATCTGCAAAAACCCAAATCACAGCATCACTCCACCATATTCGTTTTCTACACCTCGATACAACCTAGTCATTCATCACGAGAAGCACATAGGGGTTATCCCAACACCCCTCGAAACACCACCCTGTGATGAATGCAAAGCTCCTTTGCCCGTTGCCTTCGAACAAGAACAACCACTTTGTAAAGAAGCCATTCCAAATCCTAGCCTTTTAACTTTTGAAAACTCTGGAGAAAATAACCAGAAATCCTAACCATTGCTTTTAAAATTTGGAACAATAATCATGAGTCAGTACTGTAACAAGATGATTTACTTAATTACACACCAAAAATTATCCCTAATTCATTTTTTAATTACACGTCACAATTATTTATTTTTTTAAAAGACAAAACAATGCCACATCATCACATATTACACACCTGGCAGCTCTGCCGTTAGTCAAGTTAATGCCGTAACAAAAAAGGACCACTTTGAACAGTTTTTATGAAATCTAGGACTATAGTGAAGTTTTTAAAAAAGGGAAGATCACTTTGAACAAACCCTCCCAAAGGAGGGACCAAAATAAGTATTAAACCTTAGTAGTATAAATAGAAGCATATGAGTTCTAATCTCTTCAAAAAATATCTCACTTATTATAGACTGTCAAATTTGTACTACAAGGCAAACTCTCAAGGTAAAATCACATGATTATTGTAAAAAAAAAAAAAAAGATTAAGAGTTATTATGTAATAAAGAGAGTATTACAATCTAATAATTTTTTTTTATGTATAGAATAGTGTTGGATTAAAGATTTAATATTGGTACGTTTTTCTTGTCAAGCAATATAACGTGGTGAGTAGAAAGGTTGAACAAATCCTGAATTCTCAATCTGTTGTATGAAAGGGAAAATTCAACTTCCTTTTCACAAAAATCTCCTCTTCTTTAATGAATATATAATTTATTGTATCTACAGGATTTAAGATCAATGAAACATCTACAACATGTTTTCATTTATTTTTATTGGAGGCAACGTAGAATCTAATTTCCTTACACATAAAACTTTCCAACTTTATATTTCTTACACTCAAAATGAGAGTTCCAATAGAATAAATTATTTTAAGCAATTTTTTCATATACGTTAAATATTTTCAATTTTAAAAAAAAAATCTATACCAACTAAACTATCATTGATTTTTTTTTTTAGATCAGGTAAAGGACAAAATAACTTAGATAAATAATTGTGTATAGATTTGAAAAGAATGATTAATGAAAATCATGTGGTATTGTACGAATGTGGAATAAATAACGAAGGACATACAACCTGCCAACATTAAATGAAGTCGTTTCACTCATATTGGGAAACTTAAATAATGTGATATAAGTGGAGAGACACGGATGTGAAGAAGTCATGTCTTTTTTATAGAACGGGGCAACTTTTATTATAAGTTATTTTTTAAAAATTATATGAAATGTCGTGTTTATGAAGCATCATTTAATTTTTAAAGAAATTATTTGATTATTGAATTGAAATTGTTTGAGTAAAGGATGATTTTTGTGTAAGATGAATGATTAACATAGTTATACTTAATCAAATTAGCTAAAATAATACGGCGTGATGTGATTTTACAACACTAAAATCATGTATGTGCGTGACAATTTTTAGTGTAATTTACATTGAGAAGAAATCTTCATAGCATACAATACAATGACTTTTGTATTAACTGAAATCGTTTTTGATTTTGATGACTTTAATTATAAATAAGTTGAATTGAAGTTGTCATGACTAATGACAACTTTGATTTATTTATATTTGTTATAGAGTTGGGTATAATATTAGGATTTGGTGTGGTAGTGTTTTTTTTTTCGAAAATCTTTGAAAGTTTACGTGATATTATTATCTTTTAATATTCATAATTAACAATTATATTTTCAACTTTTTGAAAAATTATGCCACAAGTTAAAAATAATAAAATTAAGAGTTTTAGAAGCAAAAATAATTACAATCATAAATTCTAAAAATAGTTACATTAAAATCGTTATATATAACCATCGTTTGAGTTCAAATTCAATTGTATTGAAGTCATCACATGTAAGGAGGATGACTTCAACTTGCGTTTCACACATATATTCTAAAAGTAGTTAAGCTAAACCATTAGGTAATGTTGAGCCACTAAATAACATAATTAGTAGATAAATGGCAGAGGTCAAATGGTAATATAGAATTTGATTTTTTTTTTTGGTGAAAATTGAAAGATTTTAGTCTTAATGTTTGGATGAGCTAATATTTAAAATTGATTGGTTTGAAGAAAATTGGCGTGATAAAGGTGAAGCAGCATTGCTAAAAATTCCATAAGTTATTAGTATCCTTTAGTAGAGAAGGCTTTTCTTAAACTGAATAAGATAAACATATTTAATTTGGATAATGATACTTTAGATAATATTTTTTTGACAACATTTAAACATCATTTACGTGTCATTATGTTATTGGTCCATAATAATGTTTATAATTATTATTATTAATTATGAAATAATTTTGGACCAATCCACATAAATAATGTTAAAAGAATATTGTCTAAGTATCCATTTAATTTATCTGAACGCCAACGGCTTAAACTCCATTGTTTAAGTTTAAGGAACTCCAAACAAGTTGATCTGTACATTCGGTGGAAATGACTAAAGAAGTCCCATGTTTTATAACATGTTTTTGTTCGCGTTTAATGTTGTTAGTACGAATTTAAAAATCACATATTTAACATAAAAAGCCAACAATTTATTAGTTGGTGCAGAAACGCAAGTAGATATGAATCTAAGTTATAAAATACCGAGCTTGCAGATTTGCCAGATGGGACGAGCACGCCTGCATTAAAAAGATAATGATAGATTGTGGAATGTGTGGAGGAAATCTACAAGTTTTACAGTGCCGTTAAAATTTGAATTTCAAGAACGAAAGGCGACAATAATGGTAGCAAAAAGTGATTTTCAGGCATGTAAAAACAGAGCGTGACGTGACGTCGTTGGTTTTGAGATGAAATGAGGAATGAAAAACAATAATAAAACCAAAAATGGCTTCCGAGAATGATTATGAATGGTATTTGAATAGCAGCATCTGTTTGAGATTAAACCACACCAATCAATAGTTTGCACGTGGGTCATGGCATGAAGTTGGGAACTCAAAATATTATATCATACATACACTTCTACAAACACCTACATCACACACACGTATCACGAAACAGAAAAGAAAAGAATAAATACGCTGGTGTGGGGTGTGTTTGAGCTTAGGATAGGTGGTTGTGTTGTGCCTGAACTGAGCCAAAGCGTGACCGTTTTTCCTTTTCTTTTATCTTCTTTCTCACCTTCTCTCTCTTTACACACCAAATAAATCAAAGGTGTTACCCCATTGCTCTTCCTTACAGCGTAGCCTTGCCTACCCCTCAACCTCCTTACTTAGCCTTTTCTCTCTCTGTCTCTCTTTCTTTTTCCACTTTCTTTTGCTCTTTCACTGTACTTTTTGAGCCACACGTAACCCATTCATCAGAGGTGGACAGAATGAGTTCATCCTCCGGTCAGAGCAGTGGCTTTGATCTCTCTTTCAAGATCTTGTTGATCGGAGATTCTGGGGTGGGAAAAAGTAGCCTACTTGTCAGCTTCATTTCAAGTTCTGTTGAAGATCTTACCCCCACCATTGGTAATTCATTCATTACATTACATTCAACGCTTCTTCAAGTTTCTATTTTTAACCTTTCCGTGCTTGGGATTTAGGTGTCACACTTCTGATACATTGTTTGCAACCAAATGGTACCGCATACTTGTCGATCTATTGTTTACAGTAACACTGTTGAAGTTTGTGATTTCTTTTTTCAAATGATTTTTCGGTTTAAAAGCTGCTTGCATTTCGGGCACATCCAATTCCGATCACTTATTCTGTATTTTCCTATGTTTTCGTGATTGAATCTGTTGGTCTTCGGTTATTGTCTCTGCCTGTTACTTGTGTTGGATTTAACTGCTTTTGGTTCTTTTGCTACTTGAATTAACTAGCAATTGGATTCGTCTTCTTGCCTCGGTCACGAGTTGTTTGTCTGATTTTAGTTTTGATATGATCTAATGTCGTTCCTATGATATGCAGGTGTTGATTTTAAGATCAAAACGCTCACAGTAGGTGGAAAGAGACTGAAATTAACGATTTGGGATACTGGTAATGATAGAATCAAATCTTGTTCTTTCAGTTCTTGAAATTAGACCGTCTGTAAATGCAATCAGCTTTTGATTAGAACAGATAGAATGAAATGCCTTTCGTAGTCCAAATTGACCAACTTAAGTGATCTATTGAGTTAAAATAACATTCACATCTATTGCAGCTGGGCAGGAAAGGTTCAGGACTCTAACCAGTTCTTACTATAGAAAAGCACAAGGAATCATTCTCGGTATGCTTAATTTATTAATGCACATAACTACAAAAATGTAGGATTATTAGATTCATCCACGTGAGAGAATTTTCTAGAATATCTTTATGGAAAATTTTATCTTTTCAACTACTACTGAACTCTGTGTTAACATTATGCTTCGATATACACTCTGGATACTTTTTTACTTACGAGTGATGTCTGGTAAAGATGGACTAAAATGAAGCAATTGCAAGGTATTATGATATTTATTTCGAACCTTGGTTTCAGGGTACGCTCTATGTTTTTTATTACATGTTTATACTTCAAAGTAAATGAATTCTAATGTTATTTTTATCAATCGTTAGATAGGTTTTGCAACTAGGGAAAATATGCCTTTCTTAATGACATCCCCAGTTGTTTTATCTTTTTTAGTAGTAACATGATTCTTGCCCTTGTCTTTCATGTTCCTTTTTTAGTATGAAGAATTTAGTGTATTTTCTTGGGTCTTAAGGTGATCTTCTGAAACCATAATTTTGTGTATGGGTCTTAAGGTGATCTTCTTAAGTGGATAAAGTATGTGTTTGACCATTTGCTAGTTAACATTCTTGAAAACTCTAATGATTTCTATTTATAGAGTGCTTCGTTTTCTTCACTTCTAGTTTATGATGTGACAAGGAGAGAAACCTTTACAAACCTATCAGAAGTGTGGTCTAAGGAAGTGGAACTCTACTCAACTAATCAGGATTGCGTGAAGATGCTAGTTGGAAACAAAGTTGATAGAGTAAGTGCTGTGCTCAAATATAGGGCCCGAATATATGACAAAAGCAAATGAGTTTGTTATTGTCACGAATGCTCTAATCTTATCTGTTCAAGTTTTGCCTGACCATTTGAAGCAAATTAAGACCATGTCCAATCCAACTTACTTATGGTAGATACAATTCGACATGCATACATGATTCTCACTCTACTGCTCCATACTACTCTGGCAGTAATTCATGATTATTTATCTCATGATATCCATCCGAAAACTAGATCCCTGCATTATCAATAGAGCCCCATTTACACATGATGTTCTTGATGTCACAACACTTTCACTACATAGCCATGTAGCATTTCTTTATGAATTCAATGCCAATCCAGTGAATTATGAATATCTGCATAAGCCTGTGATTAACAATTTAGTGGACCCTCTGAGACTGTTGAAGAGGCATATGGAGATTAGTGAGCTATACTATACATTGTCTTGCATCAACGTCGTTTCCCTATGCATATGGCATTGGTTAAGATCATAAGTTAACATCCTTAAATTCACGAAAGAAAAAAAATAGGCCCCCAACTGCATAGGATTCCTTGGATGAATCATCTAAAATTTTCACATGACTGGCAGTTCATTAATTTCTGTCACGGTTTGTTTCTCAATTTCTAGGATACTGAAAGGACTGTGAGCAGAGAAGAGGGTTTAGCCCTTGCCAAAGAATTGGGGTGTTTGCTTGTTGAATGTAGTGCAAAAACTAGGGAAAATGTGGAGCAGTGCTTTGAGGAACTTGCTCTAAAGGTACAGTATTACAAGTTTACTTCAATGATGTTTCTGTCTTGTTCAAGAAATGAAGTGTTTGGTTATAAGAAGTAACTAAACTAATTATTACTTGGAAGGGATGATATTTTGTATGAGTGAATGTGGGACCGTTTTGTAGATAATGGAAGCTCCCAGTCTTTTGGAAGAAGGATCAACAGCAGTTAAAAGGAGTGTTTTAAAACAGAAGCAAGAGCCCCAAGCCTCCCAAAATAGTGGTTGTTGCTCTTAAAAACAATACGTTGTGGAGTGGACATTGAGTCTTAACTAGCACATCTTGGACAAATCTTGTATATGTAAGCTTCCTCCTTAGTTTCTTACTGCCATTGTCTTTTGATTGTTTAATTATTTGTATTACTGGAGTGGGGAAATTGGCAACAGTGGCACCTGTTAGCTTCTGTAAATTTGCTTGCCTTTCAATCGCTATCATTTGATTTGCTCGTTAGTCCCAAGTAATCCTGATCCCACAACTGCACTTTCATGAAATTCTCTATTATCCAGCAATTTGGTTAACTTCGTTTAAACGCAAACCAAATTAATCTAAAACCAGAATCTGGCTCCTCAAAAAGTACTACTATTTTAAGCTCTGCTTAATATAACCTATACATGACTATATTTATACTCTAAGATTGAATAAAAATTAGAAAGTTGATCAACATATAAAAAAATCTACCAAATTTTCAGTAGGAAGAAATATTAATTTTTTATATGAATTAAACTCATATATGTTGGAAATTCAAGTGTGATGAAAAACTAGAACATTATATAAAGTTGAAGATCCATTATTAATTTATTGTCATAAGGTTTTGAATTGAAATCATAAACAATATTTGTATTCTTTTTTAATCAAGAAACAGTATTTTTATGTGTCTATATTATGCACGCTTCTATGTCTAATGCAGATATATATTCATACGACGGAAAAACTCTATTGATCTTATGTCTATTGCTCATTTTACATTTTATATTCTTTCCTTATTTTAATTTCCGATCTTATATTTTAAAATATTAGTACACCTTGGAATGAATTAAATTTGTATTTAATTTTCTACTAATAGAAATGAATTACGGTATATTACAAATTCCTATTTATCTCTCAACTGTTGTAACTATTAAATAAGGGATTTCACAGCATCAATTGCTATAGATAAGAAAAGAAAACTAAAACATCTAAAAATACAAAAAATACTAACACTGTGTTAGTCTAAATTGTACTGAAGTTATATCAAACTTTGTTATGTATGAATGATTAATCAAATTGCTCAATAGATATTAACAATAGATTAGATGCTTATTCAACATGCTAATGAAAAGGCTTAAAAAGAGTAAAAGGAGAAGATGATAAATATAAACTTAAGAGAGAAGCAAGTAGACTTAAAACTAAAATTTGAAAGTAAACCAAATGATTTGTTCTATTTTAAAAGCATAAAGTTGATTTATATTTAAATGAATTTAAGTCAACATTGGTAACATGTAACTTATATAAATCATGTGCATGAGTATGTGAATGCATGTTTTGATAGGGCTATTTAGTACCTAAACAATGTTGTGTTGACATTCATGATCGAAGCAACACCACTTTTAATGTTATGAATTCATTCTCCAATAAGGAAAAGCCTTGCATGTTTTGTTTCTACTTTCTAACAAGAAATGCCCCTCAACCTAACATGTAAAATTAAGTAAGCTAAGTTTGTGCTTTTTGCTGAGCTCTGTCTCAAAACAAACACCTTGCAAACAAATTAATAGAAATGGAAATTTTTTTATGTACCCTTCTTAATTTTTATACCTCTTTCCAACTCCTAATAAAAAAATCATTATTTTTTCACCTTTTTAGTTGATTTATTCTGAATTATATTATCTTTTAAAAATAAAAATATTATTTTATTGATATTGGATAAATGTTGAAAAGAAAATGGGGTGTTTGTATGTCATCATCCAATAGAAATGCTGTCAATCTACCCACCAACCAAAAGTTATCATATGAATTTCAAATACGAATTGCTTGTCAATAAAAACTCTATTTTGATATAAATCGCATAAATATGAATTTATTAAGATAGAAGAGTTTCTTATATAACTTCTCCTTTTCTTTTGTAGAATAACAACTTTTATCGAAGTGCTCTTAAGTAAATATATTCACAATTCATATTTTATATTAGAAAATAGAGATATTAATATAAATGTAGGTAGGTATCTAAACCCTTTTTTTATCACTTGTTGATAATATTACAGTTCTTCAATTAGCAAAATTATTTTTTGATGATCCAAACGTAGAAACTATAGTTATTTTGGATGAAACTGAGAGAAGTGATAAAACTTAGTCATATATAACTTTCTTAATTGCAGACTGTCATATAATTAATCATTGTTTTGAAATGACTTAAATATGATTTTAGTTTCTATAAAATTAAGAATTTTTTATTTTCGTTCTTATAAAAAATTTCTTTGTTTTTTCATTCCCATAAAATTTAAAAGTATTATTTTAAATCTTTATAAAATTTTTAAAGTTTGGCTGTATTTCTTGTTATAAAAATATTTTCTTTGACTTTCATCTTCAAAGCAATAATTTTAGAGCCTAATATTCATTTTAAGATAAATAAATAATATTTAATTTACAGAATTCAAAACCATTTTTTTAGACATCGCATATTGTCATTATATTACAATACTAACATGTTCACGTATGTAATGTTGACTTCACCTTTTATTCAACACATACACATTACAACAGAACAAAATGAGTGAAATTTTAATTTTTGTAGATGAAAAGAAAATAATTTTTTTATAGAGATGTCAAAATAAAATCTTATTTATGTTAGAAGGATTAAAAAATACTTGAATTCTATAAAACACAAACCTTTATTGATATAGTATTGATATGGACAAAAGTTTTTATTATGATTATAAATTCTCTGTGAGTGAACTATGATCAATATAATTTAAATTTAATAAAAAAAGTCAACAAATCTTTTACCAATGTTAAATAATTTTCATATCAGAAAAAAAAAATCCTATACTAACTATAGCTATTATTTTGTTTTATAATGAAAATATTTAAACATTAGTTTCCTTTCAAAATCAAGAATCAAAATCAATTTTATCAATTTCGTTTACAATTTATTCGAGATATAGAAATGAAAAAAAAAAAAAAAAAAAAAAAAAAACTTGTTGAAATATATACTTAACTGAAGCATTGATTGCAGAAACATGAAACAACAGAAAAGAGTAAACATTTATTTAATTAACTAACTTATAGAAACTATGTTCCCTGAAACAACTTCATTCATTAATTACAATTGATGACTAAAGTTCCATGAGTTAGGAAGTTAGCCAATGGCTTTGCTTGCCATTGGGTCTTTCGTTTTCTGCTATCAGTTTGATGCAATCTTTCACCCATTCATACCTGCAGCTTTATTCTTCTGTGCTTTAATTTTTCCCCCACTCTCTCTCTCAATTTTCTCACGTGCATGACGGTGGAATATGTGAAATAGAAAAAGGAACCATCATATGAACTATATATCAAAAACCAAAAAATGGAACGATAATTAAAACACAAGAATTCAAGAAATTGCCCCACTAACAGAATAAATTCAAATTTAATAGTGTACATACCATAGAATGAATGTAAAGAATGAACAATTGGTTGTTACATGGCTAAACGTAAGAAGAAGAAAAAAAGCAATAATGAAGGTTAACAGTGAAGACAGAGTTGAGCTTTTAGTAATGGCAATCCACCAAAGAAGTTGCAGAGAAGACAATGACTTTTTCTTTGGACTGAAAAGGAAACAAGTTGGATTCTCTGTGGTGATCATCCTCAGGTGCCGGAAGATTCAAGTCCAAGTTCAAAACATCTTTCTGTTTCTTGATTTCTGGAATTTCGGGGATTCCATCAGCAGCATATGCAATTGCTCCACTCGAAGGTGAACTCAGAAAATTTCTGTGCCTTCTCATGTGCCCTCCCAAGGCTTGCCCAGATGAGAACTCTGCCCCACATATGGAACACTCATGAACCTTAGATTTAGCATTAACAGTGCTACTCCTAGTGCTGTTGCTACTATTATACAAAACTGTTGATAATTGTAAGGTGAGAGTGGTGCTTGTGGGGACACAATAATCATCATGATTATTTTTACTACTATTATTATCCCCAAAAGTAGTAACTAGTCCTTGCTTTTCTTCTGCACCAGCCTTGGAAAATCTCTTGTGGCTGGCTCTGTGGCCACCGAGGGCTTGAAACGAAGGGAAGCATCGGTTGCAAGTCTTGCACTCGTAAACATATAGCCCCGATTCCTTGGCGTGTGAGGGTTTTGGAGTGGTATGGCCTCGAGCCAAGAGAATCAAACAATTGGCCAAGTCTTCATCCTCTTCGTTCCTTAAATCATTTGAGGTTGTCGGAGGCTCAAAAGCTGCGGAGTTGTCGGTGCTGCTTCTTCCTGCGGTGGAACATGTTGACATGGTTAACCTAAGTGGGGATGGAAGCCTCTGACGCTTTGTGCGCTTGCCCTTGATGATTTGCATGTGTTCCTCTTGCATTTGCATGGTGATGAGGAAGATGATGATGTTGTGATGAGAGAGAGAGAGAGAATGGAAGAAGAGCAATGAAGAGAGTAGGAGTTAATTAATATTTAGAATGGTTTGAAGTAGAGGGAAAAGGGTACCTATGATAGGTATAGTAACGTGTTTTGGGTTTGCCAGAGTTGCGTTTCCAAACTTGGAAGTCTTATATTACAGATGTGAAGTGTTGAAAGAGAGAGAAAAAAAGATGCAATGTTAAGCATGAGGAGGCTAGGAAACGAGTGAGATTCGGTTGGCTTTGAAGCAAACCCATTACTTTTTGGCAACGATTCCTTTCTGGAGGATTGGTTTGCAAGCCTGGAACCACACACATTTTCCAAACTTTCATTATTAGCTTTTCCTTCAACTAATTCATCGTGTTTATATATACTTTTCCTTCTTAGATTCTTTTACTTCAACCTCTGCACCTTAATTTAACTTATTCCAATCCCATTTTAACCACTCTACCATTATTTTTCTATCTTATCTTTTAATCATTTTTAATTCCATTTATATCTGTCATCATATTAAATGTGTTTATTCTTGCTAAACAGTTTGTTCATGTGCTGTTGACCTAAACCTTTCTTTCTGTACAAATTAATCACAACTGCATCAGTGTGGCACAAGAGAGTCAACTATATATAATCAAGTCAGGCATATACACATGATCGAAAATCATTGCTATGTGTAAATATGTTTATGTCAGCGGTATATAAATTGCAGTCAACTATGTTCTAAAATATTCTTTTATCAAATGTGTTTTCTTTCTTTAAAAATGGACTAAAAGTTCGTAATCTCTCGATTTAAAACTTTTATATGTTCATTTTACTGATATATCTTAAAATCAACATAAATAAATAAGTATAAACGTTTTAACAAAAGGAAATACAGACTATATTAATATTATTTATTTGTGTGTCATTAAAAATAGTTATAAAAAGGTATACCTATTCTAAATAATCAATAGTCCAGGAATTTGTCTTTTTCTTGTTACATGAAATTTAAATTATGATATGGTCTCTCATTTTTTTTTCTTTTTTTTATATTTTTTTTATTTTAATAAGATTTTCGTTTAATAATAACTATTTGAAAAAATATATAATATATATATTAGCATAATTTTTGCTCATATTGCTATGCATATCTTTGTAATACATATATATTCACGCGATTTTATTTTGTTATGCTAGTTAAAGTTAAGGATGTTAGAGCAAAAAAAAAGTGTTAGTTTTGGTCATTGCTGTATGTTTGGTGAAAGACTTGCTTCATGCCACCTTATTCGTAGTACTATCTTATATGTAATAAATTAAAATCAATAGGGAAATTAACACGAGGTTTGAAAAGACTTTTAGTTGTAAAGAAATATTAAACACTCTTTTATTGTTGAGTGAATTTGATTAAAATTATTAAATTATATATATTATTATTTATATTTGTATAGAAGTCAACCAATTTTAAATATATTACTATTTATATTTGTATAGAAGTCAACCAATTTTAATTAATTTTAAGATATATTAACATGGTTCTTAATCAGACAAAGACACAAAAGAATAATAATATTTTCAGACTCTACCAACCACTTGTAACCTAATTTTAAAAATAACATGATGATTATCTTTTATATTTTAAGGAAAATAAGAAGATTAAAAGTAAAATATTAGATGATGAGTGTAAAATTTTATTAGGTATATATTAAAATGTCATAATCAGGAACAAAATTTACTGAAGAACGTAAACACTTCACTTTAACATCCTTAAGTTTACTTTAATTATTATGTACATGATTTAGTTACAAATTTAACTTTTATTTACATATGTTTTTGTTAGAAGTGTTTTTTAAGTTTAACTCAATGCCACAAAACCGGCGGATGGAACAACATGTCCAACAACAACAGATATTGTTAGGATAGGCTTTAACAATGACTCTGATACCATGTTAAGGTGGACTTTAAGTCTAACTCATCCCCACAAGATCGACTTGTAAAATAAGGTTTACATTCACGAATTGGTATTATTTCTAGTTAATGTGACTTCCAACAGTTTTTAGGCAATCACAATATTATACCACTTCTCCACATGATATATTTTTTTTCTTTACTTAAAACGAGAGTTTGATACGGGTAAGGTGGTAAAGATGATGTATATAGTTGCGTCTTTGACTAAAAGCAACAACTCGTTAAATTGAACGTACTTTGAAAGGTGTGTTTATCCAAGTGAATGTGTATATAAGAGCATGTACTTATGTAAACCTTAGGATGGTGTGTAACATTTTCTTAGCATGTTTAAGGTTTAATTATTAATTTGTGTTTTCTAATTTCATTTGAATTTTCAGAACGATTTAGTTTTTGAATATTCTAATTTAGTTTTTTAGTTTTTTAAAAACGTTTAATTGATTGACTTCGTTAAAATCATTAACAGGAGGATGAACAGAACTGCATATGTGACAGAGCTTTGACAACATTTAATTGGAAAATATTTTAAACATTAAGGATTCAAAAATGAGTAATTTTTAGTATGCATAATGACATATATGTGTTCCAGAAGAATGATTTTGGGGAAAGAAATGAATGAAGAAAAGTAAAGAATAAGGTAAAGGATGGAGTTTGCTATGGTGGAAGTGTTGAGGTTCCGTCATATGAAGTTAGATTCTTAGCGTAAAGTTCTTACACACCAATTTAGGTTTAGGTTTTAGTTTTTGCAACAGTTAATGCCTCAAAGCAAAGCATCTTCTTCAACACCTCGATCTTAATATATAATATATCTATTCTCAATTATTTATTATCGATCTAATTGTTATATATATAATCATTAATGTTGCTTAGGAAAGAGACAAAGTGGTAACCAGAGCACCGTCTAATCTTACATGCGACCCCAACCACGTAGTTCCTGTCTTCCCATTCATCTCTTTCTGTCTTTTCTGAAATTTACTATGAAAATGCACTGTAATAATTTCTTAGAGTTTTTCAATAATATACTCACTTCTTACTTAACTTTTAAATCAGCTATATATTTACAAAAAAAAAATTGAAATAAATAAAAATATATTTCTATTACTTTTATAGGATATTTTACATAATATCTTTTTATAAATATTTTACCTATTCAAATTAAGATACATTCACGTTAAATTGTAAAAAAAAAAAAAATCTAAAGAAGATATTAGGTAAAATGTCTTATGCGAAAATATTGTATTTTCATTTTTGTTTCCTATATTTATAAACAATAGTTTTTTCTTCGTAATTTTTAAAAATACTCAAACTGTAGTCTTTAAAATTATCGTTATTTCTCATTTTCAGGAAGAAAGAGACAAGGATTCAAACAAAAACAAAAACAGTTGAGAGGGCTAATTTTTGGGTTATGAATATAACATCTGTTAGGAAACTTGTTTTTGTAACCTCTATTTTTGTTCTGCACCTCTATAAAATGAAAATTCTGCTTTGTCATATTTAGTTTATAAGAAAATGACTTTTGAATTCTACAATTCAAAATCATTTTTTATTTCTCCAAAAAAAAATTGACTTTTAAATTATACAATGTAAAAATTATTTTTTATAAAAAATATATATATAGAGATCATACAATGCAGAATATGCTCTTCCTTAAAACTATGCATAATATGCAACAACAATATCTTGGTCTTTCAACTACCCTAGAGATTGCACATGAAACTACGGGGTGCAGAAAGAAATGATCCATCTGTTATTGAATAAAAATGGTGGATCATGTGAATTGCATATATGAGCCCAATGGAGAAATTGCTGTTCTTTTTCTTGTGCTCAAATTGTAAAAATGATCACTGTTTTATAAATAAAAAATAAAAACAATAGTTTAGTGACGGGTAATGTAAAACTATTGTATAATATCAATTAATTAAAGTTACGGTGTCTAACAAACTTGTCACAATAAAAATTACTAGGAACATGTAAAAACCAGGAATTTTTTTTATAGATTCTCGTAATCTTTTTGCAATCTTTTCAACGGATTTATGTAGATTTTGAGTTCTTTCATTCGTTAAAAGTTTTAATTTCTAGAAGAACAAGTTAAGTGCTAGTAAGAAAATTAACTTAAGATATTTAACTGAATAATTTGAAAATTTTGAGTTAAGAATGGGATGAAACATAGTTAACCTAACTTATATGCTACCAAATTTTTGTATGTATAGAGTTTAAAGAATGATTGGATTTTGGATTAATTTGATTGAGTTTAGTTGGATGTTTAATGTTTGATTTAAGTGTTGAAATTTATTTTTGTGAAATTGGTTGAATGGTTGATTTTACTTTGGAAATGTTGATATTAGTATGGAGTAAGTTTTTTAAGTTAGTCAAGTATTAGAATCAATTTAACCAAGATAAGTTTATTTTTAATTGTATTAAGTAATATATAGCGTTACAAAAAAAAAAGTTCAACTTTGTGAAGCTTTTAAGTTGTTGTCCATTGTAAATTATTTTTAAGTTATGGATAGGTTTCTCTTAAATGAGATTCAAGCGTTGATATGTAATGGTGTTGAAGGATCTCATTGCTAAAACATCCAATTAGTAGGTAAAGTGATGTTCCTTTAATTAAAATATACAAGTGATGATTTAAGTAAGAGAAAATTCAAGTGATGAGAGTTGGAGACAATTCTCTCATGAAAAAGTTTGGTCACTCAAATGTCTTGATGGAAACTTAAGTGATCAAAGGCAAATTCAATTCTCTCTATTATATAACATTCAAATAACACATTATAAATGGAGAATAACTTGCACAAATGATAATCAATATAGTTTCTATCCCATATAAAAAAATATCACTAGTTAATGATATCTCACTCAAGTGACATCTTCTAAATCACATATAATGTGTTTGGTTTGTTTTAAATAAATCCCTTATAATGAGATAATGTCCTTAAAATAAATTAAAAGAATTCTTTCATAAATTATTAAAATCCAAATTATTTTATTTTATTTTATCTTATCCATAATTTACATTTTTTATTTTAATTATTTACTAAAAAGTGATTAATAAAATATTTACTATGGCTTTATTATATAAGCACATCTTGTTAAATATCTTTACATTTGTGTGAAAAAATTTAAAGCTCATATTTTACTTTTATTTTTTTGTTTATTTTGTCTTGTGATTATTGTTCAATTTTTTCTATAATATATTTTTAAATTAAAATTTATATTTTTTTAAATTATAAGTTCAAACAAATATTTTGATTTTTGAAAATCTAAAATTGATGTTAGACAAAATCAAGTTTGACTATGCTCAATTTATACAAAGTTGAACAAAACTAAAGACAAATCAAATCAAGTAATGTCTAAGTGAAGTTAGGCTAGATCCAAGTAAGTTTGGGTTAAGAGAATCCTAAATTAAATTAGACTGAGACCAAATCTAGATCATTTTAAGTTTACTCAGTTCACATTAAGCCAAACATAGGTCAAGCCAAGTCAAATTGGATTCACCTGAAGGTGAGATCTATGTAATGTCTTGGTTAAGCCGAGTTAGGTTAGGCTAGGTTTGAGTTATGTTAGGTTAAGTAAAACCTATGACAATTTAGGACGAGACATGTCAAATAAATAATGCTAATTTAAATTGGGTCGAGCAAATGTTAAGCTGGTTGGTATAGGTCAAAGTCAAGTTGGGTCAGACTATCATAAGTGATGTAATGTCAAGTCGTCTTATGTCAAGTCAGTGAAGTTGAACTCACATAAAATTGAACAATAGCAAACCTATGTTAGATTGAGTTATGTGTCGCCTAGGTTAGATTGAGTTAGGTTGGACGAATATGACACTTGGTCGAGCAAATATCATACCAAGTTTGACATGGTCTAAGTTGAGTTGAAACGAGTTCAGCCTACGTTTGGTCAAGTTGACCAAGACCTTGGCTAGTATTTACATTGGGCTAATTTCACATTAGAGTAAGTTAAATTGAAATGAATTCAAGTCATGTCAAGTCAGATTAACTCAGTAGCATATCAAGCTAGTCAAGCTCAAACCAAACTCAAATTTGATCAAGCTGAATGAGGTTAAACCTAGGTTGAAAGAGATGAAGGCAAAATTTATGTTGAATTGAATTTATCTTACTTGAGTTTAAATGAGACTCGTCTAAATCTAAATTTTCAAAAATGATACAAAATGAATTTAATTTAATTTAAACTAAATAAAAAGATTAATTCAATTTACTATAATTGAGATGGACGTAAGTGTTAGATTAAATTTAATAATATAGGATTTAGATTTGATCTTACCCTTATAAATGCTCTTTCCATTTAACGTGAGACCTTTTTCTGATAACTAATGAAATGACGCGACAAACCTTATATCAAAGTCGAGCTATAAAGGGGGTTAAGAATAATCAACAACTCTAATTATAACAATCAATTGAGAATCAGACGCTATACATCCCATTTAAACCATTACGAAAAAATCAGACGAAATTATTTTGACTGCATATAGGTTATTTATTGAATAATTAATTCTTTATATCACGAAACGTTTCTCCCTTTTCGACACTCCAACAAACCAACTGTACCATCGCGGGTGACTGCAACCCGTTGAATCTTTGACCCGTAAGAAAGGCACGTGACCTTAAGAAATTTCTACATTAAAATTCCAGTTTAATTAAAAGTTAAATTGAAATTAAAAGTTACTTCCAGTTTTTATAAGTTAAATTGAAACTCTGCTTGCCGTAATATGTTGTTATGTAGTAGAATTTGTTTAGAGGATCGGTCGTCCCTTATGTGTTTTGCTCTCTTTTGATCATTTAATTTTTTCTGAACACATAGATTGTTAAATTACAAAAGACACTCTGACACTCAAATTAAATATGTTTTATAAAGAATTTTATATTTTATTAGTATAAACAAGGATGATTGTACCTTATCATTATAATTTTATATTTATAAGGTTTTAGGAAGGAGTCCTACTAATTATTCATTAATAGAACATATTTTTATAGATATAACTTGTCAATCATTCATAATTGTGTATATTTATCTTTGATATGATCATTAAACGTATTGATTAATCATTAATGATATTTAATGTTCCTAATTAACGTTTACTTATTTTAACTTGGGATTCTCCTCAGGCGAGTCACCACGATATAGTAGATAGCAGAATTTGTGTAAGTCCCCACAAATCGGAAGAATATCTTAATTTTTTTCTTGTGATGCAGTGTCCCAGATTCATAATAATGCGAGTGTGGCCGACCTGACCGACCTTTGAACCTCGACCAGAACCCTCACCCACTCTCACTTTGCTTTGTAACAAAAACACTCACAACAAAACCAACCACACGCCATAACGATTACGTAAATTACTTTTCTAAGCCACACACACACATATTAAACATGTTTTCATCTGTGGTTCACAATCATCTCTCCTCTCTTCACTGTGGGCCCATCTTAGCCCAAGATTTTTTTATTTCGGCCCAACCAATTAACTGCTCGATGTGATTACATCTTTCTGTAAGCTTCCTTCACTTTCTTCACCATATTCGACCACTATACGATAACGACACAATTTTAGCCTTTTGCCGTATCATTTTTGTAAACTTTATTTAATAATCAAATTATGAAAACTTCCTCTGCTACCCTATGATATTATTAAATATACAAAACGAGAGTGACATTCATTGGTGCTTACTTAATTCTTAAGAACCGAGTTTCACTGAAAAAAATAAAAGCAATGTTGTTTTCGGTAATTTCTTAGCTATCTTATATATATCGGACAAAATAAAATGTAAAGGACATGGTCGAAACATTCTATTATATTGATGATTAGGTGGAGCAGAATTTATGAGCGGTTGTAATTTTGAAATTTCATTAGAGTGGAATAATACAATATTATTTTTTTCACCTAATTTATGTACGGCTATGATTTTATAATAATACATAAATGTAACATCCTTGTCTTTTTTGTTCTCCTGCTGTAGTTTTTATACCACAAAACCCGTGGACGGTGGGCGATGGGGACACTCGTGTTTTCTCAACGATTACTTTTTTTATTTTTTTCTCCTGCCCTTTTAATCATGAAATATTTTTTTTTAGTACTTTTCAATTCTATAACAATACTACAACATAAGATTGATTAGGTGGTAAAATTGTAAAAAGGAGATGCAATATTATATTATTTTTTTCTGATAAGTTTTTGGAGAAGAATTTGGACATCTAAAATTGTTTCCTAGAACTTTGGCGTTTTTAAGTTTATGAGTGAGTTGTAATAGAAAATCCCTGATAAATGGAGTGAGTTATTTCAGGGTGAGAGAGAGGCATGTGCAGTATTGGATAAGTGAAACAAGATTTAATTGATTTGAAGTATTTCAAACGTAAGAATAGTGTGTTTAATTGTGACATTGGTTGGAAAAGGTTCCAATCATGATTGGCCACTGGTCGCAGACTTCTTCACACTATGATTTACATAGATAGGTATGCATTGTAGTAACAAGGGACATTGTCATGTTCTTGATCAAATGATGAAGAAAGTTTTAGTCTCACTCTTCTGATGATTTCGTAACTTTAATTATATAGTAATGTGTTTTCTTTTCATTGACATTAAAAAGATTTTTCTACTCTATATTTAGATTACGTTTAATAAGTTTGTCATTTCTTTATAGATAAAAATCTTGACATGACCTTTGTAACAGACCACATAAAAAAAAACAAATAATATGAAAATTAAAAAATAAAAGATAGCGACTCAATGTGTAAAACTAAATCAATTATCAAACACAAACAAACAAAAAATACCACATCTACTTATTTTTCGTAGTTATATCTGAACCAATCCTGAATTTGTCTGTATTGAAAATATCACACGACAATAGAAAGAATACATCTAGAAAAAAAATCCTAAAAAAAGGAAATATTTGATCAGAGTTTTTTAAAACTTCTTCATAAATAAGTATTAAATTATATGGTGTATAAGAGTGTTCAACACTAGAAATTTTAGAAAGTTTTTAAAAAAACATAAAAAGAAAAAAAGAAAAAAAAAAGTCAAGAAAGCAAGTGTACTTTTATATTAATTCATTTTAATTAGAATTATGTTCAATTTTTTAAAAATTTATTTTAAAGGGTTTCACTAATATTAATATTGAAATATTATAACACGAGTTTAATTATTTTTTATTTTACAACTAATTCAATTGAGTAGACAAGTTTCATCACTCTTGAAATCTCACTTGTCCAAATGACTAAAACGTTTAACTCCAGTAAGTTAAATAACGAAGTGTTTTAATTCATTTGTGAATAAACAAACACAACAAAGGTATTTTTACAAAACAAGTATAAATTATAACTCTCCTAGAGAAGATAACATATTTGAAAACTTGTAATAAAACTTTTATTTTTCAAAGAAAGTGTTAGACAATGAAAGCTTGAGAGAAAATGATAGCATAAATATAAGAGCGTTATTTTTCTTATCTTCTATTCATGCAAATCTCTTTATATAGTCTTTTTTGTAAAAGATCCACTCCTCACATGCATTGACTTTCACGTAAGTAAATAATTTTTCAGTACGAATTCAGATATGTACTATAAAGATAACTTGTATGAATGAGCAAAGCTTAAAGCATTTGAAGAAACATTTCCATGTCATCTTATCTCTAAACTTCTTCTAATCTAATACAAATTTTGAAAAAAATTGTAAATTTGTGATCTGTACAAATAAAAAGAATACAACACAAAAAAAAGTATTATTTGTATTTTTAGAATAACATTAAAAGTTCATGATAGTATTTATATAAATATAGCTTTTAACATTTTTATCCTAAATGTTTCATTTTATTAAACCCTGTTTTGTTAAACTTCAAAAACATGATTTTGTCTTATTAAACAATTTTATCTTTCAACAATTATTAATAAGAATATATATATATATATATATATATATATGGGTTTGTTAACGCGCATACGCCTGTTTTTCAGTTGGTACATTTTAACAATGTGTTACCGGATTATAGTAGACAAAAATATCCTTATATATTATGGATTTTAAGTTTTAAAGTCAAGGATATTTAAATAATTTTCATTCTCAAAACTAAAAAAAAAAAAAACCCAAACCCTTACTCACCTCTCTCATTCCTCTCAACCCTTTCTCTTTCATCTCTCTTACTCCAACCTTTTTCTCTGTCATTCTATGGTAGATCCAACTGAAAAAAAATTAGAAATACTCGTCGTTAAACAATTTACCTTTGTAAAGAGTTGAGTCATTGACATATTTGTCTTCAGGCAAAGGTTCATTCAAGATCTCTTCAATTTCATCATCTTCACTAACATCTCTAATTTCATCATTTGCAGATGTTGAATCCCCATCTCTTAAAAAACCTTCAGGTCAATTACCAATTCCTTCTCATGTCATTATACTTGTGAAAATTAGATAAAACAAAAATTATAAAATGAAAACTAATTATAAAATCATTTTTTGTAAGAAATTGTTTAATAGTGAGTGTTTCTGAATTGTTTTCCAGACGAATTACCAATTCCTTCATATGTCATTATGTTTGTAAAAATTAGATAAAATTAGATAAGACAAAAATTATAAAATGAAAACTCATTATAAAATCATTTTTTGTAAGAAATTTCTTAACAACTAGTGTTTCTGATTTTTTTTAATTGGAGCTACGGTAGAGATGACAAAGAAAATGTTGGAGTGAGAGGGATGAAAGAGAAAAGTTTGAGAGGAATGAGAGAGGTGAGTAAGGATTTAAGGGTTTCTTTTTCTTTTTTTAGTTTTGAGAATGAAAATTATTTAAATATCCTTGACTTTAAAACTTAGAATCTATAATATATGAGGGTATTTTTGTCTACTATGATCCGATACACATTGTTAAAATGTACCAATTGAAAAACAGCGTACACGCGTTAACAAACCCCTTATATATATATATATATTCACTTTAACAATTCCAATTAAAAACTAAATGGATAAATTCGTAATCTTTTCATCCTTAAAGAAAGGTGTATTGTAATGGGTATAATAATTATTTTTATATATTATACATTAAAGATATAAGAAATAAAAAAATTTGTAAAATTAAAAACTTAGATAATAAATCATGATAAAAATAAACTTAAATAATACAAAATTTAAAATGACAAAATAATGGAGTGATAATAACTAAATTAAAAATAATAAATCATGGTTAAAATTTTCTTAACATACAAATTAAAATTTAAGAAAATAGAACAAATTTATCTTAAAAATAGAATACTCTTTACTTTTTTTTCATCCAAACTTCACAGTTAAAATGAGTGGCCATTTAAGAGTAAAAGGTCAATTTAATATTATAACTTTTAATGACAATAAACATGTAATGTTTTTACTTATAATTTATTCATAGTTAATGTTTTAAAGTTGAATAATTGTGCAATAGATAATATACAACAAAAATATTTTAAAAGGTTAAAAACGAAACTGATCTAAATTTTAAAAAGTTTATGTAATTCTATTTAAATTAAATAATTAATTTCAAAGGAAATAAATTTTTTTATTGATTTAAATGATTTTTAGTGTCAAATAAATGATAATATCTATTTAAGATTTATTAGTTGAAAATAATAAAAAAGTATTACTATAATAATTATTAAAATAAAAAATATCATTAAATTGTATAAATATTTTTATGAGAAACAATTATAAAAGATACTTTTTATAATTTTATTATAATTGTTTTTAATATGTAAGTAATTTTTTCTATAATACATAGTTATTTAAATTTAGAAAAACAGTTAAAAAAGGTAAAATTATAAGAATTTCTGAACTAATTAAATAAAAAATCCTATAGATAGTACAAGTTTAAAATAATAAATGAAGGAATTTTGAAAATGAGTAATGGCGCCAAATATTCAAATAAAAATTACTATTATTGACGTGATGGCCCACTGATTACAGCTGTATTTGCTAACATGTTCTCACTTTCCTTTTGACCAATCACAACGCCAGTCTGTAACCTCACATGCTGTCCCCACCTCCACGCCATTGCCACCTTCTATTTCTCTTTCCTACTTACATAATACAACAAACAATTCTTCTCCTCTATTTCTTACAAACTAATAAATACTTAGAACAAATCTTCTTTTTTTCCATTAATTATTTCGGCTGTCACATAATTTCATCTTATCACTCATGATTTATTAATTATAAATTATTTTTATTTACATTTAAAGCCATTAATACAACATAATTACAGTCTCAATATGTGTGGTGACATGAGTAACAACAGTAAGAAACTGACCATTCATCTTGAGACATTATGGTAGTCTGAAATGAACTAAGCAGGAAGGTATCAACAGTAGTTGTTGCATACTTATTTAGGTTGAAGATGAGAAAAAAAGTTGGTGAATGATGCAAATAGAAATGAATTTATAATGCTTTTTGGATGGTTATACAGTAAGTGACCACAGACAAAGACAACCTCACCGTCTCACGTTGTGATGTGGTCCAAACCTCAATCTCTTCGCATTTCTACTCTTTTTAGTCTTTCATTTTTAAATATTTAGTCTATGTCATTAATTGTATTATTTTTTTCCTTCTATTACGTTGTTATATAATTGTTTGTATTAGCAAGTTGACGTACATACTAAATTATGCACAAATTAGTGTTATTGCGAGCGCAAAATGAATCTCGGCCTCACAGTTTCTCCTCCAACACCTAATCATTTGATAAACAACTACACTATGTGTCTCTGACAAAATCATAGAATATAATGTTGGTTTTGTTTCGCCCTAGGTGAAAACTATTACTTGCTCTCTTTTGTTTTGATATGAAAAATCATGAATTATGTGAGACTTGAACTTTGGCGCCTGTGGGTGGGGCCATTGTTTTGCTTTCACCACGTGCTCAGAGACTCACTAAATAGAAATGACAAGAGAATTAAAGCTGGCATATGCTGCCGGATATACCTAAAGTTTATTTACTTTTTACATAAATGATCAAAAGTTTAATTCATAATCACATGTTTAGATGTAGTTATCATATGGAACACTATATTTGTTCATTTTAATGTTATTGTCTGATTAATTAGCAGAGAGAAAAAAACAAAAATAACTATTGTGGTTTTGAATGCATGATATATAAAATATAAATACAAATACTTTAGCTTCCCAATGATATTGATACTTCCTTTATTAGTTGCGTCACGCAAATCATACAGGCAAAAAAGTCTGAGAAAGAAAATGACTGCATTATTTTTCACCAAAATGTACTGGCTAGTATTAATGGAGTTGTACGAAGCTAATCACGACTGAGTTTTCACTAAATATCAAATTAACCACTCATCTCCACAGGTCTAATTATAAATCAACTGTATACTATGAAGAACTTGAACAGGTCTAACAGGTTCTTTGATTAGAAAATCATATTGCGTAACTTTATTAGCAATACTCTGTTTGAAATTGACATTAGCCATATCTGCTATCTGGGTTTGCATAATCCCCTCTTAGTTTATAATATCGAATTCCAACCACTAAAATGATCTCATGATTTGGTACAGATCTAATTAAAAATTTGAAAAGCGGTGCCGGCCCTAAGTAAAATTATGAATAAAGTCAATATATAAAAGCATTAATGATGTGGAATTTTGTTTTTCTAATTAATAGAGGGTTAATCTTTGGTATAGACTCCACCTCCCAAAATGAGAATTCCTTTGAACAATACAAATATTTTGTTTTTATGCCAGTAAAGAACAAATATCAATATACCTAGTACTAATAGCCTACGAGGGTTCAAATTGGGTGAAATTATAATGTATCTGTTTTTAATAGCATAAAGTGTGGTTTGTTCCTCAATATATATGTTCTTTTTGTTAGTTTTATCAAGTTTGAAAACGTTATTTTTCAGTGAGATGAATATAATTTTGATTTTATATTTTTTGGGTGGTTCGAAAAATTCTAGGAGCTTTTTGTTGAGTTATATAATATTTGGACGATAAGGTATTTAAAATAGATGATAATGCAATGATTATAAAAATAGTGATCGTAGCTAAGTTGGCAAATCATATGCTTAGTATATAATCCAAATTCATGAGCATATTTCAATTAAGGAAACTCGTGATGCACACAACTTCATGTGATGCAGATTTTGCAAGTTATTCATTTTCATTACGATTTAGTTCCGATCCAACTCTTGCATATATATTTATATATGGTTGTACATTAATTTGTGGCAGTTTAATTGTTTACAGATCACGTATTCATTCAACTTGAACAAGAGCCGTTAAAGCCATGGTTACTACTACTGTAATTAAATTAAATAAACAAAGGTGGCAAAAAAAAGAAGACCAGAACGGGACAAATCTAAAATGAGCTTTTAACTTTTGTTGAAGAAAAATAGCATAAAGAACTTGTTATGTACATGATTAGATGGCCAAAAACAAAATACATCAGTGATTCCATATGCACGAGCCACCAATTTGGTAGAAAACAATAATTGAGGGGGCAGCTAAACTGATCCAACCAAGGGATGAAAGAGGGAGATTAATTTTGATTCTTTGGTAAACTTTATGCAAAGTTTGAATTTTTTTTATTCAGTTTGCAACATTTATGTTTTTCTATAATAAACAAAAAAAAAACATTTTACCGACGTGTCAGTCGCGGTATGCTAATGATACCAGCTTTTTTTTTTCCTGTGGGTCACTGACAGACTCACAGTGCTTATCCTCTTATCTCCTTCATTATATTATGATCAATTGTGCCCTTATAATTATAGATTAGTATTTACTTTCCCCTTGTGATTATTTTTATCCCACGAGATATGATATAATATTACAACCCCACAGACATCATTTGAAAATAAAATATTAGGCTGCAAATTGGGCTGTTCCGAACTATCCAGATGGAAAAACAGATTAAACCGTATTCACTTATCAGATACTGACGTGGCTCTTATCCATCTGGAACACGTGTCAATCATAGGACGGCTATAGCCGAAAAGCTTCGCTGGATTAAGAACAAGGAGTAGTGGTGGGGATACATCATTATACCAAAAATAAAAATAAAAATTGAAATTGAAAAAGGAAAAACAATTGATAATTTGAAATATGAAGAAACATGTCACAGCTGTCAAGAAATAAGATTATTTCTTTTCTGGATTGGTGTTTTTGAAAAGCTTGATTCCTGTCATATTTGGAAGTATTGCACATAATTTCTTAACATGAAAACTAGGAAAATAGAAATAACCGGGAACCGGGTAGAGCCGGTGGACTCAGAGGCAGGTGCGTCTTGAGAGTGGGTATATAATAAGCAAAGGAGCGAAAACCAGTGGCAGCGAAACAGAGAGTGATTTGAGTGAGTGATCTCGGTGTTCATTTCATCTTTCACCAGTCGTAATCATCACCACCGTCGATTGAAGATGCCGATCAGAAACATCGCCATCGGAAGGCCCGAGGAGGCCACTCACCCGGACACGTTGAAGGCGGCTTTGGCCGAGTTCATCTCCACCCTCATCTTCGTGTTCGCCGGCTCAGGCTCCGGCATCGCCTACAACAAGCTCACTGACAACGGCGCCGCCACACCTGCCGGACTCATCGCCGCCTCCATCGCCCACGCATTCGGCCTTTTTGTCGCCGTCTCCGTCGGCGCCAACATCTCCGGAGGTCACGTGAACCCCGCCGTCACCTTCGGCGCCTTCGTCGGAGGCAACATCACCTTCCTCCGCGGTATCGTCTACATCATCGCCCAGCTCCTGGGTTCCGTGGTGGCCTCCCTCCTCCTGGCCTTCGTGACCTCCTCCGTAAGACCGTTATTACCGTTACTTGCTTTACATAACTAACTTTTAAGTTGAACTCATACGAGTTTTGTTCCGGTGCTTGACAGACTGTTCCCGCATTTGCACTCTCAGCTGGAGTTGGAGTGGGTAACGCTTTGGTGTTGGAGATTGTGATGACTTTCGGTTTGGTGTACACTGTCTACGCTACCGCCGTTGACCCCAAGAGGGGTAGTTTGGGAACCATCGCCCCCATCGCCATTGGTTTCATCGTTGGCGCTAACATTTTGTTGGGTGGGGCCTTCTCCGGAGCAGCCATGAACCCTGCCGTCACATTCGGACCTGCCGTTGTTAGCTGGACCTGGGCAAACAACTGGATCTACTGGGTCGGCCCTCTCATCGGTGGTGGCCTTGCCGGAGTCATCTACGAGGTCGTCTTCATCAGCCACACCCACGAGCAGCTCCCAACCACTGACTACTAGACCCGAAATCACAAAAATAAACAAAAAAAAAAAATTGTCTATTATTGAATTTCTCTTCGATCCTCTTCTGTGTATGTTCTTTTTCATTGTGTTTCTCTTCATTCTACTTTCGCGGGTTGTTCCTTTCGTGTTGAATCGGTGGACGTTGATCTTTGGTTGGATGGTTGATGATCATGTTCTCTTTTAAGTTAAATTATCATCATTTGTGCATCCTCTCTCTGTCTCTCTCTTTCTCACCTGGTCCACCATGGATGTATCATTATTGGGGGTCTGGCTGAATGTACCATTTCACTGCTGCTTCTGTCGAATTGAAATGCTTTTGAATTTTTCTAATTTCTTGCACAGTTATAATTTATTAACCCTTAATCTGTCAATCATTGCGACAATGAACAAAGTATCCAGAGAAGAAGATTGAACTAAAAAAAAAAATGAAAAAGAGTTAATCATGGTATGCGACAAAAGTTCTTAAAAGGAGAATCGTTGAAGCACATGCAAAGAGTGGGTCCACCAGCGTGGATGGGTAATTCACTTCCCTAAAGAAGACGTACGAGTACCGACCACAGTATCACACTATTAAAAGCCAGGAAGAATGATTGTAGAGCGTTGATTAGAGAAAGAAACTAAACCAGATTCAACTGGATCATATAGCTATGCATCTATCGTCAGTGTTATTATATGGTCATTAATAACTTTTCCAGAAATCTAGTTTGTCTCCTTGTTTGGGAATAATGCACCCTTTCAGAGGCCTCCAATATGTGAAGTTATCGTGTTTATTTTATCTGTACCGTGACTACTTGGTCAGTTATTCTCCTTGAAACACAGCTTTACATCCTTTTCCTAAAAAATATGTATGAGCCTACTATGTGATCTGATAAGGATATATAGAACAAAAATGATAGAGAATACGAGAAGATTGTAAAGATATTATTTTGTTATTTGAAGCGGTATGGTGTAATTGGGATAAAATGAAATAAATGTGAGCAAGTTGTGATTGAAATGGTTTTGGTAGTTTTGTCTTAAATATGGGTATAGAATGGATAGATGGGTGTTGGTGGAGGTAAATTGATGGGAATATGGATTTTGCGCACCAATGATGAGATGGCCAAGCAGCACAGCACGTGAAAGAAAGCCTTGGAAAGACTAGTATCCAAACCAAACAGGCCTTTCACTTTATGCATTCCACTTTGCCGATTGGCCCCTCCAACACACTTTTTCATCATGGAAATGTGCCTATGCTCCACTCCATCCATACCATTTACTCACCTAAATCTCTTGTTTATTAGACCATTTACGTAAAAATGCTACAATCTATTACTTCCATCCCTGCGAAACATTTTTTAGATTTTCCTCTAATTTTATATAAAAACATATAACATTGAGTCAATCTGGCACAAACCTTGTCAGAAAGACTCTGTTTTTTTATCAGAAGGATTTGCAAACCTAAAATTCATCATCCGCTCCATTGTTTTTATCTGTGCTGACTACTAAAATGAATCTTTGGCTGTGATATGTGAGAAGAAACAAAAAGATAACCAATGATACAAAAGAATATAACCTCATCTTCAACCAAAATCACAAGAAAACATAAACTTGTAAATCTTTTTCCCTTAGATATACTACTGAATTTGTCTGTTTATATACTGATATAAAAAACTTGTTCTTTCTACCTAATGTAGAATTCGAACAAAGTGTAGAACAATTATTGGATTTTACATACATTGTAGGAACACCCCTCACAGTCCGGAAAAACGAATAGGTAGTTGATGTCTATCCTTTCCCGTGACGTACGATAATCTGCAGCTATATTTCATTTGACTTTGGAGGCTTCATTCATCGATTTGGTAAACGAAGCAATATCACTTAACATGAATTTCTATGGATATTGGAAGTAAGTAATGAAGGGATTTGAACCGATTTACAAATTACAGCCAATAGAGTCGATATGATGGCTAAAGGGAAGATTTTGCATGTGCTTAACCACGTTAATTAATGTTAATCATTCGGCGTTTGTTGTAGTTGTGTAGCTGGTTCTGTTACAATGAATAAGACAGGAGCCGTAGATCACTATACATTGTAGGGGTCCTTATTCTCGGGTTTCACATGCAAGGTTAATAATAGACAGATCTAGAAAGCAAAAACAACACCAATCTCAATAATTCTTCGGTGCTGTTCGTGATTTCCGGTTGCTTTATTGTCTTACCCTCGCCTTTTCTTTCAGCGTGCCTCTTAATTTTGATTCCAATACCAAGTAATGAATTTTAAGAAAAAAAAAAAAAAAACTCAATTTTTACAGTTTAACCTTTAAAACGAGTTAAACTATGAACACAACTTTGTTTAACATGCAGCACCAGCACGAATCTGGTTGTTGGGTCTTCTCTGACAAGAAATTTAAAATACTGTGTGGGGCCTGCAATCATTAGTGTGCTTTCCCGCTAATTAGTAATAAACTAACGTCCGCAAAATTATATTCTTCGTCTTATCATCTCATCATCTCATAATCTATTAATTTATTTCCACGTTTCGTCACATATTTTGGTCCAAATTTTGAAATGGAATTGTTGTACCCATTACTTCTGTCTGAATGTACAACCAATATTATCTGTACAGATTCGTCGTAAGTTGGTAACATTGGTCATTTGCACAGAAAACTGAACAAATAATGGTGTAGTTATATTAAGGTTTTCCCTTTCTTCAATTCAATAAGAGCGTTAACATGACAGCTCATGACAATTTTTGTAATTTCAAGTACAAAACAGCATATTTGGATTCAGATCAGTGGCATAACTCATAATGCACTGTTTTACAACATACACTGTAGATAGTTAGAGGAAGAGGTGAGAATTGGAAGAGAGAATTCAAATTTTTTTATTGAAAAATGCCGAAGTACAATTGGGTATTTATAAACGTTAATGGAGAGATTGGACTCTCTTCCATGAGCTTATCTAATTAAAGCTCTACTATGAAATTTTTTACATCCATCACTAATTAAAACTTTTTAGATGTTACACTTTAGTTAGGAAAATTTAAGAGACATATAGATATTTCTATATTTCAAATTATAATAGCATTTCTCTTTCTTAATTTGAAATCTTCTGCACACCAATCTTTGTTTGTAGTGTTTGAAACTTTTCAAACTTTAATGGCTCCATGATTACTACCACTTTGCCATTGTATAGATTGTATAATTTGTAGTATTTATACATCATAGTCAACAAAAACATATTTGGTACTTCGATCATCGAGTTTGGATCTTTCTTGTTTTGATACATGAGTATAAGCTATACTTTCAAATGCACGCAAATAATTAACACTAAGCTTCCTTTCACTCCAAATGTTTTGAAGAGTTTGATATTTGAAACTGAATGTTGGAGATCGATTAGAAAAATAGACTATACATGAAATAGTTTGAGCCCAAAACTCCTTGGACATATTTTTAGCTTTCAACATGCTTCTAGCCATGTTGAGAATGATTTCATTGTTTCTTTCATCTACTCACTTATTCTACAGTGATCTAAGAATAGTCAATGAATGACGAATTCCATGAGTTGCACAAAACTCATTTGAGAATGGTTTCGTTATTTCTTTCAACTACTTCATTTTGTTGTGGTGATTTAAGAACAATCAATGGTTGACGAATTCCATGAGTTGCACAAAATTCATTGAACTTCCTTAAAGTGAATTCTCCTCCTCGAATGAATCTCAATGATTTGATTTCAAAGTCATTCTCTTTTTCAACAAGAGCCTTGAAATTCTTGAAAGCAAAAAAAATACTGACTTTTGTCTGAGAAAGTACACACATGTTTTTCTATTGAAATAATCAATGAAGAGTGAGAAATATTTATTCTTACTGAAGGTGGGTCGATTGGACCACATGTATCGGCATGTTCAAATTGAAGATGTTTGATTGCTCTTGAGGCACCTACTTTCGAAAAGCTTTTCCTTGCATGCTTTCCAAGAAGGCACACTTCACACAATTGATTGCAGACATCCCTTTCACCATCTCCTTTTCTCCCGAAGTGTCCAAACCTCATATGGAAACACTATGCTTTATCTTGCATGCTCACATTTAAACACTTTGCTTCAATATTTTTTAAATTCATGATAAACATTATATTTCTTTGACATAAGCACCTTAACAATCAAATTTTCATTTTGATCTTTAAGCCACAAATATTTATATTTCAAGAGGATCTCGTATCCTTTTTCAAGAAGTTGGTCTAAGCTTAAGATATTGCTTTTTAATTTAGAACATAATAAAAATCATTGATCATCTTATGACTTCCATCTTTGGAATGGATTAAAGTTTTACCTTTTCCTTTAATTTGAACTTTCGACAAGTCTCCAAAATACACATTTTCATTCACATTCTCATTAAGCTCCACGAACTCCTCCTTCTATCTGCATATATGATTGCTCACACCATTGTCTAAGTAACACAAAAAAATAGTGTCCTTATCTTTTTTACCTTTTAGTGTTAGTAACAATGTTGAATCTTCTTTTCCATTAATAAGATTAGTTTTTTCCTCCATTTCATTGAGACAACACTTCCAAAAGATTTCTTGTCTTCAACAAAGTCTCCATCTCCTCTTGAGATAAGATTCCTTCATCTTAAGGCTCCTCACAACCTTTTTGTACAATCATCCAAACACCTTGAAAGTCTAGCAATACTTTCATATGAAGACACCATTTTTCATAATTCTCATTTGTAAGACAAGGAAATTGGAAGGTAATATACCATTTGCTTGTAATCTCTCAACTCTCTCTCCCATTCTCTCAACTCTTTTTTTTTTCTCTCAATTTTTTTTATCTCTTAACTCTCTTTTCTTTATCTCTCAACTCTCTAGATCAAACCTAACTTTTAATACCACTTTGCTAGAGGAAAATGTGAGAATTAGAAGACAGAACTCAAATTTCCTTGCTTGAAAATGGCATGTACAATGAAGCATTTATAGGTGCTAATGGAGAGATCTAGACTCTTTTCTTGGAGCTTCTCTAATTAAAGCTCTAGTATAAAATTTTATACATTCTTCACTAATTGAGACTTTCTAGATATTCTAGACTTTACATAGGAGAATTCAAGAAATATCTAACTATTTCGATATTTCAAATTATATTAATAATAACAATATAATACTTTCTCATCATGGTTCAATTTTCTCTTATGTGCCCTTCTTTCATCATATGGTACATTATTTTTCTTGAAGTGATATTTTTCTTGACTTCAGCCATTTATTTGATTATTTTCTTCATCGTTTTCTCTTTTTCCTTGTTATGGGATGAAAGTGGTGGCATTGATTTGATTTTATTTTGGTTAATTTGTTGTTTATGTCTAAAAATGTTTTGTTGGGGGAATCTTAAACTCTTGTATTTTGGTACTACCTAGATTAGGAATAAAGCAAATGGAAAGTCTTTCGTGACTTATTCAAATATGAAGTTGAATGTCCAATTAGAAATTAGGAGCTAAAGTTCCATCATCATAAAAGCTTCCTAGAATCCCTTAGATTGTCATAGATAAAAAAAAAGGTTTTAACAGATTAAAATGTAAATCTTTGGAGTTAAAATTAATATATTATTATTATTATTATTATTATTATATAATATTATTTATTTATTTATTTATTATTATTAATTAACGATTTGTCCCATTATTATTTTAAACAATTAATTAGTATAACATATGTCTTACCAGGATATCTCTTCACACATGGACGAACACTAATCATTGCTTATTATGCAAATTATCACTTCCTCTCAATCACAAATCGACGGAAGTGAACAACTCTATCACTTACGAATCAGACTCTTTAAAATGTAAATTCCTCAATATAAACAGAGTGCAAGGAAAAGATGGTGAGAAACAGAAAAAATAAGATAAAAGTATATAAAAATTCGTGAATGATGTGATAAATTTTATAGTTAAAAAAAATTGTAAGTGAAAAACTTAGTTGATTACCAATTTACCCTTCATTATGAAAATAATTTAAAATTGAATATAATTGGAGTAAATTAGAATATTATTATTATTATATTGATTATAATTATTAATATTTTATATTTATTATAATTATTATTATTACATTAAAAATTATTATTATAATAATTAAATTTATAATTATTTTGATTATTATTGTTATGATTTGTATGTCCTATCATTACTATTGATATTAGGGTTAGATATGTTTTTAGTCCCTATACTTTGGGGCGATTTTGGTTTTAGTCTCTCTTTCGAACTAAGGTACAATTTAGTCTTTCAACTTTAGAAAACTCTGTTTTTTTCGAACTAAGGTACAATTTAGTCCTTCAACTTTAGAAAACTCTGGTTTTAGTTCTTTTTACCAACTTTTTTTTAACTTTATTTGTTGTTTCAAACACGTTTTATTATAGCATTTGGATTGTTTACACTGTTTGACACATTTTTGCTTCACTGTTAACTGAGAAACACGTTTGAAACAACAAATAAAGTTAAAAAAATCTGGTAAAAAAGACTAAAACCTAAAGTTGAAGGACTAAATTGACTAAAAACATATTTAACCCTTGATATTATTATTATTATTATTATTGTAATGATAATAATTATTGTTGCTATTATTATTATTATTATTATTGATATTGTTATTATTATAATAAATTTGAATTATGTAACCATAAAAATTAGTGTCTAAATTGAAATTAAGTTAATTAAATGGTATACATATTTAATTGTATTAAAACATATTATAGGTTTGTAGGAAAGAACATAGAATATCTTGAAACAAAGATTGGAGTGAAGCACATTGGAGTAACATATTTCCATGATATTATGGAGGCATGTTGATAAGTCATTTCATATCTGAAGGGTATGAGGAACTTTCAACTCTAGCCAATGCAAGTAGCAAGGAATCTGGACTGTAGCCTTCAGGAAACTATTCAGTTATTTCTGCTTGGTAGTCTCACGCACAGTGCAAAAGTTGTAATTTCAAACCCAGTTACAATAATAAATTTAATTTGAAAGGTAGAAACAAATCGATTGTCGCTTTTTCTGCTTTTCAAAAGATATAAACGCAGGTGTCACCTACTATTCCATCCGTTTAGAAAGGTAGAAACAAATACAACATTAAACATTTCTTCCAATAATTTTGGCAATGGTGTGCAAGTTCTTTGGAGCTTCATGCTTGGTCATAAATTCTCTCACAGACAACAAAGACGTCTAGGACGAAGATGAGTCTAATCTCTTAAAGTTTGAAGGGAATGTAGGACAATACGCAGAAAGTGAACTTATGAAGGCACATCACTGAGGGCGACCATCAAAAGAAAATAAAATTCAATATTTAACAGTGACGTTATGAAAAAACAACAATAATTCAGAAACATTTAAAATTTATTGCCTCTCTGTATCTCTAATCGAAAGAAAATACTGGCTCTTTGGAAAAACTCAGGATGACAAAAGCAAAGTGCTATTATTATAATAGACCCATATTATTTATTGCCACATTTGAGAATTGCCCTCTCATATTGCCCAAACTACAATAAGTAATCAAGCCGCAACTTTCTTGGATGTGACTGAATTCACAATGGTAGCAAACTCAGGACCCTGCAACTCGACAACATCAACTTGTAAGTATAAATAATAACCTCAATTCCTTAACTTATGCTATAATTACTTTGCTCAAACAAACTATGTATGTACCTTCAATGAAGCACCTCCAACGAGAAATCCATCGATATCTTCTTGCTTTGCCAGCTCAGCACTGTTCCCTCCATTTACAGACCCTGAAAACAGATCAATTTTATATTCAAATATACCCAAACTAAACCAACATTTTGCATAGACTAGGTCAGGGACAATCTTAATGTTAACAAGATATGTTGTGCACAGCTTTACACCTATCAAGTATATCAGCTATCACTAAATGGCAAGCAGTTCATTAATTGTGAAAATACATGATTCTGCTGTGTTCTTAAATAATGCATCATAAACAAGTTCAGATGTTGCAAAGTTACATTGAATAAACATGCAGCCTTATTAAATCATGGTATATGTTAAATTTCCGTAACACTGTCAAAAGTTCACAATGTAACTACAGGTACAATAAAGGATTTACCTCCATATATAATTCGAGTTTTAGATGCAACTTCCTCTGAGACATTCTTTTTCAGCCAATCCCGAAGAGCTACATGTACTTCCTGAGCCTGCTGGGGAGTGGCCACTTTGCCAGTTCCAATGGCCCATACAGGTTCATACGCAATAACAATATTGTCCCAACTAGGAACAGCATCTGCATAAAAGCGACAATGGATTTTATGCAGGCAATCAGAAACCCCTCCCCCCTTATGTTTTTCCCCAAAAAAAAAACGATTTTAAATGGATTATACCAGCATAAGCCTTCAATTGTTGAAAGCAAACATCAAAAGTTCTCCCTGCTTCCCTTTCTTCTAACAATTCTCCTATGCATGCAATCACTCCAAGACCCTGGTTCAAAGCATAGGCAGCTTTCTTTCCTATAAACTGCAGTCGACAATGTTCAGTTAATATCTAAAATATTTATCATCTCTTGCAAATATACTGGTAGTATTCTCTAGCAAGAGTGCTGTATCAAAGATTTCCGAATTTGCTTTACCTCATCATTTTCTCCAATAATATGTCTTCGCTCAGAATGTCCAAGAACAACCCACTTGCATCCAATATCTTTAACTTGTTCAGCACTACAAAAGTCAGATTTTAATAACTAACTGAATTAAGTTGTAGCATAATTGAGGACAACCAGAAAACAATAACATATTTGGTTTAAACATTGGAATTGCATCGAAAACAGCATGAAGGACACTGGGAACATAAAAGAAATAGTATCTGCAATCATCCAACATGCCAAAATTTATAATTCAAAAAACAAAATGAAACCCTGGATTAATTAACATTTGGCAGGAAAGAGCAAGCTAACCTGATTTCTCCAGTGAAAGCACCACCTTTACCAACCCAAGAATTCTGGGCAGATATTTCAATCCGGTCTGTAAGTGAGTTTTTCACTTGATCGATGTACAGAAAGGGAGGTGCAACAACGACATCTGTACATCTCAAAATGGAAATGCTTGTGATGACCAAATGCAAATGATAATTTTTCAAGGTTATTAAGAAAGAGTTTTTTTAACTTGAACCACATACTCAATACAATATTTTGAGGGACCAGAAAACAAGGAACCTCTCCAATTGTGGATCATTGCTTGCAAATTTACTTATGCTTTCAAACACACCAACACACACAGCACATGTCAAACAAATAGTGTATATTGACCTTATTGGGCATGTGCCCAAAACCCCCTATGAGGAGTCATTACGTATTGTTTGGTATGTTCTATGAATCAAGTTGGTGAGTTCCAAAGTACAAGGGAGTTCTCTGCAAATGACCCATAGTTGGAATGGGGTTCCATGCGTTTTGCCACTTTTTGGTACTGGGAATGGACAATAGAGAACTATATCCATTTCCTTTTGAAACAATTAATTTGATCATTTCCAACCAGAAAATAGATCATCATTTATCAGCATTTTGTAACCAAACCACAAATATGTCATTGCACTAGCATACAGAGAGAAAATTGTGTTCAAACTCAACAAATTGTTTTACGTTTTAGGAGTAGGGAAGAAGCATAACATAATTATTTGTAGTCTTCTACATCTTTTAGTAAGAAACACATAAATAAAGATTGAACACGTCTCACCAACATCGGGCTCCAACTTTGCACTGTTCAAGTCAGCGACAAGCTTACTGATGGAATCTTTTGTTCCGTTCTAAAGAAAACAGCAAAGGTAATACAAATCAGATAGAGATATAGGCAGAGTTTACTGAACTATTGATTAAACCGTGAGAACCAATGATTCATGTGTACTTATGAGTGGTTGATCAAATAAAACAAAAGAAAAAAAACAACTGAAAATGCAAAAAGGGCCTGTTTCAAATAACCTGGTAGAACTGGAAGAGAATAAGTCCATTATTTTATACAAATAAATAGGTCGAAGGGATAATTGATGAAGTATGAAGGCAATTCTTCTGAAAGACATATATGATATCACAAGAAAACTGGTTTTTTTTTTTTCTTTTATTTAGTTTAATTTAAGATAGTAATCATCCAAATCTGTGCTGCTCCACAAAGTGATCAAGAGGAAAGAAAGAGTTCCTTTAGTCCTTTAATATAGACTGCGTTCTTTATAAGAATGGTATGGCAGATGGAAAGATATGGCTCCAGGACACTAATGCTAAAAATAAAAATGAAAAGAAAGCTTGAACAAAGGGTTGAAAACAAACTCTAAGCTGCTACTGCTAGGGGAAGCTAGAGAAAAAAGTCAAGTCAGGGGACGTAAGTTGCAAAGTGTGGTGAGTTGAACCAGATGCATAATCCAAAAACAATAAGTTCAATACTTACAAGGAAAAGTATAGGTTATTTACTCAAAACCAAAACATAGTCCGAGAATTATGGCGCATAATTTGCATTCCAATAATGTGCTGTTATACCACACTAATGCTAAAATAAAATATGACATCAATCAACTACTCAAGTACTGAATCACAAAAAATAAACATAGCATTTTAACAAAAATAGTAACAAAAACAGTTTGGGGGAAAGATACTTACACACTTCCAGTTGCCCCCAACGAAGAACTGCAACAACGAAGAAAGGAAGAAAAAGATCAATACACCAAATGGAAAATGGATAACCAACCACTAAAGATAAAGCAATATATAACCAATAATGCATGGATGCTAACAGGCTGCGATGGAATTGCGCAAACCCAACCCAACCCAACCCATTGAACAGAAATGCATTCCCCACCGAAATCAAAGAGAGGAGTTTTATTTAACGATCAAGGGTAATGATAAGAATAATAAAGTTGAAGTTTTTAAAAAGAATAAAAGAAGAAGCAAAAGCACCTTGCCAGAGCCAGCCATGGCGACAACGGCGCGTGAGGGTTTGGGAGGAGAGAGGGAGAGACGAAGATTAGGGTCAAAGGCAGAAAAAGACGGAGAATTGAAAGAATCGAGCTTGGGGCAGGGGCGGCGCAGGCCAATGTAGAGTTGAGAAGCCAGTGATGTTGAGGTTGCTGCCATGGAAGAAGAAGATGAAGAAGAACAGCAGTGTTGGGTTGCGGTTGAGGTGAGTGCGAATCTAGTAGTAAATTTTAAGGTTTGGATTAGATTTTGGTTTTGTAGTTTGGTGTTGGTTGGTGAGAGAGTGTGTTACTTTTTACTGTTTTACTATTGAATACCCACCTACCAAGTTAAACAAGTAACTTAAAGAAGGCCATGGTTTTCTTGGTTCTTGAATTGCTGAGTTAAACTATGTGGTCCCTACACATGAACATCATAGCAGAGTAACCATGTCCAAGAACAAGACTCTATTCACGAACCATCCATCACCACCACAAGATAAGAAAAAATAGAATCAAAAGTTTTCTTTTTTTCACAAAACTTTTATTATGTGACCACAAAAACTTAAATATAGAATCTTTTTAAAAAATATAAATATATATTATACTAAAATGTAAAGTAATATAATTAGGATGGTAAAAATACCTCCTATTTACAAATAAAATTTACAACAAATTGATATTTATAAATATTTATTATTTGAGATAATAATAAATATTTTAATACTAATTTATAAATAAGTTAATTACAAGTGTCATTATATAAGAGTATTTATTTTTCCAAAAAATTGAAACTAAAATTTAATTTATATTTTATTAAATTAAATTAATTAAAATCAAAATTAATTTATATTTTATTAGTTTATATTTAATTAACTTATATTATATTTTATATATTTTTTAATTTTATATATATTTTATTTTAAAATTTATAAAAAATTTCTGTATTTAATATTTATTAGTTTTAAAATCTCCGTAAGTATTTTTTTTAAATAATAATGAATGAAGTTTTTGTTACAAATCAAATATATACTATGGTGTCCCATCTGATCTGATCCAATGTAATCTATAAATCTAATTTAAAGTAACTAATGACCTTAAAAAACTATGAAATTAATTATTTAATAATTAGGTTTCTGCACTTTGATGTGAAAAGAAGAAAAAAAATCAGTAAAAACAAGATTTTTCACAAAAGCATGTCATAGTAAATAATATTTAAAACTATAGTAATTTCCATTTCTTAAATATTTCAACGTATATTTTGTATTTGATTCTTAGCGCATAAATACTCTTGATAAAGAAAATTGTAGTTAAGTAATATTTTTCCACTGATACTTTTCATTTCTGAATCTTTAACAGGTAATTTGTTATTTTCTTATTTGTAATTTTTAGTAATTTAAAATATATTAAATGTATAAATGCAATTACATATATGTGTAACTATCTTTGTGTATAGTAAATATTATGTAATCCTCAACAAACATGTATCTACATCTTCATACTTCGAATTAAATTTGTGAATATTATAATTGATTAATAAATATATTTTACTGAATATTATGATGAAAGTGTGTTAAAATGTTAACTATTATGCTTTCATAATTTCTTAACTGATTATATTTTCTTAACTAATCTTTAGGATACTAATTATTATCATGAAAAATTTATATAAATGGAATTCCAGTTGAAATTATCAAATAGAATAAGGCATTAAGTTTAAAGTGTCAAGAGTTTAGATATTATCACTTTATCTAAAACATATATGATTCACGGATATATTCTTTTAAAATTATCAAATTGTGACTTGACAATGACATAAGAAAAATCGATTAAATTTTAATTAATTCTAAATTTTTCTTTTATAATTTTAGCTATCATCAGTCCTAGAAATTTTTGTGGAAAAAAAATATGCAACCTTATCGGAATTTGATAAAGTGAAATTGTTTTGGAGTTTGACTTGATATTGGATTTGTAGTTTTAATGCCGACACGTATTACAAAAACTCAAGAATCCAAACGAGTGATTCGAGTTGACCCAAACTAAAGCTTGGTTTTGGTTTTCTTTTGTCTTGTGACTTTTTTTTATTGGTATAATTTATTAGTGGGAATTGGTGGAGAGATGGATTTTTTTTTTTTAATTTTCTTTACTTTGATTCAGATGCTTTAAAATAATTAAAAAAATATATATTTATTTTTTTTCTTATATCCTTCTAACATTTTTTTTTCTTTTCTTAAACCAAATAAGAATAATTTCTTCCTTCCTTTAACCTTAATGACTTGTTTTGTGATATGCTGGGCTGTTGTCACCTTCTATATTGCCAATTATACTTTTTATTTGTTCTTTTGATCGTTCCAAGACCAGTCACATTTTGCAAATATCTCTTTTTGTATTTTCCCCCACACTTTTACTAAAGTTTGCTAATTATTATTATGAAAGAAACACTTTTGTATATTTATATTTTTTTTAAATTAAAAAGTTAATAATTATGGTTAAAATAACAATGAATGATTTGTATTGTAGGGTTGGGTCGAAATGTGAGTAATTTAAAAAATACAAATGAAAATTTGAGAATATGAACAATATAACATATATAAAATTGAATACAAAAACGTAGAAAAAACAACTTATTTCTTTACAGATAGTATTTGATAAGTTATTATCATGCCACTAGCTTAACTTAATGTAACAGTGTATGGAGTTACTACCTACCAAAACATGGTGACAAGTACGATTGATAATCGAAATGCTTAGTTAATATAGTAATAAACTCAAAATATATAATGTTTTAGTATAGACTTTCATTACATAAAAAATTTAAACTAATGCATGTATGAAAAGGTTGTAATGAAAATAAATCAAAAGTTTTATTTTCACTGATTTAAGAATTTTTTTAGAATGCTTCTATAATGTTAAAAATAATATGTATAATATTTAATCTATGTAAAATGAAATGATTAAATATGTTTTTAGTCCATGTACTTTGGGGCGATTTTGGTTTTAGTCTCTCTTTCAAATTATGATACAATTTAGTCCTTCAACTTTAGAAAACTTTGGTTTTAGTCCTTTTTACAAATTTTTTTAACTTTATTTTTTGTTTCAAGCACGTTTCATTATAGTATTTGGATTGTTTACACTGTTTGAGACATTTTTGCTTCAATATTAACTGATAAATGCGCTTGAAACAAAAAATAAAGTTAAAAAAATGTGATAAAAATGACTAAATCCAGAATTTTATAAAGTTGAAGGACTAAATTGTACCATAGTTTGAAAGAGGGACTAAAACCAAAATCGCCTCAAAATATAAGGACTAAAAACATATTAACCAAAATGAAATAATGACATAATTTAGTTGGTGACATGTTCGTGGGCTATATGATTGTATTCTTCTTACCATATAATGGAGAAAAATACAAATCTTATCTTTTAATTTCTTTAATTATAAATTTTATATGTATTTTAGAGTAGTTTAGATGTTCCTATCAAATGAATATTTGGGTCAACTTTGTGCATTATTTAAAATTTTTTATGTATGAAATTACATGAATGTGACTTTACCTACCTATCACTACTTTACAACATTAATTTACGTTTAAAATTGTTAATTAATTAAATTTATGTAAAAAAATTAAGAATATGATTTTCTAAAAAATAATTAATGCTATTTTAATTTTGAAATCAATAGATAAATAAAAATATATTTTCTTCAAAATATCATCACTTAAAATGAAATAAAATTGTAAGACGATTTATATTCGTACAAGTGGGAAATTTCTAAAATTTTCTTAGAAATATGATTAAATACCCAATTTCATTTATAAAAATTAACGACCTTCTAAAGTTTTATAATACAAAAGACAAAAACATAAAGAAGAAAAATAAAATTAAATATTTTATAAATTAAAATTAGTTTATATACCGAGAAAATTTGCGAATTTTTTTTATGCATTTACTTATTGATAAATTAAATTTGAACTTATAAAAAACTAAATCTAATTTATTTCTTTTCCATATAATATATTTTTATTTTGATCCTTATATAATTAAAAATGTATTACATGTATTTAGATCGAATTAAGAGTACTGTTATTTGTAACATCCCAATAAATATTACTATAAAAGTATTGATTTATTTTAGGAGTTACAATATAATATAGAAGAACAGTAAAGAATTCAACTAAATTGAAAATAGGTACGCTAAAAATGTTAACATTACTCCGAACCGGATACATCAATACAGAATAAAACTGAGTTAACAATTTGGTTTACAAAACAAACGTAGACCGGTCGGTCAAAATAAAGATAAGTCCTATACATAACAGTCTATAGAGTAAAAATACAAGAGATATCTAATTCTAGGGACCGGACGGTCCAGTGCTATACTCGGGAATCTCTTCAAAATGTTCTTCGGTCAACGCATCGTCCGCCAGGGGTTCTTCTAAGGCAGTTTCTAGAGTAACTTCTGCTCACATTCATAAGAATGATCATAGCAAATGATAGGAAGAGTCGACCGGTCGGATACCGGAAGACAACATACAAAACAAGACAAATAAGGGTAAGCTTATGTACATTTAACTTATCCATTCATTATACAAACAAACATACTTTACAAATAATCAATCAAAACAACATATCATTCTCATACACAAAATTAACCGACAAGACACTGTCCGGACGGTATGAACGTGTAGCTCGGTCGTCCCTAGCACCCGGGCGGTGCAGTAACTGTTCCCTCAGCTGCCGCCCGAGGTTAGCCCTCAAACGGTTATATTCACTTATAACCGCGGACCTCCTGCCATTCCCACACATGACCGACTTCTCTCTACTTGAGAAAACGTCCTCACGGAATATCAGGAACAAGGACGACACCGGAGTCATTCCCACATTCATACTTTACCAATCAATTTTCCAATTCGTGAGACATTCCACCCGAGGAATTCTCTTACTTAGTCAAATTTCTTATTTATTATCACTCTCATAAACAAAGTTATCGGGTCAATGACCGTATTATCAACGATAGAATCACAAAATAACATGAGACCGAAATATAACTGAAGTATTTAAGAAGACGATAAAAGACGTTTATAGATTCTGACAGGCCTTTCCGGCAACGATTAACAAATAATCATCAAGACTTCAACAACAATAATAACCGGGCGGTAGAATCAAAGATGAGACTGGGAAAAAGAAGAGTGATTTGTTGAATACTAGCCCGACAATGAATAAAGTCTTAACCACAAGGTTAACTATTATTATTAGTCACCCGGCCGATTTTGGTAAGGAATAAAACAAGTAATACTCATATTCGAAGTATGGTCTATGACCGAACACTACTCACAAAGGATGATTTAGGCAAACAAACCGGTCGGTCCAACAAATCAATTTTTCTAGACCATGCAGTCACTAAGAGACCGGACGACTATTTACAAAGAAGGATATCAGGTTTATAAGTTTTACGTATTTTTAAGTGTCAGCCTAAAGCCGAACACTTTCAAGACTAAATGCTTAGTTTATGACCAGCGTTTATTAAGTACTTTGAAATGAAATTATTAATGGAACAATTTAAGTTCAACAACATACTAGGCCGAACAGTCCGACTAGACCGAACGGAAAAATAAGGGAAGACTGAATGATCCTAATGATCTTCAATCTCAAACTCATATTCTCTAAGTTTTTCATACTTAACCATTTCTTGCAACTCATATAACACATTCCACATTCAGTTCATACAATACAACTGCATACTTTACATATTAAATATACACTTAATCCATCACATTTAAATCATACAGAACATCAAAATTAAATACTCATAAGCTTCCCTTACCTCTAATCCAGCTAATCTTCCAAAGCCTTACTATGAGATAGACCGAACGTCCAAGAACTCTGACCGTGAAATTAATCGGTGCAAACGAAAGGTCTTCGCACCAGGAGTATAATTTCTGAAAGGAGTTTGATGATCGGAACAGTGTTTGGGTTAGAATTTTAGAGAGAAAGGTTGAGCTTTTAGAGAGAAGGAAGAGAATTTGAAAGTTCAGAAACTTGGTTTGAGGAAGAAGATGAAGATTGCATGCAGAAAAGAGTTTTAAGATTTCGAAGTTTCTACCTTAATTGCTCTTCCAGAACCGGACAGCTGGCCAGTTCTCCAGGTGCCACATGGTTCCCACTAACCCAAAAATCCCTCATTCCTCTTGCAGTCGGACGCATCCCGAGGTTGGGAAATTTATTGTTGCTGCAGAGTTTGTCTGCCACTTTTACTGAGTTTCTCCTAATGATGCCGTCACTGCACGAATTTCGATAAAGTAAAATTTTAAATACTTTGCTGATTAACAAAAGGAGACCGGCCGGTCGCCATTTGGCCGGCCCATTTTCTGGGTTGTGACATTCCCCCCAACAAATAAAAATTTTCGTCCTCGAAAATTAGTACGTACCTTCGAACAAGTGTGGATAAGCTTCCTTCATAACTTCTTCGCGCTCCCAAGTGACATCGCCCGATCGGTCATCCCAGATAACTTTCACCAAAGTAGTGCGTTTACCAAACGGTCGCTTGGTTGCGTTCGTCTCAACTCTTACCGGTTGCAATTCCACTGAACAATCCTCTTTAAGTTGAATGTGGTCGGCTTCAAGCACATGCGAAGGATCAGCGATATATTTTCTAAGTTGTGAGACGTGGAATACCGGATGAAGGTTAGATAAGGGAGGAGGTAAAGCTAGTTCGTAGGCGACTGGCCCAATGCGTCTGAGAATCTGATACGGGCCAAGGAATCGTGGTGATAATTTCTTTGGTTTAATGACTCGCCCAACACCTGTCGTTCGATTCAGCTTTAAGAACACATGCTCTCCTGCAGCAAATTCTAAAGGCTTTCTCCTCTTATCTGCATAAGACTTCTGTCGGCTTTGAGTTGCCTTAAGTCTTTCTTGGATCAGTTTCACCTTTTCTGTTGTTTGTTGAATGATTTCTGGTCCAGTCAATACTGCTTCACCTTCCTGGAACCAGCATAGGGGAGTTCGGCATTTCCGTCCATAAAGAGCTTCATAAGGTGCCATTCCAATACTCGCATGGAAGCTATTGTTGTAAGTAAACTCAGCTAGCGGCAAAACTTCATCCCAAACTCCTAAGTGGTCCAGAACGCTGGTTCTCAATAAATCTTCAAGAGTTTGGATCGTCCTTTCGGATTGACCGTCCGCTGAGGATGGTAGGCAGAACTCATTTGAAGTTTGCTTCCCATTTCTTGATGAAGCGCTTGCCAAAACCGGGAGGTAAATCTTGGGTCCCGGTCGGACACTATTCCGGACGGTACTCCATGTAGCCTAACAATCTCCTTAATATATAGCTGAGCTAACTTGGACATAGGCATTTTTAAGTTGATAGGAAGGAAGTGTGCACTCTTAGTTAATCTATCAACTATTACCCAAATTGCGTCATGATGTCTGACCGTTCGGGGAAGATGGGTTACGAAGTCCATGGCAATACTGTCCCACTTCCATTCAGGTATTTCCAGCGGCTGTAAGAGACCGCTCGGTTTCTGATACTCGACCTTGGCTCTTTGACAAGTTAAACATGACTCCACGAACCGAGCAATATCTTGTTTCATTCCTGGCCACCAAAAACTCATTCGAAGATCCTTATACATTTTAGTTATTCCCGGATGAATACTCAGACGACTTTGATGAGCTTCTTCCAAAATTATCCTTTTCAACTCGTCATCATTTGGAACACAAGTTCTATCCTTATATCTTAACAATCCGTCTGTTCCATCATTGAAGTCTTGGTGGGGTGGTACACCGAACGGTTTGGAAATTCTCTGTAACTCTTTGTCAACTTTTTGCTTTTCTCTTATCCGGTCAAATATATTACTTGACAATCGCATAAGACTACAACTAATACCGGTCGGCTCCAAATCACAGCGCAACTTCAAATCTTTGAAGTTCTCAAGTAGCTTCATTTCTTGTACCATCATTGCCGCCATATGTATGGTTTTTCTACTCAAGGCGTCGGCAACTACGTTGGCTTTTCCCGGATGGTACTGTAAATCAAACTCATAATCTTTAAGGAATTCCATCCATCTTCTTTGCCTCATATTTAGCTCTTTCTGGTCGAATAGATACTTGAGACTTTTATGGTCACTGAACACCTGAAACTTAGCACCATATAAGTAATGTCTCCAAATTTTAAGAGCAAAAACTACCGCTGCCAATTCCAAATCATGAGTTGGATAATTCCTTTCATGAATCTTCAGTTGTCTAGAAGCATATGCAACGACCTTATCTTCTTGCATTAGTACGCAACCCAAACCATTATATGAAGCATCACAGAACACAACAAATGGATGGTTAACGTTAGGAATTACCAATACCGGTGCATTCGTCAAACGTTGCTTTAATTCCTGAAAACTGGACTCACACCGGTCGGTCCAGACGAACGGCTGGTCCTTTCTGGTCAATTGAGTCAATGGCACCACTATCTTAGAAAAACCTTCAATGAATCTTCTGTAGTAGCCGGCCAGACCAACAAAGCTTCTAACTTCAGTAACTGAGCGACGCGTCTCCCACTCCAAAACTGCTTGCACCTTAGACGGATCCACAGCAATTCCGCCAGCCGAAATTACATGTCCAAGGAATTGTACTTGATTCATCCAAAACTCACACTTGGACAACTTAGCATATAGTTGTTTCTCCCTTAACACCCCAAGAACCATTCTCAAATGATCTTCATGTTCTGTATGACTTTTAGAGTAAATGAGAATGTCGTCAATGAATACAACTACAAATTTATCCAAAAACGGCCGGAAGATCCGGTTCATGTAGTCCATAAAGATTGCCGGAGCATTGGTAACACCGAACGGCATTACTACATATTCAAAATGTCCATATCTAGATCGAAATGCAGTCTTCGGGATGTCTTCTTCTTTTACTAATATCTGATGGTATCCGGACCTCAAATCAATCTTGGAGAAAACTGAGGCTCCATGAAGTTGATCAAGTAAATCGTCGATTCTCGGCAGTGGATATTTATTCTTGATGGTTAACTTGTTTAATTGCCGGTAGTCTATACAAAGCCTGGAACTACCATCTTTCTTCTTAACCAAAAGAACGGGCGCTCCCCAGGGTGACGCACTTGGCCGAATAAACCTCTTTTCCAACAAGTCTTCAATTTGCTTTTTCAATTCCGCCAACTCTGCCGGAGCCATTCTATACGGCGCAATTGATATCGGACCAGCTCCCGAGATCAAGTCAATGGAAAACTCGACCTCTCGGTGTGGAGGGAGACTTGGAATTTCTTCTGGAAATACGTCCATAAACTCTTCCACTACCGGACGGTTCAGATCCGGTCGGTCAGTCCCGCTTACATCCATGTACGTGAAAATGAGAAAACTCATAGCGCCTTCAATCAAGTCTTCCCTAATCTGTCCGAGTGTAATTGTAAGTTTCTATTCTTTACTTGGGAAAATCAACTTCTTCTTCCCACAATCAATAAGAATGCGATTGGTGGTTAACCAATCCATTCCTAATATAACTTCAAGGTCTTGAAGAGGTAAACATATAAGATTTACCTTGAATTTGTACCCCTCTACCTCAATAGGACACTTCACACATACAGTGGACGTCCTAATCTCCCCAGCTGCCGGTGTTGACACCACCAAGTCAAGCTGCATTTCACTCTCAGCTATTCCCAGTTTATCAACACATGCCTTCGAGATGAAGGAGTGTGTTGCCCCCGAATCAAAAAGTACACAGCATGACATTCCATATACTAGGCAAGTGCTGATTATGAGGTTACCTGAACCAGCAGCTTCAGTTCCCGAGAGAGCATAAACTCTACCAACTGCTTGAGCTCTACCACCGCTCGGAGATGACCTTCCAACATTCGGTGGCCTGGAGAATGCTCGTCCACCCATGTTGCAATCTCTTTCCAAGTGCCCATTCCTTCTACACTTGACACAAAATTTTGTATTTCCCTGCCTGGGACAATCCCGCATATAGTGAGGGCCTCCACATGTAAAGCAACTAACACCCCCTGGTTAACCGGCCGGTCTAGCAAAGTTCACTGGCCGAACGGCCAAAGCAGAAGGACCTTGCGAAGATGGCGGTCGGGAGTATGGAGTCGCCCTAGGACTTGAAGAGTTTCTTGTAACAATCGATCCTCTAGTACTGGATGACTGTTGTTTCTTACACTTCTCCGCTTCCATCAAATTTTTCTCCAATACCTTAGCCCTCTCCACTAAGGCCGGAAACTTCTGGATGCAATGACTTGCAATAACCGGTTTCAAGTCTTCTCTCAGCTCATCTTCAAATTTCCGACACTGCCATTCTTCACTCATTCTCATCGTATAAAATCTCATCAACTGTTTAAATCGATTTGCATATTCTGACACTGTCATTCCGCCTTGTACTAGTTGAAGAAATTCAACTTCTTTCGCAAACCGGACGCTATTAGGAAAGTATTCCTCATAGAACTTATTCTTGAATACTTCCCATGTGATAGGAATACTATCATCTTCCAGCAGCATTTTCGAACTACTCCACCAATGTCCAGCCTCTCCATTCAGTAAATATTCCGTGAAAGCTAAGCGGTTTTCATCACTACACCTCTTAGCATCGTAAATCCGCTCCATATCGCGAAGCCAGTGATCGGCCTCATCCGCACTGCAATTGCCACTAAACTTGGCCGGACGGTGCTGGAGAAAACTCTCCAGACTCCATTCAGTTTGAGTGTTAGAGGAAGAACCGGACGGTCTGGCAGTTGATACCCCACTTGATAATATATCCATTATCTGCCTTTGTGTTGACTCTGCTGCAGCTCTAGCGGCCTCTGCATTCTGTAATGCCAATGCGTTCTGTTGAGCTAAGTTGGCATTCTGCTGAATAAGATTTGCATTCTGTTGCTGAAGTGCTGCCAACACTGACTCCAGCAAATTATTATTTTCGCCGGACGGATCCCTAGCGACCGGTTGAGGAGGTGGTCTAGGAGCCATCTTCTGTTTTTAATCAGAAAGAAGAACCCTTTAGTCCACAAGAAATCAGAAAGTTCTGATCGAACATTTAGAGTACGTAGCCATAAGCATAGTATACTCATAACCTACAGGTAATCTAAGAAAGAAACTGCTCTGATACCATTAATGTAACATCCCAATAAATATTACTATAAAAGTATTGATTTATTTTAGGAGTTACAATATAATATAGAAGAACAGTAAAGAATTCAACTAAATTGAAAATAGGTACGCTAAAAATGTTAACATTACTCCGAACCGGATACATCAATACAGAATAAAACTGAGTTAACAATTTGGTTTACAAAACAAACGTAGACCGGTCGGTCAAAATAAAGATAAGTCCTATACATAACAGTCTATAGAGTAAAAATACAAGAGATATCTAATTCTAGGGACCGGACGGTCCAGTGCTATACTCGGGAATCTCTTCAAAATGTTCTTCGGCCAACGCATCGTCCGCCAGGGGTTCTTCTAAGGCAGTTTCTAGAGTAACTTCTGCTCACATTCATAAGAATGATCATAGCAAATGATAGGAAGAGTCGACCGGTCGGATACCGGAAGACAACATACAAAACAAGACAAATAAGGGTAAGCTTATGTACATTTAACTTATCCATTCATTATACAAACAAACATACTTTACAAATAATCAATCAAAACAACATATCATTCTCATACACAAAATTAACCGACAAGACACTGTCCGGACGGTATGAACGTGTAGCTCGGTCGTCCCTAGCACCCGGGCGGTGTAGTAACTGTTCCCTCAGCTGCCGCCCGAGGTTAGCCCTCAAACGGTTATATTCACTTATAACCGCGGACCTCCTGCCATTCCCACACATGACCGACTTCTCTCTACTTGAGAAAACGTCCTCACGGAATATCAGGAACAAGGACGACACCGGAGTCATTCCCACATTCATACTTTACCAATCAATTTTCCAATTCGTGAGACATTCCACCCGAGGAATTCTCTTACTTAGTCAAATTTCTTATTTATTATCACTCTCATAAACAAAGTTATCGGGTCAATGACCGTATTATCAACGATAGAATCACAAAATAACATGAGACCGAAATATAACTGAAGTATTTAAGAAGACGATAAAAGACGTTTATAGATTCTGACAGGCCTTTCCGGCAACGATTAACAAATAATCATCAAGACTTCAACAACAATAATAACCGGGCGGTAGAATCAAAGATGAGACTGGGAAAAAGAAGAGTGATTTGTTGAATACTAGCCCGACAATGAATAAAGTCTTAACCACAAGGTTAACTATTATTATTAGTCACCCGGCCGATTTTGGTAAGGAATAAAACAAGTAATACTCATATTCGAAGTATGGTCTATGACCAAACACTACTCACAAAGGATGATTTAGGCAAACAAACCGGTCGGTCCAACAAATCAATTTTTCTAGACCATGCAGTCACTAAGAGACCGGACGGCTATTTACAAAGAAGGATATCAGGTTTATAAGTTTTACGTATTTTTAAGTGTCAGCCTAAAGCCGAACACTTTCAAGACTAAATGCTTAGTTTATGACCAGCGTTTATTAAGTACTTTGAAATGAAATTATTAATGGAACAATTTAAGTTCAACAACATACTAGGCCGAACAGTCCGACTAGACCGAACGGAAAAATAAGGGAAGACTGAATGATCCTAATGATCTTCAATCTCAAACTCATATTCTCTAAGTTTTTCATACTTAACCATTTCTTGCAACTCATATAACACATTCCACATTCAGTTCATACAATACAACTGCATACTTTACATATTAAATATACACTTAATCCATCACATTTAAATCATACAGAACATCAAAATTAAATACTCATAAGCTTCCCTTACCTCAATCCAGCTAATCTTCCAAAGCCTTACTATGAGATAGACCGAACGTCCAAGAACTCTGACCGTGAAATTAATCGGTGCAAACGAAAGGTCTTCGCACCAGGAGTATAATTTCTGAAAGGAGTTTGATGATCGGAACAGTGTTTGGGTTAGAATTTTAGAGAGAAAGGTTGAGCTTTTAGAGAGAAGGAAGAGAATTTGAAAGTTCAGAAACTTGGTTTGAGGAAGAAGATGAAGATTGCATGCAGAAAAGAGTTTTAAGATTTCGAAGTTTCTACCTTAATTGCTCTTCCAGAACCGGACAGCTGGCCAGTTCTCCAGGTGCCACATGGTTCCCACTAACCCAAAAATCCCTCATTCCTCTTGCAGTCGGACGCATCCCGAGGTTGGGAAATTTATTGTTGCTGCAGAGTTTGTCTGCCACTTTTACTGAGTTTCTCCTAATGATGCCGTCACTGCACGAATTTCGATAAAGTAAAATTTTAAATACTTTGCTGATTAACAAAAGGAGACCGGCCGGTCGCCATTTGGCCGGCCCATTTTCTGGGTTGTGACATTATTAAAGTTATTTTTATCACGAATTTCAATTTGAAATAATGAAAAAATATTTTAAATAAAAAAAAAAAACTGTTTGTGTGTATTAAAGAGAGAGAAAAAAAATAGAACAATATTTTTTAGTCTATACAAATTTATCTGTTTAATAACTTTGTGGCAAAGTCATCTTTTAAATAAAAAGTTTCATTTTATAACAATTCAGTATTTTTAATATAAGAACAGTAGTTCAGTTTATTGAAATTATTCTTTTCTTCTGAATATTTTTTTTTTTGGTTTTGATTTAATAACTTTATGCAAATTTTCTTTGAAACCAAACTATCAACGGTATTAGAAATTGGAAATTCGACAATTTGCGTTTGAACATCGAAATATATAATTTTCAAATTTTCAAATATACTACATTTTAATTGTGTTTATTTTAAATTGTTTAATTTCTTATTTGAATAGAATATTTCTATTAACACTAAATACAAAAGTTACTATTTTAATTTGTAGAGATAAAAAAATAATTATAATACATTTTAAAACAAAATTTGATTAATAGCTAAGGATAAACATAGAATGATTAAGAAAATTTAAGAAACATTAAATAAGAAATAGTTCTATCTTATATCATCATATATAAATAATTTCAACAATATTAGTTAAAAAATATTCTATATCAATATTTATTAAATGCTTCTAACTTATATTAGTTGAAAATTAATCTCATTAGAGCCAATGAAAAAAATTAACACTGATGATAACAACTAATAAATAATTATATATTGACTTTAACTTAAAAAGTTATTCCGTTGACATCAATGAAAAAACAAATTCAATTTATAAGTTGATCGTATCATGGACAATAAATAAATAAGTTGATCAGTTCATACTAAAAGAAAAAAAAAACAATTAATTTAGAAAATGGCAAAAGAGTGAGTTAAAAGGTGACTGACATAAGGCAAAAGTATGTGAGTGTGGGATGCCAATGGTGTTGGCATAAAAAACATGGTTTCTTTATTACTGATTATGGTTTCTGAAGCAAGGTTGATAATGGCTACCGCAGTTGTTGATGTTCCGATCGATTGCAAATAATATATATAGAGACGTGAATTACATCACTTCATCTATTTACCTGTTAAACAATCTGACACCTTCAAATGGCTTATGTAAGCGTCTGAATCACCTATCAAAACTTTATAGGCTGCTTCTAACATACCTATTTATCAAATTTGGCCAATTACATCTCTTCATTCATACCAACTTCAGCAACATTCGTTAAAACCAATCTGATATCTTCAACATGCAATATATAAATGGCAATATGTTCATGAACTGATCATTCACCCCCAGTAGTGGTTGCGATCACTCTGACCATGTCCAAAGTCGACTTTACTATTTTAATTCTTTTACAGTACCTCTCTACGTCAATAATTCCATAAGGTGAAACATCGAACTAGGTCAACCACAAAAGAAATTCGAACTTGCTTTTTCCCACTGTCTGACATCGTAAAATATTCCATGTTGTATCTTACAAAAATCAGATAGTAGAATGATTCTGTTGATTTTTACCCAACGTAAGGAGAAAACTTTGGTGACATTCATTTAAGAAAACTTCAAATAAGGTTTTCTTCTTAATTAATTACCACCAGACCAAATCCAAAACCACTTCTTCTACTCTTGGCACTGTATAAATACCCAAGCACATGCACCAAATCTCTCCATCAACAACATATTCAAGAGCTAATAATCTCTGTGGCACTTGCCATTCTCTCAAAAAACACCTGAAACATGAAGCGAATTTCGATTGCAATTTCACTAATATCCATCTTATTTTGTTCCGCAATATTAACTAGAGCTCTTCCTGAGGATGAACCTGGTAAATTTTATTGCTATAACATCTCTCGCTCAAGTTTTCAATTCGCTAGTTTCGTTTAGACGTAAAAGTGTACCTTCATTCAAAATTATATACATTTAAAAGATTGTATATTACAGCATATAAGCTCCATCAGAAACATAGAAAAATGAAAAAGATAAATAAAACTACATATAAACTATGATCAAATATTGCTGTTGTAAATATGTTTTCTTGATATGGTGCAGAGTTTGGTTACGATGAAGATAGTGCAAATGGGCCTCAGTACTGGGGCGATATTAAAGAAGCATGGGAAACCTGCAAAACAGGGCAAATACAATCTCCTATTGATTTGTCCAGAAACGTTGTGCAAGTGATTCCCAAGTCAGGGAATCTCAAGTATTGGACCTATAACCCTCAATATGCCACTCTCTCCAACAGAGGTCATGATGTTGCAGTAAGTAGTTAATGGTGCTTGCTCATATTGCATTATATATGTGACTGTTTTACTTTATAAATTTACTACCTTCAACAATCATATACTAAATTTGACTTCTGGTTAAAATTTTACTTTCTCATTGAAGTCTTAAATGCAATGGTTGCAGGTGGATTTGAGAGGGGATGCAGGCTCAATAGACATAGATGGATCATCTTTTTTCCTCCAACAAATCCATTGGCACTGGCCCTCCGAACATACCATCGACGGCAGGAGGTTAATTTCCCTTCACATTCACTTCTTATCGTTTCCTTCTTCTCAAATATAAATATTCTAAATTATTCATGTTTTTTAAAGCTTTATGAAGTAGAACTGACTTCGTCAAGAAGATTTGAAGTTCAAATTATATATATAGAGAGAAAGAGAGAAAGAGAGAGATAATCTTGAAAAATTTTGTCTTCATCTCTTTGCTAACTGAAATGATCTTGTTGGAGTTACAGACATATATATATATATATATATATATATATATATATATATATATATATATATATATATATATATATATATATATATATATATATATATATATATATATATATATATATATATATTTTCATGGATGACATGTTCTGATTTTGGTGTTTACTAGGTATGACTTGGAGTTGCACATGGTGCATGTTAGCCCACAGCCTGATGGAACAAACAAGACTGCTGTTGTTGGTGTTTTGTACGAGTACGGTTCTCCTGATCCATTGCTCTCTAGGGTACGTGCAATAATATTTACTATAAACGAAGAGAAAAACTATATGTTATCTTGCATGGATAATATATTTATACATTACTTTCAGGTGGAACAATACCTAGTTGACATTCCTAAAGAAAACGAAGAGGAAAGTGTTGGAGAAATTGATCCCTCAGAGATCATGAGTGGTAAGATGTTCTACAGGTACATAGGATCACTCACTGCACCTCCTTGCACCGAAGGCATCATTTGGACCATTGATAAGGAGGTATAGCTAAATACCTTTTCTATACGTTGTATATCCTTCTTATTCATAATTAAGTTCACATGCATGTAAATTTCCTTTAATACATTTACTAACTATCATTATTACCTTCTAATCATTCTGCACTTTTACCAAATTTCATTAGATAAGAACTGTTTCAATAGGACAAGTGGAGTTACTGAAGAATACTGTACTTATACCTGTAAGTAATTTCTTCTGAGTAATTCAAAATTAAGTTTTTATTCTTTGAAATTTTCATCTTGAATTAATCTTTGTTATATACTCTGCCACAGTATGCTCCAAGGAATGCAAGGCCACTACAGCCTCTAAATCAGAGGAACGTACGGCTCTACGTTAAGCCTCTGTATTAGTTTGAGCATTGCTCTGTATTTTTTTTATTATTCATTTTATATTGGTTTGCTTCATTCTTTTTATGTAAAATAAGCGTTTTCCCGAGTGGAAGCGCATCAAAGTTGAATAAATATTTTGAATTGAGTTTTCCTTTATTTACTGTTTATTATCTCTATATCGTTGTTTTATAGAACCAAAAGGATTGTTTGATATTTTTTGGATTAATTATAAATGTTGTTATATCCAGGAAGAAGAGTTATACTTGGTCTTTTGGCTCATCCAATTTTACATGAGATTTTTAGTATAAAAAGTGAATGTAAATCTTTCTTTTATTAATAATTTTATAATGTTGAAATAAATTTAAACGTTTCTTCTTATATATAATATAAGAGTTATGAGTTAAACCTATTTCTTTTCTATATAATATATTTTTATTTTGATTCTTATATAATTAAAAATGTACTACATGTCTTTAGATCAAATTAAGAGTGCGTAAAAGGTTATCGTTTTATTAAAATATATATTTAATAAGAAAGTTTTTGTTAAATTTCAAAATCTTAATTGTTTAAACGGTTTAATCTCTAAACAATTTTGTCTTAACACGACTATCAATCGAAGTCTAAAATCTTACCTTTTTTATTTTGTTTAAATATACTTTGGTTAAAGAGTTGAACTAGGATTTTCAAAATAATAACTGTCAAAGTCTTTTCTTGCATTAATGTTTAATCACGAGTAGAAAGAAATAATGAGTAGAATCATTTTATCAGAAGTAAAAAAAAATAAAAATAAAATAAAAATAAAAATTTATTATAAAATAATAAATATATTGAGCATTCTTTTTTTCTTAGCAGAACTATACTTTATTAAAAATAAAACTCATTAAATATAATTTTTAATTAAAAAAATTAAAAGACACTTATAATAATTTAATTAAATTTGATTTTTAAATATAAATTTATAATTAATTTAATAGAAGTACATTAATAATAAAAAAAATAAAATATTTTCTTAAATATAAATTATAATTAATTTAATAAATATATATTAATACTAAAATATATTTTTGAGATTTTTTAAATATAATTTTATAATTAATTTAATAGAAAAATATTAGTAAAAAATTTTGAGACTTTTGTTTTTTAAATTTAAAGCGAATATTTGATCTGTTTTATCCTTTAACAGAGTACAATACGTTGATAGTTGGACAATAAGACTGTACAAGGCGCAGAAAATGAATTGCCACAAATTGGGGATTACTAATTGGAAAAAGTCTTTTTAACAACTCTTTTTTAATAACATTTTGATAACGCATACGTGGCAGTCTATGATTGGTCCATTTCAAATATTTTTTAATCATAAATTCAAACATGCCAATAAAATGATGACACGTGTTCTATTGTCAAAAAGTTGTTAAAAAAGAATTGCTTAAAATATCATTGTTCTTACTCATTACACTGTCTAACAGACAGTGGATCCCACATCACAATAACAAAGTCAAAAAGGTGCACATAAATTCTCTTCCAATTATTATCATATTTACTGTAAATTATATAATCATATATAATTTATTTAACATTTTCTTTCATAAGTAATGGTCAAAATAGTAATTAGTGATAAGTGGTAATTATATGAATGTGATAGAGAAAATGTAAGATATAATTATGAGTTTTAGTGTTGCTTCAAATCTCACCACTTATATTCAAACCAACAATCACAACTCAAGTTGAAATTACAACTATTAGGTAAATGTCATTTGGGATAATCCATACCCTAAAGATTCCATTTCATCCACCTCACAATCTTTTTCAAAAACTTAATTTCGAAAATATTTACATGTGTTAATTTTATGAAGTAAATACACGTGAAATGCAAATTGAGTTAGCTAATTGTCAAAACCAAAACACATCCATTTTGAAATTTAGTAACTGAGGGGGACCCACACTTAAAGAGAGCAGCAAACTGTCTGAAAAAGAAAATAACAATATAAAAATAAAGAGATGTTTTTTTCTGGTAGATATAGAGATGTTTTTTTCTGCTTTACATATAAGAGACGAAAAGAATATATATATACGTATGATTAGTGTGTAGTTCACATAGATACGTATATTATTATTTTGCTTACAATTTTACAATTTTCTTTTGTGGCTTCTTTTGACCTTTTTCTTTAATGTCGGGGCCATAATATGTCACCAAAAGAAAAGGTTGAATAGATAATGTAAGCACTCTCAAAAGTTAGCCGTAGAACAGTGACTGCATGTCATCCCCCATTGATTTGGGTAATAGCATTTCCACAATTTATCCCAAACTCATCAAAACTCATACTTTCACAACTTTCATGTACAACACTTTTAACTCATCAAGTATCTGTTTCTGTTATTATATTAGAGTTATTAAATGGCTATTCCGATAATACAATAATCTTGAAAATATAAAATAAAGTCTAACTTTGTATCTCATCTCTCTCTCTACATTTTTTTGTATGGGTCTTTGAGTTGAATAGTTTTCTAGTGATAAGAATAAGCATATTAAAGATACATTATAATATTATAGTAATTTTGGATTCATTTATGATGATTTTTTTAAAATGGGTAATTAACTAGAGATTATATATATATATTATGTGTGTGTGATTTATACTCAATTAAGGACTTCGACATATACTTTGATTATTTTCAAGAATCTTTTCTTAAAGTTGAATCTCTTTCATATAATATATTTTCTCTTAGGTATATAGAGACCTTTATTTATAACATTGTTGTGGTGGATATAATGTTGTGGGGGGGTTTTGTTGTTATAACGGTGTAAATGATCACTATGAGAAACTATAAATTTTGATATTAATGATAAAATATTTTATAAATGAGTATCTTAATTGTTTAAATTGCTTGATTTAAACATTGAAGAGGTAGATTATAAGGGATTTGTAAGAAAATATTAAGTTTGGCTTATATAGTTTATGATTATGTAAATTCAGATAAATTTATTGCTAAAGAATAAGTTTGTGTGATCATGTTTCTGGAAGGTTTCACTCGACTTCACTCAATTCAAATAAATTCATTTTTTAATCATTTCTCATATTGTCTATTTTAAGGTTAAGAGCATTTTTATGTGCACTAACTATAATATAAAATTAAAGCATGCTGATCCCATTAAACATATTGGTCGCATGCAAATACTTTATTAACTTTTAATCTTAGACCATCTTCAATGTAAAGGACATTAAGATTTTATTTTGGCTTAAATATACTTAATTGTTCTTAGAAGACTTATACTTTTATAATCTTTTACAATTTCAAAAAATTATTATAATTAAACATTTTTCATTCTGGGATCCAAGTTTTAAATTGGCTTAAATCTTTAATTGGTTCCCATGTTAGAAGGGAATTTTGAGTTTAGTACCCGCTTAAAAGTGTATATATTTGGTCCTCATGTTTTGCAATTTGTGTCAATTTAGTGAATTAATGACACTTCAAACAAGTTTGTAATAACAATTGGAAGATGTCCAAACGTTTAAACAGTTAATAAACATGCTGCAACTCAAAATGACTTGTCCACTTGCAATTTTCAAGCCAAATTGATGGTTCAAAGGGACTAAATTGACACAAATTACAAAACATGGGGACCCAATGTATACACTTTTAAAAGTGGGTACTAAACTGAAAATTCCCTCTTAACATGGGGACCAATTAAGGATTTAAGCTTTTTAAATTTAATGTTATAACTAAACCTAATGCATTGGAAATGCTGCTATAACAAGTAGTCTTTAATTTTTTTTTAAGTTTGTAGGAAATAATTTTCAATATAAAATAATACAACTATAAGGACAAATAAGTAGTTAAAGTTTAACCTTACCAAACTTTATCTAGGGAGAAAAAGCAGTCTTCACTAGTTTTGATATCTTAAAAGAAATGAATCTTTAACTATGAATTAAGAAATAATTGCGAAACATTAAAATATTTGTTATTTAAGATAATACATGAATAGACAATTTGAAAAGTAACAGAAGCAGAATTAAAAATAAGTTTGTATTTGTGTCTGCATTCAAAATCAGCGCCTTGTAACATGGATGCTTGAGCTTTCAACCATGCCAAAAACCTCGTAACCTGTGCCACCCATACGTAGGTATAGGTCCAATAGTCAAAAGCCTACTTCATCTTCTTCCATGCATTCATCACTTCATTAACGCTCAGAATTATCGAAAAATCCAGTACTAAGTATATTCTTAAAAATCTCATACGACATTTTTAGTTTCTGTTTGTGTATGAAAAAGGAAAAAGGAAAACACGAGAGATTGTAGTAATATTGATGATAATTTTGTTTTGGAACAGTGACAGTATCTGTGTCTACCTGTCCCGCAAACAAATGAAGAGACCATTTCCTCGAGAGCAGGGTGATTCCTTGACAATGCGCGACCCTTTCTTCTACTTCTCTCACTCACCGTTCCCTTTTTTGCCTTTTTCCATCAATAAATTAATCAAAAGAACCACTCTACAATCATTATTTTTCAGCACCACCGAACATGACCAAATACGACCACGTATAATTACTATAGTTATACACAAAAGTTCGTTTATCCCATGCCTCTGTTCACACTAAACCTCGTTCGTTAGTTATCATTGCAACCACTCACTTTCCCTGCTTATTAATTCGGCTAACCCAACACTGGCTAACACTTTTCGACAACTTGCCATGGTACAGTAACTAGTAACTCTCAGAGTGACTCGGACTGAGAGCATTGCGCAACCAAAAACTGCAACCCCATTCTTCATCGACAATGCTCCAGACAACCTGCATTTTCCTACTCTCACTTCTAACTTCTTTTTCACCGCTTGGAACGGCAATGCTTAACCTAACCCTTCCAGGAGCACATCCAGACCCCGAAGCTGTTGCCCACGAAGTTCATAGGTACATACATTCACACTATGTATACACTGTATACTACATGCTATGCCCATCATCGTAGTTAAACTCGATAATGTAGTTAGTTTTGTACAATATTACATAAATATAGAGTAGATCTGGAAAAAGGGTGACGTTCCATTACTAGTTGTACCTTTTATAGAGGATAGAGTTTTGACCCTTGTTTTGGTTGTTGTGTAGGAAGGTAAATGCTTCAATTGCAAGAAGGGAGATGTTATCAGTGTCAGAGAGAGACGAGTCTTCGTGTCTAACGGGGAACCCCATTGATGATTGTTGGAAATGTGACCCAGATTGGCCCAACAACCGGCAGAGGCTGGCTGACTGCGCCATTGGGTTTGGTCAGTATGCAAAGGGAGGGAAAGGTGGTGAGTTTTACGTGGTCACTGATTCCTCTGACGGGGACCCTGTGAACCCAAAACCTGGGACGCTGAGATACGCTGTGATACAGAACGAGCCACTCTGGATCGTCTTCCCCAGTAACATGATGATTAAGCTGTCCCAGGAGCTGATTTTTAACAGCTACAAGACCATTGATGGACGAGGTGCTGATGTGCACATCGTCGGAGGAGGCTGCATTACTCTGCAGTATATAAGCAATGTCATCATACACAACATTCACATCCATCATTGTCATCCCTCAGGTCTGTTGTTTTCCTCAACATAATGATGATACATTGTGGATTGAATGAAAATAATTACAATTATAATGACACCAAATTGGAAGGTTGTGAAAAATGATACATTTTCTTTTTCTTCTTCCAGTAGGGACATCCTTGTTTTATCCGATCGAATCCCCATCTCAGTGACCAAGTCGATGGGGCATGATAAATAGATAAAATTGTGTTTGTTTTGGAGGGGTTTTGTATAAAGTTATAAAGTATTTCAAGATTGGTTTGCTTTATATTTGGACAAGCTTTAAAAAAGTAGTTGTTTTAGTTTTAGTAAATATTGAAATCAATACTTTTTTTATTCATGGGATGAGAAAACGATTTTTTCACAACAATGGTAGGTTTGGATAAGTTACTTTAATGATCATACCTGTACTCTTTCTTTGGTAGAAGTAGCAGCAATTTTAGGGTTGATTCCTGCATTTTTGTACATGGTTAGATTCCAACATCTGATGAGGATGATGGAAAGAATAAAATTGAGTTACGAAGATAAAGCGGGTTGGGCTGTGCAGGGAACACGAACGTTCGGTCAAGCCCGGAGCACTACGGATTCCGGACAGAGTCGGACGGGGACGGAATATCTATATTCGGGTCGAAGGATATATGGATCGACCACTGCACGTTATCTCGGTGCAAGGATGGGTTGATAGACGCGGTGATGGGGTCGACGGGGATAACCATCTCGAACAACTACCTCTCACACCACAACGAGGTGATGCTCCTGGGCCACAGCGACGACTACCTCCCAGACTCCGGCATGCAGGTGACCATCGCCTTCAACCACTTCGGAGAGAAGCTGGTCCAGAGAATGCCCCGCTGCCGGAGGGGCTACATCCACGTCGTCAACAACGACTTCACTGAGTGGGAGATGTACGCCATCGGTGGCAGCGGCGAACCCACCATTAACAGTCAGGGGAACCGTTACATGGCACCCCAAAACCCCTTCGCCAAGGAGGTTACGAAACGAGTGGACACCCAACAGTCAAAGTGGAAGGGCTGGAACTGGAGGTCTGAGGGTGACATTTTACTCAACGGTGCCTTCTTCGTGGCGTCTGGTGAGGGCCTCGAGGTCAAGTACGAGAAAGCCTACAGCGTTGAACCTAAATCAGCCGATCGTATCTCTCTTCTCACCATGTCCTCCGGTGTTCTTGGAAATGCCAGGTATCAATGAATTAATCTTTCTCTCTACATGTTATCTAATTCTTGTTTATCTATTTCTGGTTGAATTTGGTCTCACCTCACCATGAACAGGGACAACAACCTCGGAATGTGGAGCAGAGGACCTGGTGATGAATCTACGGAATCCGGCATGGAATACACCGACGACATGTCCACCCCTGCAACAATCCTTCCACCGTCTCTTTTTCTTCTCTTGTTGTCTTCCACCATAATCTTCACGGTTATTCTATAGCACAACTAACTAATCATGTCACGCTTTCATTTCTCTTTTCATTTGAATCAAAACTGCCTGCTCCTTAAGTCTATCCATGGATCAGGCCTAATTAAGACTGTATATATTCATTCTCTTTCACTTTCATACTTTACATTTCCTTATTTCACATCCTTCCTAGCTAAATTGCTGCTAAAATTTTGCAACTTTATCATCATCAATGAAAGCGGAAAGGGGAGAAATACTTTTTCTGATTGCCATTAATTGGCTGGGAATAAGTACCGAACAAAAATATCTCACACTGCAAATTTCTTTTACATACAAAATCAGCCAAATGTTACAGTGTCTATACTTCTAATTCTTTAAAAAAATTCAAATTGCAACTATTTCATTTCTTCGCAACACTCGTATCATCAACGCTCTATGAATGATTTGTTCATTAGTTCAACGGCATCATCCATGAACTGCATGCATAATAACAACTACGTCAATATAACACCTCATCGCATATAACAAAAGCACGTCTCACGTAAACATATCACCTCGGAAATCAAACAATAAACAGTCAAATTATAAATTAGCAACCAAATAAATCTGGGCAAATAAATTAAGGTAGTTTGAACAAAAAGAAAGGTCACTCGAAAGCACTAGAAAGAAGAATATATGGTCGTTAATCTGGTGAAGAGAAGGAGACCAAGAAGGACCATTGGAGAATTTGGTCTTGAAGGATCTCAAGTAAATAACATATCTGACACTTTGATCTTCAACCAAAACAAATGCATTGAATGGTCAGCAGACTCCATGTCAATATATGATTCTATACATTCTTATATGATTCTCTCATTTGATACATTCCTCTTTGCTATTCAAATGCAGTATATCAATTGAGAAATATGCAACTAAATCTATATATAATATATTCCTTATCTCATCAATATCAAAATGCAAACAACTCATCAAGATTGACGTCAGGAAGGCCAAATTTCTTTGCATGTATGAAAATAAAATAAAAAATTCACCTTTCCAAGCATCTTAAGTTCTCGCCCAACTGGTTCCAAAAACTTCAGGTCAACATGGATTGGCCAGACCTGTCCAAACAAGAAGGCAAAAGTTAAAACTGCATCTCTATCCCAAAAACAATATATTTCTAAAGAGCATTACCACAAAAGAAAAATATATACTTTTAAATATAATAGAAGGAAAACTTGGCATCAATGAACATAACATGTTTTTAAATTATAAACAGGAAAAAAAAAGATAGTTAAAACAAAAATTAACAAACAAATAATTTTAAAAAACAAAAGCAGATCACACCAACCTCCCTTCTATTTTGCATTTCTTATATTCCAAAATAGACCTTTATAAATATGATCCACATAAACTGGAAACTCTAAAAAAATGAATAAAAATAGTCTTATCATATATTGTGACTAATTGAACAAAATCCCTTTCTGTTCTTAAACACCGTACAGACTACCTTCTATTGTATATTAATTACAATTAAATAGTTGTACAACAGTACAAAATTGAAAGTATTAATATATAAACGATAAAGTTTTACGATAACATTCAAATAAAAAATAAAATACACAATAAAAAAACATTATTAATAACAAAATAATGAATAACGATTACATTAAAGAGCTAGGTTGATAAATGGTATGAGTGAGGTTGCCATGCCAGGACCAATTAAAAGGAAATGGTTAAATTCAATTCAAGTAAAACAAAGTCAAGTTGTTATTACATTTTGAATAAAAATGCAGGAAAGACAAAGACGAAATAATAATTCTGACTATATTAATATCTGATAACACATGTGTTTCCATTGATGCTCAGAAAATTGGTTATTTTGAAAGAAATGGAAGAGAAATATCCTTGTTTCATGGATAGATTTCAAACACAAGTATCCTTGCTAGTTCTTTGTATTACTAGTGGAGAGCATTTGATAGACAATAAATCAAAATATAACGCAGTAGGAATTATGAGATGAATTGTCATGTTAGGAAACTTTTCGAAACATAATAGGTAATGATCAATATATCATAACAAAATTGAATATATTAAAGGAAACACTAAGATATACAATGCAGATGAACATGCCATTTGTGGAGCAAACAACATAGAGGATCTGATAGGACAAATGGTAATGATTGTAAAGTGTATTTCAAAGTTCTGAAGCGTATGCATCAATGTAATTAATATTATGATCGTAGCCCATGAGTTCAGCACCGTAAACAACAGTCAAACTCCCCTATGACATTGACAAAACAACCAAATCAAAGAGTAACGAGTTCAAAAACTCAAAGAAGAACATTAACTGTGTGCCTATTTTGATTGAAGGAAGATATACAATGGTTGAGACTTTGGAGCCAAAATACTTACTGGACAAATCCCCAAATTTTAATACTTAATATGTTATCAGTGAAAAACAGTCAATCTAGGCAAAACGCATCAGTCCTTCTCGTTGTCTTCCCAAAAGAAGCATGAAGCTTGCTCAAGTACATTCTAGCATCAATCATTCAAAGCTTCATTCCACACGAAGGGGAAAAGCTAGATGTTTTACAAGGGAGCAAAAGTAAATAAAATGTGCTCAGAGGGGCAAGTAGTTGAATTCACATATTTTTTTAGGCTCAAATAACTTTCAGCTTCTTAACATATGAATGATCTTTATTTTGAGTACCTAATAAATTATTTTTTTTACATATTATAGAATTTTGGTTTAAGCATCTGAAACAATATCTACTTATACCACTTCTATACCACTGTTGACTTTTTTAATTGATTCATTACATAGTTTTAGATTTTATTTTTATCATAACATCGTGATACGTTTTCACCTGTAAGTAAGAAATGGTGCTAACGTATATCATTTCTCAACAATCCAACTTGTATAACTAGTGTTTCAACATGGATAAAAAAAGGGACTTGAACTACATTGCTTAAGATACTAGGTAACCAAAGTAAAGAAATATATTTATTGGGTATTCAAAACAAAAAATAAATTTGTCTATTTTCCAGTCCGCCCGTGGCAGTGCAAATTGATCCTAGTATAATATGAATTAAGAATGCACAATGCAAAATTGAATTACATAGAGGACTCATCATCCATGTGTTGAGTTGAGTTATAATGGAAACATTATTATATCAATTGCTTTTGGGGAAGTCCTTTATAAAAGGAGTGATTGAAAATCCGGCAAAAAGCCATCAATAAGGTTAAAAGGAAAGAATTGAATGTGATAAGAAGCGGGAAAAAAAAAAAAACAGCTGATTAGGCATAACTAAAACGATTGAAAAAACTGACGAGGCAGAAGAAGAGAAAGAAGAGAACCTGAAGGCCAAGTAATTGGAGGGGCATTTTCTGACCAGGTACGAGGCAGTCGGGTCCAGCTGCTTCCACTATGGCCTCATCACCCAATCCACTCCCTATAGGGTCTGGATGCTGAGAAATCACAGCAATTCCAAAAAATATGCATAAAGGGTTATTGAAACGCAACGATGAGAAGTGAAAAAGAATGAGAGAGAAAGAGAGAGAGTGAGAGAGAGACCCTCATGACGGAGACGGCGTAATCGGTAAAGGGTGTTTGGGAAACGCGAAGAAGTGGAGAGTGGTGAATTTTGGGGAAGGGTTTGGCAGTAGAAGAAGACGCTCGCCATGGCACGTCCTTTTGAAACGAAGCGCCACTTCCTCCTTTCTTCGACATTTCCTCGCCACTACACTTTCTTCTTCACTATTCTCTTCCTCCTCTCTGCTCTTCTGATACTCTCTTCACACACTCACACGTCATCTGATAAACCAAACTATCACAGACACAAATATATGATTTTCAATTTTATCTTTTTAGATCTTAAAACAACTTCCCATAACCCTCAATAAACTTATTCACCAAATTAGGTTAAGGTTATTGAGAAAACTATTATTTACAATTTTTTATTAATTAACTATAGGATGACCAGTCTAGAACGAAAATAATGTCATGTTGATCTTTTGTCAAAACATTTTATGCAAAAAAAAATATATATTATTTTTAAATTAATCAATAAATTAGTTTCTGAAATTATTATTTTCTCGCAACTTAATAAGAAAATGTAATTTTTTTATATATACATATGAAACTTGTTAACTCTTAAGTTTTTATTTTCACTTTAACCTAAAATTATGTAAATTTTAACATAAAATCTTATTTTTGATAAATTTCACTGTAAGGTAGGTCACAACATTCTTATACTAATGTAATGTTAGCTTTAGAACTTTGAAGATTTATATACATATTCATTTGACTTAGATTATTCAGATATTTGACTCAATGGAATATGTAATTTGATACATTTGATCGGTTATATATGGTATCACTTTATTCAAGGTAAATCTATATGATTTTCTAATAAATAAAATATTATATATTTTTATTAAGGTTAAATGATTTTTCTTAGTTCTTGGATTTTTTTGAGTTGTTAGCTTCTTCTAAGATATTTCAACAATCGAATTAGTTTGAATTTTTGTCAACTATAAAAAATTATAGTATACCAATGGTCAATGTTTTGGATCACATATTTATATTATTTTTTATAGATTTTTTTTATATCTAATCAGGGCCAAATTACTTAATAACCATTGCTACTTGAGTTAACCAAGATTAATATGTATTTATAGAGTTACTTGACTTGTTGTCATAGTATTCGATCTTGAATATTACACTGACTTGAATGAATGTGTTGGCTAAGTAAAGAATACTACAATGTTGCGGGTTATGAGAATTCAAGCTAATCGAGTCTAATAACATCAAACTGCACATTTATTATTGTCCAAATAAATTATAAAATATCGATATACAATATGTTAACAAACATATACCCTAACCCAATATCTTTATTAATATATTATAATATATCAATATTTAATAATTTGTTTGGATATAAAGAATTATATACAATCATATATTAATAAATATATAGACTAATCTAATATCTCTTTAATATATTGTGATATATCACCATTTAATAATATGTTTGAATAAGTGTTAATTCAAGCCTGAGTTTAAGTCTCATATTAAATAAATTGAGAAAATAAAACATATATAAAAGTGAAAATCCATTAATCCATTATTATTGTATCTTCTTAATGAATATCTGTCTTGATAAATCTAACAACAGACAATATTCATCTATTCAAATATTACCAATATTTACTCTCAATATATGACTTTTGGAAAATACTTATAACACATTTGACTACATGGTATTCTTATATAGATCAATTATTCACATATAATTTTGAAAAAATTAAATATATTTTTAGTCTCTTAATTTTCAGTAAAAAATAGAATTAGTCTCTATTTAAAACTTGAACTAATTTAGTTTCTCTAATCTTTAAAACGACGTAAATTTAATCCTTTTAAACAATTTTGATTGTTAAATTTAGTAGAGGTTTCAAACATATTTAAAAATAACATTTGAGTTATTTCTTAAAATTTGTGGTTTATATTAAATATTTTTAAGTAAAGTGAAACTATTTGCTATATAGTATCCGTTTATTTTAAATTTTTTTAACTATATAAATAACAATATAAAACATTGATGTTTCTACGATTAATATTTCCCTATATCTCTTTTTTATTTTTTAAATGTAAAACAAAAGGTGGTGTAAATAGGTTGTTAACGTAGAGAAACTCATTGATTTGTTTGTGATTGTAGAAGAACCATTTCTTCTGAGTGCAACTTTGGAGTAGGAGTGGCCCTGAGAACAAATGAAGTAAACATATGCAGGAATCAAGTACTTAAAGATTAAGAGAATTCTGTAGAACAGAGTCATGAGCAAAATAGGGATAAAATATCAATCTAAAACAGGAATATCAGCTTCAAAGAGAACAAATCTCAACAGTTACATTAAAAGGAAAATCAATACAATTAACTGAGACATTTTGAAAGTCGTTCCAAATCAACAACAGGAAAATCTCCACTGCCTTTGATCGGAGATCCAAATTAGGGGAGTAATCATCAATGGTGGGCTACATCGAACATGTTTGCCGCATTGCTTGAAGGTAACGTTGCCCTATTGTACAAGTAAATCACCAGCCCTTTTATATGATACGTACATAACCCCCCGTACAAAACCAGCTCCTCACAAAAATTAGTGCCAAACCAAACCTGCCCTATTTTTACTATAAAATACCCCCAATCAGCCACCCTACTTTTTGTGCCATAAACACAAAGGGCACTAGAATCTGTTTCCAGAAGGAAAAAATTATCCGTATTTCTCTCTGTAAGTGAAAAAAAAAAATACATGAAGTGTTTCATTAAACATTCTTAATCTGCAGACATTGCTAACAACGTCTAACCGATTATCCAACTGCACTTTTAAGTTATATTAATCACTGCTTTCTTCAACTTGCGGAGTATCCAACTGAGAAAATAGAGAGGAAAAAGAAATTAAGTGGGAAAGAAAGGAACCAATAAATAATGTGGCACCAAAATGGCGAGGAGCACATGTAATCCTTCACCGATCCAATTCATAGTCCCAGTTCAGGCAGAAAAGTAATTTGACTAAGCTGTGACCATATCCACCCCATTCTGTGCAGCTGCATCTGTCAGTCTTTTCCAATTCAATTCCCGCTGCTCTTCTAAATCCTTTGCTTTAGCCTCCCTCTCTGCATACTGTCTCTGACATTCTTCAAATAATTCTGCATCCATTTCTATGAACATTTTCTGAACGTTCACGGTCAGTCCGTGAACAGCCTGGTTCCAATGACTCTGGATATTTTTCTCCAGTGCTTCGAATATTATGGGTAATACTACAGTCCTGTTTTGGGCAATTAAGCTGACAATGTGCTCATTATTCCACAAAAAGAGAGTTCGTTCTGCAACCTGCATTGCCAGGTATGCTTAAGCATAGGGTTCAGAAGGATTATATAAAGCTAAAAGCATCAATAGACCAAGAATTACAAAACGAAAAATAAATAGAGATTCAAAGCGCTCATGATTCCACTTCAGTATTTTTTATTATGACTGGAAAGATAAGACTTTTAAGAGATGATTACAGAATCAAATCAAAGAAATAATTTAAAAAAAGAAACGTGAAGACATCCTGGATCTTGTAAAGATAAAAGGCCATAATTATAGCACCTTAATGGAAGAATTATTCGAAGATCACCTTAAATATTCTTAAGGTAAGAAACACACATACTGGCAAATGTAAACTATTGTACTTTCCACAAACACTAGATGGTCGTGGTGAAGACCCTGTTAACATTCAAGTCTTCCTCTTCTGATTTGCTTAGCTCAAATTATCACTAATGACCAAGATCGTATTTTTTACCACAAACATATGGAGCTGGGAATCTTGAAACAGGAGAACTGTGTCACTCCTTCCTCCCTGTCTTCAGTTTTACAAAGTAACACTCGAGTCTTACATCCAAGGATGAAACAAGTGCATTGAAGGGAAATACAAAAACTTTATAATAATAAACACCGCCCACGGTTTTCTTAAGTTTTTGTGAAATTTGTAGTGCCAAGCTGCAATACCAAATGGCATGAAAGATATCCATAGAAATGCTGTTAAATCAAATTCTTTCTCCCTGACAATATCCAAAGAAATCTTAAAGATCATCCTAATTGCATGCTTTTTGTAGATTATAATCTTGATTGAGAAATCATGGAAAGTAATTAACATTAAGCTTGAACTTTGGAGGCAGACCAAATGTTTCTATTTTAAATATTTGGGATCTGTAATACAAATGGAGGGTGAACCCTAGTACAATAGTAAAGTTGTACCTTGGTGACCAATTGGTCATGAGCTCAAATTATAACATATGGTAACGAAAGTTGGGTTTTAAAGAGATAACCTTAGAGAAAAGTGGGAGGAGCAGAAATGAAAATGTTAAAGATGCATATATAGAGATACAAGAAACAGGAAGATGTATATAAAAGAAAAGATTGGTGTAGCGTTGATTCAGGAACTTGTAAAAATTAGACACTTTTCCTAGGGACATCATTCTACATCAATAGCTTTTCAGCTGGAGACAAGATACAATGCACTAAAAGTATTATCTGTACATTAAAGACATGGTGATGTTGCACCTTAGTGATCTCAGTGAAAACGAGACGGACAAAACCTTTTAAGCCAAGAGGTCAAATCAATACACAAGGCAATAATTCTGAACAGACACCTACTAAAGTTTAGTAAAAAATAATTATAATACAAATTATGGCTTAAACTCAAAGAACTTGCTTCAACTCATCTCAGGTAAATAAGAGCTATATTTCACTAAAACAGAAAAAAGACAAAGGAAGGAAGAAAATAAAGAAGGTCAACAGAGCTAGAGTTTGCTGGAGCTTTAATTAAAGAAGTGCCCTTAGGTAAAACTTCTCTCAAATTTATGATTCCGAGGTTTGATTAATTGCATTTAGGTCAAGCTCTGAAACTAGGTAGCACTTTTGATAATAAAGAAAATTCGAGGATATTTGCCAAATGTAAAGAGTTTTAAGTGGGCAACAGAGGATCGAAGTTTAAATTTAAGCCAAAACAACATTGCCAAATGCCACCCAAGCATTTGTAAGAAACCAAGAGGCAATAGTTCCAAAATTCCATTTAATGTTCAATCAAATGAAAATGCATGGTTGTCATAATTGTTATAATTAGCAGTACCTTGTTGGGAACAAAGAAAAAGAAGGAAAAAGATGAGTTGAAGGATAATTTATCCTTTGCATCAACATTTATTGACTCAATTGGAAAGTCCTCCTGATTTAACAAACTATCTATTTTACCTTGACTTAACAACAGAAATTGCATTAGGCCACTAACAGTTGAAATCCAGTGTTGAGTTTGGCAGTTTAGGAGTTACAAACAAATCATATGAACATATTACTAAATGGCTTTAAAACAAATTATCTGATAAATAAAATCACGTCAGATTTTCTTTTATGTGTGTATCAATTTGTTCCTGAAGGATTCAGAATTTCAGCATTCTGATTCAAATTTTAGAATGAGTGACGAAAATGAGTGTTCATAACTAACAAGTAATAAGGATGAGTTTAATGAAGTGAAAGTAGATTAGGTTACTATGAATAATTGACCCTAAAACAACCAGCTCCGCCAATATAAAAATCAGTTTCAACATTTGGTTCCGTTGCCATTCTTAATACATCTGAACATGAACCTCACCAGAATAATAATAAAAATATGATTGTAAAATTAAGGGGAAAAAAACAAAACTATAACTCAAGATTTCTTAAATAATGCACAAATGAAACAACAAACTTACTTAAGTTATCGAACAGAAAATTTACTACAATCACATTGTAAGCCGTTAACCACATTTTTTTTTTGTCTGAAGATAACAAAAAACACATTTTTTTTTTCTGGTCTGAGAGTTTTAACCACTTTTTTTGTCTAGACTAGAGGTATCCTCCATTGAAATCAATCTTGTTCAAGTCAGAAACATCAGCAACATCATGAGGCTGGCAATCCAGAATGAATTTTTTTTTATATTGCATAATGAAATCTATAGGGCTACGTAGATTCCACTTAAAAAGTTGCAGGGCCAGGGTGTCATTTAATATTTTCCTCCTCGCTCCTCGCTCCTCGCTCCTATCATACCATATCTACATTCCTTTACCCTCTAAGAATTTATACCAACTAATACCATCTTGAACTAGTGTTGGGGCTAATTCAACCCCAAAGCAAATTCATGAGATGAGGATTGTCCAAGCCTGGAAATATTCTGTTCATATCTCTTAGTTGACATGTGATTTTCACTTATGAATAGCTATTTTACCATTTCTACATGCTAGGGGAAGTTTGCTAGAAAATCTTGGTTTTTCCCATCAACCAACACATCATTAAGCTGCAAATTTAAAAGGCACAACTAAATTATCCAAAAAACTTAAGGGGAAATAAATGGATAAAAAAAAAAATCACAGTGTAGTTTAGGACCTAAAGGATGCGACAGTTTAGTTATTAATCTAGTACCTAGGGCTGAATCTTGCATTAACCTTATAATTATACCATACATAGCCCCAGATTAGATGTATCTTCATAAACAACGAAACAGTTGAACAAATTGCACATTCATAACCCGGATACCCAAAGGTAATGTTGAAAAAAGGCTTGCATCAGCAAAGGTGATGAAAAACAAATCCACACGAACCTGAAAGTGAGAACTATTGAGGCAGCGGGCAACCTGTCTAAAAAGAGGGACCATGCAGCGTTGGAATTCCGCAGCTTGCGTGGCCTCCAGCACCTCCTCCAGTTCCCCAAGAAAGAGAACCTCCTTCTGGCAATTAGTTACGGGCCAATACTTCAACAAGCCCCTAATAACTGCATCCGCGAGCTTGAAATCCTTCTCCACAAACTGCGCAATGCAATACGACAACTGCTGGTGATACACCGCAACCGGCTTGGGCTTATGTAGAGGCAGAAGCGCCCTAGATAGAAACAGCTTATGTTCTTCTTTCATCGGGAGAGCAAAGCCATTGATAATGCTCCCCAGAATCTCAAGAAGCTCCCCAATACCGCTATGCCGCTCCGTCTCATATATAAACCGAAAAAATATGTTGTTAATGGCCTTCCTAATAAAGGGGCGATGAACCATGAATTTCCCGTACACGCGATGTAATATGGTTTTTAGGTACTCACGCTCACGGGGGTCCTCAGAGTCAAACAAATCAAGCAGTTTGAGGACAAAAGAATGATCAATGTACCGTTTCGCAACCTTTGTGTCAGTATCAGAGGAAACGATGTATCTGAGGAGAAGCTCGTAGACAAGCTGAAGGTGCGGCCACGCGGGATCGAGGCACGGCTCCTCTTCCTCCGGATCGGTGGGTTCCTGGCCGGTGTTCTCGTGCGACGCCGGCGGGAGGCACCGGAAGATATTGACGGCCACCATTTTGATCATCTCCTCCTGGCAAGTCTCTGTTATCTTCCCCGAACCCGATTGTATGAAATCCACGAGCTCCATCAGCGTCTGCCTCTTGATTTCCTTTTCGCGAATGCTCTTCAGCGTGTCCGAGAAGTCCAGCACGTGACAGCATATCTGAAGCTTCCGAATGAACAGGGTCTGCCGCTCCGACACAGGCACGTCGCGGAACAGCGGCAGCGGCTCTATGGTCCCCGTAGGCGGCGGCACCACCACCTCCGGAGCAGCGGCCGTCACCGGCGGACCGAAGGAGGACGGATCGCTCGGGTCCGTCTTGGAGGGCTTCTTCTGCCCTCCCTTCATGATTCGCTTAAACATTTTTAGGAAACGATGGAAGAAACCCTAACCCTAGGCTAATGAATTCGGCAGAAGCTCCTTCCTAATCCGCAGCTTGGCCTCCAAAGATTTTCGCATCACAAAGAAAGCGAAGGACGACGGATCTGACAAGGGAACCGCGCTCCAGGAGGATCAAAGTGGCGACTGAGCGGAATGGCTGCGGTTCATCGATCGTTGCGTTCCGGCGAGTGAAGAAATGGCAGAGGGAGAGAGAGAGTGAGAGAGAGTGAGTTTATAATGAGAATGAGAATTGCATAAGGTCAGAGAAAGGAAAGTGAAGAATTGTGTTGTGGATTACGATAATGGTTTTGATTAATGATAGAAGAAAAAAGGAGTCTTTGAGATTGAGTTAGTGTTTAGAGTCATTTCTACATTTTTAATCATCCTACATGCCAATTCAAATATTGAATTCAACTTCAGCTTTGTCCATTAGATAGGATTGTTCCGTTGCTTCTTCTTTTTTTCACTTTTATATATGTTTCTCACTCTATATGGCATCCTACACTACATTTTTTTTTTTCAAATGAACACCTTCCATTAACTTACTTTCTGCTAATTCCGGTGAAAACTATTAAAATATAGTCACAAACAATTTGTTATATTCTACATGAATCTTAAAATATATCATGCTAATGTTATTGACTTTTTGTTGTGATAATTATGTTAAAAATAAGCTTAAGATACTGTTTGATTTGTTCAGTTGATGAACTCATTCTGATTCACCTACTATGAAAGATTTAGACAGTGTGTATGAGATATTAATCCACGAATTTTACATTAACCGTGAAAAATATATGTTTTCAATTTGGTGCCGATTTAATTTTCTAAAATAAAATCATTTTTCAAATTTTTTTATTTTAGTTCAAATTTGTTCTAAAACTTATTTTTATGAACTCGGTACAAAAATTAAATTCAATGTATATTCATCACTCGTTATTTATATTTGCATGGTGATAGAATTCATTATAATAAGAGAGGGTAAAAGTGATTAATGTTAGTGTTGAATATAGGAATAGGATGGATTAATATCTTTTTAAAGGTTGATAGTTTACTGTTTTTTATTTTAAGTTATTTTCTATTTGTCAACCTGGATTAATGGATACTATCAAAGGTTTTTTTTGTGCCAAAGTTAGTATGGTCTTAAGGTTAGGATAAAAAAGTCTAATTAATTACTCTTTTATCTCCTTAGTTTATACCTCTATCTATATTTTTTGTAATAAGGTTTTCATTGTAGTTGATTTAATTACTAACTCAAACTCTACTAGTCTTAATTAGGAATTTAGTCAAAATTGGATAGCATATCCTCTGTTCGTGCAATTGGGAATGGATAGTGTTGGATCCTTCTTGGTTGATCAAGCCTAGAATAAATTCATAATAGTGACAATTGATTATTTCACGAAATGGGTCGAGATAGAGGCCTTAGCAACGATTATCACCCAACAGGTACAAACCTTTGTGTGGAAGAATATTATCTGTCGATTTGGCCTACCAAATCATCACTGACAACGGTAGACAATGTATTAACAAGATGAGGATTTCTGCACAAACTTAATAAAGCATGTCATCAGTTCTATAGAACACTCTTAAACAAAGTGTCAAGTTTAAGCTATGAACAATAACATTGCGGCCAAGCTTAAGCGGCAATTAAGCGAGACCAAAGGAACATGAGAGGATAAGTTGTCCAAAGTGTTATGGCATATCGCTGCTCACCCCATGATACAACTAGAGAGACTCCCTTTAACTTGACATATGGCACATATGTGATGCTGCCTATCGAAGTAAGCAAACCTTATCTCAGAAGGCAATACAATATATGAACATCAACAACGAGTAGTTAAAAGCAAAGTTTGACATCAAATGAACGAAGGGAGGTTGTTGTTATCTGGACGAAAGCATATAGGCGAGTGGTGGCATGAAGGTATAATATCAACCTCAAACCAAGAAGTTTCGCCAAATATGGCCTAGTATAGAGGAAGACAAACAATGCTCGTAAGAAACCTGTATGACAAAATGACACCAAACAAAAAAGAACCGATTAAGGTAGTGAAAAACTTAAAAATAGAACATATTGACTAGAGTATCAAGCGATTGAGCTATACCTAACACGGTTTTATTTTAGTTAACTAGATGTAAATCCCGATCGACCAGTCTTTTTTATCACCAACAATTTTTTTTTAAAAAAGGTTTTAATTAAAGAAGTAATAAATTTTATATCATACTCTAACAATAAAATTTTAAAATTCATCCCATAATTTTATATACGAACCTTGCAATATCCTAATAAAGGTATCTATGAATCTAGAAAATCAACTAAAATGTAATTTAGTTGCACTATCTGAATTTATATTACATTAAACCATAGTGTGTGAAATTTACATTGTGCAAAAATTACATGTGGAGATATAATTGACATTTCACAAGGTTTAAGTGATTAGTACTCATGCATGTGCAATAAAGGTTATCTTTTTACTGTCAAAATCGATCCAGATTCCACTTTTTTAATTCCATTTAATATAAAATAAACTCATTAACTAAACTTTGTACTCAACATTTACTATTATTTGATGATTTTCCTTTTTCTTTTTTATTTACTTCAATGTTCTATATCACATGGTAACTTATAGCAATAAAATACATAAATGTGCATATTTAAGTGCTTTGAAATGTTGAGTGATTTATCATTAAATATAATTTTATGAAACTATGAGAAAAATATTAATAATAAATATAAAGAAAATGAATGAATTATATTATCAATTTTATGAACTATAATTGATTATCACATATGGAGTAACTAAACAATTAGTATAAGTAATATGACTATATTGTGTTGTGTGTGAGCTTGATATACATGTACAAATCATCGATCAAATTGATATGTAAGAGAAATATTATTGGAACTGATTATAGGATTATTATATTAATCAAAATTAAAAGATTATTAGATTATCATTTAGACTGTCATTAAAGTAAAAATCTATCTAAAAACATATAATATTATATGTAATTGAAATATTCAATATTTTTAAATATATGGTATTTATTATATTTTATCTTAATCGAAAACTGACGTTAGAGTATTTTTTTTTATAGGTAATCAATCATAAAAACAAACTAAAAAATATATAAAAATAATGAAAGAGTAACCTATATCAACGTCAACTAACAAGAAACTACACACATAGAAATATGATCAGAACACTATAAACACAATACATATGTATATTAGATTAATTAATAATGTCATTACAACATATTATATATACATTCAACCAACGGATAAATTACTTGAATTATAATATAGTGTTATTTTAATTATTAATAAACTAAAAGAACATTAAAATTTAAGTAGAAATAAAACATTGCAAGTTAAAAGGATAAATCACTAAAAAGTAAAATAGTATAGTAACATAAATGAAAGGATAGTAATTTAAAATGTTTCTTATAAAACTTTTGGTTGTAAGAGTAGAGTATAAAATATACATTCAAAAAAAATAATAACGAAGGAATAATAAGATTGAAGCGAGGTTATATATATTCTAATTTTTGTTTAATAGTATATTTTTATAACTGTAAAAGTAGTTTTTTTAGATCTATGGGAAGTAAGTTATTTTTTTTATATATTTAAAAAAACTTATATAAAACAGGAGATTATATTACGCATAAAAAATATTTAATTGGGAAAAAATTACAAGAATTAAAAAAAAAATCATGAATTCAAATTAGTTTATACATATAAATTTTTTATTAATTTTTTAAAATTTGATGTTTTAATTTGTATACAAGTTAGTTTCTTTTTTCTTTTAAAATTCTTATAGTGGGTGATCTTATTGTGGGTGATGTTACCGTGGGTGATCTTATCGCAGGTGATCTTATTGTGGGTGATGTTATCGTGGGTGATATTATCGTGGATGATCTTACCGTAGGTGATCACAACGCGAGTGATCTTATCGTGGATGATATTATCGTGGGTGATCTTATCGCGGGTTATCTTATGGCGGGTGATCTTATGGCGGGTGATCTTATCGTGGGTGAGCTTATGGTTGGTGATCTTATCGTGGGTGATCTTAAAGTGGGTGATCTTATCCTTGGTCATCTTATCGTGGGTGATCATATCACGGGTGATGTTATGGCAGGTTATCTTATCGTGGGTGATCTTATCGCGGGTGATCTTAGAATGGGTGATCTTATCGTGGGTGATCTTACCGTGGGTGATCTTATCGCAGGTGATCTTATCGTCGGTGATGTTTTGAAAGTTTAAGGGAACACAGGAATGATTATGATCCCACACCGCGGTCATGACCTACCGACGTGAGAGTTAACATAAAAAGAGTACCCACATGTAAGATCATAAAAGTTTTATTATAAATTAAAATAAATTTAACCAAAAAAAGAGTGTTTTTCACAAAAAGAAAAAATAATGTTAAAAAAACTGAAACAAATAATTATGAGAAGCATGTCCCCCTATTTCATGGAAAATGAGGAAAGTAGTGAATAAAATAAAGAGATGAAATTGAAAGGAAGAAATAATCAAATTTTGAATAAATGTTGTAACGAAAATAAGAGAAAGAAAAATTTGATGGAAGATGCGTTTGGTTGGGAGAAATGCCGACAGAAACAGGTTATAATTGGTTTAGTGGTATTGTTTGCAAATTGCAATTGCAACTTTATTCATTCATTGATACTATTTTTCCATTGCCATATTTTATCTTACTGAATAGAATAGATTATTAGAATTTGTTTGTTTTCTTTTCTAAATTGTTGTATTAATCTTCAAATTCTTTCACAGTGTTTCGATATTTCTACCACACTATGTTTGTCTTTTGTTTCAAATCTCTCTTTCGAAATTTAAATTCCTTTCATAGTTTTCGTTACAAATTTCAAAATAGTTAGGGAAGAAAAGTTCACGGTAGCTAGCTTAAGTGAGTTGCATTTGATGAGTGGTTGGATGTTGAGTTTTCATTTTTAAGATAAGAAATGGATTTTACATTGTATTAATTGTTAGGGTAGGAGTTTAATGTCACTTTGAAACATTTATTCTTAGGGGTTCTAGCAGTTTCAAAGACTGCATTCTCACCACATAAACAAATAAGTTTTACACATAACTTCCTTACAACGTTAGTGTACTATATTGTATCCCCAAATATTGCATGTTCAAGATGAAGAAAAATGAAACATGTCTCAGCTGAACAACGTTTGAGTTCCACCTTCGACAACCTCTTCTTTCACAAACACCACCTCTTCATTAACAATCTCTTTAAATGTTAGAGCAACCATTTAAATATTAAGACAAACACTACTGTGTAAAAGAGATGATATGTTATTCATTAAATATTATAGCTCGACACTGTCTACTTAACCAAAAGGATTTATTTATTGTACATTTTTATTTTAAAATTGAAGACTCCATTAACACAACTTAAAATGAGATGACCAAATTGATATTTTGTATAAATATGAAAATCATTCAAAATTTTAACTTTTTTTTAATTTAATTGATTTTTTAAATTCAAACATTTTTTTAAAATTTAACTATTTTTTTAATTTAAATAAATAAATAAAAATATTAAATAAATAAAACTAATCTACGAAACAAATAAAAATTATTTATAGTTAAATTATAAAAAATTATTTATATTTATTTTTATTATCATATTTTATTATCATAAAAGATAGTACACATATATGGCCTGTGTTTCATCGGTATTGATAATATAATATATTTTATGTGGATATTTAGTAAAAACTAGGTATCACGTCATTGGAAAAAGTTTTTATCTTATGACATGGAAAATTAAAATAATTACTTTTTTATTATTAAAAGCTGACTCCATCTCCACTCACCATTACTTCCTCTCCTATTAGCCCCAACTTTTCATTGCTTTGTATCGATCTTTTATTCTTTGGCTTTCTATTTGGATAATTCCATTTCATTCCAACTTTAGTGTTATTAACATATTTATTTCATTTTGTTAATTTTCTGTTTGTTTGTTTTTTGTTGGGCATAGGAGGCAAACGGCACAATAATATGAATAAAAAACAAAAATAATGATAACACACATTATAAGAATAAAGTTATCTTAAATAAATAAGTTTTTATATTAAAAAAAGTAAAAAAAATTAAATAAATATAAAAAATTTATGTGTACTAAAATATCATTTCTTAAATACAAAATTATATTCAAGGGAAACCCTGATAACTTAGCCCAAAGATACAATTGATCAAACATGTAATGTAACAATTTCACCAATAATTTGACTAAAATTTTGAGAATTCTATTTATATACGCGACCACACGTAATAATTTAATTTAATTCGTCAATCATCTATTTATATATTATTATATTATTATAAGGTAGCTGTTAAATAATGATGGGTTGTCAAATTATATGTTTGAAATCTCATCTCTAATATTGATACTTGCATAAAGTGCTTATCAGTACATGCCAAGCCTGTACTGTACCAACTTATATCCAACAACAAAAATACAAGTTATTAAGTATTATTTTTTACCGTCAAAATTTAACAAAGAAATTTACTATCATATCATTTTGTTTAATGAATTGAATTATTAAAGTTTACAGTTTCAAAGGAACTAACCTAGATTCATTGACAAGGGAAATCACATAGGTTTTATTTACTTTGGCGTTTCTGACTTATTACTTACCAAAAGGAATGTTCATGATAAACACGTAAACTTTTTATGGTTGACAAAACATTCTGGTTTGTGGTACGAAGGGGTTGACATGATTGAATGAATGAATTGTCTTGAACACAGTCAGGAGTGACGAAAAGGGTTTTGGTCCCACCCACGTTATGTTTCTGGGTCCATATGCATCTTTCAACATACAAGTCTAGCTCCAGGAGTGTTCACTACTATCTTCATGTGGTTGTGAATTAAGGTAGCTGCTACCAAGGCCATTCCACTTTCTCTTCGTCACCTTTTCCACTGTCGCGCTGATAGGTATATGTATATATATAGAGATAGATATACGTATGTGGTTCTCTTTCACTACTGTATTTCATTTTGGTTTGAAAAGAAATATAATCTTATATTCCATATATTCATGAACCACATGTTAAAACAAATCAGTTTTGTTTATCGAATATCAGGATTCAACGAATGCAAAATTAATTTGGATGCATCTGTTCATGGGGTATACAATTTGCAGCAGCAATTAGTTATATAATAATTAATAAATTTGAAAAGCAAGGCGCTTGGAGACCTAAAAGTAAATATAAAATTAATTAGCTGACCTTTATCTTCCTCATGAAATGAAAAGAATGTAATGTAATTATCAAGTGGTCCATCCTGAGTCTCTTTTTACGAGGAAGAAACCCAGAAAAATAGAAAAGAAACTCAGAAAAACTGAAAAAAACATAAGAGAATACAGAGAGATTAAAATCTGAATATTACATAAATATTCGTTTATGAAAAACAGAATTTGGTTATAATATATAACCAATTCAAGTACTCAAAACAAACAGTAAAAAAAATAAATTCGAACGAACAATGCAAACAACCGGACAGTCGGACAATAAATCAGGACTGTTCGAAACACAAACTAAGAAACGAAAAGTCAAGTCTAAACAACATAACACAATAATTAAATAACAGAACTTTTATGAATTTAATGTAATTATATATGGTGGAAATAGTTCACAATGTCATGTTTAGATTGGCTTCGATCATATGATCTGTAATGTAACTAATCAATAACTTGTTCTTATAGGTGAGAACAGAAGTGTGAGAGGAATAATTTGAATCATGTAAATTTGTTTTTTTAATATGATCCAAATTTTTATTCTTTTTATCTGTTATGCTTGTCAATGTAAATCCGCGTGTGTGTGATTATATATATAAACTACTGTATATGATTCAAAATTCAAAATTAGTCATATTTTCTACCAAATTTTATTACTTATGCTTCTTGAGGAACTTGTGAAAGGTAAATACTAGGGAATTTTAAAGATGTAATCATCCTGAAATCTTACAATAACTTTCCCTTTTCACCCATATAAATTTGACGTGAGAGAAAAATATTAACATGCAGTTCTTTACTCAGATAAAAATGCTGTAATAACTAACGCTTCTGATACCATTCACTATTTAATAATTCTACAGAACCAAACTTATTAATGTACAACGAAAAGCCATGCATTTACTGCAACTAAAACTTAAACACACTCTTGTATAGTTTTTCTCTGGTTCCTTGAGTGTCCTTGTATTTCAACCAGAACATCTAACACCATTCTTTGTAATATCCGTCTCATTCTCTGTTGTTTCATGTTCCCTTCTAAACTTGCTGTAGATATCCCCTCTGTAAAATTTTCTAGTCCTCAGGGCCAAGATGAGCGAGGCTAAACACGCAACCAACGTTGAAGCTGTGATTATGATAAAAGCCATTCTGTAGCATTGCACTCCTACACAAGTTAGGTCCTTCCCTGTTTCTCTCGTTAGTCCTTTGGCCTTCAATTGTTTCAAAGCCTCTTTATCATACAAAACACCAGCCACTTTCACGTTTAGAATGTAAGATCCAACTGGGCTTGCCGCGCCTCCTAAGTTGTATAACGTGGAGTAGTATTTAAGGCCAAATATTTCTGATATGATTGCAAACATCAGTGGCCACTGAGCTCCAAAACAAAACCCAATAATCACTGAAGACAAGTAGAGAGAGTTTGGGACGCCAAGGGCTATCAGAATATGCCCAACACAAGAGAGAAGCAAAACCAGAGTGACCATGTAGGGACGAGGAACTTTGTATTTGGCTAAGAGGACTTCAGAGGCATAACCTGCAGCTACTCTTCCTAAGTAGTTCCATATGCTCACCAAGGACACAAAGGTTGTCGTGCTTTTACTCGGGTAACCCAATGAGTTTCCAATCTGTCCTAGATTGTCTATGGCTGTTAATGTTCCGCCAGCACCGAACGTTGTTGCAACGAACAAAGTCAGCATGTCCACACTGAAAAGTGCTTGCAAAATGGTGTAGTCTTCTCCCCTCTTAGGGGGGTTGAGTATGTTCCTGAAACATGAACTTTTCTCGTGTGAACTTGTGGTGGTTGGTAGTACTTCTTGCTCGACGTTTGGAGGTGGAATAACTTCAGTGACTACTTTCAACTCAGGTGCTGAATCGGTCAAACCTTCCGTTTTGGCCTTTAAATGATTTACCTCCTCTCTAAATACCACAGCGAGTGGGAGAAGAAGAAAGGAGAGAACAACAAGGCCATCGACTGTGTACTCAATCCTTGAGAAACTAAGCTTGTTTTGTACAAGGATCAAAACCATGAGAAACCCTGCAAGACAAAGTGAAATATACAGAAGGTGGTAGAAAACTCTGTTGTTCTTAGGCTGGTGGACTGTGTTGAATATCCGAATTGTTGGAAGGAAAAGGAAGGAAACAGCGGCAGGGAGCCACGCAATGAGTAAGATAAGGGCCTGAGGGTTGTGATCACCATAGAAGGCATGGTAGAGCTGTGTGATGATGGCACCACTTAGACCAACGTAACCTTTGAGTAGGCCTAAAAGACTGCCACGGCTTCCTGGGAAGTTCTTGACACATGTGACCAAAGCACCAGTGTTGGCAAAGGTTTGAGAATTTGCACCAATGCAAATGTAGAGACACATTTTCCAAAGTTGGGGTTTGGCAATGCGGCCAGAGACTGCAAGCCATATCATGAAGTAGCCAAAGAAGTTCATAAGAACCCCTAGAGAGAGTACCACCCAGGGTGGTGTTATCTCGTTGATCAACCCGGATACGACTCCAACGTTGGCACCTAGGTCTTTGAAGAAGCTGAGCAAGTTGAGAGTGGATTGGTCGTACCCCAAAGAGGTTTTGACCTCGTTAGAGTACGCTCCAAACATATAGGTTGCCCCAGCAACGGACATGATAAGTAAAGATGCAAACAGCATGAACCAACGCCCGGTGATAACATTGTAGCCGAAACTCTTCATTCCTCTCAACTCCGCCACCCCCATTTTTCACTTCTGTTGTATTTTGGGATCAAACACTTTCTTCTGGTGTAAGATAAAAGAGGGTAATTGAAGTGATATGAGGCTACCCAGAACCACGAATATATGTATATACAGACAGAAACTTTAGTGATTTCGGCCAATCTGGTTAATCTTGAGAGATTAACACGAACCACGTGTTCCAAAAAAGAATTCGTAATATAGGGGTGAATGTATATGGATTGAGTGGGGTGTGGGAAGATTGTTTCCCGATATGTGAGGAAGAAAAAGTTGCACACGGAACAAATGATTATAGTTTGACGAAGTGGATTATAGAAATAAAGGCCGGTGGTATCAGGGGAAGGATGTTATCAGGTATTTTAGGAAAAGAAAAAGGAGTGATAATAACTTTGCGGTAAGTACAATTATATGAATGGAGAAAGTGACTAGCACTAAACGTGGTGGTCCTAAGCAACCACTATTGGAGAAGAGCCTGGTATCAATGGTAAACTGGAGGTGGCCACCGCTTTATACAAAAAATGTGCAAACCAACGCTTTAGATTTCGCCATGGCAAGACTAAATTTGAACTGTATATTGAATACAAACTTGTGTTTCCAACCTAACTCTTGAAACTCTATACTATTGTTTTGGACGAGGATGTCTGTGACACAAATAATTAATCGTGTTTGGTAATTACCCGACGTTAATATCCATGGCTTCTTGCTTTATTTTACGTGATTTGGGTACTCTCTATCTCTAATTTGTATGTTTTTATCTTATTCTTCTTCTTTTTTCCATCCATTTTTTCGTTCTAATAATGTGACCTGATCAATCGTTGGGTTCATTTTTGTTTTCTCTTTTTTGTTCTCGTGATCGACATCCTCTCCAAACTCTACCCGCTCCACTATCCAAAGAGAAGACAAAAGAGTAAGGATTCGATGAATTTCGTTCGTAATGTACCTAAATTCTGGTCCGGTCGAATGCAACATGGCTGACAAAATAGTGAGATAAGTTGATTTTGGTAGGCCAATGTAAGCCGTGTCCCCGTGAGAGTCACTTATTTCAGCTATCATTTTCGCCATATAATTCCTGAAATGATTTCTTATGATATTTATGATGAAGGCGTGAATGAAATTGATAAACGAGGAATTTGATCACTGGCTAACAAGTCTTCAAAGTTATTCATTTTGCTTGGAAATCCTCTAACTGCTTTAGTTAAGTCGTGTAATCATTACTTGCTTTTGGTTAATGTTTTTCCTTTCTTGTGATGTACATTACGAAATATCATGTATTCATAATTTGGACCAATTTTCACATGACGTATGATCCATAGAATAGAGTTACTCATTGCACAAATTGGAAGAAATGTCTCATGATAATTTTAGATCATTGGTATAGCTAGATTTGGGTGTAATGAAGCATGCTGTAAAAAACTAGTAAGACGGTGTATTGGTAAGCCCATTTAAGCCAAGGCCCATATGAATTCCCTTGTTTCAGATGTTGTTGCTTTTCTTATGCTACTTTTAGAAAAGTGTAATTTTTTAAAAATGATTATTCGGTTTATCTGGGCTTCTACGATAAAGCAATAAATGAAATTGTTCAAAGAGGCATCGATTTAATGGCTTTTTAACTATGATTGAATAATTTTATTTTGAATTTACTAAAATGCTGTAATTTATAAAAAAAAAAAAAGTGAGGTTGGAGAAGTCGTGACAAGTTAGCATGATTTTATAAACAAAAATTCTATTATGTTAGAGTGATTTCATTACAATTAAAATGAAGATATACTAACTTTGGATGATTTTTTTTAAAAAAATAAATAAAGTTTTTGCAACTTGAGACAATTTTAATTAAGATTAATTATGTCAAAAGAAAAGTTGTGTTATGTTGGCACAATATCTATTAACTTTCACCTCTATTTCCGAAAGTAAAGATCATGATAGTACAATATCTGTTTCCTGAAATCCTGGCATGGATTCTCGTTCAAGCTCATCCTCCACTGTCCTGTGAAAGTTCTGTTAACAAATACTATAATGTTGCTATGTCATTCAATCCGTCTAAAACTGGTCTCAAAATTTCTCTCATGCCTTTCTGCGCATCTTTCAAGAAAGTGACAAATTTTAACAGAGAAGAAAAAAAAAGGAAAAATTGAGAGTGGTAGGATTCAAAAGACTTGGAAATTAAAAAGAAAACGAGGAATAATTGAAAGAATGATTAAAATTGAGCTTGTTTAATTTGATGAAATGCCTTAAAAAAATTATAAAAACGGTGGATCTCATGTTAAAAAAAAATAAAACTAAAAGGCAGTTATAGTTTTTAAAGTTAATTTTGTGAGAAATACCAAAAAAAAAATATAAAAACGGTCTATCGCTTCTTAAAAAAATGTGAGAAGAGTGAAAAAAAGATAACAATAACAGCAACTAAACCCTAAAGCAAAAACACTTCAATTTCTGTTTTTCTTATCTTGTTCTCCTAATGCACTTCCGTGTCCTTCAGTTTCTAACATACCAGTTTCGATGATCTCATTCTCTTTGGTTACATGTTCTACTCTGAAGTTTCTATAGATATCCCCTTTGTAAAATTTTCTAGTTCTCAGCACCAAAACAAAAGATATAAAGCAGGCAAACAGCGTCGCCGCCGTGATTATGACAAACGCCATTCTGTAGCACTGCACTCCAACGCAGTTAAGCTCCTTCCCCGCTTGTCTCGAGAGTCCTTTGGCCTTCAACTGTTTCAAAGCCTCTTTATCATACAAAACACCTGTCAGTCTCACGTTTAGAATGTAAGATCCAACAGGGCTTGCCACGGCTCCAAAGTTGTACAACGTGGAGTAATGTTTAAGGCCAAATATTTCTGATATGATCGCAAACATTAGCGACCACTGAGCTCCCAAACAGAACCCTATAATCACGGAAGCGAAGTAGAGGGAATTTGGGGCACCAAGGGCAATCAGAATATGGCCAACACAAGAGAGAAGCATAACAACAGTGAGCATGAAGGGACGAGGGACTTTGTATTTGATCAACAAGATCTCAGAGGCAAAACCTGCAACTACCCTTCCCAAATAGTTCCATATGCTTAACAATGACACGAATGTCGTGATGCTCTTCCTCGGGTATCCCAATGACCTTCCAATCTGTCCTAGATTGTCTACGGCTGTTAATGCTCCGCCAGCACCAAATATTGTTGCAGCGAACAGAATCAGCATGTCAATACTGAAAAGTGCTTGCAGAATGGTGTAGTCTTCTCCCCTCTTTGGGGGGTTGAGTATGTTCCTGAAACAAGAACTTTTCTCGAGCGAACCTGTTGTTGCTGGTACTTCTTGCTCCACGTTTGGAGGTGGAATAACTTCAGTGGCTACTTTCAACTGGGAGGTTGAGTCGGTAACACCTTGAGTTTTGGCTTTCAATTGCTTTATTTCCTCTCTGAATACCACAACAAGTGGGAGAAGAAGAAGGAAAAGAACCACAACCCCATCGGCTACGAATTCGGGCCTTGAAAAAGTGAGCTTGCTTTGCATTAAGATCAAAACCATGAGAAACCCAGCAAGGGCAAGTGAAATCCATAGAAGGTGATAGAAAACCTTGTTCTCGTTGGGAGGGTGATAGTAAACGTTGTTGAATATCCGAATTGTTGGAAGGAAAAGGAAGTTAACAGCAGGAGGAAGCCACGCAATGAGTAAGATAAGAGCTTGAGGGTTGTGATCACCATAGAAGGCATGGTAGAACTGAGCGATGATTGCTCCACTTAGACCAACGTAACCTTTGAGTAGGCCTAAAAGGCTACCACGGCTTCCTGGGAAGTTCTTGACACATGTGACCAAAGCACCAGTGTTGGCAAAGGTTTGAGAATTTGCACCAATGAAAGTGTAGAGAGACATTTGCCAAAGTTGGGGTTTGGGAATGCGGGCAGAGACTGCAAGCCATATCATGAAGTAGCCAAAGAAGTTCATAAGGACCCCTATTGAGAGTACCACCCAGGGTGGTGTTACCTCGTTGATCAACCCCGATATGATTCCAACTGTGGCACCCATGTCTTTAAAGAAGCCGAGCAAGTTGAGAGTGGTTTGGTCATACCCCAAAGAGGTTTTGACCTCGTTAGAGTACATGCCAAACATATATACTGAACCTGCAGCAGCCATGATAAGCAAAGATGCATACAACATGAACCAACGCCCAGCGATAACATGGCAGCTCAAGTTCTTCATTTCTCTCAAACAACCACCATTTTGCATTGATGATTTTCGGTAATGGGGTTAAACTCTTTTTCTTGTGGAGAACAACCAAGTATACATGGGTGGAGAAATTTATATGAAGAGTTGAAAGGGTGAAGGTTGTTTCCGTCCATACACAAACGATGCTTCAAACAGAATAAATTTTTCGTTTTGATAGGTCACACCTAAGTTGTGGAAATTAAGACACTTCAATATTATATTATAATATTTTATTATGAAATGTAGATGTATAAATTCAAACTATAATTTTTAATATTTTATTGTGTATTTTCCATGTTACTATTTTCTCAAACACATATAATGATTTTTAAGTGATAAATATTACAAAAGTTATCTTTGCTGACAACTTCTCCTGGATTATATTTGGTTCTGTCTTCATCATACTCTCTTTCGGGAGATGTTTGGTCAATAAACATTATTGTTTGTGAGGGTGTTTTGTCAATAAATCTTATTGGTCTGTCAAATTATTCTTCAAAAAACAATATTTGACAAATGTATTTGGAAATCTAAATGTAAAGAAATTATGTTAAAAATTTGAGTTTGTATAAATAATTTGTTTGCAAGCAAGTATTTTTACAACAGAAAACAACATTTTAACCAGAATATAGTAAATCTTTACCCCAAAAAAATTGCATCATCTCTCTCTTGTCATCCTAAATAACGTTTATATTATTTTTAGTTTTAAAATAAACGTAATTTTCTTAGGTTTTCAATAAAATAATATCCATCCTCCTTTAATTTTTAATTAAATATTTCCATAAGTTATATTTTTCAATAAATATCACTCATATTTTTTATATAGACAATATTTTTTAATTTATTTAAAAGAACATGTTAAAAAAATATTTAAATACAAATTGTATGAATATATATTTTATATGAAATCTAATTATTTAGTTATTATTTATTAACAATACAAAAATTGTATTTTTATTTAATTATAATTTTTATTATATTAGAAAATTATCAAAATATATTTTTATATAAATTTTAATATAAGCAAAAATAGAAATAAAATACAATAATACTTTATTGATAACATAAAATATGTAAATGTTTATTTTAAAATTAGAAAATGTGAATGTATAAGGTATTGACATAATTTTAATTTTTGTTCATAAAATTTTAAGTTTTAATATTTTAAAACTTTAATTTTATTTTTATAACTATTTTTAGTCATTATGTTATTTTAAATAAAATAAAAAAAGTGATTGTTAATTACTAGCTAGTGTAATATGCGAGAGAAAAGGACGTGAGATAGTATAGGTCATTTTACTTCCTAAGTGGGTTGGTGTTAAACAGTATGATGAAAACGATGGATGAATGGGTGCCATAGGATATATAGTAACTCCCCACTTCAACAATTCATCACTACTTAAAAAAATGATAACATAATATATAAGAATATTGTAATAAAATTGTTTTAAAAATAGTATATTTATAACTTTTTTTAATACGTGTCCAACAATATTAAAATATAAGTATTTTAGGGTATGATCTTCACCATTCCTTCACACCCACCTTTATGTTTTTATTCTGAATATATAAAAATTCTAAACTATTAATTACATAATTTATACCACAAAAAAGTTATATATTATATATAGGGTCAGTTAAGGCATAGATAAAATCCTTCTTCTAATTTTAAAAAAAAAAAGCTTTAAATATTTGAGTATTAATTATTTTAGGTAATTGAATTTTTTAGTACTAATTGTTTTAAGAATTTAAAAAATGTTTTATTTTTAATTTTGCTTCAAGTTTTTCAAATTTTTGAATAGTCCATGTCTATGTAATAACAATTCTCTACACCAATCCCCTCATTATTTCATAATCTTTTTACTTGCATTATTATTTGTTGAAGCATAACATACATTCATCGCAAAGGGATAAACCATAAACAAATACAAAACATATGATAAGCTAAAGTAAATTATAAACATATTACTATTTATAGAAATATACGTCACAACATCCACAAAATATCCTTCTCAATTCAAGTATTATAATGCCCAACATGTCACATTCACATAGTCCTTATGACTCAACCCTCATGACTCAATCCTCAATGCTCAACTTGACAAAAAAATAGGATTTTATTTTTGAAAGTTTAGTGTATTTAATAAACTTAGGAACTATGCATATATCATCATTCAACCCCTTATAGGCAGAAGCTAAAAGAGAAACTTCATTCCTCATCACATGAATATGACACGATAAATCTCTACATTAGCTGTGTATAGGTCCGCCTTTCCCATGCCTAGATATAAAGGCCTCATTCAACTCTCACTCCTAAGTATTTCCTCTATGTATATTCTACCTCAACCCAAACTCATTAATTACATATATTATTCATTTCAATTGAAATGTTAATAATGCATTGTTTATTTTCTATGACATTACCATATTATTTAATTATAATATTTTCATTAAGTATATCGAAATTACAAAATGTATTTCTCTGACCACATACCTCTAATTGACAATCCCAACAGTGAAAATTATGAACCATATTTCAAGAACTACTTGTCAAAATTTCAGCTCGATCTAACGATTAACGAAACGGGAATCATAATTTTACTAAGACAACCCAGGAGCAAATTAGCACCTTGCGCCAGATCTCCCAATGCTCACTATCAAATGTACACTCAGTGACCAAGGGACAACATAACGTCATGGACCTCTATAGCTCATTGTTGAGTGCCCAACAGTGAAAGAGTGGCATTTGAAGCTATGAATCACTGAAACTCATTGACTTCAATCCTGCGAGTGGCACCCAACACTTTTGTGGTATTACCCGATGTTGTATCAGTTTTCACCCTTAAATTGACTTAATAGGTTGTCCAACTTGGCTATATATGCAAATTTAGCTCCATCTTAGTTTAAAATACCGTAATTTTAGTTTAAACTAGCCATCAAATCTATCAAATCAGACAATCCTAACTAAATCAAATCAACTCCACAAATAACAATACTAAGCCAACCCAAAAACAATATTCCGAGAAATAAAATTACAATTCAATTCCATCATTATACTTAAAAAATTTACCAATATAGTTCAACATACCAAATTCTAAATTTCATCATACTTCAACATGATTAAATCAACATAAACATAAGTAGTTTAATTTTACTATGCCAATCACGATTTCACAATTAGTTCGTCAGATCAAATTACAATATTTTTAATAGAACTATTTAAACTTAATCTAGCTTCCCTTATCTAGATAGACATTCTTAGACTCCCAAAAGGTGTTCTACATAGACTCAACTCTCACAAGTTCCATAGACTCTACTTCAAATAGGTTGCTCTACCTACACATAAAGAACTCTAATCAATGATCAGAACACACCCTAATAATCATAACTGAACAAAGGTTCACCTTGACTTCTTTAACATCACATGCAAGCCCCTATAACCCTACATGCAAAAAATTTGATAACAAAATGATAATGTTAATTTTTATTATTATCTTAGTCATATTTCATCAATAAAATCAATTATTTTCTAGCTTTTATAAAACTTCTTATCTTCAATTTTAGCTTGCTTTTGTAAATAATTACATGTTGGATTATACTAATCTAAGTATACTACTAATTCCCATTTTTTGTATCTAATTCAGAGACATGATGCTTTTGTCTCAAACCAATGAAGTTGGAAATCCTAAGAGAAGAAGAACCAAAATGTGAGATCAAGTTAGAACCAACTACGTTTGGTGCCACAAAATGCATGCCTAGCACCACAAAGTCAAAGAACAAGGTCCTCAAACAAAGCAATTGGCGTTAGGCGATACCTACATAACGTTAGGCGATACTTACGTATCGTTAGGCAGCAACAAGTCAAAAAGCACCTTATTGTTGCAGTGCTCGCCAACATCTGTCAACAACACTACAGTGTTAAGCGACAGTTATGCTGATGTGATAATTTTGTCCTACTTATTCTCAATTGCTCGAAGGAATGTTTTCTTTGGTGGTTGGAGACACAAGCAACTCTTTTTGGAGAGCTTGGAGGTTATTAAGGTTTGTAGGAACAATATCTTCTTCCTCTTTATGTCTCTTTTTTCTTCCATTTTTATTTTGTAAGCTTGAGCTCTCCATGACAATGGAGAGCTAAACTTATTTAGAGGGATGGCGGTTCTTATAATGAATATTGATTAACAGAAATTTCTATTTATAATAATATAATTGAATATAATATTTTAAAACTACTATTACTCTTAGCTATTTTTTAGGTTCATATAATGACTGTACCAGTTTATATTTGTTTATGTGTTTATTAAAACAAATTTAGAGGTTGAAGAAAAAAAATTAAGTTTTGAATAATCAACGTGAAAAATCATTTATAGATTTAGAAAGTTAATATATTTGTAAAAATATAAAAAGTAGACTTCGTAGAAATACGAAGGATAAAATATATATAAAATTATAAAGTAAATTCTCTAAATGTGCAAAGGATAGACTGTGCAAAATATGTAAAGTAGACTAGTTAAAAATAAAAAACAACATATGAAAAAATTAGTCTAATGTATATTAATATACTTATTTAATTAATGCATTGAAAAATTTGTATAATGTATATTACATGACTCATCTAACAAGAGAATAAATAGAATAAATGACATGATATAACCTGAAATAGACTTGTCTAATAAGTGTTAAACAAACTCGTCTAATATATTAATAAATTTGTCTTGTATATATTCTTGTTGTACTCGTATAATCATTAAGCTAAAATATATTTATTACTCATAATAATTTATCGAAAGATACTTAGTATCTATCGGAGAATATCTATCGGAGAAAATTTTGTCCGCAACGGACACAAATATTTCTCCTATTCCTATTTTTGAGGATTTTGAAACGTAATCCATAAAGATGCAACTGGAAAATGTTTGAAGAGACTAAAAAAGATCCTGCACTCATTTACCTTAAATCTTCATAAAATAGCTTATTTCGCTATTTTCAACGTTCATCGTTGTCACCGTTTCTACCACATAACAATTTTTTTTTTCCTTTTTTCTTACTTTTTATTTTTATTTTATTCATTTTCTTACATATTACAAGTTGCAGACGCAATAATTACTGATTCCATTTCCATTCATATTCATGATTACTAGTGTCATATTGGTTTTATTGGAATATGAGTAGGTTTCAACTTATCCTTGAAGAATGTTTTGACTATTTTCTTATATTTACTCATTCAGACAGTCCTAATTTTTGTATGGAATCTCAATTTCATCTTTTTCTTTTTTATTTTCTCAATTGGGTTTCAAATTTTTGAAAAATTGAATCAACCAGATCCTTTCCGTTAAGTTGGGGCTTACAGCGTTAACTGTGTGGAGGCAGGAGTTAGTTAGTTATATCAAAGAATGGAACCAAAGCAACGTTTTATTAAAATTGGAAAAAGGTAAAGTTTTATTAAAATTGTAAAAAAACAATTTATTGAATTAGTAGAAATTAAATGAAAAACATAAAGGAATGTGATTAATTAAAATGGTATTGGGATAAATACAGGAATTTATTAGACCCAGGCCCAAATGGTTTTCCAGAACTTCCTTAGGGTTCAGATTACTCCCCTCATTCCCATCACGCACACTCCCTCTCATCAGAGACCTAGGGTCTCTCTCCCTCTCTCCGTCGCGAACCGCCATCAATGGCGTCGCCGGTAACGATGCGCGACCACGTTCTTCAGTCTCGTCATAATCGCCGACGACGGCAGACGCCACCGGAATCACGACCGGCCACGACCTCTCCTTCCCCTCTCCTTCTCTCTTTCGCACTAGCTTCCATGCGTCACCGCCATTGAAACGCCAACCTCTCACCGGACCACCACCGTGAGCAGCCACCGCATCTCCGGAAGCCACCGAGAACTCCAATCGCACAGCCGCGCCCACCATCACGCGAATCTCCTCTTTTATTCTCAAATACATTCCGTTCTATTACACACTCATTCTACTCTGGGTTGGAATCTCACATTGGTAAGATTTTCCATGTTTTCCCTCTCAAACTGTTATTTTCTTTTTATTAGAGTTTTGTTTGTTTCAGTGTTGACAGGGAATGGAAGAATCAGAAGAGCTCAAGCAAGTTTGGTTTTCGATTTGTTGGGACGATGGTGTATGCGCAGAGGATGGGTTGATGGAGTTTGGGCTGAATATCAAGTTGCGGATTTGGACCTGTAATCAAAGGTGTGAAGATTTCTTACACCATTTGTTCAAAGCGAAACTGGGGGTTGGGGGAAATGATTGATGGTTATCCCAGGAAGTTGAATGGTTTGCCCGAGAAGACAAATTTTGAATGAGATGGTAGGGGATTTGTAATCTGATTCTAACATGTTTGTTTGATGCAGGTGAAACACCATGGAGAGAGAGGAGGGTGACTACATCATCTGCTACTACCTAGATGGGGAAGACCTTGATATATAATTCCCAATACCATTTTTATTAATCACTTGCTTTTATGTTTTTCATTTAATTTAATTTTAGTTATTAATTCATTGTTTTTTTACAATTTTAATAAAACTTTGCCTTTTTCCAATTTTAATAAAACGATGCTTTAGTTCCATTTTAACTAAGTCAGCCACTTTGATATAACTAACTGACTCCTGCCTATAACTAACTGACTCCTGCCTCCACACAGATAACGCCTAAGTCTCAATTTAACGGAAAGGATCTGATCCAATTTTTCAAAATTTGGGACCCAATTGAGAAAACGAAAAAGAAATGGACGAAATTGAGATTTTACGCGAAAATTAGGACTGTCTAAATGATTAAACCTTTTTCTTATAATCTTATTTCAAATTTTAAAATGTATAAAACTAAATTAATTTATATAAAAACTAGTTCATAAAACTTCTCTCGAATATTATTTTAAATATTTTATTTTTCTAACTTGAGTATATACTAACCTAACTTAAAGAGGTTAATTTTTCCTTAAAAAATTATGAAATTCAAACAATTTCAACTTGTGACATTGCACGTAGAACATGTGTACGATGAGGAGAATTGTCAAATCTATCTGTAATCACAAATAATTAATTATCTATGGTACTTTGAGATATTCAATGATTTTATATTCATTTGGTATTATTTTTATTTCTTTTACTTTTTACTTTTTTTAAAAAAAATTTATAAAGATTTTACTACATATATCAAATAAATATAAAAGTATATTATCATCCCGTTATTTTTAATTATTGGTGACATCTCTTATACCTTGTGTTAAATTATTATTTTTCTAATTTGAAGTATCTTTATTGAATGCAAAAACAATGTTAAAATATTGTCCATATTTAATTTCAATAATTTGTCTTTTGACCTCGGGCTATGTAAAAATTAGGGAAAGGCTCTTATGGCCTCACATCAAACTTAAGTTAGTCCTTCATAAAACAAATTAAAATTTCTAAATTATTTGATAAAAAATGTTAAATTTCAATTCACTCGTTAATATTGCTATTATTATTAAGGACTATATATAGTATAATGATACAATTATTATTGCATTAAGTTTATAGGATAATTTTTTTTAGGTACATATTAATGCTTTAAAACTAAACACTTGGTATTTGTTTTAAAATAATATTTTTTTTATAGAAGAGATTAATGACACGTTGGAAGCTCATGAAAATTCACTTATAAAGTTAAGAAATAATGTGTTGATAAACGTTTTTATATAATTAATTCACAACAGGGTAAACAATTCATACTATGATGAATTCAATATAACTACCCAATAAATCAAAATTTTGCAATTAATGCATTGAAAGATGAACCTATAATGGAGCACCAAGTTGTCTTCATACATCCATAACCAACGGCCATCAAGGTACACTCTAATCGACACACAGTACACTTATTTCTCTTTGCACCCTCAAATATCTCTTTGCACCCTCTAATTTCTCTTTGCACCCTTCGTATTTCAAATATATCTTTCGATCTCTATTTTCACAACCATATTAACTCACCAAATCACTCTGAAATAACAATTTCCATTACCAATATTGTCCTGACCAATGCCAACACCGTTTCAATAGTTCTGTATCTTTAATTATATCTACATGTGATTTTATTTAAAAAGTTTTAACATCAATTTCATATTGTATTTATTTTTTAGGACCATATTACACAATGTATCCATCTTTTACGTGTTGGATATAAATTTCATTTTAATATAATAATATATAACATAAATGTTAATTATATAATAATATTATTTTACTACATATAATTAATCAATTAATGTAAATTCTATAATTTAAAAACAAACATATTGATATCTAAGTATTATCTTTTAATTTTATTATTATTATTATTATTATTAATATAACCCATAATTATTATTAATATTATTATGACTAGCTGTATTTTCAACCATTACTTTAGCATAAAAAATAAATATTAAAATAATATTATTTATTTTAAATTTATTTCTTATATAAAATAGTAGTACTTAATTTTTTAATTTTTCTTCTATTATTTAGATATTATAAATATAATTATACATAATTATAATACTTAAATATAATTATGTAAATAAGTTATTTATTTAAATATAATAATAATTATATTAATTTTCTTAATCTAAATTAAAAAATGAAAATAGTTAAAAACTTTAAAAAAAGTCAAAATTGAAAAAAAAAATAGCTAAAGGCATCTAACAAAACTAGTTAATGAAACTTGTAAAATAACAAATAAAAATTAATTTATTGAAACAAATCTTAACCGTGAATAATCACAGTCTTTCAATAATTATGATTTTGTATTTTTTTTAATTCATTTTAAGGTGTTATAACCTAGAAAATTTATATAAATTAAATTTTAAGAAGTTATTTGTGTAAAAAAATTATTTTACATTATAATTTAAAATTATTATTATTTCTCAATAAATAAAGAAGTGTTTTATTAAAAATGAAAAAAAAAATTGAATAATTAAGACAATAATAAACAAGTAAGCACTAAATTAATAATAAAAAAAGTATAACTGTAAACAAAAAAAAACCATGAACAAGGTTTAGACATTAAAATTTTCTATTATTATTTTAAGTAACAAGATAATAAAATATAAATTCCATTTAAGTAAATTATTTTAAATATGATTCTTATTGAAATAAACTAAGTGCTATTAAAAAAAGTTATCTTATTAAATAAAGTTTTTATCTATATTTTAGATTAAATGTATCACCATACTCTAAGTTAATTCTTAAATAATATTTTTGTAGTTTCAATTCCCAGTATAAAGAAAAGCCTCACTTATATAATTAATAGTTAACATTTATTTCAGTACTAAACCAACATTAAAACATTTCAATCCAATTGTTTAAGGCAATATTGACATGCTAAAAGTGGGTTGGACTGATGTACCAATAGAAAACAGGTTGAACTTTACAACCTGAATCATGTAGCTAGCATGTTGATTTTGTTGTTTTTTCCTAGTAATTCAAAATTTAATATCACATAAAAACGAAATGAAATTTTTTATTTTTACATGAAAACAGAAAAACAAATATAGTTAGGATAAGCTTCTAACGATGACTTTAATACCATGTTAGAAGTGAATTTTAAGCCTAACTCAACTTCATATAATCAGTTTGTAAGGTGAGGTTTGCATCCACTTATGTACTATGAATTGACTTTATTTCTAGTTGATGAGAGACTTCAAACATATAAACTAAAAAAGATTGTTTTCAAATTATTTCAGATTTTAGTAGAGTTATATTAATCTCCGACCGAGTTATATTAAACATTAACCAGACTATGTTAATAAAATTGGAATGGATATGACGTGTTTATTTTATTTTTTTAATGAAATTAGGTTGTCAAGCTAGTCCGAGTTGACTCATGGACTGGCCTACCGAGGTACTAAGCTTGACATGCCAGTTTAATTCAAACTCCTAAATTGAAAACATTGTCCTGACTTGTCTTTTTTGGTCAGATTGACGAACTAATCTATCATGCTTAATCATTTTTATCATCCCTAATCTATATATAGACAACATATCTAGTGACACCATATTTATTCTTTTACCATATTCAAATTATAATCTTGATAACTAATTACTTTTTTAATTTTTTTTTCTAATTTTTCAAGGGTTTTGATATTTTTTCTTTTTTATTGGAATGAATGTGTGAATGCCAATGAAAGTGGTGAAAAATCTGTTACTACAAACTATAGGATCTCAAGATATGGCATCATCTTTGGGTGCTTATTAAGAAAATGAGTAATCAACTATACTTTTTTTTTTAAAGCTCTTTTCTGTTTATCATCTTTATTTTATATTTTACTGTATTTAGCCGGACAATTAGCACTGTCCAAACACATCCAAAGAAATAATTCAAAGTTTAGACTAATGTAACAGCTGCTGAAAGTACTGATATAACAAATGAGAGTGTTGACCTCTTCCCTGTCGCTTGTATTTGTAATGTAATATTAAACACTCCGACCTTGACGATGAAGCCAACAAAGCCGGCCTTCTGCTTCATTAATTTGGACCTCTCTGTCACATTAATTATATATTGCTATCTCTCCCTATAATTGTTGTGTTTCACTGCAAGAGGAAGAGACAAGGACACATTTGAACTTTGTTGAATAGAATTCAGTATTGACCGATGGATGAAGGAACTGAGAGGATGGAAGAAGGCCTGAATTCACCATTGAATGGAGATGGTAATAAGAATGATTTGAAGAAGCAGGTAACCATTAAAAGCGTTGAGCATGACGACAGAGACACAGCGGAGCCACCACTGGTTAAGAAGAAGACCAAGAGAGTTGCCACCCTCGATGCATTTAGGGGTCTCACCATCGTGGTTAGTATCCAAACCCTTTTCTTCATTTTGCACACAACTACTATTTCATGCATCTATTTTTATGTTTAATGGAACATTGTCGATACAACAATTGATCGTGTTTCAAGTTTTGTAGTCACAAATTTATATTTGTTTTAGTAAAAATATGCACGTTTCTATACTATAAGTTTAAAAATATTTAATATCCGTCCTATTATTTGGTGGTATAGTGAACTTGTAGAATAAGATCGAATAAAATTATAACTCTTTTTTCTCCTATGAATCTCAATCCAAATCTAATTATATTAGACTGCAACTTACTATCTTGAATCGAGAAAATTAAGTCATCAACCAACGAAATATATATATATATATATATATATATATATATATATATATATATATATATATATATATATATTAGAAAAGATATAAAAAGTAACTCACTGACTTATAATGAAGGTTTCAAACAGGTCAACTTAATTAGGTTTTTCTCTAAATTAATGTAATGTGACAGTTTATTAATTAATTATGTAATATAACATGATGAATGATTTAAATTGATTACATTACTCGGAAGTAAAATTTAAATTTAAATCAATTCTATAATTATTTTAATATATAATAGATAATTTTGGATAATTCAAGAGTAGTTCTATAGTGAGTAAGTAAGTTTAATAAACCAAATTTGATATAATATCAAGAAGCTCACTACATATATAATAATGTTCATATTTATTTTGACATAGTATTACTTATTTTCTAAAATTTTTAATTATTATAAATAGAGATAATAAAAATGTAATTAATGACACATATAACATGCTTTTACAAAACTATTCACAGATACATAATCTCTAAGTTTGAGTAGTTAATTTCTAACTAAATTATAATATATAAATAAATTATAAATTTCACCATCCAAAGTATTTTTTTTAAATTAAAATAAATATATTGAGAATCTCACGACAATTAGAAATTAAGTAATATTACAATATAATTCAATTTTATAAAATTGAATTGTACTACCAATTTTTAAGTTGTCGATTTTATAAAGTTGACTTCACTAAAAAAATTTTGTTAATTATCAACAAATTATTATCAATGATAATAAATTTGTCGATAAACTCAAATTTACCAATGAATTTTATACTTGATTTTAAAATTTAATTTACCAAGAAATACTTTTGTCGATAAAAAATAGGTATGTAACATCATTGAAAAGATTCGTCCATAAATTTTAATTAGTCTTATTGGAAGATATTTTTGTCAATAACTTCACATAATAATTATCTACGACAAAAGTCATCAATGTTGTCAGTTGGTAACTTAAAGTTTTCATTATTAACTAATATTTTTGTTTCACTTATCATTACGATCACTAATAGTTTTATTTTATTAGTAAATTTGTTGGAAATTTGAGCGATAAAGTTTTTGTATATTAAGGGTATATGAGTAAGAAGAAAAAAAAAGTAGAAGAAGAGGAGGTGGAGGAGGAGAAGGTGATGCGACAATAACTCGGTGGTGGCTTGATGGTAATGTTGTGGTGGCTTGGTGGTGACCTTTCAGTGGGTGGGCGTTGACGCAAAGGCTTTCCAGTGACGTAAAGGATTGTCGGTGACGCGGAGGAATGCTGGTGATGTGGCGATGACATGGAGGCAAGATAGTGGTTACTGAAGTTAGAGAATAAGGTGAAGGAGGAATAGGAAAAGGAAGAAAGGAAGTCAAATAGGAGGAAAAGGATGAGGATAAGTTGGAGGTGGTGGCGATGGCACAATGATTTAGGTATGGGGATCGGGCTCAAGACTAGTATGTCCCTCCATGATAAGGTGAAGCCCTGACAGTAGTGTGACCATGGATCTACAAATCCTGGTGTACTCGAGGATAAAAAAGAGTCTTAATTTGTAGGGGAGGTGGAGAACCATAGTCTTTTGTTTGAGGGGGAGATTGTTGGTAATTTAAGTGTGAGTCTAAGTCTCACATTGGGTAGAAATGAGAAAGTAAAGCACCACATAAGATTGAAGACTCATTTACCCATTGCCTTAAGGTTTTGGATAGATAATGGTGTCAATCCTTATGTAGGACTCAGGTCTCATTGATGTTGTATCTCTCCAATTAGTCTCCTCCTCCTTAGACCCAACACAATCGTGGTAGCAAGGACGAGAGGAGGAAGAAGATGAACAAATAAAGGAAAATGTCTTTTAGTGACTTAAACTTAAAGTTCACTTCTTAAAATGATATCAAAGTCATTTAAAGTCTATTATAACGAGATTTGGGTTTTGTTTGACTTATTGTGTCATTGCTATCGAGAGATTTGTTTGTTAGACCTATATATCGTGTTATCGTTATCAAACCATTCATTAATGTCTAGTGTCATATTCAAGATATATGTTTCAATGTAAGGGGTGTATATTAAAGATTCCATATTAACTAAGAATAGGATGAGTTTATAATATATAAATAGATACAAATTAATTAAGGTTGTATTAAGTTTAAAATTTATTGCTTAAAAAGATTTATATAAGCTTCCCACCAATATTTATTAAATAATGAATAAGGATTAAATGGTAAACATTTCTCGCACTTAATTTATGTGCAGTTAATGATCCTGGTAGACGATGCTGGTGAAGCTTATCCACGCATTGATCACTCCCCATGGAATGGATGTACTTTGGCCGATTTCGTTATGCCTTTCTTTCTTTTCATTGTTGGGGTTGCCATAGCCCTTGCACTCAAGGTATGAATATATGCCACCATGTTCTGTGTTATACAATAACTTAGTCAAATAACTCAATCTAATATTGATTCGTGCAAGATATATACAATTATCAAGATGCTCTTCTTCATTTCCTACTAGATTAGTTTTCTCAATGTCCTTTCATGTATTATTGATTGGGACTATGGTTTTATCTGAATAACTAGATAAGCAAGTTATGCTTCAACTCTTTCTATTTTTTTTAAGTTACTCATCTATAAATTAACATTTGGATGGATTAAATGTTATTGATGGACATGATGCAGAGAATCCCCAAGAAAAGGGATGCTGTAAAGAAGATAATTCTTAGGACAATTAAACTTCTCTTCTGGGGTATAATTTTGCAAGGTAAAACCCAAATTGTTGCATTTTCTGATACATATAAATCCTGATGCAGTGATAAATTTCATTATACATAAATCTTACAGGGGGTTACTCTCATGCTCCTAATGATCTTGAATATGGAGTTAACATGAAATTTATCCGATGGTGTGGCATTCTCCAGGTATATATATTCTTCAAATTGAAGCAAATGCATATAGGGCTAAATAACCCCATTTCTGAATCTTTGTTTGCAGAGAATAGCTCTTGTATACTGTGTTGTAGCTCTAATAGAGACATTTACCACCAAGCTTAGACCCACAACGTTGGGTTCTGGAAACCTATCCATTTTTACTGCTTATAAATGGCAATGGTGAGAGATACAAAATCTTCCAACTTCAAATGTGCTGCTTGATTGCCAGAGAGATTAACAGAATTCAACTGAAATTGATAATTGAAACTTGTGAACTAAACATTAATATTTTTTACACACGTGTGGCTTAGGCTTGGAGGTTTTGTAGCATTTCTCATTTACATTATCACAACCTTCACTCTCTACGTTCCTGATTGGAGTTTCGTGGATCGTTTTAACGGCGATGAACCGAAGAGATACACGGTACATAATCAAATGAATACTGCAAATCTTTGCTCTATTCTATCTTCATAAATCTTAAACCTTTTTGTTTTTCTTCAATGTATTAGGTCATTTGTGGGATGAGAGGACACCTAGGGCCAGCATGTAACGCTGTCGGATACGTGGACCGACAGGTTTGGGGGGTCAACCATCTTTATTCTCAACCTGTGTGGAGACGCTTAAAGGTTAGTGTGTTGACTATTCAGCACTTTCACATGATTCTGCTGCTAAATTTGTCCACTACTTTTATTTCAATTTTTGTAATTTTCAAACTAACACTATGACGTTTATAGGCGTGTACCCTCAATTATCCTGGAGATGGTCCTTTCCGTGAGGATGCTCCAAGTTGGTGTCGTGCTCCTTTTGAACCTGAAGGCTTGTTGAGGTTTAATTATCTTCATTTGTTCAAATAAATACCTGTAAAAAATGATCTCAGTTAACAAATAGTTTTTGTTTGATTAGTTCTATATCAGCAATCATCTCTGGCACTATTGGGATCCACTATGGGCACGTCTTGATTCACTTCAAGGTTACAAAACTTCGTCAGTGTTATATAAACATCCGTTATATATCTAAAACTTAGTTATATATGTATGAAATTTCACAGGGTCATTTGGAGAGGCTAAAACACTGGATCTTAATGGGGCTTGTGTTACTCATCATAGCCATAATCCTTCACTTCACAGATGGTAATTAAGCCAGTCAAATAAAATCCATCTAATTAGTTAAACTTGCATGCAAATAAGAGTAATCTTAACAAGTTTTTGTGGCATATTGCATTGCAGCTATCCCAATTAACAAGCAACTGTACAGTTTCAGCTATGTTTGTTTCACAGCTGGGGCAGCTGGAATTGTTTTCTCTGGGTTCTACATATTGGTAGGTGCAAGTGTGGAATGCTTTAACTGGAGTAGACAATAAATTCTAAGTTACTACGTACTAATTTGGTTGTATCTGTGAATGTGATTGTTAATTTTAAAACAGATCGATGTTTTGGGGCTCCGAACTCCATTTTTGTTCTTGGAATGGATAGGAATGAATGCTATGCTAGTATTCGTGATGGCAGCTCAGGGAATATTTGCAGCTTTTGTAAATGGATGGTATTATGAAGATCCACGTAACTCCCTAGTAAGAACCAACCTTTATGGTTTATCATACATAGTTAATTTCCAAAATTGTTTAAAGTAGGTAGAAGAAGGTGCTGACTTATATTGCTGCATGTGAAATAATAAAAACCAGGTACACTGGATCAAGAAGCATGTCTTTGACAATGTCTGGCACTCCGAGAGAGTGGGAACCATAATGTATGTCATCTTTGCAGAAATCACATTCTGGAGCGTGGTTTCCGGCGTCTTACACAAATTACGAATATATTGGAAACTATAATTCCATATATAACAATCATCCAACCTCTGTTAATTATATTCTTTTTTAAGAATAATAATATTATGTAATACTTTTACATTCATTTCATACATAATATATAAAATAATTATAAAAACATAAATTTTTATATTTTTTTTTAAAAAAAGAAAGTAAAAAAATAATATCAAATAAATATAAAAAGTAAAAAATTTAAGTTTGTCAAACAATTATTATTTTCTCTTCTTAATAGATTTGCGAAAAGCTTCCTTCATTCATTCGTTTGTCAGAGTATATTAGTTAGGCCGAAGTTTCGGTCCAATTGGGTTAGATTCGTATCCAAATTTGATCGGTCCAATATAATCCAAAAATATATTTTTTTAGTGAGTTATTAAGATTGGTTCATATTAGATTAACATTTTAAAATAACAAATTTTAACTTTGAATTAATAAACTAAATATATTAATTTTTTAATAAAAACATATTTATGATTTTAATAGTTACTCTTATAATAGATCATTTTTCAAACTCTACTGGACTGCTATTATGATACTATCTATTTTCGTCAACTTTAATTATTTAATTGATGGATTTGTGATATATGGCAAATAGTGCTTCTCTAATTTATTACATAATTTTAAGCTAATTCACTTGTTAGTACTTGTTTTCAATAAAAATATACTATTATTACACATTTTTACATTTATTTGATATAGAATACAAAAGTAAAATAGTTATCAAAATATAAATTTTTGTATTTTTAAAAAAAAAAATAAAAAGTAAAAAAGATAGTATCAAATAATTGTAAAAAAATTTAGGTACGTTAAAGAATTCGTTTGAACAAAATATGATTGAATATCCTTCCTTTTTTTTCTAGAATTAATTGTCTTAATTATATTATTTTTATTTTATTATATTTCTTTATCAGTATATATTTTTCTCGTTATTGATACGATAAAATGTCCAAACAAGTGAAATTTTGGATGTTTGGGAATAAATAAAAGTTTCATACTGAGTCCCCAACGAAAGCTTTCTATATCTTTTCCCTCACCACCTTTTCAAAACGACAGAGAGAAGGACAAGTGAAGGGCAACCAAATTCTATCTTAATGAAAATGAAAACAAAGAAAGAACCATTTTCCTACTGTAAGTGGCACTAGATAAAAATATGACAGAACATTTTAAAATATAAGACAACATTTTTTTTTGTCAAGTATTTCAAGATTCTTGTTCCTCACGGAGTCTAATAAGATGCCGACAAATGGGAATAACAACAATCAGAATCATAAAATATCGGTTTGTGATCATGAAGGGGAAGAATTTTTACGGCTTAGAAACAAATGGGGTCTTTTCTTGATGTTAACGTGTTAAGTTAAAACAGCATAAAAAATTAGATCTAAAGATACTGTGTTTAGCAGCAAAAGACGAGACAAAAACCTGTTATAGTGTTTCTCCATTTTCAATTACCGTGGAGTCTCCATATTTAACAAGATCAGTGATCAAGCTATGTCTACGTCAGTGACCGAAAGGTGTCCTTATAAAAATGCAGCGGCAAACAATGGCCAAAGACCGCTGAACATGTGCTTATAAACTAATGAATCAATAGACAGAATCAGCGTTTCCCATATTTGGATGTGACATGATGCCCCCTATGATGTTCATGTAGGTGACATCTGGTGAAGTCCTTGTTGAACTAACCTATTAAAGTAGATTACAAGGTAAAATATTACAATAGGGGACAACTTGCTCGTAGAATAGAAGCTGTATCTTAGGAAAGTGACTTGATAAAAAATGAACAAGCATAAGGAACAATCAGCAGTTAGGTGAGGAAACCAGCTACCAATTCATGGTTGCATCCTATACAATGAGTAAAGATGGCAGCAAAGGACATCAGTCCATAAATCAGACAAACTTTTGTCAACCTATTTTAAACCTGTCATTAAGAAATTCATTAATCAACACATCAGGGTCCCAGATTTTCAACCTTTACTTGTGTTTTAATCACAAACTGTCTTTGTATTTTCAGTTTATCCCTGATATCAAAGATTTAATAAAAGCAATAAAAAAACAATTTCACTGTTTTCTAGACACGTCTTTAAAAACAATAAATGAATTAAAAAAACGTCACAATGTTATAATAAAAAAAACTAATGCAGAAAACAGTTCAAATAAGTTTGTGAGGATGCTTTTCATTTTTGTAGAATGCAACCAATTAAAACTTTATATATACATATAGGCATATAGTATGAAAGAACGGAGTATAACCACTTTACAATAGTTCACTTTCTGTTATAAATACTCTAAAGAATACACCTTTCTTTCTCCTTTTTCCCCTATACTTGCTAGTTGCTACTGCCCTTCTTTCTACGCTGAGTTAAAATTACAAAAGCTCCAAAAATACAGCGTGAACAAGACCACTATTTTCACAATATTCATTTCTTCGTTACAACAAGTTACATATCATAACTACATGATAACCATCTTATCTGTACACAGGAACACGTTCATCCCAGATGAACAATGCCACCAGCCAAGAATCACACCCAACCCATCAACATCTTCCAAACTCCTTTCTCAATCTTGTTCCTCGGAACAGATGAACCCTCCCCCTCATCAAGCAAGATTCTGTAAACTTCCCACTCCCTATCTCCAATCACGTGTCTTCCAACTTCAGCCTGTTGAAACAAAAAAATAAAAATTGACATGTTGTCATTCTAATTTTGTGAACATAATTCTAGAAATTGGGAATGGGAACAGTAGGAAGTAGCATAGTGATTAGATCAGTAAGTACCGAGAAGATGCCGGGGCCAAGCATTTTGAGAGCAAGAGTAATGTCATAGAAAACAAGGGGTCGTCCTTTGCCAGATAACTCCACAGGGTTTGCAACCAGCAGCTCCGTGTCAGGGCCCCTGCTTACAACGGTTACTCTGAAGGGACGAAGTAGTTCAGTCCTAAGGCGTGATGACAAAGACTTCTGCTTGTTGGGGTCAACTATTTTTTTCCCGTCTGCTTGCACTATGAACAAGTCAAGCTCACATTTTCCTCTGGGTTTTGTTGAGAATCTCCCATAAGAAATCTGTTTAAATGGCAAATTAGGACTAGTTTTAAGGGACTTGATGAGATGATCAAAAAAAGTGGAAAGCAATGTGATTGTTTCAAATTACTTAACAGTTGGTACTATAAAGAGAACAGCTTATTAGGAAAGAAAATGAAATTTCACAGCACAGTGTTCGCATGCAAAAAGCTTCACATAAAATATGAAATAGAAGTGTGTATATGCTTACCAATTTTCTCTTCCGACAACACTATCGAAATCATAGCAGTTTAAAAGTATGACTAAAAATATTGTATTATCCAGCTCTGGAATTACTATACCTGAATATTGTAGTCCTTCAGAGTTCTCATGATGTCGTAAAGAAGACCTTTGTGATCTGGACATATAATTTGGACGAGCGTATGAGCAGGACTCAACGAATTATCCAATACAATAGAAACAGAATCAGATGTGGAAGTCCCGCTTTGTAATGAAGCGGGTAATTCCAAATCAAAGATATCTTCTGTGATTGCACTGGGAAGGAAAGAAGATGCTTGAGAACAAGCAGTAATTTCTGGGCCAACCAATTCAATGTCAATGGTAATTGAGGGATCCCCCAAAACAACTGACAACTGTTCAATTGTGTCGTCGCTTCTCTTCTTTGTGTGTAGAAGTTCCCTGATTGCATGAATATAAGATTATGCAGTATGTTAGTTTAGTGAAACTATAACGAATTGTAATCAAAGGCGCATTATACATCAGCAAATTAATCTCTACTCTCATCAAATGAAGTTCAACATTCTCTCGCAAAAAGAGTAATGCCTCAGAAATGGTCAATTCGATTGAAATAGTCTACCAATAAAAGAGTACCTAATTACAACACAAGAATGCAGCGAAAACTGAATATATAGAAATGTTCAACCTGGTATCCGTGATGAAAAACAGATCCACCACTCTGCCATCAGGTGTAGTAGAAACCTTCACTTTGTGTATGATGAGCTCTAGCTCGCTAAGAACCTCTGTAATATCTGTCCCAAATTCAATAATAAAAGCATTTAGTTATTTTCTCAACTCATAAATAATACACAACACGGCGTCAACCAGATAACTTGTGACAATTAACAATCAGTAAAATATCTAGAAAACACGACGAAATCCAGGGCAGGCAAAGAGTCCGAGAATAATACAAAATTAAAACTTCAGAGTTTGAAAGTGTTTCACACTGCAAAACAATCAGCTTGTTTTGATAGTGGCGTGATTTTCTTAAGCAACAAACAGAACCATAAGACCGTTCACCACTCCAAACAACAAGTGGGAACAAAAGGGTGGAGAAAAATAACACCAAGATGCAAAGCTATAAAAGTGAAAAGCAATAGCACATCAGAAAACTAGAAACCCCAATCCCTGACAGCAAATTCAAGACAACAAACAAGTGCACACAGTAGGATTCCAAAATTACCATGTAAAAGGCCTTTTCGATCATGGCAACAAAATTTCAAGAGGAACACATCAGAGGGCTTGGGAGGCTGCAATTCTGAACGGTAATACGAAATCCCAGAAGCTGAGGAACAAGAAGGACACGCCTCAATTAGCCTCTTCTTCAACAAACTCCAACTAGTCCTTTGCTTCCCCACTACCCAGAAAACTATGTAGCACCATTTTCCATCAGTGGACACATCTTCATCGCAAACAAACAAACGAAACAATCTCAGCATGTAACAGACACCACACAGTTAACTGAAACTGAAGATAAGTGGATTACCTCCCCGTACAATGCTAAGACCAAAGAAGAGAATTATACGACACAAATCACAACCTAGACCGGTCTTGTCGGGGCAGTTGACTGTTATTACAGTGCTTTCACCTTCTTTCTCGGCCTCCCTGATAATCACTACGTCGTCGTGCAGTATCCCCATAATCTTCTCCTTCTTCTTCTTCTTCTTCTTCCTAGAAGGGTTGGTCCTCTTCACACAACTTCTTTCTCCTACTCCAGTTCTACACTACTCCTGCTCTGCCCACACCGAGAGAGAGACACGGAAATTGTATTGTGAATGCTTCTCTTTCTCCTCGTTGAGAGGGGTAGTGGATTGTGACTAATGAACTGGATGGAAAAAGAAGCTGAAATTACATTCATGGCCTTCCCACTTTCTTAAATTACGCACGCTTTCTTAACAAACACTGAGTAGTGCCGACTAAACATGTTTAAGAATACTTTTTGCACTCACCTTGGGAGACAAGGACGTGTTTGTTTGCTACGCAACCTTTGCCACTGTTTTCTGCTATTCGATTCCACTAAGTTCATCTCCAACTCATGTTCACTTTTACTACTCTTAAGAGATCTATTTATACTATTATTTAAAATATTATTATTATTATTATTCCTAACTAACTATAATAAATAAAAATTGCATCTCACTTAAAATTATAAAAAGTGTGGCGTTAAAAAATACTTAAACCTACTATTATATTTACTAAAAGTATTTAAAATCTTATTATTTGTTGAAATTTTGTATTAGGAACTAATTGAGAAATTGAGTACTAGAAAGAGAGAAGACGTGGCTTCCTAGAAGTTTCATAAACTGGTGCGAAGTTGAAGGAATATCTGGTGCGGAGGTGAAAGGAGCCATCTCGTGCACGCGCAGAAAGCGTTAGAATATAAAAATATTTTTTTAAGATTAAATAAAAGAAGCCACGTCACGTGTCTTTCCCAACTAATAAACTTTTGGCTTAATTACCTATTTAGTCCCCAAGTTGGTAGCTTAATTTTCGTTTGGTATCCGGTATTAAAAGTGATTTAATTTGATTCCCAAGTTATTGAATTTGCTTTTAATAGGTCTCTTCCGTTAAGTACCATGTTACGACATTATATGATGAGTGATCTGTCAACTGAATTATGTGTCGTGGCAATGAGGTGGCCCATTTTATTGAACGTGGCAGACAATGAATAACCCAATTATTGACGTGTGTTATCAGAATTTGTGGTTTTTTAAAATTAGGATTTTTTAATCAGAATTTGGGATTTTTTACATTTAGGTGTTTTATCAGAAAGTGTGATTGTGGAAGGTTTGAGTAGAGGTTTCCAGCGTTCTCGATCCTAACTGTGGAGCGAATAGGGTTCGTGAAGGCTACTTTTGAGGGAAAAGGTTTGAGAGTGGTATTTGTTCGAAGCAAAAAGGGCGAAAAGGTGCGCATGTTTACTTGTTTTTCTGTCCCCTACTGTGTTGTGTTGTGGTCCCCCTTTTGTGTGTTCTGCGTATCGTTTAATGCTTTCTTTTTGGATTGTTCCCTTTGTTTAATGTTTTCTTTTTTGTTGTGGTTACTGTTTGTATGGTTTGGTCCCCTTAGGAAGTACTATTTTGTCTTTTGTTTTGTGGAATGTGTGGTTGTTTTTTAAGGTATGGGTCATGCACATGCATTTAAGCTTTTAAGACAAAATGGAATGTTGTGAGTTGTGGGTGTAGGTGAAAGAGTTATTGCTTGTGATAAAGTTAAATTTTGTTTGCCTACACGTGTAATACTTATTAGTAACGTGGCATGTTTACAATGAATGTAGTATGACAGTTACTTTTGTGTGTAGGCTTAAAAATAGTTGAGAATAATAGAAAATGTCAAACTGTGATGTAGAGGTGGTGTTTCACCATGGGGGAAAGTTTTGGAATGATGGGTCATTCAAATACCATGGAGGTCAGACAAGTACCTTGGTCATAGACATAGATAGATGGAGTTATTTTGAAATCTTGGCCATACTGAAGGAGATGAGATATAGAAATGTTAAGGATTTGTGGTATTCCCTGGGTGGTCCTGTTTTAGAAGAAAGGTTGGAGTTGTTAAGTGATGATGAGGGAGCAATGCATGTGGTGAACATTGCGTTATTGAATGGGTCAGCTCATTTGTTTGTGGTTCACATGGTGTCCAATCCTGATTATATTCTTGAGTTGGAAAATGATGTTGGTGAGCATGGTGAGGATGGTGAAGAAATAGGTAAAGATGGACAAGTGGGTGAAAAAGAAGGTGTTGGGGTAAAAGAAGTTGAAGTTGGTAGTGGTGTAGGGGAAGATTTAGTTGGTGGTGAGCAAAATGTCGAGGAGGATGGTGGAGAAGATGGTAAAGGTGATGGTGGTGAAGAAGTTGAAGTTGGTGGTGAAGAAACTGAAGTTGGTTGTGGTGTAGGGGAAGATGTAGTTGTTGGTGAACAAATTGTCGAGGAGGATGGTGGAGAAGATGGTAAAGCTGATGATGGTGAAGAAGTTGAAGTTGGTGGTGAAGAAGCTGATGATGATAGTGAAGATGTTGAAGATGTAGTTGGTGGTGATGATGATAGTGAAGATGATTTGGTGGATGTTTTTGTGAATGCAGATGAAGAAATCTAAAAGGAGGATGTTGATAGTGAAGATGAGATGGTGAATGTTGGTACAGGAAGTGGAAGTAGGAAGTCAAAGTTGCATGCCCATGCTAGGGGCTTATCAGATAGTGAGTGGGAATCTGATGAATGTGGTAGTATTGATGAAAGTGATGATGACTCAAGGAATGAAACACCTCGATATGGAGATTTTGGGGTATTCTCAGAGCCAAGTAATATGAAAGAATATAAGTGGGTGGTGGGGACATACTTCCCTGAAAAAACTGATTTCATTGATGCAATTAGGACATGTGGAATACATAATGGTAGAAAGTTGAAGATTTCTAAAAATGACAAGAGAAGAATATGTGTTAAATGTTGTGGATCACAAGGGAAGTGTCCTTGGTACACATATTGTGCCTATAGGAGTATCCAAACTACATGGCAACTAAGGAAGATAATTGATAAACATACATGTAGTAGGGAATTCAACATTGGTCTAGTTACCAAGAAATGGTTAAGTGGGAAATTAAAGAAGACCATGAAAGCAAATCCAGAAATCAATCTGAGAAATCTGCATAGTAAGTTTTCAAAAAAATGGAATATTGGTGTGTCTAGATCTACAACAACCAAGGCAAAAGTCATGGCTACTGCCAACATTGAAGGTTGTTTCAAACTACAGTATGAAAGACTATATGGTTATGCACATGAATTACTGAGATTAAACCCTGGATCAACAGTGATAGTAAAAGTTGGACGAAATGGGAATAATGTTATATTCAACAGAATTTATGTGTGTTTCAAAGCATGTAAAGACAGCTTTGTCTGTTGTCGCCCTATTTGGATGGTTGTTTTCTAAAAGGCAAGTATGGAGGTGAGCTTTTAACTACTGTTGCAAGAGATGGTAATGATCAGATGTGTCCATTAGCCTATGTTGTTGTTGAAGTAGAAAATAAGGAGACATGGACTTGGTTTTTAGAATTGTTAATTGATGATCTTGGAGGAGGAGGATTCTGTTCAAGGTGCACATTTATGTCAGATCAACAGAAAGTAAGTATTTCTTTCTTCATTTCGTTCATTGCTTTTTTCAACATGCCAATTTAACACTCTGATTGGTGTCATAGGGACTTATGCAAGCTTTCCAGCAATTGTTGCCTGGTGTGGACCAACGTTTCTGTGTAAGGCACTTGTATTCCAACTTTCGAAAGAAATTTCCTGGCATAATTCTGAGACAATTATTGTGGAAGGCAGCAACAGCTTCACACCCCCAAGCATGGGAAACAGTCATGAGACAAATCAAGGATGTCAACGAAAACGCCTTTAAACACTTGATGACTATTGCACCAAGGTAAGTGAATCAATTCTTTAAAAAGTTTAAGGTTTCTTTATGTAACAAATACTTATGTTCAATGTTCTTTGCAGGTTTTGGTCTAGGTCAAGGTTTTCAGGAAGACCTTCATGTGACACAGTTGTGAATAACATCTCTGAAGCTTTTAACAGCGTCATTGTAGATGCAAGGGGGAAACATATTATATCAATGTTGGAAGACATTCGCAGCTACCTAATGCAGAGGTGGGCATCCAACAGACAGAAGATAACTAAGTATGAAGGTTCTATTTGCCCCAAAATTCAAAAGAGACTTCATAAGGAGTTACAGAAGACACAATATTGGATACCTAAGTAAGTGAAATTTAACATACACACATGATTTCAAACTGTTTTGCTTGTTGTTCTAAAGTTCTTTGCTTCTTTTGCAGTTGGTCAGGGCTCCAAGTATTTGAGATCCAGCATACCTCCAATATTTCAGAAAAGTATGTGGTTGATGTAGACAAAAGAGATTGTAGTTGCAAGAAGTGGCTTCTCACAGGGATACCTTGCTGCCATGCACTCACAGCTATGAGGTTTTTAAACCTCACTCCAGAAGACTTCATACCAAATTGGTTTAGGACCACCACTTATGAAGAAACTTACAATCCAATAATTTTTCCCGTCAATGGACCTGACCTATGGCAAAGAACAACCTATCCTGATATTTTGCCTCCTCCTAATAGGATTTGGCCAGGTAGACCAAGAAAAAAGAGAAAACTCGAGAGTTGGGAGCAAATGAGGGATGACACTCAACTTGGACAAGCTGGAATCCAAAGAGATGTGGCATTTGTAGGCAATTAGGACATAGAAGAACTAATTGCCCTCAAGCAAGTCAACATCAACACGATCAACCTACACCAAACCCCACTCAAGGAAGTGAACAACAAGACCAACAACCTGCACAAGATGCCACTCAAGGAACTCAACAAGAAGACCACCAGCCTACACCACCTGCCACTCAAGGAAGTCAAATTACTCATGATGACACTTCAACACTAGTTCAGATATTGGTCACAAATCTGTTGAATATTTACTTTATCGTTTAAGAACTTGAAACTGTCATTTATATGTATTTTGAATATGTACTTGGAAGTCTGTTATGTATTTACCAGCTACAAGTTTGTGATGTATTTTGGAAGAGCAATATATGAAATTGCTATCTAATTGTGCTGTCAATTCACCTCTGTAATTCTGCTACAGAATTTCATTTATGCTTTCCATTTCATCCATTTGACCTTTATTCTAAGCTTTGATGGTCTGAATGATGAGAAATATGACAGAATGGAGAGGTTATGTGTCAATTTTCATGTAACTATGATTCTGAGATAATTTGTAGTTTAAACAAGTCTTAATTGTTGTTTTAAAACTGCTATAACAATCCAGTTCAGGTCACATGCATTTATATGCAATTTAGCATGTGAAACCATCTTATTTGATCAATTTTTGGAACTTCCAAGTTGATTTTTAGTTGTAGCAATTTCCAGTCTAGTTTAATCCTTTGTACTAGTTTATTGGACCATTTACAATGTGTGTGCAATGTTAGATTGTTGTTTTCCTTGGCCTTTATGCAAAATCAGAAATTCACCCTTCAAATTTTACTCAAATTTGAACTCAATCAGTCAAATTTTGATTTGAACATTATTGTGTCTGTTTGATGAGTTTCACATGTTCCATTTCATGACACAAACTTGTTTCAAGAGTCATTTTACCATTTCAATCACTGAAATTCTTCTTAGCCACTGCATTTCAAGTTGTCCTGTACTGCAGAATTGGCTACTGCACAATTGCCTACTGCAGTTCCATTTGTTATTGCCACTGCAGTTCTTTTTTTTGTTGACAATATTCTTAAGGCAATTCCACTATTAAACCCCCTGCATTCCAGTTTTACATTAAGTTCCAATATGTTTCTGCAAAGTGTCTATGAAGTTTCATATTCAACCAACAACAATCACTGAATACAATCTCAGAATAACAACAAACACTATATACCAATAACAACTTCTTCTTCATTAAATATAACTTTTTCATTACAATAATATTCTCCATTAAAACAAAAGACATACAAACATGATGTTCATAAACCTCATGAAACATAAAAACCCCAAATACACCTCCCTTTTCTGATAAACTAAAACTGATTTTTTCAAAGTAAGAATTTTTCTCCTTTGCCATCCAATTGTACTATCCCTTTCATCCATATTATCATCATTGCGCCATTTGAAGTAATCACAACCTCACACTTCTTGGTTTCGAGTACGTTGTTCCAAACATCCAACGAAAACGATGTCAGGATACACCAAAGTAATCAACCCTAAAATCAATAAAAACACAACCAAGAAATGTTACCTTGTAATTACGGCAGCCCCAAAAATATATACCCTCATTCTTAGCAGTTTTTGCCATTCTTAATATGGCAACCTCTCCACAATAGCACATATGGCTGCCACCCATTCCTCTTGATGAACCACCACGCGAGGTCTCCCATGAGCAAGACGAACATTGATTCATTGACATTGGGTGGAGGAAGGATGCAATAATGCTTCGTCCAGACCTACAAAACAACCCTAATCCCAAATACCCAGCTTAGGGCACCCAAAATCAATCTTCGAAAACAAGCATTTTCAGAATATGTTACAAAGAAGAGCTTAGGGCAAATGAGAAATATCACCTCGCCTGCTTCAAATTACCTCCTCCACAATAGTTACTTCAGCTCGTTGGAGATCACCTCAACACACCTCCTCCACTTTAGATCCTTCACGTAAGGTCAGGTAAGTTGCTTACACCTTAATATGTTAATTTTGTTTTTTATTTTTCCATTTTACGAAATATTTTCATATATTTCATTGTTAAAAAACTGTATTTACCACGACACATAATTCAGTTGACAGATCACTCATCATATAACGCCGTAACATGGTACTTAATGGAAGGGACCTATTAAAAGCAAATTCAATAACTTGGGGACCAAATTAAATCACTTTTAATACTGGATACCAAACGGAAATTAAACTACCAACTTGGGGACTAAATAGGTAATTAAGCCTAAACTTTTTAAATACAAACGGGTTAAAATGTTCCCAAAAATAAGTTGGAATTAATCATAATTTAGGTTTTACCATAACTAAGTTGTTTTATAGATTCTAAATATAAGCTTTTCTATGACCTTGTTCTTCAAAATCTCCAGTTATTTACTTCATAGTTTCTACTCGTCTGTTTTTATATAATTTGACTCTAAAATTAAACAAATTATTTTTTTATTTTCTATTAATATCTGAATCTGACTCCGTGAAAAGAAAGAAATTTGTGAAAAAAAAACAAATCTTATATTTATCATTCAACATTAATAAATAATTGAAAAATAGAATAACTAAACTTTGAATAATTGCCAGACATTTTTAAAATTTTGATAACATAAAATATTGTCAAATGGGTAATGTTTACCTTTGCTCTTAAAATGTTGTTTAAAATAGGACTTAAAACAGTAATTTACAATGTATAATGTAAGAAAATTCAACTAAAGGCGTATCTTAAATACAACTTTAACGTTATTTCAAAAAATCGAAATTGTGTTATAAAGTCACACTTTATTGTTCCAAAACCCGACTCTGGTATTTTGAAAACAAAATTGTATTTTAAAAAATGTGAAAATTATTATTTCTTAACTTATTCACATATAGTAATATTTTGAAATTTCTTTTATTTTTGTAACTTTTTTTAAATTGCCTCTTAATATATAAGTGTATAAGAATATATATATATATATATATATATATATAGAGGGTATAAATTTTTTTTGTCTTTTATTCTAATTTTATTTTTTAATTATTTTTGTTTTAAAGTTGTCACCTTCGTTTAAAAATAATAATAATAAACTCTCAAGAGATTATGTAACTCAGTTAAATTTGTGTAGTAAATGTCATGTAGATTATGATCTATCAATATGACTAATATGATTTTACTTCATGAATTAAAAATCACATGCTATAACATTAAAGAACTAGCAAAAACTTTTAGCCAAGTAACTTAAATAAACAATGTCTCCCATATCACTAATATGGTTTAATTCCATAGGTTAAAAATAACATTTTCTAAAATTAAAGAACTAACAAATGCATACTTTTAGCTAAATAACTTAAATAAATAACATCTCCCATTTCAAAGACCAAAAATATATTTAAATAATTGTTTTATTATAACCATTTTTAAAACTTAAAGAGCTTTAGGTATGGTGGTGGGTTAACAGAGAACGTTAACCTATCTACCGGAATAGCATGCATTGTTTGAATATTAAACATTTTATGTTAGCAATTGTTTGAACGATGAGCCAAAATGGCTACAATTATGAAAAACTTAAAGATTAAATACACAGTAAAATTTTACAGAAATTGAAATTTCACATTTCTAAAATTACATATACCAAAAAGAAATTTAAATAATCGGCACAAATATTTTTAATGGTGCTCAAAAATACAAACATAACAAGCGAATGGTGTGATTTTGAATTTGCAGTTGTATGCGTTGAAAAATAAAATATATGAGTGTGTTTTTGGTTGAAGGAAGAAAAAATAAAAGAACGTTTATATATTCTTTTAGAAAGAACAGAGAAAATCTAGCCTCGTGATTCTGTCTTCCCCAATCGTGGAAAGTGGGTGTCATTGCACTTACACCTAAAATAAGAAGATCTTATTACTATTATTATTATTATTAATTATTATTATTATTATTATTATTATTATTATTATTAATGTTAAGTTAATCCATGTAATAAATAGTATTTATCTTTGGAACCCACTGTCACAGTCCCCTCTCCCACCACTTCCAACCAAGTCAACAAGGCAGCGTATTTAGTTGAACTTATTTCATACTTTTCTATAAAATAATTTTGTGACTTTAGTTTTATAATTAAAAAAATTAAGTAGAAGTAAAATTAATTTACTTTTCATTATTTTAAATTATTTTAAATGATTTCAAAAGTATAAATTATGATTTTTAAGTAACTTTTTGTAGTCATGATCAGATAATAAAAGCTGTTTTTTTTTTTTTTTACAAATCAACTTTGGTATTGTCTTGATAATTTAAATAAAGGAGTCATTATCTGTGTTTTTGAATAATAATTTAAAGGACGTAGCTGTTTTGTCGGATTTCTTTTGATTCCACTTAATTGGAAAGAAAGGGAAAGCCATCCATCCATGCACCAAGTTGTCTCCACTGGCAGCCTGCTTGATAAATAATAAATAATATTAAAAATAAAATAAAGTGCAAAAAGAGGAGATTGGCTCAAGGAAAAACTTTAATAAATAATAAATTATATTCAAAATCTGGAAAGTGAAAGAAAACAGAAAAATTAACAACTAGCATATGTTTTTTATTTTAAAAATAGATTTGTCAAAAGTATATTAAAAAAAATAAAACAAAAGGAAATGACGTCATGCCCTGACGTCGCTATGACGTTGGTGCATTCTGATTAACGGGTCCAGAACTTCAACTTTATTCTTTTCTTTAAATGCGTTGTTAAAATAATTGAAAATTATAGGATCGGCTAAAGGAATCAAAATTAATAAACTTTACAGTTTAATTTTTTAAAACAAATAGAAAATTAATAAAAAATTAATTTAATCATGTGATATAATGAATAGTTTAAATATGATTTTAAAAAAGTAAAAGTTTTGATAGATGTAGTTTTCCATGGCTTTCTAATTCAAGAATACCACTGTATGATCTTCACATCAATCACAATAAAGATATTATCCATGAAAAACTGAAAATAAGTTCTTTAATCTCACTTTTTTCAATATATCTCTTGATTTTTTTTCTTTTATTCCATGATTAACTTATTAACCAACTTCCATAAAATTGATTATTGTAACCTTTTTAAAAAATAACTTATTATAATGCTTAATAGGTTCTTCTATTTTTATTAAATTATGTTTAGATCACCATTATATATTTCGGAAATTAAATTTATTTATTTATTAATTCTATATAAATATGTGTGTGTTTTAAGTATTATTTTTATGTTGAAAAGTTTTCTTATAAGTTTACAGGCAGACTTAATTAAATATGTCAAGGGAAAAAATAGCTTAGTTCGATTTATATCATAGATTTTTTACTTTGTTATGTTTTGTATATTTTTTATTAAACCGTCCATTTATTCATACCGTTGCAATTTGAATTTATCACCGTGGGTTGAAATTAATAAAACAACTAACTCCACTTGATAATTTTATTTCAGAAATAAATTAAGAAGAATAGAAGGAAAAAGCTTTTAAAAAATGTAAAACTCTCACTCAGGTGACTCCTTAGTGGAAAAACAATTGAAAAAAAAAAACACCAAAATTGATTCATAGTATATAAAATGGAGTTAATGGGGTTAGAGTTCAATCTTACTGTATAGTGGGTGTATATTTCTGTATATTGATATTAATTTATATCTACTTGTTCATAAAAAAGAAAAGAAAAAGCATTCATCCACTGTATTATTATTTTGGAGGTCATTTTAACTTCTGAGATTCTAAGTATCTACTGTTTCCATCCTCATTTATAAATAAAAAATATATTTTTTCTTAATTCTAAACAAATTTAATTAGTTTTATTTTATTCAAAGATATTTTTTCTAGATAACTGTAATTAATGTCATTAATTAAATGCTCATATAATTTATTGCACTTAATTATTTTTCTTAACTAAGTTTTATATACATAATGATAGTGAGGGAGGCGGAAACATATAGAAAAAGTGGTGAATAATGAACATATTATGTTTGATTTTTACCGTCCCAATCAAAATGAAAAAGAAACTAATAAATAGAAGAAATCACTCAATAATGTTTAATATTTAAATAGTATTACTAAAATGACTCCCAAAAATAATACTTTAAAAAATATTAATTTAACTTCTTCTTTTTTTTATAACTTTAGTCCCTTCAAACATTTTTTTTTTAATCTCTAACAGTGTATGTAGACAACGTCGTGTTATCAGAATATTTTACAAAGATTCAATCAACGTCAACTTTAAATAATGAATTTAAGGTATAAAGTCCAACTATTTGAACCACTATTAACTAGTGTACAATATTAATATTAATTAAATATGATATTATTGAAGTGGGAAAAATATACAAATCGATTAAATAATCCTAGATTCTATTACGTACCTAAAAAAAGAGTAGATTCCTATGTGTGATCAATGTCGTATGTATCTATTGTGGATAAGTGTGCACCTTTTCTTTCAAAGGAAACTTACGAGAAATAACATGTTTTGTCGTCTTCGTGATCCCATTTTCGTCCACTTACAATAAATAATTTTAATTCCAAATTAACTTTATCCACACTATTTGTATTATTATACTACACATAGAGATAAATTATATTTATATAACAATAAATACATGAAAAGTAACACGCGAATGTGTACAGTGAATTTTATATTATTTACAAGATTTTATAGTTTTTTTTCAATATTTTAGTTTTTTTCATTTTGATGTAAAAGTGGAATTTCCCTCTATCATAAATTTTAATTTGATTTTCAAATTTTAAAAATAAATAGATATAATAATTTTAATAGAACTAGTTAATTTTTTTACATGTATTTAGAATGACTTATGACTTATTTATATATTATGATATATACTAATTCTAATGTTAGTTTCAAATATAGTTTATCATGTAAATGAATTAAGAGGTTCAAAAACTAAAATTATCAAAAACTTGAAATATAGATAAATTTTATAATTTTACATACGAATTTAAAAACTACAAACATATTTAATATTTAATTATTTGTTTGGTCTTCACTTTTATGTTTGGTAGAAAAGTTTTAAGTTAGTATTGATTTAAGTTTTTATTTCAATTGTATCTAAACTTTTAAAAAAAGTTTCTCTGGTTAGAAAAAGGTAATAACAAAATTAATGACATGTTACATGTTAATTTATGAGTTTTTTTTATTTTAATTTTAAAAACATTATCTACATGTTAAGTCTTTAATGTGACATGAAGTCCTATGTGGTAAAACAATGTCATATGTCAATATCAATGCTTAAATATTATTATTTTGATTTTAATTTGATTTTTATATATTTTATTTAGTTCAATTTTATCCAATTTTTTCCAAAATTAAATAATATTTTCTCTCTCCAAATTTAAACCAAATTATTATTTATCTAAATGTTATATTGATATTTATTAAAATCAATTTTTAATCTATTACATTATTGTATATTATTAATTCATATTGGTTAATGCATCTTTTTATAAGATTAAAACTAATTAATAACATTTATACAAAAAAATGTCTCTTAAAACCAAATTATTATTTATAAAAATATTATAATAATATTCATATTAAAATTTATTTAAAAAGCATGAATTAAAATATATAATAATATGTTAAAAGGTCGTTTTTAATAAAAAAATTATCAGTAAAATATTCATACAAATAATAAATTTGATTCTAATTTCTACATAGACAATATTGTTTTATTTTGAAAAACTAGGAATAAATTGAATAAAAAAACATATATATGAACTAAATTAAAATCAAGACAATAACATTTGATATTAATATATGATATTGTTCTCTCACGTGACACTGACAATGTCATATATCATACTAAGAACTTAACACATAAAAAAATAATTACAAAAATTGAAAATTTTAAAAAATTATAAAATAATTGCACATTATTATTATTACTGTTGCTAGTATATTTTTTTATATGGTTATGATTGAGACATTTTTCAATAATTAAAAAAAAAAATTAAATAAGTATTAATTTGAAAATTTTCAATTAAAATGGTTCTCAAGTATGTAATTAAGCATATGTTTAATATATACCTTTATATATTATTTTTATGTTAATTATTAGTAGAAAAGTTGGACGTATAAGTTTTTCATTTTTTTCTTCCAAACCCTTGCAACCAATTTTTTATATGTCAAATGTGAATAAAAATAGTTAAACCCGCAACCTGTGATTTGTTTCTAAGTTTTACTTCTACATCAAGCTTATAACTTGGTATACTTTTACATGTTGACAGTGAGTTCTACGAACTTTACTATTCTACCATATTTTATTTTTCTTCATTTCTTGTGTTGCTGAATTCACTCACAGACAGTGTCCGATATAATATAACGTGATCTTCACGGTTGGTTGTCTCTTCTTTGAAGCTGTATCAGTCAAATTGTTTAGCCTGAGTTAATTCTTTTGTTGAAAAAACCAAGAATATCAATTTTTCAATTCATTCAAGGATGGAATCTTCAAACGAATATAAAAAATATACCATTTTTATTTTAAATTTAATTTTTTATACATGTATTGTTGAAATAAATAACTAATCAACAGCATTTTTAAATGTGTTTGTACCACATGTTGTGATATTCAACAATTATTTATTTGACTTGTAATAACAATAGTCACGACAGAAATGTTGTAGCCGGTGGAGATAATGAAATAATTCTAATTAAACATATACTAAAGAAACCCTGAATTGGTGCAGTGGGATGTATGATACAGAATAAATAATTGTATATAATATTGAGTTGATGCAGACAGGATGTGTGGTACTAAAATATGCAATGAAATTTATGACATCTGATCCTAACTTAATGTTTCTAGAATCTCAGTAATCCTTGGCAGCCAAGTAAACAAATCAAGATAATCTTAATCTATAGCAAGTTAAGCACTACATAAAAATTTAGGGTTTATGAAAAAATTGAAACTTTATGGCCCATGCAGGTCTCGAACCTGCGACCTTCGCGTTATTAGCACGACGCTCTAACCAGCTGAGCTAATAGGCCATATGGTAAAAGTGTGAGTTTCTCAAATTTGTCATCTCAACAAGCTAATAGCTCTCAGTATAGCATACAACCATATTTGCGGCAAACAAAACTCAATCAATCACCATACTAATCAAAAAGTATAGAGCCAGAACATTACATATTTTTGATGATGATATCCCCCGTTTATAAATAGGATGCTGCAAGATGTTCCTAGATATTTTTATCAGATGGAAAATCTTTAAGATTAAATGTCATGATAATCTAGAGTAAGTGTTGCCTACCAGACAGTTTCCTATATCCCATTCTAAAAATAAGTGAGGAAAACATTCCAAAACAGGATGGATTTTAAGGATTTTGACGGTGTTCAGTCCAAAAGAAAAAAAACATTATTTGATTCCTTCCAAAGCAATTTATAGCATAAGTACTACTGAAATCCTTTTGCAAACTTAATTTTGACGCTAGGATCGGTATTTCAAAAAGTAATAAAAGTAGCTAAGGATTATACGTAGTTCTGAGAAATTCTTTTTTCTTCAGTCAAGTGCAACTCAAGCTAATTTTCGTAACATGCCAAAGGTTAAATTTGGTGTGCCATGAAGCCACAACCTTGGGATTCACTGATATGGCCGTTAAGCACGTCCAATTTCATTTTAGCAATCTTGTTACGGACAACTTTATTTGAGTTTCAGGGAATTCCCAAGTCTTCACTCAGTCATTGTTATGCAATACATTAGGAAAGTTCACAAAGAAAAGAAGTACCTTTGTTATTCTTAGCAATTCTCATAGTAGGATTTTGTTACATATTAAGTGATGGACAAAACAGAAACACGGTATTCAGTTTACCTATGATGATATATAGGATTCTACCAAGATATAATGATGCAATCATAATGGTCATCCAACTGTTTTCACATTTTGTATACAAATGCGTGCACACAAAACAAATATCATATGCCTCCTTGATTCCATGCAACCGCAAACGCGACTTTGATTAAGGCTCACACTCTCCTTTGCAAGGAATATTAGTGCAGCGGCAAACAGGTCTACCAGAAGCTTCCCACCCATTGAAGCCACGTTCCAACACCATAACGTTCTTTATCCCTGTATCTTCCTTGTTCTCCTCGAGATAATTGACAAGCCTCCTAGCACAAGTTGGGCCACGAACCTACAAAATAGCTTACGACATGTTCAGTCTAGAGAGAAACATTCTTGTATAGTACAAAAAGAGAATAGGAAGCCACGCCCCCTTACAAAAAAATTGTCAAATTCTATGAAACTTGTTTCTGACATGTAGGCTTTACGATGTAACTACTAATATGTAAAAATGTAATGTCTGCCTTATCCATTGTATCTTGGAACCAACTCAAATGAAGAAGCTTTGAAACAAGAGTTAAATATCAACTGTGTCAGTTATTAAATTCTGAAAAAGGCACGGGCAATATGAAAGCAAAAAATAATCTGAGTAAATCAGCATATGCATATAAGAAGCTAATCAATCAATCATGTAGATTGCAACTCTATATGAATAGATCATCCTCAGAAAATGAACCAGTTATAGCCTATTTAGTGACACACATTGGCATGGCCAATGGAAGACGGTAAAAACAGTCAAAAAACAATATTGCCATATTCGATTCCTTATTTTTCTTTCTAAAGGAATTGTGTCCCCTCAAATAGCTGCAGGTCTTTCATCTCAAACTGTTGCCTTTACTCGATATTGGCTTTCTTTTAGCCAAATCCCTTCCCTTCTGAAACACTTACTTTGCATCAAACTACTATGTTAGGAAAAACGAACCAACCAACAAAACGAAAAGAACAGAATATGTGACCAAACCCAAAAGAATTAAAAGAAGAGAGGAGTATCATTCAATATCGACAACTGTTACAAAGAACCAGAGCCAAGAGGTCCTTTGGAGATTGTCTCTCGGCACAACAGTTTTTCTCCCCCTCTTCTGTTTACAGCTTCTCTTTTTATTTGGTCAGCTCATTGACTACTAACAACTAGCAGCTCATCATAAATGACTAACTAACCAAATCTCTAATCTTTATTCTTTTTCTTGGAATACACTTTCCCTACTCTTGGCCTAATGCTTCATATAATCTATTAACTGATACATACACGGACCTTGGTCCCTAACTCTGTGCTAGTTCGCGTTTATTTGACTACAACAAATAAGAAAATTCAGTTATAAACTAATAATGATTGCAAAGTTAACTAAAATAAAAGTTGACATCTAAGGACACAGCAGCTACAAACCTGACAAAACAAACCCTAAAATGAAGAACAATGCCTCTCACAAATCGGAGATGCTCACAACAGAAATTCTTATCGTCATGATTTGTGCCTAGAGAGAACCAGTGAGAAGCAGGGTAAAACACTGCCATGTGATAATGAAAACCGTATTCCACCACCTCCGACTTCCCACAGACAAAATTATAAATATTTCCCTCACGACTGTCAAAACTCTTGGTTTATTTGATAACAAGCAAGTTTGGGCTAAAGTATGACAGATGACAATTTTCAGCACATGATCGATGCAATCAAATGTCCATAAAACCAACTTGCCCAGAAGTCTAACATTGTTAGACGCACGATTTTACACACTACTCGGGCAAGAAAGAGCCCTTTAAATTTGACGCATGTACAGGCTATTGCCCTATCCATCTTACGCAAAATCCAACTCCTGTGGCAAATCAAAAAGAAAAAGAAATCCAGATTCCTAAAAATTTCAGTCACACCATTACACCAATACACCCAGTGGACATAAGGATCAGGATTGGATCACTGGAATTGGAACAACATAAATCGAAGAAGCAGAAAAGACAAGTATAATAAATAATTAAAAAGAGAGAGAGAACCTGGCTTAGAGCGCAGTGGAAGACGACGGTGTCTTTGCCTTTAACAGCCTGAACGAGGTTTGAAATGTTATCGGAGAAAGTATCGCTTGCGTAATGAAGAGACCCCGATATGTGTCCATCGTAACCCCTTTCATCGTCCCTTAACAGTAACGAGTAAATAATAAGGTTTTGAACAGAGCCAATCGAAGTAAATATGAAGCAATTAACAGACAGTAAAACAGGGATAACGGTACCTGACATCGACGATGGCGATGCTTGGATGGCGCCTGAGAGAGAGAAGTTGTGTGCCTGTAATGTACGATATACTGCGAGCCATTATCTCGTATCGCCTCTCAACTCTTCTCATTTCTAATTTAACTCAAATTTCGCAACGCACCAACTCAATTTCCCAATTTTTTTTTACCTAAATCTGTGTTCTTTTTTTTTTTATATATATGTTAAGTTTAGTTTGGTGCAATTTAAGATAGAAGGAACATTCGTCCATGATGGAGACATGTTTAAGTTAACTACTGATAATTATTTTTATTGAAAGTCCGTGTTGGAAGACTATGTATACTACTATGTATACTGCAAGGTATTGTATGAGTTAATCACAAGTGAGGAGATGCTAGAAAGGAAGATTGAAAAAGATTGAAAGATTCTCAATCGTAAAGTTTGACTATGATTCAAAAATACATTATTGACAAAAGTTTCTTTGAGTGAATATATGATTCAAAAGAAAATTCCTAGAAACAAAACTCATCTTGTTAGATAATTGGTAAAGTTACTTTGTTAGCTTGTTTGTCAGCTACATTTGATAGTCAAACTCATTCTTTTAGTTTGAAAACAAACTTGGAAAAATATTATGAGTTAACTTGTTTATCCATCTCTAATGTCTTATTCACTTGAATGGATTTGGGAGAGGGTGATTGAATGTATTTGAGAGGATTCGAAGTTAATTTTTTTATTTTTTATTTGAGTGGATTTGGAGATAGGTGAGAGTGAATTTAAAAAGTAAAGTTTGTTAGAATTAGTATAGGATTTGATTTATATTACAGATTAAAAAAATATTACTTCCAGATTCACTCTTACTTACCTTTCAATCCACTCAAATAAACAAAAATATATATATCTACAAATCCTCTCAAATCCATTCAATCACTCTCCTCCAAATCCATTCAATTGAACAAAACCTTAGCAACCTATGGATAATAGAAGTCATATGTGTAATCTAGTTGTTTGCTTGGAAAATGTTCTTTTGTTTTTCTTTTAGCATAAACATCGTTATTTTAAAATTTTTTGATGTTTCTTGTAAGTGGATATTTGACTTTGGAGGTAAACCTCCAACCGTTTAATAATATGATATGTAATTATTTTTGGATCCAAATTTCACTTTAATAGAATTTCGATTTTAGTTTATTTTAGATTCGTGTTTTCGATTTGTTTATGTTTGTGTGAGGAATCTTTTAGAATTATTGTCGAAAATCTCTTTAAGAAGGGGATGATAATGATAAATTGATCAGGTCCAAAGGAACAACATCTCAAGAGAAAAAACTTCTACAAGAAATCATCCACCTCATGAAATGATAAGGATAAATTTAAGAAATAGGAAGTCACTTTTATCATTACCAAACTCAAGAGTACAAATCTTTAAGTGGTATGAATTCGAGGACACGTTCTCTTTAAGAAGAATGGTATAATAAAGGACTATCTCATGATCTTCAAGTGATATCAATTTGAGGACAAATTTAGTACGAATTTGAGAAAAAAATTATCTTCAGAAAAGATACTATGATAGAAGACTATATTCTGATTTAATACAATCCAAGAAGCTTAGAATTCAAAAGACACGCCTGACTCATAGTACAATAATAGTTTTATGCAATTAAAAGTATCTGTAATTTGTTTGACTCATAGTACAATAATAGTTTTATGCAATTAAAAGTATCTGTAATTTTCTTTTAATTTTAATTATTATTGGGTGAGTGGATTTGTTAGGCAACATGTTTAAGTTTGTTTTTGAATTTTCAAGTTATTTTTTATTTGATGTTTTAGGTTTTCTTTTATAATTTATTAGGTTGCTTAAACATTTGAGGCTATATATAAGAACACAAAATACATCTGTAGGCATTTTCGATGGTTATTATATGAAAATTAATTTTACATTAAGAGATGATTCTTTTGATTTTTGGATTAGAATTTTGGTTTTTATAAAAAATTGAATTTTTTGTCGTAAGTTTGTCTTACTTGTCAATCTATTAGTTTGAGTCGTCTTCAACTTTAATTCTTATCAAAGATAACAATCTTTGCGACGAATCTTCATTGATTTATCAATATATTTGTGGTGTTTCCATCATTGTTTTATTTCGGTTTTTTTGTTTGTGTCTTTTAAAGATTCAAATTTACTCATGACTGATGTATTAAATGTACTCGTGAAAATTTGCACCTATTTCACTTATTCCATCACAATTCTTTAATGATGTTCCAATGCTTGCAATCAATGTTCCTCACTATATATTTTTATTTTAAATGTGTAATTGTTATTTTATAAAATAAATATAGTTGCAAAACTCAAGCTTATTCATATAACAAACCAATAAAAGAATAAAAATAATTAAATAATTAACAAAATTTGAAATTTCATTTTTGAATTAATCATGGAAACTAAATACCTAATAGGGAAACATCACGAGAAATACATAATAAAAAATAAACACAAAAACTTAAAAACTAGTTTATTTACATTAAATATTTACTTTTAAATTGAAAAATCCAAAATGAGTAAAGAAAATAATGGAATCAAAATTACATTCAAGATTTAATTTAAATAAATAGTTTATTTACACCTACATATCTATATTTTAGATGTTCACACTTAATTTTTTTTTTTTTAATTTTACCTGTTAAATAACAATTTATTAAAGTTAAAATAAAATTTTATCTTATTTCTTAATTTTTTTTTATTTGATCGTTCTTTTCAAATTTAACATTTTTAATTATAAAATTATGTAATAAAATCTTTTTATGATAAAAGTATAAATGTTTTTTAATTTAATTTTATAATAATAATAATAATGTATTATTTTTTATTATCATAAAAAAATGGATGTATTTCCACTCGTAAAAAGTAAACACAATCCATATTTTTTTATTGAATTTTTTTACTATTATATGTTTTTATATTATTTGTTTACTATATTAAAATTATTATCGTAAAATGTCTTTTGAAGGGTGGGGTTAGCTAGCCACAGAGAGAGTCCAAGGTGAAAACAAATCTCATTTTAAATTATTGAAACCCCATAAAAACAGAACACATAATTTGCGCGCTTGTTTTTGGTTTACCTCCCAACGTTCAAACGGTTGTGTAAGGTCGTCTTTAGGTTTGGGGCCACTCTGCGAACTTGCTTAGCCTTTCCTCTATCGGAATGGCGTCTCCTATTGAATTCGCGGACTACGAGGAAAACCTAATCGAGGCGCCGCAACTTATTGGAAACCCCGCAGACTATGGAATCACTGAAGATGAAGAAACCGAAGAAGACGAAGACGAAGACGACGAAGAGTACGTTCCCGGTGTGGCCACCCCTAGGGTTTCGCACGACACTACTCCAAGCGTTTCATCTGATAACGTAATTGTTATCCCCGACGAATCGCAGGATTGCGTGGGAGAGGAGAGGAATAAACGCCGTAGGTTTGACGGAGGCGAGGCTTCTTGTTCCTTCGCGACTGGGAGCAGCAACGGGAGCCAAGAAAACGACCATACCGACATTGACGGTCTTTTTTGCCCTATTTGCATGGATGTTTGGACCAATAACGGCGAACATCATATCTGGTGCAACCGCATTTCCTTTGCCCTAAATTATACACTCACACACGCCCGCTCACAGTGAATGATTGTTAATTAGAAGTTTTTGTGGTGGTGAAATTGTTGAATATATGTGAACGATGTGGTGAGTTTTTTGAATTTTTGGGGTGAGTGAGTTCAGTTGTCTTCCTTGTGGACACATATATGGCATGTCTTGCATCAAAAGATGGCTTCAACAACGCAAAAATTCCAGCAAGGTAAATATACACTATGTTTAGGTGCTTTCTGAAATTTCTGCAACCTAAATTGGTTCTAAATTTATCTTTTGTGTGTTCTTTGGTCCCAGTGTCCCCAATGTAATAGGAAATGTACGTTGAAGGATGTGAGGAAACTGTTTGCTTCCCGAGTAGTTGCGGTCGAGGAAGAATCTCAGAAGGTTTGGCCATGTTTATGTGCTCATTTTGTGTGAAAATAAACCTTTTAAGAAGATAGCTTACCTGATTGATTACTTTTTCGCTGTTGGCAGAGAATTCAGTCACTTGAGGCCAAATGTGCTGCCCTTGACAGTAAGGTAGTGTGATGCTATGCAATATTATTTTACATGCTATTTTTTCTTCCTGGGCTTTGTGTGGGTTTTGAACTTTTGATTATGCTCGAATATGAATCTGTATTCTTGGTTAAAACAATATATCAAATACATTATTAGGTCAGTGATTGGTGCAATAAAGAAGAGGGATGGAAACGTCGAGAAGTCACCTTGCATTCTCAAGTTCAGACTCTTACACAGGTATGACTTCTGCATTACTATAGAATATACAAACATTTTGTTGGTAAATCTGTGGTTTTCCAAATTTGAAAACCTTTTGCATTTTCAAGTTCATAATCTTACACAAGTATCGCTTATGCATTACTATAGAATATACAAACAATTTGTCAGTAAATCTTTGGTTTTCCAAATTTGAAAACCTTTTAAAGACTATGGTTGGAGCCACTCTTATTACCCTAATATTTTATTTTATATGGAATAGATGACGATGCCATGTCATGTTTGCCATGCCACACCGTTGCATGTTCTAATCCTAACCTACTTTTTTGGACCATAACCACTCTTGCTGTTGTTGTTTGCCTCTTATAATCAGTAATTTAACATCTTCCACTCTTTTGTTACTTTGTCCGAACCTATTAGGATATAAGAAAAAGGGGGAGTAAGTTAATAGTTAGAATGGTAATGAGATGGCTAGTTATATATGAGTAGGAGAAGAGGAAATAGGAGAGAGGGAGATTTGTTGCCATTGTATTGATCAATGGTTGGCTCTTAGTAACGGGGCACTCTTAGAGGGTAACTTGGTCTCCTATTCATTGTTCTTCTCACCCTATTCCATTAAATTGTTTTTTTTCTTCTCATTTCAATTTAGTTTGTAACAGAAACCTTGCATCAAAAACCATTTTCATAGTTTCGACAATTTGATGTTGAAAATTGAGGCATTTCTTGAGGAGCATTGCGAAAAGACATTTATGCAGTTTAAACTGGTTTAAATATTTCGTCCAAATCATAAAACCCGCTTCGATCGTTTTGGATCTTTGTATGTATGGCTTAAACTGTTATGTACATTTGGCCTGTAGAGAAACGCTTATTTGGAGCAGCTGCTACTAGATATGCAGAGCAGGGAATCTGCATCGATAAGTCGCAATGGAAGCTCTCAGGGGAGATGTGAATCTGGTATTCATTCTTTCAGCATTCAAATGAGATGACTGATTTCTGCCTAATAAAAGTTGTCTCCTTTTGCTCATCCAGCACCCACTCCCACTTTCTTTCTAAAACATCAAACTCTTTTTTCAAGAAAAAGTTGCTGTTGATTTCATTGATTGCTCAAGTTTCTTTCCCTGCTAATTTGTGGCCTTGGGCACATCAACTTTAACTGAATGTAACTTGTAGAGCAGGCCCAAAGTACTATGGAAAGGGATCCATTTGTAATTTTGAATTGCAGGTATGCCATTATCTCATTTCGCCCTGACCTCTCCTACCTAACATCACCACTTTGGAAAAGTTTCACCTTGTTCTCTTTTAGTCTATCCCTATTTACCTCTTAAACTTTTTTCCCGTTAGCCCCCCAAAGTTTGTTTTAACTTGAAAAAACTATGACCATGGTTAAAGCCGTGGCATGAAACATAGAACTTTAATGGAATTTATTGAATTGATAGTTTACTTTAAACCAAACTCAGGGAGGTTAAGTGGTTTTGAAACAAAAGTTTAGGATGGTAAGCTGGGAATATGTGGAACTATTATACCGTACTTTTTTTAATCACATCTCCTCTTATAATAGGCTTATTTTGTTAGAAGAATTTTATAGTGTTGATGACTTGAATTTTATTTAACTAGTGTTTACCTGTTTTAGAAAGAGATTCATCTCGATGGTGCACGCATTTTTGATATGGACATTTCTAATCAAATTTTATTAATCGCACAAAAGCCAAAGGAAGTAGGTGGAATGCACTTGCTAACTAAAGTAAGATTCTTCAATTTGATGTATTTATTTGTATGTGGCTTTAGTTTCCCTTGTGCAAAAAGGATTTCGATTTAACTTTCATGGAAACTTGGCTTTGTAGATGAGCTTGTTGTCTCCATCTGAGATGCAAAATATCTTACTGCCTTCTGCTACAAGTGTTGTTAAAGACCTTCATATTTCTCCTTCTAATGGTAGTATGGCTCTCTTTTCTTCATTGGGGAAGAAACTATCAGTGCTCAGGTATAGCTGCATTGTGTACTAATTGGTCTTGTTTGACATAATAAACCTCGGTAAATGGTGTATTTTCCTGTGTTACAGCTTGGACAGTGGCAATCTTGTTATCAATTATGATTTACAGGTGAAGTTTGATTCAATATTTTCGTTTGGTAAACTAATAGTAAATAAAGCTTGTTGCAATAGTGTATAGTTGCTATGCTTTGTGTTTTTTCAGATTTGTATTGCTTGTATATTTAACTTGTTATCCTCCTTGAATTGAGCAACCAAAACCTTAAGGAGCCCAAAAGACGGCAAGCTATCTAAGTAAAGGTTTCCAATCTCTTTTGAAAGTTTTCTAAAGATGCTCTTTTACAGTAACCATCAACCCAACCTCATAACAAAGATAAGAAAATCACTGAATCCCAAAAAGGATGTAGTGTTGTGAGTAACTATCCCAGAAAGTCTAGCTTTTTTCTCCAACCTCAGGCACCAAATAATATCGAATAGCGTACTGCAGTAGGGCAAGGCAATCCTCGTTAGTTCCTGTCATTCTAAATCCTTGGAAACGATGTATATAAGAGGGAATTCTCCAAACTACTTATAAAAATGATTTTTAAAATAGTTTTTTCATGCACCTTCATGTGTGATAATTTACTAATTTGTTGCTCAGATATTGCAATTTATCTCCCATCATAGTTTAGTAGTACCTCTTTGTTTTTTTAACCTTGAATTCTATTATAGGATCCTGCATGGTCTTGTTCGTGGGATCTGAACAATTCGCATAACATATATGCTGGACTACAGGTCAGCAATTTGGTTTTTGTATTTATTGGATGTGGGAGCTTCAAGTTCTAATCTTCATATTAATTTCCTGCAGAATGGTTCTGTCTTAGTGTTTGACATGCGTCAAACTGTAGGCCCCATGAAATCTTTAGTTGGTTTGACTAATAACCCTGTGCATACTGTCACTTCTCTTGCACAAACTTCAAGTCTTTCTCCGGGTGTTAAAACCATCCTATCGGCATCTGCCTTTGGCCTTTGTCAGTGGAACATTGATTCTGAAGAACGGTAGGCTGCTTGCCTTGTTCGGACGTCCGCTTTATGTATATATTATTATAATTGCCTAATAAATATTGTGCAAAACTTGATTTGCTGGCACTATCCAGTTAACCCTACAATATTCAATTATGACGGGCAAATATTTCGCTTTACCCATTTTGTTTTTTGATTTGTGTGGGCCTACCTGTTGGCACAATTCGTTATGTTTTCCAAAGTATGCGACATTACGAATTGTACATTTCCAATGTTTGGTCCATCATTGTACCTTTCCCTTTTCACTCCTTTAGCTCCTATTATTCTTCATTTTGTATGACATACATGCTATCTTCCTTGCTTGTATAGCCAAAATTATTTTAGATTATTTTCTTGTGTTAGAGTCGTATTTCTTTTGCATTTTTGAAATTTACATTTTTTTTAATTTAATTAAATCAGCTCTCGACTTTGGAATGCTTTCCTGCATTTATAAGATACTATATGATGGACCATTCCTATTTTCTTCTGCGTAATTTCAATTTGGTTCCACGAGGACAGTGGTGATTTTGCAAGCAATCATGGACGAAGTGTCATCCTCTATTTGTTTTTGGCTGTAAATAGCTGTCCTAATACTTCACCTTTATTAAATGTGAAGGCCGCTTGTGGTTCCTGAAACTGATAATCAAGGAGTCTGCATATCCCTTGCCTATTGCCCTAGCAGTGATGACATTGTTGCTTCATACAGACCGAAATTCAACAAGTCGATGGATGTGCCTCTATCTCAACCGTTGGCCACTCCTCTTAGTGCTGGACAAGGAGTACAGGGCACTCATGTCTTGTTCAATAGAATGGGTAGTCATCATTTCCAAAAGTTGGGTTCCTCCCATGCAAACGTGAGTAAAATTCGACTACCAAAATGTGTAATTATGGACGTAGAGAGTCAGAGCAGATTGTTAGCATCTTGGGATGAAGTTACATGTGATTTGGTCTTGCATGAGTTGCCATCTTTTAGACTTCTTCAACAATTCAAAATTCCAGGTCAGGCCCGTGATCTTAGGTACTCACCTAGACACGGCGTACTGGGTTGTCTAAGTGAGAACACGTTGCAGGTTTTCTATTCCAAACACTCGTCGGTAAGGTAATTCTATGTTTCGCAATTGCTCTTATCACCGCAACCCTTTCAAGAAAGAAAGGGATCGTTGGCTTTGATATCTTTGTTATAAATTATTCTATATTAGAATTTAGCTGTCCTTAAGTAGTTGGAATAGTTATTTCTCTGCCCCGAGTCTTCGTTTTTCTGTAATTATGTTGTATGTTATTTATTAATTTTTTTGGTAATATTGGGGCAATAATGTACTAATGTTGATATTGCTATTGTGACAATAATAAGATAAGCACTGTCATTAATAACTATGATTACTGAAAGTTACTGGTTTTCAATGCAATAGAAAACTATTGGGTTAATTATGTTTTTCATCTCCACATGTTTTACAAATTTTACCTCTAGTTTGAGTAAAATATTATTAACCAGTCTTGGTAATCACATATGTAGTCATGCGATTTGCAATGTGGACTACTTTGTGTTTAAGATTAAAGTTTTCTTAATTGTGGATTGTTATTATGTTTATTGTGAGTTTCTGATTTTGTGTTTTTGTATAATTGTTTAGTCGCTTGTTAACTTGTGTATTGAGTGTTTATGTAGTGCCTTACTATGGTTAAAAAGAATTTGATTCAAAATTTATTCATGTGGTTTTGACATTAAATTATTTTTTCACATAACTAAGTTACATTTAAAATTTAGAATTTCCATCATTCTATTTAATACTTGTTACAAAATGTTCAGATAAATGGTTAGCATCGCCCTGGCCTACACGATGCTAAGAAAGTGGTTTTCTTTGTCCTTATCTAATTATAGGTCCCTACTTAATTGCATTATGATACGTTGAAGTTGAAGGGCTTTTTTACATTAAGTCAAATGGAATTAATCTTGAAATGTTAAATGTAATTGGAACGTGTGATTAAATTAATTTCAATTATAATTTTTTTTATTAAAATGTGGTAGAATGAAAAAAATTACTATATCCAATGTGTTGCCAATATATGCAGGCATGCATTGGGCCAGTATAGTCAGCGTAAAATTTCAAATAAAACATCTCACATCAATCAAATAACTAATCCTTAAAATATGCCAAATGAACCGTAGAAGGGAATTAATGATTAAGCAATGCTTAACCATATATCGCTTTTGGAAAACATGCAATCATTGTCACTCCATTAATGGTTTAAAAGCTATCCACCAACGACCTTTTTTTGTTTGATCCTCGCATTATGGCCCTCTGCTTTATGTATTATTATCGTCTTCCAGCATCTTCAGCCATCAATAATTCTCTGTTATTCAGGCCAAGAGTTCTATTTTCATCATTTTTAGGTTGCCAAGTAGATCGCCGTTTTCTATGTCTGCTTTCCTTTTATTATTGTTGAATTGCTCTGACATACACCACACAAGCATGATAATACTACTCTGTTTATTTATATATAACAAATAAAGAAAAATACATATTTATTGCATACGTTAATTTTTAATGGAGAAAACAAAAAAAGTAAACATGAGCAAAATACTCTGTAACTACTACTCTTTTGTAAATTTGACTTTTATTTTCTTGCAATTTCTCATCAAGATATTTAAGAACATAATTTAATTTACACTGACTTATTATTTTTTTTAAAGGAGTTTTTGGTTCTATTAAAATATGTTCAGATCAATACATTTATATTAGTTTTTTTAACCAACTATTATCTCCAATGAAGGGTTAAGCAAAATTTATAATTTAAGCATTTATTAAGAAATAAAATACTCATCTGACATGTACACACATGGATAGAATTAGTAATTTTTAATGGATTCCAAACCTCAGAGCAAAACAGAACTTTTTAAAGGGAATTTGCTGAATCATGAATCGGCAAGTGGTGTATTTGATTCATTGAATCCTGTCGAATAAACCAATACCATTGAATTTTGCCAATTAATTACGTTTATAATTTTAACTAATGGAGAAACATGAACGTTTTTTCTTATTCTTTTAGTTATGTAAAAAATAAGCGAGTATTACATTTTTTAAGAACATTTGTAAATATAATATTGGATCATCTTCGTCTGTGAAGTTAATTTTAATTAAACTTTTAGTAAGTTATATTTTCTAACCTTTTTTTATGACACACTTAGTTTATGAACAATTTTGTTTAAATACGAGGTGGGCATCAGTTTGAATTGATTTTTTGTTTGTACTTTTCTCGTTTTTTCAAAACTTCATCTGCATTATATTTTTCTATTAGAAATTCATTAAAATGGTACAAGTTTCTTCATTTGAGGTTGTGATGAGAAGATTTGAAGTGAAAGCAAAAAAAAAAAAGAAGTTTTTTTACACTCATTTGTAAATAATTTTAGATTGGATCACACTGATACCAAGTTTAAAACACTTACATTCAATTTGTGTTTAAGATATAAAATCTAAATTGTAAGGACAGAGAAAATGGCAATTTAAAGAGAGTGGATATGTGGCATCATAGGAGGAAACTAATTTTTTTTAAAATAAAAAACTATTTTATAGAAACGTAAGTTTCTCAGTTCTTTTTTTTTTTTCAATTGAAATCAAACTATGCTCTCTAAAAACTTGCTTCAAGCTCTTTCCTTCTTCTCCAACCTCTTTATATCCTTGCACAAGATGGAACCGCTGAATTTTTGTGTAGAAATTGTCTAGGCGTTCCAAGTTTCAAGAGCATCATTCTTAACCGGTCAATTTTTCCAAATCTTCAACTGGTAAGTTGAATTTCCAATTTCCATGAAACTTTAGGGCCATGATCATGTAATAGGTCTTGTTGCATGTTGCTTATTTCACTTTTACCTCAAATTCTAGCTTCAATCATGTTCTAAGAATGTTTTCTATCACCAATTGGTGATCTATAAATCCTTTTAGAAGTTTCTCTCGGTGCAAAGGTGCTGTGTTGTCATCCTGTGAACTGGATTGCTTCAACCATAGGTAAGGGAAGCTAGGCCTCTTCTCTGTTTTAATAAATTTTTGGTTGCATGATTTGTAAATCTTGTTTGAAAGGTGTAAAATGAGGCGCATGTATGAACTGTGCTGTAGATCCTGTTACTGTTGAGTAAAACCTGATGAATTTCCATATTAGAGATGTGCCTGTGAATGAGTTTTTGTATGATACTTTAAATGGTGGTCTAGAAACCGATATAAGTAAATTTCTGTTCTATGTATTAGAATGTGTATGAGATGAGTTGCTGTTTGAAATAGAAAATTTATGCATGTGTGAATTCCCTTTGTATAGATACGGTTTGTACTGGGTTTGGTTATTTTGCTTGTGAAATTCTGCTGTTCAATGTTTGGTAAATAGTGCAGCTGTAAAATTCTGTTATGAACTAGTATAGAGGAGGTTAAATATTGAAAGTAAGTAACTGATTGCAAGGAGAATGGGATAATTAGATAATTTACTCAATAGTTAAGAAAGAACTGGGATTTTAAGGTCATTTTAAGGGAATTGAGGTACCTAAAATTTGAATTAGGGGTTTCAGGTTGTTATGGTCATTCAAGACCATTTAGATAAGTCAAATGTAACTTATTAGAAGTGTCAAAAGTGATGGTTTCAAAGTCATTTTCCTTGTCTAAGTAGGAGTTCATTTGATTTTGGATCGTTTGTAGTTTTTTTTTTGAAGTGGAATTAATGTTATATATATGTTTGTATGCAAAGTGAAGTTGAAGAAGTTACATGTACATGGTTTTATATGGATTCAGTGAGATAATGTCATGGTATTTGGTGGTTCATGTCTTGAGTTAAGTTTCAAAGTAAAAGTATGGTTATTGGACGTAATTTCATGATCCTCAAGAGAGGTTACATGGTGGTGCCACTATAGTTTGTCGTGATTGACCGTATGAATGGCCGGAGTTTAGGATGGGGTTTACCTTGACATTCTAATGACCATCTATGCTCAATTAGAGAGTGATGAGTCATGTGGTGAGAATAGAAGGAGGTCCTAGTCTTGGGTGTCTCCATTTATGGGCCAAGATGAGTTTGGTTGGACTTACACTTGTGTGTGGTCGGGTGAAACCCCTCGGCAATGACTTTGCAAAGCAGTAGGGCCACAACAAGTGCACAAACCCCTGGAACTCGACATTTCATACTAGTCCGGATGGTCAAATCACGTGGTCGGTCATTGGTGTCACAGTAACGCATTTGGTCATAGTCTAGTAGTGTCATCACATGATAGGATGTTTGATTTAATCACATGTATGTATATGCCTTGCCTTTTAACTGCTGAATGATAATTAACATGTTTTTGGAACCTAGCTTACCCTTGCAATTGTGTGTTTTGTATGTGTGTGATTTTCCCCTTGCGATGATCATCCAAATCCTATGATGTGAGCAAAGGCCGATGATGATACCTCTTTGGAGCAAACACTAGACGGTGGAGATGCAACTCCCATTTCCTAGATTTCCATTTAGTTCTTCTCTTTTATTTCATTTTGAAAGACTTTATACGTATGTAAAGCATTTAAATTACCCCTTTTGGATGACTGTATATCTAATACTGTCCTCTATTAGCTCCTAACTGCTTTCTCGTACTATAATAGCTGAATCCTATTATATGTATGTCTATATAATATTTGGGATGTCACATAAATCGCCCACTTTATTATATGGATTTGAGTTTGTATAAGTAGTAAACGTGATATAGGTGGATGAGGAGACATGTAAGTCAGTCATCAAATATTCAACTATAATATTATTGATAAATCTTTTAAGAGATTAATAAGAAAAGAATAACACAAAAAGATATATCAAATTTACATAAGAGATTAACATTATACTAATTTAAAACATTAAAATAATAAATTTATCAATTTTATTTTTACATGTTATTTAACTTTGTTTTTTCTAATTAAATTCAAACTTAAATTTATTTTTGAATTCTCATTAGTTATGAGAAAAAAAAAACTTACTCTATTTATGTTTTTGAAATGAGATGTTAAATCCCAAAAAATAGGAAGCCTATAGTTCGAGTTTGTCCAAAGCTTGATTTAAATCATAAGTTATATTGAGTTAGATAAGAATGTGAAATTCTATTCAAACTTTTAAAGTGAAAACTCAGATTATGTTAGCTTTTTACAAGATAGACGATGTTCATGTAAAAAGGTATATATTTAATTTATGTCCATAATTTAATGGCCTAACATTTCATTTTTCCTGCCTTTGAGATGACTTGATATAAAACTATAATGCATTGGCTAACCTGCCTAATTAGTTTAAACTTCCAAGCTCAATTTGTATGGTTTTACTAACTAATCCTAATTTGAGATGATCCAAAGAGTTGAAAAAAATACAAATTTAATTATATTAAAGTTTAAAGGTAAAGTTTTACATTCCATTAAGAAAGTTTAGGATAGGTTAATTATGAGATGAATATAAACAATTAGCTACTGATGAAATATATAATAAAACTGAATTATTATAAAAATGAACTGAATTTTAAAATTAAGTTATTATAAAATTGAATTAAATTTATATTATAATTGAATTGAAATTAAATTATATTATTGTCCAACAAAACTGAATTAAGGTAAACTATTTTAAATGCTCTTGAAGTGTTAGAAGTATCTAAATTATAGGATCAATTTGGTTTAGTTTAATCTTTTCTATATAGCCCTACTGTTGCATACAATAATAGATAATAAAAAACTATATAAACTCGAACTTAATTAGAATCGCGTATATAGAAAACTATTAAAAAGTTAGTTCATTTTACTATATTGAGAAAAAACTAAACATACAATGCAAGGGATAAAGGAGTGAAGAAAGTATATACTGAAAGAGACAAACAAATTCTAAAAATCAGAATTAGATTCTTTTTACATTTCAAACATCAAGTTAACATTATTTTAAAATGATTTTGACTCCTCACAGTTAATAAGGACACATGCTAATAATTTTTCTAAAATAAAATATATCTTTAACACGGTTTTTATGACCTCTTAAGTATTCTATTATCGAATAGAAATATCTATAACATTACCTGTTTAAGAAAAAATCTAAAACCAATTATTAATACCTAACACACGTATTATGGAATGGACAAAAGTAATGTAATTATTTATCCATTAATAAAGTTTTCCATATGATTTACATGCTCTTTTAAATATTCCCATTTCCTTTTCAATTGCTTTCCAATGAAACCAAAGGTCCACAACCTCCTACATAATCATGCTACAATATAATATATATTTTTCATGCAATAAGCTTTTCCATGGTAGTAATAAAGTTTCACATGCACCAAAAAGTCATGCAAGAAAACACACTTACCCCCCTCCCCATAACAGAGATAGAGAGGTTATGGTTTTCATCATTGAAATGACAATAACATTATTAAATAAAGTGTGTGGTTTTTTAGTATTCGCACTCAATGGAGCCACATTCACCGACCCATTATTCATTTCATTGGACATAGACATTCATATTATTCCTTTTCCTTCTCTTTCTTTTTCTTTTCCTCTGTCTAAAAGAAAGAAAAAAAAAAAACACACACACACAATCTTCCAAATATTCTCGTGTCTTGAGAGCCTTGGATGCACAACCCCGTACACTTGCATTATGCAGCTGCCAAGCCAGGGGCCCCATCACAACTGACCCACATAAAGTAAATCAAACAAAAAAACAAAACAAATCACAAGACAACAGTGTTTTAGTTTTCGCGACCAAAAAAAGGTAACATTTTTTTCACTCCCAAATGCTTGAAAACTTTGAACACTTCAAAGTTCAACCCCAACACTCAGGTGTTAGACTGTGATCTCTCTTGGGGTCTTGACAGTAGTTATAAACCATCAGGTATCTCTGCACCCATCTCATGGCTCTGTTTTGTTGTCTTGTCAACCCACCAGACCTATATGGTGAGGCTGAAACTGGGTGGCACCACCGTGGTGCATAGGCTGAGCAACCACTAGCTTTGAAGTTCGAATACTTTGCCACAAAGGGTTGGTATTTGTAATCAGCTTTGTACTTTCCATCTTCAGTTGCCCATGATGAAGCATCCCATATTGAACCATATAGCCACATTGGCCTCAGAGGAAACGTTGCACCACTCTTCCTCGGGTACCTTCTTATTGGCACATCATCCACTAGGAATCTGACACGCAATTCGATGTCAGTGAAAGCAATGTTAACCGGGTAATACAAATCAGACACACCCTTTTTTAAGATTCACCATTTGCACCACTCAACACTTGAAACTCATTTTATAATTACGGTTCTCTAAGGAACTAGTACATGTACATCAATTAATTAAATGTCACTTTTAGCTTTTTCATTAGCTGGGAGTCAGCAGATTTTGCTTACCCCACACTTTGATGCTTGGGTTTTTTGTGCCACTCATGTGACCTTGATTCTACCATTTTTCTACATGATTGTCTATTCCTGTCAAATCCCTACTTGCCTTAACTTCATCTTACAAAAATATCAGTCCGGTTATATCATTTTTCGATAATCATATCACTTATTTTTAGTCCTTTTCTATATAGAAAATTATATCAAAAAAGTATTCTGAATATCAAATGTCTAGCCAATCAGTTTTGGCCAGACCGTGATACCTTATGATAAGAACCAATCAATCTGATGCCACATACACAGAATCCAATCTTACTAAGCTCTTTTGATCTTCACTCCTACCTATCTACTTCAGAAGAAAACGAAGTAGTTCCTACCTTGTCTATACTTTTCTTTTGTATTAGGACTGAAAATCTATGCATTTAATTTCAAACAGAGCCACAGTCACACACATACATTCAGAAACAGTAACAGTGTATTATGTATAGTGACTCACATTATTTCCTTGGGACTCCACAGAATAGCATAGTGATGAAAATCTTTGGTAGGATCAAACCAGAGATGGAACTTCATCTCTCTGCCTATAATTCTCCCATCTCCACTCCCTCTTATATAAACATTCGTCTGCAAAGTGTAAGGCTTTCCAAATGTTGTCCCAAGAAACTCGATGTCCACTTCATCATGGAAACCAGGATGTGCTTCATTGTTTGAGAGCTGCCATTAGTCAAATAATCATTATATTCACTAATAACAGTAATTAATTTCAAGTTAGTTTCAACCGAGAACACTTTATTATATGATCTCTCGAGGCCATATCTTACATAGAAAGCTGTGATAACTCCTGCAGTATAGCCAGGTTGGACCTTAATGGAAGCCCCAAAGTAACCGGATCGAAATGGCCTTACCGACTTGAAGCCACTTCCTGTTCTCCAGAAACAAAGCAGTGAAGGTGGATTAAGATTTCAATGATATCATGCAAGAGAAAGAGAGAGCATTGAAAGTGATCGGATTCAGACCTGAGGTTCTATCAAGCCAGATCGTTAATGCATTTTGGTCTAGACTTTGGTGCTGAGGGCCCCAGAGATTTCGAAACCCTTTGTAAAAACCCATAGAGCTGAATTTGGAACTTGGCCAGTAGCCAGGTGAAGGTGGCCAATAGGCATTGCTTGAAGGGGCCATCAAGATTAAAATAGCAAAGAGAAAGAGAGCCATGAAGAAAAGCTAGCTAAAGTGTTAGCAGAAAGGAGAATGATGCTGTTTTGTATAAATGAAAGTTGTGAGAGAGAAACTGCTCAAGGTAAGGTGCATATGGGAGAATAGTGTGGTAGTCAGTTTGATATAAATAAGAAAAATAGTGGGCCCCCATTTGAGATCGAATGATGGTATTATGGAGGGACTGGATGAATTAAACATATCAGTAATAATTATTTATACATCATTAGAGACAAAATGGAGGTCTTTAATAGTTGGATATCATATCATTGATTCAATTAGACCTTGCATTTTTCACAGCTTTAGGTTAGTGTAACTTTCTTTTTTCCCACAGGAACTAATTTTTCACACCTCATCTATTTATGACACAAAATCTGTAAGCTAGGTTGGAAAGCTTGAAACAGGTGATGGGATCCAGAAGGGTAGATGGATGTGCCTTAAATGTGGCTCTTTATTTTGTGTTGCATGGCTTTCACATTCAAACTAGAACCTAGGCTTGTGTCTGTAGGCTTTTCCCTTTTCATTGAAGGCTACAGGTATTTTTGTCTGAGCTGTGAAAGCAATAGCTGGATTAACCCCATCGCTTGGTGCTTTTCACCACACAATTTCCCTTCCCGTTGTGTCACTTACCATTCAGTCAAGCATAAAATGTCCATATAAGGACCAAAGCGAGCCAATGAATAAATGATAAAACAGATAAAAGTTAAAACGAAAGGTAATGTGGGGCAGATTCTGATTTAGTCAATTCTCATGAATCAAAGTGAGTAACGGTGTGTTATAACATGTGAATTTCATCAATGGAGTGGTGGGTCAGTAGCTATCCATTAATGGACCCCAAAGCTTTATTTGATTGAAAATGGGGGCACATGAATGATTGATCGACACGTATAGTAATCCTTCTTATTCATGGTAGAATAATATACCTTATATTCTTAATATGTTGATCAATCAAGAAAATGAGTCCATATAGGTTGCAACCAATGCACATTTTTGGTACAAACAAACCTTCAGAATAGGGACAAGTACTAACCATACTGAATTTAACTTCAATTGCCCTCAAATGTTTTTTTTGGTACACTCACTGTTCTGCTAATAACTCAGAATTTGTTAACTATGCCATTATAAATCCAAATATACAGATAAGTAGACTGAGAGGAAGATCATGTTGTATGAGTGAATTTAGATAATCAAAACAAAAGTGACCATGTTAAAGAAATCTGTGGTGAGCCAATGAATTTTGTCTGCTAATGGAAGCAGAAGGTTCGAATTGATCTTGTGAATCAGTGCCCCATGAATCCAACTACAATTTAAGTATGAGGTGTTGAAGTACATGAACTTGAGGCATGCATGGTTCCCTTGAAAAAAACCACAAAATCACAAAACACGGAGGTACTATTATTGAGCACAAGTCTTGTTATACACACGGCTTGAAGAATTGGTAGAAATAATAATAACCCCACAAAATAGATTTGAAAGTAACGGCAGGTAGTGCAGTCTCAAGCAAGCAAATAATTAATGTGCTGCATAATGGGGACTTGTGCTTCCACAATTTTCAATTACAACTTGCAAGAGAGCTTCTTTCTTGATCTCTATGTGTAGACAAATTTTACAAGATTGGGGCAAGCACTGTTTTGTCGGTCACACACGGAGGAAGGTTGGAAGATGGTGGCCAGTAGGGTCACTTTGGCCGACAAGTCAAAAATTTCAATACTTCACTTCTTGTAAAAACTCTGCCAAGTCAAATTAACCTTCTATTTCTAAGCATTCTTCTTTCATCAGTATGAATAATTTGTGTTTGTCATGTTTTAGTATTAGTAGGCTCAATGTGGATGCTTTTGCTCTAATCACATTTTTCATCCAACAAAAGCCTATATCATAGCCTTTTTCACACTCACTCAGCCTTTGCTTTTGAATATGCCTATAAGCTAATATTCATTTTGTTACAATCACCTAATGATATGAATGTATATGAATTCTGTTTTTCTACATATAGGCTCACATGAATGGCATAATCACCTCAATTTTTAAAACTATATATATATATATATATATATATATATATATATATATATATATATATATATATATATATATATATATATTTATATATATATATATTGTGCACAATAATTGTAACAATGCCAACATTACACTTGTATCCTTAAAGTTTTTGCTCAAGTGGGTTTTCATATATAATCTTCTTTTTTTTCTCTATTTTAACTGTTCATCTTCAGTCTTTTACATTACAATCAAACATTCTTCTTTGAATAATCAAAAGGTTAATTGGATTTACTGAAATTTGATGCACTTAACTCACATTTATTATGTTAATTTAATTTTAAAATATTGATGCAGATTATAACTTTAAAGTTGCACTAACTTTCACGTAAACAGCTAGTAGGAAGCATCCAATTCTGAAGTAGGTAACCACTACAGATCCTTATATATATATATATATATATAGACATGTTCATCACGTAACTTCGTGGGATGAAACATATAAACTTTCTTTTTAATTATGACATTTTCTATAGTATTGTGATTTATTTTTGTCCACCGACTAACAGTGAAGGCTAACCTTTTTAAGACCTATGTTAAGAAATTAATATTTATTATTTTCAACAAAATTCTCTTGAAAAAATAAACTATTAAATATGTAAGATTTTCAAATTTAGTTCGTTTTTCTTGTTAATGTTTTATTTTTAATTTCTTTTTAATACTATTTTTTTTTTCATAAGGGATGAGCCAACTTCTTTATCTACTGACCTTGGAAGTCAACCAAACTTATTGAAGGTAATAGTAGCAAATTTTTATCTTGTTATTGAAGTGATAATAATATAATGTGAAGGTGTAAAAGAAATATTCTTTTTATGGTAAGAAAAATGAAAGATATTCTAATTATTCCATTAATATTTTAATAATGATATTTATAGTGTGGTAATGGCATGATATAAACTTATGAAGATTAAAATTACTAGTTATGTTCAATATGTAAAATAAGAATTTGTTTTTTTTTTTAATTTTATAATTATTTATATTATATATTTTTTAAAATTATGAGATAATTTCTTGTTTTTTTATCTCATCAATATTAAGATAATTTTGATCAATCAGGTTTTTCTTTCATGTATTTTTTTTCCTTTTAGTTGTCTAATTTTTCCGTTTTTATTACATATTAGTAGTTATGTTATAATATGATATATTAACTAAATAGATTAATTTGTTAGTCTGGATACCTAGTTATATGTTATTTTTAATCAACTCTACGAGTTCTTAAACTTTAGTTATCTTTATATTTTTTTTACTAATATATAAAAAAATTGAGACTAAAAGAGTTAATTACTTGTAATTGGGTAGTACATGAATAAATTTGATGGTTAGAATTGGATTAAAGTTTGAAATAATTAGAATATAAATTTATAGATAATTTAGTATGAATAGTTGAGTTAATTACAGCTATTCATGTATATATAATAGAGTAAGGTCGGTGAATTATATTTTTAATAATTTGAAATATATTCCCATATGTCAAGAATATACCAAAATGAGTTTTATATTTGAATTGAATAGACTATTATTCTGTTGAAATTGATGGTTTCTCATTTGATTTTAAATAATTTAATTCTCACATTGTATTAGAAAAATGTTTATTTATAATTGCAAAACTTTTTATAGACAAGTGGTTTATGCATCTCTATACCTATTTGGATTGTTATATAATTATTTTGTGTTATGATATTTTTATTTAAGTGATAATTTGATCACTTAAGTGAATTTTAAATTCAGACAAATATTTTTCTTTATTATTTAAATCTTAATTTGATTATCTAAACAAAAAATCATGATGAAACAATTTTATTTATTTCTTTAGTTTCCGTTCAAATGAAAATATTTTCTCAAGAGACATTTCTATAATAAAAGACATATACTTGCATTCATAATTATTAGACGTGTTATAATATGTATTATATATAGTATATGACATTATATATAGATAATTTCATGGTGTTATATGTACACATCAAAAAGTACTTAAAAAGATATAAAATTGTATAATATATATAATAAGTATGTTTGTACATATATATCTACCATAATGATTGTATTACTATTAGGTATGAAATAATTATATTTATTTTTGAAAATAACCTAAGCTTAATAGTTTAATTTTAACTTGTAAATTCTCATTTCATTCTTAATTAAATAAATTTTACTGAAATATATTTTATGAAATTTAAGATACATTAGAGTGATAATGATAAATTTGAGAGTGGTGAATACTTAATCTGTAATTACTTCTTTATTTTATATAAAGACTTCATAACAAAATAAATAAACACGCATTTCAAAGTAATTCAGATAACGCATATTTTTTCCATGCACCCGATCAACAACCATTCCGAAGGGGCAGACAGACAAACTAAAAACTATTAATATTTTAGTTTAAATAATTCAATAAGAATAATACATTTACACTCATAAATAATACACTAAAGATTAAAGATATTCTACATAAGTTTTTAGTTATTTTGAAAAATATTAAATAATACTTTACAATGAATATTTTTAATGATTCTTTTCCCTTGAGGAATAATGTTTCTTTAGAAAAAAGAAAATGGGTTCCTGAAATAATATAATTATAAATTATAAAAACTGGTAAAAAGATATTAAAAACATATATTGTGGAAGAATATAAAATTTTGAACATCAGAGAGTTTGATAAGTGTTTTAAAATAATAAAATTGATTATTTTAATTTTAAAATAATTTAATAAGGTTTAATATATATTTTGATCCCTCTTTTTAGGCGTTTGGTTCAAAATCATCCTACGTTTGAAAAAAGAGGTCCCATATTTTATTAAAAATTGTTCATTATGGTCCTTTTCATAGACGGCGTTAAAATCTTAACGGCACAGTAGCTAGCATGACAAAACCTGTCTGAGGTGTTTATTTGGATGCTTACGTGGCTTTGTCAAATTATTTTAATATGTATATATTTAAGAAAAAATTAAAATGACGAAAAATAGTTTAAGTGTGGGTTAAAGTAAAAAACCCTTATCTGATTAAGCCATTTCTGGGGTTTTCATTGTTGTAAAACTGGTGATTATTGTTGATTTTGCTCCTGATGTTCTTGTTGTGTTATTTGGGGGTTAAGGTTTAATTTGATTTTGTGTTAAATATAGGTATTTTATTCGATTGACGATGATCTTGTGAATTTCTGGGTATTTGGGGGTTAGGGTTAGGGTCTAAGAATTCTATTGCAATTTTTGGGTTTAACAATTTGGTGAAATTGATCTTGTAATCACTATGGCGCGGTGATTCAATGAAGGTCAAATTTGAAGAGCGTACGTACATGAGGTAAGCGTTGCTAACTCTAGCCTACTTACTCGATGTTCTTATTGTTGGATTTGGGGGTTAGGGTTTGAGGTAGAAATAGAGGGTGGAGTGGAGGTGGAAAGTGATGGTGGAGAGGAACTGGATGGTGGAGTGGAGGTGGACAAAGATGATGGACTGGAGGTGGAAACTAATGGTGGAGAGGAGGTGGATGGTGGAGTAGAGGTGGACAAAGATGGTGGACTGGAGGTGGAAACTAATGGTGGAAACTAAGTCAGATATCTATCATGTGTTTTTCGCTGATATCCATTTGGGATCAAAGTACACAGTTTTAAATTGAAAAGGGGACCACATTGCACATTTTTTGACCAAAGGGGAAACTAAATTTAACATTACATATAAACACCTGAACGTTAACATTGAGCTTCACCTTCACATTATTTTTGCGTTTCTGGCTTGTGCAATTTACAGGTTGGTGCCCATGGATGTTACTTGCGAACTAGGGTTTCTGCGATTTGGGTAGTGATTATGTATGTTTATGGTTTGTTGCAGGTGTGAATTGGGTTTCTAGGTGTTGCGATTGTGATTTTCTTGCTTATATTTGGGTTGGAATTTCTGGTTTGCAGGTTAGAGATTTTGATTCAGTTCTTGCTTAATAGTGGTTAGGGACAACACATGGTGGAGATTTTGCCCTAATTATTGGCGACACGATTTAGGGTTTCATGGTGGTTAGGGTTTGATTTCTGGGTTTTTTGTTGTTTTTCTCTGCTTTGAATCGTAGGTCTGTGTTGATGATGGTGATGGCGACATGGTGGCCTCAGGGTTTGGTGGCGGTGCATTTCGTTCTGCAGCAATGGTAACAACACTGATTAGAACACCACTTTCACCACAATGTTGAACCCAAAAATGGCGAAATCGCTCTTAGATAACGGTAATTTTCTTTAACCCAGACTTAAACCCACCACCTACCTTACGTTATTTTATTTTATTTTTAAATATTTACACAGTGCAACCTCTTCACAGTGCCACGTAAGCTTCCAATTTAGCAGCTCATCAACGTTTGGCCACGTTAGCATATGCACCGTTATTATTTTAACGTCGTCTTTCAAAAGGACAATATTGAACAATTTTTAATGATATATAGGACCTTTTTTTCAAAAATGAGACTATTTTAAACCAAACCACCATAAGAAAGGACCAAATGATGTATTAAATAATTTAATAATATAGGTTTCCATTCACTCATCTTGTAGAACTCCTTTTATAGGTATTTATTCCCCTTTCATTAATCTTACGAAACAACTTTTGTTATCAAATAGTATCGATATGATGATGATCAATTTTGATCAATCAAAATTTTAATTATATTATATATTTTTTTTCTTAAATACTAATTTAATTTTTATTTTCGTTGAATTTATTTGATGTGATTTTCCTTTTTTTTTTCGTGGTTAATGAGGCTTCAATTTTGGTTAATTTTTGCTAATTTAGTCCTTTTTTTTAAACGCCATTTAAATAGTTAGCATATGTGTATAAGGTATATCACCTGTTTTTTTTTTCTTAATTTAAAATAAAATTGTTCACGTTTCAAATTAACATTGTGTGAGTAGTATGTGCACCACATGTCAATGTCTTATATTTCATTCTGTTCATATATTTGTTATTTTGATTCAATTAAGTCTTAATTTTTTTAAAAAGAACAATTTTTTTCATTTCTAAATTGAGAGTAAATTTAAGTTTTATACAAATGTTATAATAATATTTTTATTTAAATGGACCAAATTTGTTCTTCCCAAAATTGATATCAAATTTATTTTTTATTAAAATGGTACACTGATATTTTTATTAAACTTCACTGTATTATTAGAATATAATTATTAGATTTATGTAATTCATCAATAGGTTTAAAAAATAGGGTTAAAGTTAGTTTAAAATAAAAAGAAAAATTCTTTATTATTTTTTAAACAACACTAATAGTATTTTTTACATGTAGCAAAAATCAAACATAAGTCTAATAATTAGCAAAATGACTAAATTAATGAAAATTGAAACCTTATTGGCCATGAAAAGAAAAGTTGATCATATTGATAAATTCAACTATAATAGGAACTAAATTAGTCTTTAAGTCTTTTCTCTGACAAATCTCAAGCTCCTTTTATTTATTTAGTTACATTATAAGTACGAGTTTTTTGTGCTACATTAGTATTAAAGTCAAATAGATCATTTTTTTCTAGATTATACTCTTGATTATAAGTTTGGTCAGGTTTCTATTGAGAATCCAAATGTTAGTTTAAGTTTAACACTTGGTAAATTAAGTAACGTATAAGGTAAAAAAAAAACTCATAAATCCATTCTATTAAGGTTTTGGATAAAAAATAATGTCAATTCTTTATGTGTATTAGGCTTAAGTTTCATTGGTGTTGTATCTCTTTAACGGACTTCCTCTCTAAAGATCTATAAAACTTTGTTCGCTTAAAATGATTTACTAATTGAAAGAGATATGAAAAGACACATTTGCAAAGATTTGTCCTGTTCGTTTGTAAAGAATTGATGTTGAATTAAAGTATGGATTTGCGGGATCATTTCAATACTTCATCCCACATAAGAGAGGAGATTTGCACGAGATAAAAGAACATTACATTATTATCCCTATTTAAAAATTTCCAACGTGCAACTGAGGTATATTGGAAAATAGAAATATTATTTATTTAATAATTTCTAATTTGCAAAATGTTAGCTATTTAATTATTCAATAATAATAACAATAATTTTAAAAATACATTGTTTATATTATTTAATAATTTTTTTGAAATTTAATATTCCAAAATAATTTTTATCAAAAAAATATTTTACTCACAAAAATCATTTTATATTACTATTGTCAATAAGGTTAATTTAGTAATTTTTATTTTTTTATTTATTTAAACTTTTTTATCTATCACATCCGTCAAATTCTATCTCAATTTTCACAAACTTTACGGTCAAATTCACTTTCACTCATCTTCAAATCCCTTAAAAAACACTCAATTTACTCTCAAATCCATTTACACCCTCACCCTCAAATCCATCTCTTCAAGTGAACACACCCTAGTGGAAGTAAAGTTTATAGAATTAGTATATTATTTAATTTATGTGTCAGATTAAAAAAATTTACTTCAAAATCCACTCTCACTTACCTCCAAATCTACTCAAATAAACAACAAAATTTTTTATCTTCAAATCCTCTCAAGTCCCTGCAATCACTCTCTCTCAAATCCTTACAAGTGAACAAGGCATAAGTGATATATCATATTCCGTAATAAATTTTAGTGACCAACTCATAAGAACACAATATAGTTTTTGTATCGAAAATCTTCATGACAAAAAAAAAAAATCAAATAAGCATGTCATTTAGTAAAGTTAAAAAAGTTGAAAACATATAAAATAAAAATTCATTATCAATTTTGTATTAAAAATAATGTCAAATCTCTTATGTAAAGACGCATCCATTTGTCGTTAAAGTTAGAATTTCTCTAGCTTATGTAAGTGTTTTTGGCCTTCCATTAAAAAAACACACACGAAGTAAAGATACTTATTTTTAAAGTATCATTAAAATATAGGATCTGATATTATATTTTGAAACATGCAAACTATATTATATACTTTTAGCCTTTTATTTCCAAACATTTTTATATAGATGTAGTTCTATTATATTGTATTTATTTAATTACCAGATGCAATGCTTTACAAAAATTTATATCGAAATTAGGTTATGAAAAAACGTTGGCACTATTGATTTTTTTGTCTTGACTGAAGACAGACCACCTAACTATTAATACCCTCAGATGTTGTTGTTGGTATTTTATCAGTTTATCTGATATTTATCGTAAAAGACGGAATATCAAATCCCTTTATAATGCTAAAATGTGTCTTGCGTACACGAATTGCTTTGTGTCAAATTATATGCTTATACATTTCTGATCAAACTCATTATACAAAAAAATAACTTTCTTGAAAAGCCATAAATATTTTAGTTTTGTGCTTAGCAAAATATCATGTTTTATGAAATACATGAAATATGGCTTCATGTATATCTACCACTCCAATCACGAATCCAATTATTTGAAAATCTGTTCGAGAATTATTATACAGATGTTATTATGCAAGAAACAAATAACCATACAAATTGAAAAGAAAATACATACTTTTTATGATGATTGTATTACTAGCTGTCATAGAAAAAAAGTGATATTATTTTATAACGGTTAGAGCTTTAATTATCATAAACTTTTTTTTTTGTATATTTTATTAGTTCTTTTATGATAGTTTCTATAATTGTTATAGAAAGTAAATATTTTACGATCATAAAATATACAAATTTTCTTTGTCGTTTTATCTGCATTAATACAAGTCTGTTAAAAAACAATATACTTAAAATTAATTATGTTTAATATTATCTGTTTTAGAATCTAAAATTCTTATTATAGTTTTGTTGTTAGAAAAGATTTTGATAGTTGAAGAAAAAAAAATAACATTTAAAATTATCATGAAACTATTGGATCTAAAAACAAAAAAAAATATTCACAAAAATAATAACATCGATTAAAATTTTCATATGTTAAACAAGTTTTGAGTATGAGAAATTGTTTACAGAGTTTTGCAAATGCGAATTTATAACATTTAATTTTATGGGAAATTATAATTAATTTATGAAAATTTTCATGATGACATACAATCCTTAAAAATATAATATATATATATATAAAATATAATTGTAAGGAGAATAAAATCAAACAGGGGCTGCTTGTAGTATACATGATGCTGGAAATATCATATGATGGGAAATGATTTCTAAAAAGCCTTTTGACAAACTTTGTTAATACTAAAAAGGCTTGTAGAAGGGTAACAATCCCATGAGTTTGGGACATTTTGAGAGCATTGTGCCTCCTTCACTCATTTAGGTTTTAAAAAAATTATATTTAACAATTGAATACCGTTTAACAATTACAGTTTTTTTAATAGGAAAAATATATAAGAATGAGTTCATAGTATTTTTAATAAAAAATTTACAATTATAAAATGATTTTTAGGATTAATATATCAATATTTCAAATTCTCATGAGAAATTCAAATTCTTATCTGATGAGAAATTCAAATTCTCATGAGATATTTCAGTTCTCATCTCATAAGATAAGAATTTCTCATGATGAGATGAGAATTTAAATTTCTCACGAGATGAGAAATTGAATTTCTCACGAGATGAGTAGTTGAATTTCTCACGAGATGAGTAGTTGAATTTCTCGCGAGATGAGAAATTGAATTTCTCGCGAGATGAGAAATTGAATTTCTCGCGAGATGAGAAATTGAATTTCTCGCGAGATGAGAAATTGAATTTCTCGCGAGATGAGAAATTGAATTTCTCGCGAGATGAGAAATTGAATTTCTCGCGAGATGAGAAATTGAATTTCTCGCGAGATGAGAAATTGAATTTCTCGCGAGATGAGAAATTGAATTTCTCGCGAGATGAGAAATTGAATTTCTCGCGAGATGAGAAATTGAATTTCTCGCGAGATGAGAGATGAGAAATTGAATTTCTCGCGAGATGAGAGATGAGAAATTGAATTTCTCGCGAGATGAGAGATGAGAAATTGAATTTCTCGCGAGATGAGAAATTGAATTTCTCGCGAGATGAGAGAAATTGAATTTCTCGCGAGATGAGAAATTGAATTTCTCGCGAGATGAGAGAAATTGAATTTCTCGCGAGATGAGAAATTGAATTTCTCGCGAGATGAGAAATTGAATTTCTCGCGAGATGAGAGAAATTGAATTTCTCGCGAGATGAGAAATTGAATTTCTCGCGAGATGAGAAATTGAATTTCTCGCGAGATGAGAAATTGAATTTCTCGCGAGATGAGAAATTGAATTTCTCGCGAGATGAGAAATTGAATTTCTCGCGAGATGAGAAATTGAATTTCTCGCGAGAGGAGAAATTGAATTTCTCACTAGAATTTGAATTTCTCATTACAATTTCTCACACGACTAATAAACATATTTATTTGTCTCTAATACTAATGTTTAAGGGAAAATAAAGATATCATCCAACACGGCCAAATATGTTATAGAAGCAGAGATAAAGAAAAGAAAAAGAACAATAACACATCATTGCGAGGAGGATATCTAAGAGCATAACAAGAGAATATATTCTTGTTCACAAAAATAGTCTATTAGTTTCTTTATTTTGTATTTCTAAGACATTAATTGTATGACTTTTCCTTTATTTTTCTTTATTAAACAAATGCAAATAGTAATTTTAGTCCAGGTTGTACTTGGGCCTATCTAGTATAAATGGAACGAGGTGATGCAACCGATTGGAATGAAGCAAGAAGCATGAGGCAATATTGAAGCCCAACAAAAGCCCATGCTAAGTTCGGACATATGAAAGACAAGGCAAGGTCAATGTGAGCCGAGCAGGGAGAGTGTGACAAAAGCATGAATACCATGTATGAAATTTACACCAAAATGAAATAATTTATAACAAAGTTGGCTCCAACCAATAGTGCGCTTACAAGAGAATTCTATTCCTTTATATCTTTATATTGCTTGGTATTCAGGTAAGAGTTTAAAAGAAAAGCATTAAATATAAGTGCTGGTTTTAATTTTACTTAATTAAAAGCATGAAGAAGAAACTGCAGAGAAAAAAGAATCAAACCTGTATGACCAATCTAAAATAGGATTCACCCTCATGAAAGGTGGCCCCACCCAGGTGAACTTGGGGAGAATTGTTCTTGACCAACCTGTAAGGTAGGAGCACACATCTAAGAATAGAATACAGTTTTTTATAAACTATATGGTAATAAATTCGTTGAAATCAAGCATACATATTAAGCTTTTACTTTTTACTAAGGCCATACACTTGACGTTTTGTTCAAAATTGACTCTGAATGGACATGTTTGAGAATAACCTTGAGGAAGTAAAAGTGGTAAATCAAGATTCTGATACGTAATTTGACGAATATTTAAATATTGTATAGAATAGAAATTTGAGACATTTTTTCAGGAATGTGTTAGTGTTAGGCTTTTGAAAACATTTTCAGGTTTGGCCCAATATATGAAAAGATATATTTTGTAAGAACTAATAATAAAGGTAACCTCAAATGAAAAAAAAAAAAAGACAATGTATACCGCCGAACTTCTTGATCAATTTCAATATTCACATGCATTAGAAGATCTTTACAACAAGATGATTTTCCACATGTGCCCCAATTATCCTTTCCTCAAAACTTAGAGTGATCTATTTATCCATATTCTGATTACTAGTGGGTAGAATTCTGGTGATTTTCAAACTAAAAGCAAGATTATACAGAAATTGAGGAACCTAAATTATGCACAAATTCCAGTGATTTTGAGCTCGCTATAACATGGAAAATTGCAGGTTTAGCATTTAAATATTTAATGCATGCTAAAATTGTTCAATGATTGTAGTATTGGCACATCATAAAGTATACATAATATGTATAATGGTCATTTATTAATGAGACTAATAACTATGCTGAGGTATTCTAGGAGCACTAGAAGTTATGAGCTAATGCAAGCGCCATTTTATGGTATAATAAGCATCGTTCTTGTGATGGTTTAAGCTATTTTATCTTTGCTAGATTGCAACTTACAGAGTAATGAGTATGTAGCTTAGCATTTCCCTTTATAACATCTATATATCAATAATTATATACATGTGCAGTTTTAGGAAAGATGTTCATATATTGTGTATTGCTTTTAGTTGTGGATTTTAACATAGCCCCAAGCACCATTCAAATAAAATCTTGCTTTCAACAAGTTTGCAGAAAACAGCATTGAGTTTTGGACAAATAGGAGATCGGAGAATATGTAATTTAAAACAAAAAACTGTCTCGTGGTTAAGAAATAAGGATACCGCAGTGGGGTCTCCAATTCGAACTCCAAGGAAGATAGCCCGAATTGGCTTTTCTTTTAGCAAAGCCTCCAAACCAGATTTGAAATCTAAGCTAATAGTGTCGATTTGCAAACCATATCTGTTGAAGAAAAAATCATCAATTGTTCCACCTTTAAAGGATGACAACTCTCCAAGTTAGAAAATTACAACAACTATAAAATTAATATAGGATAATATCACTTCAGCATATTATCTAAACTGCAGTGACGAATTAAAGAAGTATATAAAAAAAAAAAATCCAAAGGAAGAAGTTTCACTCACGTAGCGGCAGTATCATAGGTAAATGAGTTTATTTCTGGGAATGCACAAGGGCTCTCGAAATATATTGTTCGAATTGGAAAATCTTGGAAATCCCCATTGACACTATTTTGCCCCTTTTTATGCAAGAAATAGCCAGCAGCCCTGAGTATGTGCAACAAAACCTGAATGCCAAAGCTCACTGTCATCATTAATGAAGCCATAGATTCTGATGAGTAATAAAAGATAACAAATATTAATACATACTGTTGAATCTTTTCCTCCATTAAAGCTGAATGCAACCTCTTCAATACTGTAGGAAGAAATACATTGTACGTACAGACATCAGACAATCAGCATTGAAAAGATAGATAGTCACCGAAAATCATTTTTTTTTACATTCATAATCTAAAACAGGCATGACTTAAAGCAAATGAAGTAGTAAAAAAGACCAAAATGTAGGGAGCATCATTCTATGATGTATGCACTCATCCTTAAAAATCAAATTTCAAATCCCAAATTCCGACATCATCCAATGCAATGTTCTTCCTATAAAGATACAAGAATCAGTAAGTTGTTTCAAATTCCGACATCATCCAATGCAATGTTCTTCATAAACTTTCATACAGTTATATATATTTCTAGTTTTCTATCCTCAGTATTCACCGGTAACTTAGACCAAATCGTCACAGACGGTCACTCTTTACATCATTCTTTCCAGATAACACATTTCCAGCAACATTTTCAGGTGAGCAGACCTAGAAACATTTTCAGAAACAGTTTGCCCCTAAGAGAATAATAATCCAGGAAGGAAATTCAATACACCCATACTCTCGTTAAGTAGATCAAACATAAATCAAGAATTCAGCAATGAGCCCCGAGTAACAAAAATCAAGTCAACAGCACATAACACTCTTCTTCTCTTCCGATTCATACTAACCAACAGAAAAGGGACAACAGAATCAAATCCCTCACACATGAAATCCAAACTCATCTCATGCAAAGGTTTAGAATACCAATCCCACAAATTGAACGTCCCTTCTCAGAGGAGACAAAGAACAACTTACGAATACAGAGTCAAAGCTCTCTGAACAACATAGGTGGCGTTCTTGTACTTGGTCTGAAGTCTTCGATCGTCACACTCTCTGATTGCTCTATCAATCTCCATATTGAAAAACCTGAGAATAACAAACAAAGCAGAATCAGAACAAAAGGGGTTCCGAAAAAATAGGAAAAATAACATCTCTTCCGAGAAGCAAACGTGGGTTGTCGTCAAAATGATACCTTGAAGCGAATTGGAGAAGGGGTGGAGCGAGAGTGAAGAAAGTTGAAAAGGGTGAGAAGTGATTGAATGAATAATTGTGGCGTTCTCAAAAAGGGTTGGATTGGAGTGAGAATGCTGTTAGTTGGTTGGTTATGTGATATGTGAGAATGAGATAACAGAACAAAACAACAAAACAGAAACAATGATAAATATAAAATTAATTTATCAACCAGTGCGTTGATTAATTGTCCCATAACTGTTTTAGTACGATTTATTTAATGCTCTAAATTGGACATAATGATAGAAGTTTGAATAGTTTACACGTTTTCACCTTTTATACGGAAAGAAAAGATACAAAATTAATTATAAGTGCTAATTAAACAAGTTCTTAATTTTTTATAAATGTCAAACCACTATGAATTTCGTAAAAAAGACGTGTCTATGGATAACATCCTATTATACCACTGAGATTTGCAAATATTTTTCTTTCCAACAATGTCATGGAAAAAATCATGAAATATAGAAAGAAATTTGTAAAGATTAGTCAAAAAATGTAAACGTTTTATTTATTTATTTTTCTTACTATTCTCAGGCATATTCCTTTCTATATCGTAAGGAAATATACGGAATGTTGTCGTTTCTTCATTTTTAATAATAAAAAGTATTTGCATTTAATAACAAAACAAATAAAATGTCTTAGATATGCTTGGCAACATGAAATGGATAATGGTTCCAAAATCCTTAGGATGGACTACAAAGGCATAAACAATAAAGGTGATATTGGACCTCCCATTTTATAATAAGCAAGAGTTGGTACTACAAGCGCACAAAATCAGTTATTGGCCATATTTATCTAGGCTTACTGAAATTGAAAATTCCCTGCACCTCTGGCAAGAGAGCCCGATAATTAACATAATGTACGAGTATATCTATCACGCAGATGAAAAAACAGTAATAAGACTAGCCTTTCGTTTTTTAATACGAAGATAAACTAGGTGTTCAATAAATTTGTCCAAAGCAATCTTCACTGTGCTTGTATGTATTTGGCGCCTATTCTTATGTTAGTTTCATAAACAACTTAAATGATCCAGTCACTTTTCATGATGTAGCTATATAGCAAATTTAAAGTCTAACCTGATTAAATAATGAGTATTTTTCTCTTCTAAACGAAGGAAAGAGTATAACTACACCATTCACTGAGCATCCCCCACTTATTTTTCAATCATATTGCAAGAATGTGTGAATATTGGTACTATGTACACATTACCTTGTATCTGAAGCTTTTGGAGGCTTGTCTGACTTTTTTTATCGATCACCAACCTATTCTATCTTCATTTAGTACCAGGATAACTCAGTTGAACCAGAAAATTAATATATGTGAAATTATTGCAAAACGAGGTACATAAGTAGACTACATTTGATACTGAAAAATTGATCATTAAAAGAGTCTCATGGCAATCAATATTAAAGGAGAAAATTGTATTAATATATTTTGTATTTTCTGAGAGGCTCCAAGAACTGAAAGGGATTAATATCATTTTTTTTCTGTAATAGATGCGTCGTGCATTTTTTTTGTAAGGTTGCAATTGTGCTTACCAGTCATATTGAATAAAGTGTAACAAAACAACTAATATAACCATATATCAAACAATATAACTAAATTTTTACATTCTTTACCTACTCATACACGAATACCACAGGGTAGGACCTATATGGAAGTTGTCTCATAACTTACTTAGGAAACAGATAAAAAAAATAATAACGGATACTAACATATTAGTGAGAAAATTTACAACTTTCTAAAGTGGTAGGAAATCAAAACTACTTAGATTTAAACACAAATACATTAATTTTGTTGCACAACCTATTAATTTGATGTTTAACCTGCTGAATAATACATATATAGGAGTATTGCTCAGCACACGTACATATGTCTACCGGATACTTGAGAAGCATAAAACCATTCCCAGACCACCACAAAATATCTTGAGCTTTAAGAGTTTTGGTACTCATGCAAATTAGGTCTTAAAAAACTAAAATATGCACACCAACTGGAGGCCGAATGAAATGAAACTGTTTTTCAAAATTTGAAGTTTATTACCAAACTTTTTCTGGAAAAAATAATTCCATTAAAAATATATCACCAAATGACAACCATAGGTTACTTCCATTAGAAATTGCACTAGTCAACTAACAAAGCAAAGTTCCAGTAAAATTACCAACTGTTCGTGCTTCATGCAAAGCATCCCTTCCCTCTTGGGGAAAAATGATAGCTATGAAAGAATAACATGGACTTGACCATTGCCTTGTAGAGGGCCAATATCGCAGAAGAAAACTAAAATTTGACCATTGCCAAGCAGATGGCCGATAACATAAAACTAAAACCTGGATTTGACCATTGCCTTGCAGAGGGCCAATATCGTAGAACAACAACCTGGATTTGACCATTGCCTTGCAGAGGGCCAATATCGCAGAAGAAAACTAAAATTTGACCATTGCCAAGCAGATGACCGATATCGCAGAAGAAAACTCAAATTTCACCATTGCGAAGCTGAGGGCCGATAACGTAAAACTAAAACCTGGATTTGACCATTGCCTTGCAGAGGGCCAAAATCGCAGAAGAAAAACTCAAATTTGACCATTGCCAAGCAGAGGGCCGATATTGCAGAAGAAAAACAAAAAGTATCAGATAAAAATGGGCTTAAGATAAATGAGGTGTACTAACCTCGTGGAGGGTGTACCAACCCTATGGATGAATGATGTTAGGTGTACTAACCTCGTGGAAGGTGTACCAACCCCATGGAAAAATGATGTGAGGTGTATTAACCTCGTGGAGGGTGTACCAAACCTGTGGATGAATGCTGTGAGGTGTACTAACCTCGTGAAGGGTGTACCAACCCTATGGAAGAAATGTTGTGAGGTGTACTAACCTCGTGGAGGGTGTACCAACCTTATGGATGAATGATATGAGGTGTACTAACCTCATGGAGGGTGTACCAACCCTATGGATGAATGTAATGATATGATTGGTGGGTTCGACCATTGTCTTACAGAGGGCCGGAACAAAAAGAAAAACTTGAGCTTAGGGTGCCAGACGAACTGGGCTTTGGGTGCCAGACAAAACTGGGCTTCTGTGGGCCAGGTGAAACTGTGACCTTGAAATTTTGAAATTCTTAAATTTTGAAATTCTTAACTTTTTGAAATGTTTTTGTAATTTTCGACAAAAATTTGATTTTTGAAACAATACAGCTTGAAAGAAAAAATCCGAATGTTATTCTTTTGTATTTTTGAAGAAGATGGATTCGATAACCATTTATATGAATGAAGAGGGTTTCGAACAGAAAGACTTTCTTTTTGATGGATTGATGAAAAACATTTGCTTTGTTTTGCATTTCCCTTTGCTTGAGTCAGTCATCTTACTTGCAATCATCAAACTGGTCTTTAGTTTCAATGTTTTGTGAAAATTGAGGAATGTCATACATCTGAGGTCTAAACTTTGAGATTATTACATTTTGGCTTTTCTTCCGAGACATCAGTGCACACATGCTTGAATTTATTTGCAAGAGGATGGTCTTGAAGAGAATGAGAGCTGTTTAGAACTTTGTGGAAGACTGGACCGACACATGGGTACTACAATCCTCAAAGGAGATGTAATACGTGAGTGTCAAGACAAAACACGATATACCAAAAATTTTGCCCCGATTTGGTGTTTGGGAAAATGAGATGGGGTTTGGATCCATGAAAATTAGGGTGAAAATTCAGGGGAGATCTGTAAAGCTGCCCAATCTTGAGATTATGGGTTGATGAATTTCAGGGCGAAGACACGTGGTGAGATCCACAAAGTTGTCCCGACTCTATTTTTGGCATAGGGTTTTGTTTGGAAGAGGTAGTGGGCATGAAAAGGATCGCCTAACAAGGTTGGCCTCAACTGGTTTGATTTTTCTTTTGCATGCTTCTGGTTAGATAACAGGGTGACCCCCTCTTCCTGAGACATTACTTTTTTTGTTTTTTTCTTTTTCATTCATTCATTTTCAACCCTCGTTTTTTTTATGACACATTGACTCTCGTTATTTTCAACCCTCGTTATTTTCAAAAGATTAACTCTACGATTAGATGACCTCGACATGAGTCGTTTTTTTCTTCCTAGACCGTCCTTTCGGGTTTTCAATCTAGAGGACTTATTCTTTCTTCTTTTTTTTTAAATTCTTTTTTTTGTCTCAATGGATTCGGGGATCACCCTACTAGCACAAGCAAGAAATCTTTTGGCTAGGTCAATCTGCCCCAGTGTAAAGGTTTTTGTTACTAAGGGCAATGACAGTGCTTGTTGGGGAAGATCATTTATTTTGGAAAAGTGAAGGGTGAAGGTTTTCAAGCAACATGCGCATAAACGTCTCGAGACATTACAACTTTTGTTTTTGATTTATCATCATTTTTTTTTTTTGAAAACACAAGAGTTTGATGATTTGTAAGAAAGACAAGTGACTCAAGATTGCCTTCATCTTATTTATTTTCAATTTTTTTTCGCAATACCCTTACATGACTCGATTTCCAGCACTACTTGGAGAAACCCTGTAGCAAATGTTCGCATTGCAAGTCACGGATGAAAGAGCGATATCGATGAGCATAGATCTCCTGGCATGATACTTCACAACATCAAATTCACTTATACAATGACTTATGCTTTCTTATGTGGTCCTAAAGCCCACATCATTGCTTCATGGCTGATAACTTTTTGGCAAGTATACCAAATCGTTACAAGTAATACAGCGGATAAGTAAAGTATCGTTCTCCCAAGGGACTTGTGCAACACATGACAATTCTTCCTTTTATAACTCAATTAGACATCAAAATACACAAAACAATACAAGAAACTATTTTTGGTATTTTATCAAACAATTGGTGTGCCAGGAATTGGTTTTTGACTAACATCACAGTAACATCCTGAATAAAATACGTTCTCTGTTCAAGCATTCACAAAAGCGTATCTTGATTTAATTCCTTAAAGCAAGTTCTAAAATTATCCATTAAATTATTAATTCCTTAATTAATTCAACAAATAATTTTGCATTAAAATCAGATGTTTAGAATGACCAAAAGTATAGAAGCTATTCCTAGCGTAGTCACTTTTAGTTTCTTTTCTTACGTTTTTGGTTCTAAAAATACTTCCAAGTACAAAAAAACCTTTAAAAAAAATTATACTTCCATATAATCTAAAGCAAGTCAAGAAAAGAACAAGAACAGAGACATATATTGCACAAGAAATTTACATTAATGTATCGTCATACAACCAATTCCAATGAACAGAAAAACTAGTCTCTCCTAGACATCTAAAACGTACTCTTTACAACAATTCCTTGTAGAAACTGAAGTCTTGATGTCTTGAAGGGTCTTCTCCAGTTCTCCAGAACGTTTTTTATTTTTCGTGTCAGGAGATGTCCGTTTTTCTGTCTAATTCCCACTTAAAAACCAATAGAATAACTAATTCGCTTAGCGCACAGGACTCACGCGTTAAGCGAATATTCAATTGCAACTCTTCCTCAGATGTTTATTCGCTCAGCGAATTGTTCTGGTGCGCTGAGCGAATAAAATAAATATTAGCTAAGCGAATTAATTTCTGGCTTAGCAAGAAACATCCCAGAGCACTCCACTTTGATGTATAAATTCCTGTACAACTTTCCTACTTCTAATTACACTTTTTCAATAAGGAAAATACAATCATTTCATGAATAATTACGAATTTGAGCTAATTAATAAGTCTGAAAACATGAATTTTTCATACTTATCAATGGCATCGGCAGAGGCATTCTCAATCCTTGCCTTAGTATTAGACTGACTTTCTTCAAACTTTAACCATCTTTAATTATTCAAAGATTACATTTGAACTTGAACACCCAACACTTTTGATGGAATGATCGATAACCTATTCGTGGTAACCACCTTTTGCATCATGAGTCTTGAGGTATTGAGGCTTTAAAGGCTTCATGTAACAAGTAGAGACAAGCCCTTTTTGTAGCATATTTGAAGCAACGTTGCCTAAGTCATATGTATAGGAATGAAGTTATGCCCATTAGCTTAGTGAGAAGTTGAGTTGGGGTCAAACATCCCATTTGTCTTACAACTATTTCAAGTGAAGGGTAGGCCAACGGGATTTGAGCGATGGTAGGTGATTGAAATCTTTCCTTTCTTCTCTTCCCAAGCTTAAGCCCGACTTGTTCATATTTGCTATCATGGTATGACTTTGCGCGATCGTTCCAATTCTCACACCAACTTCAATTCTTTTTTCAAGTATCCCCAGGTCTGCAAAGTTTGAGGAAACACTACTCACCATGGTCTCACAGAAAGGTGATTGCAGAGTATTTAGGAATGTGTCAACCATCTCGTTATCACTCATAAGAGACTTTCCTTGAGCATCACTCTTTCCACCTTTGGGCATATCCTTTGGAGTCTTCGAAATCTTTCACCAAGCTTTGCAGTTGTAATCTATCAAGTGCCACATCCATGTTATATTTGTACTGCCCCAAGAAAGTATCCACTAGATCCTCCCAAGACCGATACACAAATGTTCAAGATGAGTGCCCCAATTTGGTGTCATTTCAGCCAAAACTCTCAGAAGAAAAGCATTAACAATTCTCATCATGTGCATGCACAACCATTTTCTTGCAATACATCATGAGATGGCTTTTGGGACACATGGATTGATAATGCTAATTCTTACCATTATTTAAGCATCATTTTAGTAGCAAAATCAACTCCTTTATAGCTTGTAACTTGCTTAATCCTCTTCTTTTGTCTTGTTTTCTCAATAAGTGTGTTTTAGGCTACATTGATGTAACTTCATCACTAATCCAATTATTTTGCAGCTAATAATATGCTTGGAAGAATCTCCAACAATGTAGAGAACTGAACCAGCCACAAAAGTAAGCAAATCTGCAGAAAAACCAGAAAAAGATGTTGTCCAGCAGAGTCGGGCTCGGGCGCCCCTTTTTGGGGGCGCTTGAGTGCCACTGTGTCAGGTGCCAAAAAGTTGGTTTTGTGCACCATTTGACTATCGCGCGCCCGAGCGCCCCCAAAAAGGGGCGCTCGAGCGGCATTTTGCTGATATGGCAGATTTGCTCTATTTAACTCAGAAACGCGAAAGGGTTGGGGTCTTTGGTTCTTTGGAGGTGCATCTCACTCAGAGGAGAGCTTGGAGGGCTGCTAGGGCTCGTGGGAACACTCCCTTCTTCCTCTTTTGTTCTTCATCTTCTTCCATGTCCATTTTGTAAGCTTAAAGGCTCTCCATGGAAATGGAGAGCCAAACCCATCTTGTTAGGGATTGTTGTAGCCTATGAATTCTTGTGTAATGGATGATTGATTTGATTATATATATGCCTTTTCCATCAATTGCTAGTATTCTTGTTTCCGATCTTAAAGCTTGCATGTAATAGGAATGTTCATGACTTGATTTTGGGGTTTCATGGATTATGGGGACGTAAGATGAAATCTTAAACTGAAACAAGGGTCCTTGTGGTCATTGATTCTAGGGATGGAAGATGATTCACATGTTGTCTTAAGATTCTAGCTCATTAATGCGGGTTTGCTTGTTAGGTTGCCAAGGGATTGAGATATAATGAGAAAACCTAGGCTCTTTCACCTAAGGGATTAGGGTTAGAGTGTTTTAGTGGATTGACTTTAGTAAATTGATGGAGAGGAGATGAAATTGGGAATACACAAGAGTAAATTGGTGAAAACTAACCTTAACAATGTCATTTCACACCATTTCTAGTCTTTTCCATTTCTAGGTGCCTTCAAACACTAAAGTCCAACCTTGTAATTATGTGTTATTTTATCTTTTCGCACATGCTTGTAAATGAATGTTGTTTTATTGAGTCTAGATGAGTTATTAATCCCACAATTCTCTAGTATTATGAGTCTCTTGGGAAAATGATACCTGGTCTTACCACGGTTTATTACTTGAAACGATTCGGTGCACTTGCCGAATGTCCCAACAAGTTTTTGGCGATCTTCTGGATAATTTAAGCTTCGGGAGATATCACCACATTTGGGACTAAGCATAGCCCTACAACATTTTCAAACTTAGCGCTTCATCAACCTTTTATGGATGTCACCCTCTTTCAGCGTTTCAAACCTATCCTTGTTAGCCTCAGCGTTCATTGGTGTAATGACCTGAGGGAGAGATTTCACCTCAGGTTACTTTGTCATTATCTTGCTCACTTTGAATCATTTCTGTAGGGACCATGAAAGTGGTTGCCCAAAGCATGTTTCCTCCTTCAACTGCATTGTCCTCAGCCTTTTGAGTGTAAACTTGTCCCAGTTCTACTCCAAGGGTGAAGCGTAATATGGGGGAGAGGCCATATGAAAGGAAATTTTGGGTCTCTTAGACGGTAGAGTACAGGAGACCAGTTCATCCCAAGACCAATTCTAGAATATCCATCATTCATTGTAACCTAGTGTTCCGGACACTTGCATCCACACGGACCAAGAAAGAGGGCAAAGCCGCAAAACTCATTGCAATTTGAAGAGCCACGTGAGGTATTCAAGCTATTCTCTGTTTTTTCGGTATGATAACCGATATGGCAGGGAATGCGTCTACTTCTAGCTTAAGCATGAGCTTTAAAACTCTCCTCCTTATGACATTTTCAAAGTTTTTTCTGGGTGCAAGTAGATGGGTACGAAGTGTTGATGTTAGGGAAGTATTCCTAGTCTCTACTGTTTAGAATGCATTTTGACTAACAGGTGATGTTACACAGAACAAGCATAACTATAAACATCAGTCATTCATATCCAAACAACATCATTCATTCATACCCAACATCTTTCATTCATATCTAGACATATAACAGAGTATACATTCACATAAGACAAGCTAAGACAAGATCAAGAGTTTAGACAAGGAAACTTACCTTCGGAGCTTCAAAAGAACACTTCTTTTTGGTTCTAGACTCTTTGGCTCTCTTGGATTGAATGTTCTTCGGATTGCTAAAAATCTTGCAAGCGCTGGAAAGCTTGGTTGAAGGCAAATGATTCTGCTTTTCTCTAGCCGTGAGGTCTCTTCCTCCCAAGTTGTGATGATAGGTGATGGTCTTTTTGGTTTTTTAGGAGATGAAGATGAGATGTTGGATGTGGATCCCCCAATGACCTTGCTATGATGGTCTTTTTTGTGCTGATGGTCTTTTTTGTGCTGATGGTCTGAGCTTGCTGTGATGATGTATGGTGAAGAGAGGTCTTCTTTTTTCTTTCGCCTTGTGTCCAATGAAAATGTTCTTGCAGGCACAAGAAAGTTAAGTTGACTGGACGCCAAGGTTCACAACCAAGGTGAAGGCAATATGGTTATCCTCCATCAGGCCGTGAGGTCTCTTTCTCTCTCTTGATGATGGTGGTGAGTCTCCAAAGTGCTTCGTAATGATGAAGTGTTGGAGATGAATAATGAATCTATTGGACGTGAAGAATTGAGAGTGAAAGGGAAATGTGGTTGGGGTGGTCACGGGTGAGGGGAGCCGAGAAATTCTAAAGCCAAAGGGGAGTCTCTTGAGTGAATAGAGAGTTGAGAGTGTTGCCTTCCTTTTTCTTGAGATTCTCTCCTTCTCTTTTTGTTCTTGTAGGTGCCCCCAAGTTATGGTGAGAGTATTGGAAGTGGATTCTGGTTCCTCCCGTGTTGTGTTTAGGCCGCCATAATGAGGTAAGATCGATGGAATCCCCAAAAGGGTGGTGATCCTTCCATTTTACACTGATGAGGCAATTTAACCAACAAACGCTCATCTGCCCCACTGCATTTAGGAGATTCGGACATATCCTCTGACTTGGGATTTCTTCCCTGTCTTTTTCTCTTCTTCACATTGTATCAGTTGGCAAAAGCTGTTCAAAAAACTTTCTTCTTTGATGAATCTTTGCAGGCTTACATAGGAGTTTTAGGAAGACAATCAAAGCCTTTCGTTACTGCCACAGCCAATATACATGTATATTAAGCATTGCTGCCTCTTGTTTGACGTGAACATTGTTGCCTACCACTTTAAGCTACAGGTTGCTACCAGAAGGATTGACTTTAGGATTTTGCCTTTTCCTTTTCTTTTTTGTTTGTTTTTTTGGTTACTTATTTTTTTTTTTGTTTTGTTAACGTTTAATATAAAAATTAAAGTAAAAGAAGACAAAACTAAAACTAAACAACGAAAAGAAACTAACTTTTAAGAAAAGAATTATTAAAATAAAAAAAAATATAAAACAAAATTAAAATGATAAAAAGACAAAAAATAAGATGAAATAAAATGAAGTAAAAAAAAACTAAACATATATAATTTAGCCACTGGACGAAATTGGATGTTGACACCATTGACTGAACATCCCCCACTTATTTTTCAATCATATTGCGAGAATGTGAGAATATTGGTACTATGTACATATTACCTTGTAGCTGAAGCTTTTGGAGGTTTCTCTGACTTTTTTTATCGATTACCAACCCATTCTATCATCATTTAGTACCAGGATAACTCAGTTGCACCAGAAAATTAATATACGTGAAATTATTGCAAAACGAGGCACATAAGTAGACTGCATTTGATACTGAAAAATTGATCATTAAAAGAATCTCATGGTAGTCAATATTAAAGGAGAAAATTGTATTAATATATTTTGTATTTTCTGAGAGGCTCCAAGAACTGAAAGGGATTAATATCAGTTTTTTTTTTCTGTAATAGATGCGTTGTGCATTTTTTTGTAAGGTTGCAATTGTGTTTGTCAGTTATATTGAATAAAGTGTAACAAAACAACTAATATAATCATATATCAAACAACACAACTAAATTTTTACATTCTCTACCTACTCATACACGAATACCATAGGACAAGACTTATATGGAAGTTGTCTCATAATTTACTTAGGAAACAGATAAACAAAATAATAACGGATACTAACATATTAGTGAAAAAATTACAACTTTCTAAAGTGGTAGGAAATCAAAACTACTTAGATTTAAACATAAATACATTAATTTTGTTGCACAACCTATTAATTTGATGTTTAACCTGCTGAATAATACATATAGAGGAGTATTGCTCAGCACACGTACATATGCATACTGGATACTTGAGAAGCATAAAACCATTCCCAGGCCACCACAAAATATCTTGAGCTTTAAGAGTTTTGGTACCCATGCAGATTAGGTCTTAAAAAACTAAAATGTGCACCAACTGGAGGCCAAATGAAATGAAACTGTTTTTCAAAATTTGAAGTTTTTACCAAACTTTTTTTGGAAAAAATAATTCCATTGAAAATGTATCACCAAACGACAACCATAGGTTACTTCCATTAGAAATTGCAGTAGTCAACCAACAAAGCAAAGTTCCCGTAAATTTACCAACTGTTCGTGCTTCATGCAAAACATCCCTTCCCTCTTGGGGAAAAATGATAGCTATGAAAGAATCTAAACTCAAAAGTTGGGTCACAAATTCTTTTTCGTCCCAATTCATGACATTATAAAACACGTGCTCCTGCCAACAATACATTGCTGATGAAGTGCTACATTTAAAGGCACCACATATCAACTTTGACTAATTTACAAGCACTACACAACACGTACAAAATCAGAAAAGAATAAATGAATAAATAAACCCTTCCCTCTATTTTTCTATTTTAATTGTGTTTTTGATAGATACCATTCTTTCAGGTGGAGTAAGCAACATTGTCGTAGCCCCAAGAATAAGAAGCGAAATTGATTGTTTACAGGTTTTCTGTTTGAGTTTGGTTAGTAAAGCAGGGATATTTGGGGAATGGGTGACTCTTTAAAAGGGGAGTGGGGTTGGTTACATTTTCCCTTTGTAACTTATTATGCTAGAAGGGAGTGGGGTTGGTCACATATTTTTAAGAAAATAACATATTACCAAAGGAATTCAGAATTTACAGTGAGGAAAAAACCTATCTACGCAAATAATGGTGTTATTTACTGCAAAAAATCAAAGGGAAAAATGCACAACATAGAAAGGAGGAAAACCTTTAGAATAATAGTGCAGTGAAGTCTATTGAGGAGAGAAAGCAGTATACGGTTTGGTGTTTAGCGTATGAAGAAAGAAGGATCAATTCATATTTCTCCATTAACAGTTTAATAGCCATGAGGCAACAACTAAAGCTTCCAGATCAGCTGAAAATGAATTCAGATCGGCTTCGATGTTTTGCAACCAAATTTCCCATTTCAGAACCTTATATACCAGAACAACTCGGCCCTGGACTAAATTTTACTGCAACCAGGTATCTTATGCACTCTCCTTTCCCTCATTTTACTTCTCACAAGGGAAACATCAATCCATCGCTCTGCTGCCGCATAGATGTCAGACAACAGCACATAGTTAGCTGCATTTAGATTATCAAACTACAAAAGTTGATTGGCAACAATCTCTTCAAGCTCTGAATCACCATATAGTTTACATGCCCCAAGAATTGCACCCCAAGCACCGGCATGAGGCTCATGCATTAATTTTACAAGTTCATAAGCATCCCTTATGTGTCCTGACCGGCTTAGAAGATCAACCATACACGCGTAGTGATCAGACGAAGGACTAATGTAGTATTTTTGCTTCATGGATTGGAAGTACTTCCAGCCCTCATCAACAAGCCCAGCATAACTACAGGCGGTGAGAATGACTGTGAAGGCCACCTCATCCAAATACAGCCCTTCCATCAACATCCTGTTAAACAAATTCATGGCTTGTTCCCCACGCCCATGAATTGACAACCCTTGTATCATCAAACAATACAAGACTAGATCTCGTTTAGATATTTCCTCAAACAATTTCGAAGCTCTATCCATGTTTCCACATTTTGCATTCATATCCAGAAGCGTTGCAATTACATGGTCCTGCTGAACATTAATACAACTCTTGCTTACATAATAATCAACCCATTGAGCGAGTTCTAAATGTCCCAACTACGCCGAAGCTGACATCAAGCTAACCGGTATGAACTCATCAAGCTTCACATTCATCGATTCCATCTCAAAAAACACTTTCAACACCTGATTAGGTTGCCCATTCTGGACATAACCCGATATCAAAGCAGACCAAGCAACAACATCCTTTTCGGGAGCACGATCAAACAAGAACCTCGAGGCCACCATGTCACCCACCTTAGCATACCCATCAATCATGGTGGTGAAAGAAACAACATTATTCTCCGGCATAGCCTCAAACACGTCCCTAGCACCACTCAAATTCCCCAACTTGATAAAACCCTGCAACATCGCATTCTAAGAAGCCACATTTCTATGCAGCATCTCATTAAACAGCTTCTGGGCCTCCACAACATCCCCAATGACAACGTACCCAACAAGCATAACAGTCTAGGAAACGACACTCCTCTTAGACATTCCATCAAAAACCCTACGAGCATCAGCAATATGCTCGAATTTGCCATACATGTTGACCAAACTGGTGGCCACGTAGAGATCCCGGTGGACTCCGCACCTGAACGCGGAACCATGAAGCGATTTTCCTTTCCGCAGCATGCACGTGGTGCAATAGGCCTTAATGACAGAAGGGTAGGTGAAGGTGTCGGGAAGGACCCCGTGCGCCTTCATGCGAGCAAAGACAGTGAGGGTTTGGGAGAAGCAGTTGTTGTGGCAATGGGATTTGATGAGAGTGTTCCAGAGGAAGGTTGAAGGGGTGAGGACACGGAGGAATACGGAGGAGGTGTAGGAGAGAGTGGAGAGGGTATGTGAGAGGGGAATGAAAAGGGATATGAGGAATTGGTCTTGCTCGAGGCCTCGGTAGATAATGGAAGCGTGCACTTGCTTCAACTGTTCACTGCTCTTGCACGCCTTAAGAAAGGTGATGATGCTCGCGCCTGAACCAAGACCATGCATGCATTTAATTCATGGTTAAAAGCTCTTTTTGGTCCCAGTTTTGGTTGGGAAAATTCGAAATGGTCCCTGGGTTTATTTTGTGTTCAATTTCGTCCCAAAGAACGAATTTGGTGTTCAATTAAGTCCTTTTCAGTAACTCCGTTAAAATTCTTAACGACAACGTGTCCAGATGTGCAACTGCTGAGTGAGGTGTCAGTTTTTTGCAGGCTGGGAATCCTTTTCAGTTGGAATTAGGATTTTTTTAATTTTAGAAGGGCAATAAAAGATTTTAATGAATATTCAGGTAATAAAAAATTTAGAAGGGCAAAGTGGGAAAAAAAGAAAGACTTTCTTCTTCCTCTGAAACCCTAATTCCTCTACCATTACCCAAACCCCAACCACCGACCACCGTCCATCATCTTTTTCCTCGCACGCCGTTAGCAACCATCGCACCTCCATCACCATCGCACCTCCATCACTATCACACCTCCACCACCGTCGCATCTCGCACCTGCAGAAAACAAACCCAAAAGTAGAAACGGGAACCACCGTGGCAGCCTCCAGCATTTTCCAATTCCACTTCGTGTGCACTTTTCCCCAAATCTGAACCCTAATTTTGGATGGAAAGGGATCTTCATCTTCTCTGCCATGAACACATCTGCAACTCGGCTTCAACACGCATCCATGGCCACTGCTACCACCAAGTCGCCACCTTGAAGCTTCTTCTTCGTATCTCGCACCTGCAAGCAAACAAAAATCACACGACCATCACGATCTCGCCTCGACCATTCTCATCGCACCATCGTGCCTCGCAGGTTTGATCCTCTCCAACGCAAGCCACCCGGCCTCCGTCACGCACAACCTAGACATCACCATTGCACCTCCATTACAAACATGAGTCTGGTTAAGGCTTTGTATGCCATACCCAGAAGAATGAAAAAACAGACTGACTGGTGTAGGCGTCAGGTGGAATTTCAGGTAGGACACATCGTGTACATCAAATCTCAACCCTATAAATTACGGTCACTAGCTACACCCATTAATAAAAGAAAAAACTCAATCTCAAGTTCTACAAGTCATTCGAGGTCTCGAACAGAATTGGGAAAGTGGCATACAAATTACAACTTCGAAAAAGCTAAAGATTATACCACAGTTAACAAAGGTTTTACCCTACTGCCAGCTGAGTCAAGAACTGCCGCTAGTTCTTCTCAAATGAGTTTGAATTGATTGTAGAACCAGAGCAAATGCTGACTACAAGGAAAATGTTAAATGGGATTAAAATTGGTTTAAAATGTGGGATGCGTAATACCAATGGTTTAAAATTTTAAAAGTTTTTAAACTCTTCAAATTTTAAAAGTTTGAAAACTCTTAAAATTTTAACAATCACTATATGACTTTTAGATTCTTAAAATTTTAAAGTGATGATGTTACCAGTCACTTTTAAGAAATTTATTCCAATTTTGTAATTTTAAATTAAAAATATTAAATAAAAAATAAATTTTAATAAAAATATCAGTATAATATTTATGTAAAAATTTAATTTAATTTCAATTGAGAGATAAACAAAACTGATTCATTTTAAAAAAATAAAATAAAATTAAACAAAAATAATAAATATAAATAAAAATTAAATATAAAACATTGATGATAACACGTGACATAATGCTAGTTTGATATGTGAATATATTTTTGTAAATTAAATTCAAAATCTCATCTCATGATAAATTCAAATTCTCATTAGAAATTCAAATTCTCATTAGAAATTCAAATTCTCATCTCATAGAAAAATTTAGTTATATTGTTTGATATATGGTTATATTAGTTGTTTTGTTACACTTTATTCAATATGACTGACAAACACAATTGCAACCTCAAAAAAAATGCATGACGCATCTATTACAGAAAAAAAACTGATATTAATCTCTTTCAGTTCGTGGAGCCTCTCAGAAAATACAAAATATATTAATACAATTTTCTCCTTTAATATTGACTGCCATGAGACTCTTTTAATGATCAATTTTCCAGTATTAAATGCAGTCTACTTATGTGCCTCGTTTTGCAATAATTTCACGTATATTAATTTTCTGGTACAGCTGAGTTATCCTGGTACTAAATGAAGATAGAATGGGTTGGTGATCGATAAAAAAAGTCAGAGAAGCCTCTAAAAGCTTCAGCTACAAGGTAATGTGTATATAGTACCAATATTCACACATTCTTGCAATATGATTGAAAAATAAGTGGGGGATACTCAGTGAATGATGTAGTTATACTCTTTCCTTCGTTTAGAAGAGAAAAATACTCATTATTTAATCAGGTTAGACTTTAAATTTGCTATATAGCTACATCATGAAAAGTGACTGGATCATTTAAGTTGTTTATGAAACTAACATAAGAATAGGCGCCAAATACATACAAGCAAAGTGAAGATTGCTTTGGACAAATTTATTGAACACCTAGTTTATCTTCGTATTAAAAAACGAAAGGCTAGTCTTATTACTGTTTTTTCATCTGCGTGATAGATATACTCGTACATTATGTTAATTATCGGGCTCTCTTGCCAGAGGTGCAGGGAATTTTCAATTTCAGTAAGCCTAGATAAATATGGCCAATAACTGGTTTTGTGTGCTTGTAGTACCAACTCTTGCTTATTATAAAATGGGAGGTCCAATATCACCTTTATTGTTTATGCCTTTGTAGTCCATCCTAAGGATTTTGGAACCATTATCCATTTCATGTTGCCAAGCATATCTAAGACATCTTGCAGCATGACACAGACTTACGAAGATGTGCTTTTATGTAAAGAACCTTCCAACAACCATAACTTTATTATCAGTAAGTTCTTTAGGATACACTCCTTTCATATCAAATTCCGGGGAATACTTATGGTAAGAATACTTGCCGGGTTCTGCATGAGCATTATAAGTTTTTAAGTTAAAATTTGGCAGGAGGAAGGTCTCTATGATTAGAAGGAAGATAATTCTACTGCAAATTTAATTGACTCAGTTTTATTTATGTCCAGAGGCCACTGAATCAAATTGTTTATACGAGCTGCAATAGTTTTATTATTGAATGAAAGTACAGTTAGTTCTCTTAGCTGCACAAATAAGCTTCAATAGCAGTTTATGTCTTCAACACCTTAGATTTGTTATGTAGCTGCTGCAGCAAACATTCACCCGACCAGTTACATTTTTTAACTATTGGAATGCATCTCACTCAAATTTGTAATGAAATTTGGAAAGAACATGCATTTGCCTTCGAATTGTTCAACAGTTTTCTTGTGTAGTTGTATTGCGAGTTCGAGAAAAAATCGAACTGAGAGAAATCATTCTGAACCAAACCATAAAATACTGAATCATTTGTGAAAAATAAAAAACCTAACTGTTTCTGTAACACTGTTCGATTGGATTTAAACTGTTTTTATAAAGTGGTGTGGTTTGATTTTGTTTCGTACATATGAAAATGTCTGAATTATAAATGAGTTGTGATCCCATCTAAATCCATTCATAGAAAACCAAACATGTTTTTCACGAGAAGGAACTCTGCTAATTGTCATCAGCATCTTCAAATGACACTTACATAACTTGAAAAACATGCTCAACGGCCACTGACCACAACAAAACATTACCAGCCACCACCAAAACACACACCACAACCTTCACACCAAACCAAAAACACATCCATGAAACCAAACACACTCCATCCTTTTTTCCCGAAAGGGTATAATTGGTATTTCAAAGAATATGGGGTGCATGAAGAAAGTATGGAAACAGGAAGCATTGGCCCAAAATTTGTCTTCGTCTAACAACCTGCAGTTTTGGGCTTTATTAATTGCAAAATGATGTTTCTTTGATTGGGGAATGTGCCTAAAATGTAATTAATGTTACGGCAAGAATAATTACTGATTTCATCTGTTACCACCTACCATTTTTCCTTGTCAGGGAAGAAGCTACAAAGTCAGAAAATCATTTAAAGCTTGTACATTTCAGCTTCTGATCTTGAGACTGTATTTTAGTAATGAAGGGGTTGTAATAAATAAAAGTGGGAAAAATATTAAGTTTTATTACTTGGATTATTTAAATTAAAATAAAGAAACCAACGAAATTTGTTCAATACAATTTCTTCCAATATTTTTTTTATGTCTCTTTATTTTAGGAGTATTAAAATAATTCTATTAAAAATAATTAGCAATAGTTTGTCTCACTTATCACCATTAAAAATTCTTCTAACTTGGACATCCGAATATTCATTCTTGTGAGCTTTCACAATTCAAAGTAGCAATTTAATGCCGTGTGGAATCCACCTTTCTCCCATGTTCTATGTTTTCTCTTCTCCTTTAGGAGTTGATATTGACACTCAAAACATGATTCATTATAACCTTTTTTCTTTTTACTAGGTTGAAAATTTGGGCTTCAGACAAAACACAAATGTCGAACCAAACAAACGAATATGCATAATAAGTATATATTATGCATGCCTTCCCGTGAATCGATATTGTGGTTAACTGTGTCAAGTAAGTTTTACGTATTTAAAGCAACTATAAAGCTGTTTTAGAATCAAATAACAGAGGTATATTACAAGTTAAAACACACAAAATGCGAAGTGTATAAGTTATCCATAAAGGAAGAGAAAGAGTATATGAAACACATATAATAGTTAATACCTTCACTAAACAAATAAGACAATAATTGAAATATATATATATATAAGTTATAATAAAAAAAGGACATACATTGATTGATTTGTTGTTTCTTGCTTCAAATATTCACTTTAATGTATCAAATGTTTTACCTGGCGTTATCTTATTTTCTTTGCATATATGTTGACATTTTATTCGTTTTGTTATTAATTGCAAATACTTTTATTATTAAAAATGAAGAAACGACAACATTCCGTATATTTCCTTACGATATAGAAAGGAATATGCCTGAGAATAGTAAGAAAAATAAATAAATAAACGTTTACATTTTTTGACTAATCTTTACATATTTCTTTCTATATTACAGGATTTTTTCCATGACATTGTTGGCAAGAAAAATATTTGCAAATCTCAGTGGTATAATAGGATATTATCCACAGACACGTCTTTTTTACGAAATTCATAGTGGTTTGACATTTATAAAAAATTAAGAACTTGTTTAATTAGCACTTATAATTAATTTTGTATCTTTTCTTTCCGTATAAAAGGTGAAAACGTGTAAACTATTCAAACTTCTATTATTATGTCCAATTTAGAGCATTAAATAAATCGGGGACAATTAATCAACGCACTGGTTGCTAAATTAATTTTATATTTATATATAGAATAACATATTTTCAAGTGAGTTGTGTAATGAAAAGTAATTATGTCAATCTCCATCAATAATATAATTTTTATATTAGTATTTAATTACAAATTAATGTGGATGTGATTAATTTGTAAAATAATTTTGTGAGTGCAGTTTGAAGAAGAAAAAAAAAATAAAAAAAAAAATCAAAGAAAAGCCTTGGGCTATAATTGGCAGAAGAGTGTGACTCTGGATCCAGTTCTTAAATTTCGTGGGAGCAGCTACTACCTTTTTCCTGCGCTGCGCTGAGACAACACAACGTAGATAAGAAAGAATCCATCCATCATTGTTTCTGTTTTGTTGTTTTGTTCTATTATCTCATTCTCACATATCACATAACCAACCGACTAACAGCATTCTGCCAATTCCTCCCAAATATCTCATATCTCACTCCAATCCAACCCTTTTTGAGAACGCCACAATTATTCATTCAATCACTTCTCACCCTTTTCAACTTTCTTCACTCTCGCTCCACCCCTTCTCCAATTCGCTTCAAGGTATCATTTTGACGACAACCCACGTTTGCTTCTCGGAAGAGATGTTATTTTTCCTATTTTTTCGGAACCCCTTTTGTTCTGATTCTGCTTTGTTTGTTATTCTCAGGTTTTTCAATATGGAGATTGATAGAGCAATCAGAGAGTGTGACGATCGAAGACTTCAGACCAAGTACAAGAACGCCACCTATGTTGTTCAGAGAGCTTTGACTCTGTATTCGTAAGTTGTTCTTTGTCTCCTCTGAGAAGGGACGTTCAATTTGTGGGATTGGTATTCTAAACCTTTGCATGAGATGAGTTTGGATTTCATGTGTGAGGGATTTGATTCTGTTGTCCCTTTTCTGTTGGTTAGTATGAATCGGAAGAGAAGAAGAGTGTTATGTGCTGTTGACTTGATTTTTGTTACTCGGGGCTCATTGCTGAATTCTTGATTTATGTTTGATCTACTTAACGAGAGTATGGGTGTATTGAATTTCCTTCCTGGATTATTATTCTCTTAGGGGCAAACTGTTTCTGAAAATGTTTCTAGGTCTGCTCACCTGAAAATGTTGCTGGAAATGTGTTATCTGGAAAGAATGATGTAAAGAGTGACCGTCTGTGGCGATTTGGTCTAAGTTACCGTTGAATACTGAGGATAGAAAACTAGAAATATATATAACTGTATGAAAGTTTATGAAGAACATTGCATTGGATGATGTCGGAATTTGAAACAACTTACTGATTCTTGTATCTTTATAGGAAGAACATTGCATTGGATGATGTCGGAATTTGGGATTTGAAATTTGATTTTTAAGGATGAGTGCATACATCATAGAATGATGCTCCCTACATTTTGGTCTTTTTTACTACTTCATTTGCTTTAAGTCATGCCTGTTTTAGATTATGAATGTAAAAAAAAATGATTTTCGGTGACTATATATCTTTTCAATGCTGATTGTCTGATGTCTGTACGTACAATGTATTTCTTCCTACAGTATTGAAGAGGTTGCATTCAGCTTTAATGGCGGAAAAGATTCAACAGTATGTATTAATATTTGTTATCTTTTATTACTCATCAGAATCTATGGCTTCATTAATGATGACAGTGAGCTTTGGCATTCAGGTTTTGTTGCACATACTCAGGGCTGGCTATTTCTTGCATAAAAAGGGGCAACATAGTGTCAATGGGGATTTCCAAGATTTTCCAATTCGAACAATATATTTCGAGAGCCCTTGTGCATTTCCAGAAATAAACTCATTTACCTATGATACTGCCGCCACGTGAGTGAAACTTCTTCCTTTGGATTTTTTTTTATATACTTCTTTAATTCGTCACTGCAGTTTAGATAATATGCTGAAGTGATATTATCCTATATTAATTTTATAGTTGTTGTAATTTCCTAACTTGGAGAGTTGTCATCCTTTAAAGGTGGAACAATTAATGATTTTTTCTTCAACAGATATGGTTTGCAAATCGACACTATTAGCTTAGATTTCAAATCTGGTTTGGAGGCTTTGCTAAAAGAAAAGCCAATTCGGGCTATCTTCCTTGGAGTTCGAATTGGAGACCCCACTGCGGTATCCTTATTTCTTAACCATGAGACAGTTTTTTGTTTTAAATTACATATTCTCCGATCTCCTATTTGTCCAAAACTCAATGCTGTTTTCTGCAAACTTGTTGAAAGCAAGATTTTATTTGAATGGTGCTTGGGGCTATGTTAAAATCCACAACTAAAAGCAATACACAATATATGAACATCTTTCCTAAAACTGCACATGTATATAATTATTGATATATAGATGTTATAAAGGGAAAAGCTAAGCTACATACTCATTACTCTATAAGTTGCAATCTAGCAAAGATAAAATAGCTTAAACCATCACAAGAACGATGTTTATTATACCATAAAATGGAACTTGCATTAGCTCATAACTTCTAGTGCTCCTAGAATACCTCAGCATAGTTATTAGTCTCATTAATAAATGACCATTATACATATTATGTATACTTTATGATGTGCCAATACTTGAATCATTGAACAATTTTAGCATGCATTAAATATTTAAATGCTAAACCTTCAATTTTCCATGTTATAGCGAGCTCAAAATCACTGGAATTTGTGCATAATTTAGGTTCCTCAATTTCTGTATAATCTTGCTTTTAGTTTGAAAATCACCAGAATTCTACCCACTAGTAATCAGAACATGGATAAATAGATCACTCTAAGTTTTGAGGAAAGGATAATTGGGGCACATGTGGAAAATCATCTTGTTTTAAAGATCTTCTAATGCATGTGAATATTGAAATTGATCAAGAAGTTCGGCAGTATACATTGTCTTTTTTTTTTTTTTTTTTTTTTTTTCATTTGAGGTTCCCTTTATTATTAGTTCTTACAAAATATATCTTCTTTTCATATATTGGGCCAAACCTGAAAATGTTTTCAAAAGCCTAACACTAACACATTCCTGAAAAAATGTCTCAAATTTCTATTCTATACAATATTTAAATATTCGTCAAATTACTTATCAGAATCTTGATTTACCACTTTTACTTCCTCAAGGTTATTCTCAAACATGTCCATTCAGAGTCAATTTTGAACAAAACGTCAAGTGTATGGCCTTTGTAAAAAGTAAAAGCTTAATATGTATGCTTGATTTCAACGAATTTATTGCCATATAGTTTATAAAAACTGTATTCTATTCTTACATGTGTGCTCCTACCTTACAGGTTGGTCAAGAACAATTCTCCCCAAGTTCACCTGGGTGGCCACCTTTCATGAGGGTGAATCCTATTTTAGATTGGTCATACAGGTTTGATTCTTTTTTCTCTGCAGTTTCTTCTTCATGCTTTTAATTAAGTAAAATTAAAACCAGCGCTTATATTTAATGCTTTTCTTTTAAACTCTTACCTGAATACCAAGCAATATAAAGATCTGAAGGAATAGAATTCTCTTGTAAGCGCATTATTGGTTGGAGCCAACTTTGTTATAAATTATTTCATTTTGGTGTAAATTTCACACTTGGTGACTAGATCTAGGGTCAAGATCATCTCCATGGTATTCATGCTTTTGTCACACTCTCCCTGTTCGGCTCACATTGACCTTGCCTTGTCTTTCATATGCCCGAACTTAGAATGGGCTTTTGTTGGGCTTGAATATTGCCTCATGCTTCTTGATTCATTGCAATCATTTGGTTGCATCTCCTCGTTCCATTTATGTTGGGTTCTTGAGGCGTTTCAAGAAAACCTTAGAACCAGAGAATAATAAAAGAGAGAGAGAGGAGCGAGAGAATGAATACTGAATATTATTGAATTGAAAGTTGTAATTGAAAAGACGGGGTTGGTTACTATTTATAACCAACGTTAACAAGCAACAGGGTTGGTTACTATATTTAACCAACGTAGATACGCAACAGGGTTGGTTACTATATTTAACCAACGTAAATACGCAACAGGGTTGGTTACTATATTTAACCAACGTAAACACGCAACAGACAAAGCCTGTAAACAAAACAAGCTCAAAACAAAACAAGCCCAAAGTAAACAACCAGACCGGCCGGACTGACCGGTCCACAGACAAAGGAAGCCAAGTCTAAATAACAATTCTCCACCTAGACTTGCTTCAAAACAAAAAACAAAAATAAAACACGGACACGGCCGGTCAAATAATTAGTGACCGACCGGTAAACACCCAATCCTGGACAACAGTAAGAGAAACCTCTCCTTAGCGAGCGGCTTTGTTAACATATCTGCAGGATTCTCTTCGGATGCAATTTTGCAGATTTGAACGTCACCGGATTCAACAATGCTTCTGACAAAGTGCAGCTTGACGTCAATATGCTTGGTTCTGGAATGATAAATCTGATGATTGGCCAGATGAATAGCACTCTGGCTGTCGCAATGAACACATACAGTCTTCTGATCAAAACCAAGTTCCCGAACCAAACCTTTCAACCACAGTGCCTCCTTAACTCCTTCAGCAAGAGCATAGTACTCAACTTCCGTAGTTGACAAAGCCACAACCGACTGTAGTGTAGACCTCCAGCTAACAGCAGTCCCAAACAGTGTAAACACATATCCCGACCGGGATTTCCTAGTGTCCATGCATCCGGCAAAGTCGGAATCAACAAAACCTTCAATATAACCTCCACCTTGAAAGTTATTCTGGAAAGACAATCCAGTACCGAGAGACCCCCGTATATATCTGAGCATCCACTTCAACGCTTCCCAGTGTGTTGGTCCAGGATTAACCATGAACTGACTGAGAACACTAACACCGTGCGCCACGTCCGGTCTTGTGCAGACCATGCCGTACATAATGCTCCCAATCCCATTTGAAAATGGAACAGATTCCATCTTCTTTCTTTCTTCCTCGGTCTTTGGGCATTGCTCCTTGGTAAGTTTCAAGTGTTGACCGACCGGCGTGTTGGCCATTTTAGATTCAGCCATCCGATACCTTGAAATTACCTTCTGCAAATAGCACTCCTGTGACAGAAAAAGATTACCGCCCGGTCTATCCCTTTTAATGTCTATGCCCAAAATCCGCCTTGCTTCCCCTAGCTCTTTCATTTCGAAAGCATCCGCCAACCTTGCTTTCGTCTCACCGATCATGCCCCTGTCACTGCTAGCAATTAGGATATCATCCACATAAAGCAAGAGATATAGCATTTCACCGCCATGGTTCAGAGTGTAAACGCAGTCATCATAATTGCACCGCTTGAAGTTCAGCTTTATCAGAAAGTCATCAAATTTCCTTTACCACTGCCTTGGGCTTTGCTTCAAGCCATAAAGTGACTTCTGCAACAGACACACCCTATCATCCACAGCGAAACCGTCCGGTTGCTTCATATAGAGGGTTTCCTCCAAGTCGCCGTGCAGAAAAGCTGTCCGAACGTCCAACTGTTCAAGATGCAAATTGCAATGCGCAACTATTGCCATCAGAACTCTGACCGAACAATGCTTAACCACTGGAGCAAAGATCTCATGATAGTCTACGCCTTCAATCTGAGTAAAGCCTTTGGCAACAAGCCTAGCTTTGTACCTCGCTTTCTCACCGCCCGGTGTAGCTTCTTTTTTCTTGAAAATCCATTTCGAACCTATGACCTTCTTACCCTTCGGCAGATCCACCAATCTCCAGGTGTTATTCTTTTTCAAAGCCTCCAACTCTTCTTCCATAGCACCCTGCCAAAGATGCCGGTCGCTGCTGTCAAGAGCCTCCTTATAACTTCTCGGTTCATCCGATCGGTTAATATCTTCAGCAGCGTTCAGGGCGTAGCAGATTAGATCCGCCTCTCCAAGCCGTTTGGTTGGCTTGGAGATCCTTCTTTCTCTGTCACGAACAAGCTGATAGTTTCTCAAATCAACACCAGCAGCTTTTCCATGACTTCCCTCGCCAGGCATATCATCTGTGTCTTCACCAAGGTCTGTTCGAAATTCATCCGGTCGGTTCTCAGCTATCGTCCGACCGGTTTCAACTTGCCCTTCACCCGTTTGGTTTTCCTCAGTCCCACCGGGCGTGCCAGCTCCATTAGTAGTATGCTCCACCTCCACGAGAATCTTCTTCTCACTTCCAGAGTTTTCCGGGTGCATCGCCATCCTTGTTTCATCAAAAATGACATCCCTACTAATGATTAGTTTTGAAGGTGAATCTAACCTCCATAACCTGTATCCCTTAACTCCGTCGGCGTATCCAAGAAAGATACATCTCGCCGCCCGGGAATCCAGCTTATCACCCCTGACATGAGCAAACGCCAAAGAACCAAACACTCTCAAGTGTGAATAGTCAGCCGGTCGTCCACTCCACACTTCCATTGGCGTTTTAAAATTGAGAGCTGAAGACGGACTCCTGTTAATCAGATAGACGGCCGTATTGGCAGCCTCTCCCCAGAAAGCTTTTGACAACCCTGATCCCAACAACATGCACCGGACCCTCTCCAGAATAGTTCTGTTCATCCGTTCGGCCAATCCATTCTGTTGAGGAGTTCCAACGACCGTTCTGTGCCTCCTGATCCCTTTCTCTTTGCAGAAACCATTAAACTCCTCTGAAACGAACTCCAGCCCATTATCGGTTCTTAGGCATTTCAGCCTACACCCCAATTGGTTCTCAATCTGTGTGTGCCACTCTTTGAACTTCTGAAACGTTTCAGACTTATTCTTTAGAACGTAAATCCACACTCTCCTTGAGAAATCATCAATTATACTTAAGAAATACGCTCCTCCACCATGAGTTGAGGTTCTTGCCGGTCCCCATAAGTCAGCATGGACATATTCAAAGGGCCGTTCGGTTGAGTGTTTCCCTTTTCCGAACGGTATCCTGTGTGATTTCCCTAAGACGCAATGGTCACAGAAATCCAGCTTCTGCAGTTTGTCTCCCAGAAGCAAGTCTTGCTTTTCCAATTCTTCAAGACCCTTCTCACTGATGTGTCCCATCCTCAAGTGCCATAACCGGGCGGTATTCTCGGTTCCACTTGCTACTGAGACATGACCAATGACAGTTGATCCTTCCAGAATGTACAAGCCGTTCCTCCTTCTGCCTTTGGCAACCACAGAATCTCCAGAACAAACCCTCATTACTCCATCTTCAACTTTAGTGGTGTAACCTCCAAGATCAAATGCACTAATAGAAATCAAATTTCTTTTTAGTTCGGGCACATACCGGACGGCCTGCAACACCATCTCACGATTGTCAAACATCTTCAGCCTCACCGACCCCACACCTTGCACTCGGCAAGCTTTGTTATTACCGAGCAGTACATTACCATGCTCTTTCTGATCCAGATTCTCAAAAAACTCCTTTACCGGGCACATGTGATAGGAGCAGCCGGAATCCATGACCCAGCTCCTTTGAGGATCTTCAGACGAAGCCACCAGCACTCCAGCCGACTCATATCCCTCAGACGCCTCTGCCACATCAGCGGTTTCTTGTGGCCGACCGGCCTTTCCTTTCTCCGGGCAGAACTTCTTGATATGACCCATCTTCTGGCACTTGAAGCAACGCACCTGCTTCGTACCGTCCGGATTCAGCTTCTTCTCTTTTCCAGACTGCTTCTTCCCTTTCCCTTTTACCGCAATCAATCCGGACGCTCCTTCCTCGGTTGTCTTCGAATCTTGGAGTTTTTGGAACTCCTTGGTTCGAATTGACGTCAGAACCTCCTCTAACGTGATCACTTGATCTTTCCCGTAGAGTAACGCATCCCTGAAATGCTCGAAGGTTTTTGGAAGCGCATTCAACAGGATGACAGCTTTATCTTCATCCTCCAACTTCACTCCAATATTCTCCAGATCATCAACTATCTTGCTGAATTCTGCAATCTGCTCCTCTATCGTTCTTGATTCTGACATCTTGAACGAAAAGAGTTGCTGCTTTAGGCACAGCCTATGAGCCAACGATCTCGTCATGTACAGGGACTCTAGTTTTACCCAGATTTCAGCGGCAGTCTTCTCCTTCGCAACCTCTCTCAGTACCTTATCACCAAGGCACAAGATGATTGCACTCCTTGCCTTATCTCCCATCTTCTTCTTCTCTTCTTGAGTCATGGTATCACTCATCTTCGACTCACCCTTCAACGCTTCAACACATCCCTGCTGTATCAAGATTGCCTCCATCTTGATCTTCCACAGCCCGAAGTCATTAGCGCCGTTGAACTTTTCTACGTCGAACTTGGTTGCCATTGCTCCTTGGGAATTCTTGAATCCTTGCCCCACGGTGGGCGCCAATTGTTGGGTTCTTGAGGCGTTTCAAGAAAACCTTAGAACCAGAGAATAATAAAAGAGAGAGAGAGGAGCGAGAGAATGAATACTGAATATTATTGAATTGAAAGTTGTAATTGAAAAGACGAGGTTGGTTACTATTTATAACCAACGTTAACAAGCAACAGGGTTGGTTACTATATTTAACCAACGTAGATACGCAACAGGGTTGGTTACTATATTTAACCAACGTAAATACGCAACAGGGTTGGTTACTATATTTAACCAACGTAAACACGCAACAGACAAAGCCTGTAAACAAAACAAGCTCAAAACAAAACAAGCCCAAAGTAAACAACCAGACCGGCCGGACTGACCGGTCCACAGACAAAGGAAGCCAAGTCTAAATAACAATTTATACTAGATAGGCCCAAGTACAACCTGGACTAAAATTACTATTTGCATTTGTTTCATAAAGAAAAATAAAGGAAAAGTCATACAATTAATGAGTCTAAGAAATGCAAAATAAAGAAACTAATAGACTATTTTTGTGAGCAAGAATATATTCTCTTGTTATGCTCCTAGTTATCCTCCTCGCAATGATGTGTTATTGTTCTTTTTCTTTTCTTTATCTCCGCTGCTATAACATATTTGGTAGTGTTGGATGATATGTTTATTTTCCCTCAAACATTAGTATTAGAGACAAATAAATATGTTTATTAGTCGTGTGAGCAGTTGCACTAATAGAAAGACTACCTCATTACCAAATTTATTTATACTTTTGGCGCTTTTTTTCCTCAGTTATATAACTCAACTCTTCCCTTTTGTATACAGCCATATCAGTATTGTCCTTAGTACAACATCTCTTACATTTATAACCTTTTGGAAATACACAGACTTTCGTATTTGGTTAGCCATGTAGATGAATAGTTAGAGAAAACTAAAAAGCCTCTTGTAAAAATTGAGGGTAGCTTGTTAAAAGCAGAAAAAGACTTTACTCTAAATGGATTTTCTTCAAAATTTAGTACACATTTATTGTTGTTTTCATTTTCTGTTTTCACTTTTAAATTACAAAACTACCACCTGTTTTGAATTTGTTGTCTATTTTCAAACATTTGTAGAAGCTAACAAGACAAATAGTTTTTTCAATGTTTCCTGTGTAGAAATAGGTAATAATTTGAAAACAAGGTGACAATTTTGTACTGAAAAAGTCAAACAGAAGAAGAAAACACGAAATAAACACCCAAGTGAACGGACCCTTATTTTCTTGATATAGCTCAATGACATTGTTTTATCCTTGTAGTCAATCCCATCCAATGGGACAATAATTGGTTGTTGTTATAGTGTATAACTTGAAATATATTTTTCTTTTTGCGGTAATCTGAATTTTTCAAAAGGGACAATTTTCTTAGCAAGTAGCCAAATAACTTGGACATTATTTGATTTCCTTCCCTCTATTGACATATTAATTTAATAGCACTATCACTTGGAAAACGTACTGTTTGTTTTTTGCCATGATTATTTATGTTGGTGCTTTTGGAATGTGATAATGTTAATTGCTTCATTTACTTATGGTGGCTATATTTCTGTACAGAGATGTGTGGGCCTTCCTTTTAACTTGCAAGGTGAACTATTGCAGCCTTTATGATCAAGGGTAATACTCAATAAATATGACGAACCTTATTGTTGGATTTTATCATGTCTACTTGCCATATTTTTCTTTTTTGTTTAATATTTCCCTCCAAAATAGGGGCCAATGGGAAAATATTTTGATGAATATCTGATAAATTTTATTTTTCATCATTTTTGAACAATTTAAAAGGCTTTGCTAAACCTGACAGAGACATTCTATTGCTGAATTTAATCATTGGTCCATCATGGTTGACGTTAAGTTGTAGTTGTTTGTGTATTCAGGGAATTTAGGTGTGCAATATTTTCTTTATTATTTGTGCAGTTATACTTCAATTGGTAGTATACACGACACAGTTCCCAACTCATTATTGTGCGTCAGCAACTCTTCCTACAAATTCAAACCTGCATATTTACTTGCTGATGGAAGATTAGAGAGAGCTGGGAGGGCTAAAAGGCCATCTTCTACTGGTGCACAACTTCCTGTGGATAGCAATGGTTTGACTGGCGTGGATTCACATAAAAATAGCATGCTCACAGCATCAATCATTGCTGTGGGGGATGAGATTCTGTAAGTACCTCGATATCACATGGATAATTGGATTTTGTGGAATATATTTGGAAACTCTATCTTGTATGAAGTTGTATGCCCTTCTTTATAATTTTCCATTGGGAGATTTCTTAATTCTATCAGACTATTAGCCTGTTTTCAAGCTTTGGTGTGTGGATTTGCAAGCGTTTAACCTACTGTTGGTTTTCTTGATTGTGTGCAGGATGATTTGTTGTCATCTTGTTGAGCATTCTATATCCTGAAATAGAAGCTCTTCTACTAAACTTGGACAAACAGTATTCTCTTTTATGTGAATAAAGTAAACAACACCTCAAAAATTAATTTGACATTTTCAATGATCATTTGGGGAAAGAAAGGATTAAATAAATTTAAATTTTTAACATATATCATGTCATGCTGTGTAGTGAATTTTTTATGCTCCTTTAACTGTATTGGTGATGTTCTCTTTCTTTACACTGTTCCATAGCTCAGGTTTGGCATTGTTGAAGATCAGTTGGGCCCTTATTTGTGTAGGAAGCTTCATTCGATTGGTTGGTCTGTGTTTAAACTTTCTGTTGTGCACAACAATGTGAGTTCATTTCTGTAGAAGTCCTACATATGTTTGTATGAATTTTTCTTTGCAGACATCATCACTTAAATGTGTTATAATGAGTCTGTTAATAATTTCCGATATGCAAACTCTAAGTCAGGCATTCTTCACCTGATATTATAATTTCATGGTTTGTGACTTGTGTCTTCTGTACCAGATAGATTCTGTAGCCGAAGAAGTTGAGCGACAAAAATCTAAAAGTGATATGGTACTATATGCCGCTTGGGAAGTTATATTCGTGAATTTCTTGATGATAAATGATGATGTAGCATATTTACCCGTCCTACTTATTGTAGGTATTTATATATGGAGGTGTAGGTCCACTGCATTCAGATGTTACCATAGCAGGCATTGCAAAAGCTTTTGGTGTTCGTTTGGTGCGTTACATCCTGCAATTGCTTTATTTTTAAATTTGAAGTTACTATAATCATTCCTTAAATATGCTGAATCCATCAATATCTATTAGAGTTGTTGATACTTATGCTAGAAGTAGTAGAAACTGCCTATCATATTTCTCTAAACAGGATTCGGTTATGGGTTCTGTTATATTGTAATTGTCATCGTATCAAAAAATGAGCAAATAACACAATCAGTTCAGATTGCATCTCAATTTCTTTGTTATCTCATCTTCAAATATTTATCATCCTCTAGGAATCTGTATATCATTGTCAATTGATGATTTGGTTTCATGTAGGCTCCTGATGAAGAATTTGAAGAGTATCTCAGGCATATAATTGGTGACCAGTGTACTGGTGACAGGAATGAGGTATGAGACTAATCCTCATTTTCAAAACCGAGACAGTCACTCCCCACAAGTTCTTTTTTATTGGCTCAAATGCTACATTGTTAGGTCCCTCAACCACTGGTTAATTATTACTTACCAAAATAAGCTAATTATTTATCACAGGTTTAAGTTTTTAATTCTACTTTATGTTGGTATGGTTGAATTAAGCGCTTGTTTGCTTTCAGTTGTCTCTGGTAAATGGGAGGGGAGGGTGAGACGGTGTTGTTTTAGTAGTTGTACTATAAATTAGGAATGTACCCAACGATTGCTTCTTTGGTAGGAACATTTGAACCATGACTTCATTAGTATGATTTGCATGCTCATGCGTATACAAAATGGCAAGACCATTAACTTTTTAAGGTCTAATTTTTAATGCCTCAGTCTAGAGCAAGTCTATGAGGGCTGTTCATAGTTTCAGGCATGTTTTTTAGAAACTCCTTTGTTGTGCTTTGCTTTATATGAGTGGGGTGGGAGGAAGCAATGAGAATACACTAAAAGGTTGTACATAAGATTAAGAAGGAGAAAATATATTTTTGGAGGGCTTAAAAGACCCCTACAATGATCTTCTATTTATAGTGATAGAAGTTTGATACAATGGGAAGATGAAAGATCAAAAGATTGTCCTAGACTCCTAAGTATAGAACTATGTACAATTTGTTGGAAGTTTTCCGTTGACTAGAGATAAGGTCAATTTATAATATATATGAGGACAAACCTCATCTTACAAACCGGTTTTGTGGGGTTGAATTAGGCTTAAGTCCACTTCTTAACATGGTATTAGAGTCATGGTTTAGAGCCTATTATAGTGAAATTTTGTTGTTTATTTGGTATATTGTTTCATCTGCTATTGGACCACCCATTAATATCTAGTCTCATGCATGAGATGTATATACCTTAGTGTGAAGGAGGTGTGTTGAAAGTCTCACATTGACTAGAGATAAGGCCACTTTATAGTATATATGTGGGTGCAAATCTCACCTTACAAGCTAGTTTTGTAGGGTTGAGTTAGGTTTAAAATCTACTTATTAACACAACTTATAGATTGCACTAGACTCCTGGGTACAAAAAACATAGGTACAACAAGAAATGGTTCCTAACACACTACTTCATACCTGGCTTTTAATACTTATTCCAACAGATCTAAAGGTATAGCCATATATATTTTGTTTGCTATATTTCCAACGAGACATCAATCTGCTTTTCATATTGCGCATATTATAGTGTCATGATGTTTTTAGTATGTAGTTCATTCATATTGATTTTTCCTTGCCTTTCACCTTTCAGATGGCGCAATTGCCCGAGGGCATAACTGAATTATGGCATCATGACAAATTGTCTGTGCCCTTGGTATGTTTTCAGAAGATCTTTAGTCAAAATTGTTTCCTTATGTCATTCACCAGAAGTTTACTTTCACATTAAGGAAGAACAGAAGGAAAAATTTTGTACTTCGCTTAATTGTGACCAGCTCCTATATTCTATGATGAAAATGTTGAAGTAATACTGGTTTCGATTGTTAGAGATAATTAATGTTTTTTGCAGATCAAGTGCCAAAATGTAATAATTCTTAGTGCAACAAATGTTTCGGAGCTGGAAAAGCAGTGGGACTGTTGGATTGAATTAGCAAAATCTAGTGATCTACTAGCATTGCTGGAACCATATGTATCAAAGCACGCGGCAACCAATTTGTCAGATGTATGTACTCGTACTAACTTTCATATATAATGATGCATCCGCATGATTTCCTTCCCTTGTGCTTTGAAGATTATTTGGAACTTTGTTTTTATTTTCCGTGTGTTGGACACAATTACTACCTTCGTTTATATTCAGTTATAGCATGTGTTCTGCAGTCTTTACCTATGCTGTGAGACTCATCATTATGTATAAAATCCTTTTTTTACTTTTTGTGTTGATTGGCCTATGTAAATGCAAGTACGTAACATTCCATTTTGTTTCCTTGTAATAAAAAGATCAGAGGTGAAATTGACGTGTACTCAAATATCATTGATGAAATTCTTAAGTAATGGTAGCATAAGACAATTTATTCTGATGAGAGTATGCAGCATCTATTCTGCGTTTGTCTTCATTCTCTGCTATTTTTCTTTTCACTGAGCTCATCTGATTTTACATTGGGACATCTAAACTGCAGGTTGAAATTGCTCAACCTCTGTCAAAGCTTTGCCTTGAATTTCCTGATCTTTATATTGGTATGAAGTTTATAAATTATTGTGACGATTAACAGTTATGACTTATTATCTATCTATATTTTTTATTGTGTTCTTTGTAACATCTAGGTTGTTACCGCAAAGCCAGATATGGATCTCTTATTGTTAGCTTCAAAGGAAAGGTAAAACGAAACTTCCCTATTCTAAGAGCAAACATGTTTGCTTGTGTATTTACCAGTTGTAATTTTATGACAGGACCTAGCACGCATTGATTCAGCTATAACAGCATTGCACAAGAAGTTTCAACCTGGTGCATTCATTGAGATGAACTAAGATGATATTGTAAATGCTATGCTTCATATCTTTTGGATGCCAACAGAATGAAAACCTTTCATGGGATTGAACTTATCATTCTGATATTACTAAGATGCATTGGGATACAGATGGAGCGGGAAGAAAATCAAGGGTGCTGCTGTGTTGGTAGAAGAAAGAACAATGGTAGAAGCAGGTGGCTGGAGATTCAATTCTATTGCCATTCGCAGCACTTTTAACTTCTTCATGGGGGGCATGGACAACCTATTGATTATTCTAGAATTGTTATTAAATTATCTCAACTTGCAGCACCAGCTTTTACAAATATAAAGTTTTCTTCATTGCATATTCAGCTTTGGCTGCTATATTCCTGATTTAAACTATACTTTCTCTATAGTTAGCTAGAAGTAAACCATCTGGTGTATGAACCATTTTGCCAATTATTTTAACCATTCAACAGAGGCATAATTTTCCCAATGCTATTGGGAAACTCATCATACACTTTTCCTTTTTCTTTTTTTGAACCCTTTTTTTTATGCAAGTATACACCTCTCAGACCAATTCTAGTCATTATTTGATAAACCCTGCCAATCGATGTTAATATTAAATTGACAGAAAGAACACATTAAATTTTTAAAATAAAATTGAAAGTAAATTAAGAAGAAAAACTTATGGATTCAAATTGAATAATTTTTTTATTTGGAAAATTTTAGTAAATAATTATAATAACTCTCACACCTTTTAGACTCACTTTATAGAGTGTCCTTCTGATATTTTTTTCTCTTTACAAATTACAAAAAACTAAAACTGAGGAAGATTAGAATTTATTATGCAAACTGTCCATCACTAATGATTAAAATCTATTTAGTTTATGCAACATCCCAAATTATACTGTCAAGTATATAGATATGGAATGCAACAGTCATAATTAAAGAAAACAGTAAGATTAGCAAATAACTGTATAAGTATAAATTACAGTCGTCCAAAATAGAGGAGGAATTAAAACGACTAATAGTTAAAGTACAAAGGTCTAAGGTTTTTCAAAATAAAATAAAACTAAGAGTTAGGAAAGTCTAAAAGCATCCTAAGTACTAGGTGTTGGATCTTCCTCGGTCTCCAACGCCTGCTCCAGAGGTACATCATCACCTACTGCTCACATCCGAAGGATTGGATGATCATCGCAAGGGAGGAAGCAAACACACACAACATACAAGTGCAAGGGTGAGCTAGTTTTCAAACAAACATACAATTCATAGCAAAGTAATCTAGCATGACAGAAAGCATAAATTTACATACAAGCATACAAGTTATCATGATCATAGGCACTTAGTTCATAACTTAACCAAAATCAATCATCTTAACATGCAAAGACTCCTAGACACGTCCGGACATAGAATGAATGTAGAGCTGGGGCGGGTTGTGCACTTGTGATGGCCCCTACTGCTTTGCAAAGCCATTGCCGAGGGGTTCCACCCGACCATACACAAGGCTAGTCCGTTACCGCGGTATAGGCCTACAGTGAAAGCGCCTACCCTAGGACCTCCCACTACTCCCACCACACGCGTTAGTCCTCTCTAAGTGAGAATGAAAGACCGTTGGAGCGTTAGGGATAACCCCCCATATGGAAGCCTCTCACCATTCAATAATACACTAATAGATCTCACCGATAGATCATAATTTCACAACCGAATCCAACCAATCCAATTATTTGATAATTCTCCAAGTCATCTTAATCACACACACCTTAATTCCCCACAAATAAATTAGATAGACCAACCAACCACAAGTTTTAGAAAATAAACCGAGCACTAGAAGCAGTGGCCGACCCACTGGAAATTAAATGGGGTGCCAATACCAGGCACCCTTGACAGACCGAACGGTCAAGAGAAGAGCTAGCTCTTCTCTGACCGAGACCCAGTAGACCGAACGGTCATACAGGTCGCAGGTTTCTCTGGCTGAGAGGAAGTCATGGCAAAGGTCACCTAAGTCAGTGATAGGTCCAGACCGAACAGTTATGGGGTGACCAAAATCCTCCCCTGACCGGAAGCATAGTTGACCGAACGGTCGTGCGAAAGAACCACTTACCCTTACTAAGAGCGTACGGTTATATGATCCGAGAGTACCACTAGCCCGAGAACCCTGTATGAGACCAAGAGTGGCTAAGACTGAGAATCCTAGGTGGCCAAGAACAAAGCCAAACCGAACGGTCAAGAGAAGGAAGAACCTTCTCTGACCAATGATACCAAACCGAACGGTTTGAGAAGGAAACCTCCTTCTCTCACCAAGGTTCCATGGCCGGACGGTTTGAGAAGGGAACCTCCTTCTCTCACCAAGGTTCCATGGCCGAACGGTCAAGAGAAGGGAAGTACCTGCTCTGACCAAGGGAGCCAGGCCGAACGGTCAAGAGAAGGAAGACCTTCTCTGACCAAGACCCCTAAACCGGACGGTCAAGGAAAGTAATCATCCTTCCCTGACCAGGTCTACAAAACCGAACGGTCAGGAGAAGGGGAAGCCTTCTCTGACCAAGGCCTCCAAACCGGACGGCCAGACTCTGCAGAATTATGCAGAATTCGACAGAACTTGGTAAGACCATTTCTAATCATTCTAACCAACTTCTAACACATCTAATCTTCGTTTTAGACATAATTAAACTTACCTAAGTGATTCTAAACATTACTAACACGTTTCTAAAGTGATTTAAGCTTCATTTCAACTCTTAAACACTCAATTTCTCAACTTAGGGACCCAAAACCCAATCTTACCATTCTGCACCTATTTTGGCAAATTTGGTGACTCAAACAAGTCACAATACACTTAGTGAAACTGTCCCAACAGTCCACAAGCACAACAAACCCCATATACTCAAAATCACTACCTCACTTCCCTTAAAATAGCTCAAAAGTGGCTCTAAAGGACTTGATTTTCTTCCAAACACTACCACAACAGATTTCAATCATCATCACAGTCCCAATCATGCATAATTCAACATACCAAGGGGTTCCAAATAGTCCAAAATCATCAATTATCAATTCTACACAACATACCCATTTTCATACATGAATTTCAAACCAATTCAACCAATTTCATGCTTCCAACAACATACAACTTTAAAATTTATCATACATTCACAACATACTATAAAAATGGAAAGAAAGCTAGCTCCCCTTACCTCTAGGGTGCACGACCAACTCAAGGAATGATCCTAGACCAAGTACTTCGACCCCAAGGTGTGAGAGTCACCTAAAATCATCAATTGATGATGGAAAACGAATTTTAGGACTAAATTGAAGTTAAATTAAGAAAGAAAACGAGATGGGTGGCATGCAACAAGAATTCACATGCTAGAACCCTAGCCAATGAGGAAAAGAGGGCTTTCTTACCGGTTGGACGAAACGGAGGTTCAATCGGTGGGAAATGGTCCTCTTGCAGTCACAAAAGCTTGGGTAACTTCAATTTGAAATTCAATCGGTTAGATTTTGAGTAATGGAGGATGGAAGGTAGTGAAGTAGAGAAAAGAGAAGAAGAAAAATGAAAGATGTGCATGGACAGTGGAGAAAGAAGTCTGAACTTGGAAAAAGGAGTATTTTAATCAAAGTTCCATTTTAAAACTATGCCCAATGTCAGGCTGCCACGTGTGCTCCACTAAAGGTTATTTTTCAAGATATTACATTCTCCCCATCAACAAAAATTTTCGTCCTCGAAAATTAAGAATTACCACAAAACAAGTGGGGGTATGACTTCTTCATCTCTTCTTCTTTCTCCCAAGTAGAATCGCCGGTTCTGCTGTCCCATATGACTTTGATCAGTCTAGTGGGTTTCCCGTCTAATCGCTTTGCCACCCTCACGTCTACTTTGACCGGCTGCATCAATATGGAGATATCTTCTTTCACGTGCACATCATCAACTTCCAACACGTGAGAGGGGTCAGGAACATACTTCCGAAGTTGAGATACATGAAATACTGGATGGAGATTAGCTAGCTGAGGAGGCATAACTATCTCATATGCTACCGGTCAGATGCGTCTAGAAATCTGGTAAGGTCCAAGGTATCTGGGAGAAAGCTTCTTAGCACGAATGGCCTTTCCTACTCCAGTAGTAGGCGTCACACGGAGGAATACATGGTCACCTGCTTCGAATTCCAAAGGTCTGCGCCTCTTATCTGCATATGATTTCTGCCTACTCTGTGAGGCTCTCATCCTTTCTTGAATCACTCTCACCTTTTCAGTTGTTTGTTGCACTATCTCTGGTCCAGTCAACACAGACTCTCCATCCTGGAACCAACATAAAGGTGTTCTGCAACGCCTCCCATAAAGAGCTTCGAATGGTGTCATTCCAATACTGGCTTGATAGATGTTGTTGTATGTGAATTCCACCAATGGTAACACTTCATCCCAGGCTCCTAGATGATCAAGAACACACGTTCTCAACAAATCTTCCAATGACTGTATGGTTCTCTCTGACTGTCCGTCAGTCTGAGGATGGTAAGCAGAACTCATCTGGAGTCTACTGCCCATCTCACTTTGCAAGGTTTGCCAAAAACGAGATGTGAAGCGTGTGTCTCTGTCAGATATAATACTGGAGGGTACACCATGCAATTTGACTATCTCCTTGATGTACAACTGGGCCAACTTTTGCATAGGCATCTTCAAATTGATTGCCAAGAAGTGGGCACTCTTGGTTAATCTATCAACTATTACCCAGATGACGTCATGTTTTCAGACAGTGTGTGGCAGATGAGTAACAAAATCCATGGCAATACTGTCCCATTTCCACTCAGGGACCTCAAGCTGTTGCAACATACCTCCTGGCCTCTGGTGTTCTATCTTAGCCTTCTGACAAGTAAGGCAAGAAGACACAAACCAAGCTACATCACCTTTCATGTCGGACCACCAAAATGACTTCTTAAGGTCCTGGTACATCTTAGTCATGCCTGGGTGCATGCTAAAACGAATCTGGTGACCTTCTTCTAGTATCAACCGTTTCAGCTCTTCATCATTTGGTACACAGGTTCTACCTCTGAACCTCAAGAGATCATCTGTACCTGTGTTAAAATATTTTCCTTGCTCAGTGCCAATCAAAGCTCTTGATTTCTGAAGCTCGGGGTCTAAGAGTTGCCCCTCTCGGATTCGATCAAAGATCCCACTAGATATCACCAGTTTGCAACATCTTATACCATCAGGTTCAAATTCCACATCCAACTTTAGATCACTAAAGCTTTCCACCAGCTCCAATTCTTTAACCATCAAAGCAGACACATGTACTGATTTTTTGCTTAAGGCATCAGCAACTACATTGGTCTTCCCTGGATGGTAAAGAAGATCAAAGTCATAGTCTTTCAAGAACTCCATCCACCTTCTCTGTCTCATGTTAAGCTCCTTTTGATCAAATAGATACTTCAGGCTCTTGTGATCACTGAACACCTGAAATTGGGCTCCATACAAATAATGTCTCCATATCTTGAGAGCAAACACCACTGCAGCTAATTCCAGATCATGTGTAGGGTAGTTTCTCTCATGAATCTTGAGTTGTCTTGAGGCATATGCAACAACTCTTCTTTCTTGCATCAAGACACATCCTAGTCCCTGGTAGGACGCATCACAGAAAACCTCAAAAGGTTTACCTGTGTCAGGAATGGCCAACACTGGAGCACTAGTCAATCTCTGCTTCAACTCCTGGAAGCTTGCCTCACAACGGTCTGTCCATGCAAATGGAGTGTCTTTTCTAGTTAGCTGCGTCAAAGGGGCTACAATCTTAGAAAAATCTTCAATGAAGCGACGATAGTAGCCTGCTAACCCAACAAAGCTCCTAACCTCAGTGACTGACTTTGGTCTTTCCCATTGTAACACGGCTTGAACCTTGGTCGGATCTACAGAGATCCCATCAGCCGATATAATATGACCAAGGAACTGCACTTCTTTCATCCAGAATTCACATTTAGAAAGCTTGGCGTATAGCTTCCTTTCCCTCAATATACCCAGCACTGTCCTCAGATGATCAACATGTTCTTCTTCACTCTTAGAATAAATGAGAATGTCATCTATGAAGACGACAACAAATTTATCTAAGAAGGGCCGGAAAATCCTATTCATGTAATCCATGAATATGGCAGGGGCGTTAGTCACACCAAAGGGCATGACCACATACTCATAGTGGCCATATCTGGATCTAAAGGCTGTCTTCTGAATATCATCCGCCTTAACCAATATCTGGTGGTAGCCAGACCGCAGATCAATCTTGGAAAATACAACCGCTCCATATAGTTGATCCATCAAGTCATCGATCCTAGGTAAAGGGTACTTATTCTTGATGGTCAATTTATTAAGTTGCCTGTAATCCACACACAACCTTGAACTGCCATCCTTTTTCTTCACAAGCAACACAGGCGCACCCCAAGGAGAAACACTAGGCCGAATGAACTGTTTCTCCAACAATTCTTCAATCTACTTTTTCAATTCAGCCAATTCAGCTGGCGCCATGCGATATGGGGTTATAGAAATAGGCCCTAATCCTGATACGATGTCTATAGAAAACTCCACTTTTCTCGGAGGAGGTAAACCAGTAATCTCTTCAGGAAACACGTCTAGAAACTCCTTGACTACCGAGAGGTTTACATCAAAAGGTCCTTGATTCACATACATATGAGACAGTATTAAGAAGCAAAATGCACCTTCTATCAAATCTTGTCTCAACACGCCAAGAGTCAACGGTAGGTAATCTTCTTCATTAGGAAATATTAGCTTCTTCTCTCCACAATCGATGAGAATGTGATTGGCAGATAGCCAATCCATCCCCAGGATGACATCTAAACCCTGCAAAGGTAAACATATCAAGTTTACCTTGTACTGACGCCCCTCAACCACTACTGAACATCTAACACAAACGGTAGATGTCTTCACTATCCCAGAAGCGGGAGTAGATACAGTCAAGTCATACTGTAGCTCTCTCACTGGCAACCCCAACTCCCTAGCACACGTCTCAGACACAAATGAGTGTGTCGCTCCAGAATCAAATAATACAACACAACTTCTATCATTCATCAAACATCTACCAATGATCAAATCACCTGAGCTAGCGGCTTCTGTCCCAGTCAATGCATACACACGTCCGGCGGCCTGAGGTCTGATGCCACCTCTCTGCTGAGATCTCCCTACAGGCTGTGGCTGGGAAGTGGTTCTCCTCCCCATAGGGCAATCACGCTCATAGTGGCCCTCTCTGTGGCATCGGTTGCACCTCCGGAAATTAGTCCTCTGGGGACATGAAGACAAGTAGTGAGGACCGCCACATCCATAACATCTCACGCCACTCTGAGATGAAGACTCGCTCGGCTGAACAGAAGGTTGAGAAGATCCTCCAGAACTGCGAGAAGAAGAAGAAGATCTGGAGTATGGTGTCTTCCTGGAGCTGGACCCGCCTCTAGAAACAGCTGGTCCTCCAACCCTCAATGGCTGGGCCTGACGGCTCGGATGTCCCTCTGCTTCTCTCTTAGTCTGCTCCATATCCCTAGCCATCTCCACAAGAGCTGGGAACTCCCTCAGACGGTGTCCTTTCACCAAGAGTTTGATATCACCATGCAGCCCGTTTTCAAACTTACGGCACTGTCATTCCTCATCCACTGTCATAGTGTTGAATCTGAGAAGATGTTTGAAGCGGTCAGTGTACTCAGATACTGACATGTTTCCTTGCACTAACTCCAAGAACTCCACTTCTTTAGCATATCTGAGAGTGTCAGGGAAGTATTCTTTGTAGAACCTCTTCTTGAACAAATCCCATGTAATAGGGGTTCTAGTTCCTTCCAAGATCATTCGTGCACTACTCCACCAATGGCTTGCCTCTCCAGTCAAGAGGTACTCAGTATAGAACAATCTGTTTTCATCATGGCACCTCTTGGCATTATAAACCCTCTCCATATCACGAAGCCATTGATCGGCCTCATCCGGTGAGCAAGGGCCATCAAACTTGGCAGGGTGATGCTGCAAGAAATTCTCCAAACTCCATTCTTGAGTTGGCATAGCCGTAGAAGAAGAAGGACCGGTGGGAATCCTTCCACTAGTCATCACATCCAAAAACTGCCTTTGGGTGGCCTCATCTGACACCCTAGCCTGTTCTGAAGCCACTCTAGCTGCTTCCAAGTTCTGTAGCGCCATAGTATTTTGTTGTACTAGTGCAGCATTTTGTTGTTGCATGGAGTTCATGAGTGAGTCCATCATCCGCATCATCTCAATCTAATCGGTTTGTGGAGGTGGAGGAGGTGGAGGTCTAGGCGCCATATTCTGTTTAGGATCAAAGAGTAAAACAATTAGTCTTACTCAAGAATTTAGAATGCTTCCGTACATTTTAAGGCACACAAGCACAAGTAAGAGATGCACATAACCTACGGGTTCTCTAAGGATAAAAACTGCTCTGATACCACAAATGAATAGATAACCGTTTGAGGACTAACCTCGGGTGGCAGCTGATAAGGGAAAACAGTTACTACACCACACCGGGTGCTAGGGACGACCGAGCTACATGTTCATACCGTCCGGACAGTGTCTTAGTGGTCGGTCATGAGTAAAGGAATGTGGTATGCATGTATAGGAATTGTATGTTGCATGATTGATTGGCTTGTATTGTACGTTTACTTGTATGATGAATTGATAAATTAAATTTACATAAGCTTACCCTTATCCTTCGTGTCTTTGTCTATGTTGTCGTTCGGTATCTGACCGTTCGGTTATCCTCTTCCTTGCAATGATCATCCTTTTGGGTGTGAGCAGAGGATAGCTTGGAAGATGTTTTGGGGGCTACTCTGGAGAACGCTGTGTAGATCGAGCAACCCGTGGAGGTCGTGCCTGAAAGTTATGTCGGACCGACCGATCCTTAGTGTAGTCGTTTTCCATTGCCCAGTGTTTTGTAGGGTCCAGTATAGGAATCTTTTGAATTTTGGCCGTTCGGCCAATGTATTATATTCAAGACCGTCCGGTCTATATTGTAAATACTGTATTTAACATGACTAATGTACAGCTTTAAATTTAATGATATTATCCTATCTTTTTCACCTTTTATTGTTCATGTTAACTCCTAAAATATATTATAGCTTTGGTTATATTTATTGAGATGTTACAATATTTTAGCAAAGATCGTCGTCACTGTTCACAATACCAAATGACTTGATTAACAGTGATATCACATTTTTATGTAAATTTTTTTAGAATGTTATTTTTTAAAACTAAAAGAAAAATCCTTATTTAAAATTTCTAGAAATTGGTTACTTCTTCCACTTTTTCGTACACCTCTTAAAAATACCAAAATTAACGATTGTTAAATTTCTTGACCAATAACTGGGCGATGGTGAAATATAGATTTCGTTGGATTGGGAAAAGAAAAGAGAATGGAGGGAAGCTCAAGCATGGTGAGCAACCAGCATGACAAGGCAAAGAAAGGGTTGGAAGGCAGTGCCTTAGCTTTACCGATCAACCGTTATGCCAATTTGAAAAGCGCTACCAGCGACGACGACTTCACCAATCTTCTCGCACTCATCAAATCCTCCAAAACCCCCGTAAGCAAAACTACGCCCCCAATGTTAAGGCCGTAATCCCTTTTGTTTCCAACTTTTTAATTTCACTGCATAAATTTGATTCTTCTGTTCTGTCACAAAATTCATTGCAGGCTGTTATCAATTATGGCGCTTCTTGGTATGTTACTGTTTCTCCCTAATAATGTGTGGATTCTGATTGTTTTGAGCACCAGGTGTTTGATGTTGGAACTCTCAAAATCATTCGAAAATACAAACCTTGTGGTTAAATTTTTTTTTACATCATATTTGGAAGTTTGTTTTGTTTGGGTTTGGAATAATGAAATTGAACATAATACATAGCATAGGGCATGCGTTACTTGATGCAAATGCTAAAAACTCTGCTTAAAAAACATGAAATGGAAAGCTTTTTATTTGATCGTTTAAAATTGCACTTTCCAATGTGTTTTTATTGCACTTCCGATGAAACTTTGTCTTTGGGGAGCGGTTACAGTACAGGTGGCCTTACTTTATTGCAAATGTTAAGAATGCTGGCTAAGAAATTAAAAAAGAACAGTTTTTTATTTGAACGTGTAAGAATGCATGCTTCTATACTTTTTATGCAATCCAATGAAAACTCTTTCAAGGACAGTGGTTTGGAAGATCAGTAGTTTCTTGTCTCAAGGTTGAAATGCAATGTGGTGTAATATAGTTGACACCTAATCATACCCCCTTAACATGTTTTCATTTGTTCAATCTCCATGTTTGTGTATACAGAAAAACGAGTTTTGAGAGAGTGAGTTCTTTAAATAATCTTTTGTTTTTTGAGATATTAGTTTCTGTCTTTTGGTTGCAAGATATCGTATGCACCAAAAAGAATAATTTATAGTTTTTCACCCGAAGGAAATTACAGTGGCAATAGGAGTTATAAGTGTGAATTATAAGGCTATTAACAATGCATTCGACGCTTTAATCTTTCTTCGATTTAAAGGAAGCCGTTAGTGACTATTGTTTCCTGGTTTTTCAGGTGCCGCGTCTGTAGCCAAATTCTCCCAGCATTCTGCAGACTAAGCAATAATTTTCCAAAGCTTACCTTTGTGTACGCAGACATTGATGAATGCCCGGAAACAACTCAACACATTCGCTACACGCCAACCTTCCAATTTTACAGGAATGGTGAAAAGGTAGATGAGATGTATGGCACTGGAGAAGAGAGGCTCCATGATCGCCTGTGGTTGCACTCTTAACTACTCCGCGTAAGAGAAACATTATGTTTCCAATTTCTCTATCTATGTAAGTAGCACTATCATCCATGAACAATTTTGTGAATCGTAGAACAAAACCTAGTTATTCTGTGTTTCCATAAGAAATTTTCTTGGCTTTAATATCTATTATATTTCTTGCAAAATTAACTACTTTTAACTTTAGTCTCTAGAAAAATATATATATATATTTTATTCCTCTTTAAGTTGAAATTTTGCTTCTATCTCAATGATCAGGAGATGCTTGTTATGTAATTGGCAAAAGTTCAATTGACTACTCCAAATAACATTTCGAGTGTTAATGGTATAACATCAAAATGTGATACCTTCAAAAGAGTTTCAGATTCTTAAAATAAACTTATTTATTACTTTAAAATGAAATTTAGAGATGAAAAAACGGAAATTTTGAACTTTAGAAGGATTAAAACCAAAGGGAATTTCAATGACTAAAACTAAAATTTGTTCATTATATAGAAAAAAATTGTTTTATAAGAACATATTAAAAACATATTTAAGGAAATCGTGGTTTTCACGAAGTAAACAATTAACTAACACCCTAGTTTACACCAAACACCCAAAAATGAAGAAAGATATCTCCCTTCCTTTTCTAGTCGAAAGTGTGAAACGTATCTTCAATTAGAAATGTACTCAACGAAGCTTCTTTATTTTCCTTTAACCCAAAATCTGAAAGATGGCTACGATGATAGCCACAAGTGGCAACGAATTCGATCGTGGGTGGCTAACTAACTTATGCATTTGGCTTGAGGATTTTCACGGTCTCCCAAGTGAAATCAGGATCATCACGTCCAAAATGCCCATAAGCAGCAGTTTTCAAGTACCTGCTGTTGCCTCCTCTCATGAGATCAAGATTGATGGCAATCATTCCTGGCCTGAAGTCAAACTTCTCCTTGATCAGAGCCAAGATATCCTTGTCTGGAATCTTTCCCGTTTTGTATGTGTCCACAAACACTGAAAGGGGCTCTGGGACTCCAATTGCATAAGAAACCTGCACAATACAACGTCGAGCAAGTCCTGAAGCTACCACACTCTTGGCTGCTTGCCTGACAATGTATGCGCCACTCCTATCAACCTTGGTTGGGTCCTTGCCAGAGAAGGCACCGCCGCCATGAGCACCCCAACCGCCATAGGTGTCTATAATGATCTTCCTTCCAGTGAGTCCTGCATCTCCATGTGGTCCACCAATGACAAACCTACCAGAGGGGTTGAGGTGGAAGATAGTTGTGTCATCTATATATTTGGCTGGGATGACGGGTTTGATCACTTTCTCTTTCAAATCTTCAGCAATTTGCTCATTTGTGACAGTTTCATCATGCTGAGTTGAGATGAGGACTGTGTGGACCCTGATAGGGACCATGGCTCCATTATCGTTCTTGTACTCAACTGTCACTTGGGTTTTACCATCTGGCCTCAGCCAGGGACATGTTTTGTTCTTTCTCACTTCAGTGAGCTTGGCACCAAGTTTAGTAGCAAGCACATGAGTGAGTGGCATTAGCTCTGGTGTTTCGTCTGTGGCATAACCAAACATGTGGCCTTGGTCACCAGCACCAATTTCCTCTGGCTTTTTGGTCAAGTGACCATGAACTCCTTGAGCAATATCAGGACTCTGCTGCTCAATGTTGACCAGAACTTTGCAATTGTCAGCATCAAGACCAACATCCGCTGACACGAACCCAATGCCTCTGCAAGTATCTCGAACTATTTTCTCGTAGTTCACATTGGCCTTGGTTGTTATCTCGCCAAACACCATAACCATGTTAGTTTTTGTACAGGTTTCACACGCCACCTTACTGTCTGGGTCTTGCTCCAAGCATGCATCTAGGATGGCATCTGAAACCTGGTCACACAACTTGTCCGGATGCCCTTCGTTAACAGATTCTGAGGTGAAGAGGAAAGTTTCCATCTCTGGTGCTAAGAAAACAAAAGGGGTCAAATTGTGTTGTCGATAGGAAACTACGGAAGCAATTAACTTGACAATATCTAAATGTTTAATTTTTGTGCACCTATTATAACGGACATATTCACTCTTGGTATATATTTGATAGACATGGACAATTAATGTAAAATTTTTATATTATCAGCCAATTAAAAAAAGTCTCAAATATAACTTTTCATTAATAATAAAAGTCTATAGTGTATGATATATGATGATTTTTATTTTCGAGTGGATGTCAAAATGTATATTATTTATCTATTTATGATGACATTTTTTTAAAGATAAAAAATTCTTTTTTTCTTCCTTTTTTGTCTAAAGTTCAGGTGCAAAGAAAATGAAATAAAAGAATATTAAATAACTTTTATTTGAAATCTGAGTGAGGATTTTATGCAGGTCCGTGAAAAGAAACAAATTGCAATAACTGTTCTGAGGTCCGTAGTTAAATATTCAAGAAGTAAAACTAATGGCGAGAAAAGGATGAGGTAGTTGTAGTTCTTTTCTGTTTCTAAAGAAAATATAACACATTTATGGGAATGTTGCTAAAGCTACACCTGGTTGCATTATAGAGAAACAAATCTCAAACCACACAACAACCAATGTTTGAATTCAATTATCATTTTTATAGAATTGCCATTTTCATTGTTTTATTACTTCCTCATTCAAATCCAAACAGAGAATCACAAAAACAACAACGAGCAGGAACACATGAACCACCATAGATCTGCGAATGCTGCACAAACAACAGCAGTATCCCATTACATGAATAAACAGATCCAATCAAGTCGACAACGCTAACAACCTTGCACGCATTAGCTATATATATATATATACATATATATATATAAACACATACATTTTTAAGAAAACAAATTAATGAAAATAGAACAATCAGATATAAAGCTTGAATTATCATAAGAAATGATATGAAGATGTAGATCTATAGCAGGATTCAAAACAAACAAATTGTAAGACACAAGCATTGTTTCAAGATCTGAATACTAGGAATGCTGAAAGAATCAATGAATATGAAAAGTAAATTGTATGAGGTGAAAGTAAAAGAGATACATACCAATAATGCCTGGTGGTTTAAGAGAAGAAGAAGAAGAAGAAGAAGAAGAAAGAGGAATGAGAAAGCGGAAAGGTGAATAAATGAATGATGAAGGCGCAAAGCAAAGCTTTCAGAAGTATTTATATATGGAGAGACACGAATGACTCGCTCACATTTATCTCCTATTTTTAACTCTCATTCTTTATATGTCTTTACAATATCATCTTTTTTTAGATTATTACTACTTCTTTCCTAATCTTATCAACGTTATTTTGTATAATATATATATATATATATATATATATATATATATATATATATATATATATATATTAATGTCATATTTAAACAGATATTTACTTCCAAATGTTAATAAAAAAAATAATAATATAAAGAATGAAAAGAATCTTGTTCGAAAGATTAAGATCGAAAGATGGTTTTGAAATCATTGAACACTTTCTCGTTATTCCTTAATTAATATCAATAGGATGATGTTTAAGGGTAAAAACAACTTCCTATTGGCTTAACAGAGACGCATAAAAAGTTTAGCTTATGAATTAAAACAAACTAAGATGACTCGTTTAATTAGCTTAATCATACATAGTATAATTAATTTGCTTACATACTGGAAAGTTAATAAAGGTTTTAATTATTTGTGAGTGACAGAAAATTTGGTATCTTTCATAAATAGAAATATATGAGGTATCGTGTTAATCAAAAGATAGAATTTACAAACTTCATATTAGTGATTATTCCAAGTTAAATATATTTTTAATCTTTAAATATAAAATTAAAATTTATTATTTTCAAATTTTAGTATATTCTAATCCTTAAACTTAACTTAAAAAATATAGTTATTTTAATTTATGAATGTTAAGATTTTTTTTACGTGTTAATTGATTTTATAAGTTGATATTGAATTAGAAAGGGTTAAATATTGTAAATAATTCAAATGTCAACCTAAAATTTCATTTAACACTTAAAAAATTAGTTATAATGATTATATGTATTTATTTTTAAAATTTAAGAACCAAATATTTTCATCATTAAAACATCAAAGTTTTCCCTTTATCTTTAATCATGTAGTAATAAATAATTGAGTTTTTTGAAAATTCGTTAGTAAATTTGAAACTGATTATGTTTTTAAAAATAATTATTTGGTAAGTTCATCGATAATAAATGTTAATTTTTCCTATAAGTAAAAAAGTATTATACTAAAGCCTAATATTTATTTATGCTTTAGTTTTGTCATAATTAAAACCTAAATTAAGCTTTGTTTTTTACATAAATTTTGTTGGTTTTCTTTTTGTCTGCACATTAAACATGTATAAAAACCAACACATTATATTTAGTACTTAATGGACTTAACAGAGATTAAAGTAGGACTTTTGAATTTATGCTCAAAAAGACAATAACTTTAATTAATGTATAAAAGGATAAAGTTTTAAAGTATTTGATTCAAAGCAATTACTACTGTTTCCTATAAATTTTTAAAGTTTTAAAGGATAAAGTTTTAAAGTTTATCATATATATTCATATAAATTTTTATATAAGGCAATATTTGTCACACCCCATTTAATACCCCTTCTTAGTGGGATACACGTGTCAGCCGTCCGGTCTTCCCTGGTAAAGTGGGAGACCAACTCTTCCAAGTTTTTAATTCCCTTCCTTCGTGATCCGTGCAGTAGCAGCAGAGCAGTGAAGCCCCAGAAAGTGGAAGTCAGGTGGCACGCTGGGAGTGGGCCGAACGTTCTAAGTGGAGGCAGTATTTAAGGTGGGATTGGAAGCCTGACGCCATTTTTCCCATGCAATCTTCTTCTTCCTCAAACTTGTCTTTCTGAAAATCTCAAATCCTCCTCCTTCTCTCTAAAACCTCCCAACCTTCTCTCTAGATTTCTAACCTCCAATTCTTCTCCGATCACTTGCATCCGTTCAAGATTATTGCTGCCGGCACCAAGACCTTCAACCAGTACCAACCAAAATTTCATTCTGAACTGACTTTGGAAACCTTAGAAGAGATAAATTGCTACCAACCAACCTTAGACGTACTAGCTGGATTTAGAGGTAAGGGAAGCTTATAAAGTTTAATTTTGATTTTCTGTAGGATTTGAATATGTGCCTGATTTAATGCATGTTTGATATCTAAAGTATGTTGCTTGATTTCTCATGAATGGAATATGGTATGTTGTTGTATGAGTTGTATGAACTATGAATTCTGCACTGATAAGAGTATGTATGAAACTTAGAGAAAATGTGAATCTGAGATCGAAGGTCATTAGGACCGTTCGGTTTCCCCTAAAACGATCGGTCTTGTACTATTGTATCGAAACTTAAATGCCTTGCTTAGTCAGTCATAATGATCTGTCCATTACAGAACGCTCGGTCTTATACTGAGTGTTCGGCTTTAAAGTATTCGGTCATAGACTGATTACCTAGTCTCATGTTAACTATGTTTATTATAGTAGCGTTCGGTCACACATTGAACGTTCGGTTTTATATTGATAATGTTTATTGAAAGTACTCAGTCATAAATCGAGTGCTCGGCCTGAGAAGTACTCGGTCATAAACTGAGTACTCGGTTTCATATTAATTGTCTTTATTGTACTGAACGTCCGGTCTTATACTGAACATTCGGTCTTGAAGTGCTTGGTCATACACTAAGTATTCAGCCTCATATCAATTATTTAGAACGATCAGTCATACACTGAGCGTTCGGTTTACATTGATGATGTTTATTAAAAGTGCTAGGTATTATACCAATACTTGAATTTTTAAGAACATTCGGCCATAAACTGTACGTTCGGATTATATAAGTGTTTGGTATTAGACTGACACTTAATTTCTAAAGCATTCAATTTCATATTATTATTATTATTCATTTTAAGAACGTCCGGTCATAAACCAAGCGTTCGGTTTTACACATATGATATTATGTTTGAGTAATTGGTCATAGACTAAGTACTCGGTTTGATGTAAATTATCCTTCTTGAGAAAAATGTCACTACTAGTTATGATTCGGTATTGAGTATCTGGTACTCCTCTCAACACCCTAACAGCTTGGAAGTAATAATGAACGTTGGTTGAATTTGACTAAGTAAGAGAATTCCACTGGCGGAATAACTCATGAATTTGGTAATGATTGGTAAAGTATGAATGTGGGAATGACTCTGGTGTCGTCCTTGATCCTGATATTCCGTGAGGGCGTTTCCTCAGGTAGAGGGAGGTCACTCATGTGTGGGAATGGCAGGAGGTCCGAGGTTATATGAATAGATAACCGTTTGAGGACTAACCTCGGGTGGCAGCTGATAAGGGAAAACAGTTACTACACCACACCGGGTGCTAGGGACGACCGAGCTACATGTTCATACCGTCCGGACAGTGTCTTAGTGGTCGGTCATGAGTAAAGGAATGTGGTATGCATGTATAGGAATTGTATGTTGCATGATTGATTGGCTTGTATTGTACGTTTACTTGTATGATGAATTGATAAATTAAATTTACATAAGCTTACCCTTATCCTTCGTGTCTTTGTCTATGTTGTCGTTCGGTATCTGACCGTTCGGTTATCCTCTTCCTTGCAATGATCATCCTTTTGGGTGTGAGCAGAGGATAGCTTGGAAGATGTTTTGGGGGCTACTCTGGAGAACGCTGTGCAGATCGAGCAACCCGTGGAGGCCGTGCCTGAAAGTTATGCCGGACCGACCGATCCTTAGTGTAGTTGTTTTCCATTGCCCAGTGTTTTGTAGGGTCCAGTATAGGAATCTTTTGATGTTGACCGTTAGGTCAATGAATTACATTCAAGACTGTTCGGTCTATTTTGTTAATGCTGTATTCAATATTACTGATTTTTTTTTTTACAGTTTTAAATTCCAAGTATATTTCATACTACTATGCTTATTCACTACTGTTCTCCTTTATTGTTCATGTTAACTTCTAAAATAAATTATAGCTTTGGTTATATTTATTGGGATGTTACATTAATGGTATCAGAGCAGTTTTATCCTTAGAGTACATGTAGGTTATGAATACACTATGCTTGTGCTGTGTACTCAACCGTTTGGTTAGATTTTATTCTAATCTTTTCCAATACACTTATGGATCCTTCTTTCTGTTGAAAGAGAGGATGACTCCAAGACCTTCCCCTCAGCCTACCAATCGGGAGGCTACTAGCAGCAACAATTTGTTGGAGTCGGTCATAACAGCTCTCCAAGAACAAAACGCCATTCTGATACAACAGAACACTATTGCATTTCAAAGCCTGGAAGCTGCCAGGGTATTGGCCGAGAACACCCAGGGACAAATGATGAAAGCCGATCGGCAGAAAAGACAGCAACAGCCGAGCGTCAAAAGACCAGTTTTCTCCAGAAGAGGTAACGGTCCCAGAAGAGCTCCATACCCTAAGTCTTCATCTTCATCGAGATCCGGTTCCTCTTCACAACCATCCGCGTCTTCCGATCAGTCAGGGCAGCAAAACTCGGTCTCGTGTTTCAACTGTGGAGGACCACATTACAGGTTTGCGTGCCCTCAACTAGGGAGACCCAATTATTGCACTCGGTGTGGAAGGAATGGACATATTGATACCGAGTATAACATGGGAGGACAAGCGGACATGAGATCCCCAGTTGCTGGAAGGATTCCTCAGAGAAGTGATGAACGTGCACCAACCAATGGTCGAGTGTATGCGTTAACGGGAGTTCAAGCAGCTACTTCAGGTAAACATTGTTTGCTTATCCTTCGAAAGCTTAGAGATAATTTGGGAATGGTTTAGTTAGCTACCAACCACTTTCTGGTTGATTAAGGAAAGAAGAAAATTATTCTTCCAAATCAAAGAAAAAAGTTGTCGTAACGACCGGTCAAGACCAAAAATGTATCATTAAAGAAGCTTTAGGAATTGTTCGGTCTTACAAAAATCTTTCATGATCGAACGTCTCTTATTAGTTACCGTTCAATCATGTAAACTCAGTTTCGTCTCTAACCAAAAGGTATCAACTTCAATGTACTCGAAGGTATTTGATATCTTCTCTGAACCGTTTCTAATTTTATATTTTTCCTTAATGACCGAACGCCCTGTTGTTGATTAATGTTAGGTTATTTCTGTCAGGCTTTTATTATAACTTGAATATGATGATTCGGCCTTTAGCTGAAATCATCATTCTAATTATATGGTGCCTTGCTTCTAAAAAGAATCTTTATTTCTTTCTGCTCAGGAGATGACAACTCCTCCTCTACTATATCCCATTCTTTCTCTTTCCTTTCCATTGACTCAATGTCGTCCGGTTTTGAACTATAAAAGTAAATTCCCTTCGATTATCTCTTCCACTAGGTCATTACCGATTCATTTTCTTCTTATAACAAGTAGCGTCGTAGGGGTTCGTCCCTAAAGGGTCAATACCATTTGGTTTCCTATCAAACAGTGCAACCTTATCACTTTTCCTGAATAGGACCCTCAACCGGGAAAAAGGGACAACTTTGATGGCTTCTGGTCTAATTCTGTCTTGGTCCGTTCAGAAAATCATACCACTTGATCGTTTCCCCAATTGTTTCGTATTTTTCCATGTTTTCACCCCCTATCTTTCGGTCATTGATTTCCCCTATCCGATACTGATCTCTGACTGAATATTCTTTCAATTGTTACCGTTCGGTCATTACCAGCAAACTCTCATTTTAACCCGATTCCACTTATTCGGCCTTTGACTGTATTTAGTAATAATTTTTATAGTATCCTTACTATTCAAAGATAGCCTAATGGATTTATCTATATGAATATTTAGAAAAAGGACGACTAGGTCTTCTCCTCCTTTGCCTTCAAATATAAATGCACCAGAATATACGAGATTGATGGAACCAATAATCACGACCATGCAACAACAAAATGCCTTATCCCTACAACAGTTGGAAGTCGATCGGTTGTCAGCTGAGGCCGCTCAGTTTTCAACAGAGAGTACTCGGGAGCAGTATATGGAATTAATGTCAAAAGAAAGAACTGCGACAAGGTCGTCCACTCTTTCGCATAATTTTCAACAAGAAGGGAGCCTAGAGAGTTTTCTACAACATCATCCGGCTAAGTTTAGTGGAAAGTCAACAGGATCAACAACCGAGAGTGGGAGAGCCGAAAGCATCTAAGGGGAGTGTTAGTTCCAGAAAGACTCAGAATGCTCGGCCTTCCCATTTAGGATCTAAGGGTCAGTCTTCCAGACCTCCAGTACCGCTCAGTATTGTATAGTATAGGTCGTTCGGTATCATATGGTGTATACCGAACGATAATCAGGGCGAGAAATCGGCAGTTGAGGAGTGAAAAGTTTTGAGAAATCGATCGGTAATAAGCAAGGAAAGATTGTACTTCTGAAGACGTTTGGTTAAACGGAATAAGATGCTGCAATATGAGGTTATCAAGTAATATATTTGATCGAATTAAAAAGAAGCAAACACTGGACGAAGAGTTGCAAAAGATAAGCAAATCGACGGGTTCACAACCGCATAAGGATTTTAGCTCCGGAACAGACGGTCTCCTAAGGTACCGAGAAAGAACGTGTGTTCCGAATGATGAAGTTCTAAGAAGATTGGTTCTTGAGGAAGCGCACCAGAGTCGCCTAAGCATACACCCCGGTATGACCAAGATGTATAATGACCTCAGAATGTCTTTCTGGTGGCCGGGAATGAAGAATGATGTTGCTCGGTTTATCGCTTCGTGTTTAACCTGCCAACGAGCTAAAGCAAAACATCAGAAACCAAGCGGTCAGCTACAGCCCTTAGAGATACCTGAATGGAAATGGGACAACATAGCCATGGATTTCGTGATTGTACTGAGCGTACGGTTAGAAACCATGACGCTATTTGGGTCATAGTTGATAGACTGACAAAGAGTGCACATTTCCTTCATATCAACTTGAAGATGTCGATGTCCAAATTGGCTCAGCTCTACATCAAAGAGATCATTCGGTTACATGGGGTATCGTCCGGTATAGTATCAGACCGAGACCCCAGATTCACCTCTCGGTTCTGGCAAGCGTTGCAACAAGAGATGGGAAGCAAGTTACAGATGAGTTCGGCATATCATCCTCAGACGGACGGCCAGTCTGAGCGAACAATTCAAACTCTTGAAGACTTGCTGAGAACTAGTGTTCTAGATCACTTAGGGGTTTGGGACGAGATTCTACCCTTAGCAGAGTTCACATATGAAAACAGTTTCCACTCAAGCATTGGAATGACACCTTATGAAGCCCTCTATGGAAGAAAATGTCGAACACCCCTCTGCTGGTTCCAAGAAGGTGAAGCAGTACTAACTGGACCTGAAATTATCCAACAAACAAAGGAGAAGGTGAAGATAATTCAAGAAAGACTGAAAGCGTCGCAAAGCCAACAGAAGTCGTATGCTGACAGAAGAAGGAAACATCTGGAGTTCGTTGAAGGAGATCTTGTCTTCTTGAAGCTAAACCGTACGGCCGGAGTTGGAAGAGTCGTTCGACCAAAGAAGTTATACCCCAGATTTCTTGGTCCCTATCAAATCTTAAGACGCATTGGATCAGTCGCTTATGAGTTAGCTTTGCCTCCTCCTTTGTCCAACCTTCACCCTGTTTTTCATGTTTCTCAACTCCGAAAGTATATTGCTGATCCTTCTCATGTGCTTGAGGTTGACAACGTTCAACTCAAAGGAGACTGTTCGGTCGAATTACAACCAGTCAGAGTTGAAAAGTACATGACCAAGCGACCGTTCGGTAAAGCTACTATTCTTGTCAAAGTCATATGGGATGACCGAACGAGCGATGCCACTTGGGAACGAGAGGGGTCATGAAGGAAACTTATCCTCACCTATTCGAAGGTAAGCCCTAATTTTCGAGGACGAAAATTTTTATTTGTTGGGGGGAATGTCACACCCCATTTAATACCCCTCCTTAGTGGGATACACGTGTCAGTCGTCCGGTCTTCCCTGGTAAAGTGGGAGACCAACTCTGCCAAGTTTTTAATTCCCTTCCTTCGTGATCCGTGTAACAGCAGCAGAGCAGTGAAGCCCCAGAAAGTGGAAGTCAGGTGGCACACTGGGAGTGGACCGAACGTTCTAAGTGGAGGCAGTATTTAAGGTGGGATTGGAAGCCTGACGCCATTTTTCCCATGCAATCTTCTTCTTCCTCAAACTCAAACTTTCTGGAAATCTCAAACTCTCCTCCTTCTCTCTAAAACATCCCTACCTTCTCTCTAAAATTCTAACCCATTTACTGTTCCGATCACCCTTCAGATCACGTCTGAAGACTCTTGGTGCTCGTATCTTTCACTTAAACCGTTCGGTTTCGGGTTACAATTGGCTTTGGAACCTTAGATGAAACAGTTGCCGTCAACCAAACTACCTTTGAGGTTTTAGCTGGAATTAGAGGTAAGGGAAGCTTATAAAGTTTAATTTTGATTTTCTGTATGATTTGAATATGTGCCTGATTTAATGCATGTTTGATATCTAAAGTATGTTGCTTGATTTCTCATGAATGGAATATGGTATGTTGTTGTATGAGTTGTATGATAAGTATGAACTATGAATTCTGCACTGATGAGAGTATGTATGAAACTTAGAGAAAATGTGAATCTGAGATCGCAGGTCATTAGGACCGTTCGGTTTCCCCTAAAACGATCGGTCTTGTACTATTGTATCGAAACTTAAATGCCTTGCTTAGTCAGTCATAATGATCTGTCCATTACAGAACGCTCGGTCTTATACTGAGTGTTCGGCTTTAACGTATTCGGTCATAGACTGATTACCTAGTCTCATGTTAACTATGTTTATTATAGTAGCGTTCGGTCACACATTGAACGTTCGGTTTTATATTGATAATGTTTATTGAAAGTACTCGGTCATAAATCGAGTGCTCGGCCTGAGAAGTACTCGGTCATAAACTGAGTACTCGGTTTCATATTAATTGTCTTTATTGTACTGAACGTCCGGTCTTATACTGAACATTCGGTCTTGAAGTGCTTGGTCATACACTAAGTATTCAGCCTCATATTAATTATTTAGAACGATCAGTCATACATTGAGCGTTCGGTTTATATTGATGATGTTTATTAAAAGTGCTAGGTATTACACCAGTACTTGAATTTTTAAGAACATTCGGCCATAAACTGTACGTTCGGATTATATAAGTGTTTGGTATTAGACTGACACTTAATTTCTAAAGCATTCAATTTCATATTATTATTATTATTCATTTTAAGAACGTCCGGTCATAAACCAAGCGTTCGGTTTTACACATATGATATTATGTTTGAGTAATTGGTCATAGACTAAGTACTCGGTTTGATGTAAATTATCCTTCTTGAGAAAAATGTCACTACTAGTTATGATTCGGTATTGAGTATCTGGTACTCCTCTCAACACCCTAACAGCTTGGAAGTAATAATGAACGTTGGTTGAATTTGACTAAGTAAGAGAATTCCACTGGCGGAATAACTCATGAATTTGGTAATGATTGGTAAAGTATGAATGTGGGAATGACTCTGGTGTCGTCCTTGATCCTGATATTCCGTGAGGGCGTTTCCTCAGGTAGAGGGAGGTCACTCATGTGTGGGAATGGCAGGAGGTCCGAGGTTATATGAATAGATAACCGTTTGAGGACTAACCTCGGGTGGCAGCTGATAAGGGAAAACAGTTACTACACCACACCGGGTGCTAGGGACGACCGAGCTACATGTTCATACCGTCCGGATAGTGTCTTAGTGGTCGGTCATGAGTAAAGGAATGTGGTATGCATGTATAGGAATTGTATGTTGCATGATTGATTGGCTTGTATTGTACGTTTACTTGTATGATGAATTGATAAATTAAATTTACATAAGCTTACCCTTATCCTTCGTGTCTTTGTCTATGTTGTCGTTCGGTATCTGACCGTTCGGTTATCCTCTTCCTTGCAATGATCATCCTTTTGGGTGTGAGCAGAGGATAGCTTGGAAGATGTTTTGGGGGCTACTCTGGAGAACGCTGTGTAGATCGAGCAACTCGTGGAGGTCGTGCCTGAAAGTTATGTCGGACCGACCGATCCTTAGTGTAGTCGTTTTCCATTGCCCAGTGTTTTGTAGGGTCCAGTATAGGAATCTTTTGAATTTTGGCCGTTCGGCCAATGTATTATATTCAAGACCGTCCGGTCTATATTGTAAATACTGTATCTAACATGACTAATGTACAGCTTTAAATTTAATGATATTATCCTATCTTTTTCACCTTTTATTGTTCATGTTAACTCCTAAAATATATTATAGCTTTGGTTATATTTATTGAGATGTTACAATATTTTAGCAAAGATCGTCGTCACTGTTCACAATACCAAATGACTTGATTAACAGTGATATCACATTTTTATGTAAATTTTTTTAGAATGTTATTTTTTAAAACTAAAAGAAAAATCCTTATTTAAAATTTCTAGAAATTGGTTACTTCTTCCACTTTTTCGTACACCTCTTAAAAATACCAAAATTAACGATTGTTAAATTTCTTGACCAATAACTGGGCGATGGTGAAATATAGATTTCGTTGGATTGGGAAAAGAAAAGAGAATGGAGGGAAGCTCAAGCATGGTGAGCAACCAGCATGACAAGGCAAAGAAAGGGTTGGAAGGCAGTGCCTTAGCTTTACCGATCAACCGTTATGCCAATTTGAAAAGCGCTACCAGCGACGACGACTTCACCAATCTTCTCGCACTCATCAAATCCTCCAAAACCCCCGTAAGCAAAACTACGCCCCCAATGTTAAGGCCGTAATCCCTTTTGTTTCCAACTTTTTAATTTCACTGCATAAATTTGATTCTTCTGTTCTGTCACAAAATTCATTGCAGGCTGTTATCAATTATGGCGCTTCTTGGTATGTTACTGTTTCTCCCTAATAATGTGTGGATTCTGATTGTTTTGAGCACCAGGTGTTTGATGTTGGAACTCTCAAAATCATTCGAAAATACAAACCTTGTGGTTAAATTTTTTTTTACATCATATTTGGAAGTTTGTTTTGTTTGGGTTTGGAATAATGAAATTGAACATAATACATAGCATAGGGCATGCGTTACTTGATGCAAATGCTAAAAACTCTGCTTAAAAAACATGAAATGGAAAGCTTTTTATTTGATCGTTTAAAATTGCACTTTCCAATGTGTTTTTATTGCACTTCCGATGAAACTTTGTCTTTGGGGAGCGGTTACAGTACAGGTGGCCTTACTTTATTGCAAATGTTAAGAATGCTGGCTAAGAAATTAAAAAAGAACAGTTTTTTATTTGAACGTGTAAGAATGCATGCTTCTATACTTTTTATGCAATCCAATGAAAACTCTTTCAAGGACAGTGGTTTGGAAGATCAGTAGTTTCTTGTCTCAAGGTTGAAATGCAATGTGGTGTAATATAGTTGACACCTAATCATACCCCCTTAACATGTTTTCATTTGTTCAATCTCCATGTTTGTGTATACAGAAAAACGAGTTTTGAGAGAGTGAGTTCTTTAAATAATCTTTTGTTTTTTGAGATATTAGTTTCTGTCTTTTGGTTGCAAGATATCGTATGCACCAAAAAGAATAATTTATAGTTTTTCACCCGAAGGAAATTACAGTGGCAATAGGAGTTATAAGTGTGAATTATAAGGCTATTAACAATGCATTCGACGCTTTAATCTTTCTTCGATTTAAAGGAAGCCGTTAGTGACTATTGTTTCCTGGTTTTTCAGGTGCCGCGTCTGTAGCCAAATTCTCCCAGCATTCTGCAGACTAAGCAATAATTTTCCAAAGCTTACCTTTGTGTACGCAGACATTGATGAATGCCCGGAAACAACTCAACACATTCGCTACACGCCAACCTTCCAATTTTACAGGAATGGTGAAAAGGTAGATGAGATGTATGGCACTGGAGAAGAGAGGCTCCATGATCGCCTGTGGTTGCACTCTTAACTACTCCGCGTAAGAGAAACATTATGTTTCCAATTTCTCTATCTATGTAAGTAGCACTATCATCCATGAACAATTTTGTGAATCGTAGAACAAAACCTAGTTATTCTGTGTTTCCATAAGAAATTTTCTTGGCTTTAATATCTATTATATTTCTTGCAAAATTAACTACTTTTAACTTTAGTCTCTAGAAAAATATATATATATATTTTATTCCTCTTTAAGTTGAAATTTTGCTTCTATCTCAATGATCAGGAGATGCTTGTTATGTAATTGGCAAAAGTTCAATTGACTACTCCAAATAACATTTCGAGTGTTAATGGTATAACATCAAAATGTGATACCTTCAAAAGAGTTTCAGATTCTTAAAATAAACTTATTTATTACTTTAAAATGAAATTTAGAGATGAAAAAACGGAAATTTTGAACTTTAGAAGGATTAAAACCAAAGGGAATTTCAATGACTAAAACTAAAATTTGTTCATTATATAGAAAAAAATTGTTTTATAAGAACATATTAAAAACATATTTAAGGAAATCGTGGTTTTCACGAAGTAAACAATTAACTAACACCCTAGTTTACACCAAACACCCAAAAATGAAGAAAGATATCTCCCTTCCTTTTCTAGTCGAAAGTGTGAAACGTATCTTCAATTAGAAATGTACTCAACGAAGCTTCTTTATTTTCCTTTAACCCAAAATCTGAAAAGATGGCTACGATGATAGCCACAAGTGGCAACGAATTCGATCGTGGGTGGCTAACTAACTTATGCATTTGGCTTGAGGATTTTCACGGTCTCCCAAGTGAAATCAGGATCATCACGTCCAAAATGCCCATAAGCAGCAGTTTTCAAGTACCTGCTGTTGCCTCCTCTCATGAGATCAAGATTGATGGCAATCATTCCTGGCCTGAAGTCAAACTTCTCCTTGATCAGAGCCAAGATATCCTTGTCTGGAATCTTTCCCGTTTTGTATGTGTCCACAAACACTGAAAGGGGCTCTGGGACTCCAATTGCATAAGAAACCTGCACAATACAACGTCGAGCAAGTCCAGAAGCTACCACACTCTTGGCTGCTTGCCTGACAATGTATGCGCCACTCCTATCAACCTTGGTTGGGTCCTTGCCAGAGAAGGCACCGCCGCCATGAGCACCCCAACCGCCATAGGTGTCTATAATGATCTTCCTTCCAGTGAGTCCTGCATCTCCATGTGGTCCACCAATGACAAACCTACCAGAGGGGTTGAGGTGGAAGATAGTTGTGTCATCTATATATTTGGCTGGGATGACGGGTTTGATCACTTTCTCTTTCAAATCTTCAGCAATTTGCTCATTTGTGACAGTTTCATCATGCTGAGTTGAGATGAGGACTGTGTGGACCCTGATAGGGACCATGGCTCCATTATCGTTCTTGTACTCAACTGTCACTTGGGTTTTACCATCTGGCCTCAGCCAGGGACATGTTTTGTTCTTTCTCACTTCAGTGAGCTTGGCACCAAGTTTAGTAGCAAGCACATGAGTGAGTGGCATTAGCTCTGGTGTTTCGTCTGTGGCATAACCAAACATGTGGCCTTGGTCACCAGCACCAATTTCCTCTGGCTTTTTGGTCAAGTGACCATGAACTCCTTGAGCAATATCAGGACTCTGCTGCTCAATGTTGACCAGAACTTTGCAATTGTCAGCATCAAGACCAACATCCGCTGACACGAACCCAATGCCTCTGCAAGTATCTCGAACTATTTTCTCGTAGTTCACATTGGCCTTGGTTGTTATCTCGCCAAACACCATAACCATGTTAGTTTTTGTACAGGTTTCACACGCCACCTTACTGTCTGGGTCTTGCTCCAAGCATGCATCTAGGATGGCATCTGAAACCTGGTCACACAACTTGTCCGGATGCCCTTCGTTAACAGATTCTGAGGTGAAGAGGAAAGTTTCCATCTCTGGTGCTAAGAAAACAAAAGGGGTCAAATTGTGTTGTCGATAGGAAACTACGGAAGCAATTAACTTGACAATATCTAAATGTTTAATTTTTGTGCACCTATTATAACGGACATATTCACTCTTGGTATATATTTGATAGACATGGACAATTAATGTAAAATTTTTATATTATCAGCCAATTAAAAAAAGTCTCAAATATAACTTTTCATTAATAATAAAAGTCTATAGTGTATGATATATGATGATTTTTATTTTCGAGTGGATGTCAAAATGTATATTATTTATCTATTTATGATGACATTTTTTTAAAGATAAAAAATTCTTTTTTTCTTCCTTTTTTGTCTAAAGTTCAGGTGCAAAGAAAATGAAATAAAAGAATATTAAATAACTTTTATTTGAAATCTGAGTGAGGATTTTATGCAGGTCCGTGAAAAGAAACAAATTGCAATAACTGTTCTGAGGTCCGTAGTTAAATATTCAAGAAGTAAAACTAATGGCGAGAAAAGGATGAGGTAGTTGTAGTTCTTTTCTGTTTCTAAAGAAAATATAACACATTTATGGGAATGTTGCTAAAGCTACACCTGGTTGCATTATAGAGAAACAAATCTCAAACCACACAACAACCAATGTTTGAATTCAATTATCATTTTTATAGAATTGCCATTTTCATTGTTTTATTACTTCCTCATTCAAATCCAAACAGAGAATCACAAAAACAACAACGAGCAGGAACACATGAACCACCATAGATCTGCGAATGCTGCACAAACAACAGCAGTATCCCATTACATGAATAAACAGATCCAATCAAGTCAACAACGCTAACAACCTTGCACGCATTAGCTATATATATATATACATATATATATATAAACACATACATTTTTAAGAAAACAAATTAATGAAAATAGAACAATCAGATATAAAGCTTGAATTATCATAAGAAATGATATGAAGATGTAGATCTATAGCAGGATTCAAAACAAACAAATTGTAAGACACAAGCATTGTTTCAAGATCTGAATACTAGGAATGCTGAAAGAATCAATGAATATGAAAAGTAAATTGTATGAGGTGAAAGTAAAAGAGATACATACCAATAATGCCTGGTGGTTTAAGAGAAGAAGAAGAAGAAGAAGAAGAAAGAGGAATGAGAAAGCGGAAAGGTGAATAAATGAATGATGAAGGCGCAAAGCAAAGCTTTCAGAAGTTATATGTATTTATATATGGAGAGACACGAATGACTCGCTCACATTTATCTCCTATTTTTAACTCTCATTCTTTATATGTCTTTACAATATCATCTTTTTTTAGATTATTACTACTTCTTTCCTAATCTTATCAACGTCATTTTGTATAATATATATATATATATATATATATATATATATATATATATATATTAATGTCATATTTAAACAGATATTTACTTCCAAATGTGCATAAAAAAAATAATAATATAAAGAATGAAAAGAATCTTGTTCGAAAGATTAAGATCGAAAGATGGTTTTGAAATCATTGAACACTTTCTCGTTATTCCTTAATTAATATCAATAGGATGATGTTTAAGGGTAAAAACAACTTCCTATTGGCTTAACAGAGACGCATAAAAAGTTTAGCTTATGAATTAAAACAAACTAAGATGACTCGTTTAATTAGCTTAATCATACATAGTATAATTAATTTGCTTACATACTGGAAAGTTAATAAAGGTTTTAATTATTTGTGAGTGACAGAAAATTTGGTATCTTTCATAAATAGAAATATATGAGGTATCGTGTTAATCAAAAGATAGAATTTACAAACTTCATATTAGTGATTATTCCAAGTTAAATATATTTTTAATCTTTAAATATAAAATTAAAATTTATTATTTTCAAATTTTAGTATATTCTAATCCTTAAACTTAACTTAAAAAATATAGTTATTTTAATTTATGAATGTTAAGATTTTTTTTACGTGTTAATTGATTTTATAAGTTGATATTGAATTAGAAAGGGTTAAATATTGTAAATAATTCAAATGTCAACCTAAAATTTCATTTAACACTTAAAAAATTAGTTATAATGATTATATGTATTTATTTTTAAAATTTAAGAACCAAATATTTTCATCATTAAAACATCAAAGTTTTCCCTTTAGCTTTAATCATGTAGTAATAAATAATTGAGTTTTTTGAAAATTCGTTAGTAAATTTGAAACTGATTATGTTTTTAAAAATAATTATTTGGTAAGTTCATCGATAATAAATGTTAATTTTTCCTATAAGTAAAAAAGTATTATACTAAAGCCTAATATTTATTTATGCTTTAGTTTTGTCATAATTAAAACCTAAATTAAGCTTTGTTTTTTACATAAATTTTGTTGGTTTTCTTTTTGTCTGCACATTAAACATGTATAAAAACCAACACATTATATTTAGTACTTAATGGACTTAACAGAGATTAAAGTAGGACTTTTGAATTTATGCTCAAAAAGACAATAACTTTAATTAATGTATAAAAGGATAAAGTTTTAAAGTATTTGATTCAAAGCAATTACTACTGTTTCCTATAAATTTTTAAAGTTTTAAAGGATAAAGTTTTAAAGTTTATCATATATATTCATATAAATTTTTATATAAGGCAATATTTGTCACACCCCATTTAATACCCCTCCTTAGTGGGATACACGTGTCAGCCGTCCGGTCTTCCCTGGTAAAGTGGGAGACCAACTCTTCCAAGTTTTTAATTCCCTTCCTTCGTGATCCGTGCAGCAGCAGCAGAGCAGTGAAGCCCCAGAAAGTGGAAGTCAGGTGGCACGCTGGGAGTGGGCCGAACGTTCTAAGTGGAGGCAGTATTTAAGGTGGGATTGGAAGCCTGACGCCATTTTTCCCATGCAATCTTCTTCTTCCTCAAACTTGTCTTTCTGAAAATCTCAAATCCTCCTCCTTCTCTCTAAAACCTCCCAACCTTCTCTCTAGATTTCTAACCTCCAATTCTTCTCCGATCACTTGCATCCGTTCAAGATTATTGCTGCCGGCACCAAGACCTTCAACCAGTACCAACCAAAATTTCATTCTGAACTGACTTTGGAAACCTTAGAAGAGATAAATTGCTACCAACCAACCTTAGACGTACTAGCTGGATTTAGAGGTAAGGGAAGCTTATAAAGTTTAATTTTGATTTTCTGTAGGATTTGAATATGTGCCTGATTTAATGCATGTTTGATATCTAAAGTATGTTGCTTGATTTCTCATGAATGGAATATGGTATGTTGTTGTATGAGTTGTATGAACTATGAATTCTGCACTGATAAGAGTATGTATGAAACTTAGAGAAAATGTGAATCTGAGATCGAAGGTCATTAGGACCGTTCGGTTTCCCCTAAAACGATCGGTCTTGTACTATTGTATCGAAACTTAAATGCCTTGCTTAGTCAGTCATAATGATCTGTCCATTACAGAACGCTCGGTCTTATACTGAGTGTTCGGCTTTAAAGTATTCGGTCATAGACTGATTACCTAGTCTCATGTTAACTATGTTTATTATAGTAGCGTTCGGTCACACATTGAACGTTCGGTTTTATATTGATAATGTTTATTGAAAGTACTCAGTCATAAATCGAGTGCTCGGCCTGAGAAGTACTCGGTCATAAACTGAGTACTCGGTTTCATATTAATTGTCTTTATTGTACTGAACGTCCGGTCTTATACTGAACATTCGGTCTTGAAGTGTTTGGTCATACACTAAGTATTCAGCCTCATATCAATTATTTAGAACGATCAGTCATACACTGAGCGTTCGGTTTATATTGATGATGTTTATTAAAAGTGCTAGGTATTATACCAATACTTGAATTTTTAAGAACATTCGGCCATAAACTGTACGTTCGGATTATATAAGTGTTTGGTATTAGACTGACACTTAATTTCTAAAGCATTCAATTTCATATTATTATTATTATTCATTTTAAGAACGTCCGGTCATAAACCAAGCGTTCGGTTTTACACATATGATATTATGTTTGAGTAATTGGTCATAGACTAAGTACTCGGTTTGATGTAAATTATCCTTCTTGAGAAAAATGTCACTACTAGTTATGATTCGGTATTGAGTATCTGGTACTCCTCTCAACACCCTAACAGCTTGGAAGTAATAATGAACGTTGGTTGAATTTGACTAAGTAAGAGAATTCCACTGGCGGAATAACTCATGAATTTGGTAATGATTGGTAAAGTATGAATGTGGGAATGACTCTGGTGTCGTCCTTGATCCTGATATTCCGTGAGGGCGTTTCCTCAGGTAGAGGGAGGTCACTCATGTGTGGGAATGGCAGGAGGTCCGAGGTTATATGAATAGATAACCGTTTGAGGACTAACCTCGGGTGGCAGCTGATAAGGGAAAACAGTTATTACACCACACCGGGTGCTAGGGACGACCGAGCTACATGTTCATACCGTCCGGACAGTGTCTTAGTGGTCGGTCATGAGTAAAGGAATGTGGTATGCATGTATAGGAATTGTATGTTGCATGATTGATTGGCTTGTATTGTACGTTTACTTGTATGATGAATTGATAAATTAAATTTACATAAGCTTACCCTTATCCTTCGTGTCTTTGTCTATGTTGTCGTTCGGTATCTGACCGTTCGGTTATCCTCTTCCTTGCAATGATCATCCTTTTGGGTGTGAGCAGAGGATAGCTTGGAAGATGTTTTGGGGGCTACTCTGGAGAACGCTGTGCAGATCGAGCAACCCGTGGAGGCCGTGCCTGAAAGTTATGCCGGACCGACCGATCCTTAGTGTAGTTGTTTTCCATTGCCCAGTGTTTTGTAGGGTCCAGTATAGGAATCTTTTGATGTTGACCGTTAGGTCAATGAATTACATTCAAGACCGTTCGGTCTATTTTGTTAATGATGTATTCAATATTACTGATTTTTTTTTTACAGTTTTAAATTCCAAGTATATTTCATACTACTATGCTTATTCACTACTGTTCTCCTTTATTGTTCATGTTAACTCCTAAAATAAATTATAGCTTTGGTTATATTTATTGGGATGTTACATTAATGGTATCAGAGCAGTTTTATCCTTAGAGTACATGTAGGTTATGAATACACTATGCTTGTGCTGTGTACTCAACCGTTTGGTTAGATTTTATTCTAATCTTTTCCAATACACTTATGGATCCTTCTTTCTGTTGAAAGAGAGGATGACTCCAAGACTTTCCCCTCAGCCTACCAATCGGGAGGCTACTAGCAACAACAATTTGTTGGAGTCGGTCATAGCAGCTCTCCAAGAACAAAACGCCATTCTGATACAACAGAACACTATTGCATTTCAAAGCCTGGAAGCTGCCAGGGTATTGGTCGAGAACACCCAGGGACAAATGATGAAAGCCGATCGGCAGAAAAGACAGCAACAGCCGAGCGTCAAAAGACCAGTTTTCTCCAGAAGAGGTAACGGTCCCAGAAGAGCTCCATACCCTAAGTCTTTATCTTCATCGAGATCCGGTTCCTCTTCACAACCATCCGCGTCTTCCGATCAGTCAGGGCAGCAAAACTCGGTCTCGTGTTTCAACTGTGGAGGACCACATTACAGGTTTGCGTGCCCTCAACTAGGGAGACCCAATTATTGCACTCGGTGTGGAAGGAATGGACATATTGATACCGAGTATAACATGGGAGGACAAGCGAACATGAGATCCCCAGTTGCTGGAAGGTCCTCAGAGAAGTGATGAACGTGCACCAACCAATGGTCGAGTGTATGCGTTAACGGGAGTTCAAGCAGCTACTTCAGGTAAACATTGTTTGCTTATCCTTCGAAAGCTTAGAGATAATTTGGGAATGGTTTAGTTAGCTACCAACCACTTTCTGGTTGATTAAGGAAAGAAGAAAATTATTCTTCCAAATCAAAGAAAAAAGTTGTCGTAACGATCGGTCAAGACCAAAAATGTATCATTAAAGAAGCTTTAGGAATTGTTCGGTCTTACAAAAATCTTTCATGATCGAACGTCTCTTATTAGTTACCGTTCAATCATGTAAACTCAGTTTCGTCTCTAACCAAAAGGTATCAGCTTCAATGTACTCGAAGGTATTTGATATCTTCTCTGAACCGTTTCTAATTTTATATTTTTCCTTAATGACCGAACGCCCTGTTGTTGATTAATGTTAGGTTATTTCTGTCAGGCTTTTATTATAACTTGAATATGATGATTCGGCCTTTAGCTGAAATCATCATTCTAATTATATGGTGCCTTGCTTCTAAAAAGAATCTTTATTTCTTTCTGCTCAGGAGATGACAACTCCTCCTCTACTATATCCCATTCTTTCTCTTTCCTTTCCATTGACTCAATGTCGTCCGGTTTTGAACTATAAAAGTAAATTCCCTTCGGTTATTTCTTCCACTAGGTCATTACCGATTCATTTTCTTCTTATAACAAGTAGCGTCGTAGGGGTTCGTCCCTAAAGGGTCAATACCATTTGGTTTCCTATCAAACAGTGCAACCTTATCACTTTTCCTGAACAGGACCCTCAACCGGGAAAAAGGGACAACTTTGATGGCTTCTGGTCTAATTCTGTCTTGGTCCGTTCAGAAAATCATACCACTTGATCGTTTCCCCAATTGTTTCGTATTTTTCCATGTTTTCACCCCCTATCTTTCGGTCATTGATTTCCCCTATCCGATACTGATCTCTGACTGAATATTCTTTCAATTGTTACCGTTCGGTCATTACCAGCAAACTCTCATTTTAACCCGATTCCACTTATTCGGCCTTTGACTGTATTTAGTAATAATTTTTATAGTATCCTTACTATTCAAAGATAGCCTAATGGATTTATCTATATGAATATTTAGAAAAAGGACGACTAGGTCTTCTCCTCCTTTGCCTTCAAATATAAATGCACCAGAATATACGAGATTGATGGAACCAATAATCACGACCATGCAACAACAAAATGCCTTATCCCTACAACAGTTGGAAGTCGATCGGTTGTCAGCTGAGGCCGCTCAGTTTTCAACAGAGAGTACTCGGGAGCAGTATATGGAATTAATGTCAAAAGAAAGAACTGCGACAAGGTCGTCCACTCTTTCGCATAATTTTCAACAAGAAGGGAGCCTAGAGAGTTTTCTACAACATCATCCGGCTAAGTTTAGTGGAAAGTCAACAGGATCAACAACCGAGAGTGGGAGAGCCGAAAGCATCTAAGGGGAGTGTTATTTCCAGAAAGACTCAGAATGCTCGGCCTTCCCATTTAGGATCTAAGGGTCAGTCTTCCAGACCTCCAGTACCGCTCAGTATTGTATAGTATAGGTCGTTCGGTATCATATGGTGTATACCGAACGATAATCAGGGCGAGAAATCGGCAGTGGAGGAGTGAAAAGTTTTGAGAAATCGATCGGTAATAAGCAAGGAAAGATTGTACTTCTGAAGACGTTCGGTTAAACGGAATAAGATGCTGCAATATGAGGTTATCAAGTAATATATTTGATCGAATTAAAGAGAAGCAAACACTGGACGAAGAGTTGCAAAAGATAAGCAAATCGACGGGTTCACAACCGCATAAGGATTTTAGCTCCGGAACAGACGGTCTCCTAAGGTACCGAGAAAGAACGTGTGTTCCGAATGATGAAGTTCTAAGAAGATTGGTTCTTGAGGAAGCGCACCAGAGTCGCCTAAGCATACACCCCGGTATGACCAAGATGTATAATGACCTCAGAATGTCTTTCTGGTGGCCGGGAATGAAGAATGATGTTGCTCGGTTTATCGCTTCGTGTTTAACCTGCCAACGAGCTAAAGCAAAACATCAGAAACCAAGCGGTCAGCTACAGCCCTTAGAGATACCTGAATGGAAATGGGACAGCATAGACATGGATTTCGTGATTGTACTGAGCGTACGGTTAGAAACCATGACGCTATTTGGGTCATAGTTGATAGACTGACAAAGAGTGCACATTTCCTTCATATCAACTTGAAGATGTCGATGTCCAAATTGGCTCAGCTCTACATCAAAGAGATCATTCGGTTACATGGGGTATCGTCCGGTATAGTATCAGACCGAGACCCCAGATTCACCTCTCGGTTCTGGCAAGCGTTGCAACAAGAGATGGGAAGCAAGTTACAGATGAGTTCGGCATATCATCCTCAGACGGACGGCCAGTCTGAGCGAACAATTCAAACTCTTGAAGACTTGCTGAGAACTAGTGTTCTAGATCACTTAGGGGTTTGGGACGAGATTCTACCCTTAGCAGAGTTCACATATGAAAACAGTTTCCACTCAAGCATTGGAATGGCACCTTATGAAGCCCTCTATGGAAGAAAATGTCGAACACCCCTCTGCTGGTTCCAAGAAGGTGAAGCAGTACTAACTGGACCTGAAATTATCCAACAAACAAAGGAGAAGGTGAAGATAATTCAAGAAAGACTGAAAGCGTCGCAAAGCCAACAGAAGTCGTATGCTGACAGAAGAAGGAAACATCTGGAGTTCGTTGAAGGAGATCTTGTCTTCTTGAAGCTAAACCGTACGGCCGGAGTTGGAAGAGTCGTTCGACCAAAGAAGTTATACCCCAGATTTCTTGGTCCCTATCAAATCTTAAGACGCATTGGATCAGTCGCTTATGAGTTAGCTTTGCCTCCTCCTTTGTCCAACCTTCACCCTGTTTTTCATGTTTCTCAACTCCGAAAGTATATTGCTGATCCTTCTCATGTGCTTGAGGTTGACAACGTTCAACTCAAAGGAGACTGTTCGGTCGAATTACAACCAGTCAGAGTTGAAAAGTACATGACCAAGCGACCGTTCGGTAAAGCTACTATTCTTGTCAAAGTCATATGGGATGACCGAACGAGCGATGCCACTTGGGAACGAGAGGGGTCATGAAGGAAACTTATCCTCACCTATTCGAAGATAAGCCCTAATTTTCGAGGACGAAAATTTTTATTTGTTGGGGGGAATGTCACACCCCATTTAATACCCCTCCTTAGTGGGATACACGTGTCAGTCGTCCGGTCTTCCCTGGTAAAGTGGGAGACCAACTCTGCCAAGTTTTTAATTCCCTTCCTTCGTGATCCGTGTAACAGCAGCAGAGCAGTGAAGCCCCAGAAAGTGGAAGTCAGGTGGCACACTGGGAGTGGACCGAACGTTCTAAGTGGAGGCAGTGTTTAAGGTGGGATTGGAAGCCTGACGCCATTTTTCCCATGCAATCTTCTTCTTCCTCAAACTCAAACTTTCTGGAAATCTCAAACTCTCCTCCTTCTCTCTAAAACATCCCTACCTTCTCTCTAAAATTCTAACCCATTTACTGTTCCGATCACCCTTCAGATCACGTCTGAAGACTCTTGGTGCTCGTATCTTTCACTTAAACCGTTCGGTTTCGGGTTACAATTGGCTTTGGAACCTTAGATGAAACAGTTGCCGTCAACCAAACTACCTTTGAGGTTTTAGCTGGAATTAGAGGTAAGGGAAGCTTATAAAGTTTAATTTTGATTTTCTGTATGATTTGAATATGTGCCTGATTTAATGCATGTTTGATATCTAAAGTATGTTGCTTGATTTCTCATGAATGGAATATGGTATGTTGTTGTATGAGTTGTATGATAAGTATGAACTATGAATTCTGCACTGATGAGAGTATGTATGAAACTTAGAGAAAATGTGAATCTGAGATCGCAGGTCATTAGGACCGTTCGGTTTCCCCTAAAACGATCGGTCTTGTACTATTGTATCGAAACTTAAATGCCTTGCTTAGTCAGTCATAATGATCTGTCCATTACAGAACGCTCGGTCTTATACTGAGTGTTCGGCTTTAACGTATTCGGTCATAGACTGATTACCTAGTCTCATGTTAACTATGTTTATTATAGTAGCGTTCGGTCACACATTGAACGTTCGGTTTTATATTGATAATGTTTATTGAAAGTACTCGGTCATAAATCGAGTGCTCGGCCTGAGAAGTACTCGGTCATAAACTGAGTACTCGGTTTCATATTAATTGTCTTTATTGTACTGAACGTCCGGTCTTATACTGAACATTCGGTCTTGAAGTGCTTGGTCATACACTAAGTATTCAGCCTCATATTAATTATTTAGAACGATCAGTCATACATTGAGCGTTCGGTTTATATTGATGATGTTTATTAAAAGTGCTAGGTATTACACCAGTACTTGAATTTTTAAGAACATTCGGCCATAAACTGTACGTTCGGATTATATAAGTGTTTGGTATTAGACTGACACTTAATTTCTAAAGCATTCAATTTCATATTATTATTATTATTCATTTTAAGAACGTCCGGTCATAAACCAAGCGTTCGGTTTTACACATATGATATTATGTTTGAGTAATGTGTCATAGACTAAGTACTCGGTTTGATGTAAATTATCCTTCTTGAGAAAAATGTCACTACTAGTTATGATTCGGTATTGAGTATCTGGTACTCCTCTCAACACCCTAACAGCTTGGAAGTAATAATGAACGTTGGTTGAATTTGACTAAGTAAGAGAATTCCACTGGCGGAATAACTCATGAATTTGGTAATGATTGGTAAAGTATGAATGTGGGAATGACTCTGGTGTCGTCCTTGATCCTGATATTCCGTGAGGGCGTTTCCTCAGGTAGAGGGAGGTCACTCATGTGTGGGAATGGCAGGAGGTCCGAGGTTATATGAATAGATAACCGTTTGAGGACTAACCTCGGGTGGCAGCTGATAAGGGAAAACAGTTACTACACCACACCGGGTGCTAGGGACGACCGAGCTACATGTTCATACCGTCCGGATAGTGTCTTAGTGGTCGGTCATGAGTAAAGGAATGTGGTATGCATGTATAGGAATTGTATGTTGCATGATTGATTGGCTTGTATTGTACGTTTACTTGTATGATGAATTGATAAATTAAATTTACATAAGCTTACCCTTATCCTTCGTGTCTTTGTCTATGTTGTCGTTCGGTATCTGACCGTTCGGTTATCCTCTTCCTTGCAATGATCATCCTTTTGGGTGTGAGCAGAGGATAGCTTGGAAGATGTTTTGGGGGCTACTCTGGAGAACGCTGTGTAGATCGAGCAACTCGTGGAGGTCGTGCCTGAAAGTTATGTCGGACCGACCGATCCTTAGTGTAGTCGTTTTCCATTGCCCAGTGTTTTGTAGGGTCCAGTATAGGAATCTTTTGAATTTTGGCCGTTCGGCCAATGTATTATATTCAAGACCGTCCGGTCTATATTGTAAATACTGTATCTAACATGACTAATGTACAGCTTTAAATTTAATGATATTATCCTATCTTTTTCACCTTTTATTGTTCATGTTAACTCCTAAAATATATTATAGCTTTGGTTATATTTATTGAGATGTTACAATATTTTAGCAAAGATCGTCGTCACTGTTCACAATACCAAATGACTTGATTAACAGTGATATCACATTTTTATGTAAATTTTTTTGAGAATGTTATTTTTTAAAACTAAAAGAAAAATCCTTATTTAAAATTTCTAGAAATTGGTTACTTCTTCCACTTTTTCGTACACCTCTTAAAAATACCAAAATTAACGATTGTTAAATTTCTTGACCAATAACTGGGCGATGGTGAAATATAGATTTCGTTGGATTGGGAAAAGAAAAGAGAATGGAGGGAAGCTCAAGCATGGTGAGCAACCAGCATGACAAGGCAAAGAAAGGGTTGGAAGGCAGTGCCTTAGCTTTACCGATCAACCGTTATGCCAATTTGAAAAGCGCTACCAGCGACGACGACTTCACCAATCTTCTCGCACTCATCAAATCCTCCAAAACCCCCGTAAGCAAAACTACGCCCCCAATGTTAAGGCCGTAATCCCTTTTGTTTCCAACTTTTTAATTTCACTGCATAAATTTGATTCTTCTGTTCTGTCACAAAATTCATTGCAGGCTGTTATCAATTATGGCGCTTCTTGGTATGTTACTGTTTCTCCCTAATAATGTGTGGATTCTGATTGTTTTGAGCACCAGGTGTTTGATGTTGGAACTCTCAAAATCATTCGAAAATACAAACCTTGTGGTTAAATTTTTTTTTACATCATATTTGGAAGTTTGTTTTGTTTGGGTTTGGAATAATGAAATTGAACATAATACATAGCATAGGGCATGCGTTACTTGATGCAAATGCTAAAAACTCTGCTTAAAAAACATGAAATGGAAAGCTTTTTATTTGATCGTTTAAAATTGCACTTTCCAATGTGTTTTTATTGCACTTCCGATGAAACTTTGTCTTTGGGGAGCGGTTACAGTACAGGTGGCCTTACTTTATTGCAAATGTTAAGAATGCTGGCTAAGAAATTAAAAAAGAACAGTTTTTTATTTGAACGTGTAAGAATGCATGCTTCTATACTTTTTATGCAATCCAATGAAAACTCTTTCAAGGACAGTGGTTTGGAAGATCAGTAGTTTCTTGTCTCAAGGTTGAAATGCAATGTGGTGTAATATAGTTGACACCTAATCATACCCCCTTAACATGTTTTCATTTGTTCAATCTCCATGTTTGTGTATACAGAAAAACGAGTTTTGAGAGAGTGAGTTCTTTAAATAATCTTTTGTTTTTTGAGATATTAGTTTCTGTCTTTTGGTTGCAAGATATCGTATGCACCAAAAAGAATAATTTATAGTTTTTCACCCGAAGGAAATTACAGTGGCAATAGGAGTTATAAGTGTGAATTATAAGGCTATTAACAATGCATTCGACGCTTTAATCTTTCTTCGATTTAAAGGAAGCCGTTAGTGACTATTGTTTCCTGGTTTTTCAGGTGCCGCGTCTGTAGCCAAATTCTCCCAGCATTCTGCAGACTAAGCAATAATTTTCCAAAGCTTACCTTTGTGTACGCAGACATTGATGAATGCCCGGAAACAACTCAACACATTCGCTACACGCCAACCTTCCAATTTTACAGGAATGGTGAAAAGGTAGATGAGATGTATGGCACTGGAGAAGAGAGGCTCCATGATCGCCTGTGGTTGCACTCTTAACTACTCCGCGTAAGAGAAACATTATGTTTCCAATTTCTCTATCTATGTAAGTAGCACTATCATCCATGAACAATTTTGTGAATCGTAGAACAAAACCTAGTTATTCTGTGTTTCCATAAGAAATTTTCTTGGCTTTAATATCTATTATATTTCTTGCAAAATTAACTACTTTTAACTTTAGTCTCTAGAAAAATATATATATATATTTTATTCCTCTTTAAGTTGAAATTTTGCTTCTATCTCAATGATCAGGAGATGCTTGTTATGTAATTGGCAAAAGTTCAATTGACTACTCCAAATAACATTTCGAGTGTTAATGGTATAACATCAAAATGTGATACCTTCAAAAGAGTTTCAGATTCTTAAAATAAACTTATTTATTACTTTAAAATGAAATTTAGAGATGAAAAAACGGAAATTTTGAACTTTAGAAGGATTAAAACCAAAGGGAATTTCAATGACTAAAACTAAAATTTGTTCATTATATAGAAAAAAATTGTTTTATAAGAACATATTAAAAACATATTTAAGGAAATCGTGGTTTTCACGAAGTAAACAATTAACTAACACCCTAGTTTACACCAAACACCCAAAAATGAAGAAAGATATCTCCCTTCCTTTTCTAGTCGAAAGTGTGAAACGTATCTTCAATTAGAAATGTACTCAACGAAGCTTCTTTATTTTCCTTTAACCCAAAATCTGAAAAGATGGCTACGATGATAGCCACAAGTGGCAACGAATTCGATCGTGGGTGGCTAACTAACTTATGCATTTGGCTTGAGGATTTTCACGGTCTCCCAAGTGAAATCAGGATCATCACGTCCAAAATGCCCATAAGCAGCAGTTTTCAAGTACCTGCTGTTGCCTCCTCTCATGAGATCAAGATTGATGGCAATCATTCCTGGCCTGAAGTCAAACTTCTCCTTGATCAGAGCCAAGATATCCTTGTCTGGAATCTTTCCCGTTTTGTATGTGTCCACAAACACTGAAAGGGGCTCTGGGACTCCAATTGCATAAGAAACCTGCACAATACAACGTCGAGCAAGTCCAGAAGCTACCACACTCTTGGCTGCTTGCCTGACAATGTATGCGCCACTCCTATCAACCTTGGTTGGGTCCTTGCCAGAGAAGGCACCGCCGCCATGAGCACCCCAACCGCCATAGGTGTCTATAATGATCTTCCTTCCAGTGAGTCCTGCATCTCCATGTGGTCCACCAATGACAAACCTACCAGAGGGGTTGAGGTGGAAGATAGTTGTGTCATCTATATATTTGGCTGGGATGACGGGTTTGATCACTTTCTCTTTCAAATCTTCAGCAATTTGCTCATTTGTGACAGTTTCATCATGCTGAGTTGAGATGAGGACTGTGTGGACCCTGATAGGGACCATGGCTCCATTATCGTTCTTGTACTCAACTGTCACTTGGGTTTTACCATCTGGCCTCAGCCAGGGACATGTTTTGTTCTTTCTCACTTCAGTGAGCTTGGCACCAAGTTTAGTAGCAAGCACATGAGTGAGTGGCATTAGCTCTGGTGTTTCGTCTGTGGCATAACCAAACATGTGGCCTTGGTCACCAGCACCAATTTCCTCTGGCTTTTTGGTCAAGTGACCATGAACTCCTTGAGCAATATCAGGACTCTGCTGCTCAATGTTGACCAGAACTTTGCAATTGTCAGCATCAAGACCAACATCCGCCGACACGAACCCAATGCCTCTGCAAGTATCTCGAACTATTTTCTCGTAGTTCACATTGGCCTTGGTTGTTATCTCGCCAAACACCATAACCATGTTAGTTTTTGTACAGGTTTCACACGCCACCTTGCTGTCTGGGTCTTGCTCCAAGCATGCATCCAAGATGGCATCTGAAACCTGGTCACACAACTTGTCTGGATGCCCTTCGTTAACGGATTCTGAGGTGAAGAGGAAAGTTTCCATCTCTGGTGCTAAGAAAACAAAAGGGGTCAAATTGTGTTGTCGATAGGAAACTACGGAAGCAATTAACTTGACAATATCTAAATGTGTAATTTTTGTGCACCTATTATAACAGACATATTCACTCTTGGTATATATTTGATAGACATGGACAATTAATGTAAAATTTTTATATTATCAGCCAATTAAAAAAAATCTCAAATATAACTTTTCATTAATAATAAAAGTCTATAGTGTATGATATATGATGATTTTTATTTTCGAGTGGATGTCAAAATGTATATTATTTATTTATTTATGATGACATTTTTTTAAAGATAAAAAAATTCTTTTTTTCTTCCTTTTTTGTCTAAAGTTCAGGTGCAAAGAAAATGAAATAAAAGAATATTAAATAACTTTTATTTGAAATCTGAGTGAGGATTTTATGCAGGTCCGTGAAAAGAAACAAATTGCAATAACTGTTCTGAGGTCCGTAGTTAAATATTCAAGAAGTAAAACTAATGGCGAGAAAAGGATGAGGTAGTTGTAGTTCTTTTCTGTTTCTAAAGAAAATATAACACATTTATGGGAATGTTGCTAAAGCTACACCTGGTTGCATTATAGAGAAACAAATCTCAAACCACACAACAACCAATGTTTGAATTCAATTATCATTTTTATAGAATTGTCATTTTCATTGTTTTATTACTTCCTCATTCAAATCCAAACAGAGAATCACAAAAACAACAACGAACAGGAACACATGAACCACCATAGATCTGGGAATGCTGCACAAACAACATACACTTTTAAGAAAACAAATTAATGAAAATAGAACAATCAGATATAAAGCTTGAATTATCATAAGAAATGATATGAAGATGTAGATCTATAGCAGGATTCAAAACAAACAAATTGTAAGACACAAGCATTGTTTCAAGATCTGAATACTAGGAATGCTGAAAGAATCAATGAATATGAAAAGTAAATTGTATGAGGTGAGAGTAAAAGAGATACATACCAATAATGCCTGGTGGTTTAAGAGAAGAAGAAGAAGAAGAAGAAAGAGGAATGAGAAAGCGGAAAGGTGAATAAATGAATGATGAAGGCGCAAAGCAAAGCTTTCAGAAGTTATATGTATTTATATATGGAGAGACACGAATGACTCGCTCACATTTATCTCCTATTTTTAACTCTCATTCTTTATATGTCTTTACAATATCATCTTTTTTTAGGTTATTACTACTTCTTTCCTAATCTTATCAACGTCATTTTGTATAATATATATATATATATATATATATATATATATATATATATATATATATATATATACATGTTAATGTCATATTTAAACAGATATTTACTTCCAAATGTTAATAAAAAAAATAATAATATAAAGAATATAAAAAAATAAACAGAAACAAATATTTACTTCCAAATGTTAATAAAAAAAATAATAATATAAAGAATGAAAAGAATCTTGTTCGAAAGATTAAGATCGAAAGATGGTTTTGAAATCATTGAACACTTTCTCGTTATTCCTTAATTAATATCAATGGGATGATGTTTAAGGGTAAAAACAACTTCCTATTGGCTTAACAGAGACGCATAAAAAGTTTAGCTTATGAATTAAAACAAACTAAGATGACTCGTTTAATTAGCTTAATCATACATAGTATAATTAATTTGCTTACATACTGGAAAGTTAATAAAGGTTTTAATTATTTGTGAGTGACAGAAAATTTGGTATCTTTCATAAATAGAAATATATGAGGTATCGTGTTAATCAAAAGATAGAATTTACAAACTTCATATTAGTGATTATTCCAAGTTAAATATATTTTTAATCTTTAAATATAAAATTAAAATTTATTATTTTCAAATTTTAGTATATTCTAATCCTTAAACTTAACTTAAAAAATATAGTTATTTTAATTTATGAATGTTAAGATTTTTTTTTTACGTGTTAATTGATTTTATAAGTTGATATTGAATTAGAAAGGGTTAAATATTGTAAATAATTCAAATGTCAACCTAAAATTTCATTTAACACTTAAAAAATTAGTTATAATGATTATATTTATTTATTTTTAAAATTTTAGAACCAAATATTTTCATCATTAAAACATCAAAGTTTTCCCTTTAGCTTTAATCATGTAGTAATAAATAATTGAGTTTTTTGAAAATTCGTTAGTAAATTTGAAACTAATTATGTTTTTAAAAATAATTATTTGGTAAGTTCATCGATAATAAATGTTAATTTTTCCTATAAGTAATTTTGGTAATTGTGTCTTATTGACACATTATTGTGATTATCCACGTACTTTTATTATTATCAATAAATTTTGTATTCAATGCAAAAAAAGTATAAAAGAAGAAAAAAAACATCAAATCATAATATTTAGTAATAACTAAAAATAATTTATAATTACTAACATATTTACCAATTAATAATTATCGATGTTATCTATAAAAAAATTATGATATATATAAATGGAATGAGATAAAATTTCAGAAATTTGAATCCTTGTATTGAATTTGAATAATGTATTGAAGAAGATGAATGGATAGGAAAGGATGAAGAAGCAGTTCCGTCACATCATTCTCTACCAGAAAGTAGAATCTTAATTTTATTATATTTTGGTGGCTGAAGATTTAATTTGGTTGCCTAACACACCTATCACTCATTTTCTAAGGACACCAAACCCAAAACCAAAGTGCCAACCACAACAAGACATTTACTTTTTCTTTTCCAATTTCTTTTCATGCTTTTATTAATTATTAAAAAATACTATAAACCTTTTTTTTTCCTTTTTATTATTATTATCATGTTTGAATTTATATTAAGGAATTTTGGTTATATATATATATATATATATATATATATATATATATATTTTAATCAAAACTTACATGTCGGTTTGGCTGCCGACGTCCTATATATCCGATAATTTGCTTAAACTAAATTAAATCAGTCATTGAATTAACAAATATGACCATTTTATCTATTAGTTTTCCATGATTTAAATTATAAAAAATAAAATATATTTTTTTATACATTGGATAAAATGTGCATCATATGTATGTGAGGGAAACATCTAAATATACAATATCTTATTTAAATTTATTTGTGAGTAGTTGCAGTAGATATCAAACTGGATCACAGACATTTTTGTTAAAAGTTATAAATACTGGTTTTATACCTTCTTAATCGACTTTTTTAATTTTATTTTTATGTATCATTATAAAAAATAGTTTTGATATTAATTATTTTAGATATTGTATTTTAGTTTAACAATAAAATATATTTAGACAAGATAAAAAGAGATAACTTTTTCTATTTTGATCATAAATCAAAGAATAAAATTTTATATTATGTTTTGTTTTGAAATAATTGAAACACAAAATCACAAATAAATAATAAAAAAACAATTGACCTTAGTTATCGAGAAGAGTGAAGCATGATTCTTTTGTAATTTAAAAAAAAATGTTTAATTTTAAAGATATTAAAATTCGGTTATTATAAGAATCAGCTTAATACCTTTAAAATTAAATAGTATTATAAATCAAAAAGGTATTAGGTTTGAGTTTTAACAATATTTAGATCTAATATCTTTAAAATTAAATAATATTTTAAATAAAAAAGTATTATACTAAAGCCTAATATTTATTTATGCTTTAGTTTTGTCATAATTAAAACCTAAATTAAGCTTTGTTTTTTACATAAATTTTGTTGGTTTTCTTTTTGTCTGCACATTAAACATGTACAAAAACCAACACATTATATTTAGTACTTAATGGACTTAACAAAGATTAAAGTAGGACTTTTGAATTTATGCTCAAAAGACAATAATTTTAATTAATGTATAAAAAGATAAAGTTTTAAAGTATTTGATTCAATACAATTACTACTGTTTTCTAACTAATTGTAATATGAGCAATAATTGTCATTCATTGCATTATATAGTAATCACACTTATATTAGTCAGTTTATTTATTACACTATAGTATATTGATACAGTTATAAATAATTAAGGAAAAAAATGGATAAAAAGTATAAATATAAATATCAAATTTGGAGGGATAACCATGCAAGTTCTTGTCTTAATAGTTGATTTCTGTGACAACATGTTATTTCTAGTCATTGAACAATGAAAAATAGAATGTTTTAGGATATAGTTAAATAACAAAAAAGAAAAGTTCATAACATTGAGGTTCTTACCATTTTATTAAATGTTTGAGATGGTTAGGGGACATTTATGCAAGGAGAAAAACTACACAATAATGTCGTCTTTCAGGAAAACCACAAGTAAATGTCAATGACGCCTGAGCAACGATATCAATTAAATATAAAGAATGATTCAAAGGTTTACATCATCCATAGCTGAAGAACGATAATATTCAATTCTTCTGTCCTCGACACAAACTCTAAGACATTTTTTATATGCAAGTACAATAAAATGTCAATGTCTCTCCCAAATACATCACAATCCCATGAAACTAGCATTAACACATGGAATTGGTGCATTGTTATTCTTTTGATGTCCATTGAATGATTTTTTTAAAACTAGACAACTTTAGTATTGTCAAGTTAGTAGTTAGCAAACTAGATAGAGTTAAAGTAACCTTGAGTCGTTTTCCAACGAATATAGAATTGTTTTTCAAATACTTAACTCTTATGAATACTCTGAAAGGTTAGTAAAATGCAATGCAATGCTTAAAAATATAAGTGAAAATCTATCATAATGAAATTAATATTGAAGAATGTTGTGAGTTTAATTGAAGAACAAATTAGAGACTTTAAAACAATTATAATAAAATAGGTTAATTTCACTATTTTTTTTAAGATAGATTCATCATCAATTATCTATAGATTATTGTTCAATTATGATTAGATTGTAAAAATCCCTGATGACACGTATATATTGTCTTCCTTTTGTGTTTCAATTGATGAGTTGCAGTATTTTCTTCATATATAGGACATGTTTTATGACCTTTGACACTATACCTTGACAAATTATTGTAAGTTGAAAAGTCATCAATGGTGCAAAATAACACTACATGCATCATGAAAGTTTTAGAATCAAATATATCAACCCCATAAACCCATAACAACTTCAAGTCTTCAACTAGTGGACTCATATAAACATGTATGTCATTTTTAAGCTACCTTGGACTAGATATCACCATAGACAATATTATGTATTTTCTCTTTATACACAATCTAGGAGATAGGTTGTAAATGAATATATAACGGGTCAACAACTGTGATTGATACTCAAATCATCAAATGGATTCATTCCATTGGTAGCGAAACCAAAGAAAAGAGTTATACATTCTTGACCAAATAGCGAGAATTCATGATCAATATTTTTCTATTGTATTGAATCAGTTGGATGACAAAGCAGTTTGTCATATCTTCTCTCATTTGAATGTTATCTAAAGTTTTTAGCGTCTTTTGGATTCATAAACAAATGCTTAAGTCTAGGCACGATTGGAAGGTACAAAACTACTTTCAAAGCAGGATCATCTTTCCAATATGACCATTATCTTCACTGTTATTTGTTGCTTGTACTATCATAACCCACATTTTGATTTTTTTTTTCAAACCTTCGAATTCTTTCTTGTATAATATGCAATCATTAGCACATGCATATATCTTTTTATATTTCACATCCATCGAAAAAGGAATTTTCTTGACATCATAATTACAAGTAAGTAGTATATTCCACATGCATGTACATAATTTTCGTATTAAAACTCAAACAAGATACTAAAGCTAACTTAAAGTGACAACAATATCAAATAAACAAATTAAAATAATATATTTAAACATATAATTAATCACATCACTTTTTGTACAACTATATCTTTATATACCTCTATATCATACAAATCGAGTACATAACTTTTAGTAGAAGGGTATGAGAGTATTCCAAGTGTTCTAATATTTATATATATATTTATACATTGTCGATAAAAAAATATAATTAATCACATATATAACATATAAAAAATAAACCACATACTATAAAATTATATGTTCAGATTACAAATAAAATTCTGAAGATAATACGTGAACGATAAAGAAAAAATTTGTAGTATGAAAAAGAGCTAATAATAATATACACAAATTTGCAACTGTATTTGCATATGCGATTAATTATATTCCTATATTTAAAGGTTAAGAAGACACACGTTATCATAAGTCACTCTTTTATTTGATTCAAAATTATTATTTATTTAATCTAATACCTAAAATATATGAGACAAGACTAAATTATTAACTCGATTTCTTTATCTACTATACACGACTTTTAAAATTATACATATTTTAATATTGGGAGAAGGAAATCGTGTAAAATAAAATTTTAATATTACATATAGTTTAATCACATTGAGAGAAAGAAATCGTGCAAGTTGCAAAATAGAGATAATAAAGAATAGAGTGCTCAGTTATTTGAAATTATTTCATGCTGCTATCTCTTCTTATTTGTTGGTTGATGCATGAGGTCATGTTTTGTTAAACTTTAAAATAATTGACGAAAATTTAAATAAAAAAAATTAAAATATCATTTGAACACCAAACCTTGATATGAAAGATAATTTTATTTAAATATTATTCATTTTGCATATACACTATCCTATAAAAAAACTGAGGTTAAATAGTTTTGTTGTTGGTGTTCTAGAAGTATATATATGCAGAAAGGGTCGTGGCTTTTTTCCCACCTCTAACGAGTGGTCCCCATGCAGAAGAATATTTGTAGAACACAGAACATCACAAGCAACTTTTGATTTTGTCGTTCCTTGACGGATTATTTGAAGTGAAGAATCCAAGAAGAAGGAGAAAAACACCCAGAGTTTGTTCCATGGTGGAACCTACATAGACTTCTGAACCAACCTTTTCATCTTTTGCCATCTACTCATTTGTTCTTCTCCATTACAATACTTTACTATAATATCTTCCAAACACCAAATATGCTTTTTTTCGATCCTACTATCCTTTAGCTACTGTTCATGCATCATTCGTCTTCATCTCTACTCAGATCAACTTCATAACAGTATCATTCATGTTGATCTATCGAGGAGGAAGTTTACTAAAGAGACATGATACTGATATAAATCCAATCACATAAGATATTAACATTATTCTCTACCCAAAATCTTAAAGCAATAAGTTCACGAGTCTTTCACGATTTTACTTTCTCATTTATATTTAATGTAAAACTTGGACTCACAGTTAATTTTCAACAATTCCATCATTTTAATATAACCAAAATATTTACTTTATATGGTCTCACCTCTTTGTAATTATCAATACATCCCAAAATTAAAACAGATTGTACTTGTTTTTCTTTTCATTTTATTCACCAAACACTATCCCTAACCACCACCTCCAATACCTATACAGCAATTAATCATCTAGTCTTTTCTATCTCTCTTTTAATATTCACCACTTTCTCAATTCAATATTATTTTTAAACACCATATTTATAGTTCCTTGGTATGTACTTTATGTACAATTACGTAAGTATTCATGTAAGATAATATATGCTGTACTTATTCCAAATTACTAGGATATGATGAATAAAAACCAACAAGGTCGAATGACTCATCTATAGTGTATGAATTTTTAACGAATTAATATTTAAAACCATATATTTTATAATATGTTAACACTGTTGGGTCTATCAAGGAGGAGGTTCACTGGGGAGATACAAACACCAATGAGATATGAGCCCAACCATATAAAGGATTGACACCACTCTCTACCCAAAACCTTAAGGCAATGGGTTAACGGGTCTTTCATCTTTATATAGTGCTCTACTTTCTCATTTCTATCCAATGTGGGACTTGGACTCGCACTTGCATTCCCAACAATCTCTCCCTCAAGGGTGAGTCCCTTTCACATTGGTATACTCCCCTTCCAGCGGAAGCATTCCCATTCAACCACAACCACGAGTAGCCTTCGTACCGCCGTTCATCTTAACGGGACACACTTACCTGGAACCCTTTGCCAGGAAGACTTTCGCTATAGGGACTATTGTACTCGTCTGAGCCGGTCACCAAGGCTAACCATCGGCTCTGATACCACTGTTGGAAAAAACGGTGAACCCACACAAATAATATTACTCTTCAATCCATGGTGGGTTTGACCCACACAAATAATATTACTCTTCAATCCATGATGGGTTTGACCCACATTGGATAGAAATGAGAAAGTAGAGCACTATATAAAGATGAAAGACCCGTTAACCCATTGCCTTAAGGTTTTGGATAGAGAGTGGTGTCAATCCTTTATATGGTTGGGCTCATATCTCATTGGTGTTTGTATCTCCCCAGTGAACCTCCTCCTTGATAGACCCAACAGTGGTATCAGAGCTTTATGCTCTGAGTACCGAGAAAGAGAAAAAGAGAGGGGAGAGAGTCAAACACCGTGAGAGAAAAAGTGAGTGCTTGATTTTTTTTTTTGTGAGATTTTTTTGTGAGAGATGGCAAAGGTTGTCAATGGTATGAGTGTGCCACAATTGACGAGAAAAACCAATTATGATAATTGGTGCCTACAGATGAAGGCGTTATTGAGATCCCAAGACGTTTGGGATATGGTGGAAGAAGGGTACGTTGAACCTGATGCAGACAAAGATCAAACGGTGGCACAGAAAGAAACATTGAAGAAAACACGTGCAAGAGATGGGTCAGCATTGTATTTTCTTTACAATGCAGTAGATGAGTCAGGATTCGAGAAAATAGCGAATGCCAAATCAACAAAGGAAGCCTGGAAGATATTGGAGGTTGCGTATAAAGGTGACAATCGCGTTAGACAAGTCCGAATACAAGCTCTTAGAGGAGAGTTTGAACAGTTGAAGATGGAGCCCAAAGAGCATATAACCGAGTACATAACTCGGGTGGAGAAGGTGGCAAACCAACTCGGCAGGAATGGAGAACAAATGCCATCTAGCCGAGTTGTGGGAAAAATTTTGAGATCTCTTACAAAAGATTTTGAAAGTATTGTGTGTGCCATCAAAGAATCGAAGGACTTGTCGGTTCTCACAGTGGATGAACTTGCTGGGTCATTAGAAGCCCACGAACAAAGAAGAAGGAGTTGGGATGATCATGTTGAACCCGACAATCAAGCACTATTACAGGTACAGTTTGACTCAAATAAATCTCGGATTACTCAGAGCCGAGGTCCTGGTGGCAGAGGACGAGGATGGACGTGGTAGAGGCAATGAAGATCAAACCGGTCAGCAGAATTGGCATGACCGAAGACAAGGAAAGGACCGAGGAGATCGGTTGTGTTTTAGGTGTGGCAAGTACGGCCACTATGAAAACAAGTGTTTGGCAAAAAGGTGCTACAACTGTGGCAAGTTTGATCATTTTGCAAAGGATTGCAAGACCGAGACAAAGGGGGAGACGAACCTCGTTACTGAAGATGCAAAAGAACTCTTGTTGGCAAAGAGCTTGGATACAGTGGACATGGAAAATTCGGTCTCAATAGTGGATGAAGTGATCTCAGTAAAAGGTGCGACAAACGTGGAAAATGAACTCAAACAAAAGGATGAAGAGATTCAGCGGATAGGGAGGCTTCTGCATGAAGCTATTGAAATTATGAATAAACAGAGGGTTGAGCTTGAGGAGCTGAGGAAGACGACTCCTGAAAAGGAAGAGAAAACATCTACGGAAGAAGATGAAGAAGAGATGAAAGCTGATGAGATTTCTACCAACTCAGTATGGTATCTAGATATTGGAGCAAACAATCATATCATATGTGTGGGAACGAGAACTTTTTTTTATGAAACGTAAAGGATTTCTATGATTTCTTAATTAGATTGATACTTGTTTCTTTAATATATATGATGTTAGTATAAATTATTCCATCATAAAAAAATGGACATGTACTTGTTTAAGCTCATTCATATCATTTCATTTAATAGCCAATAAACTGGCTTAATTTGACCACATAAATAAAGTTCATTATAATAAATAGTTCATTTTTTTTTATAATATTAGTTCATAAACAATGTATATCATCATTATCCCTTGTTCATACAAACAAATGGTCTAGTTTACCCTCAAATATTGGGCATGCACCCAACCCTTTATTAGAAACTTATAATTTTTAATAGTAGTCACATTATCGAATATGGTTAAAAAAAATTATTTGACACAAAAAAAAAAAGTTAACTTTTGTATTTATAAAAAGAATAATAAAAACAATGTGTAAAAATTTGTTAAATATCAAAATATCATTGTTCACAAACAAAAATAGTCCTGTTATTATAGCTACTCCTGATGGAAGTGGGGTTGCATGAATAGCCACAAACATATCATATGCAAAATCACACATAGAACTAAGTAGATCGAGTTTTATAAAGTTTGTGGATTCAAATTTTGCATTAAGTTTTATTTGTTTATCCATACTAAAAGTAGATGAGTAAAAGTATATAATAACTTTTATGCGTTTAATTACTTTACTGGATCCATGGTTTATTTATTTTATCAAGTTGTATACCACTATTAATATAAAGTTAAATTTTTATTTGTTATTTTAAAAAAAAAATAATAATAACAAATAAAATAAAATAAGTAATGAGAAAACAAAGATAGTTAAACCTAATTTATCACGAAGAAGTCCAATTGTGGACAATATAGTTTTCTTTTTTTTTCTTTGTGTCAAACTAACTTTTATCTAATATTTGGGAGAAAGTATTCAATTCTTATAATTGATATTTAAAAGATAACTTTTATCTAATATCAATTGGGAGAAATTATGTATTCAATTCTTATAATTAATATTTAAAAGATATAAAATTAATTTAAAGAATTTGAAAGAAAGGAAGATCTCCATAAAAAAAAAAATATAATATAAATATACACGGTTTATGTCATCTTTTTGTTTAATATAGTATTAACCCTTTTTCTTTGATTTAGTTTTCAGTTTAACAAGTCTCACAAAAACCAACACTAGCAATTAATTTTAATTGTTTTAAAATGTTTGACATAAATTAATTTTGTGCTGATGATCGCAACTTGAATACTAAATGACAATTTCCTTACGGGTGAAAGTTGTGTCCATATAACACTATTAGGCAAGCCAGTGTTGACTAGGCTATTATAAAGTTTCAATTTTTCAACAATTTTCTTCTAGTTTTTTTCCCTTCGATTTACATTAATTTTGTGATTAATGTTTAGGTTCATAAATAATTATTACCTATAAAATGTATGAAGTATAATCCAGTCAAACTGAAATTAATGTGGGTTGAAAGTCCAGGAAATTTTGGTTTGTCGAAATGAAAAAATTGAAATTGTGAAGAGACTTGTGCAACAGCCCAAGCTAGGGCATTAATAACATGATGTGGATGGTAAACATTGACAAGTTTATCGTTTTGGAATGGTCCATTGTGAAATTTCCCCTTTACTATCATACCACTGTCAAGAGATTAAAATTGAAAGATCAACTTTTGCAACATTAATTCCAATCACTAATGTTTTATCCATATTCGTAATGCATAGCAAATCTCCCATTTAACTATTCAACTCACTAAATCTAAATAAGCATCAATATTAAACAAATATAAAACCAAATTAAGGGTTGCTTAGGTTTTGAGTGAGTGTTTTGATCCATAACTCTCCTTTTTATCATAATGTTTGACCAAGTGCATAGATAAAATATAAGTAAGCGTGGGTGAAAATAAAACAAGTGCAAAGAGGAAAAAATCAAACTTAAAAATATATGTGTCAACATATTAAAAGAGGAAAGTTATATGAACAATTTATGTAAATATTTATATTAAGTGGATTGTATGGAATACAGAGATAATTTTAATCCACTCTTCATCAAAACAAAAATACAGCATCTAGTTCAAGAAATGGTGGAGTACTTTGTAGTTATACCTCAAGTTTAATACAAGTTATTTTATCTATAAACATAAGACAAACTATGTGCCTTTAGTATTTTATAACGTGGGAATCATCACAAGTTTGTCTTCTATATAGGACTATATTTTTATTAAAATTCAATTCTCACCCGTAATTTTTGGATACGGTCCTAATATATTCTATTTTTAATGCCAACTTTTTGAAAATAATATTTAATTATCAATCTTGAACATAAACAAAAAAGTGAATACTACATATATATATATATATATATATATATATATATATAATAATTTATTAAAAATATTATTTTTGTCCATCTATATTTTTAATTATCTATTAAAAAATGTAGTAAAACACTTTTTTTATTGTGGACTTATATTTAATATGAAGGTTTATTGAGTTTTTAACTATTTTGTATTTTTATTTTATGGAGTGTTCCAAATATTTATTTTTTTTGTTAAAAAATCATGTTGTTTGATTTTGTAATCAATGGGGGTTAAATAATTGTTTCTCTCGTCTTTTCATTTATTTCTAACTTGTTGATCAACTAGCGTCTTGTCCTTTATATTTTTTTAACTCATTGGTTAACTCGCTATTTAAAAGAAAAGAATGAATCCACCGGTAAATTTAAAATAATCAAAAAGAGAAAATGCACGAGTTTGAGAAGTGATTTGAAAATTAAAAAAGAGAAATAACTACTTATATATATAAAAAAATATATGTTAAACATAGAACAAAACTTTTTAATAAAAACTTAACTAAATATAAATATATTTTTTTTTCAGAAACTCACTATTTGTGTCCTTTGGAAGATGTATTATTTTCAATAGATTTTAACTGACAATAAAAATATATATTACAAAATAATGAATTAATGTGTCTCTTGCTTTCGTCTCACTTTTCTTTTTTAATGTTTTAAATACATTTGGGTGTCTAACAAACTTATCCAAAAATTCTGATAGGAACGAAGGACAATGTTTATAATTGGTTGGTGAGAACATGCGATCCTATAATAAATGAAAATAATAAAAGAAAAATATTAAAATTATAGAATAGTAGGTATAGTAAAATCATCCTGGTTTTCCGATTTCAAGAAATTACACCATGAATTGGAGGTCTTGAAATCGATAACGATTAGGAGTTACATGATTGAAGAATTATTAAAAAAGGATGGAGTCTAAAGAGCTATGAGCAGTGGAAGGAAGCAGCAGATATATAATTGAAGCTTCAACTTGACAATAGTTTACTCATGACTTGGCCCATTGCTTGAAATTGTGTATCAATAGACCATCGTTTTCAAGGGAAAAAATCATACACGTTATAACTTAGAGCAGACTTTGGATACTTTAAATTGTGACCAAGTTAAACTCCTTACAAAAGGGTCCTTGTAAAAGGGTGATAGAAACTTCTACGGGCTAATCGATGATATATAATTTTGGAAACTGATAAGACAATTGAAGTTACAGAGGCTGTTCCCTTTGACTTGTGCCATTTCTTATCTGAATAAACTTCTATTCATGCCCCTCTCCACGTTCCATTCTTCACTGTCCTTCTACTTCATACCTTCCTCACAATCCCACTGAAGAAACCAACCCCAGAGAAAGAGATCCATGGGTAGAGCTCCTTGCTGTGACAAGGCTAATGTAAAGAAAGGGCCATGGTCACCAGAAGAAGATGCAAAGCTAAAGGACTACATAGAGCAACATGGCACCGGAGGGAATTGGATTGCCCTCCCCCAAAAAGTTGGTAAGTGCATAACATGATGACTCATCCTAGCTACACTTTCCAAAACTAATGATGATGGCCAAACCATGCTGATATGCAAGGATCTTGCTACCCCTTTGCGTTTGTGTTTTTCCTGATTGAGTTTGTTTCTCGCAGGTTTGAAAAGATGTGGCAAGAGCTGTCGATTAAGGTGGCTTAATTATCTTAGACCCAACATCAAGCATGGTCAATTTTCTGTTGAAGAAGATAAAATAATCTGTAGCCTCTTTGCTAGCATTGGAAGCAGGTACACTCCTTTCACTCAATTTCCACATCCTCTCTCACTTTTGACACTCTCATCTCACTTGTCAGAGGCTTTATAAAACCGTACAAATAATTTCCTTATGAAGAAACAGCTGAAGGGATACATTGGGAAGCATTTTTTAGTCTTGTTTGTGATTTTCGTTTTCACTTTTGGGAAATAGAATATGTTTAAGTACGATAAAGATGTGTACTTTGATTTTAGATGTTGTGCATCGGTTCATGCATTCCAATTTAGATCTGGTGTCAGTAAGTTTGACATTTTCACTGAGTGCAGGTGGTCCATAATAGCTTCTCAGCTGCCAGGGAGGACTGACAATGATATCAAGAACTACTGGAACACCAAGCTTAAGAAGAAAATGACGGCCATGAATCCTTCTCCCCAGAAGAAGCCTCTTCAAATTACCCTTTTATCCATCCTTGAAAGCTTAACACCATCTTCATCATCATTGTCATTCAGAGACAACAGCAGCAACAACAACAACTCATACTACCATCCCCACGGTTCTTTCACAGGCGTCGGCTCCTTTTCCTACTCTTCATGTCTTCTGAGTGGAAACAACTCTTCTGCTTCTGCTGATTCCTTCTTTCGAGCACAAGAGAGTTTCATGGACCCCACCCAGAAGGGCCAATTCAAAGATAGCAGCAGCAATAGCATGCTTGTGTTCGGTGGTGAAGCCACAGCCACCAGTTGCAGCTCTTCTGATGCGAGCTGCAACAACCAGATCAGACAAATCATGGAGTCAGAATTTGGCGAGGCGAGCTTTGTGGAGCAGATAGGTGTTGCTGATAATCCCTTCTACATTGGGGTAGAAAATACTACTAACAAGTTGATGATGTTCTCCAGTGGTGGCAGTGGTAGTGTCAGTGGGTGGACAGACAAACAAAATGGATTGTGGGAAAAAAATCCGTTGGATTATGGTCTAGAGGAAATTAAACAGCTAATTAGCACTAATAACAGTTTTAACAACTTTTTGTTTGATGATAAGAAGACAGAAGAAAGGGTCACGTATTACTGATGCTGACTCCGGTTAGAAATTAAGAACATCTCAGACTTGTGACTTGGACTGAGCTTGTTTGTGCCCTTGTGGGGTGGGCTTTTAGTTTTTACTATCTAGTATTGAATATAACCACTTTCTTTGTTTCAAAGCACATTGTAAAAGCTTCCTTTTTGCAGTTCCCTTGCCAAGGCAACCCTACCCTTTCAAACCATAATGATGTCCTAAAACATCTTCCAAACATCATAGTTCAGTAATATTTTTCGTGTATCGCATGCATTATCTAATATTATTATATGTCACATAATATTTTTCTTATAAAGTCAATCATGCACCTAAAAGCACAAACACCGAAGTGCTTAATGCTCAATTATTGAAGTGTTGATTATAAGATTATGATGGTAACATAAAGTTAGCCAGAGTTCAAGTTTCTTGTAAATCTGAGCATGTTACAGTCACCTACGTTCCTTTTATTTGTCAGTAGTAGTACTGTTTCTATAATTCAGTGAGGGTCCTAGGTACCTGATTAGGACAAGAGAGGAAAGGAGTACAGGTGGGACAAGAAGTATACAAATGAAATACGAAAAGTGCTTAATGAAGAGTGTTGTATGAATTTAATTTGACATGTAGTGTACGTTGATGGAGGATTGTGATGTGTTGGACACGACAATGATCAGGCCAAAACCATATGATGAGAAGAAAATCACTTCGCTGGTGTTATTATAAACATGTGAAACTTGCTTCTGTATAATGATGATGGTGATATAGAAGGGATCCCATAATTGAGGTAAAGATGGCCAATCTAGGGATAACATTTGTATTGCGTTTTGTTTAGTAAATTACGTTTCTTAGCACTTTTGCATATGGTTTAGCCATCATCAATATAAGAAAGCATAATATAAGACGTAGGATTAGGACTTGCAAGTGAAGAGGAATGAAAGTGAGTTATGTATAAAGAAATACAACTGGGAGAACAGAGATATTAAAGATTAATTAAAGTATGCATGCATTATTCAACTGATAAAAGAATGGTTTGGGTGTGGCATTTGGTAATGTTTACAATGGAAATGTACAAGTAGAAGAAGACAATACGCATTGACCTCTTCCACCATTTCTGAGAAAATATAAAAGATATGATATAAGTGGGATAAAGTAAAAAAAGATGGAGGCTTTGTTTGAAGGATATTTTCTAGTGGAGTGTGCAAAAATGTCAAATTATATAGCCAATATCATTGCCACAAAAAGTTCCACTGAATAGTATATTCTTGCTTTCATGTGAACTGGTTTTCCCAGTTGCTTTAAATTTTCCCATTTCTTAATACACGAGGATACACAAGTTTTCAAAGAGTTGGACTTTCATATCTTTCCTTAAAACGAGAGTTACCCAATCAACAAGTGGCAATATCATTATCCACAGATTTATTAATTCTACCTAGTCATTTGAAATTATTACCCTTCTCACTAATCCTTAAATTAATTACACATCTATATTTTCAACTTCTTTTACTTTACCCTTTCTTCTTTGGCCGTAAAATTAGGATTTTAATGAACAGTTTAACTATTTTTATTGAGATAAAATTTCTACACATACCCTCTTCTTAAATTAAAATAAATAATTAAATTATTTCTACTGAAATGAGACGAGGATAATCGCCTGAATTGACTCTGTGTTGAACGTCCTCCTTACTCCGTATCCTAACCAACCGATTGGTTTAAAGGGATGACCTGCAAAATACATCAGAATTTTTCTATATAAGTCTTTTGTAATTCAATAGTAATTCAAAGTAAGATTACTTCTAAAATAAACTTCTATTTACAGAATTTACAAGAATCTGACCAATTAATTTATTTCTTAATAATCATTAATGCAAACCTTAACCACTTGACTATAATTATTATGATATTAATTATGTCTTAATTCTCTTTTAACAGTTATCGAAACTAAGCGGTCTCAATATACTTTCTTCGATGTCTACCTGCTCGACTTTGTTTCTGCGATTTCTCACTCTCTCCAATCAATTAGCTTCTGGTCTCCTGCAGTAACATAAATAATAAACTTTGAAGTGGTTAATAATTCTTCTCTCTCTTGCAATAACTGCAAAGGAAAATGTGTAATTCATACTTAATAGTATGGTGATTGACCGCAACCAATGATTTGATCGTCCTTATATATAGTTGGTGGTGCAGGTCAAATATTGCATTCTTCATCGTTAATTTACAGTAATGAATCTTGGAAGAAAATTATACTTGTGTGAACGATAAATTATTGACCTTGGGGGCATAATAAACATATACCAAATTTCAAAGGGTGGCATATATAAATAATAATAATTAAGAGAATATTCACTGCAAAGCATCGTACCATTCTTAAAATCTTATTCTAATATAAGAGGAAGCTTACCCTTGGATTAATATTTTATTTGGTTGTTGATATAAATACGTATTTTTAAAATTGAAAATAATAATTTTTTATTCATATAATCTAGAGTTTTGTTTAAGACACCCAATCTTGTCAATGTATTTTTTTAATAGAATTTTTTTATAAAACTTTATGACCTAATATATGATTCATGTTATAAACCCTAAAACAGTGAATTTATTAGATTAAGAAAATAGAAGAGAAGTTTTTCTTATTGTTGAACAATTCCAAATCATTAGAGTTTGCAAGCCATATTTTTTCTTTTGTTTTGGTGAAGACGTTAAATAAAACGAAATTGTGCCAAAGTTTTCTCTGTTGTCGAGGGGTGTGCCTAAACTAAAGATTAGGTACAAGGAAAAAATTTATAAGACTTTAAAGTAGTTTTACTTTAATATTTTTTTTATTTTTTGGATAGTTAAATTATTTATCAATATTTAATAGTAAGTTAATTATAATAATTCATTAAATAGATAAGAATATTAACTTGTTTAATTTATTATTTTTAAGTTATTAAAAATTTAAAGTATTCATTGTATAAATTGTAATCATTACAATATTATTAATTATATTTTAGAAATGATATATTACTTAAATATAATATATTAATATAGTTTAGTATTTCTAGTATAACTTTAACCTTTTAACAGTAATCCTCTCTCAATACTTTAATTTATTGATTTAATAATAAATGAAGAATTTTATTTTTCGGATTCAAATAAAAAGAAAACAATTTCATGTTATAATATTTATCTAATCAATACTTAATAAAGGAAAAAAATATATAATTAAATAAAAAACAGTATGTTCATTTATTAGTTTTAATTACGGATATTATGCATAACTTTCCTAAAAAAAGAAATTTAATTGAGCAATGACAATATATAACCAAATAAAAAAAATCGATATAGCATTTTGGTTTAGCCTTATGCAATAAAACATGCCGACATCATAATTCTCACAATGCTTGTATTTTTTTAGTAGAAATATCTATATCTATATATTTATATATATAAAGAGGATGTTTTTTTTTACATATATTTTTTTTCATTTTTGTTTTAAATACATCTTTTTAGAAGTAATTGTTAATGGCGTGTGTTCTAGAAATTTGATTTCCGAACATTGTAGGCTTCAATAATTGTAATTAATGGGCAGCTAATAAATTAAATTTCTAATGACCAATTCATTAATATTTTGAGTATTAATTCTAGGTGACGAGGTGGTCAAAAAATGGTAAAACTTATATTCACACCAATTTCTCTACATAAAAAAAAAATATTAAAGGAAAAAGAAGAAGAGAAAAGTTGGCACTTTAATTCCCTAATCATCTACTTCTATTCAACCCATCCCTTCTTCAAATCCAAAAGACATTTCATTTAAAAGAAATAGTCAAGATATATTTTGTAACATTGAATGCTGTATTTTTTTAATGAAATTTTTCATTTTTAATTTCTTAACAATCATTAGATTTTTTATGTTCATGTATATTATTTTTTATTTATGAAATTAAGTGTTTATATATTAGTAGAGCTTACGAACAAGCAGATTCTAACTTCGTTGTCCGGTCTATTATTTTCAAAGCTTTTCTTAAGAGTAAAGTTAATGACATGGTTGTATGGTTGTTGGTGTGATTAAGAAAAGCATAATTAATTTATATTTTTTATTGAGGTGAGAGGTATGAATGATGTAATACACATATAAGAAAAGATAAATTCATTCATACTACCTTGCTATTTTTTAAAAATGCACTATAATAATAACTTTGTACATAATTATTCATTAAAACTATACTTTATTTAAATATATTATTTTAATCCTAAATTTATTAATTAATATCCACCAATATATTTATATATATAGAGAGAGAGTAATAAACACTACCTATTTTAATATATTTTTATTAACAATTTTAATCAATTTTAACTTTTTGCTAAATTTGCAAATAAAATAGTGAGAAGATTAGTATCTCTAGTGTGATTTTATTGGGAGAAGATAAGTAATAGAGTCCAAATTTCTCAAATTTTATGTTCTGAAAAATAAAAGTTAGTTAACATTTATATATTTTTTTCAAAAAAAAAATCCACATTTTAATTCTATAAATAGGACATATCATTTAAGGGACCGAAGGGTGTCAGGGTCCCCAATTTCTTTTTTTTTTTAAAAAATTTTTAAATTATATATATGTTGGAAATTTTCAAAGTTTTAAAAAATTAAATTATAAATAATATTGAGAATTGGTAGAAATTAAATTAGATATCTTTTTATTTTTGTAAAACACAATATTCAATATTAATAAATAATAAAAAGATAAAATCAAATATAATAAAGAATAAAAAAAATTATTAAAAAATAATAATTTTCTTTTTCATTATCTTCTATCTTTATCATATACTCATCTTCCACTTTTATATGTTTTCTAAATTTGTTTTTGGAAGAAATAAGAATTTAGACACAAATTCATTATCTTTGTTATTATTTCTCATGTTATATTTTATTATTGAAAAAAAGAGAAAATCTCCTCTTGTCTCACTTGATGATGAGACATTAATTTAATAGTTAGATTTATTATTCTTATATCATGAGTTTTTTTTTTGTATATTATTTCTTTTATGAATATAGAAGAAAAAGTAATATATTATATATTTTTTCATAACCACATTATGGGTTTGTTATCATATTTTTTTTAATAATCACGCTTTTGAAATTTTTATTAGATTATAATAAATTCTTTTAAAATTTTTCTTTATTAACTACGTACTTCTTGTCACACCCCATTTATTTCCCTTCTTTAGTGGGAGACAAAGCCGTCAGCTGCATTAAATTCCCCATCCATCGTGAACCGTGTGGTAGCAGAGGAAAGGTGGGAGTGCAGAGAGTGGAAAACACGTGGCACTGATAGGGCTGCAAGGTTTCAGAAAGTGGAGTACAGGTGGCCGACAGGGATTGGACCGTTCGTTTTTATGGGAGGCAGTATTTAAAGAAGGAGTTTAGAAGCTGGCGCCATTTTTCTTCTGGATGCAAACTCTTCATCTTCCATTTCCAGAAAACTCATTTTCTCCTCCTTCTCTCTAAAACCCTCCACCTTCTCTCTAAAATTCCGACCACTTCCTCCCCTCCGATCATCAACCTCCTTTCAGATTAAACACTCCTGGTGCCAAGCTCTTTCACTTGCACCGATCGGTTTCCCAAGCGGAGCACTTTGGGACGTTTGGACAACCATAGCATAGAACTTTAGAGGCTTAGCTGGAATAGAGGTAAGGGAAGCTTATAAAGTTTAATTTTGATTTTCTGTATGTTTTGAATGTGTGTTTGATTTAATGCATGTTTGATATCTAATGTATGTTGTTTGATTTATTATGAATGGAATATGATATGTTGTAGTATGAATTGTATGATAAGTATAAACTTAGAGAAAATGTGAATCTGAGACCAAAGGTCATTAGGACCGTTCGGTTTTCCCCTAAAACGATCGTTTTTGTACCATTGTATCGCAACTTAAAGGACTTGCTTATTCAGTCGTAATAATTTATCCATTACAGAACGCTCGGTCTTATACTGAGTGTTCGGCTTTAACGTATTCGGTCATAGACTGATTACCTAGTCTCATGTTAACTATGTTTATTATAGTAGCGTTCGTTCACTCTGAACGTTCGTTTTATATTGATAATGTTTATTGAAAGTACTCGATCATAAATCGAGTGCTCGTTCTGTGGAGTACTCGGTCATACACTGAGTACTCGGTTTCATATTAATTGTCTTTATTGTACTGAACGTCCGGTCTTATACTGAACGTTCGGTCTTGAAGTGCTTAGTCATACACTAAGTATTCAGCCTCATATTAATTATTTGGAACGTTTAGTCATACACTGAGCGTTCGGTTTTACGAGTGTTCGGTATTAGACTGACACTTAATTTATGAAACATTCAGTTTCGTATTACTATTATTACTCACTTTAAGAACGTTCGGTCAGACACCAACGTTCGGTCATATAAGTGGTCAGTATTAGATTGACACTTAACTTATGAAGTGTTCGGTTTCACATTGTTATTGTTATTCATCAAGAGGACGTCCGGTCATGTAAAACACTCGGTCATAGATCTAGTGCTCGGTCTTATGAAATGTTTGGTCAGAAACTATTCGGTATTGAGTATCTGGTATTCTTCTCAACACCCTAACAACTTGGAAGTAATAACGAACGTTGGTTGATTTTGGCTAAGTAAGAGAATTCCAATGGCGGAATGTCTCATGAAATTGGTAATGATTGGTAAAGTATGGATGTGGGAAAGACTCTGGCGTTGTCCTTGATCCTGATATTCCGTGAGGGCGCTTCTTCAAGTAGAGGGAGGCCACTCATGCGTGGGAATGGCAGGAGGTCCGCGGTTATATGAGTAAATAACCGTTTGAGGACTAACCTCGGGTGGCAGCTGGGGAAAACAGTTACTACACCACACCGGGTGCTAGGGACGACCGAGCTACATGTTCATACCGTCCGGACAGCGTCTTGTAGTCGGTCATGAGTATAGGAATTGTATGTTGCATGAATGATTGGTTTGTATTGTACATTTATTTGTATGATGAATTGATAAATTAAATTTACATAAGCTTACCCTTATCTGTTTTGCTTTGTATATGTTGTCGTTCGGTATCCGACCGTTCGGCTATTCTCTTCATTGCAATGATCATCCTTTTGGATGTGAGCAGAGGATACCTTGGAAGCTACTTTGGAAGAAATTCTGGAGGACGCTGTGCAGGCCGAGGAACCCGTGGAGGCAGTGCTTGAACGTTATGCAGGACCGTCCGGTCCTTAGTATAGTCGTTTTCTTCTCCTTTTATTTTGTAAAACGTTCAGTATAGGAATCTTTTTAATTTTGGCCTTTCGGCCAATGTATTGTATTCTAGACCGTTCGGTCTATTTTGTAAACATTGTGTATTTTCCAATCGTTCAGTTTTAATTTCCAGTTTATTTCGTACGGCTATGCTTATTCACTACTGTTCTCCTTTATTATTCTTGTTAACTCCTAAAAATAAATTATGGCTTTGGTTATATTTATTGGGATGTTACACTTCTCAATGCAACTTATTGTTTGTTATGTTATTTATTTAGTTCAAAGGCAAAGCTATAATTTTTTTTATTCAATTATTGATGAGTTCAATTATTTTTTAAAAAGGAAAGTCCTTTAAATTTCTTTTGTAAATATAGTTATATTAAATTATGTATTAATTTTTATTATATTTGTGAAAATAATTAAATATATAAATTTTGTGTGTGTTATTTTGTCTTTCTTAAAAATTTTATCAAGATCCATCATTATATTATATACATACATATATATATATATATATATAAGATCAGTATTTTAAAAGTAGGAATATAAACCAAAATTATTAAAAAATAGAAAGACTACAAATAGCAATATGTTAACCCATTTTTTATATCATTATATTTTTTATGAGAATAAATTTCAATTTACAACGGAAAAAGTGATATTTTTTTCTTTTAAGTTCAGTTTAGGTTTCCATATTTGGCCATCTTTTTTTTTCAAATTTATCTTCTTACCTTTTAATCCAGTTGAATTTTCTGACTTTTCATGTTTATATTTTTCTCTAAAATATACTTTTGTCTAAAGTTAACTTAGACAATTCTTACAAGCACTAACAAGAGTTTTAATAGGTTGTCACAAACTACGATGTCAAACACATCTTATCCTTGTTTTTCTTTTTCTTTTCAAACACCTAACAATCGTATTGACCAAATCTTACATCTGTCATTAATAACATATTTATCATCAAAACATACATCAAATGTGAAAACATCTTTTTAGTCAATAGCAAAAGGTAAATGAAATAAAGTTAAAGCAAAACTTGGTAATGAAAAATAAATAATAATCCTTTAACAATGAGCCTTCGCCACCATGCATATAAAGAATGTCAAGATTCGATAGGATAAAAAATGTAAGGGTAGTCACCATATGTTATAGTTTATTACTCTTTTTTCTATGTAGCATGTGTTATAGTTTATAACAAAAGAAATAGTAGGGAAAAAGTAATTAAAATATCTAATGAGGTTAAAGATTATTTAAATAAGACGTGAAATGGAATTTGTATAATAATTTTGAAAACAAAAAAAATGTTTTAATTTATATTATAGTAATTTTAAACAAATGAAAATAATTAAAATACAACAAAAAAACATTAAATATTTTCTTTTATATTATTTTTTAGACATAAATATCACTTTGATTCCGGTTTTCAATAATGTGGTCTTAGGTTTTTTTATTTAATAGTTTGAATTTTAGTTAATTCAATTCGACATTTTTTCTATCTGTGTTTAAATAATTAATATATTGTGAACAATTACATGTTAGTAATTTTTTTAATTTATTAATTTTTTAAAATTTTAATTTTTTTATTTAAAAAGAAAAATTTGTTCACGTGATAAATCAATATAATGATACAAACACCCTAAATCTCTTCTCCTCATGTATATAACAGAATTACAAAACACAACCAACAACTCTCACAATAAATTACAATTAATGGTGTTGAATCACTCCTAATCATTCTCCTCTACAAACATAGAAACCTTAATCTTGGGTGAATGAGGAAAATTGCAACATGGTAATACTTAGTTGGACAATCCTCACCTCATCAAAATAATTAAAAAATAAAATTAAACATGTAACAGCGAGACGTTATTATTTGCAGTAAGTTATGTGGCACATCGTTAGTCACGTCAGGAAAAGACTAACGTTGTTGATCATAAAGGACTACATATGATATTTTTCAAAAGAAGAGGAATGAAAATGATTCAAAGTTTCAAAGAAAAACAAAAACTAAAGTTAAATAATACTTTAGAGACCAAAAACATGTTTAATCCTATAATTTATATATCTCAGCTGCCAGTTCATCCGCTTTCATGTGACATTCGATATTTAAAAATAATGCACCGTGTGTTTAATAATGTTAATTAGATATAAATAATGCACCATGTGTTTAACCGAAACACTAGTTAAAGGTAAACTGTTTTATGAATATTAGAAGTAGTTAATAAAACGTGTAATATAAAAATGATAAAAAAGAGACACAAACTAGAAGAAAAGATGATAAAAATGGATGCTCTGTGGATTTGGTGTTTTTTGTTTGGTTGTAAACAATGCAAGTTTTCTAAATGGGCTCACATAAAATTCAGTTCTCATAATTTTTGTATCGGCCTTTTCTGTTTTATTGGCGTATCTGCATTGGACTTTATTCGGCACAATCTTGTAGCAGACTCAATAATAGACTTTTTACGAATTTTAAATCACTACTTGTTATTTGGAAATTGATCAAATTGAAAAATGGTATATTTTTCTACAGCAGCGTTTATATGTTTAACAGTATATAGTTTGTACACTTCTTTTTCGAAACACCTAAAATTCAGAACTTTTAATTTAACTGTAAAATTAAGCGTGTATAAATGCAATTTACTATTATTTTTCTTATGCTTTTGTGGAATCTTGTACTTTGCTCGATTAAATTTTGCTTTATTGGGCTTTCTTTGTTATTTTACATTCAAGAACATTGTCAAACATGCTTGCCACTTATAGACTTGAACTCTTCACGCCTAAATAGTCTCATGTTTCTTTAAATTTTGGAACCATGTTGGAACATCTTCAGCCAAATTTGTTTCCACTAACATCTTTGTTTCATCAAGGAAAATGTAGATAGGTTTAGAAATTGAATATTATTTTTTGAAAAAATGATGTTGTTTGCCGACAAAAAGGTAAAAAAAGCAGAAATTGTTGGGAATATATTGAGTGTTGTTGATGATGTAAAAGGAAACAACATTCCTTGATTGACGACATAAGAAAGTAAAAAAAGGTGTTTGAAATAGGTCTTCTTTACCACCCACCATTCTCTGACAACTTCTTGCTTCAGCTCACAGACTCTCCATTATGGAACATTCTCCCTGTCTTCACCAATCCTCCATGCAACATTCACAAATGGGCTTCAGCCAAATTGCACCTCCTTCTCCAAGCCCAGATTCAAACAAGAAAAAGAACAAGTTTAAGCTGGGAATGACTTTGTTTTGTTCAGAAATGTAGGACCAGTGAAAGTGATATTTAAGTTGACTAGAAGAAAAGATGTAATGGATCTTTTGACATGTGACCTAACTTACTTTTACAAAATCGACTTATTTACTATCGTCAAATAACGTCTCACATCAAATAAAACAAGAAATGAACATGAGTTTATATACACATAAAATATCTTAATTATTAAAAGACTTTTTGAAGTAGTACTAAAAACAAATATGTGAAGTTTACACTTACTTACATATAATTATTAAAAAGTAGACTTTAAATCTAATTCAGTTTCACAAAATTAATTAATCGATGTGAGATTTTGATCGTTGTTCTTCCAAAATCCTTTTGTTTTCTTTTTAGTTGAAAATGGATAAATTAGGAGTTAGATGTAGTTGATTTGTAAAGGTAGTATAGTGAGGTGAGAAGTGGTGTAAAATGATTGTGGCACTTTTCCCCACCCACCTTGAAGATTTAGACATGAGATGGTATTAGGCCACATTCCTGTGGTTCAATAATTCAGTTGAGCACATGGCACCTTCTTTTCTTTCTCTTTTTTTTTTCTTTACCCAATTGGCATACATAGTCCACGCCATCACCCTTAACTTTTCAGCTTTTCAACTCTTGGCCCCGCCAATTAATTCTCAATCCCATCCCACTTTATAACTAACTTCTTCCAATTCACAGTATATCCTTCCCCACACCACCAAATTTCAGACACATTTCCGAATAAATACGTTTTATGCTCTCTTTTTTATGGCTAATTACAACAATATATCTGCTTTCCTTTTTCTCTTTTCAGCAATTTCATATACAAAATACCTAAATGCTGCTTTCATCATTTTCTTATTTCAGAACAAGAAACAAACATATTACTTACAATCTATTGTTTCTGCAGTTACTGACAAAGAAAGATCAAAAACAAAACTTTCTTATCTTATCCCTTCATGCAGTAATTCCTTATCTACTCTACCAGAAAAATGCCTAACTTCTTTCGTCTCTGACCAACCAAACATGCTATATATATTTTATGATTGTGATGTAAAAATTTGGTAAATAGGCGATTGTTTTGGGTCAAAGCACAGTTCTCCATTTTTCACTTCCCCCAACTAAACTTTAATGGTGGAGTTTTCACATGGTTTGAATCTGTTATGGTTGATTTCAGTTGCCATCAGAAAGTGACTCCGAAACCCAAGTGTGGAGACAAGGGTTTGTGCATCATAAGGATCCTGCAAGACCGCAACCTTATCAAAAATTTCCTGGTGCTAATAAACACAAAGTACTAGAGTTGTCCATTTCTGCCATCAATTATGTTGTGTGTTCTAAAACATCATTTTCATATGAACCCATGATGAAATATATATATATATATATATATATATATATATATATATATATGAACTTGATCCTGAGAGATGTGAATCTAAACCAAATCATGGGTTGTTTGTGGGTGGCACATGTCTACTAGCACATTGAAGGGCCACCCTTTGTTTTCTTCATTGAATGATGTAGATAGGTGGCTGGCTAGCTAGTAATGTTACATCTTCCTACCTTTATGTGACCATCTACACTCTTGCTTAAATGCAAGAAAGGAAATGCCAAACCAAGCAAAATTATCAATGTCATCGTCATTTTCAAGCTACTATGCTATTCTTTATTATGAATCATGCATAAAGTGATTCTATTCAAGTGTATGATCACGACATCACTTCTAAAAGAGATGGAGAATACATTATATAGGCAACACATTCAAAAGGAACTTCAAACAACATCATATGCTTTCAAAGACTATTTTTTCTAAGTTCATTTCCTGGGATGTAACAGAATGTACAACAAGTTCTGAGGTAAACCTTTTCACTAATAAATACTAATAATTAACTCCACAAAAAATAAAAAAATAAGGACATTTTTTTTCTGCCTTTATTTTATTCAACCTTTTTCAAACTTACGGCCTTCACATATTAAGGATTGTGCCTCTAAATATCTCCAATGCGTTATCCCACTGTATAATATATTTCGATTGTCTATAATAATTATATTTAAATTATAGAAATATACAATCAATAATACTTAAAGACACACATATTTAGTGGAATAAAATATTAATTAAAATGTAAAAAATACAATAAATTTAAAAATTATAAAAATTATTTTAGGTAACGGAACATCATTTTATGGCTCGCACACTCACACACAATATATTATATATGCATAGATATTTGTTGTAATGTTCAAATCTAATAATCAACTATTATTTAAACTGATATTGTTTGTGATTTTCAATTTTTTTAATGCAATGAATAAGAATAGTTAGGATGTTACATCTTCATTTTATAATTGTCCATTGTTTTGTGGTAGAAGATCAAGGTCAACTGTTTAAAGTATTGATAAATCGTATAAGATCTTAAAGTTATTTTAAAGTACAAGTTTTCCGTTTCATGTTTCTCCAAACTGTTTGGAATATATTTGTAGAAGACTCTAGGCCAAAGTCAGTTTAATGTTAGCATTTAGAAAATTAACAATACTTTATATTTATAAGTTTCAAGATAGATTTTTAATTAACATTGGTCTAATCACAACTTAATTGTGGATAATAATATTTTATCTCTAAATTGATCAACATTAAAATTAATTGATCTGATAGACGGCTAATCAGTTTGTTTCTTAATCAACTGATTTTTTAAGTGACTCATTATATGATCTAAATTTAAATTAATCGTTCAGACCGACCGAACAGTTATTCGATACATCCATTTTAAGTCATGATCATATTTTAGAATTCATATTAATATTTGAATTTATTTTAAAATGAGTTTAGTGTTCTAGTTTTGGAACTATGTTAAAATTATTTCAAACAATAAGTTCAAGACCACAAAGAGTTCATGAATCGGTAAGTTACATTCCTAAAATTAGTCAAAAACACAAAATTCTATCTCAACCTAACTACATCAACAAAATTTCTCATTATAAAAAGAATAACTTTTATTCGTTCCATTAATGGTAATTCATAGAAAGCATTAAAATAATCATTCGAACTTAAGAATAAACTTTCATTCCATAGAAAATAATCTCATAATTATCCCTATCCAAAGAACTCCATTCATGTTGGATATTGCTTCAAACATCTTTAATGTTGAGATCAACTTTAACAAGTTTTATTTATTTATTTCTAAAAATTAAATAAATTGAAGCAAACATATAATCTATAAAAATCTAAGATGTGAAGCAAACTTTATACAAATTATTGTATATTTTCCCAAAAGTTTCAATTTATAGATTAATTTTCATTTATTTTCGTTTTTTCCTCAAACACATACTCAAATAATAATATTTTACTGATAAAATAAGTTGTTACATTTTAATATGCTTTCATGACTTCCCTGATCCTGATCATGATTTTGTTTTTCTTTTTAATGTTAAGTGTCTCCCTCTAACCATATACTATGGCCTAAGTTAAATTTGTCTTAGAAAATTTTCAATTGGTCTACATAGTTAGATCAATACAGGTGTAAAATTAGTTAATGACAACCATTTCTGTAACATTAATTGACATATCATTAATAATATAAAGATATTTTTAAAATGAAGGTGAATTTTTCAACTACAATCCTAAAGGTAGTGTTGTAGAATGTGTATTTTTTTTAGGATAATTATACTAATAATAGTTAGTATCGATACATATATATAAATAGAATTTTTCTTGTGTTATTTTTTTCTTTTATTTGTATTCTTTAAGTTACCGTTATATTTATATTTAACTGATTTTTTAAATTTAATTATTTTTCTACATTTAACTATTTTTCTAAATTAAATAAAGAAAAATTAATATACTAAATACATAAAAATGACCTAAAAAATAAATAACAATTATGTATATATTATAAAAATCATTTTTATTTATTTTTATAATTATAATTTTATTACATTTTTTAGAAATAAAAAATAAAAACATATGCACGTATGACATATGTATTTTCACTAGTGTATGTATTATATGTATTTACGATGTCAGTTTTTTTTTTTAATAAACATCATTCCATGTCTTTTTTATACAACTTTTGTCGTTTTATTCTCTTCACATTCTTGTTATGGTATATTTATTTTTTCTTCTTTTTTTTTTCCTCTTTATTCTCATTCTATATTATCGTATTTACTTTCATATGTGTCATCTGTTGTGGTTTTGCTCTTTAAGCCATCTTTTATTGTTTATCTCACCAGTGTATTTTTGTGTAGATATATAATGCATTTGGTCAATTGTAATGTGTTTGTTTAATTTAGAAAATTTAGGTATTAGAATCTTGAATGAGAAAAACTACTAATAGAGAGTATAAGAGAAAAAAAAATTGACTTTTTTTTTTCCTAAAATAAAAATAGGGTTAGACAAAAGAATACAAACAAAATTGTCAATGAGTACTAACTAGAAAAGGAATTAGTAACGATAGAGTAGAAGGAAAAAAAAATTAAATTCTTGCCAGAAATAAAAATGGTATTGAAAAAATAATATAAGCAAAATTATCATTGATCACCAATGACAACGATTGTAAGGATAATTATCATTTATTTAACATATGATTGATAATTGCACTTATTATTAAAATAATTTGACTTTAATATTATGTCCAATTTTGAATAATCTTTAAAAAGGAATTTCAAGTTATATATATATATATATATATATATATATATATATATATATATATAAAGTTTGATGATTTAGTGAGATTCTTTTTAGTTGATATATTTTAGTAAATGTATCAAAATTTATATAAAAAAAATATTTTTATTAAAAAACATACTTTAAATCTAAGAATATTTTAATAATTTTAATATATAATTTAAAATAAAAATAAATAAAAAATAATTAGTTATCATTTATGATTTTATACTAATTTCATGTTATTTAAAATTGAAATTTGTTCATGGAGAAGGTAAGAAATAAAATATTTTGTATTTTGATGGAATATTTTATATTAATAATTAATTTGAATTAAGTATTTATGTTATTTTTGAAGCATGTAATAAAAACATTAACTATTTTATTTGAAGTGCATACAACCAAATGGACACATGAACACCAAAACCAAGTGGTACTATGAAACAAATAGTTTTTTATGATTAAAAGGAACAACAACAGCACCACATTCACTATGCTGCCATCTTGGATCACACCCAACTTTTTTCTCATCTTCAAATTATTTTACCCTTTGCCCTCACTTCACCAACCAATGCCACCAATTATATATATACTTTTTAGGATAATGATAGTCTAAGACAAGAATTTTTTCACAACATTTAAATATTATTTATGTTATTGATCCAAAATTATTTCACAGTCAATAATAATAATTATAAATATTACCATGAACCAATAATAAAATGATATGTAAATGATATTCGAATGTTATGTAAATATCATTATCCTACTTTTTAACCTTCTTCACTTCATCTCAATAACTCTCTTTTTCAACTCCTACTAACCACCCCTTTCAATATCTATCTTACCTCCTCTTTTTATTTATTTCATTCAAAACTTTACAAGAGAAGATTCTCCTTCCCTCAACCTTTTATTTCTTTCAAACCAACTCTTTAATTAATTATATTTCCATGCATACATATACTAATTTAATCTGGGTTTTATTTGAGTCAACATCTTAAACATCAAAACTTTATTCACGTGTTCGCTATTCAATTAATTAATCACATAAATTTACTTTTTTCCATGTTAGACAGGTAACCGTGAAACTTGCATCTAGCAAAATAGAACTTGTACATTAGCACCTACAAATCCAAATTAATTATCATACCATAACTATTCTTTGAAATTAGACAACCTTAAATTAGAAGGACAGACATGTGCAGCAATAAAGCAATTTAAATTTTAAACATCCCTTAAAATCAAACACCTGTACTTGCAGGCAGGAATTAAATAAGATACCTGAGGAGCCATGTGGCTTCGCCACTTCTTCTGTCCTTATGAGAAAAAAAAAAACACACATAAATTAATGGGAATATGTATGTATATATATATATATATATATATATATATATATATATATATATATATATATATATATATATATATATATATATATATATATATATATATATATCGTGGGTAGACCACTTTAGGAAGAATGAAATATCTTAGGTAGGATTTTTCTCAATATGAGGATACCTGTTACACAAAAAGGAAGACCTTTGTTTGATTCTTAACTATATAGGAATCCACAAAAGGGTTTCTGAATTATTTGAAAAACAGATGAAAAAACCTAATGGAAGCAAATGATAGAGTTAGCATATGAGGGTATCATAAGAAAGCTGGAAAAATATGCTGTTACGGACACTAAAGGGAAGCTTGAGGTACTTTAAGATGAAGCATTTGCATATGCTGACAAATGGAAGGAATGAGTTGGTAATAATGTTTTTGTAATCAATTTTCTTTTATCATTGTATCTGCTTTATTGTGTTTTTGGCACCTCTAAGGAATAAGAGGACATGGAAGCTTTAATATGTTAGTGAGATGAAGATCTTCAGTTTGTAAAAAATCACTCTTTTTTTCAGTGACCCTTTGGTGGATTTATATCTTTTGAGGCAGCTCAGAACAAGCTGGAATATTCCTCTGCTTCTTTCATTAATTAATTAATTAATTGTTTCTTGCTTCTGATAGTGAAACCAACTTACATTGCATTACTTTCTTCTTTTTAATACCAAGATTAAATTATATATTCATTATCGGTAAAAAGTACCTCATTCACCAATCAGTTACTACCCTTTCTCTTTTTCATCAATATCTATCTTATCCATTTGGACTAGTTTATGATTTCTGACAGTTCTACTTTTGTATTGTTCCTTTTTTACAACAATATCTTTACGTATTTTTCAAAGATTTCCTTTTATTTAATTATAAATATTTATTTAACTGTGATCTTTGAAAGTCAACGCAATATTGAAATTATTGATCTATGCACTTACTTTTTACCTAATTTTTAATTAATTTAGGAATATTCAATTATTATGATATAGAAATTAAAAAAAAGTAAAATAAAAAATATTATACATATTTCATTAATGGAAAAAAATTATTATATTTCTTTCTTTCTAAAATGAACCTTAAACGACACCTAAAAAAAGAGAATCCATAATTTCTTTGATGTGGATGAAAAAGCCTATAATAAAAAAGATGAAGTCTAAGTAATACTTAAACGATGAGTTGTTTCACTTTCAAGTACAAAATGTAAATAAAATATTTATTTTCACAATAATTAAGAATTCTGTTAAATTTTATGTGAAAAAACTATATTTTGTAAAAAAAAAATGATCATATTCATTGAAAAGAATGCTCAAATTTGGATAACTTAAAATTTTCTTAGAAGGTATTTCACTTTTGTAAGAAATTTAAAGTGTTTAAAGATATTTATATTCTCTCGTGTCTCGCATCTATATACCTTATATATTTAAAATTAATATATAGAGTAGAAATTAAATTACCCTATCCAAATTAAGACTTTAAAATTTAAAACAGTTAAATTAATTAATCTAAATAAAGGCAGTAGATATTTGAAATCAATATTTAGTAAATAAAGAAAATGATAAGATGTTTAAAATCTTAGGGAAAACAAAGATTTTAAAGTTTAATTTCTTGATATTGAGCTTTAAAATGACCACTCAACCACTAAGTAAGTGCCCAGAGATTTATTTAGACAAAGATGTGGACAACCTAGAAGCACTCGTCGAAAGAGAGACTCAAATGTCACCATATCTCGATTATTTCACCTTCTTAAACACACCAACGTTATATTCTAAGAACATGGTATTCTTTAGAAAAGTGTGATCATTCATATATATGCACGGATCATTTATATCCATACAAGTTTTAAAAATTATAAAGAGAATATTCCTAATTGTAACATGACCTCAGTTTCCTACTTGTGTAGCTAGGGAATATATGTACATCTTTTTTACAATTATATATAATATAAGCTATTACAATAAAATATTACTAGTGTATATTTGTTAATATCATTAATTTATATAATAAAATTAAGAACAAGTAAGATATCAGCTTGTCACAAGGATGTCCATGCATGTCTGTTGGTGGAAATTTTGGCTACAAAATCAAAGTGTTGATGACAAGATTTGGCACTGATAATTGCTGGGATTTTGACATTATTTGCCATTATTAGGTAGCGCTTTAATCAAAGAAAAGGTTGAAAAGGAATTTTAAAGGCAAAAGTTGCTTCTGATATGAGAGAACATATAAATTAGTGAGTAAGTTATCAAAAAGAGGGGTTTGGAAAGTCATGCATGGTTGTTGAGAGTTTGGACAATTCTGCAGTGAGATGGCCAGGTTGGGAACTTGGGATTTTCAAACACCTCTATGCTTGTCAACTCTTGAGAAAATCTTTCATGTCTCTTTGCCAAATTTCAATTCGAACAACAACATGAGAAGACAGCACAAAAAATATTACACCACAAACGAGGTTATTGTCTGCTCTCACTTCAAAATCATTAAACAATCGTCTATGGTGGCAACACATTCTTATTAAACACAACCTCTGTAACCAAATTCGCATTCCTAGGCAGAGAAAAAATATCAGAATTTTGACTTGGTTGCCTAAGTCTAGACTCGAATTATATATTAAAATAATAAGTGGCAATTATGGGATGAGTTTTACAATATCTCAGACCTTATAATTTATATGTTTTTATAATTTAAATTATAAGATATGTATGTATTTATATCATTTAAAAGAATATAATAAATTATGACTTTTATTTTAGTTATGATAAATAAAAAAGTTTAACTGACCAGTTCACTAGTTGGGAAAACCCACTTGCCATCCATGTGTTGATACTTTGTTATAAGGAATCGCCAAAATTTATCAAGAAACTTTATTGAAAGAAATGTAACCTCCAAAATACTGGTTGATAAATATGTTTTCTTTCATTTTAACTGTGAATATAAATGTTAAATTTGTAATTTTAAGAGACTCCTTTTGGAAAGTCATAGTTGTTAAACGGGAAACTTTTATGTATATATTTTATTTTCCTTTTAGTTGTAACTTCAATGGAGCTGTTACTCAAAAAATAAAAAATATAGCATTCCTTTCAACTGGAGTGGTTACGAAAAAATAATAAGGCTCTTACCATTTTCCAACAGTAAACTTATATACATGTATTACTTTCTTTTTTCTTTCAAGTATCGGTTGCTTGTTTCATAATCTTAAAATATAAAAAGAATAATCATCAACTTCTAACATGTTATTTTCATGATTTTTCTTAATTGAGAGAGTAAATAGAATGAAACAGAAATCACATATTTATTTTAAATTAGTGAAATAATTTTCATTTCATTATGAATATTTAATTGATTGAATTGATTCCAAATAACAATAGAAACTGAAAATAAATATTTATTATAACTTATGACTATTTGGTTAGTTATATATCATATGGTCAACCATTAATTAACATTTTCACAAACTATTTTTGTGATTAGAAGATTATGGGATTAGACCGAACACTACAGGGAGATTAACTCTAATATTGAAAAAATTAAGATAAAGTGTGATTATTATTTGTTATTTAGACTTGGCTTCCGTGTCTGTGGACCGGTCAGTCCGGCCGGTCTGGTTGTTTTTGTTTTGGGCTTGTTTTGTTTACGGGCTTTGCCTGTTGCGTGTTTATGTTGGTTAAATATAGTAACCAACCCTGTTTGTTTACGTTGGTTAATTATAGTAACCAACCCCGTTTATTTACGTTGGTTAATTATAGTAACCAACCCTGTTGCCTGTCAACGTTGGTTATAAATAGTAACCAACCCCGTCTTTTCAATCACAACTTTCAATTCAATAATATTCAGTATTCATTCTCTCGCTCCGCTCTCTCTCTTTTATTCTCTGGTTCTAAGGTTTTCTTGAAAAGCCCCAAGAACCCAACAATTGGCGCCCACCGTGGGGCAAGGATTCAAGAATTCCCAAGGAGTGATGGCAACCAAGTTCGACGTAGAAAAGTTCAACGGCGCTAATGACTTCGGGCTGTGGAAGATCAAGATGGAGGCAATCTTGATACAGCAGGGATGTGCTGAAGCGTTGAAGGGTGAGTCGAAGATGAGTGATACCATGACTCAAGAAGAGAAGAAGAAGATGGGAGATAAGGCAAGGAGTGCAATCATCTTGTGCCTTGGTGATAAGGTACTGAGGGAGGTTGCGAAGGAGAAGACTGCCGCTGAGATCTGGGTAAAACTAGAGTCTCTGTACATGACGAGATCGTTGGCTCATAGGCTGTGCCTAAAGCAGCAACTCTTTTCGTTCAAGATGTCAGAATCAAGAACGATAGAGGAACAGATTGCAGAATTCAGCAAGATAGTTGATGATCTGGAGAATATTGGAGTGAAGTTGGAGGATGAAGATAAAGCTGTCATCCTGTTAAATGCTCTTCCCAAAACCTTCGAGCATTTCAGGGATGCGTTACTCTACGGGAAAGATCAAGTGATCACGTTAGAGGAGGTTCTGACGTCAATTCGAACCAAGGAGTTCCAAAAACTCCAAGACTCGAAGACAACCGAGGAAGGAGCGTCCGGTTTGATTGCGGTAAAAGGGAAAGGGAAGAAGCAGTCTGGAAAAGAGAAGAAGCTGAATCCGGACGGTACGAAGCAGGTGCGTTGCTTCAAGTGCCAGAAGATGGGTCATATCAAGAAGTTCTGCCCGGAGAAAGGAAAGGCCGGTCGGCCACAAGAAACCGCTGATGTGGCAGAGGCGTCTGAGGGATATGAGTCGGCTGGAGTGTTGGTGGCTTCGTCTGAAGATCCTCAAAGGAGCTGGGTCATGGATTCCGGCTGCTCCTACCACATGTGCCCGGTAAAGGAGTTTTTTGAGAATCTGGATCAGAAAGAGCATGGTAATGTACTGCTCGGAAATAACAAAGCTTGCCGAGTGCAGGGTGTGGGGTCGGTGAGGCTGAAGATGTTTGACAATCGTGAGATGGTGTTGCAGGCCGTCCGGTATGTGCCCGAACTAAAGAGAAATTTGATTTCTATTAGTGCATTTGATCTTGGAGGTTACACCACTAAAGTTGAAGATGGAGTAATGAGGGTTTGTTCTGGAGATTCTGTGGTTGCCAAAGGCAGAAGGAGGAACGGCTTGTACATTCTGGAAGGATCAACTGTCATTGGTCATGTCTCAGTAGCAAGTGGGACCGAGAATACCGCCCGGTTATGGCACTTGAGGATGGGACACATCAGTGAGAAGGGTCTTGAAGAATTGGAAAAGCAAGACTTGCTTCTGGGAGACAAACTGCAGAAGCTGGATTTCTGTGACCATTGTGTCTTAGGGAAATCACACAGGATACCGTTCGGAAAAGGGAAACACTCAACCGAACGGCCCTTTGAATATGTCCATGCTGACTTATGGGGACCGGCAAGAACCTTAACTCATGGTGGAGGAGCGTATTTCTTAAGTATAATTGATGATTTCTCAAGGAGAGTGTGGATTTACGTTCTAAAGAATAAGTCTGAAACGTTTCAGAAGTTCAAAGAGTGGCACACACAGATTGAGAACCAATTGGGGTATAGGCTGAAATGCCTAAGAACCGATAATGGGCTGGAGTTCGTTTCAGAGGAGTTTAATGGTTTTTGCAAAGAGAAAGGGATCAGGAGGCACAGAACGGTCGTTGGAACTCCTCAACAGAATGGATTGGCCGAACGGATGAACAGAACTATTCTGGAGAGGGTCCGGTGCATGTTGTTGGGATCAGGGTTGTCAAAAGCTTTCTGGGGAGAGGCTGCCAATACGGCCGTCTATCTGATTAACAGGAGTCCGTCTTCAGCTCTCAATTTTAAAACGCCAATGGAAGTGTGGAGTGGACGACCGGCTGACTATTCACACTTGAGAGTGTTTGGTTCTTTGGCGTTTGCTCATGTCAGGGGTGATAAGCTGGATTCCCGGGCGGCGAGATGTATCTTTCTTGGATACGCCGACGGAGTTAAGGGATACAGGTTATGGAGGTTAGATTCACCTTCAAAACTAATCATTAGTAGGGATGTCATTTTTGATGAAACAAGGATGGCGATGCACCCGGAAAACTCTGGAAGTGAGAAGAAGATTCTCGTGGAGGTGGAGCATACTACTAATGGAGCTGGCACGCCCGGTGGGACTGAGGAAAACCAAACGGGTGAAGGGCAAGTTGAAACCGGTCGGACGATAGCTGAGAACCGACCGGATGAATTTCGAACAGACCTTGGTGATGACACAGATGATATGTCTGGCGAGGGAAGTCATGGAAAAGCTGCTGGTGTTGATTTGAGAAACTATCAGCTTGTTCGTGACAGAGAAAGAAGGATCTCCAAGCCAACCAAACGGCTTGGAGAGGCGGATCTAATCTGCTACGCCCTGAATGCTGCTGAAGATATTAACCGATCGGATGAACCGAGAAGTTATAAGGAGGCTCTTGACAGCAGCGACCGGCATCTTTGGCAGGGTGCTATGGAAGAAGAGTTGGAGGCTTTGAAAAAGAATAGCACCTGGAGATTGGTGGATCTGCCGAAGGGTAAGAAGGTCATAGGTTCGAAATGGATTTTCAAGAAAAAGGAAGCTACACCGGGCGGTGAGAAAGCAAGGTACAAAGCTAGGCTTGTTGCCAAAGGCTTTACTCAGATTGAAGGCGTAGACTATCATGAGGTCTTTGCTCCAGTGGTTAAGCATTGTTCGGTCAGAGTTCTGATGGCAATAGTTGCGCATTGCAATTTGCATCTTGAACAGTTGGACGTCCGGACAGCTTTTCTGCACGGCGATTTGGAAGAAACCATCTATATGAAGCAACCGGACGGTTTCGCTGTGGATGATAGGGTGTGTCTGTTGCAGAAGTCACTTTATGGCTTGAAGCAAAGCCCAAGGCAGTGGTACAGGAAATTTGATGACTTTCTGATAAAGCTGAACTTCAAGCGGTGCAATTATGACGACTGTGTTTACACTCTGAATCATGGCGGTGAAATGTTATATCTCTTGCTCTATGTGGATGATATTCTAATTGCTAGCAGTGACAGGGGCATGATCGGTGAGACGAAAGCAAAGTTGGCAGATGCTTTCGAAATGAAAGAGCTTGGGGAAGCAAGGCGGATTTTGGGCATAGACATTAAAAGGGAGAGACCGGGCGGTAACCTTTTTCTGTCACAGGAGTGTTATTTGCAGAAGGTAATTTCAAGGTATCGGATGGCTGAGTCTAAAATAGCCAACACGCCGGTCGGTCAACACTTGAAACTTACCAAGGAGCAATGCCCAAAGACCGAGGAAGAAAGAAAGAAGATGGAATCTGTTCCATTTTCAAATGGGATTGGGAGCATTATGTACGGCATGGTCTGCACAAGACCGGACGTGGCGCACGGTGTTAGTGTTCTCAGTCAGTTCATGGTTAATCCTGGACCAACACACTGGGAAGCGTTGAAGTGGATGCTCAGATACATACGGGGGTCTCTCGGTACTGGATTGTCTTTTCAGAATAACTTTCAAGGTGGAGGTTATATTGAAGGTTTTGTTGATTCCGACTTTGCCGGATGCATGGACACTAGGAAATCCCGGTCGGGATATGTGTTTACACTGTTCGGGACTGCTGTTAGCTGGAGGTCTACATTACAGTCGGTTGTGGCTCTGTCAACTACGGAAGCTGAGTATTATGCTCTTGCTGAAGGAGTTAAGGAGGCGCTGTGGTTGAAAGGTTTGGTTCGGGAACTTGGTTTCGATCAGAAGTCTGTATGTGTTCATTGTGACAGCCAGAGTGCTATTCATCTGGCCAATCATCAGATTTATCATTCCAGGACCAAGCATATTGACGTCAAGCTGCACTTTGTCAGAAGCATTGTTGAATCCGGTGACGTTCAAATCTGCAAAATTGCATCCGAAGAGAATCCTGCAGATATGTTAACAAAGCCGCTCGCTAAGGAGAGGTTTCTCTTTCTGTTGTCCAGGATTGGATGTCTACCGGTCGGTCACTAATTGTTTTGACCGGCCGTGTCCGTGTTTTACTTTTTGTTGTTTGAAGCAAGTCTAGGTGGAGAATTGTTATTTAGACTTGGCTTCCGTGTCTGTGGACCGGTCAGTCCGGCCGGTCTGGTTGTTTTTGTTTTGGGCTTGTTTTGTTTACGGGCTTTGCCTGTTGCGTGTTTATGTTGGTTAAATATAGTAACCAACCCTGTTTGTTTACGTTGGTTAATTATAGTAACCAACCCCGTTTATTTACGTTGGTTAATTATAGTAACCAACCCTGTTGCCTGTCAACGTTGGTTATAAATAGTAACCAACCCCGTCTTTTCAATCACAACTTTCAATTCAATAATATTCAGTATTCATTCTCTCGCTCCGCTCTCTCTCTTTTATTCTCTGGTTCTAAGGTTTTCTTGAAAAGCCCCAAGAACCCAACATTATTAATTAAGTCGCAATTAGGTTATTGTTGATCAAATGTTCAGTCTAAAATTTATAAATATAGGTTTGATAAGTGATTGTATTTATTGCACCGTTAATATTTGAATTGACAAATGTTGAACTGACTTTGTCATCCGTATACATTGATTCATGAAGAAAGAGAAGTGAGAAGCACTTAAACACAATAATTCTCTAATTTTAGTGGTAAATGTGAGTATTAAACTTATAAATTACATTTTACTTTTATTTTTTTAAAGTCAATAAACAAAAGATATCAATTAAACTCGTTAATACGTACAAGTTTAGTATTCTAACTAAGTTAATATAATTAAATTAAAATATGAATTTTTATAGTATTGATTCTTGATGTCGAGTTACCTTTCTTATAACGTTTGTATCTATTATTTTATTTGTTCCATTGTCATCGTAATTGTAAAATTAGACATTATATAGTTTATTTTTAAAATTGTTCGTTAAATCTTGGTATCAAAGCATATAATTTTTCTAAATCAAACTATACTTGTTTTCCTGAGGATTTTCACCAACTTGTTCAACATCAATATCCAATCCAATTAAAAATATTTTATCCTCGATCTTTTATTTTATTTTTAATATCATTTCAGTTATCACTATTTTTCATAATTCCTTTGTCACGATAACCAATAAATGACCTTTGATTCATGACACATACTTATAAATGACCTTTGATTCAACGCGCAATGAAGACTTCAACTCTGCTTTGCACTGCTCAAGAAATGGAAAAGGCTCTGCTAAAGTTGTTGCCTTCTGCTATACTACTCTTGTTTTTCAACTTGGATATACTATTCATCAAATAAACAATACATATGAGGTTTGCAATCATAATTCCTGTAATTCATAAATTTAAAAGAATTTTAATAAAAAGTTGTCCAGAAAGATTAAGAAAATGGTAGAATTGGGTGTGGGAGCTGGAACTGCTGTCACTAGTTCAGTGGTTGTGTGTGGAAGGCATGGAATGAACATAACTTAATAATTAAGATCACATGATCTCTATTTGATGGTTTAAATATACAGAATTTGTGCACTGCCAGCCACAAGAAAGACAATGGAATGGCATAATTAGTGTCACAAAACACCACTTTTGAGAGAAGTATTTGAGTGGATACTTGAGTATTTGTTGTATTTGGGTTAACTTTAATGGTCTAATCTATGGAACAAGTATGCAAAAATCAATTATGGACATCACCCTTAGGCCTTTTTGACCTTTTCAATTCAATGTAATTCTCTCTCCCCAAACTTGGCTCATTATGAGAGAATAAAATATCATTGTGGTGTGTTAATTAATTTACTTTTTTTATGCAAGTTTGATCACCGACCCCTTTTTCTTTTCACCTAATCTTTTAACAAACAATGTGGAAATTTATTTGACTTTTCCCTTTATTTTATTTCATTCTCATTGGATGTTGGACTTCTTGTATGAATGGGAGGGCCATACCTCTATCATCAAACCCTATTTTATTTCTTATGTAACGCTCAAGACAAGGAATTGATTCATCAAATTCTTCTCAAACTGGAATTCTTCACCATACTATATTAATATGTCTTCCCCTTTCTTTTCTGTCTCCTACAAATCCTACCTCTTTAGAATCTTCATCCTCTCTATTAGTGGGACCAAATCACATAATCCTCAATTTAAACTTCCAACACCTTATAATATCTTCCATTTTCTCATTTTGGGCCAATCCAATCATATATTTTATGAACCTTATATGCCATTTTTAAGATTTCTGGCGATCATTCAAAATCTAAACTAAAGTATTTTAATATCACCCACTACATATGCATCCACATAAAAAAAAAAAGTATTTATAGATAAAATTCCATTCAACCTAAAATTTTAATGCATAATGTTATCATTCTCTCTCACTTAAAGCCATGTGTACTGACTTTCATTCTTCTTTTATGATTAGCATAATTCATAGTCAAAACAGAGAACCACCTATAAAAATATGGGAGAAAATGGCAGGTGAATATTATTTAAAAACATTGAAGTGTCTGTTTGAAAATTTTCAATCTCATGATTTGAATAAAAAATGGAATTGATTATTTGTTATGATCTAAAGCTGTTAAAATTTATTTTGGGAATTGAGGTTACCAACTCAGTGCATAGTACTCTTCCAATTATTAAATTCAGATTGAATTAAAATTAAAAGACAAAATTGAAGTCATTTTGAACTATTAGTTTTAAAGAGGAAGTAAATAAGTTGTAGCAGATAGAGGGTTTATGCATGCAGTGCATGGCGTTGGGAAGAAGTTAAAAGAGAAAAAAAAATTCTTTAATCTTTTTATATTTATTTAATATTATCCTTACTTATTTTTTATTTTTTTTTAATTATAAAATTTTATATTTTTTGAATAATTTTACTCTTGTTCGATGTCTCGAAAAAAGTGTATCATAATATTATTACTAAAAAGAAAAAAGCAAATCAGAAACTCACTTTTTGAGCTTGCATTTTACGACTTTCCGGTTTCAGTTGCAGTCTTCCACCTTCCATTTATATACACATAAGCTGTTACATCTACATCTCTCTCTACGTTTCCTACTCACATTCATACACTTTTTTCAACCCTCTCTGTATCAATATGTCATTCTTATCTTATCTCAACCGTTCACGTTATTTTTTCTTTTTCATCATAAGTTTTTCATTTTTTGTTAAACTGTTAAAACTTCTACGTCAGTTAATAATAAAGTCAGTTTAAAATATATAAATAAATATAAATGTCATCTTATAAATTAATTTTTAAAATTAAATTAAATTTAAAATTTATTTTTTAACATAATATCAAAATATGAGTTAGAATATATCTTTTAAAATTCAATTAACAGATATATTTATTAAATAGATTTAATATTTCAATTCATATAAAAATAATAAATTTATTAGTGTTTTATTTTATAAAATGTTCAACTGTTTTATTATATCTAATATAGAAGTTACACCAACACTTAAATTTTCTCAAGTCTAGTAACATTACATGTATGCATGTGAATAGATTTAATTATCCATTTAAGAGGCTAAATATCATGCTAGTGTATGACTTTTTATAACAATTATTACAAAAGTGAATAAATTTAGTATATTTAATTATCCATTTATGACTTTTTAAATATCGAATCATAATGTAACACTTACAATTTGAGTGGGAACTAGTTTTCTCACTACCTTTTTTATTTTAATTCTTTATCTTTTGTCAATTTTATATTTTAGTATTTGATTATAAGATTTTTCTCGTACATTAACATAAACTTTAAGTGTGGGAACTTAATTTTATGAATATTTTAAATAATGGTGTATAATTTTCAATATTATTAATAATATCTAAACTAAAGGCTTACCTTTTTTTTCCTTATTCTTTATTATTATAAATTAAATTTTGTCACGATATTAAGCATCAAAGTAATTTAATCTCTGATTATTATTTTTTTTAAATCAATTTCATTTTATATTTTCTGTGTAGTGTAAATTGACATAGCAATGTTACTATCTATGACAACGTTATCGGTTACAACTTTTTTGGTGAATTTTATAAGTGTTGGTAATTAACTTCCCCGATTTAAATAAATCTTAACACAAAATAAATAAGATATATTTTAAAATGAGACAGAATTGAACTATTTATTAAAAATTGTCCGAAATCGAATAAAATAAACAGTAAAAAGACAATAAAGTGCGAAATAAATGTTATTATTTTATTTCATTAACTGTGAATGTTTTTTCATTACGAAATCTGAATTAAATAAGTGAGAAGGTTTTCATTAGTACAACCAAAATTAATTACATAATGCATTAACTACAGAATTGCAGTATGGCATAGTAAATATTCAAACACAAGAGAAAAGGAATTACCATTAATATTTTGTAGAAGGAACTGCAATGGTGTGAGATGATGCTCTTAACAATTCCTCACTCTTTTTTCTGGTTCCACCACAAAAATCACTGTACGGTAAGCGTGAAAAAGAAGAAAACAGAGAAATCAAACATACCCCTTTCTATTTTTTCCTCTTTTCTTTACAATAATACCAATATGTTCAGCCATTCTTCCTTACTGGTTTGGTTTCCTTCGGTTTCACGTCAATCTTAACAAAAAAAAATAGAAAAGAAAATCTGTTATTGTGTATATTAATATTATATTGGTCTAATTATTGCCTTGCCAAAATGTCATGTCACTAATTGCAATTGAGAAAAAAAGGAAAAGAGTCTCAAAAGCTAAAAGGAATTTAACAGTGTCAGAAGTTCAGACACGTTATTGTTTTTAAGCTAAAAAGAGGAGCTGACTCTGCTGTTGCTGTTGTTGCTGATCTTAATCAAACTCAGAGCGTGATGTAATTGTAAGATGCTGCTTTACTTTATAGTCTCTGATGGAGTAGACGTTAATTTTGCTATTTGAAGATTCAAAATGTCAAAAATAATAATAATAATAGTCCTAAATTCCTAATATTTTAATTAAACTCTACTACAAGATATAGTTCCCACTTAAAAAATCATTATTTGCTGTCTTTTTCACTATACAATTCTGAAAAATTGGAGGAATCCCCAGATACGTTGAGGATTGCCTGACAAATGTGGTGCAAGTACTTGGCTTTCTTCATCTTCAGTACATAAGATTCCTAAAATGTTTCATGGTTTTAATGTTACTGCAAATATTTAGGTTTGCAGCCTAAGAACAAACACGTTTCTAGGTTAACCATTTTTAATTTTTTTTGCACATAGATTTTAAAAACCAACACCCTTTTAAAATAATTTATCTGGGTAGAAAGCATAAAAATAATTGGTGGTAGATCATGTGCATAAATGCTTTATTCTTGAAAAAAAATGGCTGTTCTTTTATGTGACGTGCTTTCTTTTCTTCCTTTTTTTAGGTTTTGTGGGTTGGAGTAGAGAAAAGTGGCGCACAAAGAGGAGGAGATGTGACAAAGGTGCAAAGCAGACTCCTGGGTTCTGATTGGGACAAGTAGCTATAAATTTCATTGTGCCATTTTTTTAGTTTTAATTTTTGTAAATTATTAACTTCAAGAATAAACTGGGCATCCTGCTAATTATTTTTTTGACCAAGAAATTATTCCATTAAAAAAGGAACCATGTTAAGAAAACCACTTTTAAATTAAAAGAAGGGTAACATGAAAAGGGATAAAAGTGGAATTTGACAAACATGAACTACACAACACAAGTCATTAAATTTGCAAAAAGATAATGGTTGAATATTGGAGTTAAACTGTAATGCAGTTTAAAATCGTTAAAAATTAATTGTGGCAGTTTTATTAAGTTTAAGCATCAGAAAAATATAGAAGATGATAACATTTTAAATTTACAGATCTAATAAAAAGATTTAAACGGTGAGGGACTTTAACGTGTGAAAGCTATTGTTGTTATTCTAAAAGTGAAAATGTGAAAAATACGTACATGAATAATAATACTATAATCCTGTTCTGTATTGCATATGATAGAGTCAAAAAATGATCTCGAAGTTTAGTGAGAACAGTGTTGATTGTCGGGTGGAAATTCAAAACACTCTCTCTCTCTCTCTATCTCATCATCTCAATGAATGTCTCGAAACTTTTCTCTGTCTAGGTTCTCACCATGTGTCACTTTCGGTATTTTTTACAGGAAAACTTCACGTTAACCCACTTAACTTAACACTCACTAAACTCGACTCAACAACTCAAGAAGAAGATAATCTAGGAAGGAAGGAAGGAATGTGCCCATAACTCCCTGGGACGAAGAACGAGAAGAATGAAGAATAAAAGGAGTGAAATTAAGAAGCTTTAGCCAGATCAAAATAGTTCCACCAATAATAATAAATAATAGAGAAAGAGAGATTACGAGAGAGCAGAAGAGTTGGTTAGCAGTACTAGCATGAGTTAGGAGTGGTAGAGTGAGACAATAAAGTAGAGAGGGGAGGGTGGGAAGTGTGCATAAACAATTCTGCAAATGTCAAAAGATTCTGAGGAGATAAAAACCATAGAGCAGTGGAAATGGTCAGAAATGCAAGGCCTTGAGCTTGTTCCTGATGCTGCAACTTCACAACTACAACAACAACAAGACCAAGTTCCAAGGGAAATGGAGACTGCTCGTGAACAACCCAACAAAGATGCTGCTGCTTCTGCTGCGGTTACTATGAACGGTGGTTCCATTGGTGGGGAGAAGGCAGAGAGTGTTCCCTCTGTTGGCTTCGGAGAGCTTTTCAGATTCGCTGATGGGTTGGATTATGTTCTCATGGGAATTGGAACGGTTGGAGCAGTTGTGCACGGCTGTTCTCTGCCTATCTTTCTTCGCTTCTTTGCGGATCTTGTCAATTCCTTTGGCTCCAATGCTAATGATGTGGACAAGATGACTCAGGAAGTGGTTAAGGTAACAATTAAACATAACAACCATCACAAACGAAACTCGGGAGTATTGTTAGAGTTGGGTGTTTTTTGTTGTTGTTGGAGTTTATGTGAATGAGTTGTGTTGTGTGATATTTTGCAGTATGCATTTTACTTCCTGGTGGTGGGGGCTGCAATATGGGCATCATCCTGGGCAGGTGAGTCAGTTGAATTGAATTGCGTCTCTATGCTTTGTTTCTGGTTTTTGGCTTTGAATTTTCATTGATGGGTTTTGAGTTGTTGCAGAGATTTCGTGTTGGATGTGGAGTGGGGAGCGTCAATCCACCAAGATGAGAATCAAGTATCTGGAGACTGCGTTGAACCAGGACATTCAGTTCTTCGACACTGATGTGCGGACTTCCGATGTTGTTTTCGCCATCAACAGCGATGCTGTCATGGTCCAGGATGCCATTAGTGAGAAGGTGCGGTAGCAAGTTGAAGAATTCTTTTACTTTGTTTGGCTTGCTATTAGATTTGAGCAAGTTTTTTTTTTTGTTTTTTCTTTTTTTGATGGTTGGTGGTTGATGTGCAGTTGGGGAATTTCATTCACTACATGGCTACGTTTGTTTCTGGCTTTGTTGTGGGTTTCACTGCTGTGTGGCAATTGGCTCTTGTCACTCTTGCTGTTGTTCCTATGATAGCTGTGATTGGAGGCATTCACACCACCACCTTGGCCAAGCTCTCTGGCAAGAGCCAAGAAGCTCTCGCTCAAGCTGGCAACATAGTAGAACAGGTAAGACTTAAGAGTATGACAAAGTTGAGAAACTTTGTTTATTGAATTTGATTCGAATCAGCATCACATTACTTCTCTCATTGTTTTTGCATTGCAGACGGTTGCACAAATCCGAGTGGTTCTGGCCTTCGTTGGGGAGTCCAGAGCATTACAGGCCTATTCATCAGCCTTGAGGGTTGCACAGAAGCTTGGTTACAAAACTGGGTTTGCAAAGGGAATGGGATTGGGGGCCACCTACTTTGTTGTTTTCTGCTGTTATGCGCTTCTGCTGTGGTATGGAGGTTATCTTGTTAGGCACCATGCCACCAATGGAGGACTTGCCATTGCAACCATGTTTGCTGTTATGATCGGTGGATTGTGAGTCCTAGTACTCCTGTGCATTTTTGTGTTATGGCCATTGAACAACCATTCATTTAGTAACATGTTTAAGGATTTGATTGTTGTACACACAGGGGTTTGGGGCAATCTGCACCAAGCATGGCTGCTTTTACGAAGGCCAGAGTAGCTGCTGCAAAGATTTTCCGTATAATTGATCACAAGCCGAGTATTGATCGAAATAGCGAATCTGGCATTGAACTAGAGACTGTTACTGGACTTGTGGAACTGAAAAATGTAGACTTTTCTTACCCATCTAGGCCAGAGGTTCGGATCCTCAATGATTTCTCCTTGAATGTGCCTGCGGGCAAAACCATAGCTCTCGTGGGTAGCAGCGGCTCTGGTAAGAGCACTGTTGTCTCCCTCATTGAGAGATTCTACGACCCAACTTCAGGTAAACTTTCAAAATTAGAGTTTCAGTGCGCTGTGCAAAGTTTGACTAGTTTGTTTGAACTTTTTGAGATTGAAGTTTTAATATTGAGAAGAAAAAAAAAAAACTGTGTGCAGGACAAGTTCTATTAGATGGGCATGACATTAAAACTTTGAAGCTTAGATGGTTGAGGCAGCAGATAGGATTAGTGAGCCAAGAGCCAGCTTTGTTTGCAACCACAATACGAGAAAATATACTGTTGGGTAGGCCTGATGCAAACCAGGTTGAGATTGAAGAAGCTGCTAGGGTTGCTAATGCGCATTCCTTCATCATTAAACTTCCTGAAGGCTATGAAACCCAGGTTAGCCATCTATGTTTTATGAAAATGGCTTCAGTAATTGCGTGTGCAATGATGATTGTGATGGCCCTTTTTAGCCAGTCCACATCATTGGATTTTTTAATCTTTGGTGTGGAACTACAGAAGAAGCATTTGATTGTTTCCACGGTTCTCACTTATCAGTCACTTTTTATTATAAATTGTATAAAATAAAATATAAGTTGCAAAATAGAAAAAGTGGATAATAAAATGTAAATGTATTTACCCCCAGAATTGTTACAAATAGAGTATTGTCTGGACTATTTACATTTATTTGGTCAAAAAACAGACCTCATCTTCATTTAAAAAAATAAAAATGAGATTTGTTCAGAAGTCAAAGCCAGGAAGTGCATGTTCATGCCTTGCATCTCAAAAAGGCAAAGAGGGTAACATGCTTCTGTCAACGTGCATGTTCATTCTTAAATAAGGACGTGACAACCGACCAACCTGGAAATACTCGGGATATAACAAAAAATGAAGACCATGAAAATTCTTCTCAATTAGACTCCACAAGAGTATGTATAACTTATGGATAGGACTCTTAATAAACTAATTATCGTTGACTGAAAGAAGGAATCATATAATATAACTTAAAGATGATGAAACAGTAAGAGGTAGTATATTCACAATTTTAGTCCTGGACTTCTTCATTGAGAGTAACCTTATTCCCCACCAAGGAACAAGAGTCTTAACCTCTGTTTGGAAATAAAATGATGAGTGGAGTAGGATGAAAGTTTAACTGAATTGAATGAAAATACAATTCAATTGCTGATTATTTTATGATAGATCCAGGTAAAGTTTTCCTTCACTTGTTCTGGAAGTGGATGAAATGGTAAGAGAATAATGGAGTTGTGTTTCCGTCCAATGAATTAGAATACATTTTAGTAGATTCCATTCCCTTTCATTTGTCTTAAACATGCCAAACATTGTCAAATAATATCGTTTCATTTTATTTTATTTCACTCCACCTCTTTTTATCAACCTAAACATAGGCTTTGAAAATGAAAAATTGTTAGACAGATGTCTGATGAAGTTAAAATGTATTGTGTTGGCAGGTTGGAGAAAGAGGGCTGCAACTTTCTGGAGGGCAAAAACAGAGAATAGCAATAGCAAGGGCAATGCTGAAAAACCCTGCAATTCTTCTCCTAGATGAAGCAACAAGTGCATTGGACTCAGAGTCAGAAAAACTGGTGCAAGAAGCCCTTGACCGGTTCATGATTGGCAGAACAACTCTTGTCATTGCCCATCGCCTCTCCACAATTCGCAAAGCTGATCTTGTTGCTGTTCTTCAGCAAGGAAGTGTTTCTGAAATTGGAACTCATGATGAGCTGTTCTCAAAAGGTGAAAATGGAGTCTATGCCAAGCTTATAAAGATGCAGGAGATGGCTCATGAAACTGCCATGAGTAATGCCAGAAAGAGCAGTGCAAGGTAGCTTTCATTAATATTCAGCATTGGCATTCTTTGAAAAAACTGATTGAAGTTAATTTTCATAGTTTATGAAAGATTATTCATCATTTGGCCACTAAATTTTCATTTGCAGGCCTTCAAGTGCCAGAAACTCTGTCAGCTCACCAATAATTGCTAGGAATTCTTCTTACGGACGGTCACCATACTCGCGTAGGCTGTCTGATTTCTCTACATCTGATTTTAGTCTGTCCCTAGATGCATCACATTCAAATTACAGGCTTGAAAAGCTGGCTTTCAAGGAGCAAGCTAGTTCCTTCTGGAGACTTGCAAAAATGAACTCTCCTGAATGGCTTTATGCTTTAATTGGCTCTATAGGATCTGTTATTTGTGGATCTCTCAGTGCCTTCTTTGCGTATGTTCTTAGTGCTGTCCTCAGTGTGTATTACAATCCAGACCACAGATACATGATCCGTGAAATAGAAAAGTACTGTTACTTGTTGATTGGACTTTCATCAACCGCACTTCTCTTCAACACACTGCAACATTTCTTCTGGGACATTGTTGGGGAAAATCTTACCAAACGTGTGAGGGAGAAAATGCTTACGGCGGTGCTAAAAAATGAAATGGCGTGGTTTGATCAGGAGGAAAATGAGAGTGCCAGGATTGCCGCAAGGCTGGCTCTTGATGCCAACAATGTCAGATCAGCCATTGGAGATCGAATTTCAGTAATTGTGCAGAATACTGCACTTATGCTAGTTGCCTGTACTGCAGGCTTTGTGTTGCAGTGGCGCCTTGCCCTTGTCCTCATAGCTGTCTTCCCTATTGTTGTTGCAGCCACTGTTTTGCAGGTTTGTTTTTTGTACATTTCTTTGTTGACACTCTTTGTGATTCAATTCTGTGTTTTCATTTGTATTATGTTGTGTGTTGTACAGAAAATGTTCATGACTGGTTTCTCTGGTGACCTGGAAGCTGCTCATGCAAAGGCTACACAACTTGCAGGAGAAGCTATAGCCAATGTAAGGACTGTTGCAGCCTTCAATTCAGAAAGAAAAATTGTGGGTCTTTTCACCTCCAATCTGCAGGCTCCACTAAAGCGTTGCTTTTGGAAGGGACAAATTTCTGGAAGTGGATATGGTGTAGCTCAGTTTGCACTCTATGCTTCCTATGCACTTGGTCTTTGGTATGCTTCTTGGCTAGTGAAGCATGGCATCTCTGACTTCTCTAAAACAATCCGAGTTTTTATGGTCCTAATGGTTTCTGCAAACGGTGCTGCTGAAACATTAACACTTGCTCCTGACTTTATCAAAGGAGGCCGAGCCATGAGGTCAGTCTTTGAACTCCTTGACCGTAGGACTGAAATTGAACCCGATGATCAAGATGCCACTCCTTTTCCTGATCGTCTCCGTGGTGAAGTTGAACTTAAGCATGTAGATTTTTTCTATCCAACTCGCCCTGACATGCCAGTTTTTCGAGACCTCAGTCTTCGTGCAAGGGCCGGCAAAACTCTCGCCCTTGTAGGACCTAGTGGCTGTGGTAAGAGCTCAGTTATTGCACTTATACAGAGATTCTATGATCCAACATCTGGTCGGGTCATGATTGATGGCAAGGACATAAGGAAATACAATCTGAAGTCCTTAAGAAGGCACATTTCAGTGGTACCTCAGGAGCCATGCTTGTTTGCTACTACAATTTATGAAAACATTGCTTATGGGCATGAGTCAGCCAGTGAAGCTGAGATAATTGAAGCTGCAACTCTTGCCAATGCACACAAGTTCATATCTGCTTTGCCTGATGGATACAAAACATTTGTTGGGGAGAGAGGTGTTCAGCTATCCGGAGGACAAAAGCAAAGAATAGCAGTTGCTCGAGCTTTTGTGAGGAAAGCTGAGCTTATGCTTCTTGATGAGGCCACAAGTGCACTTGATGCTGAATCTGAGAGGTCGGTTCAGGAGGCTCTAGACCGTGCCTCCTCTGGAAAAACAACCATCATTGTTGCGCACAGGCTATCAACTATAAGGAATGCCAGTCTGATTGCTGTGATCGATGATGGCAAAGTGGCTGAGCAAGGCTCTCATTCACAGTTGTTGAAAAATCACCCCGATGGGATTTATGCACGCATGATTCAGTTGCAAAGGTTCACACACACCCAAGTCATTGGAATGGCCTCAGGTTCAAGTTCTTCAACAAGACCAAAAGATGATGAAAGAGAAGGCTAGCCATTCAAATGATATTACCAGCTACAGGATTATTAGCCATATACCCATTATAATTATTGGCATTTTTGCTTTGACCATAGTATAGTTTGTGTATCATCCCTACCCCCTCTTTCCTTTCCAATTCAAGAATGTATCTTCTTGTCTTTATGAATGTTACTAAGGAAAATGACAGAGACAAATACAGGAACGATATTGAAATGGATGAACCTATGCTCATCCTTTTTAATTTATTGAAGCCAACTTTTCCTCCATAGAATCAACAACAATGCATGCCAATACTCACACCTCCTTACGTAGCAGTAGATTTAAGCAACTACCAAAAAAAAGAAACTTTGCTATCAGGCTGAAACTGAACCTCTTTGAATCAAGATGTATTGCCTTGAGGTCACGCAAGTAAACAAGAGTTAGCTTTACTCAAGCAATTTTCTAGGTTCAAAATGGGATATTATTAACAATAAAAAAAAATATGTTTTTTTGAGGGCAACAAATGGTCCTGTTAAAATTCTATCACTTTCCAACACTGATAGCACAGCGGTGGCGGTGGCATGAATCTTGTAGCACTTTAACCTCTTTGACCATCTGAGACACATCACAATCAGGCACTCAACAAGATGCAGCATCCCTTTCATGGAAATCCTAAATATTGATTGGTTATGATCCCAATGGTGGAATGGCAAAGGCATACGAAGGGGACAAACATTATTGAGCTAAGATCACATGATGGTGGCACAAACGTGCATGGCATTGAAGTAGACAGCAGGTGAGAATCGGAGAAGGATCTAAATGTGGGATGAGTTTGTGGACAAGTGAGGCACAGAAATCAAGTACAGCACAGGAAAATGACAGAAAAGAGGAGTGTGCATAGTGCTCAAGTGCTTGCTATCCGTAATGGGGACCAAACCTTGGTCCCTTTAATTTGTTAAAACTATAAAGTAAGAAATGTGAGTGTAGCAGCATAATGGGTTGGATTGAAAATGGCTTTCTGAAGATGACATATTCCATGGTACGTTAACAACGCTCATGATAGTGAGTTGGGTAAGCATTTTACTTAACGACAAATTTTCAGACAACAACACATGCTGTGACTCGTATGGTTTCATAATCATCATATTATATGTTCCATTCACCCAACAATCTAGACAACTTGTTATCACCCCAATCAAACCTTTCATTATACAATATCTACTTCTAAGATTTCCTACATCACTGGCTACTGACATTAGGCACGTTGCAAGCCTTCTTCAGGAACATTAAGGATGTTTAAGCTCCCTTACGTCCCAACCCAGTTCAACTTTTTCTTTCACATTTTCAAAACTTGAATCAGATTACGTACGTCTTCTGTAATGTATTGTTCAAATTTTCACTTCTCTTTTTTTCAATCAGTCTTCAGAAGAAGTAAAGTATATCAGTTAAAAAGTAATTCGTCTACTGATAGATATCTTTCTACTCGCACTGTGCACCAAACCTTGTAATCTGTTTAAAAGATTCCATACATTAACTGCTCAAACTCATTCACCTTGTTGATTCATTTCAACGTGACATGTTGTTCGCCTTCAAAAGCAAAAGAACATGGCATGGCATGATGTTTTTTGTATTTTCTAAGTTTTTGTCTTTTTAAACAATCGGCATGTTTCTGCACGAATATTTATTAGCATTGAAATGCTAATAAAAAAACTAAACTAGCCATGTTACAAAAAGAACCTTAAACGTAGCTTGGATGTTTAGTTTATAATTTTTTTATATTTAATGAAATTTTATTAAATTATTATTTAATCATACAATTTTAGTATTTAATAAGGATAATGATATTTAGACAACATTTTTTTTACAACATTTGAACATTGATTGCGGAGTAATTTTGACCAATCACAACTTAACACGTAATCAATGTTCAAATGTTGTAAAAAAATTGTTGTCTAAATATCATTATTCATTTAATAAACATTTAAATACTATATGATTGTCTACTTATTAAAATATGTGTCTAACATTTATCATCTGCAATTTAAAGAAAAGAATGATTTAAAAATTGTTAATTTGAATTTACCAGCTTTGGACGAACGTTTTTAAGTCATTGTCAACTTAGTTTAATTAATAATGAATTAAATAAACAAGTTTGATTAAATATTTAAAGAGTAACATTCAAATAGTTCATAAACAACTGAATTCATTTACATCTCCAATAACAATTTTCCAAGTACACGTTCAATTTGGAACTACTAAGACATCGACCATGTTGTCCATGTTTATTTGCATGATCTCTTTGCTCTTTGCACCACCAGTTATTTTTCTTAACCCAAATATCATTCATATAAACTTCTTTGTTTGGGTTTAACATTAGGCTGCACCCTATCAATTTTTTATCTGCACTACAACAACACTTTAGGAAAATTTTTTCGAGAATTGGAATGGGTGAGTATCTTCCAAAAAAACTGGAGAGTATTTCCCAGAAAAATGTTTCTAGAATTGATTTAGTGTATTTCAAAAAATAAAATCCGAAATGATGAAGTGAGAAATTTGATGAGATGCACGAATAAACAACCTTAACATTATACACTCCCGAAAACTCATCTACAGCCTCTTTTTGATTTTTTGAAAACGTATTTTAGAATGTAAAAAAAGGGGTGTAGCCTAAGTTTTTTTAGGATGTATGAAGAAATTATCAACTTGTTGGGCAGGGCATTACAACCAGATTCTAATGCAAATAAAATTCGGATAAACCAAATGATCACGTGTTGCAGAAGAAATAAATTATATCCGAGTTAGACAAGAAATATCATTTCAAATAGATGATTTTTCCATGTGGTCTTTTCTTACCTTGAGCAACTTCATATAATTTGAGAGTAAATTTAGGTAAAATCATATAGAACAAGATTATAATTACTCCAACAACTTTGTTTATTTGATTTTATGATTGATATTTCAGAAAAAAGATTTATGAAGAATGCTAAGGATTTTCTAGTGAACCATAAAGTACTTAAAATATTTCCCCAACCTTTTCCGTACAAATTAATCACTTAAAATTAAGAAAAGAAGTTTAGATGAGTTAACAAGCTCCTGCTCAAAAAAATGACAATAGTGACATGTTTAAAAAACTCGAGAGTGAAAACTAATTTAAAAAAAAAAAACTATAGTTCTGCTTAGCAAAATTACCTAAAAATAAGTTCAAAAGGTAGCTAAACGTATACTGTTAAAAAAATTAAGACAACAAAGCTAAAAAATTAGGCTAAATGTGTTTAGTAAAGTAAAATTCTTAATAATAAATAAGGACATGATTAATTATTGGATCAAATTTTAATATTAGATAATTGCATGTTCACAAAAAGTAATAATTTAAATTTTAATTAATTTTAAAAAATTATAATCAAATTTTTTATATAAATTAAATTTCAAATAGTATTTACATTAAAAAAAAGGCGATGTTAAATCAATAATCCAAATCACATGAACTTCCACGGAAATATATTGGCATATCCGCAATAGAAAGGCACGACGATGAAAGTCAAACAAATAGTTCCATTTGAAATTTAAAGTGAAAAATTCAGATAGATTATTGGAAAAGGTTTTTTAATATAAAATGGAATAAGAATAAAATAATTTATTTATCACTACTATGAAACATATATATATATATATATATATATATATATATATATATTCCTTTTCTTCCAATAAAAAATTAAATATTAATTCTATTACAATGATTAAAATAAAATGTTATTTTTTAAAAAAAAAAATATTTATAAAAATTAATTATAATACGAACATTTTTTTTGTAATTTTATTACATGTTATTTTTTATTGAAGAAAGCTAATTGAGTTTATAAAATATTTAGAAAACTTAAAAAAAATCTATATAAATAAAAGGTAAAATTGGGAAAGGATTATTAAAATGAATTCACGTTATTAAATAGTTATTGGCCGATACTAAAGTGACTCTTGTGTATTTCAGAGCCGTTATCACCAAATCAGTCTTCTGTTTCCTTTTCAACAGTCCAGAAATCGGTCATGTAAACAGATTAAAAATGGGTAGCTAAAAGTATAATGGGGATCAGTGAATGTGAGTGAACAGCCTAATTGGATGAATAATGTAAACAGAACAGACACTTTTGGTCATGAATAATAATCAATCACATATCCATATAAGGATGTAGGTGAGTAATCACACACATGTAAAAAAGTATTCAAGGGCTGTGTGAATAAATAAAGGTAAACTAAATAACAATAATAAAGAGAAAATACATAAACCAGAAAAGAAAAAAAAAATCTGATTTATTTGAGATCATCAAGTTTAATCTCGTACTGTTCAGCAGTAGAGAGAATTTTGACACCAACCACGCCTCTTTGCCATTCTGAATTCCCCACTAATACAAGCCGCTCCGCATTTACTCGGGCTGCTCTTTTAAAAACCCTAGAAGAGAATAAACATTATGGTTTATGTACACCATATCAGAAAACCTACAATTCAAGTATGCTTTAAGAAAAGGAACTAAAATAATGAAAAAAGAACCACACCATTTTAGTTGTTTGCTTTCCAAAACCAACTCAACACTATGCCCCTTTTCTCGGAGAATGTTAGCAACCATAGCAGCGCGTCCTTGAAGATCTTCATCCAATGCGCAAACGATGTCATCTACGTTCAAGTTAAGCTCTGGTAACAAACCCTTCTCTTTGAGCAACTGTCACAAAAAACAGACATAAAGCACAATTGACAAAGTTGGAGAAACAGTAGTCTAAGCAAAAGTGCTCCGGAGCATAGTTATCATTATAGAGATTTACAAAATAGACATTCCTTTCTATATGAGCAACCGTTACAAGAAAAGAAGGACATCAAGCACAATCGGCAAAGGAGAAGAAACACGAGCCTAAGCAAAAGTGCTGTGGAGCATAACTGTAATAATAGAGATTTACAAGAAACAGACCTTTCTCTTTGAGCAACTGTTATAAAAAACAAAGACATAAGAAGCAACGGACTGAATACTGTTAGTCTGAATACACGGATATGATGATGAGTTTATACATATAGATTCATTACATTTATTATGTATGAATAGAAAATATTTTGCCTGACTAATGCTACTGTGAACCACTCTTGTGGTTGGTTTACGGTGCACCATATTTATACACAGTAGGACTAATCTAGTCTTCGCCATAATATCATACATCTACCACACTAGTTTCCCATCTCTAATCGAAACCCTAACCTCAAAATCTGACATCAAAAGTGACCTTCTCTCATATGGAACCTTAGTAAATAACTCTTGAAATGTTTGTGTTGACTTTTAGTTTTAGTTTATGGATATGCTTTCCTGTAGGGGGATGGAATTGCACTACAATCTTCAAAATAGATTATTGGCAGCGGTGCAGTGAAATTGTTAGCAGCTTCACATGATTGGGTGTTGTCGAGAATGTTGTTGACTCCAATTAGTCCCCTCTCTTCTCTTTCTTTATCTCCTGTTATAAGAAGCAGATGCCAAATGTGAGTCTCAGTGACCTTTACAATATCCGAGCCTCAAGCATGCTTCACCACAGATTTCCTTCTTACCATACACGGCCAATCGGGACATATTGGTTTTCCTAAACTTTAGAAAAAGCATTGTGTTGTGTTTTCTTGGGCAAGGCTCCTTTCCATCATCTAAGAACTAAGTCATGTAACTGATTTTTCAAGGAAGCCAATCTATAAATTACACTTTGTCTTTGGTCTGGCCAAAGCATTTACAATAGGTTTGTTGAGGGTGACTCTCCCAGCACAAGCTCACTTACAACCCCCACGACCTCGTACTCAACAATATGCAAAAACTAGAAACAAAAACAAAAGATTCTTGACAAATTTGAGATACATTAACCCTGAACAGTCAAAGGTATGGAGGTGTACAAGGTGAGTGATGAGGCTCTGTCGAAGGAATATCAACTGCAACAAGAATCTGACTACAGCAAGGTTATCAATAGCAGATGACAAAACATGGCAGAAGACCCAAATTCTGCCATACAAACAAATCATCGTGGCCTATGGCGCTAACATAAAAGGTCTCCCTGCACACATTGCCTATGACAAAGATGTAAATATTGCCATGTTATGGAACTATGGTAGTCCTAGAACGGTCGAATAATGACAATGGACTACAAACAGACTTATAACTCTAGTAACGGCAACGAAGGACACTGGTCATGTGGCAGCCATTTCTCAAGCTCCTTTCTCTGGAACCAAACCCGAATTCTATGTCACTCGTCGTCACCACTACAGTAAATTCCTAATTTATTCCTTATTGATTCCCCAATAATTTCTCTATAATATTACCTGCTAATTTACTAGTTTTACTTCATTAATTGACAATTTTGAATGGCTGTAAATTAGTCATGTATTAGGCAGAGTTTCCTTGTATAACATTAAATATCTTATTAAAGGGGATTCTCTCATGATGAGAGTCATTCAGTTAAATTTGATAAGGTATCAGAGCTTCAGCTCTAAAACCCTAAGTCTCTCGTTATGCTCTAGGAGCACTTGCATCTTGTTTGCACGTTCCAATCCAAATTTTTCTTGGGTTCTTCGTGTTCAAATTCTTGAAATCTTGTTTGGTAGGAATGTGCTCCTCTCTGTTATGTCTAGATAAAATTCTATTGTTTTGATTCAATGGGAAAAAAGATTTCAATTCAAAACATTCGTGGAAGGGAAGGAATTAAGGGTCATGTTGATGGGACTAGTCCAACTTCCAAAGCCAACAAGGAACTTCGAACATGGGATGCTGAAGATGCACGTATCCTATCTTGGATATTAGGTTCAATTGAACCACATGCGGTGGGCAATCTAGGGTCATTCTCTACAGAAAAAGAAATATGGAAATTTTTGAAACTGATATATAATGACAACAACAGTGTAGGCCATTTCCAATTGGAATTGGAGGTAGGAAATTTCATCCAAGGAAATTTGTCATTGAGCACTACTATTCAGGTTTCCGAATTTTGTGGACTGAATATTCTGATATTAACAATGCAAAAGTACCCAAGGGGGCACTGCCAAACAGTTCAAGAGGAGAACAAACGTGATCAGTTCCTGATTACTTAGACCAGAATTCTAAACTTGCATAGATTGGACTTTTAAATCGAAATCCAACCCCTTCTGTGGATATTTGTGTTGATATGTTGCTGTGAGACAAAACAGTACTGCTGTCAAGGCACAAAAAGACAATCTTTCTAACAAACTATTGGTATAGCTAAGCAACAACAGTATTGAATTCAATATTTTTTCACATTCTGCTTCACTGTATATATTGCCTAGTCCTAAAACTGAAGAGACGTAATAGATTAAGGCAGAAAGAATTTACGAGAATGCACAAAAATGATTTAATATAGATAACATTGTGGCTTTCAATTTCTCTTGCTACTGAAGCTATAGACTTACTTCCACTATAACTGCATCACCAAACCCAAAACCACAAGCAGCAATATCATCAGCACCAAAAGTTGAGAATAAATGATCATATCGACCACCACCACAAATTGCTCGCAGCTTTCCTTCTCGGTCAAAACCCTACTGAAACATTTTAATCAGTTGAAAGAAAGCAATACAACACCAAATATATACAATTGAAACATGTTAAAACAAATGGAAAGCAAACCTGGACACACTAAAATATAGCCAGTAAAACTTTGATATATTCTCTCTCTGTAAGCCTTAGTAGTTTAGTTACCTATAAAGTGCATGCTCTTTCTTTTTCCTTGATCGTATAAAAGAATTAATCAAGAACAAACATGTAGTGGAATGATAGGAAATGTATGCATCTAATCCTCTTGCAGATCATGGAATAATTTTATCACCCAGGATCTGACACGTCACGTAATTTGAATGTATCAAACTCTGCCTCCATGTTACATAAGTATGTAAAGACTTCACAATGTCTTACGAAGGACTACAAAATATTTTTTTTAAAATCGTCAAGCTAATTAAAAATTGCATTAAATCATCAAGCAAATGAAAAATTGCATTAAATCAAGATTATGGTTTTCATCGAGCCCTGTTGATAAATGTTTTGTATGCCTAGATGTCTTGGTATCTATCTTACACTTTCTTTACCTAGATATTCATTTTAATCACTTTTATGCTTATCTAATCATTAAATGCATAGGTTTATTGTTTTAATCCTTTAGAACTTGCATTAGATTGTGCTGTTTCATTGTAAAAAAAGAAAAAATGAGAAACAGGAAGAGCCTTTGAAGATTGCACCTAATCCATTTTGAAATGAGTAGAATTATTGTTTTAATCCGGTGGAACTTGTATTAGATTGTGATGTTTCATTTCATACAAAGAAGAAATGAGAAACTGGAAGAGCCTTTGAAGATTGCACCAAATCCATTTTGAAGGCCCCTTTAATGCTAAAAAGCCAAAATTTCCCTAGTGTTTGCTGTCAATTTGAGGCTGAGCTTGGGAACTTCTGAGGTTGAGCTTGCTAATTTTGAAGCTGAGCCTGAGAATGTCAGAAAGGTGCCTTTGGTGTTGTCAGCATGGGAAGGAAACCTGAGGATGAGCATGGGAAAGCTGAGGCTGAGCATGGGAGTGCTGATATGCCTTAAATGAAACAGCAACAAAGGGAATGTTAATTGAAAAGAGGAGAATTTCCAGACACACATTCACAGAACCTTTGTAGACAGAATGTGACAGCTGAGAGCTCCCCTTGGATCTTTTATGGTTGTTCAACTAGTTTTTCTCATTTTTACAGCATTTTTCCTTCTTTCATCTGAGTAGCTAAATCCTTTGTTACTGGGGTTTGACGTAGTCGGGACTCTTCCTCACGTATCTACTGCAATAACTAATCTATGATTATTGTTCTTTATTAGTCTCTTTCTCCATGCTAAGTACTTGTAATGGCTTTATCTTCCTTACAAGATTTACAGTTTGAATGCCATTGGAAAATGATTTTGAACCTTGACTCAGTAAAGAGGACCTCGTAGATTTTGTATCTAAGAATAGAGCAAAGCTCATTAGCTATCCTTAAAAACCCCATGTTCTTAAACCAACTTGCTTGGTTACGCTACTCAAGGGATTGATAGTTTAACAAGTAAACTTAGACTCTCTCAGTAAGGGATTAGGTGTTGAACTATCTTTTGTGTTGATGATAATAAATAAACTTTAATCTTAATTTCGAGCTGGGTTACTACATGCATGAAAAGAGTTTGGGAAAATCGCATCTTACAATCCTCGACTAATCTGCATTTTGCTACACTCCACATGTTTGATAAAATGAAACTCCTCTAGCTTAATTATAGATATTGTTTGTAATTTTCTGTTTATTTAAAATCTTGCTTCTTATATTATTTCAAATCAATTGAAATCATATTGCACAGCCATAGTGAATGTTTATATCTCAAATATGGTATGGGTCCATATGGAAAGGATCTCTTACTCATACTATTGCACCAATGGCTATGCTTGCCATTAATAAAACAGACTTGAACCTTTATTTGTCAAAGTCAATTATCATAAATGTTGTTACGCAAGCCATTAATCATAAATTATTTTTCAGTGAGATTAAGCATGAAGGGTTTTAAATTTGAAAGCAAATAGCCCCAAGAAAAACCTTTATACGCTTGTCACAGAATAAGTTCAACTAGAGAAGTATATAATAAACCAGATTTTAGTCAAAATTGGCCCTAACTCATTATTTTAATTGATATAAACTATAACATCTATTTGGTATTAACCATGAAATTCTAACCTCAAATACAATACCAGTGTAGTAAGCAAGACCTCGAACAACTGACGCATCAAATTGAAGCCATTTTGAGAAACCAATTTTTTCAGCAAGAGAGAATAGCTGTTTCAGATCAGCAATTGCTTCCCCACTGCTCCCAAGTCTCTCTGAATACAACCAAATTTATACTTTTTGTAAGTTGTATGACTTGATTTTACAAACTAATAGATAGTACATCGCAGCCTTCAAGTATGTAGAAGTAAATATCACAACAAAAACAGGAGTAGTATATTTTTCTTTATTTACAAGAAAAAGAAACAAAGTAAAGATGTTGACCAAGAAAAAGAATGAACTTTTCATCATTTACAAGCCATAACATAAGGAAATGATACATCTGGCACAAAGCTACAACAGACTTGAATAATGTGAGAGAATAAAGAAATACATTAATTCTCAGCTCCTCTATTTTGTAACAATCACATTCTCTTAAAAAATAAAATAAAATCTTCTGGAATGAAAGGGAATATTCTAAGGACATTTTATTCAAATTACTATTTGGGTAGCTTTATTCTGATAATCCTCTATTTAAAACAAACAGGCTATTTTATAATGTTTCTAGTATTCCCTACAAGATATAAGATTTCAGGAAAGTGTAGAGGGTTAACCTTCTAACTCTTCCAATGACTTCACCGAAAGGACTTGCAATAGCTTCTGGACAGCCTCTTGTGATAGACCAACAGCTTTCAACTCTTTCTTTATTTCATCAACTGGAATTTTCTCAATCTGTACAAAATTAACAATTCTTTTATTAAAAAAACTTGCTTTGATATTATGATCAGACCTTTATCAACAATAGACAAGAGACAAAGACAAGAATATAAAATTTCAATCATACATAGACATGAACTAAAAATGGGAAAAAATTGTATTGGTCCAAAACAAATAGAAAGGAGGATACCCACAAAATATGACACTCTAAAACAAACAAAATTATGATAGACAGGTCCACACATAAAGGTTCTTTTTGTGACAGTAAAGGTTTGTAATATTGCTTATTATTTGCTTTGTTGGCCGAGAGGTGAATGTTATAAATATAAATACATATTACCGACATCTACTAAAGATAATTTCTTGCGAATCTTACCTTAAAATGACCATGATTGGTTGGTTAATACAGCTCCTTAGAAAATATTTCATTATGTTATTGTTCAATAAATATGAAAAGTCACCTACACAAGTGTCAATCAATAGGGGATTCAAAAGGTTTGCCTGGTCTGGCTGCCTGTCATTTTAGGGGCCACAATCTCAAGATATGGATGTTTCTCCAAATTCCTTGGCCAATTTCTATTTTACTTCATCATAGTTTTTTATGATTATAATGTTCTTCTCTGTGCATAATGTCTTTATGAGCTCAATCATCTTTTACTTGACTAATCAAGACTTGGTTGACATTAGAAAATGCTTTTCAACCTAGAATTTTGGAGCCAATTAAAATTAATACTGGGAATACGCTAATTTTAATTAGGCATCTTTCAACTCTTAATCTATAATGCTGATTAATACATTGTAATTCTCAAGGGATTAATTAATCAATTCCTTTAGGTTCACATGCTAAGAGGATTAAGATTTGAAGATGATGATATAGTTGGAACTTACTATCAATAAATAGCTATAATGGTTGGCATGAGGGGTAGTTTTGTGAAACTCAACCCTGACATCTTAATATCTATAACATTCGTTCAATCTGCTTGCCAACTATTCAACTACTTACCCCAAGTTTGATTTCTTTTGCTTTACTATTCTTTCTAGATTGCAATAGAATACATGCATTTACAATTACAACCTTAATTTAATAAACAAACATCCTTTTACTTGAGTATTACACTAATCCTTTGGGATTCAAAAATTCAACCTAGAATTTTGGACCCAATTAAAATTAATACTAGGAATACGCCAATTTTAATTAGGCATCTTTTAACTCTTAATCTATAATGCTGCTTAATTGATTGTAGTTCTCAAGGGATTAATTAATCAATTCCTTTAGATTCACCTACTAAAGGGATTAAGATTTGAAGTTGTTGATATAGTTGGAACTTACTATCAATAAATAGCTATAATGGTCTGCACGAGAGTAGTTTAGTGAAACTCAACCCTGACATCTCAATATCCAAAACATTCATTCCAATCTGCTTACCAACTATTTAACGACTTACCCCAAGTTTGATTTCTTTTGCTTTACTATTTTTTCTACATTGCAATAGAATACATGCATTTACATTTACAACCTTTACTTAATAAACAAACATCCTTTTACTTGAGTATTACACTAGTCCTTTGGGATTCAAAATTTGGAATCGAAATATCCAACTTCCTACTTGTGGACTTGGAATACTTGTAAAAGTCTTAACATCAATCAAGGATGTCTAATGACCACAAACAACAACGATACACCAAAGAAGGTGTGGAGGCACTAACAAAGGATTTGCATGAGCTGCAGCCTAGTCATATATCTTGTAAATTGGGCAGACTATATTCTTGTATTATGTTAATTAGGGTTATTTGCATATTTTTGAAGTTATTTGTAATTATTCTTGTACACCTAGCATGAATATTTCCTTCACAGTGTAATTCACACAGACTTAATCACATGCCTCTTGTAGAAGTCTTAACATCAGTCAAGGATGTCTAATGACCACAAACAACAACAATACACCAAAGAAGATGTGGAGGCACTAACAAAGGATTTGCATGAGCTGCAGTCTAGTCATATATCTTCTTGTAAATTGGGCAGATTATATTCTTGTATTATGTTAATTAGGGTTATTTGCATATTCTTGAAGTTATTTGTAATTATTCTTGTACACCTAGCATGAATATTTCCTTCACTGTGTAATTCACACAGACTTAATCACATGCCTCTTGTAAAAGTATTAACATCAGTCAAGGATATCTAATGACCACAAACAACACCAAAGGTGTGGAGGCACTAACAAAGGATTTGCATGAGCTGCAGCCTAGTCATATATCTTCTTGTAAATTGGGCAGATTATAGTCTTGTATTATGTTAATTAGGGTCATGTGCATATTCTTGTAGTTATTTGTAATTATTCTTGTACACCTAGCATGAATATTTCCTTGATTGTGTAATCCACACAGACTTAATCACATGTCTCTTGTTTCTCTTTCATTTAAGGAATATAGCAAAAGTATATTCTGTACGAAGACTGAATTTTGTATATATTTTTAGCATTATGTTGGGTGATGTGAAATGTCGTTTATCCAATAAACATGAACTAGCCATAGTTGATAGAAATTTAATGTCATTTGATCTTAGCTTCAGCCTTTTGGTTCTATTTGTACATGTTCTTGGTCATTAACAAGCCACACAAACTAATCGAACTTATCATGATCCCTTATCATATTTTTTTTCATGGACAAATAAGGATCAAGAATGCTACAGCAGCATCAACAATTAGAAAAATAAACTAAAAGAGCAACATTAGGCATCACTCACTTTATCAATAATGACGCAGACCTTGCCAAATAAATGTTCTGGTACTGAATAACAATTTAATACTTCCTGTAGAACCTGTACAGTGAGGAGATATCCAACAAAGTAAGACCATGATAAACCAAAGCAATACAAGGAACCATATGTTAGAACTAAAGTTGTACGCAGACTCCGATTACCTACAAAGTTGAAACAAACTACATGCATCGACCCAATGAAGATGTACTTGACAAAATATTATCGATTAATTGTCACAATAAATGAAGATAGAACAATCATGCAAAATAAGCATGTGACCAAAAAGAGTCATAACAAACAAGGCAAGGTCTTAGATTGTAATATTGTGCAAAAATATAGGACATATCTATATGTATCATACTCCTCGGAACTACTAATGACTTTTCAACCACAAATGCGAAGCATATAGCTTAAAGAATTTGATAAATTCAATCTATCATACATCTTGACCAGTTAAATAGAAATAAATACAAAACCCAAAGAAGTGAGATATGTTCTGTTCATGAGTATTATTTATTATTGCGTATTAAAGTACAGCAGAATCACTTATAAATACATAAGCATAAATCAAATCACTAAAATTGTGATAATTGCACCACAAATTTCTAGTAAAAGCTATTTAAATATTCACCATGTGTTATATAGGCTATCTCACACATACAATGAAAACGAAATCTCCACCTTTCGACTGGAAACCTTAAATCCAACATCTGATTCTGTAATTCCTATTCGCTTAAACAAAGTGACAATAGAAGATAAAAGCTCTGCTTCGGCCTACAACATCAAAAGAAGCATGGTAAAAAAAAAAATAGATATAATAGATTATAGTCAAATACACTTAACAATATAAAATTACCATCATTCAAGAATTTAAAATAAGGTACATAATGCAAACCAATCATAAAAATTTACCCAAAAGAACACAAAAACAACACATCTTATTAATTAATAACAAAGAACGTTCAGAAATGTTCATTACTTTCTGACTCGACTACAAATAGAAAGCACAGGTTTCTATATTGTTATAAGAGAAGGGAGGATGAATAAAATAGAGTAATCAATCACTACTCAAAGGATATCTTACCATAACAGCCTAATGCTACATAAACATAAGTATAATGGCACAACTACTAATTGATGACACCTTAGTGCCTAGCTTTCTGGATCAATCACGAAACGTTTGACCAGAAAGAGGACAATCCATAACAAAAAAGTGTGTATATCAGACAGCACATACCATAACCCCAGGAACACCAATAATATCCATGTTCCATTGGTAGTGCTCACGACGACGGCCTCTTGTCATTCTCTCATACCGCCAACATTGTCCAACAGTGAACCACTTAATCGGTAATGGTACCGACTTCCTAGAAATTAAAGAACAAACTTGAAAAAGAGAAGTTGGCCTTCACATACAAGATATTCAAGTTACGTATATTCAAGCATAGTTTTCTGTAATAGATTAACATAAAAACTGCAAATATAGGAAAACTTAAAATATGCATAAGAATTAACCTTACCCTTTCTGTATCACCAGTCTTGCCAAAGAAGGAGTAAGTTCAGGCCTCAATGCAACACGGCGATTTCCCCGATCTTCAAAACAATAAAGCTGCAAATTCAAATGTACATATTTTAATATTTTGTTAAAATTCCATAATGTATTTGCTTTATCCACTCTTTTAATAAAAAATATTTTTCATCAAAATATGTTTTATTAAAATGCTAATATTTTAAGCACACCACCAGCATGTTGTATGTGTGACACAAAAGCTGTATCACACACTCAACCATGCATACATATCTAGCTCTAACATACCTAATTACAGTTGTGCTATTAGGAAAATTAAAAGCACAGCCACTATATACCTTACATCCATACCATGGCTCTATTCTAGCAATCCTAATGGAATAAAGTCAATGAATAGAATTATGCCAACAAGACTCACTGCACGTAGCATATTGTCTGATTTTCACTGTATCAACTGTCTATGTGTAGTGTGAAGAATAATAGAGAAGAAGCCTCAACTGCCGAAACAGGGAACACCAAGATCATTTTAAGATAATTATAACAGGAAACAACCAAGATCACGTTAAAAGAAATATAACTTATTTGCATTGGCATTTAGAATGTAAGACCCGTATTTCGGATCTGAAAAAATGAAAGGTACTCAAAGTACCTTCAGCTTGTAGGTATATCATGAATCATTGTTTAACTTTGGCATACACTAAAACAGCATGCACTTAATCAAACATAAATGAATTTCTTCTCGATACGATTTATGAAACAGTAAATAATCAGTTAACTCAATGCTGATAATAAGTATTTGCAGTTTTAATACTTATCTACAGGACTACAACTAAAACAGGACAAGGAGGAAGAATGTCTATCAGAGACGCGTGACAATAAACATAGAATGACATATTACCACCTTAGACATTATCCACCGTAGAAAATACTAAACCAAGTAACTCGTCAACATAATCACCAGAGCTAAACAGAGAAACACAGAGTTGATCATTGTCCCAAGTATAACGCAACTATGAAGAGCAGAAAACTTTCAGATAAAGTAATTCACACCAGTTACAAGGCACAAATTACATCATCAAAGAATGTCTTACTCAAGTCAGATATTGATACACTCCCAATATTTCGAAATACATATTGGAAGAGAATTTTTTATTTGAATTCTTTTTTTGAGATACTTCTAGCATAAATTTGAAATCCTTAGGTTTCCGTATTTGAAAAGTATCCAAAAAGCATAACTTAAAGATTCTTGAGCAGCTATATTTTTTCCAATCTTTTTTCATTTGATTTTTTCTAGGATATAAATCAGATACATTCAAATAATATCTAAAAGGATTGACCTAAAGATTCTTGAGCAGCTATATTCTTCCTCGTGATACGAGACGAATTGAAGTACATATTCATTCATTCTTTCGAGAGAAACAAAAATGGACCCAAAATGGACAGAACATTTGGTTTATGAGCATTACCGTCAATTTAATGCCTGGAAAGGATTAAAGATATTACTGAATAAAAAGGAGAGACAGGGTAGGGGGACATCATTGGTGGAGATATATTACACTAGAGGTCTCTCTTGATGGTGTTAAGCTTCTCGAATTGGCAGAGTTCTCTCCCGATGTTCCATACTTAAAAGCTATATGATGGTAACGGAGGATGGGAAAATGATAATTAGCATTAGACAGGAATTTAACAATGATGCTTGTGAATTGTCTGTTATTATATGGAAAAGCAAAACTTGTTTTGAGTTATACCAAAGTTGCTTTTGTTGATAGTTACTCAGGACTGGTTATAATATATACAGAAACTATTTTTATTTTTTTTGTTATGATCACAAATGTCTTTTTGTAAATTGTGATAACCGCAGTTGAGAGTTAATAAGAAAGATTCAATTTCTCTTTCTTTATCAATATTTTGCATCTACGTAAATATTATATATATTCTGCTACAGTTGGAACCTTACATTTCGAAAAAAAACTGTCTAGTACAAATATCCATGTCTTGTTGTTGGATTAGTTTCAAGCGCCATTAATGCACACTCAACATGTCATTGATAATGCGGAAGAGATACCTGGTCCTTAATCTCTTCTCCTGCTTTCCTAGTGAACAATGCCTCCGACTCAAGCACCGGATAATCGACCTCTTCGAATCCATACAATCGCGAAACCTGATCCTCGCAGTGAAAGACAAAATTGTAAAAAAAAAAAACAATAATCGAGGGGAAGCAGTCATATGCACGAAACGGCAATTAGTAATTCGAATCCAAAACCACATACACCTCTTTGAAATGGTTGAAGAGCCAGTTCCGCAAGCGCATGTCTTCGGGCGGGAAGTCGCGCGTCCCCTTGGGAGGATTCACGTCGATTTTCTGAACATCGGCCCCGACAGAGGGGCCGGGAGTTAACGCTCCAGACCTGCCGCCGGTCGGAGAATCAGTTTCCGCCGGTCTAGAAAGCGAAGAGCGGAGTCTAATGCTGGAGAAGTGCGCATTGAACGGGAGAGGTGAAGAAGAGAGTTGGAAGCTGAGTGAACGGAAAATAGGGTTAACGTAGGAATTGAAGCGTGGTTGCAGGGTGAAGAACGAACACGAGAATGACGTTGGAGGCATGGCAGTGAAGCTTAGCTTAGCTTAGCTTTACTTTTTTTTGTTTTTTGTGTCGGGTGTTCCTCACGGTTGTACTGTGTGGAGTTGGCTTGCCGGATGGAAATGCAAGATAGATGGACAGGAACGGGTCGGATGAAATATTATTGGGCCCTTCATGTTAGGCCTCAAACTGTTGGCCCTAGTTTCAAACTATCTACGGACAATAAAGGCTAAAAAATAATATAACTGTCCATGTAACTTTTAGTTAAAGATTTCTATCGAAATTATATTTTTTTACTCTTTTATGTGTACTGCATTTATATATTTATATACATAATATAAAATAACATCACTAAATTTCATCTTATAGTAATTAATTGTATATATAATTTTTTAATCAATATTTATTTTTACTGTATTTTATTTTATGTGTAGACTGGTTTTCAAACATTTTACTAGATAAAATAAAAAAGTTTGAGATAAATTTAACTTTTGGATAATGGTTTTACAATTTCTAAAATATTCAAATATATTGAATTTGAATGTGTAAAAAGTTTGTTTTTATCATATGAGACGTTATAATAGGTTGAGCTAGAATAAGATAGCACCAGGTTAGATTCATGTAAGGTTGAGTTAAGTCGTCCATACTAGAATTAAGTTAGGTCGATTTGAGGTGAGTTAAGTTAATTTGATCCAAAGTTGAAATGAGTTGGTATAGGCTTAAATTAAATCAAGTTAATAAATGTCTTAATTAAGTTAAGTCAGCTCAAACCCAACTCAACCTGGATCATATCATATTCATGTTGGTCTAACCCAAGTCGAGATAAATTGGTGAATCCCACATTCAAACGAGTTAAGGCAACTTTACATTCATCTAAGTTGGAACCAACTTATGTTCAACCAAATTTGGTCAGGCCAAGATCAATCATAGTCCGATTAAGATCATGTTCGACCCAACTCGATTAATACCAAATCAAGTTGGGTTGAGTTGAGTTTGTCCAAGTCCCAATTGATTTGAATCCCCTAAGATAGCTGAGTTGGGACAATTCAATGGGGGCCTAAGTCAAACAAAGTTGGTATAAGCCTAATCAAATCAATGTGGGTGAACCTATGTTTAGTTGAATTAGGCTGGATTAAGGTGGATCATAGTTTGATCAATATATGGGTGAACATAGCCTGATCAATATTAGGTCAAATTAAGCTTGAGGTGAAACAATTTGGGTCTTAGTAAATCTAAGTAAAGTAGGATCATGTTTAGTTGAGTTTGACAAAAATCATGTCGAATCATGTTTGGTTCAATCAAACTTGACCCAATTCCTAGTTAAGTTATTCTAGACAACAGAAAAAAAAAATTATATTTGATAAAGCTTAATTCGACTAAAACATAAGGAAATAACTATGCCAAACTAAATTAAATTCATTTCACATGAGGTTAGATATTAAGACCCAAATCAAACTAAGTCAATTCCAACACTCAAATTAAGAGAAACAAAAAACAAATTTAAAAATATGAAAAATTTAACTTTTCAAATACAATTTGAAAACTTTTAAGGTACGAGTTTGAAAAATTTAATTTTAAATAATTCAATTACTTTAATGAAATTTTATGATTTTAATTTTCTTTTTATTACATTATTTAAACAACTCATTTTACTAAAAAACAAAAGTTAAATTCATGAAATAAATGCTCTCTTAAACTGTCACATCTAAACACATATAAAAGATAAACTCTTATCAATTAACAAAATATAGTACATTCTAGGCTATATGTATAATAAATAAACATTTTTGCATGATTAATTAATTGTGTAGTTTATTTTAAAATAACTTGAGTGACAGTATTTATATTCTTCTTAGAAAGGAAGAAGAAGCTTTTTTTTTTTTTTTTCTAGCGAATTTAAAAGATTTTCTCAGAAGAAAGCAGTCACTGTAATAGTGTGAATTTGTAATGTTCGAATTATCGTTCTTGCATGTGAACATTACCTTTACGAGGCTAATGAGTGGAAGTTTCATTTGAAGGTTGCCTTTGAAAAACAAGCACATACTTTATTTTCATGTCCATCACAACTGTATAGGCTTTTGCGATGATAATCTGAGAAGTTGACACTCCACGTTTTGTGTTTGGAATGAGACTTCTTAGTATTTGATGGATCATTTTCCATTCTTCTTCAACCCACCCATCGGGCACAAGGGAAGAAAAGGTAGGAAAATTTAAAATAGATTTTTGACCCTTGAAAAAATGAAAAAGAAGTAAAAACTCATTAGAAAAATAGTAATGAGTATTTCGTTTGAATTTTTAAATTCGAATAATAATGTATTTGTGAGTTGTACACGACATACAATCTTGTATGAATAATTATACACGACATTAATGATAATGAAATGCTAACAAGCTCATACAAGGCCATGTGTTTCTGTCATTCTCACTCCTACTGTTAAATTTATCAATATGAATGAAGATTCTGGCAATAAATTAAATTGAAAATAGTTATTTTGAAAAGATTTATTTTAAAAATAGGCTGAATTAAATATCGACAATACTCGTTCGAAAAAGAAATATAATAGTCGGAAGATTTGTATATGAAATGACAACGACAAAACATCTCTTCCATATATTCTCTCCATGGAATCATTTTTCACCTGTTATCCAAATGTCATATTCATTTGCCATATTCGCAGACACTTTAAGATGGGTTGTTGCTTATTATGCTCAGTGCTGGCAAAAATCTGTGTACATATCTAATAAACATTTATTTCTTTTAAAACAAGAAATACATTTTTTAAGAAAATATAGCAATAATATTTAAACTAAGAAAACAGTGCCAGAAACAATGGACTTAAATATAAAAACATATCTAACTTATATTATATATATGGACTTGCTTTTGACCTTATCTTTTTTCGGCCAACAATGTTAAGATTTTATTATTTTTTCAGTAAATAATCAATGATATTTTGAAAAAGAAACTTTATGCACTTGCCAATCATGTAAAAAAGTCTCGTGAAAACAATATATTTTGTTATGAAAGATGACTTATAATCAGAGACGAGATAGTATGTTTGAATTGGAATTAATAAAAATAAATTATATTAATTCAGTAGTGTGAAATTAATTCTGTTTAAGGAATTATTCTGAATAAAATATTAACCTAACATATTTTACACCTAACGTGATTATTTCTTTTATTAAAATATATATAGTAATCTAGTCAGAAACTATTATGGGAAACCAGTATGTTAGTTTTTTCCAGTAAGAGGGGATAATCATTAAACCGATTTACCTTTTCTTCAAGGTATTGATTGAACTCGTTTACTATTTTATAAAAAATAATATCAAACAAAATATTGTTCAATATATCCTGTTCAGAGCAATCATTTCAATATCTTAAAACCATTTCAATATACTTTTTATATTTATTAATTAATATATTTCCTTTTTCACCATCTACATAAAAATGAATCATAGTTTGGGTAATTTGGAAAGAGACGGAACTGGGAAAAGTGTGATCCTTTCTTGGGGGAAAAGCCCACGGGCCTGACCTTTATTAATTGGGTGCTCTGTTCCACACACCTCACCGTGTACCTCTCTGTTTTCAAAATCTGTGTTCTGTGTCAAACCCAACGGTTATTTTTTCATATTCATTGGTTTCTTTCTACGGCTTGGCTTCTCAAAAGCTTACACGCCTTTCCTGCCAGGGTAAATCAGTCACTTTCCCATCAAGTCAGCGTCCGGTCAAATTTTCAATTTTCTCCAAAACTACACGCGCCAACACCGGAATTTAAATAAAGGTTTTCTCTCAACGTGGCATATTTTCATATTCCTTAAATAAATACACATAAAAACAAGAAATAGATATATCATTCCATTGTCATGTTAATATCACGGTTCGCATACATACATACATACGATATCATGTAACCCCATACATAAGTATGACTCATTCTCACTCTCTTAGACTCTTCTTTTCTCTTTATAAGCACAAGAGCCTTCCTTCTATATTTTTTCCTCACAGGCACATTTCACTCGACAACAGAACTCTCTGTTCCGTAAAACACAAACATGGGAGAGGTAGGTTCTATTTTCTTCCTCATGATTTCTCGAATCTCGTTCACTGCTTCAGTTGTCGCTGATTGTATTTGTTTTTTTTTTGGTGCGTGGCAGAAAAAAGAGAAGGCGAAGAATGAGGCCGGTAAGACGCCTGACTCGGGAGGAAAGCAAAAGGACGTACTCACCCCTGTCGTTTTGAGACTCGAAATGCATTGCGAGGGATGCGTCAAAAAGATCAAACGCGCCGTGCGCAATTTCGACGGTATTACCCCCATTATTCAGATCTTGATCGAGCGTATTCCCTTTTTCGTTTATCCATTAATTAACTGATAATGAGATTAAAACACTAACATTCACAGTCTGTTGCGGATGCAGGTGTGGAAGACGTTAAGGCCGATCTATTAGGTAACAAGTTAACGGTTATTGGGAAGATCGACTCTTCCGTAGTGCGAGATAAACTAGCGGACAAGACTAGGAAGAAGGTAGAAATTATTTCTCCTCAACCGAAGAAAGATTCCGGAGCCGCCAGTAAACCACCGGAGAAAAAGGTGGAAGAGAAAAAAACAGAAGAGAAGAAACCGGCAGATAAGAAAACCGAAGAAAAAACTCCGAAACAGGTGCGTTGTTTCAATTTTTTTTCCTGGCCGTCAGCAACACGGTTAGCGAAGCGTTGACGAAAACGAAAGTTAATTCCTTTGCAATTGAATCATTATTTTACTATTCTACCGTTTGGTTTTGAGATTCTTTCATTAATTAGCGTGAGTTGTTCAGTTGTGATATTCATTGTTTTGCTATTGGTCCAGAGCACGGTGGTGTTGAAGATCCGATTGCACTGTGACGGTTGCATTCAGAAAATTCGAAAGATTATTCTCAAGATCAAAGGTTAGGCGTGCGAATATTTTGACCGACATTTATAATTCTTAACGAAATTATTTTGAATTATATTAGGTATTGTATATTAGGATGATGAAATCGGATCCCACAATATAAAATTATAACGTACGTGGTATATTTATTTTTTAATAACCGGCATTATGAACAGTTAGTGAATAAGGCGACGTGTTTTGTGCAGGTGTTGAATCGGTTAAAATAGAGGGAGGGAAAGACTTGGTGACGGTAAATGGCACAGTGGAGGTGAAAGAATTGGTAGCGTATCTGAACGAGAAACTGAAACGGAACGTTGAGGTGGTCCCGCTGAAGAAAGAGGGTGAAAAGAAAGAGAATAAGAAGGAAGAGAAAGAGAAGGGGAAGGAGAAGAAAGAAGGTGGCGGTGGTGTTAAAAAAGATGGTGGAGAAAAAGAAGAGGGTGTATCGAAGGTTGAGGTTAACAAAATGGAGCACTTCGGGTACGTTTACCCACCTCCTCCTATGTACTGGTACGACGGATATGCACCAGGTCAAAGTAGTACTAGTGGTAGTGGTGGTGGTGGTTACACGGTGGGGGTTCATTCAGGGTATGATGGTAATTACGGGAATTACCATGACCAATACCATAATGGGTATGGGAACCAAGGGTACATGGTACAGCAACCACCCCCACCCCCGTTCTACTTGAACCCTTATCATCCTCCACCGCAGATGTTCAGTGATGAGAACCCCAATGCATGTTTCGTGATGTGAGCCTTTGTTTCTCAGTATTTTATGATGTATATACTATAAAACTACGTGCAGGCTGTAAATAATACAATTTTATATACAAATTCAAAATGAGGTTTTATGCTATATTTTGTATAAGATTACATCATCATGATGAATAGTGATTTGGTACGGCCGGCTGACTGGAGAATCCGGTCAGATAATTTTGTTTAAAAGTTTGAGTTCTACATAGGCTGAGTAGTTCTTGTTTGTTATGCTTTTTTAAAATTTTATTATGCGAACTAATGTACAAATCAATTCCAGCAACTTTTGAAGTTATGGATGATACATTTTAGATTTTGTCAAAGCTGGTATTTCTGGTAGTTTTGATGAGTGTATGGTTTGGCTCCTTATGTTTGTGTCTAGGTGGAAATACGTCATTGTATATGTGTTGGAGGGAATCTTTATTTGTTTGATTGTTACCTAATTTTGCGGTTAGTTCTTGATTTTGTCAAATTATGATAACAGTCTAAAATGGAATCTTAATCGTGTGTCTCGTTCTTCTACTACATTTCTATCCTTTCGTCAATTAATGCGTTTATTTCACTACTTTTTCATTAACTCGGCTAACAACGTTGTGAGTCGACTATCCGTGTTTTACGTTCATTTCATCCCCACTAATGTGATGTCACGTTCTAAATGGATAATTTCGACCACCATAATTTCATAGGCATTTGAAAGAGAGATACATATATTTTATTTAGAAATTACATTTCTTATTTTGATTTATACAATATTTTAAATGTAAAAGTATTACTGTGAACAAAATTTATTTGAGATAATGTACATAGATACTGTGCAATATGTTTCTAAAATTATTAAATCTTGAAAGATTAAAATTACAAAAATGGCAAGACTAAGATCACAATTTGACTGCACTACCCCTCTTTCCGTTACGAAGAGAAATAAATGTATTAAAATATAAATAATTTGAGAAAAATATATATAAGAAATGAAACCGTATATTTAATTGTTAGATAAGATAGAAATAAAATGTTTTTTAAAATCATGCAATTAGATCAATTTAATAGAAATTATTTAGAGACAGATATATAAATAAAAATAGACAGAAAGATAGTCTGTCATTTTTTTTTTCTGTAGACATACACAATATTAATTATTTTCCGCTCCACTCTCCCCAAGGTTTTGGAAAATCTCTTTTAAATAATTTTTTAAGACTTTAATAAGGTTGAATAACTTGTACATTTTATTCAAACAGGTGAACTATTACACATCAGCATTACATTAGTTTTTGTAATTTTTTGTCACATAAATGAAAGAGTTACATAGATAGTTTCTTGCACGAAAAATATTACATTGAATCCAAATTTGTTGAGTAAGATTAACGATTGATTCGTGATTTATGTGAAAACAATGTCCACCAAATCTAACTCCAATCTTTAGCATTATAACTTACTATTAGAATTTTCAAAATAATAACTCCTTTCTTATTGTTTCAAACAACAACTCTTTCAATTCTTTTCATGATCTATTAACCACCCAAAACACGCACTTTGACATTTTGTTACTTTAACCTTGTAAAGCAGTCACCACCAACCATCGACGTACTACGTTAGAAAGAATCACAGTGACTGTATCAACCATTATTTCAGTGCCAAGATTAGGTTTTTGTCCATTTCTCTTATCACAGCGTAAACATATTCTCTTTGGAAAAAGTGGTGGTTAGTGTGAAGGTTCAAGGAAGTTGCATCTTGTCACCACCACCACCACCGTACCACCGTGCCACCATGGCGTTTCTCCCCAACAGTACAATTCACAACGTCCAATTCCACCGACGGTGACTCATGCCAACGAAGAACCAGTGAATCAGTTGCGTTCCCTTTTTTAGTGGAAAAATGATCTAAGAGATTAAGAGTATAGCAGTTGATTAATTATGTTTGTGATCGTAATTAAGCCACACAGGAGTCTCTGCTGGATACTGTTCCACATGACATAATCAATTAGGTTAATATAATTGCACATAAAACATTTATATATGGTGAAGAAAAGACGTCATGTGCAATTGCCTTTTCAGGTATCAAATCTCTTATCCACCTGATTTCAATTAATTTATATAGATTTCAGTTATTAAGCATGGATATTTATTTATAGTTTCAAATCTATTTTCCTCTTAATTATTTCTAATAATATTTTTTCCTAGAAAATAGGTGACTTAAAGAATATTATTTAATATCTCTGGTAATATATACATACATATATATATATATATATATATATATATATATATATATATATATATATATATATATATATTCCAGAAAAATAAAAATAATCCATATTATTATTATCACTTGATAACATACACTAATAAAATATAAAATAAATCGTATAAAATCATCCAATTAATTGGAATTAAAAATGCTTATTCAATTTACATTAAGTTTATATAAACATATCTACAACAATTTGAATAAAAACCAAAATCTGTAATTTATTTATTTTTTCAATACAGTATAACCCAAACGTTTAGATTTCATCTTAAAATATTAATTGTCAAACTAAATTTTTTATATTACAAATAAAATAATCAAAAGCATTATTATTTATACACAAAAATATATATTATACCAACCTTAAATTCATAAATACAGATATAATAGAAAAGTGTAAATGGACTGCGCTTTTTTCCTAATAGCAAGTTATATTTTAAAAATCACCTAAAAATAATTAATTGAATATATGATGTCAACGATTTTAAATCTTGTAATCAGCTTTGTCTGTCTTAGATATGTTTCCAAACACACTATAGGAAATTAAATTTCAGAAGGTGATGTAATTATGATCAGTCGTAATACTTATTTTCTTCGAGGAAAAAGAAAATAAAACGTAGTACAAGTACTTTTCTTATGTTATGCAGACGTACGTACACACGAATATTAAGCATATTCCTTTCAACGATATTATATTTTAATGCCTTGTCGTGTGTTCTTGTTAATATTTTAACTTATCCATCAAAAGAAAATAACAACCTTTCTTTTGCCGTTTTATATAATAATGTATGAGAATTCTAATAACATTACAGTGGTTAACATGTTTAAAGTATAAAATATTTTGTACATATCCACATACATGCAAATTTCATGAATATATATTTTTTTTCTGAATTTTTAGGTGAAATGGCTCACTATTTGTTTCATTGATCTGAATTCGAAACATTTAAAAAAAAGAAAGGATGGTGGATTAGGTGATGAACACACATCATAGACATTCATTGTACAGAATACGAGGCAAGGTTGTTCCTGAAAAGGTGACACGTGGATTCGTACAACGTGTCCGGTTTTGAGGACAAACTAGTTTACGACAAGAGAAGACAGTGTTAAAAGGGATTTTGGTGAAATACAAGATACGAAATGAGACCGTGTTTTGGTGTTGTTGAGAAGTGAGAATGAAGAGGAAGGTGAGTCACGAGTTAGGTCCCATTTATGACTCACTCTTGATTGTGACACCAAGGACTATGTCGGTTATGATCATGTTAATAATTTCAAATGTTAACACAATATCCATACATCATAGATCATGTGTGTCATTCCTATGATTATTACTTTCAGATTTTAAAAGGGTTTGGAATGTTCTGGATGAATAGGTCAAGAGTTTAGAAGCTGAAGGTTTTAGTTAATTTAGTTAACTTGAGTTAAGCCTGCCCATCATGGGACGGGATCTGGATTTGGTGGGTCCATTCCAAGTCATCGACACGTGGCGCAGTGTTGGAGTTTGAATCTGCACGCCATAGTGGGGTTTCCTCTGTTGCACGTCTCTTATCCATGTTCCTTCTTGTTTTCAAGAATTTGGATATTGTATGTACATTTTTTAAAATATGTTAAATTATGATGGTTGGTTAAAAATTTAATAATGGAGACGGATAGGAAATGAATTTTAAATTAATTAAATATTGTAAAATTGATTTATTGTGAATTGAGATTTATTATTAGTTAATGTGGATTTTCAATATATTAGTTTTACATTTTTTAAGGCAACACATTTTTCCATAACACCCAAAATTCTGAATTCTTAAAATACACGTACATTGATTCAAGATAAAAAAAATAAAAAATATTCGATCTAACTTTGGTCGCAATTTGATTTTACACTAAAATTTGCCCAACTTGTGAGATGAAAAGAAGAATGGATTATTTCAAATTTTGACTTTTAGAGGTTGATGAGAATATGAATTGAAATCCCTAGCTTTTTAATTTTGATTTCCCACTGTCTGAGTTTTAAACTATTTTTGACGAAGCAAGAATTATATATTGGGTTGAATTGGGTACATAATGGGTAGTGCACGATATGAATATGTAGACGTAGAAGAAGGGGAAAAGGAAAACCTTCTAAGTTTTAAAAATATGAGAAATAATATAAAATGCCTTTTATAGAAAATAAAATAAAACTATCTCTACATTAGTCAAATATACATGTTGAAGAGGCACCTGCAGCGTCATTCATACTGCGCCTTTCCATGCAATCAATCTTGTATTGTATCCCACATACATTTTAAAACACATTTCGGATAAGGTATTTACAGGAAAAATATTAGAATGTGTTAATAATATTTTCGTTAGTCTAGAATTTGGATAACAAATAAGTAGGTAATGGATATTTTCCAATAATATCAAACATTATTGATTACGCATTTATCTTTCAAAATGAACATTCCAAATAATGATAAAAAATATCTTGACTGAGTCCTAGACACTTCAAAAAAGAGAAGGCACAACTGAAAATTTGAAAAGTATGAAGGTGCAGGAAGTAAAGTTAGGGGTGGAGACAGAAGAAGTCTTTATTTTTATATTAAGCTCCTTTCAATGCTATTTCACATTAATAGTACTGGGCTAGAAAATTAGTATTGTTGACTATTTGCACCTTGTCAATAGTGGCGAATAAGATATGACACAGATACCACAGTTGAAAGCCCAATGCAAGTTGGGCGAGGATGATATTGTTTATTTTCAGGTAATTTCTTCCCCTACTTCTATAATTTCAGCATGTAGACCAACAAATTTCTTCCCCTACTTGGGTTTCACTTATTTCAAAAAAAGAAGGTAAAGTTTGAGGTTTACTTGTTTATAAGTTAATTATTTTAGTTTTTTAAAATTCTATTACTAGATAATAATTTTCAAATAGAAATGAATGCTAATTAAACATTTGTGGATGATAAAAAAAAAGATACTAACCTATATAAGTTTTTTTTTTTGGAGTATCATTCTAAACGAAAGAATATGATTTCTTTTTTATATTCAAATTCATTATATAACTTGCTATTTACACTAACTCGCGACTACTACTTGATGAAACATAGAGTTTGTATTTTGAATTTTGAAGAATAATGAAATCTATTCCATTGCAGCTCTGACCTTTCCCATAATCTTGCAAAAACCTATAAAAAATGTAACATTTATGTGGCTGTAATATAAATACAAGATAGGAAAGTACTATTTGAACAAATTTTTCCATACACTTTACATTTATTATTTTATTCTTCAATTTTTTTCTATATTTATCTAATAAATTTTTTTTTAATACTAGATGTACTACTTTATAATCTATTTTTAGGAGTGTAGGAGTATTTTAAGTATTAAAAAAATTAACTAAAAAATTGTAAAGTGTGTAAAAATTTATGAAGTTAGAAAATAATATTACCTGCATGTTTACAAATAAAAAGTAAAAAACTGGAAGGATAAGAGTATTATTTTCACGAGAAACTTGGAATGAAGGGTAAAAAAGAAGTAAAGAAGATATTTTTTTCATCGAAAATGATATGTTAACACTTTTTTTTGACACGGTTTTGACAACACATGACGTTTGTCGATTGGTTGTGTTTTTTGAAAAAGAAATTAATTTTTGAAATTAAGCTAGGGGCATAATTGGAAATTGGAAAGCAAAGAGAATAAATTTTCATTTTCACGGTTTCCTCTTTCGTTCTCTCATCATCCCTTTCGGTGGTCGTTCTCTCGTGCTCGTTTTCTCTCGTTCTTTCACTCGTTCTCGGTCTTGGGTGTTCTCGTTCTCTCATCATCATTGTCGCCGTTTGGGTCGCTTTGTGTGAGTGCTCTGTCGGGGTGGGTGTCTTGGGCATCCTTAGTGTGCACTGTTGAAGGTCGCCCTGTACCATTGCCCTTTTCGTCGTTGTTGATTTGTTGGTATTTTTGGGATAAGTGGAACTGCAAACTTACTCTAACCTAATCTCCAATAGAGAGGTTTTTTTCTTTAGCGAAACCTAACTATTTTTGTGGGCATTGTTATCACTTCAGGTTCAATGGTTTGAAGGAAGGAGACGTTGTTGTCTTTGAGGTTGACAAACATTACCATGATATCATAGTACAAGTTCACATTAATGGATGTAACTGTAATATTAACCACACAATATCGGTGTGAACCAGACTACATAACCACAATTTATGTTCAAGTTCTTCTATTTTTATATTTCATTAAAACTTTGTTTAAGGTTTGTTGGAATGAATGAAGTAGGGTGAAGTATTCAAAATTGACTCTTATCTCCATGAGCAGGTCAATGAACATTATTATCCACTCTAAAATCAGAATAACATAACATAACAACAAAAATTTCATGCCATGGTCCTCTATGAACAAAAAAAGGGTTCCCTCTGTTGAACTTTGTGTCCAAAACCCAAAACCAGGTCCTGTAATCGTTTACCACTCTTTCATAAACGATTACCACAGTTTTTTTCTGCATAACTTCTTCCAGGACATGATTTGGGGGTTTGCACTCAATATCATACCTTCCTTGCCTACCCAAACATGAACAAACACACTTAGAACACCTCCAAACCACTAAATGACACCAAAACAACTCCACCTCTGGTCTACTTTGAAAAATTAATACCATGGTCCGCTGTGAACAAAATAAGGGCTCCCTTTGTTGAACTTTGTGTCCAAATCACCAAACCAGCTCGTGTAATCGTTTACCACTCTGTGGTAAACGATTACCACAACTTTTTCTGCATAATTTCTTCCAGGACATGATTTGGGGGCTTGCACTCAACATCATACCTTCCTTACCTACCCAAACATGAACAAGCGCACTTAGAATACCTCCAAACCACTAAATGACACCAAAACAACTCCACCTCTGGTCTACTTTGAAAAATTAATACCTTGGTCCTCTATGAACAAAATAAGGGCTCACTCTGTTGAACTTTGTGTCCAAATCACGAAAACAGCTCGCGTAATCATTTACCACACTGTGGTAAACAATTACCACAACTTTTTCTGCATAACTTTTTCCCAGGTCCTGGACTAAGTATTTATGTTCAAAATACACAATTCTTTTGTATGTAAAACAATCATTCTTTCCTTTATCATTCAAATAAATTAATACAACATTTCAATGCAAACTTTATTCATTAACAATTCAAACAAAACCATATTTTCCATTTACAATATGAAAAGCAATTCACTATGTAAGTAATAATATCATAATGAAGGCAAATTGCATTTTTATCACATAGAACATAATACAAACTAAATTACAAATAATATGTTCATGTTACATATGTCTTAAGAAAGCTATCCAAAGTTATACAAAGTTCACTCATTTTTTATTCCAAGCAATCCTACGTAAGGAGTCCTAAGCGCTCTACTCTTGTAAAGCCTTCGTGACCCCATCCTCTCATATGTCTTCGTTGGAGGAGGATCGGTGGACATGCCTCCCGGGGAGATGCCTTCGGGGGAAATGGATGGTTCTTCATGTGACACATTGTGTCCACCATCCTATGGTCTTCTTCGTCTAGCTTTCTCAAATGCCACCTCTTCCTCCAACACAAGAACCCTCCTTTTAAGTTTTGCAACAAGACTTTCTTGTTGGTGTAAACTTTGCATAAAACGCTCTCTACATTTTCTCTTAAGTTTCTTCTTTGTTGATGCCTTGTCATCTTTCATTTTTTGTGTTGGTTCATCCTTCAAATCATTCTTATCCTTCATTGTTCAAACCACATATGTACTTGGTTGAAACATAGTGACGAACCGCAACTGCATACAAAATCCAAAAACCAAAAATTAAAAACCCTAAATGAAAAACAACACACAAAACCTAAAATCAAAATACGAAACCTTAAACTCCAAAACTCACACAAACGATAAACGCGCTTACCCTGGTCGAAGAACTCGTCATTTCGCAAAACCAACAAACCACGAACCAAAAGATGCAATGACAGCGAGACCTACACCGCTTACGAAGGCCAACAACCAACGACAATGACGAAGGCGAAAACAAAGGCAATAGAAGGGCAAAAACGAAGGCAATAGAAGGGCGAAAGCAAACCCAAGTCCGAATGGAGAATTTGGAATAAAGAGATTTTCAAATTGGTTTAAACCCTTTTTTTGTCCCTAAGTTAAGTTCTGATGTTCAGTTTAGTCTCCTCTTTTAAAAATGTCAATTTTTAGTTCCTATGATATGAAAAATGTATCAAATCAATCCTTATGACAACACTTATCGAACAACAAATCTCAAGTTTTCATACCTAGGTATCCAATATTTTGTGATTTGATAACGGAAGGTGTTATGAACAACAAATCACTTAATGAAAAACTTGTGATTTGTTAACGGATATGACTGATTTGATACATTTTTCATATCATATGGACTAAAGATTGACATTCTTAAAAGCGGAGACTAAATTGAATTTCAAAACTTAACTTAGGAACCAAAAAACGATTTAAACCTTTCAAATTTGATGAAACAGGAAAGAAAGAGAATATTAACTTGAAATAAAAATTGACAAGAACTGGGAATAAAAAATTTAAAAGCTCTTCCTCATTAATGAGGTCACATTTTTAATTTTTTTTTTAAATCACGCCCAATCCCGTGCTGACACCTAGCGTTGTTAAAAGAGTGTTAAACATATGCTCTCAAAATATGGAGATCTTTTTTCATTTGCTTCAATTTCCAGAATTTGCTCCAACTTCCAACCACTAGTACAGTAGGTTTGACATTCCTTGCAACTCTGCAATTGAATTCAACAAAATCAATAGCATAATCTGTAATCAAATATATGCAACTATGTTGGTGGTGTGGGCAGACTCTCCTATTTCCATAATCATAACACTCCTTCTCTTCTTCTTCCTCTTACGATTTGCTATTTTATTCCTCTTTCTGCTACTGCTCTTCTTTCTCTGCGCCGACCTTGTTCACCTCATATTCCACTGATTCTCATTCAAAATGGTGAGTTCCATCTTCTTAATTTATTATTTTGGTTCTTCCATAAAGCTACACTGCTTAGGGCACCTGTACGTACCGTCTTGTACCACATACCATCAAAATACTTTTGACCCCATCATGTACGGCTACATATGTACCTGAGATCGTGTTTTGCCACGTGCCCTGTCCACTTCTATTTATACACACCCATACAATTTCCACGTCTCTCACCTTCTCGATGCGGGACTCTGAAATAACTTAATTCGTTACCTCTTCCTTTGCAATTATTATTTTTCCTGTTCTGTGTTCGGGTGGGGGATATTGGTGGTAGGTTAAGGTTACTATCACGCAGGTGTTAGTTAAGAAACAAAATTAATTATCACGCACGTTCCATCACTTCTTCTATGAAAGGTTATTTTTACTTGTCTCTCTGTTTTGTCTCCTTGAATTTGGGTAAAATTAACTCCAGGAGTTAAGTTTTGAGTTTAATGCATACCATCTTTCTGGATAGAGAGATCGGATCCCTGTTTTGGTGTCTATTACTTTAGAAACTGTTTCTGACCAGAGAGATGTTTTAACACAACTACAGGAATTTCTAGTAGTTAGCAGCAGGAGGCACACTTCCCATTACTCGTGATGGTGATGATGATGATGGAGGACTTCAGGGGTCTTTTTTTAATGGACAGTAAGGGTTGAAGTTTTCTGTTGAAATAAACAATGTTTGGCCTTTCCTAAACACGATTTGGTGCAAGTTAAAAGTGTGTTTTGGAACTTCTTTCGAAATACTTTTAACTTTGTATCCAAACTGATTAAATATTAGATTTTCCAAGAATTCTTTATTCTGCTTCCAAATGTGCTTTATAACTAAGCTCAGGGTACGATGGATATCTGGATTTTCGTGTTGATAAAGTCAGGTTGAGATGAATCATACCGTGGTACATGTTGATGTAATTCTTCAAAGCTTTTATGCTGTTACTTGTTGGGTCCTCCAGGTAAAATAAAAAAGAGGATTACTTTGTAATATAATCCAAATGCTCTAGTTTGTCTGCTTATGTTTGTAACAATAAATTTTCCGAAGAATTTACTACACTGTGAAATTCTCTGCTTACCCAAAGAGCCATATGCAACTTGGTAGAACATACCTGTGATACATGTGCATGTTGCCATATGCAAAGGATGATATCTCATATCATGAATGCAAAAAGAAAGTATATGTTATGTGAGTAAAAAAGATGAAATGGTGTCCATATAAAACACACATTAACTTATAGGTAGCGATAATTTTCTACTTACTCTTTCCTATAGTCGAGGACATTCTTGCCCAAGGTAAAGAATAAAAGTAAAGAGTAATGCAAGGCAAGAAACACGTTTTTCTCTACCCCCATATTAATAATTGCTCTCTTCATTTAAGCATTCAATGAAAATGTGCTTGCTCACGTTCTTGGTCAATGCTGAGTTTCAATTCTTTATCGTACGAGAATAAATCATATGCATTCAAGTTGTATGGTTGTAGTTGTACTTAAAAACAACGAATTCCACGATATCTAAAACTACTTTTGAAATTCAAAATCAATTATTTATAATAAATACGTTATGATGTTTGTTTTGACTCATTCCATTGGCGGTATCCACCAAAAGCTATATATACTCTCGTTTCCACTTAAAATCGAAGTTTTTGACGTGGTTTTTGAACCAGGATTACGTGTATGGAGCGTGAGTCCAAATATATGCAGTATCTATGAACAAAGTTTTTATAGTGATAATGGTTCTTGTGAGAGATATAAACCTGAAATGGATGAATTTTTCTGTTGAGAGGCCCCCTAAAGCCTTACTGAATGAAGGGAAGTTGAAATGGTATTGTACCTTTTGCCCAGTGTTCCTTGCGTATGTTTTATTTTCTTCTTTGCGTGTAGTGAGTTGAAAGAAGATGCATCTAAGGATGGGGCTAACTTGGTATCCAAAAAGAGGGGAGCAGTGACATTAATTAACCTCCAACGAAAGCTCACATGTCATTGTCCCCACCCCAATGCAATTATGAACTCCAATTCCATTGTCACCTGACACTTATCTTTTGGCCACACATGCGACTATATATATTCCTGCGTTGCATGTAAGAACTTCCAAAAAAAACTTGTTCTGGTTATTACTATTTGTTCCTCTCTGGGCATGGGTAAAACATGTACAACTTGTTCTTGGGGACTGTGGATGGGAGGGGTTGGAGTACTGGTGCATGTCATGAGGAAACTACAATCCTCTTTCTCACGTTCAAAAGGGGTGAAGCATGGCCATTTTGTTGTGATTGCAACTCAAGGGTGGAAGCCTGAGAGATTCTTCATTGAATTGGGGTATTTAGATCACCCTGACTTTGTGAAGTTGTTAGAGCAAGCTGAAGAAGAGTTTGGGTTCTCTCAGGTGGGAGCACTTGCCATTCCTTGCCAACCTGATGAACTCAAGAGAATCATTGGAAGGGAAAATAATAGGAACAAGGGCATTACCTGTTGGGTTAAAGGGATTACAGTTGCATGAGATCACACTTCCCTTGTAATTTTTCTCTTCCTGTCGTTCTCACTTTCTCTGTAATAATGTTGTCGCCATATATATATATGAAATGCAGTTTGCAGTTTGCAGTTTGCAGTTTGCTAAATGAAAACACATTCTCATGCACAAAACTCAAACAAATACTGTATCTCATTGAGTTAAATTCTAGTTATGTTTAAAGTAACTTTGACTCAAAAACATTCTTAGTAATAATCGGATTACTTTTGTTTTTATCTTCTGTTTCACTTTTAATTGGACAGTTTCTCTTTAATTCCTTTTCTGCTGTTAAAATTATGTACAGAAAAGACACCGCAAACATGGTTAGAAATCTTAACTAAAAATCATATCAATTTAAAGTGTATAAATAGAATAGATATAAACTTTATATATCTACAGACGAATTTTTTAAGTTGAATTGAAGTAAAGTCCACTCCTTAAAAAACAGTTTTCATGTTTATGTTTGTCAGGTAGAAGACCTAAGAAACATTAGTGAGATTTATGTTTGTCAGGTAGAAGAAGGCCATATTACCATCTGGTTATCTTATTAGTGTTGTCTCGTTGGGAATGGACATTTTTTTTTTTAAATAAAGCTAGACATTTTGATCATGGAGTACCTACTGAATCACATGTATATTTCACAAACGAGTTCTTATGTGATGATATACAAGGAAGGACATTAATCTTGAAGAAGAAAAAAACTTGGGCAGATTGACATGGGTATTGCCAGGAGCAGATCTTCTTGAAAGTGTGAAGATGCTCATCCCTCCAAAAACTTCTAAAATTTTATGAGAATGTATAAGAATGAAATTAGATAAATTTTTGACTTTTTTAATAGAATACGTTATTCAATATTAATAAATAATAAAACATAAAATTAAATATAACAAATAATAAAAAAATTGTTAAGATTTTTTTTTCTCTTTGTTTACTTATTTTTTTTATGTTTATTTTTTATTTTTTTCACATGTTCTTTTTGTTTCTAAATAAAAAATGATAAACATAAACTTATTATTTCTGTTATATTTTTTACGTTTTATTCCATTACGAAGAAAAAAAGTAATTGTTTTTTCATCCCACTTTATACTAAAATATTAGTTTGATATTTTCATTATCTCATGAGTCTTTTATATGATAAATTTTTATAAACATAAAATAAAAAATTAATTATTATGTATTTTGTCATAATTTAATTTTATGACTTGATATTGATAGTTTACTTTTAGTCTTGAATATATTTTTTAATAAGTATAATTATGATTTTTTTTAAAATTAATGAAAGCATGAAAAAAACGCAAATTCAATTTTTTATCTATTATTAAGGATGATGTTAATGATTTAACTATTTTTCTATTAATAATAATTAAATATATAAATGTTGAGTATAATATTGAATTAGTTTTCAAAATTATTGTTCAATATATCCGTTGATCAATATTTTCCCCTAAATGAATCGTTATAACATTTTTAAATCTAGCCTTAACTTTGACTAACTTCAACTTTCCATTATTATCTATGACTTCATTTAAAATACAGATTAAACTAATATGAATTCTTTACAACCAAAAGATTACACGCTACAAATAGCTATTTCTTATTGGAGCTTCCAAACTTGCTTGTATTTCCGCTCTTTTATAAGAACGGTTGTAAACTTTATTGAATACTTAAGGCCTTGTGAATAAGTATATATAGTTGTGAAGTTATTACAAACACTAATTTTTCCCATGCTGAGAAGGAGAAAGCAAAATTGATGGCATGGTGAAGATGATAAGGCTGGTTCTTGGTTATAAACAATACAGAAATCTAATATATCTTCTTTTCTGATAAAAATTCATTTGATCTTTGTTTTGGTTGTGGGGTCGAGTCACACTAATACTTTCACAATTTTTTCTAATAGTGATCTTTCTTCTCGGTCACCTCCTTCAATTGCACTTGACACTTTAATCTTCTCTCTGAACTGTCCGGTCGGGTATCTGTTAAAGATTCTCTGACGCTTAAATCAGTATAGAGTAATATTCAATGTGTAATAAATGTCCAGAACAGACTCCTTACCTGTCACCTATAGGGTTGGGCAAAAATAACTTATCTGTATTGTACTGCAGTTAAATGTACTATATTATACTAAAAATAACTGATCCACTTTTACTAACAGTTCAATATACTATTTTATGGTTCCGTTTTTAAAAACTGAACTTATAACAATTATAGTTCAGTTAACTGTGAGAACTGTATCTACTCTTACATCTTCTCTGGTTCTAGTTCAAATGTTTCGTCTTATCAAGAAAACTTTATTTAATAATAAAATATTAATAAAAAAAATTGTTCACATAAAAATAATAATAATAAATTTTTTAAGACAATTTTTTTATCACAAAATTTATATTTTTTATCAATAAAAATAAAAAATGTAATTTATATTTTTATATTTTTTAAGTTATATATATAAATATATATATATATATATATATATATATATATATATTTATTTATTTATTTATTTATTTTGTGTTAGTGTATGATGTTATTTTTTATATATTTTTATTAATAAAATAAAATAAATAAATAAAAAATAAAATAATTTTTAATAATAAAAGAAATATAAATAAAATAGAAAATAATAAAATTAAATAATTAAAAATAAATTTATTAGACACTTATGAATAAAATAAAATAAATATTAAAATAAACTTCAATTAAAAAGAACATGTATTGTTATACTATTTAGTTTAAAAATTAGTACAATTTAGTTTAAAATTAGTATAGTTAGTAGTTCAGTTTAGTTTATATTGTAGTTTAGTTAAAATTAGTGTAGTTTACAATTTAGTTAATAGTTCAGTTAGTGCAATTTACAATTCAGTTAATAGTTCAATTCAGTTAGTGTAGTTTACAGTTCAGTTAATGTAGTTTACAATTCAGTTAATAATTCAGTTTGATAAAACAAAAAACAGTTCAGTTCAGTTTGTCTGAACTGTTTTAAAGTTCAGTTCAATTTTTAGCAGTGCAGTACAGTTCAGTTCGATTTGTCCACCCCTCTGTGGTCTGTATTTATAGTCTTCTATCATGGATCTTGGTTAGCAATTCTCTAATCATGGCCCAATTTAGGCCCATTCCTCGTAATCATGATTTGTCTTAATCATTGAGGTTAGTTCTCTTGGTTTTGTTTGTATCTTGGTACGAGCCGTCCGGCCTCTTCGACATTGTCGTCCGACCCCTACTGCATCGTTCTGGGATGAGATTCGTTTCTTGTAAGGTCTGTCCGACATTACCGTCCGGATGACTTCAAATATGGTCTTAACCTTCTATAAGGATTAATAACCGTCCGGTCCATCTGAACCTCTGGTACAATTCCTTTTGAATCTAGAGATATTTTTCTTCTTACAAAATAGTATTATTTTTGTTCATTTTGTTTACTAATATTGCATATCCTAAGTGAACATACACAAGTTGAAATGGGGAGGCTTTGCAACCTTTTTCTTTCTTAATACAGGGACAAGACAAGGATCCTTTTTCCTTGTAGATCTTTGTTCTCTAGCTGAAAAGATTCACACATCTTATTATAAATCTTGTTATAATAAGCTCTTATATATTATCTCTCACTTAAACTTTGTCGGTGACTTAACTAAGATCAGGTATATGTTGTGAAACAAACATCGAAGACTTTTGTGAGAGTTCTTCATCCAAAATCATCCCTGATAAAATAAAGAGTTGTTTTTTCAGAAGTATGAAGTGACACCGTGGATTTGGAGAAACACCTTTGGATTCCAATCCACCATGAAAGCTTAATAAAAATACCTTCATTCCCATCATGGAAAGGATTAACCAAAGACTTGATAAATAGTAAGTTATATCTATGGCTAGCAGAGTTACTCTCACCAAATATGTTCTCCAGCTTGCACGATGCAAACTATGTTATTCCACCTCTGTTTACAATGCTATTGACCAGAAGTGTTAATCCCTTGTTTGGAGAGACAAAGCTGAAGCTAGAAAAGATTCATTGTGCTTGAGTTAAAGAGTATAGCTTTACGAAAAAAGGCCATGGAAGTTAGAGTGTAAATTGCTTACTAAAGAGTTATATGCGGGTGTGAGGTGGACCCCAAAGTTTGAAAAAGTTGTTGTCAATCAAGTTTTTATGAGTATCCGTGAAACTTGGAAAGATGTTTGAATCAAGCACTTCTTGGTAAGTCTGGTAAAAGTGTTATCAGTTAATACATATAGATGCATCCAAGCTATTTGAATAACATAAATATTATATATATTTAATTTCATATTCATATCTCAAATACTTAGGTTCAAGAAAGTACAATCTTATTATATGGAAATTTCACTCGTGAAAACTTAGAGTGTGTTTATTTGAAGGAGTAGATATGAGGAAGAGAGGGTTGATAAATTTAAGGAGATTTGAGAATAAATTGTGTGTTGTTTTATTGAAGGGAATTGGAGGTAATTAAAAGTGGATCTGAAAGCAAAGTTTGTAAAAGCTTGCATAGAATTTGACCAATGTGATAGGTAAAAAAAATGTTTTAATTGATAGAAATTAAAAATTACCAAAATGTCACTAGTGGAAAAAGTAATATAAAATCATATTTATTGAAAAAAAGGAAAAATAATAAAAAAATAAATTAAAAATGTATATTTCAATTACAAATAAAAAATATGTTGGTAAAATTCGTCGAGATGAAAAACTTTGTCAGTAAACACCATGACCGGATTCATCTTCTTCCTCCTCTCTCCTTCTTTCTTTATTTTTTCGTTTTTGCAAAATTTGCCACCAATAGAGCATTATCAGCTCCTAAACAACCAATATATTTCCAAGAAGGAAAATCACATGGAACAATCACACAAAGGAGGAAGAAACCACATGCTAACGATGTTCAAAGCTTTATTCTCAATAAGTAGGAAGAAAGATGACGTTAGTGTCGATTGCATTAATGATGGTGGGTTGCAATGGTTGCGAGTTGGAGTATGGTGGGGAGTAGTGATAACGTGACTCTCGATTGGAGTGGTGATGAGGTTGTAAGTGGTGGCGAGGGATCTTTAAGAAGATGAAAAAGCTTTAAAAAAAGCTCTCAACACGTGTATATGTTGACTCTAAATACGATATTTGGATAAAAAATTTGCTGATCTTTTTACTAACAGATTATTTCGTTGATAATATGTACTTCGTTTATCGATGAGTTTTTTTATCGATAAATAAGAAAAAGACATTATTAAAAGATTTATTGACGATTTTGTCGTCAATAATAAATTTATCAGTAAAATTGATCGATAATTAAAATGTCAAAATTAATCGATAAAATTTATCGATTTAAAATTACCGATGAATTTATTTTCGTCGATAAAATTTTTCAATAATTTTATAATGAAATACACAAATATAATGAGACAGACGTTGATCAATATACTTTTTACATCGTCCTCCATTCTATTCTATTTGCACCCTCTTTAGACCAAAAATAATGATTTATTTCATTGTCCCTTAACTTAGGGTTATCAGCATTCGTTGTTGTGGCTTTAGAAATCTTGTTGAAGATTTTGAGCCCAACACATTGATACCAGAAGTCTGACTTTGGTGTCGAGCTTCTACATGTTATTGTAATTCATCTTGCATGGCTTCATCAGTAGCTTTGGTTCCATCCTCTCAAAATTTATATTTGAATAGTTGAGAAATATAACATTTAATTGACGTCTTACAGATTACGAGTAACAATGTTTATTAAATATTATTATTAAGTTTAGAAAGTTCTACTTTGAAATTTACTTCAAACCTATGTTATTTACAGACCAGCTTACCAAAGGCAGGTCGAGCACCCACATGCATGGAGCCCCACACTGCATACATTAACACCAAAACAGAACATCAACATTTTCTTTTGTTCCATTCTTGATCAATACTTTCATTTTATGTGTTCAATTCTTTAATTAATTATATTTACAAATGAACATATAATGGAGACAAAAACCTGATTTTGGTAATGGTTATGGATTGAGTGTGACATAATAATTAATATATCTGTAAGTACGGCACCTCATAAGAGTAACATGTTGCCTATGTTAGCAAAATAAGCTTTTGGTGAAGAAACTTATTCACTTCTCTCATTCAAGTAAATAAAACATTAATTCTATTTTGAGTTTTCAGCTTCAAACCTTAAATTTTATTATCTGACTTAATTTAAAGGGTCAAGGTTAAGTCCATTTTTCCAAACAGTTCCTAATTTTCGAGTTTGGATCAAAATTCTTCTTTTATACTATTGTTTGATCAAATTGGATATTTATTAATGCTGACTAAATTACACTTTAAACGATAATGATCTTATTTAAAATTAATGTAATTATCTTTAATTTTAACTTTACTTTTAGTTCAAGGTTGTCTGATTTTTTAACTGATTAAAAGGTCTTATTATACATTATCAAAACAATTATTATTTATTAAGCAATATTTTTTATCCTTATACCTTTAAAATAGATAAAACTCTTAAATAAGTCTATTTAAGTTTAGCTAACAGCCTATCCAATCTATAGTACCTGCACAGTTTACCAATCCTATCATATCTACCTCTTTTGTCTTTATTTAATATGTATTATAATGATTACATGTTTCGATTTCATTAGAATAATATCTTTACAAAATCACTCTTAAATTCCGAATTCAATCATTGTGTTTTGAAGATATGAAACCCAGCTTCTCTTGCTGCATCATGAAGTTCAATGATTCTATAGGCCATGTGAATGAGATGAAACACAAAAAAAGTTGAATTTGGAAGCGTGTTTGAAGAGAGAAACCTAGTTTGTCTTATTGCATCTGAACTTCAATCATGCAGACTCTGCTATAACCCATGTGAATATGCGAACTTGATCATGCAAGCCAGTCTCTATCCCCAGGGTATGGAGCAGGGAAGAACATGGGAACAGTTACAGGTGATTTGGACCTAAACTACTATACCTTCTAATTAAAGAATGGGACAACCGACATCCTATTTTTCCATTAGATAGGTACCCTCTCCAAGGAGACACACACACACACACTGCATGATTGTGTGTTTTACATTTACAAACTAGACCATATCATAGTTTTAATCAATCATAATTAACAATGTTAACATAACACAATCATAGTTTCTAATACCTTCATCTTATAATGGCTCTGTGATTGATACCTACTTTACAGGTGATAAGGACATCGTAGTTCAATTCATAATGGCTTATCTACGTGTTAAAGAATTCATTAAAAATATTAGAAATTATAAACGATAAATATTTACATTTATTTAATACATATTACAAAAATAAAATAATTATAAAAAAATAAAAAAAGTTTATATTTAAAAATATATATATCAAATGAATATTATCATTAAAAAAAAACCGTTAGTATCATACAATCATTTAAGGAACAATAGTACAATCTGAAGTTTTAGGTATATTTATTATACCATGTACCTGCTCTGTGTTATGGATGGTAGAAACTAGCTTCCTATATCATTGACTTTCCCTTAAAACTATAAATTACTGTTAATATGTAATAAATGGTTTCAATACGTTGTATAATCTCTTAGCATCTACTAGGTCTTGGATTGAAAAGGTCTGATAACTAGATTATTTTGTGATAAAATATATTTATGTATTTTTTCATTAGTGAAATTGTGTGTCACATATGTTATAATTAATAGTATTTGTTCTTCAAATAGGATCTTGTAATTTAGTACAAATGGATGTTGAATTTTATATTCTAATGAGAGTTTGTTGATATAGAGATTTTTCTCGTAATATAGGTCGAAGTTCATTAATACTTTAATTGAACCACATTACTTCTTGTATGATTATTTCTTTTTTCCTCACTTCTTATCTTCTATTGTTTAGTATTTATTACAAATTTTTTTGTTATCGATTTTCTTTGTATAATAAACGTTCTGCGGTGAATTTAATTGAGCTAATTCCTAACCTATATTTTAATCCCTATTTATAATTCTAAAAGGTTGAATCTAAAACATAGACCGGTAAACCAGTAAAGAAATATGTGTAGAAAAAAATATATTGAATTTTGTTTCAATAGAAGGAAAAAAAATGGAAGAATAATCATATGAAATTGTTATCTTATAATTTGTTTTTTTAAATTTGAACCAAATGAAATTTATGTAACAACTTATATGTGTAATTTAATTAAATTTTATGTTGTTATCTGTTAGAAAGTTAGAACATTACTTTTGTGTTTAAAGAACATGGAAAAACTCATCAGAAATACTTATAATAACGAAAACAAGATTATTCTATGAAATAAAAGATTTAAGGAGATTGAGACTCTACCTTTTGATTACATTTGAAGTGAGTATCTGAGACTAAGATTTTTATAATTTCAACACTCAAAATTTCATGTTAATATAAGAAAAGAAAATGTCTCTTTTACTATATAATTGTCTGGTCATATTTTAGTTTGAATGGTCCAAAAGTCAATCATGTCACAAATATGATCACACACTACATTTGAGATCGTGTGATTGTTATCAACAGATGGTCAATTTATAGAAGCATTATTACATTGTTCAATTTAAGACAAAATATGATTATTATCAATTGGATCGTAATTATGTGTGACTATACAAAGTCTATTTTGAAACCTATAAATAGATGTTTGAGGTAAAGAGGTAGGCTATGACATTTAATATGCATAAATAGCTTAAGCTACTGAATATTTATCAAAATACCTTTTGTATAATCTTTAAACATAACATACAAATGACAAGTACAAACAGTAACATAAAGACAAGCATTTTGACCACTAATAACTCGTACAATAGTAAATTGTTAACCTCGATTCCCACACCCGAAACACCTTCCAAAAAAAAAGTTATCCTAAATTTATAAATAGGTAATATTTTTTACTTTTCATAATTCAATTTAATGAGAAGGCATATACATGCATGCACGTTAAGATGTTATTACATTGATTAATTTTATCCATTTTTAATTTAGAAAATAAACTATGCCTCTTATTTTTATATTTTCATATCTCAGATACTTTAAAACTTTAAGGATTGAGTTTGAGATGTAAAACAGGAACAGAAGGATGCGACTGAATGGTTTTGGATCTTGAGACAGTGAATAAAAAATGATGACTAAAGTTTTGAGAGGAAGACATCCAACCACTATATTGAAAACCACCAAACAGATAAGATATAAATAAATAAATAAATAATGAAGAATGAGTTTTTGTTGTTTTTTCATATATATATGTTTATTAGAATATTAAAGAAAGTTAACGGAAAAAGAAGAGAAACGAAAAAGAACTAGAATTTGGACATGTGTTACACATGTAGCTGAATTGAGGATGAAATATTTTTTATATGTTTATATATATTTCTAAAGAAGTATTTCACACTATCTATTATTTTTACAATAAAACACTTCATTTTCTCAACCAATCAGTTTCTCATTAAAAAAAAATTCAAAACACCTTGATAGTAAAAGGAATAAATGAAGATGAAAACACTTGTTTTATTATATTATTGTAGACGATAATATGTTAATTAGATATGAGTTTATTAATTAGCAGCCTTTTTTTAAAATAACTATGAAATTAAATATTATGAAAAGTCACATTCTTTGGACGATAGTTTTCATAAACGAATTAAATTACACATTAAAAATAAGAAAATTAATTTTAAAAACAAGAAATATTTCTGTAATGTTATTTTTATAGTTGGAGAAATGTAAATTTAAAAAGATAAAAATAGCACTTCTTCATTCAATTAATTAAATAAAAACCCTCGGATAAAGAAATTTAAGGTGAGCAAAATATCAAAATACACATCATGATCATGAATGTAAAACTTCTCTAGAAAATAGAATAAGAAAATCTAATGGAGAGAATGTCTTAATTTTAATAGGAAAACGGTTTTAAAATTTACAAAATTAAGTTAAATAGTTTATCTAAAATTCTTAACAGTGGATAATTTTAATATCGTAAGAACTACAAAATATAAATTAAAACAGCTAATTTAAATAAATAAGCATAGTGAAGCTCTTATTATTATTTTTGTTATTGTTGCCACGCTCATGTGATTTATATTTACAATATTAATTTGTAAGTTTTATGATTAATATATATTTTTTTGTCAAAAACAAATATAAAAAAATTCATTTGTACTTATTTATAGCATGTTTAATTATTTTCTGCCATTTATAATTATTATTTTTATCAGTTGAGCTTTTATGTCTCAGTTTCAGCCATTTGAAAAAGAAAAAGAATTATAAACCCAGATCAGAAACAGATTTTTGCTTTTAAAGTTTTCAAAACTCACAATTAAAAACCATTTCAAAATGAGTTTTTCTAAACTTGGGTATTTGATTTTTTTTATCAACATTGATTTACTTTTTTGGAATTGGTTATCAAAATATTTTTCCAAAAGATGTTTGTAATATGATTAAATAAAGTTTAAGTAATAAAATAGATTATTTGTCCATCGCTATTGGGCTCTGAAATCAACAGACCAACCACGAGCCTTTTTTTTTGTCGTTTAAAATCCCTCGTCCCCTTTTTGTTCAATGTTTTCATCTTTGTTTTACGTTTTTATTTTTTATTTAATATTGACATTAATGAAAACAAATAAAATTGATAATAGATATGAATATACATGAGAATATTAATAACAAATTTAATATTTCTAAATAATAATTTGAAAATTAAATCATCCTTAATTATATTATTCTTCTCCACCAAAAACTTCTACATTCATTCTATTTCTTATTTTTTTTTAGCGGAACAATATTTCATCTCATTTCTCAATTATTTATCTTTAATAAAAAAAATTATTTTCATTTTTTTCTATTTCTGTTTTGTCTTTTTATTTATTAGACGGTACAATAGGGAAAAAAAAACTCAAAAGTATTGAGACTGGGATGCTAATTTAATTAAAAGTATAGTAGTATTAAAAAATTGAGATTGATTGGAGGCACATGTCCCCATATGGTTGAATATGTGGTTGAACTATATATATATATATATATATATATATATATATATAAAATAATAATAATAACATTAAAAATAAATTTGTATATATGTAGAAAGAAATGTCTCATTACTTGCAATACAATGCATGGTCAAAGAAACATACACACCAAAGTAGTTGACACCCAAACCCAGGATCTTACTTCATCCACAAGAGTTTTCAGTCAAAGAGAATAAACACATGCATAAAAAAGAGTCCAAAATATTTAGCTTTCTTACATAACACAATAATTATAAATTCAATTTTTTAATCACAACATACATACAATTTTCGTTTGGATTGTGCTCAAAACATAAATTGTTCTTAAATGTTTTTTTTTTTAATTTCCTTTTTATTATCATAACTTAATTATTTTTTTTCTTATTTTAGCGTGAAATAAAAGCTCATACCACAGTCTAGTAGACTAGTTATTTAAGTCGCAGTTTTTAAAAAAGTCACATTCACTTTCAATAACACTTTTTGAATTCTTTTCATGTTTCAATCTTGGTTATTTATCTATAATAACATCTAAACATTTTTGGAAAAATGCCACTATTTTGGGGAAGGAAAATGCAACTTAATTACCATGAAAATCGTGACGAGAAAGTACACGAATTATTTTTTATTTTAAATATTCAAGGTATTTAATTTGTTAATTAGCTATTATGAAAAGCCTCCACTTTGATTTCAATCAAATTAATGGAAAATAAGGGACTGTTCCAATTCATTCTACCCAAATCCCTTATGATTCGTAAGATTAAGCGTGAAATAGAAAAAAGGGAAAGAAATGAAAAAGAAAGATAGAAATAGATTAGAAAAATTGTGTTATCTAGATTAATGGAAACAAGAAAAGATATGATAATTTTCTATTAACTTAAAAGCAGAGACGGATGTATAGGCAGACTTAGTCACCATCGTCCTCTTTTTTAAAAAAAAATATAAATTATATATTTATATGTTTTATATTATATATATTAAAATAAAATTAAAATTTGGTTGAGAAGTTAAATACAATTTTTTATCAAAAAAAAGTCATTGAGTCCATCACACTTTCAAATGATTTAAAAGTTGCAACTTTTCATCTTCTTTCAACTTTCATATTTTGACAGATTTTCTTAGATAACATACTACAGACAGGTAAACAAATTCCATTTTTGTCTTATTAATAATTTTCTCCTTAATCTTCAATTCATGAATGTTTGACTAATTCTTTTAATTTATTTTTATCACTGATATATAAAGTGAGAACATAATTATGGAAAAATAATCTACAATTGATGTATATTTTAAAAGAAAATTATTGAAAGATCTTTTTCAACTATACAAATTGTGAAAAATAGACTTAGAGATGGAAGATTTAATTTTTAACTTATTGTTTGATTACCTACATCGAGAATGATTGCTGAAAAATTTGATACAGATTCTATTATTATTGATGAATTTTATGAGACATAAACAACTTAAATAAGATACAACATATTTTTATTAAACTTTATTTCCTTTCAACCTCCCTTTCTTGAATTTCTAGACCTGTCCTTAAAAAAAGTGAGTAAAAGGAAAAATAATTTATGTGAATATTTTTATACTAATTAAAAAATAATAATTTTAAATATTAATTAATGAACAATAAGTTATTTACTATTTGTAATAAATATTTTAAAATTTATTTAACCTTTTCACGTTTAAATTATACTAACTATTATGTTAATCTATTGGACACTAATTTCTTAACATTTAAACCATCATCCTAATTCCGTTAATTTCATTTACACTCAGTTAATACTTAAGGTAATTGAATACACATATTTAATTGGTAATTTCTACGTATGTTTATTAAAGCAAAAATTAAGGATAATATACAACTGAAACTTTTTACCTTAATTCTTGTTTTATAAATTTAAAATTATTAGTTGTTTCTTTAAAATGCATATCAACATCATTTGTTTTTCTTTTAAAAAAAATTTGTAATTATATGATTATTGAAGCTAAAATTAAGGTTAATATGCAGTTGAAATTTTGTATCCTACTTTTTGTTTAAAATTCTTAGTTTTTTCTTCAATATATTGCATATTGACATCAATTTTTTCTTACTTTAATAAACATAACTAACCATTAAACTCATACTTAATTATATTAACTATTAATAAAGTTGAAATAAAACTAAAAGTATTAATATTGATATTTTCTAATTGTATTAAAAACAAAATACATCAATATTCGTGTATTAAAAAATAATCATTCATCTCTTAAAAAATGAATTTTTATAATCGTAAAAAAGTAAAAATAAAAAATAAAAAAGGAAAATAATTTATAGCAATTCGATATTGAGACCATCAATGTATCATTGGTCTAATCTTTTTTAACTATTCCATCATGTAATACAAATTCCAGTCTTCCACTAAACGTGCTTTTTTCAACCCATAACAAATAAATGAAGAAAAATTCCTTTACAAATATTATGACATGCTAAGTAAATGTTATAAGGATTGAGTTTGAATTGAACAGTGATCTCGTTCTAAATGATTGGTACAATTAAGAATGATTGGTACAATTAAGAGAATGGAGGCATTGAAGACACCACTACCAATTATTTTAAGTACATATATAATTGTGCTAATTATATATTTTTCTTAAAGTTGACATGCTCACAACACAGTAGAATGAAAAACTGTTCTTAAATTATAAGAAATATCACTGACAGAATTATGGGCAGAGGGAGAGAGAGAGAGAAAAGGGTGTTATATCGATGTATGAACACAGAAGTTGAAAAATCTCACCGCGCCGACATCTAGAGGTCGTACGAACACCGTCAAGAAAACCTTGATTTGTTGCGTGGCCACGATGTTTCCGTAGCAAACGTAATCCATGACTTTTGCACTTGACATTACTTTTATTCCACCCAACCAACACCAAATTTGCCTTCACACTTTCGTTGAGTACGTTTGTAAGTAGTTACATATTAAAATATATATATATCGTAGTCACAGAGACAGCAGATTAGTCCCAAAAGGATAAAGTACTTTGGTTCTCAATTATGGTACACCACAGTCATACAAACAGCACATTAGGCCTAAACAATATTGTCTGCTTAGTTTTGGGGCTAAGAAGAAAAAGCCCCGCGTATAAAATTAGAGAACAAACCGACGCGTCAAACTTGCATTAAATGGTACGTACCTAGCTGCAGCACGCGGAAAATTAGACATGGCTCCACATGCAACCAGAGAAACTTCCTGTGTCTTTCGTGTGCTAATATTCCCATTAGATTATGCTTTATACAATCCACACACAAACATATATATATATATATACAACGGCAACTGGCACTGAAAGATCCAAAAGCTTGTTTGTTTCAACACTAACTGAATCTAGCACACAGTACTATCGTCATTGTCAATAAGCAAGAACATTGAAGAGTGAGATATAGAGTGATGGAGGTTGGAAAGAAGAAGATGCTCAAGTCTTTGATCTCAAAGGTGATGAAGGGTCTTCCGTTCTTGGCACCCAATGGAGCACGTACGAGAAGGGTTTGTTATGTGAGTGACATTGACGAGGAAAGCGAAAATGCGAGGAGGGTGCCGGAAGATGTTAAGGAAGGACATTTTGCTGTTATTGCAATTCACGGTGAAGAGAGCAAAAGGTTCGTTGTTGAGTTAGATTATTTAACTGATCCTGCTTTCTTGAAGCTGCTGGAGCAAGCCAGTGAAGAGTATGGCTTTCGACAAAAGGGTGCACTTGTAGTTCCTTGCAGCCCTCAAGAACTTCAGAAGATTATAGACAACAAACGACTCAATGTCGCTTCCTAATTAACACTCTCTGTTACACATATCTATTCATACTTTTCCCCTTTTTTTCAAACATTATTGGCAAAGCTTATTAGACATCTAATGGCTTTACCTATTGCCAATACTCTTTTTTTTTTTTTCAATGTAGCTTGAACATATGACATTGTCTGTGTGATAACTTATTCCACAAATTTTACAGAAAGGAAAATATACAATATAGTTGGTCATGTTTTACTTTTTATCAGAAGAGAGTATACAATAACGTGTATAAGTGCATTATTCATGTTACAGTGATGGACTAGCTGTCTAGTATAAATAATATGGTTCTCATCCTCTTACACGGTTGATCAGAAACATAATATGCAGAAAGAAAGTGAAGGTATATATATATATATATATATATATATATATATATATATATATATATATATATATATATATATATATATATATATATATTTTGCATAGGATAATGCTAGTCATTATATTTACAAATCAAATATATTTAACGATTTCTTAATTATGTTTTAAAATTATGTCGTTAAAAAATTATATAATGATAATTGAAAAAAAATCATGTTTCATTAACATTGTTATGACGTACTAATATACTTGAGAATTACAAACTTTAACGTAACCCAGACATGTGCGCATCTCCCCAAATATTATTATTATAGGAGAAGGAAAATGACTGGTGGATACTCCTTTGACGTAGACACTTAGGAAAAGATATATGATTATTAAAAATTACTTTTTGACATATTTTTATACTTTTTGATACATTATTTTTTGTTTTTTATTATAAAAAACATGTAAAATGAATAAATATATTATTATTTGTGTGTATTAATTAGAAATTTGAAATAGGTTGTGTAAATAGGTATAGGAAAAGAGAAAGAGGAGAGAATATTGAGAGTGAGTTTGCATGATGAATGTATCACATGCAACGGTTTCCTTTTACGCGTTTAATAAGCAAGCTATGATATTCCCCTTTTTCTCTTATCTGTTGCTCGTACGTACCCTTTGTTTCGTACACATGAAAGTTCAATATTTGAAATGCTAACAAAATTGTCATAAACAAATTTGGAGGACACCGCCCGAGAATGATTGGGAAATAGTTATCAATCATTGCATACTCAATCCATCACACAAATTACTCAAACACGTCTTTTTATATTTAAGTTACTTCTTTTCTTTTCTTCTTTTATCTTTCATACTATGTTTGTTTAGAAAAATTGATACCAAGAGATTGATTTAAGTAGACTTAAGAAGAAGAGAGAAAAAAGTGATATTGTTTAAAAAAATGGTAAAAAATGAAAAAATTTAAAAGAATAATTGTTTAATCTTTTTGAATGTTGTGATGGATTCAATAGATTAAAAAGATGTTTTAATAACTAACATTAGAAAATTGTCATTTTATCTTTAATTATAGAAGTAAGTTAAAATGTTTTGGACGTGGGGTTGAACTCCTTCACACTTTTTTTTGATAATTTTGCCAATGTTATCCACAATCTTTGTTACAATATTTATTAGTTTTCCTCCTTCAGTATATAAGGTAAGCGGGTGGGTGCATATGAGTCAATTATGTCGGTTATTATAATAAAGTCTTAAATACATAGTAAATGGAATCACTTACCTTATTTTTGTATTTATTAGTTTCGAAGTAAAACTTTTAATTAGGATTGACCTAATTATGGCCTAAAAGTCCATAAGCATGTTTTATCTGTTTTTACTTGTTAAACATATTGGATTTGTGATGATGGTCTTAACAATATAATCAACGATAAGTTAACTGCGAAAACTTTGATCGAGTGGTTAATTATGACAAAATTCATTTGGGACTAGGAAAATCTTCAATGTTTCTTTGGAAACGTTGACCGATCGAGCAATCAACTGCAGAAACATTAACTAAGTAGTCAACTACAGAAGCGTTGACCAAACAGTCATACAATACATAAAATAAAATATAATGAGTGTAAATTATATTAAAATGAAATGTAAATTATTATTTAAAATAAAAAATTTAATATGATAAAACTATATTTAAATAAAATATAATTAATAGAAACTAAGTTCTAATAGAATTCTGGATGAGTGATTAGTTTAAAAAAATTACTATTATGAGATGTGAGTTAGCATTTAAAATAAGAAAATTAAAATTGAAAAAATTATATTAAACTAAAATGAGTTTTTTTTTTAAAATTAAGTTGAAATAAAGTGTTGGTGATTACTTTAAATAGACTAAGTAATAATTTGAATAAGTGAAATTATAAGTAATAATTTGAATGAGTAAAATTATTTTAAATTGATATATGGTTGTTTAAAGTAAATATAAATTAAAATAGGGAAAATTTGTTATTCTTGTAATTTATCTTCTTTTTTCTATTTTCTTCATACAAGAATTAAAAAAATTTCAAATCCTTCAATCCTTTAAATCTGTCAATTCAAATAAGTTGATCCAAACAATCATAACATCTACATTTCTTTTCTCCTTTACACTAAATCACCCAAAAAAAAAACATAAATAATAAAAAATTACAATGAAATTTTTGGCATAAGAAAAAGAAGGAAAAGAAGATGATAATATTGGAGAAATAGTCCGTACGATGTCCCGCGTGAAGAGAAAAGGACTAAACAAATGAAAAATTTGCATTAAATGAAGTGTTTCAGTGCCAACAGGCAAACACTCCTCCACACCGTCTCTCAACAAATTCATGTTTCTTTTTCTCTTTATCTCAATCTCATCTTTTATATATATTATAAATAAAATGTTCACATTAATCATTTTCTTTTCATCACAATTCCCACATTAAAATCATGAAAATTTCCAAGCTATTTGTCAAGCTAACTAGATCTCTTTTCCCATCTCATCAAGACCAAAATAAATTCGTCATTATGATATTTAATTTTTTTTAAATTAAAAGATTTAATAACTAAACGGTTATATTCATATCCATTATATCAGTAACAAATTCTAACTAAGCATTTTATCATATTAAGTGTCTAATCATAGTTCAATTGATACTAATTATGTTTTATAATAAGTTAATTATCATTAAGCTTAATCATTATTTAAAGATGATCATTCTCTCAAATGGTCGTTCTCTTTGTTCTTGACTGTGTGAATAATTTAGTTAATAATTAGTTATATAATAATCCAGTAGAAAGAACGATTATAGCTCATAGCATTGAGAAATAAATTCCACATATTAAAATGCAATTAATGGTTTTGAGATGTTGATTAGAGATGACCAATAACTAAGGAGACCAAACTACCTCATCACCAGTCCAATTGGATTGATGCAATAAATTTTATAATTTAAATAAAATTAATTAAATTAGTTCAATTTGATTTAATTAATTGTTTGATTGACTTCAAAGGAAATCGTATTATTTATAATAAGTTTTATGTTTCTGATTTATTTATTTATAATCCAAAGCAGCCTAATAATCTGGTGAATGACAGCTCATGAAGCATCACATGGAGTTGCTTTCTTTGTCGACCATACGTCATGCTCTCATATATTGAATTGTCCATTTTTATTTATATTATATATGTAATTTCCATTTGCGTGTGAAAACCCTTTAGCTCAAGTGCTTCCAGCATTATATTACAGTGTTCTAAAATCGAACTAGAAAAAAACCAACTCTTTAAAAAAGAAAGAGAAATAATTATTTGACACACCTAAATATTTTACATTCATTTGATACTATCTTATTTTTTATTTTCTTCTTTTTTGAAAAACTACATAATCTTTACATTTTTTGAATCATTTTATCCTTATATTTTGTGTCAAATGAATGTAAAAGTGTGTCATGGTATTATTACTGAAAAAAAAACTTTCAACAACGGCTTAAACTTATACACCAACAAGACATATAATTACAACACGTTTTTTAATAACGGAAACTGTTTTCGTTTTATTTCAACAAATCATTTACAGAGAAGGGAAGGATATACAATAATGCCATTGCAACGAAAAGTATTGCCGTGGAAAAATCTTTCTCGACGTTTTCATCTTAAGTAAATTATATAATTGAAAAACTTTTATTATGATTTTTCTTAATATGTTTACATTATTTTTTTTATCAGTAAATAATAAGTGTATATATTGTGGAAAGTTATTCCCTATCACAATCAAAATAATCTCAAGAGGATAAGACTGAGCAAGTAATTCAGGAAAATTGAAAGGTCTTGGTTTTTGTTTATAACAAGAAAGGTGATATAATATTGTAAGTCTTTAAAAGATATAGAATAACTCTTCACAATTCCTTGTATTAATATTTGGTAATTCCTACGTTATATTTATATTTAACAATGCTTTTGATTAAGATATTACTATAAATAGGTTGTGTAAATGTTAAAGAAAGTTGCCAAATATCATTTACTTTCTAACAATTATTGTCTTCACATGAAAGTTTTAGTAAATAAGTTATCGATGCTCCATTTCTAGTTAGATTTAACCACTATAAAAATATAAAGAAAAAATTCATTCATTTAATTTTATCCATGGTTAATGATTCATTCGTTATTTCTCAAATTTTAATGAAACTTTTATCAATAAAGACTCACCCAACCAAATTTTAACTATTAAATATACCTTTTTTGAAAAGTTTAAAAAATATATTTTAATTTTTTTCCTACAGAAGTTTTTAAAAGTACACTTAAAAATATCATGTATATTTTTCAAAATAATATTTTTTTATGGAAGATTGTATATTCAATCATGAAAAAAATTATTAAAACACGAATTAGATTGGATTTTCGATTATATCTTTAATGGATCACAATAATTTAATAGATATTTTGATCCGATCCATTACAATCTAAATAAAATTGAACTGATCCATTTATTTGACACTACTAATTTGAACACCGTTTTCAATTAGGAGGGATGTAGTGCTACACCGTTGAAAGAAAACCTTTTTCCTTCGGAAACTAAGCTGCTTCTGTTTTAGTCTTTGGTTGTTTGGAACTAAAAAATCAGTAACTAAACTGTCATTTGCATTGATTTTGTAGTTTTATGCAAATTGCAGTGAGTGGAAATGTGGTACTTGTTGATATGGTATTTCCCTAACTAGGGCTGAAATATGTGAATCGCATATGCAAAGATATAACTTCATCTTGAATTCAAGACTTCTATCGTTAATATCCATCAATTCCAAATCAAAATTCACATCCTTGCAACACCAGCTTTGAATTGAACACCCCATTTTATTATCCTATTGGGCAAAATTATTTGTAATCACCACACACTGGAGGACTCATTCCTCTAAATGAATGAGATAACTTGCTGTCATTTTCGACAGTCAAAGCATATAACTCCCCTAGAATGTTTACTTGACGCCTAATTTAGCAAGAAATTTTTAATGGGTATGGTTGAAAGTGCAAGCTAACTCTTCATATGTATGATTCAAATAATAACATTCTGTCTAAATTACTATGTCAAGTGGTCAGTAAAGAAAGTACAAGATACAGAAGAAAACTGCCAGACTCATGCATCAAACAACGGACATTCAAACGCGCATCCCAAATTTTTAATTTTCTAGAGTAAATTTTTTCCTCCTCGTGTGAGGGATAGCAGTCCTCATTGTCTCAGCTTCACATCCAGTTCCACAGGAAAGACCTTGCCTCGGTGATTGAAGATCATGAAGTCTAGGTTGGCAGGTAAAGAGACAATCCTGCAACCAAGGAGAGAAAATCAGGTTATGGGAATCCACATAATTCCATAATATGTAATATTTGCCACTAGTACCAGTGTATAGGACTACTACACGAAGGCACAACCAGGGAAATTACAATGGTTTTCAAAAAAACTTTTCATATAAGTGCCTTTACATAATAAATAGCTAAATACCCAAGTGACAATATGATCAGGAATTTTGACGTAAGACCCTTCAAATTTATAAATGTAAATGAAATAAGTGGGTCCATATAGAGCCAAACAGTAAGTTTATTCAGGATTCCGTTAAAAAAACTTCTATTCTATATGAGCACATCTGAATTTTTTAGATAAAGTATCGGAACCTATGGAAAAATATAAAATCAAACAAGTTATTTAGCAAATAAAAAGAACTAGAAACTACGTCAATGTCTTACCAAGTATAATCTACGTGCATAAAATTCCCCTTTTCCTTTCTCATTTTTTATTAATGATGTGGATAGTGAGTATATTAGTCAAATCAAACCCCGCCACCCATAATCCAACAACAGAGTATGAATGCAGAACTTGACAGGAGTAACTTAAGTGGCCCCTAATAATGGACTCCGGTAACAGAACTGGATTAGAGTATGGAAAATAAAGCAGTGTACATTGACAAGAAAATCCCTATTTCTTGATCTGTATCAATGAAATACAAGATCAGAAGCAAAATTGAAGATACAACGATAGTGCAGATGAAATGACCCTTGTGCCAGGAACTCGAGATCCGGGCTCTCCTCTAGCTTGATGTTTCAATCAATGAAGAAATATCAACAATTATTGGGTTCATACATCCAGACCATACCTCCTAGAATCTCCATTCTAAACCATCGTGGAAGACATCCACTTCATAAAGCATGATGGAAAACAAAAGATTTGATTGGTATATAAAAAAGGAAAATCACAAGAGATTTGCATTGATTAATCATAATCCTATCAAATTATGCCTCTAACGTGAGATCAAAACACCCGAAACTAACAAATAAAATGACAGAAGCTAAAAGCAGCACCAAATGTGAGAAAGTTAAGTTAGTACAATATATCCTCTGATAAACGTTTCCAAAGGAAAAGAAAAATACAATAAATTTCTTCATAAGGTAAAATTAACTGATACACCATCTAAAAATCAACTTTTAAAAAAACTAATATGAAAGAACTTCTAGAAATAAGCATACTGACGAGCCAATTTTAGCTCATGCATAATCTTATTTCATATTTTTCTCTTTATTTCCTTATCACAGGGTGCCTATCCTAAATTTCAATCTTCCAAAACTAATAATTAAAAATTCAATTTCCCTAGAAGACCATTCACCACATCTAATCCAAACAAAAACATAGAAATAAGAGATGATATTTCACAATCAATTTCATCAATTCATATTCATCTGGTTACAGCTACATCCATCCTAGCATTAATTTTAGTTACCTGTTCTCCTCGGAGTGAGGGAGTATGGATTTAAACTTCCCGGGCACAGTGAGCGCAGCCCAGAAACAAAGCAGCAGCCCAACAAACAGCTCAATCACCACCTGCATTATTCCCAAAAAGAAAAAGTAAGATTAGATACATTACATGAAATTAAACCCTAGAGTGCAGCGTTAATAAAATTACGCTAAATGGAGGCCCTGAAAACTCCTCCTCTGTAATCTTCAACAGACCCCTGTCTGGAACAAAAATCAGATCCAATTTCAGATCCACGAGCCCTAACGCTCAAACACATAATAAAAAGTAAAACAATCATAAGAATGAATTGTAGAATACAGTGGATAGTTGAATAAGCGGCGTGAAATAGAACCAGAACACCCAAGGCACCGACGGTTAAAGCTAGACCCATTTATACGATCTTCTTCGTCTCCCTCTGCAACACCTTCAAAGGGTTTTCAATCGCCGGTCACAAACGCCAATTTCAGTTCTACCCAATCCTCGCCTACAATTACTTTATATTTTCAATTCATTTAACTACTAAAACATATTTTTATACATAATATTTATTTTTTATTACGTTTTAGAGAGATACATTTTATAATGTTTTTAAAATAATTAAAAAAGATTAAGATAATTATGAGAAGAGAAGCGGAATGTTATTAAAATAATTAAAAATATTCTCGTAAGTCCCAAAAACAGAAGTATCAAGCAACACTTAAATATATATATATATAATTTTTATGAGGGTAATATAACTTATTTTATTATTATAAATCTTTAGCTTTCTAATTTTAAGATATTATCCATACGAGTATGGATATCTTGTATCATCTCACAAATCTGAATTTTTGGTCCAACATGAACAGTTGCAAAACAACAAGAAGAATCACGGGCCACTCACAAAAACGGAGCCCAAGAGCAGCCCTCCTACTAATACAATAAACCAACCAAAAAAGAACATCCAAAGACGCCTTGTTCTGCTGTTTACGAATCTAAGTCATATTGCAAAATGTAAGACACAATAAAACAACCTCAATCTATCGTACAAAAATAAAACCAAAGGACAGGAGGCAGGTATCTAGTCCGTACATATAATGCTTCTTGGGCTCTTTTAGGTCACAATAGGCCTTTATTATAGGCCCGAAAGTAAGTCTATATTTTTAAGGCTCACGTGGCAATTTCTTTCTTCACCTCCACCTTTTCTTCATGCACCCCATAGGCATGATGAAATGGCAGGGAACCGGTGCGAGAGGCGAACCTGAAGACTTCAAACCAGTACCGCCTCCCAACCTCGACGGAGTTTTCCTTCATCAAAGAGGTCTGCTGCAAGCGCCACACTCCTAATGCGAGAACCTCACCTTGCACAGCGATTACGACTACCTAGTCGGAGCCCTCAGTGATGCCTTTATATTTGAGCAGTGAATTGCAATTGGACAACATGGACTTCACCGCCTTGTTGTGCTGCCTCTACTTCCACCGGCCAAACAGATTCAAGAGAATCGGGTGTGACGGTGAGGGCACCTCCATCGGCGGCTGCGCAAACGAGCGAAGAACATGAACATACAAAGGTGAGGTGTACACTGAGTGCAGAAATACTTTTCGAATTGTTGAATTCCAAAAAGAATTTTTTCTTTGATATGTTTCAAAATTTATTTTCAAATTTGAAAATTGTTCTAAATTACAAATTTTTAGAATATATTTTTGAAAGATATTTCAGAATGTATGTTATTTAGACTTGGCTTCCTTTGTCTGTGGACCGGTCAGTCCGGCCGGTCTGGTTGTTTACTTTGGGCTTGTTTTGTTTTGGGCTTGTTTTGTTTACAGGCTTTGCCTGTTGCGTGTTTACGTTGGTTAAATATAGTAACCAACCCTGTTGCGTATTTACGTTGGTTAAATATAGTAACCAACCCTGTTGCGTATCTACGTTGGTTAAATATAGTAACCAACCCTGTTGCTTGTTAACGTTGGTTATAAATAGTAACCAACCCCGTCTTTTCAATTACAACTTTCAATTCAATAATATTCAGTATTCATTCTCTCGCTCCACTCTCTCTCTTTTATTATTCTCTGGTTCTAAGGTTTTCTTGAAACGCCCCAAGAACCCAACAATTGGCGCCCACCGTGGGGCAAGGATTCAAGAATTCCCAAGGAGCGATGGCAACCAAGTTCGACGTAGAAAAGTTCAACGGCGCTAATGACTTCGGGCTGTGGAAGATCAAGATGGAGGCAATCTTGATACAGCAGGGATGTGTTGAAGCGTTGAAGGGTGAGTCGAAGATGAGCGATACCATGACTCAAGAAGAGAAGAAGAAGATGAGAGATAAGGCAAGGAGTGCAATCATCTTGTGCCTTGGTGATAAGGTACTGAGGGAGGTTGCGAAGGAGAAGACTGCCGCTGAAATCTGGGTAAAACTAGAGTCTCTGTACATGACGAGATCGTTGGCTCATAGGCTGTGCCTAAAGCAGCAACTTTTTTCGTTCAAGATGTCAGAATCAAGAACGATAGAGGAGCAGATTGCAGAATTCAGCAAGATAGTTGATGATCTGGAGAATATTGGAGTGAAGTTGGAGGATGAAGATAAAGCTGTCATCCTGTTGAATGCGCTTCCAAAAACCTTCGAGCATTTCAGGGATGCGTTACTCTACGGGAAAGATCAAGTGATCACGTTAGAGGAGGTTCTGACGTCAATTCGAACCAAGGAGTTCCAAAAACTCCAAGATTCGAAGACAACCGAGGAAGGAGCGTCCGGATTGATTGCGGTAAAAGGGAAAGGGAAGAAGCAGTCCGGAAAAGAGAAGAAGCTGAATCCGGACGGTACGAAGCAGGTGCGTTGCTTCAAGTGCCAGAAGATGGGTCATATCAAGAAGTTCTGCCCGGAGAAAGGAAAGGCCGGTCGGCCACAAGAAACCGCTGATGTGGCAGAGGCGTCTGAGGGATATGAGTCGGCTGGAGTGCTGGTGGCTTCGTCTGAAGATCCTCAAAGGAGCTGGGTCATGGATTCCGGCTGCTCCTATCACATGTGCCCGGTAAAGGAGTTTTTTGAGAATCTAGATCAGAAAGAGCATGGTAATGTACTGCTCGGTAATAACAAAGCTTGCCGAGTGCAAGGTGTGGGGTCGGTGAGGCTGAAGATGTTTGACAATCGTGAGATGGTGTTGCAGGCCGTCCGGTATGTGCCCGAACTAAAAAGAAATTTGATTTCTATTAGTGCATTTGATCTTGGAGGTTACACCACTAAAGTTGAAGATGGAGTAATGAGGGTTTGTTCTGGAGATTCTGTGGTTGCCAAAGGCAGAAGGAGGAACGGCTTGTACATTCTGGAGGGATCAACTGTCATTGGTCATGTCTCAGTAGCAAGTGGGACCGAGAGTACCGCCCGGTTATGGCACTTGAGGATGGGACACATCAGTGAGAAGGGTCTTGAAGAATTGGAAAAGCAAGACTTGCTTCTGGGAGACAAACTGCAGAAGCTGGATTTCTGTGACCATTGTGTCTTAGGGAAATCACACAGGATACCGTTCGGAAAAGGGAAACACTCAACCGAACGGCCCTTTGAATATGTCCATGCTGACTTATGGGGACCGGCAAGAACCTTAACTCATGGTGGAGGAGCGTATTTCTTAAGTATAATTGATGATTTCTCAAGGAGAGTGTGGATTTACGTTCTAAAGAATAAGTCCGAAACGTTTCAGAAGTTCAAAGAGTGGCACACACAGATTGAGAACCAATTGGGGTGTAGGCTGAAATGCCTAAGAACCGATAATGGGCTGGAGTTCGTTTCAGAGGAGTTTAATGGTTTTTGCAAAGAGAAAGGGATCAGGAGGCACAGAACGGTCGTTGGAACTCCTCAACAGAATGGATTGGCCGAACGGATGAACAGAACCATTCTGGAGAGGGTCCGGTGCATGTTGTTGGGATCAGGGTTGTCAAAAGCTTTTTGGGGAGAGGCTGCCAATACGGCCGTCTATTTGATCAACAGGAGTCCGTCTTCAGCTCTCAATTTTAAAACGCCAATGGAAGTGTGGAGTGGACGACCGGCTGATTATTCACACTTGAGAGTGTTTGGTTCTTTGGCGTTTGCTCATGTCAGGGGTGATAAGCTGGATTCCCGGGCGGCGAGATGTATCTTTCTTGGATACGCCGACGGAGTTAAGGGATACAGGTTATGGAGGTTAGATTCACCTTCAAAACTAATCATTAGTAGGGATGTCATTTTTGATGAAACAAGGATGGCGATGCACCCGGAAAACTCTGGAAGTGAGAAGAAGATTCTCGTGGAGGTGGAGCATACTACTAATGGAGCTGGCACGGCCGGTGGGACTGAGGAAAACCAAACGGGTGAAGGGCAAGTTGAAACCGGTCGGACGATAGCTGAGAACCGACCGGATGAATTTCGAACAGACCTTGGTGATGACACAGATGATATGTCTGGCGAGGGAAGTCATGGAAAAGCTGCTGGTGTTGATTTGAGAAACTATCAGCTTGTTCGTGACAGAGAGAGAAGGATCTCCAAGCCAACCAAACGGCTTGGAGAGGCGGATCTAATCTGCTACGCCCTGAACGCTGCTGAAGATATTAACCGATCGGATGAACCGAGAAGTTATAAGGAGGCTCTTGACAGCAGCGACCGGCATCTTTGGCAGGGTGCTATGGAAGAAGAGTTGGAGGCTTTGAAAAAGAATAACACCTGGAGACTGGTGGATCTGCCGAAGGGTAAGAAGGTCATAGGTTCGAAATGGATTTTCAAGAAAAAAGAAGCTACACCGGGCGGTGAGAAAGCGAGGTACAAAGCTAGGCTTGTTGCCAAAGGCTTTACTCAGATTGAAGGCGTAGACTATCATGAGATCTTTGCTCCAGTGGTTAAGCATTGTTCGGTCAGAGTTCTGATGGCAATAGTTGCGCATTGCAATTTGCATCTGGAACAGTTGGACGTTCGGACAGCTTTTCTGCACGGCGATTTGGAGGAAACCCTCTATATGAAGCAACCGGACGGTTTCGCTGTGGGTGATAGGGTGTGTCTGTTGCAGAAGTCACTTTATGGCTTGAAGCAAAGCCCAAGGCAGTGGCACAGGAAATTTGATGACTTTCTGATAAAGCTGAACTTCAAGCGGTGCAATTATGATGACTGTGTTTACACTCTGAACCATGGCGGTGAAATACTATATCTCTTGCTTTATGTGGATGATATCCTAATTGCTAGCAGTGACAGGGGCATGATCGGTGAGACGAAAGCAAGGTTGGCGGATGCTTTCGAAATGAAAGAGCTAGGGGAAGCAAGGCGGATTTTGGGCATAAACATTAAAAGGGATAGACCGGGCGGTAATCTTTTTCTGTCACAGGAGTGCTATTTGCAGAAGGTAATTTCAAGGTATCGGATGGCTGAATCTAAAATGGCCAACACGCCGGTCGGTCAACACTTGAAACTTACCAAGAAGCAATGCCCAAAGACCGAGGAAGAAAGAAAGAAGATGGAATCTGTTCCATTTTCAAATGGGATTGGGAGCATTATGTACGGCATGGTCTGCACAAGACCGGACGTGGCGCACGGTGTTAGTGTTCTCAGTCAGTTCATGGTTAATCCTGGACCAACACACTGGGAAGCGTTGAAGTGGATGCTCAGATATATACGGGGGTCTCTCGGTACTGGATTGTCTTTCCAGAATAACTTTCAAGGTGGAGGTTATATTGAAGGTTTTGTTGATTCCGACTTTGCCGGATGCATGGACACTAGGAAATCCCGGTCGGGATATGTGTTTACACTGTTTGGGACTGCTGTTAGCTGGAGGTCTACACTACAGTCGGTTGTGGCTTTGTCAACTACGGAAGCTGAGTACTATGCTCTTGCTGAAGGAGTTAAGGAGGCACTGTGGTTGAAAGGTTTGGTTCGGGAACTTGGTTTTGATCAGAAGACTGTATGTGTTCATTGCGACAGCCAGAGTGCTATTCATCTGGCCAATCATCAGATTTATCATTCCAGAACCAAGCATATTGACGTCAAGCTGCACTTTGTCAGAAGCATTGTTGAATCCGGTGACGTTCAAATCTGCAAAATTGCATCCGAAGAGAATCCTGCAGATATGTTAACAAAGCCGCTCGCTAAGGAGAGGTTTCTCTTACTGTTGGCCAGGATTGGGTGTCTACCGGTCGGTCACTAATTGTCTGACCGGCCGTTTCCGTGTTTTATTTTGTTTTGTTTTTGAAGCAAGTCTAGGTGGAGAATTGTTATTTAGACTTGGCTTCCTTTGTCTGTGGACCGGTCAGTCCGGCCGGTCTGGTTGTTTACTTTGGGCTTGTTTTGTTTTGGGCTTGTTTTGTTTACAGGCTTTGCCTGTTGCGTGTTTACGTTGGTTAAATATAGTAACCAACCCTGTTGCGTATTTACGTTGGTTAAATATAGTAACCAACCCTGTTGCGTATCTACGTTGGTTAAATATAGTAACCAACCCTGTTGCTTGTTAACGTTGGTTATAAATAGTAACCAACCCCGTCTTTTCAATTACAACTTTCAATTCAATAATATTCAGTATTCATTCTCTCGCTCCGCTCTCTCTCTTTTATTATTCTCTGGTTCTAAGGTTTTCTTGAAACGCCCCAAGAACCCAACAATGTATATTCCTAAATTTGAATGAAGAATAATTTAGAGTTTATGAATTTATTTACAGAGAGGGCAGAAAGAGAAATAAGATAGAATGAAAGTGGGTGGAATATTTGTTAAGTTGAAATAAACGGGGTAACGATGAGGGAAGTCAAGGTTTGCGGGATAAACAGGGATCATGTTCCTATATGCAAAACAACCCACGAGTTTCTAGTCTTTACATTTCAATGATATGGTGAAGGAAAAGAGCACACAATAATTGGAGAGAAAGAGATGATATAATAGACGTTTATTATTAGTAAAGAAAATAAAAGATTATTAGTAATTTGGTGGAAGAAAAGAAAAGGGAATGGGAAATTATGGCGCACTGACAAGTGGTTGGAGAAGATAACCTAAAAATTATGGGAGTGACGTGGAACACAGTAGAACTATGCAGTACTTTTATGAACACGCACACGTGCGTATCCACGTGGCAAGCTCTCAGTGGATTGTACAGAAAAACACGATATGATGGGTACAACCAACACACATCACACATCACACTTACATTTCAACCTTGTCAGTTCTGCACGTGTTTCCCACTAGGTCCCCCTCCTTTTTCCCTTTTTCACATTTATGTATTTTTTCTTCCATCTTTTTTCTACTCAATATAAAATTTAGTTATATACTTAAATTTCTATAAACAGGAAAATAATTGTTCCATGTAAAAATATTCATTTCATTAATAATATTACATTTCACTTTATAAAAGTTCCTTATTTTCGAACAAAATGTCAAAGCTAGATCTGAAAAGTATGAAAGCACTCAAAACTATATCAACAGGCACATCCATAGGGTTCTTAATGATTTCATACTACAAACCAAATTCTTGTGAGACAAGGCATGACATTGAGACCGCAAGAATTCAAGCTTATTTTAAAGTTTAAAATGAATATCAACGAAAATTATAATGCAAAAAAACATCAAATTGCGGCAAGAAATAGAGAAGAAGAATATAACAACACTTTTACATACGGTAAAACCACACAAATTTATCATATTTATATGGATAAAACATTCCATTCTAGGTTAAACTAAAGATTATATCTAATTATATGAATATAAACGTGATGATGTTTTTGAAAATATTTGTATAATTATAAGTTTTAATCTTTTAAAAAATAAAAACTTATAATTGACAAAAAAAAATTCAAAATTGTCACCACATCATGATAGATTTCGATTATTTAAATAACTTACGTTTGTATTAATATAGGTTTCTATTTTTTAAAGAACTGAAAATTATAATGGAAGAAATATTTTTAAAATATAAACTTTAATTCTTTAAATAACTGATGTCTATATCAATATAGGTTTTCTAGTTGTACAAATATTTAAAAAAATGTCATTACAATTTGAAAGAATTTATTTTTTTCTTGAATATTAGAAGTTATTAAAGTTTAAAATTATGTAAATATATAAAAAATTGTCATCACATTTTTGAAAGAATTTATTTTTTCTTGAATATTAGAAGTTATTGAAGTTTATAATTATGTAAATATTTTAAAAAATGTTATAGACTTCAATTATTTAAAGAATTAAAATATATAACAATATAAATTTAAGTAGTTGTGTAAATAATTTTAAAAATATCTTCGTATTTAAAAAAAAAACGAAATTTATTAAGTAAAATTAAATCACTTTTTTTTATTAGTGATACCTAAAATTACCTATCCTATTTTCAAAAACAAAGTTACCTGTTCTAAAATTACATTTTGAAAATCTATAAAGAATTAATCATTGTAGAGATAGATGGTTTGACGTGTGATTTTAATAAGCTTTAATTATATATATTTGTGTGAGAGAAAAGAGACAAAAAAAATTCCTTTAATTTTATTTTAAAAAATTTCATGTGTATCTGCAGTGAATTTTGCATGTAGAGAGATGTATATAGGGTACATGGAAGCACTTATAATTCATTTTTTAATATATATATATATGATAGGATTCCATTTTGAGTACACTTGGGTGTTTGAACACTTAGAAATCATTTAAAACCTGAATTATTTTCAACAAATACAAAAAAGGGTCGTTGAAATTTGAATAGGGAATCTAATTTTTAGAAAGCTGTTATCCAAAAGAGGTACAGATCAAATGGACAATGAATTTAAAAAGGGTCAGTCACGGAAAAGCATCAAACAAACACACGTTCGGAATGTGTACGTCCCATATCCTATATTTAATTTTATTTATAAATATGATGATATAACTCAAATCTTGTTTATAGTGAATAATCTAAGTATCTAAAATATTATATAAAAAAAATCTATAAATCTAATGTTTATAAATTTATTATTGTAAGTAATGTTAATTATATATATATATATATATATATATATATATATGTGTGTGTGTGTGTGTAATATTTTTCTAACTAATTATTCATAAAAAAATAAAAAATTGATTTCAACAAGTAAATAAAACCTTGTTTACACCCAATGATGTCATGCAAGAGTTTGATAGCAAGATCATGATAGGAGGTTTAAATTAGTAAATTCTAGCCTTTTTCAAGTGCAAAGTATATAAAAATTGACATTGTTTACCTGACAAATGATGGAATAAGATGCTGTAGAATAATTCTTTGACTTTTGTTTTGGGGCAAAAATAACTTATTACTATTCTACTATAGTTAACTTTTGGGGCAAAAATAACTTATTAGTATTCTACTATAGTTAACTGTATTGTACTATATTGTACTAAAAATAACTGGTTCACTTTTATTAAAAATTCAAAATTTATTACACTATTTTATGGTTCAATTTTTAAAAACTGAACTTATAACAGTTTCAGTTCAGTTAAATGTGAGAACTGTATCTATCATTACATTTTCTCTATTTCTCATTCAACTGTTTCGTCTTGTCAATAAAACATTATTTAATAGTAAAATATTAATAAAAGAAACTGTTAACATAAAAAAATAATAATTAATTTTTTAAGACAATTTTTTTATCACAAATTTTTATATTTTTTTATCAATAAACATATATTACTTTTTAAATAATATTATTTTAAGTAATAAAAGTAAAATATATTTTTTTAAAATTTAATTTTATTAAATGATTGAGTAATAGAAATCATAAAAAAGAAAAGACTATATAAAAATATACTTTAAATATATTATATGTGTGTCAATAAATTTAAAAAAATTACTTTTGGGCCCAGTATTCATGACAATATGACAATAGATTTAACTTGTTTTATCTCTATGGTTGTTTTGCATAACGTAATTGATGTGTCAAAACTTGAAAAAAATAGAATTTATTATAAAAAATCATCATTTAAGTAACTTATCGTCTTTTTTTAGAATTAAGAAAAATTTTACTCATGAAATTTTGATCAAAATGTTACTTTTTATAGAATTAAAAAATAAAATAATTTCCATACACATATAATAATAAAAGAAATATAAATAAAATAAATAATAATAATATGAAATAATTAAAAAATTAATTTGTAAGACACTTATTAATAAAATAAAATAAATATTAAAATAAATTTCAATTAAAAAAAATTATGTATGATTATACTATTCATTTTAAAAACTAGTACAATTCAGTTTAGTGCAGTTTGATAAAATAAAAAACAGTTCAATTCAGTTTATCTGAACTGTATTACAGTTCAGTTTAGACAAATTAATTTTAATTCAATCCAAATTTTAGTAGTATAATGTAATTCTATTTATCCACCCCTAATCTTCATTTATATAGTTTATGTGAACACCCTATTACATGATTGTGTTAAGATGACGTAAAATTGTTATATCACTTTCTTTGAGAGTCAACTATGAATTGTCCATTCTATAATTATGTCAATAGGCTTTATACTATTTCATTAATTACTTCCAGTTGCATATTTGGAGGGGAAGAAGGAAAATACATGATAGGAAAGAAAAGAGACCCAAAATTCTTTTAGATCCATTTAATATTATCTTACCAAATTAACTTTTAAAATCAATTTTTGAAATAAGGTTTGCTTTATGAAAATCAGGTTTTTATAACATAATAATAAGTAAACCTCTAACACTATTTAAGTCTGGATAATATATTTATAAAAAATAAAATTTGTATTTGAAAAAAAAAAGTGAAAAATATTATGAAATAGATGTAAAAGAATTTTGGATTGAAGAATAAAATATTCTTTATTATAATTTGGTGCAAAGAGAGGAAAAAGAGTGAGTAGAGATGTGGGACCTGAAGGATGTAAAAGGAGAGAGCCCACAGTGCAGGAAAAGAGAAGTGAGGGTGCACGAGAGTGAGGGTCAGACTGAGGGCCAGAGGAGCACCTTGGCTGCTACCCACATTACGATTCTTGCTGTCTCCTCTTATGACCCCACTCCCTTCACTAATCCCCATCCACCCTACTATCCTACCTATTCCTATTCCTACCCCTACTCTGTCACACCATGCAAACAAGGTTTTCTTCTGGTAAAAGTATCAAGTAATGGAGAGGTAAAATACCATGGTATCATTGCTTTTGTGTCTCAGTGAGGTAAAATAGTATTTGGTGTTCTGAGGGACCCAGCTTCAACTTCATATTGATGGACATGAATGTAATGTAACACATGTTTGAGTTGGTCCTAGGTAAGGTTAATCATATTCCTCACTAGCTTCAGAGTCGTGGAGGAGTAGGTGCTCAGCCATAATAAACCTAGCTAGATACTTTTCTCCCCTCCAACTCTTACTTCCTGGCTTCAAAACTTTGCAACAGATTTTTATGGGGGAAACTTCCTTGAAATTTCAGAGTGGAACAGAAATTCTCTTTTCGATAAAAGGAAAAGAAAAAATGGCTAAGCTAATGATTTGAGAAAGCAACCAGACGTAAAGTTTGTTTCATGCTGAGTCATATTTTCACCTACGTAAAATGGTATTGATAACTTTCTTGCCGTGACTTCTCGGAGTTTTATTTGTTGCCCGGATCGAAACATTTAAGCACAGACGACGGTGTGGGATTTGAGGACACAGAATATTATAGAAAAAGTGGAAAGTTAAAAAAGGGAATGGCGATGGAACCGAGGAAAAATAAAATTAAATTGAGGCTTGATCTTGTCTGATGTTTCCTTAGCACGAGGACCATTGTCTGAAAATTGACTAATCATGCATATTGGATTTTGAAGGTGTGAGTTGCATGATAATTGATGCATAAACAACTCATACATACATGCTCTACTGTTCTAAACTCTTCTTCAGTAACCACACAAGAATCAAACGGTTTTTAACTTGTGTTCTTCTTTTCACATCGTTTGTAAGCAGGGCCAGGTGAAGGAAACTAAATTTGGATACCTCAATTTCTTCCTATTAAATAAAGACAACTAATATATTTCTGCATACACGTGCAATGGTTTCACCGCAAATTGAAGTTGAGACAAACATCATGCTAAGTTAGTTTCCAATTAGTATCTTCCGTGAGAACTATGCATCAAAGAAGCAAAAGTTAGGAACAGTGATTGATTACACTGGTTTGGCACTCACCTACCATCTGAGATCTCTGATTATATATGGTAAAGTTTGTTTATAAAATCTGGGCAGATGAAATATAAAGACATGGTTCTATGCAAACAAAGAAATCAACAGTTGAATCCGATGTCCTGGATCATTATAACAATCAGTGAAAGCCCTTTTTTCCTCATTTGAAACTGAAAAAGATAAAACAAATTACTCTCAAGGAGAAAGATGGGGATGAATAGCGACTTAAGCTCCCAATGAGCTAACTAAACCTCCAACATTGTAACATATGTGCAAGTTTGAGAGCGTCTTGACACGTGAAAAAGAAGATCTACTCAATAGTAGTTGAGAAAGTTGAAACAGATCTAATCTCTTTCACATGTTAGCTGGACGTAATTACACAGAATGCAATAATAATCCTATTAGAAAAAGTAACAATTTGCAGTGTGACATGGTAGTAATATAGTACCCTCTTTATGTTACAATGATAGAGAAAGGGATGGATGATACTGTGGCAGGCCTTGGTATTATTATGTCTCACCACGCTCATGCCAACACAAAAGCATGGCGATGCAGCGGCGAAGAATGTAGAATTTGGCACGCTGCTTCTTGACTAAGTGACTGCACTTTTGGCCAAAAGACTTGCAAGGATCACAAGCTTCTTGCTGCTGCTGCTGCTGCTGCTGCAGCTGAATATTTTGGCTTGTGTTGCTTTCCTTCACTGCCATGAATGATTTTGTTCTGGCAAGTAGTGTACTGATCCTGATTTGGCACCATAAAGCAGTAAATATAGTGGTGGAAACATGGTAGCTAAGGTTTCCACTAGGTATTTATATAGCAGAGTAGACATGTATTTGGGCAAGATGGGAAGCTAGTAATTCTTGGTCTTCTAGATCAAGTATGGACTGTTACTATTACAAAACCACCAGTTGTCAGAAGCGTATGAAAATAGAATGGGCCAAGGTTGCTACATATTTTACCCTCCTAGGTACTAATTCCTCCTCCAATCTCAATGCTTTTATGGTTTTTAGAGAGGGATAAAGTTAAAAGGAACAGAAATCAACTAACTGATTTACTCTCATGCACAACTTTCTTAACTTATTCTTTATAAATATACTAGATAAGATACAAAACATAATAACCTTATATTAGATTTGTGGGATTAAAAGCTAATGTTGGATTGAGTAGTTAGTACTAACACACTTGCCCACTGGGAAGGACACAAGCACTGGTCCAGGCTTTGTGTATGCCTCATATATGCAATAAGACAGACAGAGGTAGCGGAAACGACCCATCTATAGTGCCTGTGAGGTCCCTAAGGATTGTTTTTTGTTCTTAAAATGTTGTGGATGTAAGCATAATAGAGGTTATCTTTTCTTCTTGTTTCAATGTTGTTTGGGGAAATTGTGACATGAAATTTCCTTCATCAAGCATACATATGTAATGTCCGGGTCATTGCTCACACTTGCTACATCATGTCTAAGGCGTGCACAACTATTCACATTTTGGAATTTCCAGATTCCTTTCTTTTTCTTCTATTCATTTTCTACTGCCAGGAGAACATAAAGTGAAAAGGGTGCAACTTCGATTTTTTATGAACTTAATTATAGCTTCATTTGGGTCACCGTGTTCCTTTACGTGCCTGCAGTGTACCCTTAAAATGATATCATAAAGCAAAATTTGAAGGGATTGGTGAATGTTGACAGCTTTGTACCCAAGAACTTAGCATCCCATTTACTATTTTTGCTAAAGAGATTATGAGAATGGAATTAGACAATAAAGTTAGATGTTTGGTTTTATTTCGTGACGTCAACATTTAATTAAACAGAGGTCCATTTCACGGGACCTATCTTGTGTTAAGCCTGTCTTTGATCACTTTTTTGTGTTTCAAGATACCTTTTCTATGAGAGGTCTTCATCTAACGTAATCTAACTGGATTAAACTTTATGATCACCCTCATTCTTTGAAAAAGATTCATACGTTTCCGTTTTAAGGATGTAACAGAAGTCCTAGTTCTGGAGAAAGATACAACAAAATAGACCAAGTAGTCCTATTTGCAAACCCACTCGTTCATTTCCTTCCACATGTTTCATTTTGTCGTTTAAGTGTCGCTAATGTGTCACTCACATGTCGTTTACCATATCGAATTAATCCGTTTGTTTTGTAAAGGAAGAAATATCTCATAGTTTTCAATAAAAAAAAAGGTGCTCTTTCTAATGCATGTGTGTGGTTCTGATTAATTCACGTACATATGTCAATGAATCAAAATCAGTCTTATTAAAAGCAACTTTTCCAGGCTCTAAATCAATAACGCCCTTAATAATTAATTCGTGTTGTTCTGCATGTGCTTATATCATTTCTCAGTAACTGGCAAATTACTTTTATAAAACATACTTTTTTTTTTTCTTCTGAAGCTTGCTTTTCTTATGACAGCAACAAAATTTAAACTTAAAATCTCATATAAACTACTTAGCCCCACCAGAAGAAGTGGCGTGTAAAAATCTAGTTAATATAAGGTTTTTTTTTGGAATCCAAGTGTGAGTGAAAGTTTAACGTTAGATAGAACATTATATAAAAATTAAAGACTAAATGGTTGATTAGACTTATATTTTTTTGGTATTTGTATTTTTTGGATGAACCTTCTTTTAGATGTATTTAGGTAGAAGCATAAATCTAGTAGTAAAACTTCTAAACCCTACCATATATATTTGTAGAGGTTCAATTAATACGGATTGAAAAGATCTGTAGCAACATATCTCATTTTCTTATAAAATTTGCAAAAGCAAACTTTTCTTATACCAAAAGGCAATTAGGTTTTTAGAGCACTTGTTCTTTAGAACAATTAATCAATTTATTCACAAGAAGTTTTTATTCATAATTAACTTTTTGAATTGATTTCTATAGCAATTTTTTTTTTCTTAATTATGTAACTCCTATCATGTTTACAAGCCATTAGGATATGCTTGAACAAATTTCTATACAAAAACTTCAAAGAGAAAAAGGAATAAAATGAACTTCTGCATAACTGAAAATTATCGTTTTGTTAAGTTAACTTCTTTTAAAATAATTAAAAATATTCTACAAATCAACATGCATACAAACAGAATTTAATTTATGAAAAAGTTAATTCGAATTATCGTTTTCATACTTTCTTTTCTTTTAAAATCCTTTACGAAGAAATTTGTTTAAGTAGACTCTTAACCATAAATTGATTTGTATAAATGAATTTAAAGACAGATATATCGATTATCTAAATTGTCTGTTAACTTCTTTTTCTCATAATTTATACTGAAATGGTTGATATGATACAGCTTATATTGGTGTCATTATGAGCTCCCTCTCCTGTGTAAAAAGATACAGCTTAGTTCGTTCCAGTGCAATCAATATAGATATATCTCTTCATTTATAAGCAAATAAAAAAATCCAATGTGATTCCACCTATATATTACAGCAGTTTAAATCAAAATATGTTTTTCTTTACGTTGGCATTGATTTGGCTTCTCAATTTTTACAAACTGCACAAGCTTTTTTAGTTCTTCAATTTTCTTCAATCCCAAATAGGTACCCGGTTCATCCTCAATTAACACAATGTCAGCTTTCTCTTCAAAGAGCTTGATCTAGTCATTGCCTTTGCACTTGGCCAGAAAAAAAATGTCACAGAGAAGTAAGATGAACTGCATATTCTTGGTGTCTACTTGTCTATATAAGCAAGTCTGTGTATGAGTCAAGTCCTTGACTTTCAAGACACTCCTTGAGCTTGGACAATGCTCGGCTCTCCAACTGTCGGACTCTTTCCTTGGTCAAACCAAAAACCTTGCCAATATCTGACAACGTTTTTTCCTTGCCATCTTCAATACCAAATCTTAGCCTGATTATGCTCTTTTCTTTAGGGCTTAACATATTTAGGAGGTTGTGCACATGCCTCCTCATTAGCTGTTTTGAAACACACACATCTGGGATCTCAATTGCTGAGTCTGCAGTAATCTCCTGCAATCGTAATAAAATCGGGATCAATAACGGAAGAGGGCTTATTCTAACCATAACCAATCCTCCAACATTAGGATACCAACTTAACTGAAGAGATTATGTAATATTCCCAACCAAGGCCAAAAATAACTACCACTTCAATCAATACAAGGGATTTTAGACTGTCAGTGGTCTCCGAGTCAACAAAGCCATATATAGTGGAAGATTAACTTAATATGGAACAAAATAGAGTTTAGTGACAAGAGTCCAGTCATTATTTCCGACGTACTCACTCCATTCCTAAATATACGACATTTTTTTAGATTTTTGTCCCTTTCTCACATTCTCCTTTACATTAATTAATTTTAACGAAAATATTCTTCATTATTTTAGTCCATAAATAATAATGTCATTGTCTCTTTCTATCTCCTATAAATATCAGAGAATTACGAGTTCTGTTTTGAAAATTAAAACTTCACTACTGTTATTTTCTATTCACACATTAATTATTTAAGGGTAATTGGAAAAATTACAATTATGAACAAATTTAATGTTACTAACTAAATTAAGCAACTTTTTAAATATATGTTAATCAGTTAAAAGAATATAGAACTTTTATTTTCCCTGTTTTTAAATTTTGGATCTAATAAATCATATCACAGGAGAAAAACAAATTTACTTAAAGGCCTTACCTGGAAAGTTGTCTCTTGGTCCGCCCACACAGCTTGCTGCATGGAAATTGGATTTCTTGAAGCAAATAGTAAAGTTTCCAACTTGTCTACTGTAATTCCCACCCTTCTTGCTAATTCTTCTTTGGATGGGTTAATGTTTCCCTCCTGAATGAATAATTTCTTTGCTTCTATGACCTTGCCCAAAAGTCTATATAAATTCTCCTGATCAAACAATCATTCCATGTTGTGTAAATAGAGTTGTTGCTTGTTACACAGGCGATATATTATTAAAAAGTTAATGCAGAAGTAACAGTTATTTGTTATTAGTCAACATGCAACAATTTAAATAATAACGACTCTGCAGAAGGAGTTAGGTTAAATTTGGCTAACTAGATTATAAAGAAATATACACATTGTTTTTACCGGTATACGGATAGTCCTGGAATGCAGAAATATCGCCTTCCTTATTGAATGCCTTATCCACCAGTATGCGTAAGTACCAAATCGGCAACCAGCTCCTGGTTTAAATTTGTCAATGCTCTTCATAAGACCCGTACTTCCCTCCTATAATGTCACCAGGAAAGGAATGCCAAGATGTAGTGGCTAATTATGTATTAAGATAATGATTGCAACATTTTTCAAAAGAAATAAAAGATATCCTTTAGCCAAATCAATTTTTTCCAGATATTTATCTTATGGTTTTTCTGTTCAACATAATGTCAAGCCATACAGGAAAAACAGAGTATTAAGAATTAACAATAACTATGCAACAGTCCAGACATAAAAACTTTGATAGTGGGGAATGGTGACTTTTAATTTCTTAGAGGCTATACCTGAAATAAGTCCTGAAGGCTGAGACCACGTCCCTGATAATGTTTAGCAATGTGAACTACCATGCGCATATTGCCATGAAACAGCTTTTCTTTGCTTCTGTTAACACAATGAAGCTGTGTCTGCAGGGCACAACAACTAAGGCCCAAGACATCAGCCCATTCAGCTAAAGTTGGTTCCCGTCTTAACTGAGATTGAAGCCTGATCTTTACTTCTTCCAATCTTGAGAAATCCTGTTATACATTCTACGTTATGGAAAAAGAACCTTCATAGAACATACCGTGCATTTAAAAAAGATATGGAGTTTTGAGTGACACCTGAAGCTGAGTAATCAATTGAGACTCTTCTTCACGGGTCAAAAGTTGCCTCGATTCAGAACCCGACAAGAACATGCGCAGGGGGTCATTTTGATCAAATCCTTCATTTAATTTCTTTTCTAAACGTAACTTTCTCTGTAAAAAAGATTTTCTGTCAAGGTAACTTTCTTCATCAAGAAGATTTGACTTTGATGCTTTTCTCTGTTTAGATCGTCTTTCTGTAATCCGTGTTGATCTCACAATTTTATTCCTTTTCAGTGAAGAGTCAGCCAAACTTGTGGAGGCCAAACTGAATGACATACTTTGGCCATTATTCTCAAAAGCAAATTATCCTATAAACAGAATAAACAAATTGAGGATGTCAATGACAACGAGAAAGATAAAACTAACCCAAAAGAAAGTGGATCATCATCATCATCAACTTCAACTGATAAAGCCGCTTGCTTTGAGGCTGACAAAGCTTGCTGAGCAAGAGAAACCGCATTCCTTGGCAGACCATCTGCAGGCCTCTCTGAATCGTTGTCAACAGGCTGAAGAGTCAAAGAAGCAGCAATTTCCCTAGTAGGATAACAAGTCAGTCTGCAATAGGTACATGCACCCTTTAAGAAGACAACCTTGGACATACAAAAACTTAGCAATTACAACAGATGAAGTTAACATGAGGTTGAAATTCAATTTATTTTACAAGTTCTGTAAATGAGACCGGAGATGCAACTGGTGAACAAAATCATGCACTAACTGATCAGGATTGCCTGTATTGCATTTCTCTTGAACTGAGGACATATCCATCTGCCTTGTATTTAATGTTGCCTTCAGTAAAAGCAAAGGGGTAATGAATTAGTTGTTAACATGAACAAAAAAAGGGATCATTACATCCAACAAAATTAAAAGCCACTCTAAGAAAACAAGTAAAGACTATGAAGCACATAAATGATACTTGTATCACATATATAAAACACATCCATTAAGGTAATATGATAATTCCAAAAATATACAGAATTTGATGTGTAAGATACATCTATATGCACAAAAATTCATAAAACATAATAAATATATAATAGCAATTCCACAAGTCCAAATTAAGAATATAACATACTGGTTGGATAATATTGAAAGCAAACTAAAATTATAATATATATATGTATGCAAATATCTTCTTACAGGGCTGTTTACTGAGGTTAAGTTTAAAATTTATTTTCAAAGAATTATAAGTCATACATCATTTCCTACAGCTTACAAATAGAAATAATATGATTTGTTGAGATCATCCACAAAGAGAAAGCTTTTATTTTATGCTCAACAAGGGTCAATGCTTCCATGTTTCTATAGTATAAATGCTTCTATATCTTATATGTGGCTATATTAGATTTTCCTAACTTTTTTTAAGGCATGAATACTTCAGGAATCGATAATATATCCAAGAATATTGATATTAGATAAATACCGAACATGGACGTTTAAAGCATATAAAGTGTTAGCATTTTATAAAACAGTGTTAGCATTTTATAAAACACTCTTATCATTAGTCTGTTTATATAAATTTCTCTAGAAGACTTTTTATGAGAAGAAAATAAAGAAAAAATGCAAAAAGAATCTCAAGTTAAAATTAATTTATAGTGTTAGCATTTTATAAAACACTCTTATTATTAGTCTGTTTATATAAATATCTCTAAAAGAATTTTTAGGAGAAGAAAATAAAGAAAAAATGCAAAAAGAATCTCAAGTTACAATTAATTTATACATACGCCAATCTTTTAAATTCTTTTTATATTAATCCTCTAAAAGGTTTATATTTTAACTTGTACACTAGTTTATTTTAGCTTACAGAGAAACTTTTTTTCATTTCTATTATTTTTTCTTACTTTCTTCTATAAACTATAAACAAGCCCAAGAATGAAGAAACTGGTATATATATAAAAATAAAAAATAAAAATGAACCTCCTTATTATACGCGTGCAGTAGGGGCCTATACTCCTCACGCTGTTCTTGTAAGAGAACAGAAGTAGGAAAATGCCGAGCTGTAGAAGTAGAAGACCAGGATGCAACTGCTGGAGCAGCTTGTTCATGAAGCATCATAACTGCACACAGTTTTCAACTCGATAAAATTCCACAAGAACGAGAAAATTACTTAGCAAGCATAATACCCCTAAAACCCTCAATTTAAACTATCTCAACAAACAGCTTCCGGGGAAATAATTTGAAAAACAGAAGCATTTGTGAAATGAATACTAAGGGAAACAAAATCATTCAATTTTCAATTGAAAGAAGGTTACCTGAAGGCGAAGAAGATGAAGGAAACGGTGCAGAGGAAGAGAACATGGTCTTAGACACACTCAATTACTTTCTTCTCTTCTCCCTTTGTATGAACTGTGTCTCCAATTTCCAGTTTCTATGGAGGAATTGCAACTGCAATAGATAATGTTCACATAATTAAAATATCTCTGGAGAGAAAAAAAAAAAAGTAAGAAGCTTAAGGCCTTTTTTATTTTCTAGTTTTCTGTTTATGTCATCAAGTGTAACCCTATTGCTACTGCTATTATTCCTCACCTCAAGTTTCAGTCTGGGCAATCTCACGAAGGAATTACCTTTTTTTTTAACAAAATAAAAAAGACACCCACAGTTTCAGCCTTACTTGAAGCCCAACTTTTTATTCCAGAAGGGCTTTTACTTCCTGCACCTCCACAATATTTTTTGCACACCTTATCAAAATTTCAAAATAATCATTTCCTGCTCCATCTTTAACCATCATAATCACCTTCCTCCATCATCACTGCACCTTCATTATTCTTCAACTTAAAATTATGAGAAATATTACCAGATGTAATATGAAGTGCTACAAAAAAAAGATGTAGGTATTCTTTCATTCATGTATTGTAACCGTTCTTTGTCATTAATATTTCATTTCACTCATTTTTACTCCCAACGATACTCAAATAAATAGCAAGCTCTTCTTATCGGCTAATAAGCTTTTTGAAATGCATATTAATTGTCGGTCCTTTTATTACTCGTGTTTAATGTAAAATCATTTCGGCATGTTTAATAATGAATAATTTCATTATCTCAGAAAATATAACTAATCTATTTAAGTTTCGTGTAAATGAAATTTTCATAAAATAATTAAAAAAAAAAGTAAATTAAACTTATCTCATAGTATAAGCTTAATTTTAAAAAAAAAGTAAATTAAACATTTTAGAAATTAAAAAAAAAAAGTAAATTAAAAAAATATTAAAAATATTTAAATTTATCATGAACTTTATAATTAATTAAGTCATTAATTTATATATCTCTAACTTTCGAAGAAATTAAACAATATAACTTTTAGAGAAATGAATTGTATAAGTTTATTTTAGCCATTTTTAAGCGGCTCCATACATTTGATTTTAATTTCTTTTTTTAGTGTTTATGAAAAAAATTATTCAAATAGAGTCTCAAGTTATCAATCCAAGAGTAGGAAGTTATTCACCTTTCAGCTCTTAATTACCAAGAATGTCTATAAACATGTCTAATGTTGGATAGAAAAATTACTATCTCTTGCTTTTAAAGTGATTTTTTAACATAGATAATTTATTTCAAAATCAACTTAGCAAACACTTTCGCAAGCCTAAGCAAGATGGAAACATTTGTATAAGGCAACCATTCATCGTATCAACTTTAATGTATAATCGTTTATGTATAAAGTTTAGTTTCTTAGCCAAAGCATCTGAAATGTCACTGGAATGAAACTGCGTGAAGTGAGCAGACCCAAATTTATGATTATAATTAATAGAAGAGGTAAATGAAATTAATCATAAAAAATAAGCAGCTAAAACATGGGGATATAAATTCATTCCTGAACAAGGAAAATTGTACAGGTTCAAAATGGTGCGTGCTCACAGGCTCAGCTAAGACTCTAATGCTTGCTGCCAAAGCTCCACCACCTTTTCTTCTTTCTAGATTCATTTGATGGTATATCTGGATCACCATGGAAAATCATACACAGGATTAGCCAACCAATAATAACCAAAAATTTTAACAAATAAGTAAACATCCAAAACGAGGGTATAAATTGGAATTTTAATATGCAGAGTTCAAATCCTACAAACTATCAACACAACCAAGTGTGTGTTTGTTGAAAAGTTTCTCCAAATATGTCATCAATAATATATACATATATCCAACCTTAAATTTTATTAAGGTTGTCAGAGTAATTTTTTTCAAACACAAAGAAGCTTCATGTACCAAGCATCTATTATAACAAACTCCAATCAAGTGTTCAAATAATTTCGAAGTTTGTTTGAGAAATGCAAAATATGTAAAATACCTCCTTGGGGATAAATGGAGTTGTAGTGCACCTCAGCCCAGAAACTCAGGAAAATCACTGCAACAAAACAGACAAATTAGCCAAGTTGTTCATATGATGAAACTGAAACAACTATCTTAAAATAATTCATTTGAAACGATTATCTTTAAGATTTCCAACACAATAGAAACGGATAAAATTATAGAATTTTGGTAAAAGCATGCACAAAATTCCTTTGAAAGGGAAAAAAGGATGAAGTTAAATTATGATCAAGGTTCAGAAAGATTCAAGAAATAATGTGAGGTGAACAAACTAAAGGAAGAAAAAGAAAAGTATCAAAAAGATGAGAGCGAAGAATCAATATTAAGAAAAAAAAAAAAAGAGTTAAAGGAGAATCCTTTCCCCAGACTCATCATAACGAAAACCAACCTCCTTTTGGGTTCTCAAAATGAGGAAGTATCTCTATGCAACAGGTGTCCTTGAAAGAAGTCATCACAAAAATTCTCACACCATACTGGAGGGAAAAGAAAAAAGAAAATCAAATATATTAATACAACTAAAATGGCATATAATTTTCATAGCAATTCCAAATATTACTGTAAACTTTGCAATGACAATGTCTACAGAAACAAAATGTAATTGATGGAAAATTAAAAATGGCGAGAAGATTAACAAACTCTACCAGACAATGTCTCAAATGATATACCTAGTAATATGAAAGGGTATGACAGTTTATACTATAAGAACATCCGACAAATGATTCATTTTATAAGCAGATACAGTAGCTAGGTTATCCATAACCAAATCCAATCATCTACTCTAAAGAAATATTAAAAATGATGACTAACAAAATAATTGTAAAGCATAACCATCAATACATTATTTCTATTTGTTTTGACAAAACATTTTGTCTTTGTGCAGAGAATTGAATAATAACCGGACCAGAGAAGTGCGACAGAAAAGTATACATGGAAGAGTAATAGGTTGCGGCAGTCATACCGAATCTGCAGCTGCTTGGAGAGTAACATGATCACCCCATTCGCCACTCCTAGTTCCATTTAGGATAAAACCAAGCAAAAGGGTCTGTCAGTAATAAAACACAAACTACTCACTTGTTCGAGGGTGCATGTACGCACACACAGATATTAGAGAGAGAGATTATTACTTAGACATCTTGTCCAAATAATCATCGTACTCCATGGGAACATATCCATCATAAATCTCTGGATTAGATTTAAGCTGGTTAAAAACACAATTAAAGTAAGAATCCGAGAATAATTGCACAAACCTTAGCAGATATTATAAGCCTGATAGGCATAAAAGAAAAGAGAAACATAATACAGCAAGCAACATACCTGATCGACAACTTGTCGTCTCACAAACTTGTGGTGATCAGGTGCGTGATACAATTGATCAGACAGTGCTCGGAACTAGAGAGGAATAATCATAAGGAAATTACATGAAAACTAAACTACTCTAACTATTGATACAGCAGAAAAATATAAATTATTTTTATGTGATTAGGAAAGTTTTCTAGGTAGGTTGAGCATTAAGTTACGCGTAGCTCATCCAATGTAAAAGCATAACTGTATTGGGCTTTGGCTGCTCAAAATCTGAGGCTTTGTGTTTGTGAATTACTAGGTTAGAAATGAAATATGAGGATGGTGAACAATAGAAGACCGAGAAACCTCCAACAAATGACTTCAGAAATGGAAAACTAACCCGTTTGAAAACTGATATTCAGAATAATGTGGTAATCACATAAAAATAATAGATATTTCTCAAGTTCTCAATAATTACATTCTAAAACAAATGAAATCTACTCTAACCAATGGATTTTCAGAACATTAGAATCGATTGAATATGAGTAACACACCTGACAATTACCATCGCCATGTACTTTGTTCTCCACAAAGTCATATAGCAGCAATCTGTTTGAAATTTTGACAGCTTAGTTTGGCATGTCAAAAGTACATGAGATAGAAAAATGTATGGAACCAATAATTTTTTAACCATTAATTTATTTACAAATTCAAAAACAACAAAACAATTTGAAAAGAAGCCCGTATGTGACAATGGCTAAAGCTTTACTGACAGAAAAGAAGCAAAAGTGGCATACAAAAAACAAAGAAAATAGTGAATACTTAGTTACTGGAGAAAAAATGATTCACATTTTAGCAATTATATTAAGTTTTTGTGACTAATACCTATCCAGAAGCCTTTGATGATCTGAAGTTGCTTCGTCAATTGAAGGAATTTCACCATTAATTTTTGGAACATGCTAAACAAGAAAATGAAGGCATTTTGAGCATTGCATTCAAATACAAAAGTCTTACAACTGATCCAGAGAAATGAACTTTCTTAAAATCATACTACAAGTGAAAGGCAGTAGGTTGCCAATGAAGGGATGAAATTCATCATTAAGAGAAAAAGGAAAAATAAAAAAGTTAAAACTTTTAAAAGTGAGTGCTTGTGAAACCACATTTTTAGAAAACTAGATAAATTCAGCATCTATTTTGTTCTACTGAAAAGACCACTGTATGGTAGATGACTTAACCCAGAAGTTGCTTCACTCATCAATTAGCATGAAAAATAATGATCTGCAGGACTAAATGTTTCAGACTTTCAGCAACAGATAACTTATCATGACTTTCTTACTATAAATACCAATTAATTTAAAAACGAAAATGTGGACCAGACAAAAAATCACTATAAGTTGACAAAAGTATAACACAGTGAATTAGCTTCTTAGTACCTAACGAGCATTAAAAAGCATAAATATATCTATTTATTGCTTCAATAGCTGATCCAAAAAGGAATCTACAGAAGCAAAGGAGGCTTAACATACGGGAATTGGTATCATTTGACTCAATCTCCTCCCAACTTCATCATCAAGTGGATAATTGTCAGTTAGCTCCAATGAATATTCCTCTGTTTCACAAGGACTAGAACATGAACTAGAGGGTTCTCCATCACCAACTCCTTCTTGAGCATAATCATGATCTGCATGTGCAAAATATTTAATTGAATAAACCAATACCCAGTAAAAAGATAAATAAATCCCAAATATACCCAAGAAAAATTAGTTTACATCTTTAATGATACCTCCTGAGCAGTAGTTCATCATTGAAGAGTTATGCCAATCATATGGAGGCTGAGTCTCAGGAACATGGAACTGTTGTTCACCTTGCTGAAAATATCCTGAAGATTCAGCAATCTCTAGCTGTGAAAACTCTTCTTGAAGTGTACGGGCAATGATCTCATCATTCTCTACATGGTTGCATTCATTATCATAATGGCTATGGAAGTAGTGTCCATTATAGATGTCTCCAGTATCATGTTGAATTATGTTACCATAGTATCCAGGACTATAAGCAGGGTCACCATCAAGAAGATTAAGACCCCACTGAAAAACATCCGAATGCTCGTATAAAACCATCTCTAAACATTAATCATGACAAGGAACCAAAAACCTTTTCTTCTGACAAAGTTGAAATGATTCCAAACCAGAAAGAACCCACCTATACAAATATGCTTAGATTAAGAGATTGGAGCATGGCATATATAACAAATACAACAACATACAGCTAATTAGGAAAAAATCATAATATAAAGAATACAATCATCACAAGAAGAGAAGATTCAGCTTTTCAAAGTTTAATATTAAGGACCTAAATTTAAATGTGTAGAAGTAAATTCTCATATGTAAAAAAAAAGATAACCACCAAAAAAATGAACTTTAACTTGTCCGTTCAATTTTTAAATCCATGAACAGAACTGTTCATTACAATTTAGCATGTAAATTTTATCAAATAAACAAGCATACCCTACATTCCGCACACCATACAAGGATAGCTTCCCAGACATTGGCCAATAAGAAGTTAACTAATTGGAATAGTTCATAAAAGTACTACAAAACTATATATGATAATCGCTTTCAACTTTCAACTTTGAACACCACACAATATTATTACATCATCGAAGGAAAGACAGTCCACTTTGTTCTCCTTTTCAATTTGAACGAATCAAAATGCGTCTCCTCCGAGGATCTTATGCGTCACAAATAAAAAATCACAACACAAAAGTATAAACACTCCTCCATATTCTTCGTTCATTTTTGTGAGATCAAACAACTATTACCCTACACCTGGAGATTACCGCTTGCACCAATCTACAACTAAACAAACCCAAATATGTTCCACGCCAAGTAATCCAATCCAATAACATGCAGAGAAGGAAAGACTGAAAAATAGAGTGAACAAAAAATGGAAAAGCCCAATGGAAGTGGGTAATGAAAAAGAAAAGAGATAAGAAGTTTCCCACCTTCGATTCAGCGCCAACTGAATTGAGAAAGCGCAGAGAAGAAGAAGAAGAAAAAAAGGGGTTGTTGAGGTGAAATCACTGTTCACATAGGGAAGGTACAATCGTAATAGATGACGACGATGTGCATTGAATTGAATGAATATTTATGATACGAAGAGGGAAATATATATTGAAATTAATTAAATAAATAAATAAGAGGCGCATTTCAATTCACGCGTAATGCGCTTATATACGGTTCGCCACCCCGTTAAAGGTCGGACACGTTGGTATTAATTGTACTACTGTTTCTATTTTTGTGTGTTTTTTTGTTTTGATCACACCCATGATCCTCGATCCTGAAAATCTCCGAACGGTGATGCTCTTCGTGTGTCGGGCATCTTGGGGAAAATTTTGTACTAATGACCGTTGATTAAGGGGTGGGGCTGGGGCTGGATGTGGATCGAATCTGAGACTGTAGAAAGAAAAGGACGGCTCAGATCTGTTGAGCAGTGAAAAAGACAGAGAATCAACGTCTCTGATTGGTGCAGCATTTTCAGAAATTTGTTTTCAAATAAATAAATAGACTTTTCATTTTCTTTTACCTTTCTCTCCCTCTTTCCTGAAAGTTCAGTCTTCCATCTCGATGCTCAAGATCTAGCACACTACTTTCAAACTTTTGTATGCCTATTGTTCAGTAAAACTTAATCTGGAAAAAGAAAGTGAAAAGATTTTATTCATAATATAATTAAATACAATAATTTCTTTTATTTGGGAGAAAACAAAAAAACAGGGAATTCAGGAAGAGTTGCTTTCCCTTGAACCCAACAGCATAAATTCAGTACGAGATGACGCACTCATATTTTATTATAACAGGTTTTATTTTAGTTTCTGTGTACTAAAATTGTACCCATGAACATTTTTCTTACCAAAATAAAACGAAATGGTTAACACAAACAAAGTCAGAGTTTGGTTAATAATGGTAATGAATCATGATTTTAGAGAACTTTAGAAGTTGGCTTAACAATAGTGTCTATGTTAACTTTCACAAATAGTGTTAAAATTCTAAGCTTAGTTCAATATTTTATCTTTACTCATATAGTAATAATTACTAAACTTATATTTATAAATTTTGACACGAGATTCACTAGTGCAAAATTGGACTGTAACGTCACTCTATAAATGGGATCAGAAAACATCCAATGTAAATTATTGATCGGTGACATTTTCGTAAGTTGGCATATAGACGTCAGTTTGGAGGAGTACCGACGTCTATAATATTATAGACATCGGTGTCCCTACTAACTGACATTTATATGTCTGACAGGTAGGTCAAAAGTCATTTCTTTTTGCCATATAAACATTGGTTAGGAGGGCACCGACGTTTATAATATTATAAATGTCGATGTACCTCCTAACTGACGTACGTCTATATGTTTGACAGATAGGTTAAAAGTCATTTATTTCCACCATGTAGACGTTTAATCCCGTCACCCCGACGTCTATATGCGATTATAGACGTCGGCTCCTCCTACACCCGACGTCTATATATACCACGAATGTTAATTTTTAAATCGAATGGACCTCACATTAGTGAGGTCCCCAACGTATATTCGAGAATAGACGTCGGTCGCTGGGAAACCGACGTCTGATTTCCTGTTAAATAAGACATTGTGAACCAGTAGTTACGTACACTTCATCGTCTTCCTTCACCTTTTCTTTCTGCGACATTGCATTTCCAAGTGCGTTTGATCTTTTTTGAACCTTTTAAACTTACGTTTACTCCGATTAAAATAATCTTTGATGCATTATCTTTCGTTTGAACCGATTAAAATGAGTTTTCGTTGTGTTTTGGTGCAGTTTTTCTCGTGTCTTTGGGTAGCGTAGTGCACTTTTTTCCTTTGCTAGCTTCCTCATAAGAAAAACTTGCTTCTTTTGGATCTCTTATGACATTTCAACCTAAAGTCGAACCTAGGTCATTGCCTACTTTTCATGTCACCGTATTCTTTTTCTTTAGCGGTTGGAATGAAATTAGGCAACGACCCAAGTTTGATTTTGGGTTGAAATGCCATGAGAGATGTAAAAGACGTAATTTTTTCTTACGAAGAAACTATGAAAGGGAGGAGGTGCTACTGTGCTACCCAAAGACATGAGCAAAACTGCATTAAAACACAATGAATACTCAGTAGACGTAGGTTAAGGCCATATCCGACATCTATTGTGTCCTTAGATGTCGGTTAGTGTCATTGCCGACGTCTTTATAGTGCCCTTAGACGTCGGTTAGTGTCATGTCTAATGTCGTTATAGACTGTCAGATATGACACTAATCGACGTCTATAAAGACATCGGGCGTGCAGAGTTCAACATCCTATTAACATCACCCATAAAGACGTCTAATGATTCTAATTAGAATCATTTCTGAACTAATGATTCTAATTAGATCAGTATTAATTAGAATCATTAGTTCAACATCCTATTAACATCACCCATAAAGACGTCTAATGATTCTAATTAATACTGATCTAATTACTACTTAAAAAATAATAACATGAACTAACATAATTATTTTCGCTGCTGGCCAATCGATTTACCAATCGTCTCTCATGAGATAAAAAAAAGTTATTGATTGGTCTATTGCTTACAGTCATACTGTACATCTTTTATTATTTATCATATTTTTTATTAATTTCGTTTTATTCCTTTACAGTTTTTTCTTATTTTATCTCTTATATAATTTGAGTCTATTTCATCTACTGTCTTACAACAATACATCATAAATATTTATGTTGGTCACACAGAAAATATTAGTTACTACAATTTATCTCTTGCAATTACTAATTTCATGGAATTATATAAAACGTTCAAGATGGAAATGAGAAGTTACTACTTTCATATTTCTGTTATTCAATTCTATATATGATTTTCTAACTTACAAGTAATATTTTCTTTCTCTTAACTTCAAGCAGTTACGTGATTGAAAAATTATTTCCAATGAAAGAAATTCTCTGTATTTATTCTAAGGTCTGCACTGGCGGGCGGAATATCTTGCAACAAGGAACATTATATTAATTTTCAATCACATTTTTTTTAAGCTTTTGATCTTTGTTAAGGTTAAATAATAAAAAGAAAGTATATTAATTATAAAATTTATGTAAGAAACAAAGATCTAACACGATTATTAATAGTCGGATATTTAAACATATTATTCTCATATATTCAATTTTTAGACGTATAAAAGGAAAAAATCTTATTAAGAAAAATAAAACTCATGTCGATAATTTCTAGATTTGAAAAATAATCTCTTCGTTGTTATAATTATTTATATTTTGTAGAAATTTTCTTATAAATATTTGGTGTGACTTTACAAAACTCATAAAATAATTAACAGGACATTTAAATTTTCATAGAAAAAAACTTACAAAATATAAAATTTAACGTCAAAGTTAGTATTTAATCAAATTCAGAGAATTGGATTACTATGCAACTTGTAAGAGACGTTTATAATGACGTCCACGGAAGAATCACATATGCAATGACGAGAGCAAATCAATTCGTTCAATTCAACGCAATTCCATTGTCTATACGTTTCAAATAAAATGAAATAAAAAAATGAAAATAATAAATATAATAAGAAAAGGTTGTCTTAAAATACAAAATTCAAAAACTAAGAATTATTACGTATAATTTTATTTTATTTTTTTTTACATTTTAACCAGAGTTTAGCTCCCTTTTTTTTTTACCAGAAATGTTTCCCCATGGAAAATGAAAGGAAAAACACTTTCCTTTTTTCCTTTAATTTTATCCAGAAAAAAGCAAAGTAAAAGTCAGAATATTAAGCAATCAAAATAACTGTTGTGATAAAGTGACATGACATACATGATCAGATAATATTTTTAAAAATCACTCACTTTTGAGCAATTTTAAAAAAATGAGAATAACATAAATTTTTGTTTAAATTAATTTTTTTAAAATATTTGTTTAAGGGTTGACAACTATTTCTTTAAGGAGATTCATTCAAGAAATTGTCAAAGATAAATTCTAATTTATAGATAAGTTAAATTTCATTTTAGAAAAGCCAGTATAATTTTTCTCTGTATTAACATCATATACAAACTAGCTTTAAGTTATTACCCTTTTAATATTTATAGAAAATTTATCCAAACATATGATTAAATGAATAAGCTACCTCAAAAGATTATATCATTTTAATAGTACTTTCTAAATACAGGTATAAAAACAGTCGGTTATGCATGAATTATTTTGATTAAATTTATCAAACATTTAACTTAACAAACAAATTTAAGTTGGTGTAAACTCGATTATTTATATGGAGTTTTAAATTCAACTTTTACAAACACAACATTAATGACTTGTAAATAATCTATTTATTTCAATTGGTGCTAAGACTTTACTCAATTCTACTGTTTATACATTTATTATGGAAATGTGTATATATTGTGTCGAGAACAACGTTAAAGATGAAATCTGTTTATGCATGTAGGACCCTGCAAAATCTGTGGAGAACTCTGATGGAAGTAGTAAAACCAGAATATCTTGATGAAGATTTGTTTAAGACTATAGCTAGACTTTTACAACCATTTTCTCTTGAGTGGTTACTTTCCAGCAATTATGATTTCTCCGAAAAGTAGAACAGATAGAAGCAGCACTAGTGTCAGCCCAGATGCCTACAGTGTCTTCCATGGAAACCTATAGTCTCCCATGAGATTCATAATCAATTTCCTCAATTGCCATGACAAGACAGAAGCACCACCCATATGCTCCCACATGCCAGATTTATACACATCTCTAAGCTCAAATAAAAAGGCTGCACATTTTCTGTCACAACATGCCACTGTAAAATATGCATCAGTTATTCACCAATCATAGCATGCTTCCAGATATGAAGTCTTCTTATCCTCAACAATCTCTCTTTGTAATGAGTTCATAAACAGCTATACCCATTGACATGAAACTTCCAGCTCTAGCTTATTCATGACCTGCATGTCCTGTGTTTGGATAAACATTGATGAGATTATGTTGGGTTCTTGAAACGTTTCGAGAAAACCCTAGAACCAAAGGAAAATAAGAGAGAGAGAGAGCAGAGCGAGAGAATGAATACTGAATATTATTGAATGAAAAGTTATTATTGAGGAGGGGTTGGTTACTATTTATAACCAACGTAAACGCGCAACAGGTAAAACCCGCAAACAAAACAAGCCCAAAACGCGCAACCAGTAAACCACACAAAGTAAACAACCAGACCGACCGGACCGACCGGTCAACAGACAAAAGAAGCTAAGTCTAAATAACAATTCTCCACCTAGACTTGCTTCAAAAACAAAAACAAAAAAAAAAAACAAAACAAAACACGGACACGGCCGGTCAAACAATTAGTGACCGACCGGTAGACACCCAATCCTGGACAACAACAAGAGAAACCTCTCCTTAGCGAGCGGCTTTGTCAACATATCTGCAGGGTTCTCTTCGGATGCAATTTTGCAGATTTGAACGTCACCAGATTCAACAATGCTTATGACAAAGTGCAGCTTGACGTCAATATGCTTGGTTCTGGAAGCGCATTCAACAGGATGACAGCTTTATCTTCATCCTCCAACTTCACTTCAATATTCTCCAGATCATCAACTATCTTGCTGAATTCTGCAATCTGCTCCTCTATCGTTCTTGATTCTGACATCTTGAACGAAAAGAGTTGCTGCTTCAGGCACAACCTATGGGCCAACGATCTCGTCATGTACAGAGACTCCAGTTTTGCCCAGATTTCAGTGGCAGTCTTCTCCTTCGCAACCTCCTCAGTACCTTATCACCAAGGCACAAGATGATTGCACTCCTTGCCTTATCTCCCATCTTCTTCTTTTCTTCTTGAGTCATGGCATCACTCATCCTCGACTCACCCTTCAACGCTTCATCACATCCCTGCCATATCAAGATTGCCTCCATCTTGATCTTCCACAGCCCGAAGTCATTAGCGCCGTTGAATTTCTCCACGTCGAACTTGGTTGCCATTGTTTCTTGGGAATTCTTGAATCCTTGCCCCACGGTGGGCGCCAATTGTTGGGTTCTTGGAGCGTTTCGAGAAAACCCTAGAACCAGAGGAAAATAAGAGAGAGAGAGAGAGAGCGGAGCGAGAGAATGAATACTGAATATTATTGAATGAAAAGTTATTATTGAGGAGCGGGGTTGGTTACTATTTATAACCAACGTAAACGCGCAACAGGTAAAACCCGCAAACAAAACAAGCCCAAAACGCGCAACCGGTAAACCACACAAAGTAAACAACCGGACCGACCGGTCAACAGACAAAAGAAGCTAAGTCTAAATAACAATTCTCCACCTAGACTTGCTTCAAAAACAAAAAAAAAAACAAAACAAAACACGGACACGGCCGGTCAAACAATTAGTGACCGACCGGTAGACACCCAATCCTGGACAACAACAAGAGAAACCTCTCCTTAGCGAGCGACTTTGTCAACATATCTGCAGGGTTCTCTTCGGATGCAATTTTGCAGATTTGAACGTCACCAGATTCAACAATGCTTCTGACAAAGTGCAGCTTGACGTCAATATGCTTGGTTCTGAAAGCGCATTCAACAGGATGACAGCTTTATCTTCATCCTCCAACTTCACTTCAATATTCTCCAGATCATCAACTATTTTGCTGAATTCTGCAATATGCTCCTCTATCGTTCTTGATTCTGACATATTATGTAACAATTAGTAAGTTCAGTGTAATTTGATCATAATCAGTGTGAGATAAGAACTGCGTAAAATTTTCTTAACTCAATCATTCTTTTAACATAAAACCAAACATATAAAGATTTGTCTAAAATCACTTAACTAATATTTACTGCAGTTTGGAGAATTCAATGTTAATTACAATCAGTTGATTAGTATAAACGGCCAGCATTTTTGTATTGGGAGCATATTTGATAAGATTAGTTTTAGGAGGGGAAGCCTTTTTAAGGATCAAAGTTTTTGTTTTTAAGAAATAGTTTTCGGTAAGATTATTAATGCGATAAAAAAAATATTTTTTTAATCTGGGAAATAACTTTTTCTTTTCATCATAAATAAAATCTTAAAGGTTAGGATTATGAGCAAAGCAAATAAATTATTCATCCTCAATGATGAGTCATTTTACATATAAATTCCACTGTTAGTAATAATTTCATATTTATACAGTGATTTGATCATATAAGTTTTAAAAAACAATTAAAACTAAAAGTTATTTTAAAATTATTTCTCACATGAAAAACTTTTAATGGGTTCCCCTTATGATTTACTAATAATGGCTGGATGATGCTGCTTGGAATTTAGACGATATTCATGTCAGAAAGGCAATGAAACCCTTTTTGACTTTGGTTTTAAGTCAGGTACCATTGATTGTGACATTGTTACATGATGATTTGATATAGTATGAAAAACTTACACAGACAAAATCAACATATATAAATAAAATATCAGAATAATCATTCCTGCACATTTTAAGAGCACACAAAATATCTCAACAATCACAAGTTCACGTCATTTTAAACCTATATCAGTTCAACCAAACAAGCTCAAGGATAAGATGATTTCCAAGTAGGATTGATTTCTTGGCTTCTGATCTTAGGCAAGAATCATTCATGCATTTGTTGCAGAGACTGCAGAACTTCCAGGGACCTTAACAGAAGTAGTAAAATTACAAGATGAGGCTAAAGATTAATTTAAAACTATAGCTAAAGTATTTTACATCAGAAACCTGTCGTTTCTCCTTAAGTTCATAAATCATCGCAGAAAATTTCCTCAATAACTTGACAAGAAAGAAACACCTATGGTACTTGGTAAGTAGTATGTGATGGCAGATTTATACACATCCTATTAAGGGAAAAGTTGCACACATTTTTATGGCAGCATGGCTGGAGACACCATATCATGCATGAGCTCTTCCCTAATCATGAAGAAATTTTGCTCAGGCTTGATGGCTTTAAATTGCAATAATCAACATGTTCTTACTAGCTTTGGTCTCCACATCCTAGCAAACCAATTACTTTCTCCAGGCTTCTGATCCATGGTCCGTTTCTTGTTATTTGTTTCAGTATCCTGGGAAGTTTCCACTCTTGCCACACTCCTCAAGGGCAATGGTGGACTGGAACAGGATGAGGAAGATTCTAACATCCCATTCACCATTTCCAATACCTCACTCATCTTTGGCCGATTCTTTGGATTTTTTACCAAGCATCGGTTTGCTATCATAGAAAGTCTATGGGCTGATTTGAAGATTTGTTTCTTATCAAGTCTTGGGTCTAATATTAGTTGAAATTTCCTCCCATCTGAGAGGTATGGCCTTATCCATTCCAAGAGCTTCTGCTCACCCCTGGGGCGATTACGATCTATAGGACGCCTACCGGTGATGAGTTCATAAAGGAAGACACCGTAGCTCCACACGTCATTCTTTGATGTTAGACGTCCAGTTTGAACATATTCTGGAGATGCATATCCCATTGTTCCCACAACCTGAGCACATACAGCCATATGAACACAAGTAATATAGTCAATGGATTCAAGTTTTTTATGGTTGGGTGCAGTTGAGCAATACACACTTGAACAACAAAAGGGGGTAACTTAACCATCTGCATGCCCATGTTGAAATAACAGTGATAAAATGAAAGCTGAATTTAGATTGAGTATTGTAATAGACTATACATTATTCGAGTAAACATTATTAGAGTACACATTATTTGCTGTTATAATTTTTGTTTTCTGTTTTATTTAGATACAAAATAGTCATTATATGGCTTCTTGACTATGTATGTGCTATTTTTAGTTAACTGTAATCTATTAACCATAGCTAGTAGTGTTTTTGTACAGATATAATAGCTTTTGTTGACCCTAATAAGGTAGCTTTTGCATCATTAGAATTAATAAAGCTTCTCCTTTCTTTATGTTATATTAGAGTCTATCTAAAAGGATTACTCGCCATGTTACATACATATGAAGTCCAATAGTATCTGATGTGAGGAAATGTATTGGAAAAACTTAAAATCTCATATTAACTATAGATAATATCAAAATATAGTATATAAATGGATATAATCCTCACCTCAAACTGATTTTGTAAGATTGAGTTAGGTCTTAATCACTTTGTAAGAATAATCAAGAAACGAACTCAATTTTTTGCACACATTTAGCTTCTATAGATGGTTATCAGAAGACACCGAGAGAATTTCTTACGATTTTCAGAACTGAGTCAAGATTCATTCTATTATACTTCATATTTTTCTCAATGTTATTCAGCCCCACTAGATCTGCAGACGACTAGTGATTTACCCCTAGTCTTATGTTGAATGTCTCTATATTCTCATGTGAATTAAAACGATTAAAGGCAATTACCAGTCTTCATATGTTAGCAATATCTATTTACAAAATCATGGATTAATAGTACACAAAGCCATACCGCAGTTGAGACATGAGTCAGTCCATCCGATGGTCCCAGCCTTGCCAACCCAAAGTCTGACAGTTTTGCATTCCATTGTTCATCCAAAAGGATATTTGAAGATTTGAAATCTCTGAAAATTATCTGCATTATGCGTACACAGTTAGCATAGCATTTACTGCACCGAGATATGAATGGTAAATAAATTAAACATGACATTGATCAAAGTACTCAAATTAACTCCTCCCTGATACCTTTCTTCTTTTTTAGCTAAATTACACTTCTCTCGCATGAGATATGCTTAAATTACGGTGCCTTCTCCAAGAGATTAACATGTTTTATGCTTTAGTCTACTTTAACGTGAACAAGCCCCTTACAACTAGTTTTCTATCTGTGATCCTTAGGTGACGTCTAGTAGAAAGAAAAATTTTAGTTTCCCGGAATTCTGAAATCGGTAAGCTATATTTTCTATGCTTGGTTTACTTTAAAAAAATAATAATAACATCTTCACAAAAAGATTCTTACGAAAGAAGGTAGGAAGCTAACTTTTCTGAATTAAATAAAATTTTTAATGAGAAAAACACCATGTTAGCCTTAATACATCATTTAACACAGTAATGAATTAAAGATTTTAGGAAATTTCTAGAAACACAGCATGAATAGAATTTAGTCATTCATGAGTATTATAATTCCTACGATTCATGATTCCCATATATGAAAAAATGTATCAGATAACAAACAACCTTTTAGCTTAGTAGGTAGACTCTGGAATGCTAGAAGATGAAATAAAGATTTTAAGTTCCAAAGCCATTAACAAGGGTGTCTAAAAACATTATTTCATCATTAAAGTCCTAAAGTCTGTGTAAAGGCAATGATAGGATGCTCAAAACTAGCAAAAGTTGTACAGAGGAAAAATGTCCCTGGGAAAGTCATTAGTAGTTGTTTGCATTAAATGGACTAACACGTTTCATGTCACAAGGGAGGGAGTTTAAATGTTAACATAAAAGAGTGTGAGAGGAAAGAATAGTTAGCATCTTTTCGGTGAGGTTAGAGTAATTCACCTTTTTCCTTTGGGGATGTGGCCATCTGGGTTATATAAATGTGCAGCAAAAGATTTGTAGACAAAGGCTTATTAAATTGAATAGGAATTTATGAAACTTGTGCCACAAACCTATACCTGAAAACCCATTTCTTCATGCAGGTATGTTAATCCACGAGCTGCATCTCGTGCTATTTTCAATCTCCTACTCCATGAGAGAGGAGCCTCTGATCGATGGGATAAATGGTGTTCCACACTTCTGTTAGGCATGTATTCATAAATCAGAAGCCGCTGGATTCCTCTTTCATCGTCTTCTGCACAATAACCCACTAGTTTCACAAGATTCGGATGCTCAACAACACCCAGAACATTCACTTCTGTCACCCATTCCCTGTGCCCCTACAAGCCAAAAGTGAGTACCAAAAATTAACGCGGAGAAAACAATACACAGAAACAAATAATTCATATCTTCAGTAGCAACCATAGCATGTCAGTGTATTTGGGAACGCACATCAAATTTATATCAACAGAGAAGCTACTCTTCATGGCTTCTGTAGTTAACATTAAATATGTGCATCGGATGTATGCAATGCAAAAATCAAACATCCACTTACTTGACAACAGAAATCTTCCAGCCTCAACTAGGGATAACAAAATGTAAGAATTTGAAGGTTTTTCTCCCAAGAAAATTTAAAGTATGCGATGAAAATATACACAGTAAGATGACCCTTTACATTGGAGAGGACCTAAGATAAAAACAAAAGCTACAGCCTTACCTGCATTCCCCTTTTACTAAGCTGTTTAACAGCAACTTCAATTCTTCCAGAGGGGACCTCCACACTTTTAATCAATCCCAGGTAGACACACCCAAAGCCGCCCTCTCCAATCATAACAGAGCGACTGAAATTCCTTGTGGCTGATTTCAGTTCAGAAACAGTAAACACTCTGAGGTTGCTGGACCTCTGGGACAAACTGGGTATTGCATTCCTCCTGAGAGATTCCGTGCTGCCATTGTCTGAAACTTCCTGAGAATTTAACTCAGAACCAGATCTTCTAATATCACCATTCGTGGAATTCTCTGACCGGCCCGATGTTGACCGCAAGCCTTTTGGCTCTTCTTTTTTCTCTCCATAGGAGAATGTAAAACACTTCATGGCTGCTGACTGGACTGCATTTTCATTTTCAGAAGAGAATGTTGAGATTTCGATATTCATTTAGAAGCAACATCGCATCTAATGTAAAGACATATATGATGAAGAATCGTCAAATTGAATTCGGAAAGAAAAAAAAAAATGCTTCAAATAACGATATCATCAAACACCTACTAAAGCATCCATGTCGGCCTAAATCCCCCTGTCATCAACGTCTCCAATTTCAGATAATCCAAATACAAACGTTTTTAATCACCATTCCATGTTTCTTTTACCCTCAACAAAAGTTAAACAAGTCAGAAGGTTTCAGATAACCAATCACAATCTAGGAAGTAGCCCAATTGACCATAAATACTAACACAAACTAAGTTTTACTTTTTGAGAAATACATAATGAATTCAATTTTTTTGTCTTTGGGGCGTACCAAATCTCCATACTTTCGGAAATACTGAGAGAAACCATCAACCCTTACCAGATAAGTCAAAATTTGAAACTACAAAAGATTAAAAATTGGTAATGAAAACAAAATTTTCTTTTTGGGAAATAAGATTAAGAATAGAAAGTGTCCAAATTGGTCATCCATATCACAATCTGAAAGTGTAGAAGCCCAGCACCGTTTGAATCGTATTAAGGATCATATGGGATCAGTTGCATGCACCCTTTACTTACACAGAAGGAAAAACTAGAAAAGGAGAGATTTTTGGGGGTAAAACTCACCTCCGGTTGGTGCAAAAAGGAAACTTTTGATCTAACAGAAGTGAGATGTTGGCAGTCCCCTTTGGGTCAAGATTCCGAAGAGGACCAGCACCATTTCATTTGCCTCCAAAAGTGGAGACTTCAGAGTGAAAGGAGAAAGAAGAAAGAAAGTGTTTAAGAGAAGTTTTACACACGGCAGCAGCTGCTGGCTTGGTCACCTTAGTTTACCGAACAAAGTTCAGCCTAATAAAGTAAGTACTAAATATTGGAAGCCATAAGAAAAAAACAGTGTGAAAAGGGTGTTGTTTTGGATTTGACTATAATATTAACCATTCTTGGTGTAATCTCTGAGCTTTGACAAGAGTGACTCTTGAATTTAAGAACCTAAATGTTGAAATAATGAGTTTTAAAATCAAAATTTAAATTTAATTATAAATTTCTTACATTAAAAAAAAATGTTGTAAAGCAAATAAAATAAAAACAGACTCCTGTAACACTCTTTTATAATACTCATAATGGTGCCGTAAGAGAAGGAACAAACAGCCTGTATCACCAAACTTAAGTTCCCTGTTGTCATAAAGCGATACATGTATTTAAAATATAACAAAAACGTTAGTAATACATTAATTAATATAATTTTTAACACTGTTTATAAAATTATAAGCAGAATGCATTAAATAAAGTGTTAGTGTTAGTGAAGTGGATAACTGAATATACGCAGAATTTGGACGAAATGAAATAACTTATCCAAAACGTCAAAGAAGAAAAAATGTAACTTTGGAAGGGACGTGGAAGAAGCACAACAGAATGAAAACGAATATAATTGAAAAGTTAAGATAGCAACAATCAAATTAATGCACATTTCATTGCTTCGTCATGGTCATGTCATGGTGAACCTTCCACCACTCTTCTTCCTTTCATGTTAAAGTCTTTAGTGTTTGACTGCATACATGCACAGTAATTAATTTACTATTTTTCTGCATAGACATTGCAAAGACTGTATCTTGTTCATAAAGATAATTACAGTCGTGTTACAGAGATATTTTTACAGGTGGGAGTAAACAAGGTAATAGACAAGAGGCCATGTTTTTAAAATATAATCTTTATAATAGACAAGATAACTACACTTACATAGTTGGATCTTTTCCAACATTTCATATTTTATATACTGTGAAGTTGCTTAGACCTCTAATGTTTTTCAGTTTTTAGTTTAAAATCTCAAATAGAAGTTCATGAACATCAATTGTCAACAATTGAGGGTTGCCTACTTTGCTTTTGTTTCCATCGTTGTGTATAAAGTCTTCAAAAGTATTTTTGTCAAAACTTAAGTTTCTCCCAATATAGGGGGAATTCCCCTTATATTGAACCCAAAATGCCCGCAATCACTACATAAATATTGATAAACTATATATTAAAAAAATTAAAATAAAAAAACTCATTTATTGTCTAGGTTGGATGAACTAAATATCGTTTTTAATATCATGATATTTTGAATATTCTTATTACCAGCCTATTGGTTTGATAAATTTTCTATTTCAAGATTGTGATTTCTCTTAACACATGGTTCAAAGTGTTAATTGGCTCACTACATAGGATTAATTTGGTCTGACCCACTTTAATTAGGATTAAAGAAAACCTATAGAACAAAAAAACACTCCATTAAAAAGTTCCCAGGATAAAAAAATATAACAAAAGCCTGGTAGATTAAAACCAAACATGGACTTTTTTTTTCTAAATAAGAAAAATATATTTTTAAAAGTTTTGACTCAACAAGATTATCTAAGATTGATTTTCAGTTTTGATAGACCTATCTCAATTTTTAGCTTTGATAGATTTATCTCGTTATTTAATTCAGGTCAACTCATCTGGATTTTTTTTGTGATTAAAACTAATTTTGCTGAAATTAGGATCAACTTTATCAAATTTAGCCAAATTTTAGATAGGATGGGCTCTGTTGAATTCGGCCAAATTTTTACTCTAACCGCAATTTAGTCAAGTTGGTCTTAGTCGAATTTCAACCAATTTTTGCCAAGTTGACTTGGTCACCATTTGACAAAGTTAACCAGTCTCGACAATTGTCCAAACCGACTAGTCTCGATCTTTGACTTGGGTCTGTCCATCTCGACCTTCAGTCTAGATCGATCTATTTTGTCTTTTAATCAGATCAACTTTTTTGACCTTTAACATAGGTTAATCAATCTCGATTTTCAATATTGACTAGACCTTCGACTTAGATTGGAAGTATGGAAGTCCATCTATCCAATGTAACTTTTTTTTTTATATAATTAACAATTTTGAGTTAAATTGAAAAAAAAAAGAAAATGTAAATAACAAATTTGAACATATAGTAGAGAGCCACTACGCATGCACCAAAAGAAAAGGGAAAACGGAAACCTTCACATGATACCATGCAATATATGAAACCAGCGTTTCGAAACGTGGCTCCCTACTGCCACGTCTTTTCTCGTTCCTTAAATCCTAACCGTCTCCTTCTCGTATCCCCGTTTTGGAGACCCGAAACGTTTCTCCTTTCAGCCCCCGTTTCATGCTTCTCCTCCTCAATGGCGGAGCCTCAGTCGTCGCTAGAGAAGCAGTTCGACTCGTTTAGGGTTCAGCTGGAACAATCTGGAACTCTCCGCGACCGAATTCGAAGCGTCGTTTCGGAGATTGAGTCTTCCACTAGGCTCATCTTTGCCACTCTTCTTCTCGTTCATCAGTCTCGCCCCACACCCGGTACCACCGAACACACTATGCTCCTCTGCTTTTCTTAACCCTAACTACACTAGTATCCCCATCTCTTTCGTGCACTTGCAAATGTATTTTTTTTTATGGCTCGAGTGTTAAATATAAAGCGTCAAGACTTGAACATTTATTCCGCAGTTTCTGGTTTCATACAAAGAGACTTTTTTGTTATCCATTGCAAGTTTGAGATGAATTTTGAGGGTTGAAGTGTGTTAAGTTTATTGTAGCAAGGTAATGCATTCTGTCATTATCTCATGGATATTTGATTTTTTGGGTTCGAACAGGGCTTTTCGAGAAGGCCAAGTCTCAGTTCGATGTGTTAAAGGAGCAATATAAGGAGCTTGCTGAAGTTCTCGGAGGAAGCTCTGAGCAATACTATAGGTGATTAAATTCGGAGGAACTATTTATCTTTTATTTATGTTTTATTTTTTTGTGTCTTTGTAATTTTGCCTTTTTCTTGTGTAATGTAGTTATCATGGTGATTGGAAGAGTGAAACACAGACTGTAGTTTCGATGCTTACGTTCATGCACTGGCTAGAAACAGGAAGCCTTCTCGAGCACAGAGAGGATGAGGAAAAACTTGGGTGTATGTCTTAATACTCTTTAAAATTTGAAGTATGCCCTACATATGTTAGAAGTACCAAATGCTTCCATTCAATCAAAGGTTTTATAGCCTCAAATGCCATTGAATTCTTTGTTTTATATTTAAGTGTCTTGCTTTGTGTAAATTTCTATTAACACGGGTTTTAACATCTAAATCAGAGAACTAAGCCTCTTTTGGGCAGTTAAATTTTCGAACCATTTGCAAGGCTGTTTTAAATTCTAAGAGGCGTTTAACTTAGGATTGTGGTAATCTTGTATGGTTGATAGTTTATGGCAATTTATCTACTTATCTTCTATATGCACCATACCGCAATTGTCTTTTGTCACTCAGAATAAGTGGATGCAAATTGTGTTGTTTTTTCCTCCCTGTTTCTTTGCCATGATGTCACTACTTACCACTCATTCCTAGTCACTCATTGCAGTGGGTTCAGACTTTGGTCTAGATGTTGAAGACTACTTAACAGGTGAGTCTTTTAAAATATGTACTTGGCTAGCATTAACTGCGTAATAATCGTTTCTGGAGATGAATATGATCCTATTGCGCATTTTCTTGGGCTAGCTTCCTTCAGGGAGCGTGGTCAACTTAAATATGGTTATAATTTTAAAAAACACGGGTATGGCGGTTAGAATAAGTGGGATTTCCGGGACAACGGATCAATAACCAAATGTGTATGTTAGTGTTATTTTTAGTCATTACTCATCTCATTCGTACTGATGATTCTTAATTTTTTTTTCCTGATTACATTAGTCAACCAAAATCTTCCAACTACATCTTTTGATTTGAGCCATAGGTCTAGTTTTTGCGGATTATGATTTCATAGTTTTGTCGTATGTGTATTGATTCATTTTTTATCATGCAGGTGTCTGTTTTATGTCTAATGAATTGGTAAGAACTCATTTCCTCTGACGTATCATCCTGCACAAAATAGTGGAGATATTCACTATACACTATGTTTTTAACCATATGCACCTACACATACACAACAGATTATCAAACTTCTGTATCTTTAAGGGAAAAATATCATGACTATTGCAACCTAATTTACAATTCATTTGACATTGCAGCCAAGGTATGTGGTGAATCAAGTGACAGCTGGGAATTACGATTGTCCAAAGAAGGTCTTAAAGTTCTTGACAGACCTCCATGCTGCATTTCGTATGCTTAATCTTCGAAATGATTTTTTGCGAAAGAAATTTGATGGTATGTTATTACTTGTACCTTGTACATGCCTTCTTTCTTTTCTTTTCTATTGTCATCACACTACCTAATGATAGTACTATCATTGTATTCTCAATGTTGACACAAATATCTATCATCTTAAAGCAAGATTAGTCTACTAACCGCAATGAGTAACGGCATTACCATAACGGTTTTACCCAGAAACGGGCAATAATTAAAAGAACATATATATAACAGCTATGTCTCAGTCTCCATCCCCAAAACACGTGCACCAAAGATACCAGCACTGTTTACTCATACTGTCCGTTTGCATGATATCTTTCAATCTTTGACATGGCAGGCATGAAGTATGACCTAAGAAAAGTAGAAGAAGTTTATTATGATGTTAAAATTCGGGGTTTGGAGATCAAGGAACCAAAGGACAATCGTTTGTTGTGATAGCTGTTAAGCTAAAGCGAGAGAACTTACTACATGGAGCTTTACCGACTGCTCAACAATTATGCACCTTAAATACTTTGATAGGCTGCTGGATTTTCTCTTTAGCTGTAACTGAACTTTTCCATCATCACCGCCACCAGCACCACCAACAATACCACCACCACAACCAGCACCACAACCAGCACCACCACCTGCACCACCACCTGCACTACGAATAGCAGCACCAGCACCAACACCAATGCCACAATCACCATCACCACAACCAGGTGTTTTTCTAAATGGAAAAGTTTTTTTTTTTAAAAATCTTTCACCTCTTTGGCCATCAATGAACTGAATGAAGTAATTTCCTGCTATAAATTGATATTAATTAAGGAATCCAGGAGACATGAAAGTGAGAATCAAGGAGGTAATTCGTTTATTTCTTAACAAGTAAACGAACAAGCTTAAACTGGTGAAGGGATAAGCGGTCTGACTTTGATTATATTTGTCTGTATATTTATGTAAAACTTAACATCTATTCTAGATGCTCATTTGGAATTTAGGTTTAATTTTTGTTTTTGTTAAAGCAATGGTATTATCATATTTGTGTCTATATTTGTTTGAATATTAACTAATTCTTGTTAATAAGTTATTACTTAAAGAAGTATTATTACGACAATATAAAATCTCATTTAGGTTCGTTTCTTATATCTCATCAATCACTTGTTTTTCTAGTACATATAATTCAACAAAAAAAAATATAGGAGGTTAAATCAAAATCTAAGAGAATCTATATTATGACATCAAATATATTTCTAAAATCAACATTTATATGTGAAGAAATAACATCTATTCACACCAACCTAAACGTAGCACGTTTTTCTCTCTAAAAGTATGAGAAATTTTAAAATTAAAAATATTACACAATCAACTAAAACTTTCATCTTTTCCTGATACACCAAGAGAGCATTGACTGAAAATCATAGTCCAACCATTGAAGAATAATATCATAAAAATAATTGGTGTCTAATTTATTTTAAAAAATAAAAACAATGGCCCAAAGTTATAATATGGTTTAAAGTCTAATTTGAAACAATGAAAAGTTATAAATATAAAAATAGATTTCTAAATAACAATGACGTAAATATCAAATATATTATAAAAAGTAAACATTGAAAAAAGATGTGTATGTGAAAAAAGAACATGATATATATATATATATATATATATATATATATATATATATATATATATATATATATATATATATATATATATATTATATGATGACAAATATAGACAATGTCTAAATGCAGTTTTATATGCCATCGCATCACAAAGTGAAGTCTTCAAAATTTAAACAAATAGTAATCTCAAATTTAACCTGTTAAATTAAAATTTTATAATTCTTTTAGGCTTTTGATTTTGTTGTATTAGTTAACAAATATCTTTAGTAGTGAGTTTCGTACATGCTAACCTTGAATGAAACACCAAGCAAATAGTTTTTTTTTTCTTTGGTTAAATAGTAAGACTAACACTTTCAACTATTGACTCGGGATTTTCATCTCTTTATTTTTTCTAATCTTTCTACTTTAGAAAAATCATAATTTTGATTTGTTGTTCTTTTATATTTTCATAAATAAAATTATTTTTTATTGTATTTTAAAGCATGATTGGTTTGAAGTGTAATCAAATAAAGGCAATAAATTAAAGTGTATATAAAATTGGAAATTAGAAATTTTGTTAGATTATTTAAAACATAACTAAAATCACAAAAAAAGAAAGAAAACAGCACTCTACTCCAAAAAACTAAGTAACCCAAACTATGTTCCCTGTTATGTTATGTGCCAGCAATTCTTACATCTTGTGCCAATTTACCATATACAACATAACCATAGATTGAACTTACTTGCCAGCACCAACAAAGAAAAAAAACCATATATAATATCATCACATGCAACCTATGCATGCTATTTCTATCCACATCATGCATGAACTGGCCATCTTCTTTTCTATTTCCACCATCTTCAAAATCCCTGCTACATCCTTGTACTTTTCTTTAGGCTTGTCATGGTAGTTTGCTTTCTGTGTTACATCATAGATATTGGTCTTTTCTTTTTCAACGCCATTTCACTGAGATTTAATTTTTGAATCTCGTGCAAAGGATAATGGTATCTCCTCTTTGATTTCAGTTTTCCCTACCTCTGTCATATCAGATAAAGAAATAATTTGACAGCTCATGGCTTATCCCTTCGGGCTGCTTCTATGATTTTTATTTTTTTTTTTAAGTTTTTCTTTGCAGTAAAAACCATAAAGTTTCTTTCATAAAATGCTTTTGGAGTACCTGAATTGCGATTGCTAGAGTAAGATAATCATTTCATTTCATACAAGAAAATATCAGATAAAGCTGTTAACATTAATAGATCCAATTAAACTATGCATGCAAATGAGTAAGAGACTGAAGATCTGTTTATTTAAGGTAAAGAACCAAGTTTTCTCAGTAGAGAAATGAAATTAGTTTAATCACACATCTTAATTATGTTTACTAGCTTATAACAGCTCTATCTAACATCCGTTCTGTTTAACTTTAAAACAATGGAACGAAAGCTGTAATACACATCACATCCAATTTTAACAATAGTACCCGCTTGTTGTACCATATATATATATATATATATATATATATATATATATAGACATTTTCATGTCGAATGATTGTGTGAGAGGGCCCGAGGAAGATGAAGGACATATGTCAACAGGTTATTTACGATTAGTTTAGCAAAACTTAGATGTTCTTCACTGTTGTTTTTCATCACAGTTGAAGTATAACTTTAATAATGATCATAATGAATATTTACATTGAAGATACAAGATTGGATAGTAAGGTAAAACTGATTCTAATGGACAACAATACCAGAAATACATAAAGAGTGAATTAAAGCTAAGAAAGTTCAAACATTAATTTATTTGTACATCAAAACCTGTAACTGGGTACTGAAATTGTAAAAAGCAATTATCAAATTTGAATCCAATCATAGTGAGAAGAAAACAAGAATGTCATTGTTATGAACAATGTTAGCTTCAAGTATGGATAATGCTGATAATGCAGAACATCTACTTATGTAATTTGAAGTCCAAAATGAGATACAATATGCTGTTGCCTATAATTCTGTCTTCCATTTTAGGACATTCTGCAAACCTTATTTCTGACAATCAAGCTCTAAAACATTATTTAAAACTCTTATATATGGAATGACAACTAATGACTATGGAACTTTTTTTTTCTTCCATAGAAAATAGTAGGTATTACTTCTCAAAACCAAGGTTTCCACAGACTCAACCGACACTAAATTTTAAATTTCGCACACGATTCTGACATAATAAAATCCCCACAGTAAGTGTACAGAGAGGCATTGCTCCCTAAACGGAAGCATGGATAGGAATTAATGGAGGGATGTAGGTGGGGCACTTAAGAAGAAGTATTAACAAAGTGATAAAGTGGCCTGTAGCACCAGCTCATGTGAACAGAAAATGCACGTGGAATGGGAGCAAATTAAGTCAAATCAAATAATTTCAATGCACAAAATGGATGGTGATTGCACTTGTGTTAGTGCTTTATAGTAACCAAGTTCCTGTGATTCCACTTCTCATTCTACAAACACAGAATATCACTTGCACTATGAATCTTATCATATCTCAATTTGAACAACTACCTCGTTTAGCCTTGAAAACCCAATCTTATCTTATGTTGAATAAGTAGTCATTGGATTTGGGTGAATGGATAGCTGTTACATCAACAAATTTGCACAGACATATGATCCATTTCAATTTGCATTGCTCTCTAAAACTCACTACAAAATGACCATCATAACACAAACTAAAGATAACAGGTGTTGGAAGAGGAGACTAAATTAGTGTGAAAACAAGAGATCAAGCAGCATTAACTCTATGATCAAACCTTCTGAAAATGGAAGTTTGACTTTCATTTGTGACAGTTCGTGAATTTTCCTTTTCTACACAGATTTGTTATATTTGGTTATTTGACATGGCAATTTTTATGGAAATAATTGTCCAGGTTCATTGTTGAACTAATCTTCTTGTATAAATAGTATTTCCATTGCAAAATTAATTTCAAAAAATCCACAAAAAGGCTTTTCCATAACATATACTTGGCATGGTCCCTCTCATATCTGGAAAACTGTTGCAGGTTGTGTCAAAATAAACATGCTATTCTTTTCAAACAACCCAACACGACCCACTTTTGTCTAGGGTCAGCACACTGAGTCTCAGTGGTCACTGAGCATCTGTCTATGAAGAACAGACCAGAAAAAAAGGATCACAAACCCCATCTTCGCCAATTATTTTCAATAAAAGAGCTAAAAGTTTTTCTTCATAGAAAATAGTGTTTCCAGCTCCCTTATAACTTTCTAATTATAGTATGAAAAGGTAAGATTTTAAGAACTACCCCACCTTTTCATCAACATCTCAACCAAAATAGAGTGGCAAAAGCATCTGTCTTGATACAAATTGTTTGGTTCTTTGATCTTTTTAGTTTATATTTTTGGTTACACTTTCAGTTTATCTGTATAGTATACTTTCTTATCACAAAATTATCTTTCTTGGTAAAAATTGATCACCTTCCTTCTAAGAAAGTTTCATGTGCTTCAATAAATAACTGAAACTTGAAAAGCAATGAATTTTGTATGAGAAACCGGATTGCGGGAATCAAGTCAAACATGTCACATATATCAAGGCAAGGATTTCAGCAGGGTAAAGAACTGTGAGAGTCATTCTTTTGTCTACATGTTTTCTTCCATCCCTTATTCAATGTATAGCCCATAAAAGAGATATTTTATTATAACTATTTTCTACTAGTTTTTTTACTTATTTATTTTCATCACATCATTCATTTTATGAGTTATCTTATACACATTTTCTCTCTGAGTATAGAAACAGTTACGAGGAAACATAGGATAATTCATTCCTAAATACGTAAGTAGGAACAATGAAACTAATCACAAACTCATTTTCTTAAAGGACTGAATAACATTTTTGTACGGATAGTACCTCCTTATTCTATGAAAAAGTAATAAAGTCTTGGCCGTTATGCAGAAATTCAATGTTTTTGTATCTGAAACAAGTCCAAATAAGAACAATAAATTCACATGAATACGTGCTTATAAATAAAATAGCTCGAAGTGACAAAGACACCAATGTTCTACAGTAAAAATGTCTGAGTAGGTCTAAATGCACTAAAGAAAATAAACAGACGTGGGTATCACATTCTCTTGAGACACATGTTTGTGGCTACTCATGTTTATTTATCCGTGATACAAGGATAAAATACATAGCAATAATTATACTATAATTTATTATTCACTTATATAAAGCTTACTGAACTTACATTGTAAAATAAAATGGAATATAAAAATATGGAAATTCAAGAGAAATAAGCGGTTTTGCACTTCATCCAAGAAGCTTTTTCCCATCCCTCATTCATATCTTATCTTTTCCTAACCAAGTTGTGGGGTCTGAATGTTAAGAACTTCGAAAGGTCACTCCATCAGGCACCGGCCTTTAAGAATTACAGAGAAAGACACTAACCTTACATCTTGGGATTAAATTAGAACATTGAATTTACTGTCAAGTGGCTTTTATCAGCAAATTTAACCTTTAAATATTTTTAATGTTCATAATATAGGTTAGTTCTAAACTCTATTTATAAGGTTGCAGACATGTTTGCTAGTTTTTTTTTCCAAACTCTTTTTTAACTGGTATGTCTGTATATTGTCAATGCAATAGTCTTGCATTATTTATTTGCAGTGTTACTGTATGTGCTCTATCTCTCTTAATCATGTCAATTATTTTATCATATATTTCATTCTCTTCTGTATAACTTTTATAAAAAGTTATGTAAATATGATTCCTCATTTTAACTGCTAGTATATAGTTCACATTTTGGCCTGATTCTAAAGTAAATGTAATTGTAAGTACCATTATAGAGATCACATAAAACCTAGATTTTTCAATACGTTTACTTAGTTAAAAATCACCTTTAACTTAAAATTCAAAACATTCTAAAATTAAATTTACAGCTATAAGCCAAAAATCGTGTAAATGACATGTATATCTATCGATCTAGCGAGAGTTAACATGTTATTTTGACTGTATTATAACTGAAATTAATCTACTATTTCTAAGCAACTACTCTGGCATTGCATGCTGGTATAATTTGACAAGGTGCAATGCTACAAAGAAGCTGCTAACAAGAAAAGTCAGCTAAGTATCTGTGACACGCTTTAGAATAATATTAATATATATTAGATTTTGATGTATCCAAGTATCTGACACACTTATTGGATATTGATGTTTCCGCAATAATTGTATAGGCAAAAGCTACGATCTATCATGTCAACCATTTACTGTATCTTTGGTTTTTAGCTCAAGTAAAACCTAGCCGAATGTAACACAAATATTGTAAATAAAATGTTTCACATTGTTAAGAGTCTCGTGTTCAATGGCAATGTACTTCTTATTCTTCCATTTAATGAATTAATTTTTCAGATTGGAGTCTTCTGTCATTGTTGGTAGATGTTTTTATCAGGGAAAGAACTATCTATAGAGAGAGAGAAGATCAGAATATACAGTAATTAATGAGTAATTAGAAAGACCATTCTTAAAATGAAAGTTTTGCATGTCACACTGAAAACAAAAATCTAAAAGAATATATAGTAGGTAAAAAAAACACTACTTTTATATCAAACAAGGAGACAAGGAGAAAAAAATAAGTATCTGACTTAGAAAAAGCAAATGCATCCCATAATGTTCTGGAGCATTTGTACTTGCCATGCCGCAATTATATAAACATTTTCATGTTCGGAGTACTCCACGTACGTTTTCTCCCTCTTTCTTTCTCTCTCTCTCTCTCTCTCACACACATTTAGAAGCTTCAAGAGAAGAATAATGAAGGGGAAGTTTCTGAGAGGTTGTCTTAACAAGTGGAAGAAAGTGGGGAGTCGAGTGATCCAGTGTGGTGCCTACGGTTACTGCTGCGAATGGGAAGTGTGGCCATGGATGCAGAATGAAGGAGAATCTGATATTCCGAACGATGTGCCAAAGGGTCATTTGGTTGTGTACGTGGGAGAACACCACAAGAGATATGTGATAAAGATCACCTTGCTCCATCATCCTCTCTTCAAGACCTTGCTGGATCAGGCTCAGGATGAGTACGATTTCATTGCAGACTCAAAGCTCTATATTCCTTGCACCGAGCATCTTTTCCTCACTGTCCTTCGCTGTGCAGCCTCTCCACATAATCAACGACTCTCTCTCTGCGTCTGAGTCATTATTTACCTCTAACAACTACCACGACATATATATATGTAGCCATAATATATATTATGTTGTAGATCGAGGTTCTTGTTTGATCTGTGTTTTTTCTCTTATCAGGGAACATGCAGAGTTAATTAGCGCATTGAGCAAATTAAGGGAAGTTCATTAGTTTTCAATATAAGTTAATTACTTGATCCTTGGATTGGATTGCTTAAGGATGATGAGGATCTCTTGGTAGCAATAAGAAAATGAACTGTCAATAGTGTAGTAATATGCAGAAAACTTAAGTTTTACAGTATTATATACATATATATATATATACACTTTATGCACACAAACACACATTTTAAGGTACATACAAATATGAAGAGAAGTTAAAACTTTGTGGAAACATGTGTGCCCACCAAAGTCCAAGGTAGATCTGATACTCTACGTGCATATAAATAAACTATGTATAGCATTTATATTGGGATAAATAAGGATGTGTTTGGAAACCGTACAAGAACATATAAAGAGGAAAGTAGAGATAATAAAGTAGTCTCTTGATACTGTTTTCTTTAGAATTATATTACGATTTTATCTTTAAAAACTGTATAAAAGAATTACAGTATGAACTTGTGAATAACGTGAAGTATTACTGTATAAAAGAAGGAAAATAATGAGTTTTCACCTCTAACTTTTGGGAAGCTGAATTATTGAGAGTTAGTTCTGGTGATCCCTGTGACACCATGTCATACTCAGTTCATGGACATAAGTTTTGTCTTCTCATCCAACACATTCTGTCCTTCTGCAAATGATAGCAGAACCATTGGGCCTAACCTAAAGATATTTGCACTGGTTGACCTAGATTTTCCTATGTCTTCATCTGTTGGAACCATCAAAATCATTGTCAAGGAAAATGTTTTTATTTTTCATATCTAAATGACTTCGAAGACTAGGTTTCGATTAACTATGTGCTGTTTTTTACTAAAGTTTGGAAAAACAAGTTCAAATGAACTTCGTTGTGCAACTTAAGTTTCAAAAGCAACTCTAATGTAACTTTAAACTTGGTTAAAAATAATACAGGTATGAAATGATTCTTCAAATAATATCCTACTGTTTAATTTGAGAGTCTCTTCTTAATATCTAAAGAAGTCATTAATTTTTTAGAACACGATCTAGAATTTTTTTTTTTCAAATATCTAATAAGTAAAAAAAATGAAATTATAAAAACTTATTTAAAATAGGGTCTGTATACAATTTCAAATTATCATTTTATATAGTTATAGTTTAAATAAGTGTTATTTTTATTATACCAATAACAATGATTAAATATATAAATTTGGAATGTATTATTTTAACTTTCTAAAAATATTGATTAAGTATATAAATTTGGAATGTATTCACCTTCATATATTTCAACTTCCTCTGTCATAGGTGATGAAATTTGTCTTTATCTTCTTTTTTTCATATTCTTCTTCCTAAAGTTGATTGTATCTCTCTCCTCCCGCTTTTCATCTTTTTTTTTTTTACATATGTTTATTGAAAAATATATTTTTAGATTGTACAATCTATAATATATTTTTCTATTTTATTTTTGATTAATTTAAAATACAAAATTGAAATTACAATCTTAAATGCAAAATAAAAAATATATTTTATTGTAGAATTTAGAATACACATTTTGTATTACACATTTTAGAATACAATATATAATATAGATTTGTAGTTTGAATTACACAGTATATATATATATATATATATATATATATATATATATATATATATATATATATATATATATATATATATATATATATATATATATATATATATATATATATATATATATATATATATATATATATATATATATTATGCATTTCAAAATATACATTCCAAAATGTTTTAAACAATCCAGAGGATAATTCTATATAAAGGATAGTTTGGAATTTTGAAGTTTACATGGATGCAAGTTAAAACTATACAAAAAAGTTCCCTTGGACAAAATTTGTGACGGATAATTAATATCTGTAGATATTTATTATCGTAACTGGTGGTAGTGAATATTTTAATACTTGTTTATAAACGGGTCAAATGTTAGTATTATATTATCCATATCCGCGGATATCCGTTATTCGAAAAAATAAAAATAAAAATTTAATTTATATTTTATTAAGTTAAATTTAATTAAAATTAACATTAATTTATATTTTACAAGGTTAAATGTAATTAAAATTAAATTTTAATTTATATTATATTATATTTTATATATTTTTTGTAATTTTATTTAAATTTTATTTTAAGAATTTATAAAAAATATATATTTTTAAATATTTGTGAATATGTGCGGGTATCCACAAGTTTTAAAATACCCGTAGATAATTTTTTAAGTGGGTATTCGTACGAATAGTGGATCGGATAGTGGATAAATTTTTTTTTGTCGGGTCGGATTGTGGGTAAGTACTATTCATGTCTGACCCAACCCGTTGTCATATGAAGAAGCTGTCTAGAATAAATTAAAAACAGCTTGCAATTTTTGTTTTATAATTTTTAATCATAATTTTCTATTATTTGTAATTGTTTAATCATAAACTTGAGTATCTTATTGAAATGTTTTTTTTACATCAATAAAACAATTACTAAAACACCAATGGATTAATTATTTATTATTTACTACAAGTAAATAAGAAAATGTTCTATAAAAATAGTACTTATAATTATTTAATATTAATGAAGAGAATATTCAGTTATTTTCAACACACAAGAATACAAAATTAAAAAAAAAAATTACATATTGTAGGATGGGATGGATCAACAGGTTACGACTTATGCAAGATAGATCTATACAAGATTACATACTCAAATGTCTAACTAGCTTCATATTTTTTTATAATAAATTATTTACTAACCGTATTGTCATTCTTACTTTATATATATATATATATATATATATATATATATATATATATATATATATATAGGGTTGACAAAAAATCGGGTACGGATGTAACGAGACATTAATATATTATTATAAATTATATAAGATTAGGCCTCAAAATTGAAAAAAATATATAATAAAAAGGACATGACATATTTCACAAGTTAACAAATCATCAATGAAAAACTTGTTTTCTTTTTTAATTTATTAAAGTGATATTATTCTCTTAATAAAAATATGTTTATATAGATATCATTGGTCGTCCGGATCCGTGGATCTCATGCCTTGATTTCAAAATGACAAAAATTGAATGCATCCAACTTTTTGTTTTTTGAATTGAGTGCACTTATGAATGAACATCATATCATGTACGGATGGAATGTGTGAATTTTACGAGTGCTTTAATTTATATTATGATTTTAGCACGTATGAATGCAATTGTCTGGGCCTTGGAAACCCTTGGCTACTTTCTCAAATCGCACGTTCATCTTGGCTACCTCTATTATCTCTATATACTATATTCAATTTCATGATTGATGTTTTCTTGAGAAAAAAAAATGTTGAACTAATAATCAATCTGATTGTTTTGGATAAGTTCAGGATGGTGAGTGTCTTGTCTCACCATTACACACAAACACAATGTTTTACTTTCATACTTTTGTCTGTCCACACCACACAACTAGAACTGCTGCTTAGTCGCTGCCTCCTTCCCCGTTTTTCTCTAATAAAATTTGAAAATTCATCCTTTGTTCTTAAAGCTGTGTCCATTCTTTTTGCTTCAAGTTTGTTTTTGAAAACTGCTCTTCTTAGAATTTCAACAACATGCACAATTATTAAGGTTTGCTCAAAAGAGGATATAAACAAATTCAAGTAACGATGCAATTTTTTTTTATTTAGTTCAAGTTTTCAATGTAATGAAAAGAAAGCAAGGTTCACTTTGAAAAACAATTTTTTATGTTTTTGCTTCCTTCCATATTTTTTATTCAATGTACACTTCAAAATTACCTCCTCTCCAGTTTTCTTACAGCAATTCAAAGAAATTCTCTCGTCTTTGGTCTTCTTGGAGCTTTACAAAAAAGGGCACGAGATCAAGTAAGTGCATTTAGGTAAATTCCCCTCCCTCGTAATGGCCCTTCTTTTAGGTCAATTCCGAAGCTATCTGGTTGAAAAACAGCATTCAATGTCCCCAGGCTGGATGAAGTGGACAATCAGAGAAGACCAAATAAACTAACCAAGTGAAACCATATAAAAAAAGAAATCCTAAGACTGCTGCTCACTTATTTTTCATGAAGAAGTGCATCATGTATTTGATAGTAATGGGGTTGTTATCAGACATAGGTGCCTAGGGAAACCAACCTTAAAAAGACAGTTAATTTAGTAAATCATCGAAACTCAAGCATTTTCACTTTTATTTTGCATTTCGTTATTCTCAAGGAGAATACTGTCCAATAATGTTACATATGTTCTGTTAAAAGAACCGGAAAATCCTATCAGTCACAAACAGCCAGGAGAAAGAGTACAATTCATTAAATTGCAATCTAGTTGCTTTTACAAACAGTTTATATCACAATTCATCTTCAGGTAAATTCCATTCCTCTAACAAAACATTTATACATAAAAAATCGCATTCCTCGATGCTAGTGAAAGGGAAAGGATTGCAAATTCAGGAAGACAAATTATTATAAAGTAAACATACAAAACACCAGACAGAAAACATCAACTGTTTACTCTGAATATTAAAAAACATTCTAGCAGAAGTACACACAAAGCTCTCCAAGAAATAATTAAAAACTTGGAATGCCCCTTGATGTAGCCCTAGTTTTGCTATCAGCCAAAATTTTCCTCTCATTCAAACTTAGTCGAGTAACTCCATGACGCAAAACAAGTTTAATGAACTTTCTACAAGATAATTATATACATACAGCAAATGTGAAGGCTTGCTTATGAAAAGGATTTGATAATCATACAGAACAAAAAAGTATTAGCATGAACAGCCTTCCTGGAGAATTTCTAAAAGGGGAACACATTGCATAACTCAAACTGATAACTTTCCCTGTTCTATGTAGCAGATTAAAGTGCTTTTCATTGTTTGTGATTATGTCCAAGTCATGCCACCAAATCCCCCTAATAAATGGAGCATCACTCCAAACAAACAGAAGGCTATGCAGTTACTTTTGTCATCACAACATAAGCCCAAGTTGCATGGAGAAAAATCATTACTATTCTTCATTACCCAAACCCTGTAATTTGTGACTATCATCACCAGCACATATTTGAGTGAACTAATTCAACAATTCCATGAATAATATACATAAGAACTACCCTCATTCAGAATATACACGAGAAGTAATCAGCCTTTTGGTGAAGTACACATTTGACACATCGCCGGTGACAAAACTAGAGAATGGCGGCAACAGCGACGATAATGTGGGAGACACAAAGAACCTTTGAAACATTGCTGCTGCTACTTGTGCATCACAATAAGAAAAAAGAAAGAAAAAACCACATTCATCCATCCAAGTTCAACTACCCTCAAATATCATCTGAGACCTTCAACCAAGCCCTCTAATTCCCTCTGTCCAAACCTCCTACCATGAAGATCGGCGTCCCTACACTTTGCCGCAAAGTAAAACAAAAGCCAAGTAACCATGAAGTAAACCTCCATGGTGGACTGAAACATCTTGGCGAAGGACCTCCCGCAAACCCGGCCCAAACCCCACCTGACAAAAGACCCACAAAGTATAGCCTCCAAGCACTTAACCTGAATAGCCTGGTTGAACATAGTAGATATCAAATAGCACCCTTCCTTCACAATCTCCCTCCCACTCTTCCTTGAGTCCACAATGGCAACCCAAGCATCCACGGAGAATATAAAAGCAACAAAAGTATCCACCAGAAACCAAGTAAACAAGAACCCAGAAATCTCTCTCTCAAAGCCCCTAACCCAAGGAGACATAACAGAGAAGGGCATCAATTTCAACCTCACAAAGAGCTTGAAAAACGAGTACTGATCCTCAATTTCTCCGAAGTACCACAACCCCAGAAGCTGAGTCAACGCGTCCCTCACAGCCCAACGCATCAGAATAAACCCCGAAAGCCTCTTCAGACCTAACCTCGAACCATCCCAAACCAAAACCGTAACGGAGCTAAACCTCCCCAACAGATCATTCACAACGGAAACGAACACAACACCCAACACCCACGAATACGTCACGAGAAAAACGAGAATCACCCATCCGTAGGCGGCGGAGAGGAAACTCACCAGAAAAAAGAGCGCCGCCGCGTCCCGACGACCCACCTCCATCCCCTTCACGAAAAACTGCAAATCTACGCCCTCCTTCCTCTCCGCGTTCTCGTTCTGCTTCTCCTCCTCGCTATCGCCGCTATCGTCGTCGCGAGGCGTTCGCGACGCCAGGGAGGACAATCCTAGGGTATTGAAGGTGGTTCCAGAGCGGATGACTTGAGAAACCCTAACCCCGTCGTCAGCGAGGAGATCGGAGAAGGCTGAGGTAGGGGGGAAGGGGAAGAGGGTGAGAAGGGTGGCGTTGGCGGGGGATTTGGGGATGGAGCCGAAGAGGGAGCGGTCGTCATCGTCGTCGCCGGAAAAGAAGTCATCGTCTAGGGTTCCGACGCGAGTGAGGTGGAGGAAGGGGCGGCGTCGGTGGCGGAGGGCGTGGTTGGCAGCTGTGGATGGGAGGTCGTGGCCGTGGCCATGGCCGTGATGGTGGGCGTTGCCGGCGAGGTCGAGGCGGGAGAGGAGGGCCCGGAGGGAAGGGTCACGGTCGATGAAGGAGGTGACATGGGCGGTGCCTGTCTCGACGAGGGTTCGGAAAGAGAGGGTTAGGAGAGAGAGGAAAAGGAATGTGATGAAATTGGATGAGAACGATGAAAGAGATTCCTTCAATAGGTGCGAGGTGGAGCGAAGGTGGTGCAGCCGTGGGTGGTGGTCGCTCATGGCGATTCAAATAATGCCTCCGATTTGTTTCGTTAGTTACCTTGTGATTTCCTTTCTTGCGATTTTCTTTCAAGAAAGGTAAGAGAAGGTGGTGGTCGCTGGCTGGCTATGACTCTGGGAGTTTTCCTCACGCGCTTCGGTATGACCGTGCATTCGACGCTCTAGATGACAATACGAGATGAGAAGATGAGATTATGAAAATAAAAAGATGAGTCGTCGGGATCTTGATTTGGGCTTCCACTTCACAACCCTTACTTTATCAGGATAAAACAAAACCGTTAAAATGAAACTACTGCTGTTGCAAATAACTCTTTATGTCTTAAATTTATACGATTTAACTTACATAATTTAACTAAATTTCATGTTATTAATAAACTTTATTATTTTTAATATTTTTTATTTTTTATCAGTATTTTAAAACTTTATATTAATTGACGTGGTTAATATTTTGTTTAATCTTCTTATATGTTTTTATATATTATTTTGTCAACAATTTGTGATTAAAATAATATTTTATTTTTATTGTTTGACAAGAGTAAACAAAATTAAGTCGTTTATAATTAATACAAAATAATTTATTAAAGAAAGTGATATGATATCAATTATTTTACTATATTAACAAAAAATTTTAATAATAAAAATTTAATTAAAAAATATAATTTTTTTGGTAGATTAAATAAATCTTATAGAAATTCAATTCAAAATATCTAAATTTATTACCAATTAAAATTTAATTAAATTTGAAAAAAAAATCATTTATTGACCAATTTAATTAAATTATTTTAAGGTTGATTTAGATTTCGAATTAGATTGAACAGTGAATACTGATGAAAGTAATGGTTATAAAATATTAATTGAAGCCCTGGAATGTCCTTAATTTCCTAGCTAAACAAAACAAATTTGTTTCTGATAGCAAAAGCATTGGTCGGTAGCAAAAGAAAAGAGCGTTTCAGCGTTCCAAGCAACCCGTTTCAGCAGAAGAGAACCAATCAATTGGTAATATGGTCTAAGCAAAGGCGTAATCGCCTATTACACGATAATCAAATACTTCGTGACCTTTTTGTCTCATCACATTGCATTAAAATATTTAAAAGTCCAAGGCATATTAAGATGGAAATTTAACATTTTTACAAGATGAACTAGTAAACCAGCTGAACAAACTCATCAAATTCAATGTTCATATTAAAAATCATTTTAGGGGAGCATAATTTTAAATATCTAAAAATGCAACCCAGTAAGTTGAGTTTTAGGAAATTTGCCAATGTGAAAAGAATTAATCAATCGGGTCAGGCGATTGATACTCGCAGACGAAGTGGCAAGTAGGCGTACTCCCTTCCTAAGCACGGTAACATTGTCCAATGTCTAATAAAAAACACTTGGTAAGAAACTTGGCAAAAATAAGATTGCCATATAACAATTCAATTATCCGTTTCCTTCCAGTGAAACTTTTCCTCGTTCACCCAAGAAGGGATGAAAAACAAAAGCAGTTAACAGCAACTATCAAAATACAACAAGATGTTTCCTGATGACAATCTAAAGTTCATAAAGGCAACAGAACTGAGAAATCAGTCAATGGAAATTAGGCTTCTCTGGATAAGTGCAGCCAGATCTTTGGATGATGACGTTTGCTGCATAACAGCCACCTCTCACACATTCTTCAATGGGCTTCTCCTGGACCAATTGTGAAAGAAATCCTCCAACAAATGCATCTCCTACAGAGAAAAAATAAGAGGGATGAAACTAAATCCAGAACTTGCTTGTAAACTACCAATGTGCGTGCCTTACAAATCATAAATAATGTCACGATCTTTCCATGTTGATAGCAATGTTGTATGAGAATAATATACAATGCATTTAAAAGAAGTGCAGAGAGGAATTATGTATTATATGTATGTGTATGAGAGAATTTATAGCCAGCATGGATTTAGAGCATATCACAATTGAAGACAACAGCAACATGTGAAAATAGGCTTGCTACACAAAGCCTAAGCTTGACCTAATTCTCATATTTAAGCTGATTTATTTAACTAATAAGGCCGTTTAGCACTTTTTTAAAGCATAGTCTAGTCTAAAGTCTATTTGGTAAAGAACTCTTTTAAATAGGTAAAAAACCCACCAGTAAATAGGCTACTGAACTTAAACTTATATGTTTATTAAAAGGATTAAGCCTGGAAGTAGAACAATAAGAACATAATCTCAAAATACTTAAATTTTTAATATTATAATAATTATGACAGATGCCAAAATAATTATACTATTTTAAATAATTATAAAAACTGGAGCCTTTCCTCACTGTATTGAGTCAAACAATGTTATGTTTTTCATTATGAACTAAATAATCAGAAAATTAATTTCCCATTCGATCTAAGCCATTCCTAAACTAATGATTATGCACCTCTAACTATAGGGCTATTCTCCAACTAATCCACTCTGCCCTATGTATCCGCTTATCACATGAAAGACCATTACGAGATTTATTTACATAAATAAATACGTAACATAACTGCATTTGAATTCGTAAAACCAGTAGCACAGCACCTGCTCCGTTTGTATCAACTAGTTTCTCTTTAGGCAAAAGTTCCACGGGGAACTTTTTCACCTTCCCATCCTCAGCAACACATACGGGATCCGCACCCTGTGTGATAACTGTTATCCTTTTGTGCGTTCCTGATGCCTTTGGCCATTGGGAAATCTTTAGAGCTATCTCCTCGACATTTTCAGTCTAGAAAAGAAAGACCAATAAATGTAATGGTTTAACATTCTACATCCAAAACCACAACTTGCCTAAATATCTGATATCGAGGGTTACCTCCCAGCCTTGAATTTTAGAAAATATTTTTGCTTCAGTCTCATTTCCAAAAACAAAATCTGTATACCTGAATCACATAATGGACATTCTTAAGAACAAATATGTAGCATTTCAATCATTTTTATTTATCAGAGATGAATCCTTACGGTAGAGCTTTCTCCAGTCTCTCCCTGAATATCTCACAGATGAAAGGGGCAGAAAGGTTCATCGAGAAGATCTGCATACATAAATAACATTAATCACCAGAAACCTCCTTCAAAAAAAAAAAAAAAAAAAAAAATCAATCATATATTTAACCTTGTTATTTGCAGCAGCATGCTCAGCAACTAACAGGATAGAATCTGGTGATACAGTGAGGAAAAATCCAGCAATATAAATATATTTAGCCTTTTCAACTGTGAGGGAAATTAGCACAATAAAATATGTCAGTCGACTGAAGTTTGAATTATGAATTACACAGGCAAGAAGAAATTAAGAAAAAACAAGAGCCTGCATAGACCAACAACAAAGTACCTAGTGCCCAATTTTCTGGTTTCTTCAAATGCCCAGACCTATAGCAATTTGCAGCTGCTAAGTTTGCAACAAGCGACCTGTGTTCGGAGGTGATCAAAATGTAAGGCTTCCAAAAATTTGCAATCAAGTAGATGTCAGGCTGAAGGACATACTTTAGTTATAAACGGCTTAAAATAATTTCAATTATAAAAAAACACTAAGCAAAAAAATACAGAAAATTTTGATTGTTTGACCTTTCGCCACCAATTATACAAACAGCACAAGTTCCAGTAGGTGTCGATTCATCTTCATGATAGTGAACCTGGTGAATGAAAAATAAGATAATTTTTAAGCCAGTATAGAGAAGCACGTGACAATGAAAGGAGAAGATGAGTGATTAAACCTACTTTTACACCAGCAAGCTTTGTGCTCTTCTTCATCTCTTCGCCAAACTTATCCTTTCCAATGCCACCCATGAAACTTGTTGCACCCGGAACTTGGAGCATCCACTACAAGAAGTAATGGTAAATTACTTTAACCAAAGCTACTATACATCCGGAGTATTACTAACTAACTATCGAGATATACATACCTGAGCAACCTTGATTGAATTCTGAGTAGAACCTGCCAGCAAAAAAAACAAATTGTAGCAACTGTCATTACCAACTATATTTTTCCACTGCTAATCGTTTTCTTTCTTTCTTTTATTCAATTCCCTTTTGATATTATCCAATACTCCAGATCTAGTGAAATACCTCCAGCAATGTACTCCACGTCATATTTCTCAACCAACTCTTCATATCTGAAATGGAGCATCTTACCAAATTAACTAAAAAGATATGTTTTAAAAATTAACCATAAAATTATCTGCAATTAAAGATCAGCAGAGAGAGATCCAAAACCTAATTAAAATATGTGTCTGAACACCATATTGCAACAAGTCTTTACTCTACAATCATGCAAAAATACACACACGGATACCAATTACCAGGTATCTAAGGGAAGACATGCCAGAATCTGAATATTCCTTCAATAGTTAATATAAAACTTAGATCCAGTTCTGTAAATATTTTTTTGTGTTGTATTTCAATTAGAGTTGAGATTTCTTTTAATGCAGACCTTTGGTCTGATTTCAATTAGAGTTGAGATTTACCATATAACTGTATCTAAGTTTGGTCCTAATAAGAATAAGCCCACATAACCCAAGAACCGTATCAAACTAGCACGTTTCTGATATCCCAAGAACACAGTCAAAAGCTATACAACATCACGCTCCAAAGTGTAAAGGACTGCAGTGCTTGTAATGACACAAAATTCGACGTTCCAATGATAAAAAAACGACGGCGTTAGAGGGCGATCAACGCAGCGCCGCGTAAACGGAGAAATCTTACATAGGTTTGTGCTTGTCATGCGCAAGAATGGCATTGTTCAAGGTGAGAGAGTACCTGTCATGTCAGACACAAAAACAAAAGAAAGAACACTCAGAAGCAAACCACACGACTAACGACGTCGTTTCACCATCCAAGAAACGAGGTTAATCGTTATCTCAGGAAATTAAAGTAACGATAATAGAGGAAATAACGGCATGCAAAAGAGAAAGGTGGCGAGAGTGATATACTTTTTCAAGAACTCAGGGTCAACGATGGCGGAGATGTCCAGGAGAGGGTTTCCCATGCCGAGAAGAATGCCTTCGGACGCCATTGTAATCGAATCCAACGAAACGGTAAGAGAAGAGTGAGTGACTGAGAGGGTGAACGAAGGAAATACAATGTTAAGCTTTTATACGTGGTGCTTACATAGTAGCGGCGTGTGTCTCTTGGGCCCACACGTTGAAATTGGAATGTGATTTCTTATTTTCCACCGGGGGCATTCTTCGTCCACTCTTTTTCTTCTGTTTGCACCCCAAGTTTTTCTTAATACCCATTTGATCCTAAAAAAAAATTAAAAACCCAAAAAGCTAATTACGTTGTTTTAAATTTTGCTACTTTAATAATTTGAACTTAGATGTTTGAATTGATCTAAAATTGTAGTTTGAGTATGGAAATTTCCGTTTTGGATGGCTTGTTGAATGGTTTTTGGATGTTTGGAATGGGAGAAATTACTCATTGGAATTGGTTAAAAATGTTGTTATATTGGTTTTATGTATTTTATGTTTGATTTGGTCTAAATTGGTTGTTTTTAATATGTTGAGTATGGGTATTGTATAAAACATGTTTGTTTTGATTGAAAATGATGTTGAATTTGATAATCAATATTTTTTGTCATTTAATTAAATTGGTATTTAACTTGACATGTAAACCTGTTGTAAAACCCTCCATTGAGTCGGGAATATCAAGTTCGTCATTTAAATAGGTTTATGGTTTCCCAAAACTCACTGTTGAAGTTTTTGGCTTTTGGTGTGGCATCGAATAGCCTTGTGTGGCATTGAGCGCTACAAAGTCATAAAGCCTCTAAGCTCTGGGGAGCTAAGTGACACTTTTGGATGTTGAGTACTACAAAGTTAAATAGCTCATAGGTTGTGTGGCATTGAGTGATTCTTTTTGGCCCCGAGCATCATTTCTTCCTCTGCAAGTTTGTAGCCTCTTCTCTCTAATTCGTTGGGCGAAAGGGTTGGGTCGTTGGACAAGAGTTTTCATATGAACTATGGCGTTGAGTACCAGAAGCTGACGCTAACGCGCCTTGCTTCCAAGCCTTTGTATTTTTTTTTTGTGTTTTTTATTTGCTTTGTTTGAAGTGAGTTATTTTGCATCATATGCATGAGTATTATTATATCGGTGACACTTCATGGACTAAAATCTAAATATAAGTATGTTTGATATGTGTTTCATACATGATATGGTGGTATGATAAGTGTATTATTGGTTATGTGCATGACTTTGGTGGTTGGTGTAATTCTATAGATCTTGTAGAGAGATTTTATGGTGGCGTATCAATAGTGTGAACATTAATGCAAGGATGTCATTTTAGGGTTATCTTGACACTCCAATAATCATTAAATCTCAAGTAGAGAATGTTGGGTTATGTCATGAGTAGCAGCAAGAGGTCTTAGTTCATGGTCTTATTTCCTTGGTCATAAGTGGTAGACGGACTAACTGTAGTAGCATGGGTGGGAAAGTTGTTTAATCAGTACAAGTGCATAACTTCTCAGAGTCTAACATCAATGTTTTATCTGGATGGTCAAATCTATAATGTATGGTAGTATGTCTCATGGATAACTTATATATTTATATATTATATTTCATATTGTATGAACAATCTTTTGGTAAATTAATTTATCTATTTGTCTTTGTTTTTTGTGTGTGTTTCTTTTTTTTAATGATCACCTAAATGGTGTGAGTAAAAGAGAATGTTTCTCCTTATCGAGTATTAGTTAGTAACATATCAAAAGCTTAGAGTGAAAGTTTTAATTTTCTTGTAGATTTAATCTTTTAAAAAACTATAATCTTACGCTCTTGACTTTAGTGTAATAGAACATATAAATTTCTAGTATGTACGTATATTTATTTTATGGTTATGTATTAGAATAGACGTACTTTTTTGGAGTTATTTGTTTTTCAGTGATTTATAGGTAATGTCTCTTTTAATAAATATATATTATTCAAATAAAATGTTATAATAAAATTAAAAATATATATAATAATTTTAAAATAACTTAAATCTATTCATAATAAAACATTCTAAATCAATAATGTATTAAGAAATTGTTTTGATTAGTATTGATACTCCACACTAACAAATTTTGGATACAATAAATATGTTTATTTTGAAAGACAATAATTACTCTTAAATATTTTAATTACATAAAAAGTATTTTGACTTTTAAACATGAAAATTATGTTATAAAACAAATCATGACGAAATAAATTTAAATTTTTTTATTTTATCATAAGAAAATAAATTTGATATCTATATATTATAAGTAAAATATATTATTTAATAATTTAAATTTAAGTTTTATTTTTTAAACGATTTATTTTCTCATTTTATAAAATATTAAAAAAAAATATAATTTAATCGATAGAAATTAAAAATATTATTAAAGAATAGATATCGATGTTATTATCATTTATTATTATTTATTACGAATTATTTATTTATTATTTATTATGTTTATTTGTATTATTTATATTTGTTATGATTTATTGTTATTTATATATTTTTTTATCATTTTTTATTATTACTATATATTTATATATTTATTATTATTATTTATATTTATATATTTATTACGATGTGTTAATATTAATATCATTATTTATAACAAATTAGTGTACTGTTATTTATTAATTATATTTATATTATTTATTATCTGTCATTTACTATCATTTATTATGAATCATTTTATCATTACTTATTACATTTTTTTATATTATTTACACATTATATTTATTTATATTATTTTTTGTTATTTATATTTATTATTATAAGTTATTATTTATTATAATTTCTTATTACTTCCTATTATTTATTTTATATTTATTAAGAATTTTTCTACTGTCATTTTTTATTTATAATTATATTATTTATTGGTTTAATATTCCAAATAAATAGTCATTTGTCTAAAATTAATTTTAAACACTAATTTTAAAAAGTTAAAATCGGTTTAAATATTTTTATAAGTAATTACCATATGTTAAAATATATTAATTGCAGAAAAGGTATTTAATTTTTTCATTAAAATATTATTCTATAAAATATTCAAGAAAAAAAAATAGATGGCATCGGAGAGTGGGAGAATAATTTGTCCGGTAATGATGATGCCGTAGACAAAAGTGAATATGTAATGTTTTTGCTACCAATAATAGACATGATTTTGATTAAGAATCTAAAGATTCAGCTGAAGATTAATTAGGATGTCTTGAAATTGTTTTCAGATTTTAACTTATTTATTTATATTTTTTCCGTGGTATTATAAAAAAGTAGTCCCTCTGCATATGCTGTGTTTATGCATGGACATGACTAGGCTGGTATTCATTTTCAATATCCTTCCTTGTGCAACTTAAAAATAAACTGTATCAATACTTCATAAGAAACATCAAAATTAAACAATAATGTCACAGATATTGCCCTGACTTATTTCTTAAAATCAATTTTGTACAAATATAAGAATTTCTTTTATGTTTACTGCAATGTTGAGAGACTTGTGATCATGTTTTAAGTAGTATTTAATTATTATAAAAATTATCACACATTCAATTTAAAAAATAACTAACTCAAACAAAAATATAAGATATATATATAAATATAATACTAACAACTGTTAAGTGATTACATCAAAACTAAAAGCATAATAAAAAATAAAGAATAAACATCTTATTTCATGTTTCAGCACCATTTCCGTCCTGTACATTATCAACAAAGATTTTTTCATATGTTCACAACATTAAAATAATAATTACAAACATACAAACAAAGATAGAAAGATAAGTTAAGTTACCAAAGGAGAATTCTTACAATAAAAATTTAAATGTTAATACATGTACAGAGTTATATCAATCAATCATAAAATACAATCATTAATTATAGACTTGACAATCCGAATACATGTATTGATATAAGACTTTGAGAGCTATGCACTTTGAGTGGTGGAACAACTTGTCATCAAAACTACCACACACAAGGTTAGTTTGTCAACCATCTTTGCTCAAGGTAAAACTCTTAGACTAGGATCTTATGCTCATCTCTTCACATACTTCACCATTCTTTACTTGAGATTAAATTGTTATTAGAGCGTTAAGATAACTCCCACTACAGAATTCACACATTAATACATACATTATTGAAACCATTACAAAAAAACTTCTTGAAATTTTGTTCACAACATGCACCATTCATCGTGTTATAATCCATCAGGCGTCACAAGTCCACAATAAACATACATAGAATCAATAATAAACCATTTCAAACAACAAAGGATAAGAAAATCAAAGAAAACCACAATGGTGCTCATATTGACGCTTAGCGCAAAACCCTCGCCAAAGGGAGCGCTCAACGCTAGAGCTTTGCAAATTGTCTTGCTCAGTGAGACCAACTTATCGCTCAACGAATTATGATGAAAAAGGCTATCAACCTACAATGGAAAATGGTGCTCAACGGTATGCTCAACGTCAGACTACTCGTAAAAATGGTTGCGTAGCGATAGAAGTTGCCACTCAACGGTCTGAAGCAAAATTACTTATAGACTTACACAACGACGTTGCGGTCAACACCACACCAACACTGCTCAACACCATATTAGAAACCAACAAGTTTAATTCAGTGATTTGGCGAACCGGAGAGTTATTTAGATGAACAAATTGGTATTATTGACTCAATACTTAGTTAAAAAACAAGTTTCAATGTCAAAATGCATACCAATTTGCTCAATGGTTAGATCTTTAATCCCTTGACTTAAAACCAATTTAGACAAAACAAGTATCACAACCAAACTAAACATATTTATCAGCTATTCAACCAACAATTTCAACAGTTCCATCTATCTCAGACAAATCAAACATGCAAACACAAATTCTTATAGCATTAAAACTTAAAACTCTAAGGATCCTAAAACAATTCCAACAGCTGAAGGAACTCTATTTGCTTCTACAAATCACAGAAACATGACCAAGGTACATTGTTAGGACAACTGATCAACAAAGAGTCTTATAGACGACTCAAACCTCATATGCAAGCAATAACTGCTCACATGCATGAATAAACGTGCAAACTAAGGAAAAGGTCATAAATCAACTTATACTTTTGTAGAGATTGATTGAATAAAGTAGACTTCTCGTTGTCGATGCTCCATAGAACCCTCCCGTCGAAAATGGTTCCTCGTCACACCATCGTTCCACCCTGAGAAACTCACCGAGAGAAGTCGGCTTGGCGTCGCCATCCTTGCACAGCCACCACTACTTTCGTCGGCGCTCCGCAGCCACGATGGTGTGTTTGCCTGTTTTCTTCAACTCAGTTCTTAGGGGTCCTATTCTAATATATCTCCTACAATTTCTCCGTAATCATTTGGCAACATCTCTTGCACATGTTTATCTGCTCAAATGCCTAACTTTTCCATGTGCATAAGCTGAGACCATTTATGGAGAATTTTGCACCATATTTGTCCTATTCCCAACTGAAACATGGTGGCAGCGTACATTAGCATTTTAGGTTCTTTAGCAATACACTTTATGTACTTCGTATATAATTTAGATTTTAAAAATTCAATTAATACAAAAATTCAAAGTTTAATATTTTAAAAAAGATAGTTTAGTTTTGCAACAGTGTTGTGAATAACAATGTTTGGTATATGCGCCTTGGCCACCTCTCTTGTAAAAGGATCAAAATTCTCAAGGAAAGGTTTCCTTATACAACGTTCCATACCAACTCCAACTATGATTTGTGTCATTTAGGTTTCCTTATACAATGCTTCCTACCAACTCTAGTTGTGATGTATGTCATTTAGCTAAAACAAAAGTTGTCATTTTCAAAAATAGTACATCTTATGTCAATTATACTTTTGATTTTATACATTCAAATATTTAGGAAACTTGTGTTGTTAATTCCAAGCATAACGATAAATTTTTTCTCATTTATTGTCGACGATCACTCTAAATTCATTTGGTTGTATGTTATGAAAAGTAAAGTTGAGACTCATGTTCATTTTGTCAATTTTGTTACCATGTTTAAATTTGGTTATTAAAACTACATAAAAAAACTTTTTCTAACTAGATCTGAGATCCGATGATAGACAAATGGATGACAATTGATTGATGTATGAGCCTAGAAAATCAAGTATTGGAAGTGATATCATGTTCTAAATAATGACACTCATTTATTTTAATATCAAAAGTTCAACTTATAAATAGAATTTTTATTAGCGAGTTTCATCATGTAAAAACACACAAACTCTTTCTCTAATAGTTACCTATCATTTCTTTAAGTCTTCTAATCTTTTGTTCATTTGTCTGAAGATTAAAGACCGCCTGAGTGATTCTTTAGGTGATTCTTTAGGTGAAGCTCGAACAAGAAGAATCTCGTTCCTAAATTGATTTTCATCAATCTTAATTTCACAAAGTTTTGATTTTAGATTTTAAAAACCCTTTTTTTTAACAAAAAATTAACCTTATTAACCCAATTTAACAACAGAGATTCAATTGCTTCAATTTTTCACTTTTAGGGATCCAATTGAAAAAAAAGGACCCATTTGAAAAAATCCAACAGAAATAGGGATTGGAAAAGTGATTTAACCACTTAATTAAGAAGACTATAGTGTATTGAGTGTCAGACTCATATGAATGATAAATATGAACACTCGTATCATTATTTAATTATTTAGACTGGGGATTCCATTATCATAGGATTACTTATACCTTTTTAAAATACTCAAAAAACCATTTTTGATTTTATAATTTTATCATTTTTATATTTTATAATTTTATAATTTTTTGCCTTTTTTATGAAATTTTATTATATGGGAACAATTGTTTAAAATGAAACAAGACCTTATTTAGACACTAAAAGTTATAAAATATATTTCTTTAAGTTTTTTTATGTTATACCTTTTATATTTTATGACATAGTTACATAAATATTTAGAATGAAATAAGAGTCTAAAATAGAAAATAAGTTAACATGAACGCTGGTATAATAGTAGAATAAGTTGTAAAAAAAAGTGTGTGATGAACAATTACGTGAAAAAAACAAAGCATGGGTTAATATAGAAAGGTTCGCGTAAAGTAACATTAAAACATAAAAAAAATATAATGAAACCAAATATACATAGATTAAAACCAGGGGTGAGAAAAAAATTTGGCCTAGACTTAACTTTGTTCTAAGCAAAAACCTAGGTTTCTTTTTTTCTATTTATTTGTAAAAATACATCTTCTTCATAAACGGCCCAAAGAAAGAAAATTAATGGCAGGGTACCAAAAAAGAAAGAGTGGTCCTCTCTCCATCACCACCAAATGCTTCTACACCACTCTATATCTAATTTGTCTTTGAGTAAGTATCATTTAATTATTATAGTAAATCCTAAACTTTAAACCTAAACTTTCATCCACATCCACCTACTTCATTAATTACATATTAATAGTTCCCCTTATAAAAATACATTCCCATAGGTGAACTTGCACATAAAAATCAACTCTCCCTTTCTTATTTTTCTATAACTGTTTTATTGTTCTATGTATGAGTGTGTGTTTTGGTGCAAGTGGTACAAAGAACATGGTGACAGAGGAAACTTCGTCTCAGGTGCGTAAAAGGAGTTATAATAATCCTTTAACGAATATCAAGATCTACTGAAAGAAAAACGAATGTTGATATTCGTTTCTTCTTCAACGATATTGATATCTATTGATGAATTATCACATCCGTTAAAGGATTACCATAACTTCTATTTTAGTTTATTGTTTATAATTTTAGATTATTTTAGTTTATTATTATAATTTTAAATTATTTTGAATTTAATAATGTATTCTATTTATAGATATGTATTTATATTTTTAATTGTTTAATATTTATAAATAAATTTGAAAAAGTTAAAAAATATAATTTTTTCTTATAAATATTCGTTCACATATATCAACATTCGTAAAAGTAAAATAGATGTAACTAAAAAATTTATAAAGAACATTTAGTGACAGTGAAGGAAGCAACACTCAAACACAATTTTGTTCCAGAAAAAGCGAAAGCTGAACCCTAACCAAAACCACCAAGAGAAGAAAAAACAAAATAAAAAAAAAAAACAAGATAAGAAATAAAAAACAAAAATAAAATAAAGAAAGTAAACAAAAAAAGACATAGTCAGGAAAGTAAAAACAAAAAGGGGTTGGCCCATCCCCCATTTCTTGATCAGGAGACCTAGAGAAGCATTGGCTTCCTCTCGTACAGGCGCGCCCTTGCCATGCCGAGCCAGCCACAGTGACAGTCTTTCCGCCTGGCCAAAGGCATCACCGGCGACACCAATCGTCGAAGGAGTCCTCGCCGACCACCGCGCCATCTCCTCTCCTTCATCTGCAATTCATGCAATCACTCTGCAATTCATGCTTACATGGCCAGAGAAAGCTTTTCCATTTGCGTGAATCCAGCTAAAGGCTTAGGTCTGTACTGAGCCCAATATTTGTATCCAAAAAAAAGAAGATAACGTGTAAAGGAAGAAAAGGAAAGCAGAAGTTGACTTTTACCAGACTGGTGTAGTTCAAATTGGACGTGTTCAATTTTTTTTTCTAGGACGTTTAATAAATAAATTAAAGTTAAAGAAGATAAAAATAAAATTAAATATTATTTTCATAATTTTTCAAATAGAATTTTATATATTTTTGTAAAATATAATAATTAAATCACAACCCTAATCAAAATGTCCAGTTGAAGAAATAAAATGCATGTAAATCTTTATTATAAAATCTGAAAATCAAATAATTATTTAAAAGATTATTTCAAAATTTATTATTGTTTTTTTTCCTTTTTGTTAAATGTCTCGATTTTTTCATTACTGAAACAAAATTTTCAAATTTTTGATTTTGGTTCAGAATTGAGATCAAAAGTTTTTTTATTTATTTTTATTTCATTTTGATATGTTTCTGTTCTGAAATTATTATCATAACTAAAAAGAACCGTTATTGTATCATTTTATTACATCAGTGAAAAACAAATAAGTTTAATTAAATAAAAAGGATTTTACCATTAAAAGAAAACACCTGCATGGAGCTTATTCAAATATATTTAAATTTTATTTCAAAACTTCAAGATAAGTAAAAAAAATGCTATCATTATGACATTTAATAAGTGACTAGACTCTCATTAAAAATCGTATTAAAAATTTAAATATACAATACTTTTTTCATGTATTAAAAATTTCAATTTAAAATACTTTTTTCATATATACATGTATAGATAATTTTATTTGTTATATATTTTTTAAAATTGTAATAATTAAATGTTCTGTTTTCATTAGGTAACATCATCCTTGTAAAATACAAAGGTGCAAGTCTTTTCATCTTCTTTGATATAATTTTTAATATATAAATAATTTTTTTATATATTAATAAGCTTATATCCCAAATTTTGATTAAGTGTATGATTAATTTTTAAAATATTTTTTCAATGATTAATCTCAAAATAAATTTTACATATAAATTAAAATTAAAAAATAAATTTAAATATTTACTAGGAATAAAAATAAAATAAAAAGAAACTTAAGATTTTTAAATATAACTTTACTATAAGTTTACTTTTTTACTACGAGAATCAAATTTTATTACTTTTATTTTTTATATTTATCTTTAATAATAATTTATATATTATAACTTTTTATTTTATATAGAAGTACATAGATACTTCAACTAAAAAAAATTATGAATTACACTATTTAAAACTCTAAAAGAAAAAGATGAAATTTTAATTTCACTATAAAAAAAGGTTATAAATGAATTTATAAAAATAACAAAAAATTAAATTAAAAAATTAAGTACCAGTCCTGTTTGAATGAAAAGACGTATCTAAACAAACCTCTCTCTCTCTCTCTCTCTATATATATATATATATATATATATATATATATATATTACCAATTGCTTTAATCCATTTTTTCAAAATTAAAAATAATAAAATTTTATTGAAAATCAACATAAAAATTAAACATGTTAATCTGATTATATATTAAAAAATATATTAAACAACCTTAATTTTAATAAATTAATAAATAATTTCCATCCTAAAACATAAAAATATAAATTATAAATAAAATTTAGATATATTTTAATATAAATTATTATATAATAAATAAAAATATCTCATTTTTAAATTTGATTTCAATTCCTTGTATCACTTCTGCTTCGACTTCTCCACTGTGATTAACATCCAGTGATTTCATGGTGAGAGAAAACACATGTGAAGCATGGCCAAAGGGCATTGGTTCTTCTTCCTCGGTTCTTTTGTGTGTCCCTTATTCCTCAACATGCAGTTTTGTTATTTTCTTTTTAACTCTATACAGTAAAGGCGCAGGGTTTTTCTACTTTGTTGATGTTGATAAAAATAATTTTTTAACAGTAGTTAGCTGAACGGACTCGTAGTATACAGTAGTTGGTGAATGCAGTATTTTCATTTCTCACATTTTTGCAGTTTAAAGTGGAATATCTGTAGTTGATTAATTACTTTATTTTGCAGTTTATTTGTTTACTCTGAAGGGGCTCTTAGTATATATACCAAATGGTGCTTGTGATCACAGTAAGGTGAGGGTTATTACACAGTAGGGTTTTTGGGGGGATTGTTCTGTTTTGCTCACCTGAAATCACTGTGACCTAAGAAGTAACAAACTCGTATGTAAGAAAACTTGTACTACAAACTATTTTGAACTTCCCATTTTTTTTTGCTTGCTGATGAGCTGTTTTTGTCGTCTTACTAAGTTAAAGAAATGAATTTTTATAAGGTAGGTCTTTTGGTGCTCTTTGTTCTAAAAGATGGTACTTTATCTGTAAATAAATTAAGTTAGAAGAACCAAGTTTGGTTTCAGGATTATTTTTTTAGAGGTTATGCATATTATACTACCCTTTAGAATAGACTTTACCGATTCTTCTCCTTTAATGTTTCAGGTAGTCCGGGACAGATACTTCTCCAGAGAACCGGACTGCTGTCTTTGACACGAGCGATCAGACTCTTGTTATGGATGAAGTAGGTTTGGAATTCATTTGGCATTTTGTCTGACTACTTTATTTTCATGCGAAAGTGACATGTCTTAGATAATTTATTTTAAGGGTTAAATATGATTTTAGTTTAACCTGAATGTAAAATTAGAATTTATTTGTATTTCAAACTTGATCTCTAAATTTTAAAAGTGAATGGAAACTCAACTACCTTAATTCTCGTTTTATCAGTGTTTTAGACTAAGATTTGAGTTAGAATGTGTTAGACATTATAAAAAACTCGAACATCAATTTAAAATGTCTTTTAACACTTTCAAAAAGTTTATTTCAGTTAGGTTATAAGGACTATATCTATTTATTTTTAAGATCGAAGACCAAGTATCAAAGTTTGGGATAAAGATGAATTTTAATTTCATATCAAATTTAGAAACTAAAAACATATTTAACTCTTATTTTAAATAAATAAATAATAATAGTAATTATCATGTAATGCAGTGAAGTGAAATGTCCTATTGAATAAAATGTGAAGTACAACGAGCTAAATTGAAATGAAATGTAGGAAAGCAGTTCGCTGGTAAAAGACAATTTTACAATAGTGATAAAATTTGGGAGTATGGTTCAAATGTATAAAGTTAAGCAGCAAAATACAAACACTCTAGTATATGCTTATGAAAAGTATCTTGGGAAGATATTGTTAGGATATTAGTTAAGACAATTAGACTATTAATGAGTTTGTTGCTTGAGGTGTTAATTTGGTATATACAAGGGAAGAAGGATATGAGAAAGGGAGATATGAGAATTGATATACTGACATTTAGTTATTTGTTAAAGAAGATATCCTCTATGAAGGGGAAACCTTGGTAGAAAAGAGTATTCTCTTGTTTCTCAATCTTTTCATCCCAGTCAATAAAAATCTTTATTTTCTCCCCTATTTCAATTCTTGGTTTCTAACTACTAGATTAACTTTTGGGATCTGGAGGGTAGACAATGTCAAAGATGAAGGAAGGAGGAAGCACAAATTTGGGCCAAGGTGAAGTTGCCATCATTGTGGGGTAGATCCAATTGGGAGGATCTGCACGGCTGAAAAATTCTGTGGGACAAGAAATTCCTTCAATCCATAAGTTGAAATATGCATTGATGAGCGTGGAGGGTGGGACAATGCGTTAGTTTTATTATTGGTGCTAAGGGAATCCAAATTTAGAGTGAGAATCCTTTTACACAAATTTGATAAAATGATTCAATATGGTAGCCATATCTTTCTTGAACCAAGAAGATAACACTTTGATGAGAATCATTGGGAAGTCTAACATCATGTGCCGTAATTCTTGGAGTGCAACTTAGCTTAATCCCATTTGGTTTTAAAATGAAATTCAGCATGATATTAGAGTATGTATCACATTTTAGTAATTGTCTATTTTGGTAAGGCTCATTTGGTTTGACAAGCATACGTGGAGGGGGTGCTGGAAAGTCCCACATTGCTTGTCTCAATTCTTAGGGTGCATCTTATGTATCTGTTGGGTAACACCACTTAATGTCAATTGATTTGAAGATGAAATCTGACAAAGCTTGCATCAAAGAAAAGGAGACTCCAATAATCGAAAGTGACGACCAACAATTTAGAGCTAAACCACATGCAATAAAAGATACTGAATGAAGAGCGTGATCCTCATATGACTGAACAAGACAAATATAGCATGAACTGGGTTAGAATGCATTGAAGTAGCACCTAGTTCTTGGACATGCAATCCACCTTTGATGGATTACAAATTCTTGAAATTGCAGAGTTGTTCAATGTTCAAGAATCACATCCTTTATGGGAGAGAAGAAACCAAAATTGATGAAACAAAATTAGCAAGGAAAAGAGGAAATCAAAATTGATGAAATAAATTTGTCAAGAGAAACAAAGATTATGATGGAGGGCAAAGTTGATGTATCAATTAGGAGGCAGAAACGCCAGGAAAATAAAGTGAAGATTTTGGGCTAAGAAGACCATTTTCTTGGTAACCCATTAGTAGAGTTGATCGTGAAAGAATTTAAAGGGAAAGATGCAAACGAGCATATTGTTTTCAAAATTCAGATTTCCATACAAGTATTGTTACTTGTTAAAACCTATATTCAATTGCGAAGGTGAACATAAATGCTGTTAGAATCTTGAAATTTTAGCTTGCTGGGTGAACCTTTAGCATTAAACTTTGATGCCTCTATGGATGATAGCTTGACAATGGAGTTAAAGAAAAATGAAGGTTCAAAGGCAGTCAAAGTAATTCATGTTATACAGGACCCATCCTCATCCTTATCACCACCTTAGCCTTTGCACTTTTGCTTGCATGGAATGGCTGTTGGGTTCCCATTACTATGGTATGAAAGTATAAAAATACTTTTAGGAGGAGGTCAAATGAAGATCAAGGTGATGAAGATGAGCTGCAAAATCTAGCTTCCACAATTGAGGACAAGGTTGATTTTTACATGGGTGTACTGTTATGGTATAAGGAGAAGAAAAAGTCAGTTAAGATATTTAGAATATTAATGAGTTAGTTGGTTAAGTGGTAGTTAAATATAAATATAGGGTAGACGTATAGGAAGAGGTTGATAGGTTCATTTGTTGATTCAACATTAACTCTTTGTTGAAGGAGAAATCTTCTCTGTTATATCTGAAAGTTTCACATTTGTTTAGAGTCAAGATTAAGGACATAACAAAAATGCCATGCTCCCTTAACCCATTGAAGTGATTTTTCAGGACTTGTTATGGAGCCATTGAACACCAAAGGGGATATTATTTTGGATGTGATGACCCCAATGATGTCTACGGGTTTGAGGTCAAAACATTGATGCTAGAAGGGCAGTCAGTACCACTCTTGTCCTTTAACCTTGATTGTTGTGGGGATTGTTCTAGTATACTTAAAAGTCCCATATCGTGTGCCTCAATTCCTGGAGTTTAACTTATATATCTATTGGGTAATTTAACTTAATTGCAATTGATTATAAGAGGATATTTGACATGGTACGAGAGCCTAATTCATCGTTCTTGGTAAATCGTCTTTTCTTTAATTGTTACAACAGTTTCAAGGTGAAATCTGACACACATTACTTTGTTGTAGAGGCCAAAGGTAGTTCATAAATACCTTCCAAGATGTCTTTTCAAGACAAAATTGTAATGAAACCATTACCTCATATGGAGGAAGTGCTCTCTATTTCTTGTTCTTTTCATCTTATTCAATAAAAAGTCTTTCTCTTTCTCATTTCAGTTCTTGATTGCTAACAATTCCCCTGCTCTCTCTCTCTCTCTCTCTCTCTATATATATATATATATATATATATATATATATATATATATATATATCTATGTGTGCGTGTGCGTGTATATGTGACAGAAACCTCAACTAACTAACTCATCACTATTCCATCTATTTTAACTAACTTCTTATATTCAAACATATATATATATATATATATATATATATATATATATATATAATGACTTTAATTTGATCAAGAATAGCAGTCTGTCTTGACATACATAATTACTTGTTAGTGGTTGTATTGATTTGACTCATACATCTTGCTAGGATGGAGGGGATGTCCGTTCTGGGTGCATTGAGGGATTGGCTGAAGAGTATCAAAATAATGCACAAGCAAATCTTCATATCAAAAATAAAAAAGGTGGCAAGGAAGTTGTATGTTCCAATTGCTTGGGTGGTGGAGTACTTTTGTGAGTTTCCATATTTTACCTTTAAATGTAGATTAGGCTGTTTCCACCTTTTTATATCTCTATTGTTCTCTCTTCTGCCTTCACAAGTGTTTTGCTATGTGGAAACTCATTTCCTGCTTTTTCCTCTGTAACTTCTACTGTTCTTTATTTCTTGCATGGAGTTTGTGGTTTTAATGACCCTAATTGGTCAAGTTTGATTCGATTTTTTTCCCTATACATCCCTACTTTTCTATTGGATTGATAACTTTTTGTGGTAAAGATTTTAGGTGATATCAAACTTGTGTTACTTCCAGTTTGTAGTAATGAAAAGCTTTTTGATAAGATTTATTTCAATTGCAAATTTACGACAATTTGGCATTGGATATTTCTTTTACAAAGGAGTAGGTTCTTCTGAATAATAATAAATTTTGAAGTTTTTGGAGATATTATGTATTTAAATTTGTGGCTTTGAGTGTAGGTTTTGTGGTTTTTCATCCCTATATTGTTAAAACCTCTGGGTTCAGTCTTCCAATTCTTGGAATCCACAGAAAACATTGCCTGTGCTTAACTTCATTAATAGTATGGCTGCTTAAGTGTCTAGTAGATAGCACGGTAAGTGTTGTTGCATGTGTTCTTTTAAAAAGTGCTTTTTGCCCTTGAAAAAAATGAATTTGGTCTCCTTCAAATTTCAATTTTAGCCCCCCTTTATTTTATTTTATCTTTGTTTTAGTTACTTTTGAATCTGTATGTCTTGTCCATTCCCTTCTACCTTCATTTCACCAACAACATTGCGTGAGTTCTAACTGCAACTAGGGATTATGACCATAATAATCTCGAAGTCACGGTGTCTGACACCCTTCTATAGCTAACTATGTTTGGATACTCGGAGCATTCAAAAGCTTCTGCAGCCTTCAAAAAACCTACTGGGTAACTATAGATCAGGCATTTAATAAATTAACATCCAAGTCAAGCTTTTGATCCTCCACTATTGCACCATGTCAATTATTATAAGGCAAAAGAAATAAGCAAATACCACGTCCTTTCAATCCTTTTGGGATTCCTTAGACTGCAACTCTACCTTTGTCTTGTTGTAGTTGACATTATGCCATAACGAAAAAGTAGCAGGTTTAGTGTAAATAAATGCTAAATAAACCTAAGACATTGCCTTTGGTGTTACTAAATATTGTTATTGCTGGGGTTGTTTAACTATAGCTCCAAGTGTTGGATCTATGTTAGTTACTGAAAGGTATTAGGGAACGTGTAATTAGAGATTTTGATGCCCAATTTGGATTTGAAACACCCATTTGTGGTTAGAGTTGGCAACGTGGTTTCTCTTTCACCCTGAACAGTACTGTCTAAGGATTTGGGTGTGATGAATGTGGAATTAGATAAAAAAGAGATTAGAAATTTCAAAATTTACTAAAGCAGGATAAAAAATAATTAAGAACTAAAATTGAAATTTGAATTTCATCATGGGGATTAAAAGGAAAATTTGAATTTTTTTTGGGGGCTGAAATAAAAACTGAAAATTTTCTTTGGATAAAAAACATATTTAGAATAACATTTAGTACATGGCAGTCAAGTAGATATCATGTGTCACCCATGTCACACGTTGCCACCTCGTTGACACGTTGACCAACTTTACTAAGACTAAATATGTATTTAACCTAGAAGGATATCAGCACCACAACGAGCATCTCCTGAAATAAGTGCTTTTATACTTCCACTTGTCTTTGTAGCAAGTAAAAGTGTTTTTGTGCATCTGTCTTTGTTTAAGATGGACTTAGGCATTATAAATTAATACATTTGTTTGTTATCAATTGCTTTTGTTTATCAATGTGCAACGATATTTTAGATGTTGCTCTGGAAAAGGATGCCAGAAGAGGTACCATCCCTATTGTGTGGATCCTCCTCTCAAGTACATTCCTTTGAGGCTTTGGCATTGTATCTGGTGCACTAAGAAAAAAATAGAGTTTGGCGTGCATTCTGTTTCTGAAGGAGTGAAATCCATCTTGGATTCTAGAGAAGTGGTTTCAAATAATAAAGGTATGGTCTATAAAATTCCCCTGTTTGGTCACTGGTAGACCTCCTATTTTAGTCTTTGAGATTGAAAGCATTGGTCAATTTAATCATTAACTTCAAATAATACTCACTCTTACTGCTAGATTTACAAAATAAAATTACTTCAATCCTTTTCACACTTTCTATTTGCAAGATAAAAGACTAACTGAATGATGTTTGAGAAAGTCAGGGACCAATGTAATGGACACTACAATTTCAGGGACTAGAATGGGAGTTTACTCTTTGTATTTCATCTAGATTTCTTATTCATGGATGCATATTAGATAATGCATGACATGATGTTTGATAGTAAGTAGCATGTTGCTAGTGATGCAAAGGGAGTACTTTGTCAAGTATCAAGGTCTTGCTCATGCTCACAACCGCTGGATTACAGAATCAACAATGCTTCTTGAGGCTCCTAAGCTCTTGGCCAAGTTTAAAAGTGAACCGAAGGTTTATTTACCCTTTCACATTCTTTGGACCACCAATGGTTCTTTGTTTTGTTATTCTGCACTCCCTTTGGAATCATCCATGAAAATAATTTCTTCTTTGGTTGCCGAGTTATCAGGTTAGCAGGTGGAAAAGTGATTGGAGTATACCTCACCGCTTACTCCTTAAAAGAGAAATTGTGCATTTTGGTGGGCATGGTGACAATGACTCAATTTGCTGTTATGAGTGGCTTGTCAAATGGACCGGTCTTGGTTATGATAATGCCACATGGGAGTTACAAGATGCTTCATTTTTGACATCAGCGAAAGGCAGGAAACTCATTCGTGATTATGAAAGTCGTCGAAAGGGAGTTGATAAACTGTCAAAAAGTCATTTTGAAGACAATGAGGTGCTTCTTTTAGTTTAAAGTGATATACAAAATTTAATTTTATGGTATATATTACAGTTCCATTTTTTACTACTTTTGACAGTTAAGTTTTTAATGTGAAGTTTTTAACTACCTGCACTTTTTACACTTCTGAAAAATCTGAAGAACGATGTTAGTGTCGGGAAGCAAAATGTTTTTTACTTCCTCATATAACTTATTTGCAGGTTACAAAACTATGCTATCCCATTTAATTTTACCTACAAGCTCATTTAGGTCTTGTTCACTTGAGTGAATTTAGGAAAGAGTAATTGAGAGGATTTGAAGATAAATTTTATTGTTGTTTATTTGAATAGATTTGGAAATAAGTGAGAGTGAATTTGGAAGTAAATTTTTTTAATCTGTCACATAAATTAAATCCTACATTAATTCTCACAAACTTTACTTCCAAATCCACTATCGTTTACTTTCAAATTCACTCAAATAAACAAAAAAAAAATTACCTTCAAATCCTCTCAAATCCACTCAATTACTCTTCCTCAAATTCATTCAAGTGAACAAGGCCTTATAGAGAATTAAAAAACCAGTACAAAATTTAATTTATGGTATATATTACAGTGCCATTTTTTACTAGTTTTGACAGTCAAGTTATTATTGTGAAGTTTTAAATTAGCTGTGTTAAAAAGTGAACTTTAAGCCTAACTCAATCCCATAAAACTGGCTTGTAAGGTAATGTTTGTATTCACTTATATACTATATTATAAATTGACTTTTATCTTTAGTCGATGTAGGACTTCCAATACATTATTAGAAATATGTCCAACAAACAACAAATCTTACTAGGAAAGACTTTAACAATGATTTTGATACCATATTAAAAAGAGAATGATTTTTATTATCAGTCATGTCTATTACATTCTCTTTGCACTTATTTGTAACAATCTAATCTTCCGAAAAAAAGGAAATAAGGAAAAAATATACGAAAAAATAAATTAGAAGATTCTATAAATATTTTATCTAATTAGGAAGATTTTCCTTTAATTACAAGAAGCTGCATCTTTTACACTCCTGAAAAGTCTGAAGAATGATAATAGTGTCGGGAAACATAATGTCTTTTACTTCTTGATATAACTTATTTTAATCTGAACTGGTTTTTTAATTCTCTATAAATGTGCTTGTGGGTGAAATTGAATGGGATAGCATAGTTTTGTATCCTGCAAAGTGTGGAATTATCATCAGCTTGGAGTAATGATTTATGTTATGAAAATTTCTGTTGCATTGTTCAACTGAAGTTATTAGGGCTATTTAAAAAGTTGATTGGTTACCATGTGAATGAAAAAAAAAAACAATGGTTGTTTTATGATGAGGTCTAGACAATGAGTGGGCTTCCTCAGTCTCTATTCCATGAAGCTACCAAGACACGATGGGAAAAAGTATACGTCAGAAAAAAGAATCCAAGGGCTGAGTTGGCAGGTAGTTAGAGGATAGAGAAATCAGGAGGGGAATAAAGAGATTTTATTTGTATTAAGTTTTTGCGGAACGTTGGGGGAGGATGGGATTTTGGTTGAGGGAGGAGAGGAACTGCTTTTGTGTTGCTCTAGAAAGGAGCGTAGCTCTGGGTGGGATTTGTTATCCTTCTATTTCCTGTTTTTGTTAACAGAATAATACATACATTAGTGTTCATTTCCTTCCTTTCTTTTTCTTCTAAGCTTTTAAGGTGTGGTTATGTATCATTTGGTCTGACCTGTCAGATCGCTTTTTGCTGGTGAATGCCACCAAAGAGAAAGGGCAGGTGAAAACAGGGGAACTGAAAAATACAGTAGCCATGGATGCTAGGATGGAGCTTGTTGAGGGAGAATTGGAACGAATGAGAGCTGTCATGGAGGAGATATGATTCTAAGCAATTCAAAACCAATCAACGATCAAGACAATGCAAACCAATTGAAGTTAGTGGAATTGATGATTTGTAGCTGGGAGAAAATCCCTCATGTGGACGGAGAGAACTCTATTAGGCCTAAGATGGAGTCATCTAGTGGTGGAAGTGGCTTGAAGTCCTTAGAAGGAGAGGCGTTGGATTGCCTCAAACTCTTAATGTGAAGGAAGGGTACATGAATTGCCTTTGTTTATTTTGGTTGGCAGTGGAGCTTCGCATAACTTTATTTCGAGAAGATTGGTCGAGGCAATAGGTTGGCAGTGGGAGACCAATAAGAGTATGTGAATATTGATGTGAGATGGGCACAGGTCAAAAACGTTGGGAGTGTGTTGCAAAATTAAAATTGAAATAAAAGGTTGTGATTTTATGGTAGATGCCTATTTGTTTGACTTAGAGGACATTAATATGATTTGGGCATGTCATGGTTTGTTTCTTTGGGCGAAATGGTTGTTGATTGGAGAAAACAAACCATGAAGGTAGAAACATCTCAAGGAACCAAAATGTTAAACGGAGTACCTTGAGGAGAACTATTATTTGTGTCTCTTTGTGGCATGTTGGGAGAGAATCAAGGTTCAAAGAAGACGAAACTTATAGTAAACTAACTAAAGGCATTAGCGAAAGTTTTGAAGTGTTATGAGAATGTCTGTCAAAAACTGATTAATTAAGACCCTATTGTTGTCCTTATTGTTAAGAAGTGAACTTTAAGCCTAACTCAACCTTATAAAACTGACTTGTAAGGTTAGGTTTGCATTCATTTATATACCATAAATTGGTCTTATCTCTAGTCAATATAAGACTTCCAATACACCCCTTCATGCCGAGGGATATACATTTCGAGCGTAAGACTAGACATTAATGGGTGGTTTGATAGCGGCCCAATAACAGGTGGAACAATATGTCCAACAACACAAATCTCGCTAGGATATTCTCTAAGTTGGCTCTGATATCATGTTAAGGAGTTGACTTTATAAGCCTAACTCAACCCTACAAAACCAGCTTCTAAGGTGAGATTTGCATCCACTTATATTTCATAAATTGACCTTATCTTTAGTCGATGTGGGACTTCCAACACTTGTCATCACAAAAATGAGATTGAAAAGTAGGTTCGAGAATTGATGGAGTATGGGAACATTCGGTACAGTCAGAGTGCATATTCAATCCTGGTGATCCTGATGAAGATGAACAATCAATGGAGAATGTGTGTGGATTACAAAGCCTTGAATAAAGCTACAATCCCTGATAAATTTCCCATGCCAGTTATTGAAGAATTATTGGACGAGCTACATGGAGTAAAGCACTTCTCTAAGCTGAATTTGAAATTTGGGTATCACGAGGTGTGTATGAAAGTTGATGATATTCCCAAAATCGCATTTAGAACCTATGAAGGACATTATGAATATCTCGTAATGCCCTTCGGGCTGATGAATGCTCCTTCTACGTTTCAATCCCTATTGAATGAAGTGTTTAGATCTTGTCTGTGAATCAGAGTATTGGTATTGTTTGATGAAATACTCATATAGCAAGGGATGGGAGGAACATATGCAACATTTGACTACTGTTTTGGGAATACTGATGCAACATCAATTATTTGCTAATTAAGAGAAATGCAAGTTTGGATTGGAAAGTGTTGAATATCTCAGGCATGTGATTTCAATTGAAGGGGTATCAGTCGATCCTTCCAAAACTTGTAGTGTGCTTGATTGGCCTGTACCAAAAAAATGTGAAAGGAGTGCGGGTTCTTAGGCCTCAGAGGGTATTATCGAAAGTTTATAAATTATTTATGAGAAAATTGCAAAGCCCCTCATGGAATTAACAAAGAAGGACGATTTCCTATGGATTGAAAGTGCCCAAAGAGCATTTGAAGAGTAGAAGAAAAAAATTACAACTGCTTTGGTATTAAGGCTACCAAATTTTGAGAAAGGATTTGAATTAGAATGTGACGCATCCGGAACTGGAATCAGAGCCATCCTAATGCAAAATTGCCAACCAGTGGCTTACTATAGCAAAGTCTCGGCGTCAAGAAACTTATGTAAGTCTGTCTATGAGAAGGAATTAATGGAAGTGGCTCTAGCTATTCAACATTGGAGGCCTTACTTGTTAGGAGGACATTTAAGGTATTTTTCGATCAAAAGAGCTTGAAGCAACTGTTTTATAACAAAGGATAACTACTGGGGATCAACAAAATTGGGTGGCTAAATTATTAAGGTACAATTTTGAGATTATTTATAAACCAGGACAAGAGAACAAAGGTGCATATGCTCTCTCGAGGAGCGAAGAAGGATGGGAATTGAATAGTATGATTTATATTCCTGTTTGGTTGGATTATCAGGCTTTAATAGACGGGGTGCATGACAATGTTAAATGGAAAAAAATAATCACGAAGTCACAAAGGGGAACAAAAGCGTATCTTGGATTTACGTACAAGCAAGGAGTGCTATTATTTAAGGACCCATTAGTCATTGCTTAAAAGTCCCGATGGATTCCTAAGTTATTAAAGGAGTTCCATGCAACCCCACAAGCAGGATACTCAGGGTTTTATAGAACCTATAGGCATGTTGTGGCCAACTTATATTGGAGGGGAATGAAACATGATGTATTGAAGTTTGTTCGATCTTGTGATACATGCCAACGCCAAAAATATATGGCGACATCTCGCGGAGGATTATTGCATCCACTTCCAATTTCAGAAAGAATTTGGGAGGACATTAGGTTTGATTTCATAACTGACTTACCTAGGTCAAGAGTGTTCGAAGCCATTATGGTAGTTGTGGACAGATTAACAAAGTACAACCATTTTGTGCCTCTAAAACACCCTTACACAGATAGGGGGATAGCAGAAAGTTTTGTAAGAGAGGTGGTGAGATTCCACGGCCTTCCAAATTCTATTGTAAGTGATATGGATTCAATATTTATGAGTGGGTTTTGGAAAGAATTTTTCAGGATGCAAGGAACGACATTGCAAATGAGTACCGCGTACAATCCCCGGTCAAATGGTCAAACTGAGGTAATTTATCGATATCTAGAAACATATGTTGTTTCATAACTGACCAATCAAAAGGGTGGGCTTTATGGCTTCCTTGAACAGAGTATTGGTTCAACACGACATATCATGAGTCAACAAGTACTACCCCATTTGAAGTGGTGTACGAACGAAAGAAAGCCTCCCCTAATTGGGCGGAGTGTGCCAGGGGAAGTAAGAGTGGAAGCAATGTAGAGGGAGTTAGTGGATCGAGATGACGCTCTAAAGCAACTAATGAATCACTTGTTGAGAGCTCAAGGCAGAATGAAGGCACAAGCTTATAAAAACCAAACAGATAGCAACTTTGATATAGGAAAATGCCAAAAATTTATGGTCCTTTTGAAATTCTGGAAAGGATAGGTGAGGTTGCTTATTGTTTAAAGTTGCCTCCATTCTCAAGGATACATTCTGTGTTTCATGTGTCCCTTCTCAAGAAAGCGGTGGGGAACTAGAAGACATTGGAAGAATTACCCACTGGTTTAGAGGATGAGGGTGCTGGAATAATTGAACCATCTGTTGGAAGGGGAAGACGGCAGAGGAGGCTACGTGGGAAGATGAAGTTTCAATTAGAAGTCAATTTCCAGAACTGAGTCTTGAGGACAAGACAATTCTTCAAGAGGAGGGTTTTGATGAGGCCCGGAAAATGAGTGGGCTTCCTCGATCTCTAGCCCACGAAGGTACCAAGACACGGTGGGGAAAAGTATACGTGAGAAAGAAGAATCCAAGGACTGAGTTGGCAGGTAGTTAGAGGAGAGAGAAATCACGAGGGGAATAGAGAGATTCTATTTGTATTCAGTTTTTGTTGAACGTTGGGGGAGGAGTTGGGGAGGACGGGCTTTTGGTTAAGAGAGTACAGGAACCTTTGTGTTGCTCTAGAGAGGAGCGTAGCTCTGGGTGGGATTTGTTATCCTTCTATTTCCTGTTTTTGTTAACAGAATAATACATACATCAGTGTTCATTTCCTTCCTTTCATTTTCTTCTAAGCTTTTAAGGTGTGGTTCTGTATATTTTACACGACAGCTATGTATGTCCATAGTCAAATGGTAGGGATGGTAAAGTGTTATATTGTAAAATTGTTATTTTCACTTGTTTGAGATTGTTGCTTCCTGGTGCTATTTGAGATTGTTGCATCAGATAAATCACCACAAGTCAAGTTGGAAAACACATGTAATTGGAGATTCGAGTAATTTATGATTAGAATTAAACCTATGATGGAGACTGTTAGAGATATTATATTTAGTTTATATTTATCTCTTATCTTTAGTTAGTTTGTTTATATCTCTTATTTGTATTTTGGGCTTAGCCCATATTTCTTCTATTATAAATAAAGGACCCTATGTGTATATTCAACACAAGGGAGATTTCCCCTCATCTCTTTCACTATTTCATATGGTATCTAGAGCTTAAGTTCCGATCCAGCCTCTTCCACGGTCGCAGCCTCTGCAGCCTCCGCATCTCTCGCCGGAGCCGTCGCCGGAGTCCCGCCGGAGCCGTCGCCGGAGTCTCGCCGGAGTCTCGCCGGAGTCCCGCCGGAGCCGTCGCCGGAGTCTCGCCGGAACCGTCGCCGGAGCCGTCGCCGGAATCGTCGCCGGAGTTCCAGAATTGACCGGCGACCACTCCATCCGAATCGCCTCCTCGCCCTCTTTCTGGATCTGTGTAGTTGCGTCAATCGGAGCACGTTGAATTTTCTAGGGTTTCTCCCTTTCCATGGCTTCTTCCTCTTCTACAACCACCTCTGCTAGTGCCTCATCTTCTTCTGCTGGTGTCTCATCAATATACACCAATTATGTGAATGTACACTTGTCCATTGACAAGTTAGATGGCACGAATTATGCAACATGGGCATCCGATATCAAACTTTGGTTGAAGAGTCAAGGGTATGTAGATCACCTTACTAAAAATGTGACTAGTGCTACTATAGAGGACACTTCCCGCTGGATGAAAATTGATGCCCAGCTATGCATCGTCATAAAGTCCACCATTCACTCTTCTTTAAAACAAATGTTTCGATCATATGAAACATGTTCAGAAGTATGGGCACAAGCAAAGTTATTATACACGAATGACACCCAACGTCTTTATGGTGTTTGTCAGGATCTATTTACCGTTATTGGTCCGCGCAATCCTGGTCCCATGACAGAATATTTGGGTAAAGTTCATGCCCTCCTTCATGATTTTAATGAGCTATTACCTCCTGCTTCCACTCCTGCTGAAGAACTGGAACAACGATCAAAGTTCTTCATGTTGTTGGCATTATACGGACTCTCTGATGATTCCTCCCATGTCCGTGATCAGATTTTGGGTTCTCCAGTCATACCCAACTTTACTTCTACTTGTTCTGCTCTTTTGCGTATTCCGAGCAAACCAGTCATTGAGACATCTCCTCATAGTGATGATTCCTCTGTTATGGCTACCCAACGTGATGATAAAAGTCGGTCTCGCAAGCCAGGTAAAGGACGACCAAAATGTGACCATTGTGGCAAGCCAGGCCACAGAATTGATAGATGTTATGCGCTTCATGGACGTCCTCCTCGATCTGTAGCAATGGCTAATTCTGATCCACCTCCTCGGCCTGCAGACCATCCTACTTCATCTAATACTGTAGATAACCCTGCAGTCTTCAACGAATTTCTCAGATGGTATGAGGATCGTCAGCAATCTAGTTCCACTACATCTGCATCTGTTGCCCGCACAGGTACACCTTTTGTTGGTCTGACTCACTCCCTTGGATCTTGGGTCCTTGACTCAGGCGCCACCGATCATATAACTGGTAACAAGTCCTTGTTTTCTTCCTTGTCATGTCCGGATAATTTACCCTCGGTAACAATGGCTGATGGGTCTAAAGTCTCGTCTCATGGTATTGGTACTGTTCATATTTTTCCGTCCATATCCATTGATCATGTACTCTATGTACCTGGGTCTCCTTTCAATTTATTGTCTGTCAGCCGTCTAACTCATTCCCTTAATTGTGTTATTTCATTTACTAAAGATTCTGTTTGTTTGCAGGACCGGAGTTCGAAACACATTGTTCTCACAGGAAGCGACTACCTTGGCATCTCTCAGATGAAACAACACATTTGTCACCATTTTCAAACCAAAGATCTTGGCAAACTCCGATACTTTTTGGGTATTGAAGTAGCACAATCCAATGATGGTATTGTCATATCTCAGAGGAAGTATGCGTTAGACATCTTGGAGGAAACAGGGTTAATGAACTGTAAGTCTGTTGAGACACCTATGGATCCTAACATCAAGCTCCTACCAAATCAGGGGGAGCCTTTCTCAGATCCTGAACGTTACAGAAGATTAGTTGGTAAATTAAACTATCTTACTGTTACGCGTCCTGACATTTCCTTCGCAGTTAGTGTGGTGAGTCAATTTCTTAACTCCCCATGTGAAGACCATTGGGATGCAGTTGTTCGCATACTGAAGTATATTAAAAGATCACCTGGAAAAGGTTTGCTATATGGTCCTAACAACGATACAAAATCGTTTGTTATTCAGATGCTGATTGGGCTGGTTCCCCTTCTGATAGGAGGTCTACTTCTGGATATTGTGTCTCTATTGGTGGCAACCTGATATCTTGGAAAAGTAAGAAGCAAAGTGTTGTGGCTAGGTCCAGCGCAGAAGCAGAATATAGAGCTATGGCATCAGCTACTTGTGAGCTTGTATGGCTTAAACAATTACTCAGTGAATTGAAATTTGGAGATATCACTCACATGACACTTATATGTGATAATCAAGCTGCTCTTCATATTAGCGCTAACCCTGTCTTCCATGAGAGAACCAAGCACATTGAAGTTGATTGCCATTTTATTAGAGAAAAAATCATATCTGGAGATATCAAGACTGAGTTCGTTAACTCAAGCAACCAGTTGGCAGACATATTCACTAAGTCCTTGCGAGGACCTAGAATTGACTATCTTTGTAACAAGCTTGGAACATATGATTTGTATGCTCCAGCTTGAGGGGGAGTGTTAGAGATATTATATTTAGTTTATATTTATCTCTTATCTTTAGTTAGTTTGTTTATATCTCTTATTTGTATTTTGGGCTTAGCCCATATTTCTTCTATTATAAATAAAGGACCCTATGTGTATATTCAACACAAGGGAGATTTCCCCTCATCTCTTTCACTATTTCATAGAGACGATACTTCTGATACAAAAAGCAAAATCTCGACTTTTATCATCTAATTGACTGTCTTTATGAAACATGTCCTAAATTTATGCTAAAAGTATGTTTCTTTAATGAGCAGTTTGTTTGACACTGCAGGAGACAAAAGCTTTTATTGTCGAATCGTCAGTGTTGCCGTTTGGAGATTCACCAGGACTTTATAACCAGTATTTGAGTTATGTGAACAAGCTTCGCATGTGTTGGTACAAAGGCCAAAATGCTCTGATTGTAGATGATCAAATTGACCAGGTCAATTTCTTCTCCTTATACTCTAGTTTTGTTGTTATATAGTGACTTCATGTCTTAGCTGTTCGAATTCATCTTTATTAAATGAAATTTATCGTGTTTGTAGTACTTCATTTAAATAACATGAACCCGAAAAGCTATGTGAGTCAGTCTTTTAGGGTCTGTTTTAGTTGAGAAAATGTTTTCTATTTTCACAAGTAGTTGTAAAAATGCTACCTTGTTTTATATTTGTATAAGAAATGATGAAAACAATGATTTTTGTCAAGAAAATGGAAACACAAGGAACAAACATCGGTGGAAGATAAGGACATGTGATCTGTAGTTTGCATACAATTTAGTATGCTTCCTAGGGTTTGAAGATATTCTGTATGATATGTGCACAAATATAGGATATTAAAATGGACAAGCACAATCCAGGGGGAGGGGGAGTAAAAAAGAATTCATATTCACTCATCAACCAAACATGATGGCTATTATTGCTTTGGTGCATGCTTATAGTGAAAACGGTGTCAGAAAATTGCAATGTTGAGGAGAAGACCTTTTATAAGTATAATATTGCATTTATTTTCAAAATGTCTAAGAAGTGTGTAGGTTGCAATAACATTATTATTATTAGAATGCCTGATTTTCATTGTTAAACTACATTTGCAGGAGCGCATTATAAAAGTGATTTTGTTTGTATTATCTTTGAATTGCAATAGCCAGAGGCCTTTTCTCATCATCTCAACTTCTACTGCCCTCTCTGTATGGGAAACAGAGTTCTTACATTTGGCACCATCTGCCAATCTCGTAGTTTACAAGGGAAATAGAGATGTACGGAGTGGCATCAGGGCATTAGAGTTTTTTAGTGAAGAAAATGATATATTATTTCAAATACTGTTGTCATCTTCTGATATTGTTGTTGAGGTATTTTCTTATATCTGAAGTTTCATCTGATAAGTGACTTCAGAAACAATTTTGAATTCTATGATAAGTTTGAAAGTATAAACTATTAATTTTCTTTTTGTGGTCATTATTTTTTAATTTGATATACAGGACTTACATGAACTAAGATGCATTACATGGGAAGCGATAATAATTGATGAATGCCAGCAATCCAGAATTTCAGGACACTTGGACCATATCAAGATTTTAAAAACTGAAATGAAGCTCCTTCTTGTTAGTGGACAAATAAAGGTAAATTGATAGAACACCCATAATTACAGAAAGATCCAAGACAGGTTCTTGGGATGATGTTGTTGAGGATTCTGTTATACTGTCAATGTCACAGGGATACAACACCAGATGTTTCAAACAGACAGGCCTTTCGAGAGGACTTAAACTCTCCCACCCCTTTTCCTCCTAAACTCCAAAAAACTGAAACTAACAACAACACACAGACTACTTATAATAGTCTGTTTTACAAGGTTACAACCGGAGGAGGTTATGCTTTCTGCTTCTAACCAGCTCGGTAACACAGCTCAGCAACACAGTTTGACAATATGGCTCGGCAACAAAGCTCGGCAACACACCGATATAATATTAACTCGCCGTAGGTTATAACTGCCTCCTTTATTTATTTCTCCTAGTATAGAATTAGCCATTGAACTTATCAATATCCCGTCCTTGAAGTTTCACCTTGTTCTTAAGGTGAAAGTCTAGAAATTTTGTGATGACTTCTACAGATTCCCAGCTATTTTCACTCTCGAGAAGTTGTTGCCATTTTAGTAAGACTCCCGTTTCACCAGCTCCATTATTACTTATCCAACAACTTTTCTGGAGTAACTTCCAGCATATATTTTTCAGATAGCATAGGGGGTAAATGTTGAGGGGAGGGCACTGAACTCATGGCTGGTTTGAGTAAGGACACCTAAAGACAGGGTGGATGCGGCTGTGTTCTGGTAGGAGTAATTTGTAAGCAACCTTCCCAACTTGTTCACTACTTGATAAGGTCCATAATAGCATGGACTTAATTTTTCATTTGGTTTTCGTGCCAGGGATTTAAACTTATATGGTTGAATCCTAAGAAAACCCAATCACCTTCATTATAAACCGCATCCCTCCTATGTTTGTTAGCTTGAAGCTTATTTATCTCTTGGGGTTTGTGCACATTCTCATTCAACTCTTTCAAGATCTCATCCCTTGCTGCCTGCATTTGATTAACACTTTCCACCTTGGATGGGATTGTTGTGCCTTTCAAAATGAGAGGAGGATCACATCCATATAAAGCCTTGAATGGTGTCATATGAGAACTGGTGCTGTAGTTGGTGTTGAACCAAAACTTAGCCCAAGGTAGCCAGGTGGGCCACTGTTTTAGTTGAGGGCCTGTCATGCACCTTAAATAGGTCCCGAGACAGCGATTCATAGCTTCCATTTGGCCATTTGATTGTGGGGGATAAGCCATGCTGTACTTCAGTTTAGTACCTGCTTGTTTGAAAATCTGCTTCCAAAATTGACTCAGAAAAACCCTGTCTCTACCTGAAGCAATGGATGAAGGAAATCCATCTAACAACTTCCTTTACAAAATGTTGAGCCACCTCTATTGGGTTATATTTCTCATCACATCTAAAACATAACCTTTTTTCTTTTTTATTTTTCTGAAATTTAGAAAGAAGAGAAATCTTTTCTTATTATTTCAAGAGGTTATTAACCCCTATATAAATACACAAGTCTGCAGCATATTTTAGGAAATATGGACTGCTAATTCTAAGGAATAAATCCCTGTGATTACGGGATCAATCAACTATAAATGAACCTAATAAAGGCAGCACAAAACTGTTACAAAAATACAGCATATCATATATAAACTTTTCTAAAATACACCATGCCAATCTTTATCACTCCAATCACGGTTTCTGACAATTTTGTCTTGCATTTCTTCATCCATCAATCGATGAAAAGTTGACCCTCTATTTCGCTGTGGACCTTGGTTTCTTCCCCCTGAATTTTTTATTCCTCTCATTTCGTCTTTTCCCTTTTTCCTTAGAGGCATTTGAGAATTTCCCTCTTTTGCAAAACTTCTAGTCAGCCAACTGGATTTGGATACTGTCACAACCTTAGTTTCCATAGGACTTTTTCCTCTAGATAAAACTTTAATTTTTATCTTCCACCACTTGGGTTGTCATCTTCAGGTCAGTCAGTTTTGAGGGTTTATCCAGCTTGACTTCAGGCTTGATCTCATCCTGTAACCCGTTCAAGAATATCCCAATAGATAATCTTGATCAATTCCTTTTAACAAACTCACATATTGCTCAAGTTGTACCACAATTTTCGATGTTTCCTGTTTGTTTAATGCCAACAACACTTCGAGGGATTTCTCAACATATTTGGTTGAAACCGTTGCACTACTGTTGTCTTGAAAGATTCCCAAGTGAGATATGGGTTGCAAGATTCCCACCATTGATAGCAGTTCAGAGCCTTTCCTTCCAAAGCCACCAACACTGCTTGCATTTTTTCAATTTCCGAGACTTCTTGCAGACGAAAATATCTGTCCAATGTATTGGTCCAGCCAAAGGCATCTTCTCTTGCAAATATTGGGATGTCAAGTTTACGCCACCTTGAACATCCTTGCGTCCTCCCATATTGCTCCTTTTCTCCAGATTTATGGGTTGAAACTCATTTTGATTTGACCCAGATGTTGCATTGCATGTTATCTTTTCCATCGCCCTGATAACCCACTGCTTAAATTTTCCATTCGCAGCATATGTTCACTCTGCTCCTTATCCGTGTTTTCTCTATCATGCACTAATTCTTGAAAACAAGTGTTCCAAGGTTTCTAATCTTGAACCATTCTGGTTTTAACCATAAGCACCAACGCTGCTACCACAGGGCCAAGAAAGTATCTCTGAATACAAGTTGATAGAACACCCAAAATTACAAAAAGATCTAAGATAGGTTCTTGGGATCATGTTATTGAGGATTTTGTTATACTGCTAATGTGGCAGGGATACAACACCATATGTTTCAAATGGTATTCCGAGAGGACCTAACTCTCCCACCCCTTTTCCTCCTAAACTCCAAAAAACTGAAACTAACAACAGCCTACACAGACTACTTAGAATAGTCTGTTTTATAAGGTTACAACTGTAAGAGGTTATGCTTTTTGCTTCTGATCAGCTCGGCAATGCACCAATAGAATATTACACGCCGTAGGAGGTTATAGCTGCCTTCTTTATTTATAGAATTTGCCACTGAACCTTTCATAAACTAATTATGTTTGATATTTAAATTTTCCATCCTATTAACATTTATGTGATGTATTTTCAGGAAGATCGACATGATTATATCAAACTGCTTTCATTCCTCAAGTCTGCACATCATGAACCAAGTATTGCTCCAATAGAAACTTCTTTCAGTGCTAGCATTTCCAATTTGAAGAGCCAATTGGAAAAATATGTTGTATTCAAATGCAAATCTGGCTCTACTAGGTTTGTAGAGTATTGGGTTCCTGCCTGCCTTTCTCATTTGCAGCTTGAACAGTATTGTTCAATGCTGCTTTCAAACTTAATTTTGTTATGCTCAGGCCAGAAGTCTGATGCAGTTGGTGCGCTCCATGAGCTTATTATCTCAACAAGGAAGGTAGACACGAAAAGAAACACAATTTCAAATAAGCTAAAATCTCATGTATCACATTTTTTTTTTTCCATTAGCTTGTAGTTCCAACATTCCTTTCTTCATATTACTTCAAATTTTATAAAAGCTATATCACTAAATGCATTGTTAATGCAACAATACGATCATAGTTACATATGTGAATTGATTTTATAGTGCTGTGACCACCCTTATCTCCTGGAGCCGGCACTGCATAATTCTGTTGCTAAGGGTCTACCTGTTGAAGAACATTTAGATATTGGTATAAAAGCAAGCGGAAAACTGCTACTTCTTGAAAAAATCCTTTTGGAAGCAAAAAGTCGTGGGTTAAGGGTGTTAATATTATTCCAGGTAGTCATCTATTCAAATTTATTGTTTGTTCATCATTTGAAATATTGTTGTGAGTTCATTGACTTGTTATATTGACAAAGCTCTAATGCTGATTTCTTGATTGTAATATTGGGCATGTTTCCTCGATGATGATACTCATCTACCTACTAATATTTTGCTTATAATGCAAAATTATGGGATGATCTGATAATACAGATATTGCTTGCTATCACATTGTTGTTTTAATCAGTTAATGTAAGGAGGTCATATTATTATCATCATCACCATCATCTTAATATCATATACTTATTCTATAAATTTTAACTTATACAGTACTTTTTATTTTTTATTTTTTTCATTATTGTTTATGATTGTTGTTGTGGTTGGAATTTATATGAGCAATAGCCCAGTTAGCAAACCTGTCTTTCAACTGAAAGTAGAGAATAAGGTCAAATTTCCCCTCTTACACAATATAAAGAGAGCATTGAGTTTTTTTTGCTCTTTGACCAGGATATGTCTAGTTTCACTTGTAACTAGCAATAAGTTCCCTTACATAGCATACCTTGGGTATTGTTGCAACTAAGGTGCCCTTCCAAATATTGTGGTATTGATAGGTTTCTGAATATGAAACCTATCTAACTTCAAGCACACACACTCAGACAAGAACTCAAATGGCAAAAAGAATGAGTTTCTGTATTGCTATTCAACCAATGTACACGTATAGCAACTGTCAGGGAGCCTAATCTCCCTCCACAAGACAATGTTCCTGTCTTTACAAAGAATTCAAATCCCAACCCAAACAAAAGTACAGAAGCTCTATTTATATGAGCTTATCCCCGCCCCTCCTAACGGTTAAAACAGTTAGGCTTCTAACTAACTTCCCAGTTCCTCTCCTAACTCTTCTTTCTCCTTTCATAAACCTTCCAAACTCTGAGGTATCCTTTTCCAAATGATCATGGTATCCTTGACTTAGGAACCTTAATTCCGTGGATGCTGCAGACCAAGTTAAGTAGTTCTTGCAGTTGAGTTTTGCTATGGCAATAGTAGGAGTAGCAGCAAAAGAAGTAGAAATAGTGGAAGCCATTCCAGAGACAGCCACAAACTTATTTGAGGAGAGAGCCTCGACCAGCTGTCCAAGTGTATTGAACTAGGAAGATAAGGGCAGAAATGTGCCTAGAAGATGCCAACAAGATGAACGGCAGTGGTCTGGTGTGATTTTAGCATTGGGAAGGTGGTGTGTGGGACAAATGCACCTGGTGAAGGGCTGATGGAGATGAGTGCATCACGATGTTGTAGTCACGTGGCACTTTGCACTTCTCAAGGTGCATCTAACCCTGATTGTGCCAAACAAAGTGATGACGGCTAGAGACAATGGATAGTGGGTCTGGTGACAGGGCTCTTGATACCAGCTTGAATTTGGATGTGATAAAAATCACTGAGTACTACTTAGCTGATGTATATATATGTGTGTGTACACGCATATATATGAAAGAGAGAAGAATACATTATGAGGAAAAGGTATATCCTGCAACACTCAACCCTTAGGCTAGGTACATATAGTGAAAGCTGTAGAATACAATAACAATCATAATTTTAACAAATTCCATGTCATTTTTGGAGAGGAATTACATAAGAGAGCAAAAGCTTTTGATTGATCATAATTACAAGAGTTATAAAGGTAGAGCTGGGCAGGGACCACAAAATAAATATAAAGGTAAGATAGGATGAAAATAAAGGAGAATAAAATCAAATCAGAGCTGAATAATCTGATCCTATTCTTTGCTATCTAAATCTTCTAGAATTCTTATTTAAATTTAAAATAAAAGCACATACAATTGTCAACAATTTTGTATAGTATTATTTCAGTTGACCACTGTTGTTACTTTAAGCTGTGAATTGTGATTGGAGTCTACTGTCTACTCTTTGATGCTGGTTTGCACAACCCATATTGTCAGGAATGTTATTGGGAATTTTGTTAGAATCAGGTCCAGCTAGCATTCTTTAAAGTTTGCCACGAAATAGGAAGGCCGTGGCTAGCATGTAAAAATTGTCATCCAATTTTGATTTCTTGATACTGAAATTTTGAGAGTTTTCTGAAGTAGATTGTCAGATACTTTGTGAGTATTGCGTTATCTTTTACAAGGACATCAAAATATGATTTCCATGAAATGCAAAATACTTGAAGCAGATCAAGTACTTTGTCAGTACTGCGTCTTTGTTGACTTTCTATTATGAAAATAGTCTCTCTTCCTATGCATTGTATCTACCTTGTGAATATATGAATTTTGTGGCTTTTTTTAGTTATTAATTTTATTAGATATTTTAGATTATTACATATCTTATATTTATCTTTTATATTCAGTTACTTATCTTTTGTTACTCTGTTATTATTTTTAGTTTGTATTTTTGGCTTAGCTTATATTTCCTTCCCTATAAATGAAGTATCCTATCTGTATTTTCTACACAAGAGAGATTAATTCCATGCACAATTTTTCACTATATTTAATAGTTTTAACTACTGTGTCTATGGTTTAGAAATACGAGAATTGGTGTGTCAATATAGCGTACTTGTTAACTTACTCTTGAATATTACATTAGTCTCTCTTCTTCATATACATTCTACCTTGTGAATAGATGAATTTTTTGTTTTTCTAGTTATTATTTGTACTGCATGTCTAGGGTTTAGAAATACGAGAATTGCTGCTCCCGTTAAAACAAATGTATATATATTGTGGTTGTTAATTGTAGTGGTTGTAACCTGTTTGTTTAAGATTCTTGAGGATTCAGTTAGCTCTTTTCATTTCGAAAAACTACAGTCATCTTGTGGTTCTGGATCGATTGGAGATATTTTGGATGATGTTCTCTGTCAGAGATTTGGTATAGATTGCTATGTGCGATATGATAGAGCTTATACCCCTAAAACAAAGGAAGCTGCTTTAGACACATTTAATGATCGAGACAGTGGTAAATTTGTCTTCTTGATGGAAAACCGTGCTTGTCTCCCTAGTGTTAAGCTTTCTTCAGTGGACATTGTTATATTGTTTGACAGTGATTTTGACCCTCACAATGACCTAAGAGGTTTGCAAAGGATGTCTATCAGCACACAGTTGAAACAATTAACCGTTTTCAGATTGTACTCATATTGCACTGTTGAAGAAAGGATTTTAATGCTTGCAAAGGAGGGTATATCTCTTGACAGTAACGTGCGGTTGATTAGTCATAGTATTTCTCACACTCTTCTAAAATGGGGCACCTCTCATCTGTTTAATAAGCTGGATGATTTACATGCCAGTGTAACTGCTGTTTCTACTCCAGACATTGCAGATCAAACTCTTCTGCATGATGTACTCTGTGAATTATCATCCCAATTAGTTTGTGATGCTGACGATATTGATTGTCATGAATGGTCATTCATATCAACAATACAGCAGAATGGAGGGGAATATTCGAGGAACATTTTATTGCTAGGAGAAAGAATAATGAAGGAACTGGGCAGTGAGCCAAGTGCTTTTTCCTGGAGTGATCTTGAAGGAAAGTATCCTCAATGGAAATTTTTGTCTGTTTCGTCTCAGAGGATGAGGAGTAGGGTCAAATATACTGATTACATAATAAATGAATCTGAATGTAAAGATCATACAATTATGGGAAAGAGGTCAGCATCAAATGCTTCCAAGAAGAGTAAAGTGTCCAAGGATAATTTTGATCATAATTTGAGGAAGCTGGCCAAGGATAAAGTTGAGCCCAAGAGGAGGAAAGTGTCCAAAGACATTGTTGAAACAGAGGGGAGGGAACAGTCAAATCATGCCATTGATCCTAAGACTAGGAAGGGGTTCAATGGTATTGTTAATTCTGGTGGCAGGAAACTGTCCAAGAAAATTCTTGATTCCAAATATCGGAAACCAAGATTGAGGAACAAGAAGAATTCAAGTGTTTCCAATAGTACTAGTAAATCAAATGGTATGACTAATTTTTTTCTTCCACTTTTATAATTTATTCCTTCAACCAACTTTTTACTTGCAAACCATTAGTTTTATTCATGGCGGAGCTATTTTCTTAGGGTGTGGTGGGAATGTTCTAAAAGGTACTTGCTATTGCTAATTTATTTTCATGCCCTCAGGTACAGATGGTTTGTTTAGTGTACTTGGTTCCTCAGGGCGTCCTTTGGCCAATGAAACTACGGGAGAAACTACTACAAACATGCAACTTTCAGAGAAAAGGAAACTGCTTGATGGACCAAATAGTATCAAATTCTTGCCAAAGTCGGATATTTCAGGTCTTTGTGAAATTCTACATTTTCCGGTAGGGTCTCAATACTTAACCATCCTTTGCTTAAATATGCATTCTTTTTATTAAAACATTAGCAACACCTTCAGGTGGGGGTCATGACTCCCCATGGTGGTGCAAGCATACTCTCTCAGGAGTCCTGGTTCAAACTTTCAATGATACTACATTGAATCACCCTAAATCAGTTTCAGGCCTTTCTCCTTTCCAAAGTATTAGAAGGAACTGGCACAACTTCCCCCCAAAAAGAAACGATTTTCTGACCAATGTGAGACATCTTAACATCCACCTTCATCCATAGGATTAAATATTTAAAGTCTGCAGTGGCTTAAAGTCAAGACTGGAGCAAGTATAAAACTAGATTAGAAATGAATGAAGCACAACTTAACACCCAGAGCTAGCTGAGGTGAAAGGATCACCCAAGTCTTATGAAGAGGGATTTAATCTATTTCAAGCTGATGTGGGATATCTTGATGAAAACCTTCTAAAAGATGAATCACTACCTATAGTTATCAGGTTTACAATAATCTTGGGTATATGGTAAATGTTCAAGTGTGTTGTACACTATTAATGCAAGTATGTGGTACATAAGGCGTATATATATTCTGTGTAAAATGGGTTTGTTGCAGATTTTTATACTTTGCCTTAGGTTTCTTTTTGTTGCATTCTCAAACCCATTAAATTTTAATAAGAAAACTACAATAATGCTATGAAAAAAGGGAAGATTTATCATTTTAGTTTACCACCATCATCTATAACACTGTTGTTCCATTGGGTGATGGTGTCTACATGAATCACATGATGCCATTTGGCTCAGTTAAATATGAAATCCTTTGACATATTATTCACTAAACGTTTCCCTTTGACAACTTCTTCCAATGACCTTCGTTGTCTCTCTCTCTCCCCCTTCACAGAACTAAAATAACCATGCAATCTACTCCCCTCCCTCGTGTTTCTATTGACCTTTTTTATATCTGTTGAACTAATTTTCTGCATCTTTTCCTGAATTAGTGTTGCACCAATATCTGCCCATATATAATCATTTCATATCGTCTCCTTTCTTGTGTGGCCACATAAACATCTGATCTGGGCATTCTCATTTCTCTTTTGGTCCCAATGTAGTTGAACTATTATAGCTGGGTGATTAACAATATGATAAAACCAGCTTTTGAGCTTTGTAGGTTCTTTGTTGATCGAAATTGACCTCGATGCTTTTCTTCATGTGTAGAAAAATGTCAAGGTTGTTGCCCAGAGGATTCTTGAGCATATATTCAAACAGTACAATGTTAATTTCCAAGAAGTTTCTACTGTACAGGCTTTTGAAATATCTGTGGTTAGTATTTACTCTGAATTTTTATATAAAAAACATTAGTAGCTACTAGAACTGATATTTTCTTTTAAATTCTGCAAATAATTTGAATTCTTACTACCTTGTCCATTTTTATTGGTTTAAGCTCCCCGGTTGTTCATAATGCATGTGTCTCAAACTAGATATGGCTAGCAACAGTTAGTTCTTTGAGAATTCTTTTTAGCTTATGCATTTTGTAGCATATTTTCTACACCTGTTATGAATTTTGGGAAACTGCTGGAAAGTTGTGTGAATTTTTACGAATGTTTTGACTGCTAAATTATGGTAATTTTTTCGGTAGGGCACAACTTCCTTAAAAAGAAAATTAAGAATTCCAGCAATCTCAAAATAAGCTGAGAATTCTCCATTCATTTTCTCTTTTCTGTCTCAAATCTGTATGGTTGGTAAAAAATCATGTTTGAGTTCAAATTGCCAACTGCCCCATATATGTTGCGAAAGGTGTTTTGGGTTGCTCATTTTTGCTTGCTGCTGTTTGTGACTACTCCTTGTTTGGAGAAAACTTTGTGAAACAAATATTACTAGTCATTAAGCATTATATCATAGTTGTGTGATGAAACTTGTATCTCAGTGTTGGCTAGCAGCTTCTTTGTTGAAACATGACATTGATAAGAAGGTTTCACTCACTCTAGCAAAACTGTACTTGAATTTCAATTGCAATGAAGAGGAAGCCACCAATGTCTACTCAGAACTTTGGAAACATGCAAAGACAATTTCTAATTATATACAAAATGGACCATGTGTTGAGTGTATAAATGGTGCTTCAGAAACTAACATGCCCGAGCTGAATGATTTGACCGAGGTGAAGCAGAAGGATTTTCTGGATACTTGTGTTACAAAACTCGTGAAATCTGTCAGAAAAGAACATGATCTTCAAATGAAATCTCCCACAACAGTGGTTTCATGTGACCAGACTTCTACTTATGAAACTTGTTCATTTCCAAAGACACCCGCTAGTTTTCCTGTGAAAGCAATTGCTCTCTCCTCGGAGTTAGGCTCAGAAAATGGCGTCATGGAATCTACACCCTTAATAACTTCAGAAGATTCAGCTCTTGAGCACGGGGGCAATGATGTCAACCCTCATACTGATTATTTGGAAAAACAGAGTCCTATTAGAAGTACAGATATTACACAATCTGATGGCAAAGTTTGTGAAGATCCTCAAATTTTAGAGAATGAATTGGTTGCTATTGAGAATTTTATGAATATGCCTACTCATTCTTTGCAGCTTGACAGTGTTGATGCAAATGCTGTAACTTCTATTGGTTCTGCTGTTCCTGAGGCCAGACAGTGGGGCAGTGTAATGAGTCCTGTATGTGATGAGTCAACTGGACTGAAGTTTGCTGAGACAACCTTTCCAAATATCCAACCATCGGATTCTAATTTGTGGTCGTTGCCTCTGGTTAGTAGTTTTTGTAGAGGAAGCCCTTTGGTGTTGTTTTACAAGTTTTTATTGATAATCTGTGTTTTAGAAACAAAACAACATGGTCATTTCCTGTGTTGCCTTGTGAGCATGACAACAAACTTAAAAATCATTATGTACACCACTTTGGCGGTTAAGTTTTTAATTCGTTCTTCTAGATGATCCTAGTTTCTAGACAAACATTTTTTTAGAACATACAGGCGTTCCTTTTTCTTCCGTTTTCATTTACATTTCTATTGGATAATTATGTTGAGCTTGTGGTTTAACTATATGTTTAGCGAAATGGTCTTGAGCAAAGGTGATATAGCTTTTTTAGTTATTATTTAGTAATGTAAAAGTGTTAAGAAGTTGACTCTAAGTTTAATTCAACCTCAAATATATATTCTAAATTGATCTTATCTTTAGTCGATGTGAAACTTTCAACAAAAATCAACTGTTATTAGATTCTTCAACATGTTAAAGGAAAAAGGATCTATCTCTCACTTAAAATTGTTTAGAGAGGTCCTTTTCTTCTAACAACAACCACATTAGTAGCCCTTTGTGAACATAGTTTTACACTTCCTTTGATGGGAGGGGTGTTGCAATATTGCAAAACATAGGATGGTAATAAGGATCATAAGATTCTATAAATGATATAAAAATTCCACTTGCAGGATTGAGAAGCTTGCTTGATCCTATGATCTTGCTGCTGCAATTTTGCTTCAATTTCACCCAAGTCCAATTTCATGTTTCATCCAGCTTTCAGTGAGTGTGGGTGATAATATTGTGACTTTGTATGATTTTATGCATCTTAAGAAAATGAATTTACAGTGATATACTGTGTTCAGAGACTTCAAATAGAGAAATATAAAGAGCTCAATGTGATTAGGGCAAGGCAATCCGTTTACCACTATGTTTTTTATGCATTGGCATTAGATGTACACTTGACTGATGCTTGTTCTGTTTACGAATCACATTGATGAGCCACTCCCACACGCATTAGATAGGAAAACAGAAAAATGTAGTAATGCATGGTGAATGAGAAGAAAAAAGGGACAAGGATGGAAATATTATGAAAGAAGAGAGTGGAGGTTTGGAGAAATTGGTTGAATGGGGAATCTCTGATATAGTCTGTACAGTTGGCAAGAGGAAATTGGGGGATGTAAAATCTCTGGTACTTGAATGAGAGTACAAGCAGCTATATTTATACTGTTACTGTGCAGTTTACTGTGCAAGCTAAGCCTGCAAATTGTAGTATACTGCGAAGTCTAACTAATTGTGGTTAGTTACAACAAAGATGAAATAAAAAGTTACTAGAAAGATCCTAAGAAAGGCTTAACGTTCTTCTTCATACACATTGCAGGTTTATTAGTGATACACTGACAGCAGTGACATTATTTACTGAACAATAATGGAAACTGAACATTATTCACCAATTAGAGATCGGTAGCTAAACAAGAACCAGAGGAATATGTCTTCGAAGAGTTGTCAATACCAAAAGGATAGGAAAGGTCGATTTAACAAGAAAATGAAAAGGGTAAAACTCAACATTCAGTTATCAAGTGAAAACTTCCTAACGCATAAGATCTTTGGTCATGACGGGACAAATGAATTATTAAGGGTTAGATTAATTCTAGAGTTGATAGGAGATGGAAAGGATACCGAACTAACAGAGAGAACAGACAAACTTTGACCATTTCCCAGGTTATTTGGTGTATAGTTCCATTATCAGCATACCATGGTTGAGATCGGTAGTTGGTTGGTTAGTTAGCTATATAGTCAAGACTATCGCATGTGCTCAGAGGTTGATACTTCCAGGGATGACTTGGTTGACCATGGTTAGGGTGAAGAAACTGAATAGGAGTTCAAGACTGATGCTGTAACAAATGTATTTGCTTAGGAAGCGGAGATTGGAACTTGAAAACGTAGATTGCAGACATGGGCTTCACGTCAAATTTGTTGCACCCTTGGCATTAAACTGAACGTCTACCTTTCTACCAGCACAACCTCTGATATGGTTCTGAGTACAGCAAATATATTTTCACTGTAACTGAGTAGCTTAGTAAGCAAAGCTAATCCACGTTACAGTTACAATCCAACTAAGTCTTACTAGAGTTAGTTACAAGTAGCCGGAGAGACCCATAAATACACTAACAGGGGAAGAGAATTAGATAATGCTGAGGGAAATAGATGGAATACTTTGTTTCCTTATACACTTGTTCAAATAATACCTTGACGTGTCCTAGATTCAATTTCTAAAATAATGTTAAACGCAGGAATATAGCCTGCCTATTGAACTGTTTGACTTAGAGGTTACTGAAAATAAAGATTTTCTTTCTTATTCTAACAGAAACAGAATTATTTTTATTTTATTATAATAAATAAGATAAAATGGTCATGGGATGTTTATTTGGAGTGCTCTGAAAATATCCTCATCATATGCGTCCACACCTGTTTCTTGTATCTTTCAGATGGCAATGTCTGATATTCCATCTTTTCCGGAGCCCAATTCAGCTAGTGCTGTCACGCCTCTAGATGATATTTTTAATCATACTCGTGAGGATCATTGTTACATTCACGAGGTTGAAGTAATATTGGAAGCACCAAACAACGTTGTGGAACCAGTTAACTCTTCCTTTGGTTCACCTGTGATACTGCAACCCTTCACAAGTGTGCCCATGAATGAAAATATGACACATGTACCTGACAGCTTTACTATTCCTGGATATATGAACAGTGATTATATTCAACATCACCGTGTGGCATCTGAAATATCCGACGATGTCTATCTAGACTCACTGCTGGATGAAATGGAGATAACAGAAAACAGAAATGAAGAAGCCTTCATAGATCCACTACTAATTGCAATGGAGACAATAGAGAAGGATAAAGAAGAAGCCTTCAAGATACATGAGAAGAAGGTGTGAGCAGCAATCCATTTCTTTCTTTACCCCCACATTTTTCTTAATATCATAATCTTTGATTCTGATTCCTTCCAATTCCTTCTAGCTTACGTTTTATTTCTCTGTGAAGCAGAGATTGCAGCTCCGATCTGAATATGAAGAGGAAGTTGAAAAATTGAGTGAAAAGCACAGGATTTTGCTTCAGAATGTTGATACTGAAGTAGCACGCAAAAAAATGGAATTTGAGACACAATGTAAATTAGTGTCAAGCAGTGAGGAATTAGCTAAAGTTTGGATCCATATGCTTGATGGTAGTGGAATTAGCTGAAGTTTGGATCCATATGCTTGATGGTTGTGAAATGGCTGTGGGATAATGCTCAGAACAAGGTAACGAGATCATGGTTTGTATATTTGTTGAGTCTATTAATTATCCATTTACTACTGTATAATAGTCATTAGGTAGAATAGAAACAGATTAGGGAGATTAATGGAAAATATCTACATAATTATTCCATATCCCTAGATATTAACAATCGAGACGTATTTACTATGAGTAATCACCCATCTTCTTTCCCTTAGAATCCAAGGCCGGAATTCACCAACCCAGGTTTAAATGTAGTCTAGACTCATTTACTAACTTATGAACCCTGTTTTTCCTAAACATAATTCTTTCAGCTATTTAGCAACCCTGAATTTTTAGTTTTTAGTAGTCTGTACCTTAAATGCACCTTTGCGTTCCTATTATTTCTGTTTCATGCATATGCAACTCCTTGATCTACGTAGTAGTCTTCTTCCCTTCTGCAGAGGGAATACCCAGTTCTCATCAAGTCCACTCAAAATTGACCCATCTTTGTTCACTCCTACTGTGATGGTCTTGGACAATCCTTGGACAGCCATCCAGAAGAAATCATGGTCATTTCTCGGACAAGACAGCCATTCCAGAAGAAATCAACTCCCTTAGAGCACTTTTTGATCCCATGATGACTATGGTGTATTTGTCCCCTCTGCAGCTGCTTCATCTTATGCAGCAATTGCCCTTGACATTATGTACAATTGCAACCTTAGTATCATTTAGAAGAACCAGGTAAAACATGCTGGTAGGACGTGTCCTGTAAAACTATATGTACCTACCTCACTAGGCTGATGTAATATGTTCACCAAATTTTGAACCACAGTGATCGTCTGGTGAAATGAATGTAAATATGCTCTATCACTGAACAACTTTTAAAATTGTCTTTGTTATGTGCTCCCCAGCATATGAAATAGCAGAAATATATTATTGTTAGAAAATAAAATATTTATTATGTTAGAAATACAAATATCACTAAATAAATGCTTAAAGTGGTTTAAATTATTTAATAAGGTTTGATATTATGAGTTGATCTTGTAATCTTAAGAGTTTCTTGATAAAAAATTGAAGTCTTATTCCATTTTAAGGAAGAAAACGAAAAATCAACAGCTTTATAAAAAGCAAAATTTGAACATGGGGCGAATGACAGTTGAAAGTCATCTGCATTAAGTTTGTTAGTATTATATTGTTCAGAAATACTATATGAACTGAAAAAAATGATAATGCCTCAACCTACCTCGTTAATATTTTTATCTCTGTATACTTCTCTGCAACCTTATTGCTAAAAGCGATTCAAAACAAAAACGTAAACAAAACGAACAAATGTAATACTTTTCGACTGCAACATACCTTTCATATTAGTATTTGCCCTTCGACTTCATGAACATTTTGACATTTAACTTACGAAAAAAAAAATGCGAAGTTTACAATAAAAGAACGATAAAATAGGCTAATAATAACGTAATTGGATAGGCGAGTATGCTTAAAATGGCCTTTTGGACTACTACTATTTTAAACCATAAACACATAATTTACTTCAACAGACATTTTATAATTGATTTTATAGAACAATAATTATAGGCAAATGTTGCGCTAAGATTCTCATAATATCAAAAGTGCTTAAAAATGAATAAATATTAACAATTATGCTAGGTGTTGTCTTATAAAGGCTCTCCCAGTGTTAAAATAGATCGATAAACTCTCACATGTCAAAAATGTGCTACACTCTTTTTGATATTGGATTGAGAATTCTATATTATATTATGTTGACTTGGATGTTTGCTCCTAAACAAATTTCAAAAAAATATATATATAAATATAATATTATAATCATAATGATGTTACTCTATTGTATTGTTAGGACTCAAATCTTTTTTAAGGAATTATCATCTTGAATTAGCTAATTATAGTAAAAAATAATGAAATAATATTAAATTCATAATCCATATGATAAGGACTTAATTATGTGTTTTCTTCATTATTATTTTATTTATATGTTATACTTTTTAAACACTTTTAATTCATATGTAACGGTATTATAATTTTTGTAATTTTTATTTAATTTAGTTATTTTTTCTGACAACATTTAAATCTTTAATTGCTTACTTAGTCATGGTACACAATTATTTATGTATCCAAAGGTTGCTTCCTTATGGAGGATCAAATTTCTAAGTCTTTATTTCAATTTTGGTGACACAATTTAAGACTTTTATTGTGTGATCTAGGGTTTGTTGGTTTGTTTCTCGTTTTCGCGATGGTTCATTCCTCGTTCTCGCAAGGACGTGATTTAGGGCTTTCATTCTTGTAGATGTTGTTTGTGCTTGTAATTTCCAAGTCTTATTTGATTTGGATGATGCGGTTTAGGGCTTTCATTACACAATTTAGGGTTTGTTGGTTCGTTCCTCATTCTTGTAGTGGTTTGTTCCTCGTTCTCGCGGTGACACGATTTATGCTTTTGTTGTGCGATTTAGGGCTTTCTTTCTTGTAGAGCCCGCATTAAATGGTTGTTGCGGTTCATGGTGGCTCATGATTTGTAGTTTTCGTGGAGGAATGATGGTTTGATGGATTATGTTGGTGTAACTCTGAACGAATATGGTGGTTAAAAGCATGAAAAAAAAATGAAGATTTGTGAAGGTTGTTGTAGTGAATAAGTGATTGTCAACGTGGGTAATAGTGGTGGTGTGACCACAAGTGGAGGAAGTTATGGTGGTTATTTGGGGTTTCTAGTGAAGAAATGATGTGGCAAGTGAAGAGATGATGTGGCAGTCTTGTAAAAAAATTAAAACATGTCATTCCCTACACTATCCTTTTAACAATTTAGATCTGGGCTAGAAATGACCAAATTGAATAAAAATTAAAACAATTTTGAATAATTGAAAAAATTGAAAATCACTTTGAACAAAAATAGAGATAAAAAAATATTAAGCCAATTAAATAATTAATTATTTCTAAAGTTAATAACTTTCTTTTTATAAAAATTAAAAGTAACACCTACCACAAACTATATGTTTATTATTGATGATGATTACTTTTTTTAAAAACATGATATTGGTCCATGATAGAATTAAGAGATATGAATAATCTGTAAAATTTGTACATTTCATTACGTCAAGACCTAGAGTACATTGTTATATGGACATCTAATAGGTGAGTGAGCTTGCATCTCTAACATAAGAGTAATCCTCCCTGCACCTCATGGATCTCGTCCTGCACCTCCTACTTCACTTTTAATTCCAACTGTACCCCTATATTTGTGACCCTATTCATTGGGTTTATAAAAAGTAACCTTCTGCCGCAACTCAGAGGAAAAACCCTACACCCCCTATTTTCATCTTCCCTTCCTTTGACCAGTCTTCCTCCCCTTCCCTCCCTCCAACCAGTGCATCCCCCCTCCCAACCAGTGCATCCCTCCGTGTAGCTCGTAACTTGGTGTTATCTTGACCTTGGGCTGTCAGCGTAGCAGAGTAGCTGGGTAGTGTTTGAAGTTTTTTTCTGGTGTCAAGAGGTTAGTATTTCTCCTCTGGTAGATGTAGATCTGGTAAAGCTGATCGTTTTGGGGGTGTTGTGGAACCGCAAGTCGTTTTGCGGTTACGGAGTGTCCCAGCTCGATCAGCGTCTGAAACCAACCGCCGATGGATCTGCGGTTGGTTTGGTTTGGAGGTGCACGACAGAAACGCAGCTCAGACTGCGTTGGGTGAAAAACGCAGCTCAGACTGCGTTTGAGGGAAACGCAGCTGAGACTGCGGTTTAGGAGTACATTTTTTTTCCTTTTTTTTTTCAAAACGTTGTTTTTTTAATTTTAGGTTGTTTGTTAATTTTTTTAAGTTTATAAAATTTTATTATATTATTTATTATTAATGTAATTTAGATTAAGTATTAATTATGATTTTAGATTAAGTATTAATTAATTTATTGAATGAAATAATTTTTATTATTCTAAACTATATTTTCGTAAATAATTTTAGTATATTATTTATTATGTATATAATTTTAGTTAATTTTTATTATCACAAAATTATATTTTCGTAAATAATTTTAGTATATTATTTATTATGTATATAATTCTTAAATAATTTTTGTATATTATTTATTATGTATATAATTTTAATTAATTTTTATATTTTTGTTTATGAATTTAGAAGTTTTATTAAATTATTTATTAATTAAATAATTATTATTATCCCTTATTTCTATGCGTAAATTTGATTTTGTTAAATATTATATTTTTTTATTTATATTTATTTAAGTATTATAATAACTAATACTTTCGTTATTTTTTTAATATATTATTAATTTTAAGTTTTTTTATTTCTTTTTATTTGTTTCAATATTTGTTAGTAGATTTTTTTAGTTATTTTATTTCTTTTCATTTTAATTTTGTTTTATAGAATATATTGATAATATAATTGGTTAATAGAAATGGTAAGAACTAGAGGCGCATCATCTTCTCGTGGAGAGGCTTCATCGTCTCGTGGTCAACTATCATCTTCATCACATGATGAAAGGAGACGACCTACGGCTTCTGTTCGTAGAAGACGTGTAGAGGAATATCGCACGGACGTCATTGATGAGCATCATTATGAGGACCACGAGGAGTCTATACAGCAGGGACATCGTGAGGAGGACTATGTTCAGCATGAGGATGTTCAAGAGCAGGATGATTATAGTGAGGAAGAAAATGAAGATGGAGATGAAGTTGAAGATGATGGATTTCCAGGAGGTCCACATGACACCTCCTTGCTTACACACTATTCCCAGCATGTTGCATATTCCATATGGCAAGGCCAGGTTGGCAATCAACCTAAATGTTAATTGCTTTTTTTTTGTTATATAATTATGTGTTTTTATGTAGGATCGAAAGGAGATTCAATTGAGGAGCCATGGAAAAAAATTAAAAAAATTTGGAATGTATCATGAGGCTATCAAGCCATATATATCCATGTCAGGGTTGGCTTCCTTAGTCAACCTATCCTACGAGTATGCTGATCATGGATTGATCGTTTCACTTGCGGAGAGATGACACCTAGAGACAAATACTTTCCACCTCCCAGTAGGCGAGATGAGTGTCACATTAGATGACGTTCACAATCTGCTCCACCTACCTATCATGGGGCAATTTTGTGAGGTGGAGGACCTAGAGTATGATGAGGCTCGATCTCATCTTATGGACTTGCTTGGCGTCGATCGCGCCAAAGCTTCAGCTGAGATGAAGAAGTCACGCGGTCCAAAAGTGCGGCTAAGCTGGCTTCGCGAGGTCTACCACGATTGTATTCAGCAGGAGCTTTGGGAGTGTGCTGCTCGGGTGTATTTGTTGCATCTGCTTGGATGCACAATTTTTACTAATAAGAGTGGGACATTGATTCGTGTCTCGTACCTCTTTCTGTTGCGAGACTTGAATGCATGTTCGAGATATGCCTAGGGAGCAGCTGCACTGGCACATACTTATGAGCAGCTAGGAGATGCTAGCTTCTATGGTGTCAGACAGATAGCTGGATATTCCACTCTTCTACAGGTACATTTAAGTTTTACAAAGTTTTTATTTTTATATTTTAGGCATGTATAAAATAATATAAGTAAGTGATCTTTTTTGTAGAGTTGGATATATGAGCACCTTCCTGGGATGGGAAGGAGGCGAGTCTCAGATACGTACACAGACCTCCATCCACGAGCTTCACGATACATACCTGGTAGACAGGGTTGGAGTCTTACGGAGGGGCGGAGATATCTAGATGAGCTCACGTATGATGCGATCATCTGGAATCCATACACTTCGCACAGACGTACTTGTCCATTCTTGGCCATATGTATGTTTTCAGGATGGATCCGACTAGGCGACATGCTTCACCGACATCTGCTTGAACGCGTGTTGCGTCAGTTCGGTTTTGTGCAGATTATACCATGTTCGCCTGAGAGCCTTCCGGTGCCAGATATTCATACGATTGATCTTAATTGGTTGCGGTATGTAGAGCATGTCGTTACTGGTGCCGTTGAAGCTGAGGACCCCTCTACGTGTGTTGACGGATACCTGGTGTGGTTTAGACGGGTGTCCCACCTGTACATCACTCCAGCTGATGATGATGATCAACTCAGTCTTGCACCGCGCATGAGGCGACACCTTCCGGATGACATCCCGGTGGCCCCAGTTCATCGTAGACGGTCGCTTGAATCTAGATTGTTGGTAAGTATTGAAACTAAGTGTGATTATTTATTATATCAATTTTGGTTGACATAGTTAATTTATTTATTTGGTTATATTCATTTCAGGGTGGTATGAGGCGTGTCATCAGGATGTTGCAGGACGTGTTAAGCTGCCAACACGTCACACAGAACGCAGTAGTCTATGAGCAAACTAATCAGACATATCAGGTTGCTCGTAGATCTGTTGAGGAGTATGAGGCTGCCACTACTAGTAGAGGTGGTCGTCATGTGCGTGGACGAGCATCATTTTCTTGAACGGACAGATTCATATATGTTTACTTTTTAATGTTTGTTTATGTGATGTTTACTTATACTTTGAGTATTTATAATGCATTTTGGCGTACGCTTTCCACACTTGGACTATTTCTAATTTTTTGAACGCATTAAAATGAATCATCTACGTTGAATCAAATTATATAACGAGACACAATTGAAATAGTTAAATTAATATGAAAATTAATTAAAAACAATGAATTAGTACAAAAAAATATTTACAAACGAAATATTAAATTACTACATAACAAACTTCATTTCAGTCTTCTCCAAGATCTACATAACTTTTATTAGATCCCATTAATTCCATAAATGATTGCATCCTATGTGTATAAAATGATGACCATGCTCGCGCCTCTGGGTAACAATGGTTTGAGGAAATCATGTCCACCATGGGTAACGGACAACCATCTTGTAATTGAACCTGGAAACTTAATATTAGTAAATGAATCATAATAGGTAATGCTTATGGTATAATAAAAATGGAAATTTACCTGTACGAAATGACATCCATTAACAAATCCAATGCATAACATCCGATGTTGTCTAGTATCAGTAGGCGGTGGAGTGCGAAGTGGGAATATGGTAAAACTCTGAACATAGGACAAACATACTAAGATCACATTGTATCGATTTGCAATGGCATAACCAATGTCTGGTATGGTCATCCACTTCTTAGCATTAACCTGTAATGGAACAAGGTAAGTATTTATGAAAAAAAAAATACAAAAAAATAATGAGGTAATTTTTATGAGGTTTTGAAGAAATACCTGTGATCGATCGTGGACAATTAATGACTGACGTAGTTCTTCCAATCGATCGTAGCTTCCTACTAAATTTGCGCATTCATCACGCCACTGAATTAGTTCTTCATAAAGGTTATGTCGGATAGTAGGCCATGCCTCTTCACCTAAACCCAACAAAGTAGCAATGCATCGATAACCGCAATGACCATCGACAACAACATCAACAACATCGACAATGTATGGTTGACAAATCAGATGAAATTGATTTAAGAATGGTACTGCCCTTCGCGCAAATTCTTTCGGCTTCGATTTGACTTGAGATTTTCGTGAAGAAGAAGCCTCTGTCCTGGAAAGAAAAGTGTCAACGTGCTCAAAATATGATGGGTCACGTTTCGTAGACCTCTCATGTCGTGCAACTTTAGTCTTCTGTGCACCTTTTGTCTTCACTTTATGCGACGGAGCAAGCATAAATGTCATCTCTGGGCAAGCAATTTCTAGCATCTTATGTTTTATGCTGACTTTTTCACCAATGTCAACATTTTTGAATCGTTCCTCTACTAGTTCAACTTCACGACGAAGGCTAAACTCTGGAAGCGATTCAGTAGACACAGTTCTTCAAATGCTTAGACGGGTCCAGATAACATGTATTTCACCAACAGGAATCATTTCAGGCTCATATCGTGCTAATATACAAGCACATGGTAGGCCATACGTTGAGCTCAAAATGCATCCACAACGAGCACTGTCCAAACCTATTTTATTCACTTGCTCTACTTCATCAGCAATACGTTCTAGAGCGCATCGTGAAACACGTCCAACAAGTCTTTTATATCTCAGTGCTTTATAAGCATCACTCTTTAAGTTAATACTTTTTTCAAAGGACGCTCTGATCTTATTATGCTGTAGGACAATGACATTATGCATAGCATCCCAACACGAGCATAGGTCTCCCATACTAGACCCCAATAATCTTTTCAGGTTCCAGTGCGCAGACTCAACCCTGTGACAAAACACATTAATACTATGACAACAAATATGAAATACATAAGTAAAAAAAATAACAATAACAATTACCTGTTTGTTGTAGTGTTGCCTAGATGCATGACTTTGTTCGTCTACGCCTTGACGAAGTATGTCTTATACGGGATGATCCAGGTACGGTTCACATAATCAAAAATTAAAGGCCATGCAGCAGAGGCATACTCAAAACGATAAACATAACCACCAAACTTGAACTGGTCGTCACAGTCCATCACATTTTGCCATACTTCCATCAACCCATCCCATGCCTTTTGATCATCCACTAACATCTTACATTTCGCTTTCACATTCTTCATAATGTGGAATGTACAAAGCATATGATATATCTCAGGGAAGACATTGGTAATGGCATTTGTCAAAGCAAGGTCTCTGTCAGTGACAATAACGCGTGGACCGCCCTCTGTTGTCAATAGTAATCTTTTAAACATTTCCAATGCCCAAGTGAAATTATTTTGGCGTTCACTTGAAAGCAATGCAAACGCGGCTGTGAATGTCAAACCAGTGGACGTGACTCCAACGATCTCAAGCAACGAAAGACGATATTTGTTTGTCTTATACGTCGTATCCATTAAGAACACAATATTAAATGAATTGACCAGGTGCACTGAATCAGGATGTGTCCAAAATAGGTCACTTACTACGTCAGAATCTTCCAAACATCTACTATGCTGAATGTATTTGTCTCTGTCTAACAACATCATCAACTGTTGCATTTCAGTTCTCGACCCTCTCAAAGATCATTTGTAAGTGCATCTCGCGTTATATATTTGTTTTATAGTTGTCACGTTATCTTCATTATGTTCTTTAAGAGTCAAAAGAATATTTGAGGGTTTAACTTGACTCTTAGTCATGTCAATAAGAATTGATTGTTCAGCAGCATTTAACCTTCCGACATAAGGATGACCAACCAAAGTCTCAGCTAAGTCATGGTTGTGATAACCGCACATAACCTTTAACACCCAACCGTGTCCTTTAGGTTTACCCCTCAACTTAAACGGACACTCACATTTTCTTGTGCCAGACACACTAGGTTGCACGTCTTGCTTATACTTCCTATATTTCCCACTCATTTCACAGCCTAACACAACGAATGTCTTTCTTCCAGGTTCACCAGTTGTTGTGTCAGATCTTATGATGACGACCACAAATCCAAGCTGAAATGCAATCTTCTGAACCCAATCAATCATATCGTTGCGTGATGGGAATATTTGATCAGTAGAAAATTTATCTGTGTAATCACCCTCACCGGCTTCGTTTATAAAGGAAGAAAATTCCGACATAAAATCAGAATTCATTTGAGAATCCAAAAATGAATAGTTATCCATCTTATATAGTTAAATAGAACCTATATTGAAAATTAAAATTATAAAATTTAACAAATAACAAATAAAAAAAAACTTTTAAATATAAAATCAAACTACAAAAGCTAAATAAAACCTAATTAAACTACATAATTTCTCCAACTTTGCATATTCTAATTTTCTAAAAATAATTAAAACAAAGTTTACACATTTAAAGATTAAAATATAAATTATATTAATTATGCCTTAAATTAAATAACTAGAAATATATTTATCTAAAAATATATCTACCTCTAAAATAAAAGTTATTTAAAATAGCTAAAATAGAAATTATTTAAAATACTTAATATAGAAATTATTTAAACTATATAACATTCTTAGGTCACTTAAGGTTCTTTTATCCAGGTGCTCTAATTTTTCCTATAATACGTTGCTTTGTTCAGTTCTTCAGGTGCTCTAATTTTTTCTAGAAGTAACCTATACGTTCTTTTCTGCTCCAAAATTTTACAAGAAAGCAAACACCCCATCTCATTTAACGAATCACCATTATTTTCTTCTACACCCTCATAATCCAAAATTTCCCAAGACAGCAAACACCCCATCCCATACCATTATAACATGTTAGTGTTTTCTTTTACATCTTCTATAAACAAAGTGTTAAGAACCCTAAGTCCAGCTAAACACTAAACTTGCATTGAAGATTATAATGCTAGAAACATCAACCAAACTACTGTGAACTAACTAAACCTCCATTGAAGATTATAATGGCAGAAACATCATTCAAACTATTGGGAATAAACTAAAGCTGCATTGAAGATTATAATGCCACAAACTTCAACCATTTAAACTACTGGGAACTAACTAAAGCTATGTTGAAGATTATAATACGAGAAACATAAGGCATTGAAACTACTGGACACTAACTAAAGCAATAGAGGAACTCTCCTAATATACACTTCGTAACACTGTGAACTCCACTGCATCAACTCCTAATACATACATACAACATATATATATATATATATATATATATATATATATATATATATATATATATATATTAAAATCAACGTGAACAGAGACTCCTACAAACCGCAACGCGAATGGCGGTTGGGGAGAAACGCATTACGAAATGCGGTTGGGAAAAACCGCAGTTCGAAGTGCGGCAAAGGGAAAACGCATTTCGAAATGCGGTTAGGAGAAACCGCAATTCAATTTGCGGTGAATAGTAAACGTTGTTCGAACGGCGGCAAGGTTAACCGCACCACAAAAGGCGGTTAACGATATTCATTTCTAACCTGAACTTCGTCTTCCTCTTCGCACCCCCTATGTGAGCTTCCTCTTCCTCCTCGCACCAGCTATCACCACCAGTATCACCAACACAAGCACACAGTGGTTCACCACCACAGAATCACTAACTCTCAACTCAATAAAACAGTGAATAAGAAAACTATTCTTGCTCCTGATGTAACCAGCAAAGGGAGTGCATGCTAGGGTTTATACCCTCAGCCAGAAAAGTTGTTGGAAGTTAGGAAGGTATAATGTTCATTAATTGCATTTTGACTTTTTATTAAATGAAGGACAGAAAGATAATTTTGGAGGTACAGGAAGAAGGAGGTGAGGTGCAGGGAAAACTGGTCCTAACATAATCATAAAAAACTGTCAGAAAAAGAGATTCTAGAAGATCTCATTATTACATAATCAAAATAGAAAACGAGGTGCATATAGAATAAAGAAAACCATAGCTTCAAACTCAAGGGTATTGAAAAGAGTCTATAACATTGAGTTTGGGAGAGTGGTTTAGTAACAATTAAGGAGTTATTAAGCCCTTTTTCAAGATCAAAGAAAATATACAGTTCCATATGTTTGCTTTTTGGACCACCATGAAACCCGATTGGAACCAAAGGTGCAAAACCCTTTTGGGCCATTGCTGAGAATTAAACAATGGAATATAGGGAGAGAAATTTGAAAGGGAATCTGTTCCCTTGAAGAAAGAGGAGAGGATTATGTTGAAAGGGATATTTCTCAATGACTTGAAAGAGAACTAAAACTCCAACTGTGGCACATTGCAGAAGTTCATGGATAAGGCATTATTAAGATTGAGATTACGATATCTCATGTATTGAGGGTTTCTTCTCCTATGTTTTTTTACGCCTATTGAGCAATCAAGAGTTTCTTTTATCTTTTCTCCTTATGGGTTCATTGCGATAGAAATTATATAAAATTTTTATATTTTACTATATAAAAAAATGCAAAGTACATTGACATAGCAAATTATAAAATAAACAAATTTAGAATATCTAATTAATACATAGTCGAAAAAGAAAACAGGATGCACATAGAATAAAGAAAACTATATTGTATATAGTCTAGTCATCCGAATTATTAAACAACTGAAATTTCACTATAATATTAAATTACAAGGTCCTATATATTTGAAATGTAGGATTAGAATAAGGTTTAAAAGGCTTGTCAAACCAATTGATTATGGTTTCACTTGCATAGGTACAGAGAAAAATTTAAGAAAGTGACGATAAAATTAACATATTGGAAGAGGAGCTCCATTCCACTCTCCAAGGCATTCGAGAAGAGGGTCAATGATTTTACCCTGGCATATTGCAGTGAATAATTTGTCAAACTCTTCACCTGGTGACTTCACCTTTTCTCCGGTTAGCAATCCAGTCCCCAACTCCTCTCTCACAAACTTGTACAGTGGATAAGATCTGCATTCTTTGATCTTGTTTGGAATTGCAGCTTTCCCACTCTCATAAGCAGCCCTTGCACTTTCAACCTCCTTTGGCAAGACGTTCTTCAACTCCTCCTCAAAAATTGCAATCTTTTGGAAGATTGATGTGTTAACATCCTTCTCATTCTCCGCATTTACCAAGGCATGGTCTACAAGCACTTGCCTGAGTTTTTGCGTCAGGGGGTATGTAGCACTGCATGGGTCATCTATGTAGGAAAATACATACTCCCTGTCAACCACTTTCAGTAGATCCTTTTCGCAAAATCTTGAAGGGTGGAGTTCTCCGTTGCCACCTATGGTAAGAGTCCTCTTGGAAACTTGACTGACAGTGTTCTTGACCGAGCTTTTCAAATTCTCCTCCAAATGCCTCAAGTCTATTGCTTGGCAAAGTGCCATCAAGAAGGTGGAAGACATGAGCTTAAGGATCTCAATAGATTCATTTGTCTTCCTGGATGAAATCAGACCAAGAGAGTTCACGTCTTGGTTGTGTTGCTCAGCACTTTGGACATGGCTTGTTACTGGATTTGCGAGATACTGAAGTTCGGAGCAATAGGAAGCCATGGCAATTTCAGCTCCCTTGAAACCATAATCCAAGCTAGGATTTCTGCTGGCGGTGAGATTTGAAGGCAGACCGTTGTTGTAAAAATCGTTGACAAGCTCGGAGAATTGAGCAAACATGAGTTTTCCAATAGATGCAAGAGCCAAACGTGTGTTGTCCATAGAGACTCCGATTGGGGTTCCTTGGAAATTACCACCATGCAGTGCCTTGTTCCTTGAAACATCAATAAGAGGGTTGTCATTCACAGAGTTAATCTCTCTCTCAATTGACTTGGTGGAGAAACGAATCACTTCAATGAGAGGACCAAGCCACTGTGGTGAAGTTCTGAGGGCATATCTATCTTGTTTTGGCTTTTGCAAAGGATCTATTTCGTGCAGTTTCTTGGCATCCTTCATGTAGGAACTTCCATCCAAAATGTGCTCCATGATGGCAGCAGCCTCAATTTGACCAGGGTGGTGCTTTAACTTGTGTGTCAAATGATCGGTGAACTCAGGCTTCCCTTGCATCACTTCGGCAAAAATGGCTGATAGAACTTCAGACAACACAGCCAATATATTTGCTTCGAAGAGAACTATAGAAGCTAAGCCAGAACCGACAGCCGTGCCATTAACAAGGGCAAGGCCTTCCTTAGGTTGCAATTCAAAGAAGTCAGAATTGATGTTAGCCGATTGAAAAGCTTGCTTGGCATTAATTACTTCTCCAGAAGGTCCAACAGCTTTGGAGTTAGGTCTGCCAGTTAGCAAACCGGCAATATAGGAAAGTGGAACAAGATCTCCAGAAGCCGTGATTGTACCACGAAGTGGCAAACATGGGGTAACGTTGTTGTTAAGGAGCTTGGTGATTGCTTCTAAGATTTCAAATCTGATGCCTGAGTAGCCTTGAAGAAGAGTGTTTATCCTCACTAGCATGGCTGCTCTAGTTGCCGTGTGTGGCAGTGTGTGGCTTGATTCAGTCCCATTTCCAAATATTCCGGCGTTTAAAAACCTGAAAAGAAATAAAACAATCATAATTAGGAATTCCTGTTTTAAATTAATCATAAAGTAAATCCACCTTGAAGAAAGCGCGTTACCTATATGTTTAAATACAAATAATACAAAAACATTTAAGATAAGAGTCAGATAATTCAGGTAAGTGAGAATTCATAACTAAGAAAGATAGTGTAAAAACTTATATTTTGGAGTAAAAAATATTCATTTTTACAATAGTACTTTTAGCATGAAACTTTTCACTTTTGATATCTTTGATATAAAAGTTGAATAATTTTTTTAGCTGTGGAAGTGTAAGTGGTAGTTTGATGGCAATTTTCCGATATGGGTATAGTTAGGTGGGAGCCGTCCAATTTAAAATAAAAGAAAAGAAAAGAAAATTAGAAAATGACATCAATGGGAAGAACTTGCTTGAGTCAAACATGGGTTGCAATAATACGAGGTGTCACCAACCCTTCCCCTACTTAAGATGCCATGCTAATAAATTACATGTTTTTTTTTTCTCCGTCTCCAACTTCCAAACCCTTTCATCACTATTTTCCACAATACCTTCTAAGAAAATATGTTTCTTCATCATAGAATATACATAAAAGCAGTAATAGAATGATATAATTTTAGTGTTCTACAGTAAGCCAACACTCTAAGTTAAGTTCCAATTCTTTTACTTTTTTAAAAAATAAAAACATCTTTAAACAAACTTTATTACAATTTATTTTAAATAAAAAATATGACAATTCAATGATAAACTAAAAATCCAATATCATCAACAAATACGCAAGTAAAGTTATCTAAAACGTTACTTTTAAGTTGTAGTAATTTATGAAACGGTTGGCTTATAGGTAGCCCGAAGAGTATACATTCGACTACGGAACGTATATCTATATATACGTAGAGTGTATGTGTGTGTATAAATACAGAGAGAGGGGTTGTAGAGTAGAGTAGAGTTAGTTAGTTACCTGATAAGTTCTTTCTGCAGAGCACCGCCTTGTTTGGTTCGGCGGTGTGAGGTGGCACCGAAGCCGGTGGTGACACCGTAACTGTCAGTGCCATTGTTCATGCTGTTCATCACCCACTCACTGCTGGCCTTAACACCTTCCCGAGCGGACTCCGAAAGCTCCACCCTCACGCCTTGGTCGTGTGCAGAAACCGCCGCCACCTGAGCGATGGTGAGCGTCTCGCCACCGAGGCGGACCAGCGGCTGACGGTATTCGGCCACCATGCGTTTGACCTCGTCGAGGTGGCTCCCCTTGAGCGCCTCCGCGGCCGTTCCCCAATTCAGTGGATCACTGGTCTTGGCGGACGGCAAGCAGAAGGAACCGTTTTGGTGAGCGTTGGTAAGGGTAGTTGGTTCCATGTTGATAGAATGAAAAAATGGAGATGAGTTTTGTAAAGAGAGAGATAGAGAGGAAATGCTTAGGAGTTTATGTGTTTAAGGATTTCCTGAGAAGAAAAGAGTTTGGTTGGAGATTTATATAGAGGTCTAGTTCGTGTGGTGTCATGCAACGGTGTTTGGTAGGTAGCTGAAGGGAATGCGAAATGGGGTTTGTTGAAAATGAATCAGCGTCGTTGGATTGGAACTTAGCCTGGGATTGTGACACGTGGAATAATGCATTTGGGTTGTTTCTTGGTAGCTGAGTGTGGTGGCGCCCAACGGGATGGACCAAACTAAAGAAGGTAGTTGGTGAGCTTTGCTACGAACAACACATTGTCGCACTTGGTCAAGTCTCTATACTAATCCTTTACTTCAAATTAGTGTCGTCAATTATCAAATTTTTAAATCTACTTAATTTCTACTCATCTCCCTCCTTCCCTTTACCCTATTATCTCATTACTATTCATTAGACATTAAATATAATGTTTTCCTACTAAAATTATTATTCATGTTTACGGGAAATTAATTGTTTGTCGGACAAATCTAATGTATAAGTTTTATATAACTAGGGTTTACGATACGCGTACGTGTTCTTATCAAACGTAGCAATACTTCAAACTGAAAATTTTAATTTATGTTTTTTTAATATAGAAAGCTATTTATAAGTTTTCAAGAAGTTAACTTATTTTTTAATATATATGATGGAGTTTTGAAAATGAAGGCATGTGAGATAATGAAATTCTACGTCAAAATTGACATATTAATTATAGAAGATATGGTGTTCATGTGTTTACAGGTATAAAAATTCGATCCTTGACTCAATGAATGCATCATCTTCAATTTTTAATATTGATTCTTCATTATATCTCATGTATGGTCTTCGTTGAAATGACATTATAGATAAATCATGACGTCCATATGCAAGATTACAATGTTTTAAAACAATTTTTTGTTGCCCCCAAACTTTAGTACTCGGGCGCCTCCTAAACAATCCGAGAAACTCTTTTACTAAAATACGCTATTCTCTTATTGTTTCTTTAAAATATAAGAAGACAGAATCAAATTTAATGTAACAATTTTATTTAGCTTTCAATTATACGTAATTTTAATGTATAATTATTTAGATTATTAATAAAGTTATTTTTTTTCTTAATAAATTCGTATAATTAGTACTGCAACTATAATTGATGATATAATATCAAATTATATACAATCATTTGTAATATATTTTTATTTCATACATTTAAATTTAATACTTTCATAAACTTGTACATAACTAGTTTGTACTTTAAAACTTAAATCTCCTGAACTTAAATCTCCATTCAGGAATATATCACTTTATTAATAGATCTTCATTAAATAAGAGAACTTTATGATAACGATGAATTTACCATTTAAATGATATCTCATATATATGTCTGTACTGGGTGTCCCGTAGGACCGGACAGTTCATGACCTATGTCATGTCAAGAGTACGAGGTGTTCAGGAGAATCGGACAGTTCAGGAGGCATATAAAGCCAACTAGTCGCCTGAGATAAGTTGATTTGAGTCCGTACGATAGCCGTCCACAACCCTCACTAGGGGCGTGCGATGCCTGACCTATATGAACTGACACAAGATTTAACCCCACGAGAATTAAGATAAATGATGATTAATGATATTGGGTCGTGATTGAGCCGAGATTAAGAAATCGCTAATCACGACCCATGATAGAAAACTATAAATATATGTTAAAGCAAGAGTAAGAGATTCTTTGCATTTATTACTGTTCTGTGCTGACTTGAGCGTCTCCTACCAGATGAAATTTAATCGAAGGAAGAATCTGAGACCAAGACCAAACAGTGCTCGATAGAGGAAGAATACTGCTGGAGATAGGACCAGACGACTCATAAGGCAAATTATGTAGATGTTGAGACAACTCGACCTCACAACCGAAACAATATTATTTGAACAAACTTGTATCAATTAAACACTAATAAAATCAAAGTAATATAATTGGATTATTCTCTTCTTTATTTTGATTTTTAAGTCAATATCTGAATACTCAAAAAATTAATATATTTTTTAAATTTATTAGATTTTTTAAAAAACAATGTTAAGATTGTGTTTTTTAAGTTAAGACAAATTTGAAGTTAAATAAGTAAATCAAACCTAAGTTATTAATTTTTTTAAAGAAATAATAATTCTGAAAATTTTGGATTAAATAAATATTTTCAAATGACTAATTTCAATGTTTTTATTTTTTATTTTTTAAAATTATTATTATTATTATTATTTTTTCTTACATTTTTTTTAAAAATACTATAACATTTTTTGGAACAAAAGATAGTCAGTTAAATTCATATTTAGTAATTTTTATTTTTTTTATAAATATTATAAATCGTTTCTTGAAAATTGAAAAATACTAAAAATATTTTTAAAAATTGAAATAGTTAGAATTAACCCGTAATTGTTAAAAACATCATTAAGGAATTTTTTCTTAAAATATAATAATATATAAAATCCTTTATATGGGACATATAATTTGTTTATATTATTTCGTTCAAATTAAGTGACTATTAAACTAAATTAAATTAATGGTTTTTATAATAAATATAAACTAATTCATTTGATTAATTAAAATGGTATCAAACATACTTTATATATAATGAAAGGAATCATGTGCAATATGAATAGTAACTCCATGTCAAGAAAGGCATGAATCACATGGCCTGATCCGTAACATTCGAATTCAAGTCAACTGCACTAATCATCCATCTTTTTTATTTTGTGGCTTTCACCGAAAATTCCTTTTTTTCTTTTCTTTTTTCTTTTTTTATAACAATGAATGAATGAACCACTGTTGACTGGCATCACAATTCGGACCAGTCTTATCAGACCGGGTTAACCCGCCAAATAAAAGCGGACCACATACGTTGATTTGAAAGACCTCAGACATGGCCTCGCCGGATTCTTCGGGTCACCACACCTGAAAGGACAAGAGGATGATAGTGATCTATATCGATTAAAAATAAAAAATAATTTACAATATATATAAAACATTGAGTGAATGTCTAGAATTTTAATTTTAGGTTTAATAGTAAATTTAGTCCTCACTTTGATTGAAAAATTTCAATTTAGTCTCTCGTTATAAAAGTGTTTTAAATTAGTCCTAACTTTTAAAATAGTGGGTCGGATTAGTCTATCTTAAATATATAAGTTAACGAAATTAATGGATGATGATGTGACACAGCTTAAAGCTAACGAGAGACCAATCTAACACATCAACTTTAAGCTCTGTCACATCATCATCCATTAACTTCGTTAACTTATATTTAACAAAAGGAACCAATCTGATCCACTATTTTAAAAGTTAGTACTAATGTAAAACACTTTTATAACGAGGGACTAAATTGAGATTTTTCAACCAAAGTGGGAACTAAATTGGCTATTAAATTTTATTAGATTAATATGACATGAGTGTTGTACGGTATGATCTGGGACGAGCGGTTACGAAGAATAACCGATCAGTTATGAATAACATCATGTCTATGCTCGACCATAATTGGACCAACTCTTATTATTGGGTCAACTCTTATTATTGGGCTTGTAGTCTATCAGAATCAAAGATATCTTATTAAAGATATTGAGAATAAAATAATATCTGATTAAAGCTGTTTATGAGTAACAAGGTAAAATTGTTTATATTATATTTTGTTTATATTTTATTGGGCTTATATCAGTTCAAAGTCCATGAGACAAATTATAAAGGGTGTTGCTCCCCCCACCTCCCCAAGTAGGTCCTGCACCTCCCCACTATTTTAATTTATTTCAAAAATATTCTACATCTCCCCATTATTTTCTTTTATTCCAAAAATACCCTACACCTCCCCATTATCCTTAATAATCTTTATCTTTCTCTCTCTACATTAATGGAGCATTTACATGGCTCATTAATTGAGCATTTACATGACTCAAATTTGAACTTCTAATATATTTTCTTAAATAAGTTTGATTCAATCTTATTTTCGCTATTCAATATATTTTTTCTTTTCAAATTACTTAATAAATAGTAAAATTTTGTTCTAAATTTCTAGAAAAATGTTTATATATATGTGTGTGTTTTCTTTACATATAATATCTATAATTTTTAACATCATATTATGTTTTAACTCACCGACATGTTTGATTCAAATAACTTGAATAAAATATTTAGTTTATTAGTTAAATAATATAAAAATATTATTAAATACTTAAAATATAAAAAAGGTGATTTATTAAAGATTTAGAATTTATTTAGTTCTTTCGTCATTATAAAGTTAGTATATAATAATAATAATATATCATTATTTACTATTAATATTATTATGTTTATTATTTTATATTTGCATCTAACTTTTAATTTTATAAAATGGAAATGGTAGAAGTACTAATATTGAAGTTTCCTCTTAATTTTATATTTTGTAATATATCACAAATTCAAATCTGAACCATGTAAATGCTCCATTAATATATAGAGAGAGAAAGATTATTAAGGATAGTGGGGAGGTGTATTGTATTTTTGGAATAAAAGAAAATAGTGGGGAGGTGTAGAATATTTTTGAAATAAATTAAAATAGTGGGGAGGTGTAGGACCCACTTGGGGAGGTGGAGGGAGCAACACCCAATTATAAATAGAGAGTCAGGGATACAAGTCAGGTATACTTTCCACATACTCTACGTATGCTATATTCTCTATTCTCTCATACTGAGAATCATCAACTTAAGAACCAAGGTTCTTCTAATACTCGCCTAACTTGGGCGTCAAAGTGCCATTGCAGGTACCTCCCCCCTCCGGTCAAAGATCGAAGTCCACCGAACGGTTAAGGTTGAAGGAGTGCGAGCGGTCAAGATCCAGGAGGAGCAATCAATCCGGTCCATCCAAGCACCAGAAAGCAGGAAAGCCACGTTATCCAGGTCAGTGTCTCGGTCCCACAAAATTTATACCGAAACAAGTGTCATATTTATTCTATATATATTTGGGTCGTGTCTTTCATTACTACACTATTAAACCTATTGGGTGTTACAAATTATACTTTAACTAAAAATACACTCAAATTATAATATATAAATAGAGTAAAATAAAAAATATTGAGTTAGACTTATCATTGAAAAAGGAAACTTTGTTTGTAAAATCTAGCTGACTGGGGAGACCGACGGTGTTTCCACAGACGAAGGTGGTAGCTAGAGCTGTCAAAACGGGTAACCCGACTCGACCTGACCGGCCCACCACGGGTTGGTCACTAAGCGATCCAACCCAACCCGGCTCATTTATTAGCGAGCCAGAAAAACTTGAACCCGGCCCGACCCACCACGGGTTGGTGGGTAAATGAGTTGGCTCACTAGCTCATTTAATTACATTTTATAAAATAAAAAAATAATACAAACTTTCTGTAATTTAAATTTAAACAAATTTCACTCCCAAAAATTATGTTAAAGACAATTCAAAAATAATAATAAAAAGTACAATATAACCCAAATTCAAAGATATAAAAAAAGAACCAGTACTCAACAACATCAACAAAAAATTAATAGTTTAATTTGTAACATAATTTCCCAAATTCAAAGATATCAAAAGTAGCTTGTTCAAATAATGTATACTCAAATTGTTTAAATAAAATGAACAAACTTTTATACAAGCATGTCAGAAAAGGAAAAAAAAATCATCTTCAAATCTCCCACAACAAAAAACAAATTCGCAAACCCCTGTTTTTGTTATTATAGGGTTTTTGAAAAAAAGAAGAGAAGTGAGAAAACAAAAATGTGGAGAAAAGAGAAGAAAAAAGGAAGGGTGTTTTACCTCCTACTTGAATAATTTTAGTGAAGTGAGAGTCAGAGCATCGTCAAATGAAAGCAAGTACTGTGAGAGTGATTTGTGAGAGCATATGTTACTTTTTTTGGTAAACACAATGAGTGAAGAAAGTATTTTATTTTTTAGGGTTTCATAAATAAAATAATAAATTAAAAAAATAAAATTAGGTAGGTGGGTTGGTGGGCCAACCCGGCGCACCACGGATTCAACCCGCATGAGCCGGGTTGAAATCTGACCCGCATATACGTGGGTTGTATTTTTCAAACTCAACCCGACCCGAATTTGTGACGGGCCGGATTGGCTCACAGGTTATGACCCATTTTGATAGCTCTAGTGGCAATATAACTATAAAAGTGTGGAGAATTAATTATGTGAATACAATATTTACTCTATTGTTAATAGTAATCATCACCGGTGGACCAAACCTATGTGGGTGGTCAACTCTAGTTTCACCTAATCTTTCTCTAGTATTAGAGAAATTATATTGTTGAAATAAATTACTAACAATAACAAATATTTTTTAATTTAAGAAAATAATAACCAAGGAAAGGTTTAAATCTTTTTTGTGATTCGTTTTCTTCCCAATATTTATTTTTGGTTTAATCAAATTTTATTTATGTGTTTAATTAATTTAAAATTATTTTATTTTTTTTTTACATTAAATTAGTGTTGATATTATTTAGGAGTTGATTAGTGTCAATATAATAAAAAGTTTTAGAGTTAGATTCTCATATATATATATATATATATATATATATATATATATATATATATATAAAGTAAAAGAAATTCTTAGTATAAAGGAAGATTGATGCTATATTTTGGAATTGTAGTTAACATCCTATTATAACTTACCTTTGTTTTTTTATATGTTGTATGTTATATGTTTTTGTTTATGTTGATTAACCAACTTTGTTTTGATGCCTCTGTACATGATTATGGTTATGATTATTTGTGGTTATGGTTGGGTAAGGGTTGTTTATGAATGGGCATAGGATTTATGTAATATTTGTGATGAATTTTCTTTATGAATGTATGCATGTTTTGTTGGGTTATCCCATAATAGGGTTTGATGCTAAGAAAGAACAAAGTTATGATAATTAAGGATTTTACCATGTAAGTATATGTTATAAAGATGGTAAGATAATCATATGTAGAATATTGGGTTGCTTGGAATATAATCTGCATAATGATTGGTTTTTGATGATTCAAGTGATGTAATGTATGTATTAGGGTCTATTCATAAGGGTATATGAGGTTTGGATACATGCATGATGTATTGGGTATGTTTTCTCGTGATCTAGGGATTAATATGTGTGTTTTGAATAGTTGAATTCTTTCCCTTATGTGTTTCGATTTGGCAATAATCAATTATCACTAGTTATAATCGATTATTTGCGCATTGGTTTTGAGTTTTGTCACGGAAATAATCAATTATACGGGATGATAATTGATTATCTCTTCATGCATGATAAATTTGGAAGTTTGATGTGTGAAAGTCACTTAAGGTAATCGATTATCACATAATATTTTGTATAAATGTGAACTTCTCGAAAATAATCTACCACTTATGTAATTGATTATCCTAGTGCATTTTTGTTAAAAATGACAAATTTGATGAAGAATGAATGTGGATCAAGCTTGAGGAGTTGTAGAATGTGGTAATAATTAGATAATGAGATTAATGAATATGTTTAAGATCAGTTTTGACTTATGTTTGAGATTGGAACACGGATGAGTGTTGGAGTGTACCTGAGTATGTGGTTGATGAGCATAAGAGTGGAGGATATATATGTCTACTTGTTGTACCTAGTAAATCCTAAGATTACCTGCGGATAGGTGCTCCCTTTGGCATTAGTTGTTAAAAAGGGAGAGATATTATCTTTCGCATTGACTTTTGAAAAGGAAGTGGCTCTCTTTAGCATTGGTGGTTAAAAAGAGTGATGTTCGTAGAAAAGATAATTGTATTCGAGTGTTGAATCTCCTTCATGGGGGATACATATTTCGCGTTGTGTGATAGGGAAACAGGTCCAAAGCCAGAGGAGGGATGACTCGAGCATATCTATAGGGGAGGCTACAGATGGTCTATAGGAATGATTACAGGCAGGTGAGGCAGGGTACAGAAGTAAGCCTGATTTTTTTTCATTATGGTGTTTATGGTACAGTGATGCTCGTGGTGTTGTTTATGATTGGGATAGTCATGATGGTGGTGTATCTATGATAATGATTATGATATTGGATATGCTTCAAGTTATGCTATGGTAAGAGTGGTATTATTATAATGGTTATAGTAGGTGCTCATGAGTGGATAGATCAAGATACCCATATTCGATCTGAATTGAATACCAATCCAAATTTGAAAACTCTGGCTTACATGCATAGTTTTAAAACATAGAATTACATAGATACAAAAGAAAAAACATTTAAGAAGTGACGATAAAATTAACAAATTGGAAGAGGAGCTCCATTCCACTCTCCAAGGCATTCGAGAAGAGGGTCAATGATTTTACCCTGGCATATTGCTGTGAATAATTTGTCAAACTCTTCACCTGGTGACTTCACCTTTTCTCCGGTTAGCAATCCAGTCCCCAACTCCTCTCTCACAAACTTGTACAGTGGATAAGATCTGCATTCTTTGATCTTGTTTGGAATTGCAGCTTTCCCACTCTCATAAGCAGCCCTTGCACTTTCAACCTCCTTTGGCAAGACGTTCTTCAACTCCTCCTCAAAAATTGCAATCTTTTGGAAGATTGATGTGTTAACATCCTTCTCATTCTCCGCATTTACCAAGGCATGGTCTACAAGCACTTGCCTGAGTTTTTGCGTCAGGGGGTATGTAGCACTGCATGGGTCATCTATGTAGGAAAATACATACTCCCTGTCAACCACTTTCAGTAGATCCTTTTCGCAAAATCTTGAAGGGTGGAGTTCTCCGTTGCCACCTATGGTAAGAGTCCTCTTGGAAACTTGACTGACAGTGTTCTTGACCGAGCTTTTCAAATTCTCCTCCAAATGCCTCAAGTCTATTGCTTGGCAAAGTGCCATCAAGAAGGTGGAAGACATGAGCTTAAGGATCTCAATAGATTCATTTGTCTTCCTGGATGAAATCAGACCAAGAGAGTTCACGTCTTGGTTGTGTTGCTCAGCACTTTGAACATGGCTTGTTACTGGATTTGCGAGATACTGAAGTTCGGAGCAATAGGAAGCCATGGCAATTTCAGCTCCCTTGAAACCATAATCCAAGCTAGGATTTCTGCTGGCGGTGAGATTTGAAGGCAGACCGTTGTTGTAAAAATCGTTGACAAGCTCGGAGAATTGAGCAAACATGAGTTTTCCAATAGATGCAAGAGCCAAACGTGTGTTGTCCATAGAGACTCCGATTGGGGTTCCTTGGAAATTACCACCATGCAGTGCCTTGTTCCTTGAAACATCAATAAGAGGGTTGTCATTCACAGAGTTAATCTCTCTCTCAATTGACTTGGTGGAGAAACGAATCACTTCAATGAGAGGACCAAGCCACTGTGGTGAAGTTCTGAGGGCATATCTATCTTGTTTTGGCTTTTGCAAAGGATCTATTTCGTGCAGTTTCTTGGCATCCTTCATGTAGGAACTTCCATCCAAAATGTGCTCCATGATGGCAGCAGCCTCAATTTGACCAGGGTGGTGCTTTAACTTGTGTGTCAAATGATCGGTGAACTCAGGCTTCCCTTGCATCACTTCGGCAAAAATGGCTGATAGAACTTCAGACAACACAGCCAATATATTTGCTTCGAAGAGAACTATAGAAGCTAAGCCAGAACCGACAGCCGTGCCGTTAACAAGGGCAAGGCCTTCCTTAGGTTGCAATTCAAAGAAGTCAGAATTGATGTTAGCCGATTGAAAAGCTTGCTTGGCATTAATTACTTCTCCAGAAGGTCCAACAGCTTTGGAGTTAGGTCTGCCAGTTAGCAAACCGGCAATATAGGAAAGTGGAACAAGATCTCCAGAAGCCGTGATTGTACCACGAAGTGGCAAACATGGGGTAACGTTGTTGTTAAGGAGCTTGGTGATTGCTTCTAAGATTTCAAATCTGATGCCTGAGTAGCCTTGAAGAAGAGTGTTTATCCTCACTAGCATGGCTGCTCTAGTTGCCGTGTGTGGCAGTGTGTGGCTTGATTCAGTCCCATTTCCAAATATTCCGGCGTTTAAAAACCTGAAAAGAAATAAAACAATCATAATTAGGAATTCCTGTTTTAAATTAATCATAAAGTAAATCCACCTTGATGAAAGGATATGTTTGCAGTAATTATTACAAAACACAAGAAAAATGTTCTCATCGTAGTTACGTAATTAAAAACGGAAATTTAGCAAAACATATTTACGCTAAATATATAAGGTTGAAAAATAAAATTATATAGTAGCTTATCCAATATAAAACGAATTCTGTGTGATATAACACAGGTTGAGTTAGGTATGTAAGAAATTTCTTTAAAGCCGTCCAGCTTAAAATAAAAATTATTTTCCATGCATTACTGTTAAAAATATAGTCATACATTATATAAGAACAAAAAAAAAGTAAAAGACAAAAATTTGATTAAAATAATTAAATTCACAAAGTTAGATAACGAAAAACAAATTTAATTCAAAATTTAATTTTAATTTTCACTAAAATTTAAGAGACAAATATATATTTAACAAAAAATGTAATTACAATTTAAAAATAGAAAAAACAAATATAAAACATTTTGTTGACGTAGTTGGTTGGCGATATTTTAGAAAGAGAAGCTTAATCATGCATGTCTTTGAATGAATATATATAAAAGACGATCAGATGGTATGGTAGTAATTTTTTATGCTGCTAAATTTAGGTAAGTACCGTGCTCAGTAAGCAGCACCGGACACATGAAAGATTGAAAACAAGGAAAATAGTACGTATAGTAAGCGTAGAAATTTATATATATACGTAGAGTTTGTGTTTGTGTGTGTATTTATATACACAGAGGGAGTAGAGTAGAGTTAGTTACCTGATGAGTTCTTTCTGCAGTGCACCACCTTGTTTGGTTCGGCGGTGTGAGGTGGCACCGAAGCCGGTGGTGACGCCGTAACTGTCAGTGCCATTGTTCATGCTGTTCATCACCCACTCACTGCTCGCCTTAACACCTTCCCGAGCGGACTCCGACAGCTCCACCCTCACGCCTTGGTCGTGTGCAGAGACCGCCGCCACCTGAGCGATGGTGAGCGTCTCGCCACCGAGGCGGACCAGCGGCTGGCGGTATTCAGCCACCATGCGCTTGACCTCATCGAGGTGGCTCCCCTTGAGCGCCTCCGCGGCCGTTCCCCAATTGAGAGGATCACTGTTCTTGGTGGAAGTCAAGCAGAAGGAACCGTTTTGGTTGCCGTTGGTGAGGGTAGTTGGTTCCATGTTGATAGAATGAAGAGATTGAAAAATGGAGATGAGTTTTGTAAAGAGAGAGAGGAAATGCTTAGGAGTTGATGTGTTTGAGGATTTGCTGAGAAGAAAAGAGTTTGGTCGAAGAGTTATATAGAGGTGAGTTGGTGTGTGTTGGGTAGGTAGCTGAAGGGAACGAGAAATGGGGTTTGTTGAAAATGAATTAGGAACGTCGGATTGGAGCATGGCCTGGGATTGTGGCACGTGGAGTAGCGCATTGGTAGCTGAATGTGGTGGCGCCCAACTGAGTGGACCAAAGAGTGAAAGAGGTTGGTTGGTGAACATTGGGGGGAGAAAAAATAAGGATGGTAACGCTTGGTCAACCTTGCATGTCCATAACAAAACACAACGTGTAGTAAGTAATCTTTATACTATACTTGTTTCCTTCTCAATTCGTCAATAATTATTTTTTAAGTGTAATTGCTCCTCTCATCTCACATTCTCTGCTTTCCTACTATTCCATACTCCTACTTTTCCACACCATCCAATTAACTAAGAGATTCTATTCATATGTAATCTACTTTTTTAATACTTATACTTCCATATATATCTTTTTTTCTCACCACTTGCTCAAGTGAAAGCTATATAATAATATAACACTCTTCAATCTTTCATTTTAGGATCACATTTTTATCCATAGGAATTTAAATATTCATTTCTCATATTAAAGACTAGTTCGTTTCAATAGAATATAGTGCAAAATTCTGTCTATTTAGCTATAAGATAGAAATATTTTTTAAAGTATTTTTTACCAAAAATGTACAACTTTTTCTAATGGAAAAATTATTCAAAGCATTTTAATTTCATATTTAAACGTCTTCTAGTTAATTATTCTATTCCATTTTATATAATTTTTTGTGACATTTATATAGATCGGTATAAGACTTTTATTTGGTGATATATAAGGATAGACTTGAGTTTATACTTTTCTTGAGATAACTTGTTTATAGGATAATGTTGCTGTACATATTTCTCAAGAACTATATATCATCGAGTCTAAGCACGTGAGATGAGACCAAATGAAACTAAAGAATTAAAAAAATTAATCATATATTGGCCTATATTTTAATACTTAAGTGGTCAAGGTCTTTGACTGGAATAAACCATTTTCTTTACAAGAGTTTAAAATATATTATATTGTTTTATTTTGAAATTTATTACTATTTTTAAATTTACGTGTATTTTTTGTCCTTTTCAATCTTTACAAATTTTTCAGTAGTTGATTGTTGTACATGAATCAACCTTTATCAATTGTCATTATATATTTGTCGGTACTATAGAATAATTATGAATGAATAGTTTTTTAAAATATGCTTTTTTTTTTCTTCAACTTCTAAGATACATCGTTAAGGATCGTATTGGAGTAAAATTTCAAAGAGTTTAAAAAAATATAAATTTTTATGATATTCAATCTAAGGTTTTAATAATACAAATAAATTTTGTGATTTTAATAGGAATTTATTTTTAAAGAGAACAACAAGATTCAGTTGTGTTTAATATTTTTCACTAGAATTATTAATAATGAAAAATAGATCAATTTCATGATTTGATTTTTAAATTTAGTTTTACATTACTTTCCAGTGAAATAAATAAATGTCATATTCATTAAAGAATTTCAGCAAAACCTTTAGATTTTTTTTTTTCTAATAGTTATATTTGTTTCCTTTAACACATAATTCATTCTCTTTTCTTTAAAGATGACATAGACATTTTAACTACCTTATATAATAATTTTTCAAACAAATAATGTCGTTGTTAATAGATATTTTCATTTAACAGGTAGACAAATTTTTATTTTCAACATTATCATATAAAATTAATATCAAAACTTTAAATCTATTGTTTAACACAAGAATGGAAATGACAGGATATTTATATGTTTTTATTTTTTATTTTTGCACAAGTGGTAATAAAGAAGAATGTGAAGATAAGATTAATGAATACATATTGAAATTGCTCTGAAATATGAGAGATAATCTTCATTAAAACTTTTACATTCTTGAAAATTTCATCTGCTTATAAGAATTTTATATTTGAAAAAGTATGCGTAAATTTTTTTCTTCATATTTGATGAAGTTATGCACTGATAATTTTGGAGATATTTATTCTAGAATCCATTAATAATGAATATTAAGTATTAAAAAGTTTAAAATTGAAGTGGTTAGTATGAGAGACATATTTGTCTTTAATTATGTTTAAATTGAAGTGAATTGATTAATAAAGAGAGGAAGTAGAAAAGACAGTGATATATATATATATATATATATATATATATATATATATATATATATATATATATATATATATATATATATATATATATATATATATGATACAACAGAAGAAGGGTTCATAAAAGACTATTGAATAGGTTTATGACTAAAGGAGTGTGGAAAAATAAGTAATATATTGTACCTTAGAAAAGATTAAGAAATGAGAAAATATTTAAGGACAGAAATAAAGGCTGTTTGGAAAAAGAAGTATGAACTTTTAAAAATATAAAGTAATAAAAAGAGACAAAAAACTTGCATCACATGGTGGACCACTATGTCCCTTGCATCTTACCATGAAACTGTGTGACAGAGCCGCAACCAACTCTGCTCTCATGTGTGTGCCATGCCAATTCAAGTCAACCCACTCACACCACACTCTCGTTATCATCTCTCTCTTTTAATCATTTTGATAATCTCTATTTTCGGTGATTTTTTTCTAATTAGGTCCTTCATTTTTTCTTTTTTTCAATTGGGTTTCTATTTTTGAAAAATTAAAGCAATTAGGTTACTATCGTTAGTTTCGTACTAACACCGTTAAAATGGATGACATGTGTCAACTCGTGATTTTTTTAAATTTTTTAAATATATTTTTAATTATTTTTATTTTTTATTTTTTTATATATTTTTTAAAAAAATTGTCACGTGTCAAGTTGACATTGAGCCACGTGGCAATGACGATGTGAGGTGGCACTGATAGTGTCATGTGTCACTATCAGACCACTTGTCATTAGATTTGTCTCAATTTGGTCCCTATTTTTTTTAAAAACTAAACAATTTTGTTTCTCTCCAAGTTCAAACAAAATTTTATTTGTATATAAATCTTTACAAAGAAATTTATACAAATTAATTTTTTTATTAGAAAAATAAAAAATTACAAACTAACATATGACACATTTTTATTTATATAGTAGAAAAGAAATCATTTAACCTAAATAATATGAATGAGTAACTTATACAAGTTAACATCTCAATAATAAATATTTTTGTGAAGTTAATCTACACAAGTATAGTCTCAATACTTTCTCAACAATTCATAAAAAATTTCTAGAGTTAAATATTTCGATTTGAAATACATCATTACTGATAATTTGCTTAACAGAAACAAATTTAAAGACAAAAATTTGGAAAATGTACATACAGTATTTTATTTGGGAAGGGACAAATTTTTTTAAATTTTTAAAAAATTAGGAGTAAATTGAGACAAAATAAAAATACAAGAACCAAATTGGAAGAAATAAAAATATAGGGACCAAATTGAAACAAACGCAATGACAAGTGGTTTGACAGTTACACGTGGCACTGTCAGTGCCACCTCACACTGTCATTGCTACGTGACACAATGTCAACTTGACACGTGGCAAATTTTATTTTTAAAAGAAAAAAAATAAAAAATAAAAATAAAAATAATTAAAAATATATTTAAAAAATTCAAAAAAATCACGAGTTGGCACGTGTCACCCTTTTTAACGGTGTTAGTACGAAACTAACGACAGTGACCTAATTGCTTCAATTTTTCAAAAATAAGGACCCAATTGAGAAAAAGAAAAAATGAGGGACCTAATTGAAAAAATTCACCGAAAATAGAGACTATCATAATGATTAAACCTTTTTTTTTTCTAACAACGTTTAAAATTAAGAGCATTTCTCCCTAGACCTCACTTGTCTCTTCCTGCATCTCCCAATTGACAATTTTGTCCTTCTTTATTTAATAAAATAATAATTTTTTAACCACCAACAATATTTAATTTTGTATTTTAATCCCTCTGTATTCCTCGCGGAGAAGAGGAAGAGACCAAGTGCACTTCCCAAGTGTTGAGAAATCAAAGGGCACCTTCCAAGTGCGAAGAAGACGAACCGCACCGCCTAAGTGCGGAGAAGACAAACTGCACTCCCAAAGCGGAGAAGACGAACCGCACTTCCCAAGTGCGAAAAAGACGAACCGCACCTCCCTAACAGTAAAAAATGAGAGAGGAGGGAAAGAGTGGAAAAGTGCCAATAGAGAGAAAGAAGGGGGTGTAGAGTTCAGAGATGAAATGCGAAGAAAGAATGGAAAAAAAAAAAAGATAAAACTGTCAACGAGAAACTGCAGGACGAGACAGGTGAGATGTAGGGAGGAATGCTCTAAAATTAAAATTTGTAGCTTTATCCTTTTTTATTATTATAATGAATTTTTTAATTTTATTTTAGTACTTAAAAGAAGGTATATATTATTTTCTGTTTAATTCAAATTTCTAGATTAATTGAGATACAGTCACACATGTTATTATATAAAATTAAATAATTGGAAGAAAATACTTGGTCGTTTCGTTGTTGTGTCTCAAACAATTATTGAAATGCGTTATTGTGCTGACGTCAACTGGGACCTGTACATGCTAAGTATGTGCATCAGTGAGGACTCAAAAAAATAGCCACCCCGTTTGAACGCTGACCGTGTCGAATGAAAGGATTGAAGAAGAAAAAGTCCAACATTATATTAGGTGAGAAAAAAACATGTGCTTTGTTGTTAAGGTTTTCATGTTCTGTCTCCACTTGACCTGTAACACAATTGCATAGGTAATTTCCAACTACCCCTCGATTACTTTATGAAATGTTCATGTAAATTCTTACTTAATATATTTTTTAAAATAATATCAAAATTGTTCAAATTCTATCATGAAAAGAGTCTTACCATTCTTTATCAAATCACCATTAACATTTAGTCACATATTCAAATATATATTTTTGTATAAAAATACGTTTGAGATTTCACGTCAATTAATTATTAAATCGATAATTATTAATGTATTTTTATTTTGTACCAACGCAATCATCTTTTAATATTGTTAGATTTTTTTTTTGTATTTTACGAATAATTGTATTAATTATTTATATTTAGTCAAGTGTGTTTTAAGATGAACAATTAGATTTTTCAGACTAAAAAGGGTGTGATTTTGATTAGTGGATAAACTAATTGACATTGACATAATAAAAGTATTAGTTTGAAGCGTTATGAAAATCTCTTGTTAAGAAATCAAGGAGGTTCTGTTGACGAAGAACTGAAAAAAAGAGTCAATGGTTGGACTAAATACTACAGAAATCGTGTGCCCTTTTTCACTGATTTACTCCATTGCATTACCAGTGTGATTAATCACAATTGGGCAAATGGAGTAATTAACTTTTAGTCATTTCATAATAGTTTGATTGTTGAGAAATAAATAACTATAACTTTAATGGGATTGTTACTGTTAGAATATATATTTCAAATAAAATAAAAAAAATTAAATTAAATATTTAATCCAACAAATATAAAAATTTCCAGTGGACAAAATAAATTATAGTTTATTCAATTAATAACTATTTATATTTAATTCTTAAATGTTTTACATACACATTATAAATATAATAATAGCAATATTTAATAGTAGTAATAATATTAAAAATTCAAGTTGATTTTGGTAGAAATAGAAATAATATTACACTACTTAACCTGTGTTGTTGGTTTCAAAGTGGCCAAATTAAGAGAAATAAACTTTTAATCAACTACTAAATATATGATTATTATTTTTTTACATAATTAATAGAGTAAAACTAAACTTGAGTAAAATCGTACTCTTTTCAGTGCTTGCACTAGTGCAGTCAGGAGAAACGACAACGGTTGTGTTCACCCTTTGGCCGCGGTTCCCGAACCGCGACATATTCAACCGCGGTACAAAGTCTGGAGAATAGACCGCGGTTCCTATCACACCCGCGGGCTAAACCTGTGTTTTTTTAAAAAAAAAAATCCAAAATCCTAGCATTATATGCCGCGATTGGAATCGCGGTAAAAAGACAGGAATAGACCGCAGTTCGTACCACAACCACGGCCAAAAGTCTAATTTATAAAAAAAATTAAATAAAAACGTGGAACTTTCTACCCCGGTTGTGGTAACAACCGCGACATATTCCCCTGCTTTTTTTTTAAAATAGCAGGTTTGTTTTTGTGATATCCAATACCACAAAAACAGACCTGCAAATCAAAACATGTATACAAATTCAATTTCAACAGATCAAACACATGTTCAAATGTATTTCAACATCACATAAGTACAAAGTCTAATAAAATACAATATAATCAAATGCAATGTTTAAATCTAGTAACTAAGAACTATTATATAATCTAACTATATACTTTGCAGCAGCTTTCCTAATGAACGATAGTGGCTTCTCAGGAACTGGTGTAGTAGTCTTGAACCTCTGCACAAGACAATTGATATTAATTAGTGTATATGAATTCTAACTTTTGGAAAAAATCAAAATTTGTTAAAGTTAAATGTTACCGTTTCCCAGCTTCTTGTGATATGGGAACGAACAATGTGGGTCATACAATACATTAAATAATAACCGCACTCATATGACCCAGTCTGTCTGTTACACTACAATATATGATCACAGTTGTAAATAGTTAGTGAATAACATTAAAATAAAACAACTATAAGAAAGTATGGCTTTAGCATATGTCAAACCTTGAGAGAAATCCAAGCAATCTTTCTATTGTTGGTAATTGATTTCCCAACAATCATCATACTTGCTGGTATAGAACTATATATAACAAGAAGTTGTTTTAGCATTCATTTATATAACAAAGAAAGTCCAAACATTGAGGTTCTTACCAATCAATTGCTTGTCTGAGTTGTGTGGGAGGAGGCCTGTGGAATGAGCAGAACCACAAAGCATAGTTCTCTTGCATAGACATAACAAGAAGTTGTCAGTGGCGTCTGAAATTCATAATAACTTAACTATTATATATTAAAATCACATATGGAACTTTATTATGTTAACAAAGTTCACTTACCTAGATATAAAGGCAAAAAGTATATTTTCTTGCCGCTTGCAAAACAACTCATCAGATGTGTGTTGATCGTATCAAAATCATTTGATTCATGAATGGATTGGGGATCAATGAATCCATAATCATCAGAACGCCCCCAACTTATTACTGACTCCAAACATATACCTGAAATCAAAAATTAACTTTGATATAAGGATACTTGATATATAAATCAATTTTATATATAAATTATTGCTCATAGACTTACATCATCCATAACTGAATAATTGAAATATTCAACTCTTGTGTTCCCGACGCAAGCTCTCTGACATCTTGGCTATGAAGGTATATTGGGACCTCAGAGCCTATCCCAAATACATTAGCATCAGTCGACATCGTCTCATACACATGAGCTTTGGCAAAATTTTCTGCGCCAACATCGCGGATCATGTCCTCTAATTTGTCTTCATCCGGTCGATCTTCTTCCATGGTGGAATCAGTAACATTTTCAGTTTGCAAGTCAGTCGGAAAGTGCATTTCTTCGCCGTGCCATATCCATGTTGTATAGCATCTTAGGAAACCATCACAGGTAAGATGTTCTCTAATTCGAGTTGCGTTCAACTTTCTCCCATTCAAACAGTTCACACAAGGACATCTAAACTTCACTTCATCGACACTTCTCCCCTCATTACGTTGCGCAAATTGTATAAATTCCTCTACACCTCTCTCGTACTCAGCACTAATACGTGGTAAATTAATCCAATTTCGATCCATTCCTAAATTTTACGAAATTAAAATTATACGATTTTCTATATAAAATTATAAATTCAATCATACAATCAATTCAGTCATACAATCATACAATTAATAATCATTCAAATTATCAATTCAAACATTCAATCACACATAATTACATATGAGAATTATCACAGTTCGTCTATGAGAATCATTCAATCACATAATTTTGATTCTATAATAAATCTACTAAAAAAAGTTCATAGCATATTATTAAAATTAAATAAATTTGCTGATAAAAAAATCAAAACTTAAATAAATTTTGTCTACCTCTAATAAATTTTGTTTACCTCTAATTAAATAAAAACTTAAATAAAAAAGTTCATAGCATATTATTAAAAAAAAATTTGCTGATAAAAAAATTAAAAACTTAAATAAAAGCTAACATACTTTGGCTCTTAATGAACGACCAAAACCACAACAAATTCGACAAAAACGATCAAAGCCACAACAACATATGCATCAAGAAACGAAAGCAAACATAGAGGCTTAATGGAAAACTTGACGAGGGCATAAAGGAAGTACCTGGAATGGGCGCGACAGACACGAAATGGCACGACAGAGGAATGGTGTGGCGGTTTCAGACGGCGCGGCGGAGAAAACGAAAGATCCTGGGTTTCAGCGGCGGCGGACTTGACGGAAGATGCACTGTTGATCGGAGAAGAAGAGAAGGCTCGTTCGTTTCAGCGACGGACTTGACGAAACGATGATCGGAGAAGAGAAGGCTCTTTGCGTTTCAGAAATTTCGCGTGGGGAAGAAAAACTGTTCCAACTTTTTTTTAACCTATTTAAATGTTGCTACCGCGGTTAGAAAAGAAACCGCTATCATATAGGGGAATAGGCCGCGGTTGACTGTATAACCGCAACCTATTCTCCTGAAAAAAGTAATTCAAAATGGTAGTTTTGAAATTTTTTTTAACTCATATGCCGCGGTTCAACGCCCAATCGCGGCCTAATCCCTGAAAAATTTAAAAATTATTCAGATAACGGAATAGGTCGCGGTTCCCCTCAAAACCGCGGCCTATTCCCTAACGTTCTGAATTCTTCAACTGCAATACCAATTGCCTTTTGGGGAATTTCAGAAGTTGCAGGGGGTATATGCTGCGGTTACGTTCAGAACCGCGACATATACCCCCTGCAACTTCTGAAATTCCCATCAGGTCAGACCCTGTATTAAAACTGCATGAGAATATGTCGCGGTTCTCTGAGCAACCGCGACCTATTCCCCCTGCTACCTACTGACATTCCCCATCAATCAACACCTGCAATAAATTGGCAGGTGAATAGGCTGCGGTTCTCTGAGCAACCGCGGCCTATTCCCATGTTATTTAATTTTTTTTCCTGACGTGGCGCAAAGGTGATGGTTGACTGGGGTATATGTCGCGGTTAAGAGGGGAACCGCGACATATATGTTCGATTTATTTACAAAACTGCCACTACGCACCATTATGCTGCGGTTTCTGGTGAACCGTGGCATAATGAGCATTGTATAAACCCTATTTTTTACTGATTAATATAATTCTTTGCTATTTCAGTTAAACAAATAGATAATAATTTCATGCTAATTTAAACAATCAAGTATTTAATATAAAGACCCACCATCACCAATGGTAGGGATAGGCGTATTTTCTTACATTAATATATGTGATATTATTTTAAAAGTGATAAATTTATATTACTTTGAAACAATGCATGTTGTTGAATGGAAACTTGGAAAGGCAGAATAAAGTTGATTGGTTGGTGCTTTGCTTGAAAGTTTTAGTTGATGCATGTCGTTTAATTGAATATTGGTTGAACGTGGAAAAATAAGTGCAATTTTTATATTATAATATAAATCATTGCTTATTATTTAGTATATATGTATTTCTTTTATGATATTATGAACATCTTTATAATTATTGTACTTTATGATTTTTAATAGATTGATGTGAAAAATTTTATATTATAAAATGTGAAATAATGAGATATAATTATGGATGAGGTTATTGGTGGTTATAAGAAAATAATATATATTCTTACACAATTATTTCTAATCTGACCTTAATATATAAGAAGTCTAATGGATCATATTATAGATAACTTAAGAGGTATTTTGTGTGACATATAACAACTTAAATGTCTTTCAAAATTAGTGGAATTTAGATTAATTGGTTGATTTCTACTTTTCGGTGTCTAATTAAAACAAGGAATACGATTAATAAATTGATTATGACACTTTTGTTATGTATTATATAATTATGATTTCTAATATATATCTTTATTTGTTTCTGTATTAATTAAGTAAAGATGTAATTAATGGTGTATATATATTAATATATTTAGTTTATTGTTTTTGAAAAATCTTAAACTTTCAACTTCTATTGTATGATAGTTTATTGTAATTAAACCTTGTATAACATGTGTTTCTAGATATTAATATTTCGTCGAGTATGTTTTAAACTAACTATATATTCATGCTTATGTTTATATAATTATATTATTACGATAATATTCATTAGTTTCATTTTTGTAGAGTAATGTTTTTGGGACGTATATATTAACGTAACATGTCAGTAGATAAATTTAGGGTTTGGAATTGTTACAGATTGAATGTAACAGTCTTTTTCAAACCTGTCAAGCATTAAAATGCAGATTTTTTGTTTTTCAAACATTGGAAAGAAAAAGTAACTCTTTTAAGTCTTCTTCTCCAATTCCATCATAACTTTTATAAAGCTCAGTTCTTTAATTTCTCAGTGGCAAGTTCCTAACGAATTTCCTCCCAGACATAGAAATACATTAATGCTTTTGGAAAGAAATTTCTTAAACTTTATTGACCCAAAATTAGAAAGGTCATTATTTTCTATATTGATATTACTGTAAAATTGTATTTTCAAACTGATGTTTAAATTAGTATAAGATTTTTTTAGTCTCTCAAAATCTGAAGTGAACATGTTAATTATTTAATATTTAATTAAACATTATACTCTTTAACTACTTTTATTACATTAATTTTATAAAAGTCATCAATGTATTAATTAACAAATCATTTAAGAATATGTTATGATTATATTATATATGTAGATCTTCCTTTCCTTTTCATTTATTTTCAGTCCTCACATCTTCTCTCTTTATTTTTATTTTATTTTAAAATATCCATAACTTTTTTCCCTCTCGTTCTCATCAACAACCCTCTTCCAATCTTCTCTTTCACTGTAGTTTTCTATAATTAATGTTTCTTTCTATTTTTATGATACGATTATTTTTTTTCTTCTAAAAGTTGACTTTAAAACATGACTTTGTTTTCTTAAAATAATCATATTTTAGATTACAATTTTAAAAAGTTAAAATCATATTTTAAAACACAAAAATTAAGTTTTAAAAATAATTAAAATTGTGTTCTAAAACACATTTTTTAATTATTTTAAAAAATATGTCTATTGAAAACCTTTTTTAAAAACACAACACAATATCTCCTCATTTTTTTAAAGAGATTTTGATATTTTTAGAGAGAAAGAAAATACCGAAGAACGTGTAAAGCTCCTTAAAGTTGACTCTGATTGCTCACCTAACATAATATGAATAGAATAAAAAACAAAACAAAATAAATTTTTAATAAAAACTTACTAAATTCATAATTTAAAAGATATCTAAGCCATGGAAAAATGGCATGACTCACCCATTGTTAACATATTTCACGGGCCATTAATTTGGGCATCGTATACAAAAATACAAATTTAATGTTCACTCTCTTTTACCTTCTTATTAACAAAACTACAATCAATTCATCGAATTTAAAAAAAAAACATAAATTAAACATTATAAAAATATGAATTCGAAATTAAATTACTGAATAAAAATTATAAATGAAATATCAACATTTTATTTAACTATATTATTTACTCACTTTTGAGAAATATTTTAATGAATAAAACTTAACTTTAGATATGAATTACAAAAATTATATACATATAACATGAACAAAAAAGTTTAAGCGTTGATTATAAGAGATCAAACATTTAAACCATTAATTTGTTCAATAATATTTTAGAGTATAAAAAAGAATCACTTGAATAAAAATCAGTAATGTCAACATATATTATATATAAATCCAAAGTGTATTAAATAAAAGTTTATCGCTAATCCAATTCTTCTCTTATTGGGAATCAATGTATCCAATGAAAAAACAAGAATGTATCGCCTTGACTGAGTTTTTTACTTTGTGGATGGAATATAACTTTTTGCTTGTATGTTATGGCTATATTTGAACTCAAAGACATGTATATTAGTCAATTCATTAACATTAATTTACTTAATTAAAGTATATAAGTAAAGATAATTTTTACTTTATAAATTAATTTTTTAAAATGAATTATTTTTTTTTCTAATACGGTGTCGTATAAACTATTTTAGTGAAGTTGGTTGATTTTATTATACCATTCATTGTTAAACTATTCACAAATATATCGAAAAAAATACATTAAATATATAAATAAAGATCATTTTCAGAAATGACAAAGAGACACTTTAAGTTATATATAGGATAGGATTGGTTTTTAACACTCCATGAACATAATAAAATTCATGCTCATGTTATATAATTATTATCTACTTTTCTCATTACTATAAATATGGTGCATCAATCACATTTGTTGATAACTAACCAACATTAAACTAAGTTCAAAATGAATGTTCATTAGTTGGCTAAGATATCTAGCATTAAGTATTTATTAAAACTCTTTATTTTTATTGCTTAAAAGATATAAGTGTTACAACATACATCTTTTATGCTTAGATGATGTATCTCTAATTACATCTCATTATTAGGATTGTATTTTGTATAAAACTAATGCCGTGTTCACATTCGAAAATTTCCTGTTTATGAAGATGGAAGAGGAGGATTAAAATAATAATTTGCATAGAAAACTCTTGGTCAATTTATAAGAATATAAATTCTAAATATCACTTTTTTCCCCCATCATCATCAATTCATTCATCGTGTTAACCATTAACCTATTACTCCTCAAATCCTAGTTATCTTTTTCTCCATAACTTTATTTTTTCTCGCCATCTTCTTTTTACTTCTGTTTCTAAATAAGACTCCACATCAATATGTTTCTCAATAAATCTAAACATTGTATTATCGTATTCACTAAATTGTTTTTAGTAAGACTCGACAACAATATTACACTTAAGTTTTTATTATTTGATCAATTAATAAAAGTGTTAGAATTAATTGACAAATTAATTTTATTATATAACTTTCAGGAATCTGTTACTGCATTCCACTATTTTGCATATATTATTTCGCTATTGTTTATTTTCCTAGCTTTTTTTTAGTGTTTCTTTAATTAGTATAAGTGTTAAACCAACATTCCAATAAAATTAAACCAGATTTCAAAGATGACTGAACTAAAGTTTTGGCTGGTTATGTGTATTTATAATCGGTTCTTATTACTCTGTTAGTGCTATAACATTAATTAATGACATTCTTAATTGGGAAATACCGCCTAGCATTTTTGGATATGCGACAAAATCGTACACAAGAAATGAAATTGAAACAAACTATAATCTAAACACGAAAATCAAATAACAAATTACATGAGTAACTAATTAACCACGACGGTAATTTTACTTCATTTTCTTTTTTGAAGTCATGAACTTAAATATTTAATCACCAAATATACCCACTAATGTGGAAACAAATTTCAATGCTCTACTATTTTATTCAAGATTAAGCTATGAACCACAGGGTAGCAACAGTAATGACTAAAGGGTGGGCATTATTTGGGTTGGGCCTGTACTGGAGGAGCAGGAGGCCCATATTGCTGTGGGTTTTGTCGCCGACCCTTGGCCCGGCCACACAGGTAACACCCCAAAGCCAATATCAAGATGATCAATATTAACGGCAATGATATCACCACCACGAACCCCATTCTGAACTCTTAACTTTACTTTCTTTGGTCTTTAGTTACAAATTATACCTACGACATGACATCTTCATCCCTCAGAACTAAAAGGATATTCGTGATTTAATTTTCCAAACTAGAAAAATAGAAATCTGCACTGAACTGAAGCATGATTGACCGACATATGGGTTTTATTCCAAAATTGAAACAACAGATAAATTGAGAATCAAGAAATGATAATTTATTGGATATTGTTTGAATGAGAAGAAAGAAATTGAATTAAGAATTTAGATAACGCGTACCTGTTGGCGATGATGTCAGTGAAGGGAGCAGCTTCTGCAACACAGGATGTGGAGAGCGAGGAGAGAGATTTAATGAAAGATTGAAGGGAAGAAATAGATGCGATCTGATTACGAGTTTGTTTGTGACAAGGTTCGTCGGTGAAACGTATTCTACGTGTCACAACACTGTTGAACAGTTTGAAACGTATAGATTAGGTTGTAATTAAAGCACTATGGAAGATTGAATCCGTGGTGGTCGATTGAGTAAATGAGTGAAGATGGTTTCGCTTGGAAATTTGATGATGATTGATAAGGGCAACCTTCTCTGATTTGGATCCAAAGTCATCGTAACACCATCACGATTATGTATAATATAATACGCGATGGAGTAATTTACACGAACTACCTTTCTTTTCCGTCTTGTATACACATTTATGAAATTTACTTTGAATTAATTAATAAAATAAATACTTTTAAGTGTATAAGTTTCAGAATTAAGTAAAATTAAATATAAATAAATACCTCTGAATGTATAATCCGTTTCTATTAAGTCATGTTTAATAAGAGAAACGACAACTTTAACAACTTTTTATTTAAGAATTTTGTGAGCACATAATGTAAAAGGGGCGTATGAAGAGAAAATTGCTAGAATGCAAATAAAGATATTAATAAGTAATATTCGGGGATTTAAAATCAATAAATAAGGACAAACTTATTATTAATATCTAAATTGTCTTAATCCCATTGAATTAGTTAATTAGTTCTTACAAAAACGGTAGAGTAACATTTCCGTTGCCAAATAAAATGTCAGCTCTGAATTGAAATTTATGAACATAATAAGTGCATCATATACAGGCTGGAGTAATTGTAAACGAACTATCATTATTTTATCAACCTCAATTCCGTTAATACTAATAACCTCGCAGTAATTTAGTTTTTTTTAGGTTAATTTGTTTTTTATATTACGTTTTTATTTATTTTTTTTAAATTATTTAAAACACTAAATCTTGTTTTATATAAACGATTTTATTTTAAAGTTGTTAGAATCAGAAACCAGTTCTGACTTTGGAAGATAAAGTTATGAAAATAGATGGCTTCTTTATTTTTCGTTAATATGAAGTTGTAAGAGTTAAAATCAGATTATTTTTACTTAATCATAGCTTAAATTTCTAATTAAGGTGAAGTACTCACCATATTAAATGAATTTTTCCAAAATTAAATTGTGTTCGATATTAACCACTTTTTCGAAAATAAGTTACACTTAAGTCATCACTGAGTGTGACAACTTCTTTAAACAAAACTTCAATTAAAGTTGGTATCAAATATTGTAATTTTTTGTCAAAAATTTAGTTGAACTAAATTCGTTGTTAAGTATGACCCAAAATAATTTTAACTAAAGTCATAACTGAATGAGTTAACTTTTGCTAAAAAAACTAAGTTGACTTTAAGTTGTGCATTAATATGACAATTTCCCGTTAAATTGATTTAGAGTAAAAGTCGTCCTTTCATGTGACAAATTCATTGCAATGGAATTTAAACTCAAATCATACTTACACATGACAACTTCAGTATAATTATTTTTGGGATTTGAGGTTTAAAGTTGTAATTTTTGCTCCTATAATTCTTCCAGAACTATATTATTTTTAACTTGCATGGTGTAAGTTTTTCGAAAAATTTAAAAACTATAATTGTTAATTGAAAATGTTAGAAGATAATTTAGTATAAAATTTCCATTACTTTTTTTTGAAAAAAACAAGATTTAAAAAAGAAAAAACACATACCCAAATCATATTCAAATTCATAACAAACAAAAATAAATCAAAGTTGTCATTGTCGATATCAACTTCAATTCATCTTAGTTATAATCAAAGTCCTCAAAAAGTCACATGCTATGACGATTTCTTCTTGATGTAAATTGCACTGAAGTCATCACACACATGCATGGCTTCAATGTTACAGAAATTGCATCACGCCTCACAATTTTAATTAATTTGATCAAGTATAATTATGTTAATCATTCACCTTACACAAAAATCGTCCTTTACACAAATGATTTCAATTTGATAGTCAAACTCGTTTACAGACATAACGACTTTTTTATTAAGTCACGACTCGATCCTTAGGGTGATTTTCTAAAAAGTTAACCACGATATGCAGAGGTGAGGCTTCGCTCTTGACGTAATAATTATTTCAAAACATTATTTTTCCAGCCTTATATGCAGAGGTGAGGCTTTTAACCAAAAACACGAGCAAAAAAGGTATAACCAACTTTTCATCTAACCATTTTTTACTTAGATTTTGCAGCACTTGCATACAGTACATCTTGCCCAACGTGTATGTAATATAATTGGATTAAATTTGCTGCATGATGAGCACGGAAATTGATACACGGGGACAACATTTCTTGATAGCATGAGCTGCTTTAGAAAGTAAATTACAAAACAGCTCACTTAGCACCGATTCTGTCAATGCAAATGCTACTGGTTGTAAGGTACTTACGTGGGGTCTTTCGTGAACCTGTGCCTTCATTAGTGCCCGGTGGCTTATTAGATAACCTCCGCTTGTACCGTTTGAGAACAGACGCCAAATTTTCCTTCCCCTTAGGGAAAGCAACATCACCTGCAGCAGTTCCTGTACGTCCTTTCCTGCTTGAGATCGCAAGCTCCACATCCTTGATAAGCTCAAGCAACGCTGATGCAGTTGTGCATTTGCCTCGGCTGGGTTTTGCAGTTGGGAGTAGCATCTCGTTTGAAAGATGAGGGTTTAACTTTCGCTGATGCGCGGGTAGAACTTGAAGGCAAAAGCATGGGGCCAAGGGACTACGAGGCTTAAAGAAAGCTGGATCAATGATGCCCTGCTCATAGATCAAAAACAGACGTAAAAAAATACAGAACTGCCAATGTAGTGGAGAAATTGTACAGGCAAGGCGATTAATCTGATCCAATTACTTAAAGATGGGAAACAGTTTAGATAATTTACCTGGAGGCGATTGAGAACATAGGTGTATTTCCCCCAAAGCTCCGGCCGGCTTTCCACAAGTGTAAGGTTAAGAATGCTGTGGATACACCACACCCCAAAGCTTATTATTAAATCAGTTTTCCATATACATCCCTCCCCGCAATAAGGAACTGGAGACGAAGAAAAACCAAGTTTCCTATCAGAAAGACAATAGTGAGCTTCACCCACATGATTGACTTGACTCGTCTCCCTAGTTTCAAATTCACAAACAACCTTCTCCCTCGAGGCGACACAATCAATCAAATCCTCATCAGCTCCACCATTCTTTCTAAACAACCCCTCCGAACCCTCCAATTTTAAGAGCTTCACGATGCAAAGTCTAACTGACAGAAGAAGTTTCTTCTCTATATCCATAGTTTCTTGAACTATTGCATTAGGCCTATTTCCCACACCTTCCATAACAATATTACTATTTTTCTCAGGCCCAAACTGCTCACAAGGCAGTCTAGACCGTGCAGATCCAGCATCAAAACCAGAGCTCAACTGTGAAGAGAGTGCCTCGTTGTAAGCTTTAGATGAAGAGAGTTCATTGAAGGCCAAATGACTCCCTGTTCTTGTTCCAGAATTTGAATATGGTGATCTTTCATAACTAGTCCCACAGACACCATCCCATGGAGCATTTTTATCAGGCACATAAGCATTTAGATCAGACCTGTAGGGGAAGAAGTATCCTGAAATGTCTGGCAAACTGTGGTACTTTTTAGTATTAACTGAGTTGAGTGTATTATCTGCAGATCCAGAAGGGTAAAAATCGTTATAAGACCTCAGAGATTGTAATTGGCAATCTCTAGTGATAGCTACTTTTGGGAACCCAGGGGGTTGGCCTACACTTGGACCACTACACAACCTTTTCCCCAAAGCAAACGCAAGAGATTCCCTGTACTTTGCATTAACTATCGAAGGGGATTTCAGTGATGACAAGTCCACTGGACCATTTAGGTTAGCAGAATCTCCGTCTTTACCAAGTCGACTAAGATAAGATGCAGTCTGATAACCATGAATGGTAGCTGGTTGATAATCCCGAGTCTCCGATGAATGTAGATTACGTACACTGGAATAGCGCCTCTCACCAGAATCAAGGAGATTGTGGCTCGAGTTCTGCACATATGCATCCAATAATTGGATGTGATCTGGCCGCATTGAGGAAGTACTCCTTTGGAGGCCAGACTCTGAATTACATTGCATCAAAGGCTGCTTGGAAGAATCATATAAATCAGAGTTCGCTGAAGTGTTAGAAACCCTACCTCCTAAAGATCCTGAGTATTCAGAGTAGTCCTTTCTACATACATCCACTTTTTGCAAAAAACAGGTAGGTCTTAAATCGACACCCACTCCCAGCAAAACGTCAATTTTATTAGCCTTTGCTTCCTGGGTTATATGGCCATGGAAATCAAATAGTTGTCCCCAGAATTCATCAAGAACAGCAGCTAGCTGACGCCTTGCTGCACGCCCTAAGCCTTCTATTCTCGAAAGACTTCCAAAGCTATTCCCTCCTTCATCACTCTTTCCATTAAGACACCTGAATGATGCAGGACCATCTGATGTTGAAGATGGTACATTTGCTAACACAAATCCGGAAGGTTCTTCAGCTTCCCACGAATCACCATCATCATCATCATCCCTTTCAACATTTAAATCTCCTTCAACTTCCATAGTTTTTTCAATTGGGTTATTTGTTTCCATTGTTATAGTTTTGGTGTCTTCCAATTGAGAATGGGAAATCTCATTAATCACTGTTGTTACAACTTCAGACTCTGATGTGGAAGCCAACATATCAGAATGATTCTTCCTTGCAACATTCACGTGGAATTCAGGTTCCATTACAGATTTAGGTAGAGCAGGATGAAAACTTGGATGTGATACATCAGAGTACTCCAAGGTCTTTGTTACAGCTGGTGTGGGTTCCTGTATATGCATAGGTTCATCATCTTCACGACATCTTGTTTCAGTTAAATAAGATTTCTCGCTAATAATCGGTGGATTAGGTAGAGCGTTTGGCATATCCCAGTTCCACGTCTTAGAATCTAATCGAACACTGACAGATCTCAAAGGTGTGGCTGCTAACCAAAGCATAAAACATAACGATGAAACGGAAGTTGTTAGAAGAACTAAATATGAGATAGATACACCACTCCCCACATTCCATCTCAAATCACTCGCCCAATCACTATTTCCAAACATCATTTCTACCACAAATACAATATTCAAGCCAAGCATCCCAATGAATATGATCAATGCCAAAAGTTCCAGAAACTGGGAAATCTTGTGTACACCCATTATTGATCTAGATGTTGCTACACGAAAAAGGGGGATCACTAGAGATGGAAGTTGTAGAGCTACCAAAACTTGAGTGAATAATAGTAGCTGATACATCCCTTCGGCTCCTGAACTCCAGACAAAATAAAGGGCAGGCAAAACAGTAATCACTCTAATTGTAGCATAGTGAAGCCAACCCGGAATATCCAATTTTAAGAAACCTTGCACTACTACTTCTCCACCTAAACTCCAACTTAATGCGGTGATTTGATTTGCAAGAAACAAAAGGAGTAAAAACCCAAGTAGAGCTATTGGGTTACGTAAGACCTGCATAAGAATCTCAGGATTATTATATATTTATTTATCATTCAGAACACAAACGGCAAATAGGATGCTGTAAGTATTCTTTTGTAAACCAATTGTAGAGGGAAAGGAGACCTGTTCCATTGGTGACAATGCATCCTGGAAAGTTTGCAGAACATGCCCTGTGCTGTAGAACTCATTTGCCGAGGAGGTCATCAACATATTATTTACCAGATAAAGACCACTGAAAACACATAATATGGCAAAAAAATGGTTATGACACAAAGCATTCTTTGAAATGTTTGCCGGTCCCTGATGCCACTGAAAAGAAAAGAAAAAGAAAACTCAGATTGACATAAAACATGATGTACAATCTTTTTCACCTAGGTGCACAAATGATCAAAGGTGTATGGGAAGTGATGGTTGATCAAAGACAAACCTAAATTCATAATAAAACATTAAGAACCTCTAATTTTATCGAAAGAAAAATTTATATAGCCTATACTCAAAAGAAATATCCGGGGACTACATCTATATGCATAAATAAACACAGTAAGGGAATGTCACTTTGAGAATATGCAACAAACTATTTTGTTTTTCGTTTTAAGTATGCCATTAAAATTTAGTAAGTTAGTTTTATACCTTCCTCATCTAAGGCACTACTGATGAACATCCTTAGAGTAAAATAATTAAAAAGCATAGATCAAAGTGTTCAATGGAATAAAATCTAAATGATTAATAAAATAGTTCTACGGAATTTTACGAGAAAGTCCTTTTTTTATCGAATCATAGATATTCACAATTTCAAAAATCTTTTTCTAGAAAAACCATACGAAGTGTACAGGCTCCCATGCAAGCAACATACAGTGGATGGAGGAGCACTTGTCCAAACCATACAATAGAAGACAAACTATCAGTTACTAACATATTGGTGAATGATGCATTCCCCTCAAAAACAATATCGAGTAATAAAGGATGCTCGTTTTATTTTCTGCATAAAATCCCTTTTTAAAACCATCCCTGCTTCATGGAAACAAATGCCCCAATGAAATCCCATTGGGCCAACTTCAAGGCATCTAATATTATATTACAATCCAAAGCAATAATATCTATGCCATCATGTCCCTTCACAAGGGTGCTTGCAAGATTAACATTAAACTGAAGGAACTTAAGAATAAGTAACGAATGAAAACAAACATAAGACAGCCAAAAGGGCCAATAGTTTACTTGTAGAGCTTGAGGCAGAGAGCTCAAAGCCCTTTTGGTTTCCACAATCAAATCAGAAAGTGTTCAAACATTGAATGTATAATTTTCATTACTCAATTAGATAACAAAACAATCTGATGATGTAAGAGCAGAGACACTTGGTAGATAACCACTCACAACACAACGTTTTTGCTGCAAGTATACACAATCAAGTACGAATTACAAATAAGAAGTGTATCATTCCATAATAAAAAAGAAATTAAAGTTCAACATTGCTCAAAGTACTTGTCAACTTGAGCATAAAATTTATCAAAGATAGTGAACCTTCAGAAGTCCAGCAGCAAGGCAACTGCCCACTAAAGCCTGTTACCATTTTGCAAGAGGCGGGTTTTTCCTTTATGAACAAGCAGAATATGATGAGCAAAAATATCCACAAACAAATTAAAGATATTGTTTTTGCAGCATGCCACGAAAGCAGACATTTCATTGTATATGCATAGAGGAAAATGAGAGGAAATAATACCTGTACAATAGACGAATGCAGGTAAAAGTTGTGAGGTACAAGATTTGCTCCTAGGAGACTCATTAGCACAAATGCACTCTCCCCACTCAATCTTATTAATATTCCATTCATAGAAAATGGAATTTCCGGTTGATTGATAAGCATTCCAAGTATAAAAGAAACCAATACAAAGCCTGCAACAAACTGGCCTAGGAATTTTGCCTTCTCAATGTCCTAGACAAAGCAATTTGATAAGTATAGTGTTGTTCAAAAGAGACTTATGAATAAGCAAATGATGATACTTACAAGTAAGACTGCAAGAAGTATGTGAAAAACAACACCAGTAGCAGCTAAAAATACACAACTGAACAAGTCCCACCCAAAAATAAGATTTAACCCTTGTGCCATGCCCAAGATCTTGCAAAACAGGTAAATCATAGCTTCAAGTCAAAAAGTTTTATATGTATAAATTAAATTCATTGTTCAGGAGCAGAGAAACCTGAGGTTAATCAAGAATATTACCATGTTAAGGTCTAGCATTATCACTGAAAGTTCTGTTTGAACTCCAAGGAGCATACATGTCCATGTATCATACTCGTCACTGCAAATCTTTGGATAAAGAAAGTGACGTTAGTCTATAAGCAAAACACCCTAGTTAAGAACATGCAAGAAGCCTTATCTGAGCTTGCTTTTTAAGCAGTAAGTGTGAGCTTGACTGCATTAGTCAGAGGCAGAAATACCAAACATAAATCAACTATAAACCCAGCAATCAACTCAGCAAACGTGTTAGGTTATGTAAATTTTGTAATCAGAATAATCATAAGATACTTGTGAAGCTTTACGTAAGTATGCATTTATGTAAAATCACATCACCTTATTTGTGGAGTTAACTGAGGATCCAGAAAGATACCTAGTTATAAAGTGGAATTACTCTATCCTATAATTGTTATTGAGCTACCCATAATAGTATATGTCTACACTCTAGATGTCTATCCTAGGCATGAGGGGTTGCTGTTACTAGGTCACTCATATTTGTCCATGCTCCAAATGTCTAGTCGGCATGAGGAGGTATGAGATCTTATGATAACTAAAGACCAATATAGTCCTTGGTTAAGCAATCCTCACTTCATAAACTTATTTGGTGGACTAAGTTAGGCCATAAGCCCACATTATTAGAACAGTAATGGTAAAGTTAAATGGCTTAAGGCTTGTTTAGAGACCAAAGGGTATTATATTCAAGTCTTTGAACTGGATAATGGAGGTAAGTTCTCTCCATTGGCTAAGATTGCCTCGATTCAATTATTCTTGCTCATGTTTGCAATTAGTCAGTGTCCTCTTTATCAACTTCACATTAAAACGTCTTTCTTTCATTATGATCTCATTCATGAGGTATATATGGAGCAACCTCTTGATTTTTTCAGTTGGAGAATATTTCAAACTACTTTGCCATCTCCGAAATTAATTATAAGCTCTTACAGAGAATGTTTAGCCGATTTAGTATTGTCGCTCAACAGAGTCATGTGATTTGGTATTGTCATTAAATGACTTATACACTTTATCGTGTATATTAACAACATAGTGATTATAAGAAGTGATCACCATAGCATTGCAAAAGTAAAGTATCACCACACTCAACATTTGCAAACCAAATATGTTGGAAGACATCAATATTTCCTTGGTATATAGGTGGTATGATCCAACAATGACATTGTCAATTTCCAAAGAAAGTATGCAATGGACATCTTTGAAGAAGCAAAGTTAATTGGTACTAAACATGTACGCAGATCCTAATGTCAAGCGTCCGCTAAGTTAAATATTGAAAAATATAAAGGACTGGTGGGGAAACTGAACTAACTGAATCCTCTCGATATCTCTTTTGCAGGTAGCGTGATAAGTTAGTTCACAACTCTCTTCGAAGGGCTTTGAGATGCAATAATTAACATCCCCATTTATTGAATAGGCAGCTAGACTTTGCCCCCTAGTCTACCCTAATAATACCGTCACACCGACTTGGTGAATCTCCTAGCTTGTTTGTTGTACTCATACTGTCACACCGACTTGGTGAATCTCCTCGCTTGTTTGCCGTCTAAGCCAGCCCACCGCTTTTTCACTTTACTTTACACCTTCTCATCCGAGTGACATAAGCCTAACCCTGTCAAATCATGTTAGACTAAGAAGAGCCTTGGGATCCAGACCCTTGTCAGACTGATGTTGCGCCACATTAGAGGTCAGCGAAACACACAACTCGATGTTAATCAAGGTTGGTACGCTCCACAGCTTAAAAAGATGGGCTAGCAAGCTTGTGTGGGTTGGTAATGGCACGTAAGCCGCGCCTTGTGTAAATGGCCTCCTGTCCGTCCCTTCGCGTAGCTCACGGAGCGTTCGTAGGTTAGCTCGTTAGTAAAGCAAGGAAATCCTACTAGCAGTAGCGGTTGTAACTTTGACCTATGTCTAGCTGCTTCTTTGGTCATCGCACTCATTATTGATTTACATTCTATCGGGTGGGAAGTCTCAAAGCTCTTTTGCCAACACTGAGAAGCCTGATAAGCTCTTTTGCCAGCATTGAGGAACCCGATAATTTTGATTAAAGTAGTTATCCGATAGACACAATTTGACAATTAGCAAAGGTGTCACCTTCTAACTTACTTTCCTTGAGTCAATGGAGTAGGACATGATAATGTTGGGAAAATCCCACCATACACACTCATAACCGTGACCTACACAAATAATTTTACTCTTCAATCCGGGTTATTTTTATTAGACATTGACAACCTGCAAATCGGACCTTGGGCTAAGTACAAATAATAAAAACTGACAATAAAATATCAACTAACTTAAAAATAAAATCTCCTTATTCTATCATAAAATAATATTCTACCAAATAAACACAAAATCATAACTACCCATTCCTCTTTTATCTCTATCAAATCAAACCAAATATTATTATACCCAAACCTAATAAAATAATAAATCTCTAAAATTTAAGTTTATCCAACAGATAAAACCCATCCCCGTCTGAGTAGAGATTTCCTAAGCTAAAAAGTTTTCAAAGCAAGGGAGGAATGAAATTCTAGCTTGATTACCGGGAACCCTCTCTTTGATAGATGAAGAACCCCTGGCTAAGCACTCAGAAAGTGCTCTTCCAGCTGTCTGTCCCGCACAGAGGTAGTTAGAATAGACTGAGACAAGAAGCTGACAGAGAAGCAAGGGTCTTGAGGGGTGAGCCCTGTGACTAAAGATACACGAGCCCCTCTACACCCATTTCCTCGGAAAGCCCTTTTGCCAGCTTAGCGTAGAGAGATGGCCCCTTTGAAAGGAAGAATATATGGGTAGATCAAAGCCTGCTGAAAGCCAAGAATGGGATACGAGAAAGAAAGCTCAAAGACCCTTTATTCAACTTCTCTACTAGAAGCAGAAGATGAACCCATATGAATTTAGTTCTAAACCACCTGATGAAGACGGTGATCGTAATCAGGTTATGGGAAACTCTAAGTGTTGTTGCCAGATCATATGCAAAATCAAAATATCAAGTCATGGCCCTACCCACTGGTGAATTAATATGGCTCAAACAGTTGAGGCTTGGGAAAGTTTCGTAAATGACACTTATGAATCACCATTAGGCAGCCGTACTCACTGCCTCAATTCCAATATTACTCATTGCCTCTTATTCATAACTGAATTAATACCAATAATGTTAAAATTGAGGAAAGAATAATAAGAAAAAATGTGAGGGCTGGGGATAAGAAATTATTATGGGAGGAATGGATAAGAAATTATTTTTTAAAGATGGAATAATCAAACAATAATCCATAATTAAACGTACTTCCTACTTCCAAGACACCCCTTTAAAGGAAATGTAAAAGACAAAATTGATCACATCTCATTTTTATAAAAGCTTAATAGTATTTTTTTTTTTAAAACTAAGCAAATTTGGGCTTCTTATTTGGACGCTTATAATAAATGGAGGACATGAATTACATTGAAAGTTTAAAAGTTATTAATTAAGTGGAAATTTGATAAAATTAAAAAATTTATAAAGTGTGAAATTAGGGTTTGAAGAGGGTAACATACTGATTTTTATTTTATTTTTGAATGAAATTTTATTTTTTTTAGTGGATGCTTTTAATCAAATGAGATTTAAAACTAATTAATTGATTCAATTTTTGAAAATCAATTTTAAATATAAAAATACTTAATTAGCTTGAAAAAACAAGGTACTGCATGTGGTTCAAACTAAAGAAACCAAAAATAAAACCTTTATTAGCAAAAGTGCAATTTTTTTTATAAACTTTAAAGTCTGTTAAGAATCAAAAATAAAAAAGAGATTATATTAACAAGATTCATTGGTAGAAGATTGATAATACCTATGAAGTATCATTGACATATGCTCAACATGAAAAAAAAATCTTAATTGAGAATTAGATTTATGCAATGTAAACTGTAAAAACGATTTTGTTAAGTTGTACAGTTTTCCTATATCAACAATCCTAACAATAGAATTCTAAGAAACATATCTCTTGGTAGTTAAAATATCTCTTGGTAGTTAAAATAACTAGTCATTATTTATAATATGAGTTGTTTTCTTTTAATTTTTTTTATGATAATAGTGTTTAGTTACAAATAGGTGTGGCCTCATTTTTTAACTCATGTAAAAGAGGTGTCCAAGATGTCTAAGTAGATTTTTTTTTATTATTTTGACATGGTTGACAAGTGTCGAACATGTGTGTTCAACTGATATGGTATCCAAAAATTCTCCCACACGTTCTACAGAGGTGTCGGTGCTTTCTAGGAAAATACCACTAATAAATCTTTCTTAAACTCAAATAATGTGGTTTATTTTGGAGAAATTAGAGGAAACACACACAAGTAATTTTCTTTTGGGTTCATTTTCTTTTGTGAAGTGATTTCTTCTCAATGTTCTTCCTAATGAGCAACAACTCTTTTAACAGGGTGTGAATACCAGGCTGGATAAAAAGCATTTCAGAGTGCAGAAGCGTTTCAAAATAATGAAGTCTCATTACAATAGCATAATTTTGTAAATCATTGAAATGGAAGACAAAATACCTGTGCAAGATTTTTTCCTGTAACTACGCCAATCCTTGCAGATATGTACTGACAGAATATAGCAGCAAAATTGAAAATAAGCATGAAAGCCATCAGATCAAACCCAAACCGTGCACCACCTTCAACGGTCGCTACCCACTTTCCAGGGTCAACATATCCTGTAGAAATCAAAAGCATAGGTACAATAGCAGGAAGTGACTGACGGAGAAAGCTAGGAGGGTGGTTGGGACTCAATCTCTCTGCCTCCATTTTACTTCTTGATATCATACCAGCACCAATAAAGCTACTGAAAAGAATATGATACCCAGATCGCAACAAACACTTTGAAGTAGCTAAAACTCTCCATGAGCCATACACAATTCCATCACTACAACTTAACTATACCTCTATCAATAGATTCTTTTTATTAGAATCACAGATTCGTTAGCAGCTTCAAATATATAAACTAAGCTGCTAAAAAGAGCACTTGCAACTCGCAAAAGTTTAAACATAGCACATCCGTGTATGCCAGCAGCATGCCAATAATATTCAACTATCAGCTGTGATCATAAGATAAAAAAACTGAGGTTCCCAATCAAGTCAACACGACTGAAAATCAGTCCAATTGACGTCAAACTTCAGAAACAACTCTGGCGATTCTCTTTTCACAAACACACCCATAATCATTACTTCTCCACTCGAATTTCCTCATCCTGCACCATCAAGTTGATCAAAGTAACAACATTAGCACCAAAGCAAAAAAATCACAAGAAAATAGTTAAAAAGCAGAACACTCGAGAATTCGTCATAACTGCTAAGCCTAGAAAGGAAACCAGTAAAACGCAACCAAATCCACATGAAAACTCCCTCAAAAAAACAAAAATCAGATTATCAACACATCACCCTCGGTAATAGCATTAATCAGAGCAACAAATAGTACTGCATTCGAGAGTTAAAACAAATTAACTACTAACAGTGGAAACAGTATAAGACAAGTCGCAAAACAGAACTCAGCTCCAAAATCACGGAGAAGAAGCAAACACCGCAGCAGAAAAAGCGAGAGAGGTGAAAACCCTCAGTGAATGGAAAAGGTCAAGTAAGAGATAACAAAGGCAACGAGAAGTTTGAAGTGGATCAGATGCAAGCGAAGTAGAGATAAACATTTGCACGAAATTCGAGGACGATGGTGATGACACATGTTACCGTACAGTTAGGGTTGCGAAGAAAGGAAATATTTACCTTCTCTTCTCTGCTTCTTCTCTTTCCTTCATCTGCCAATCGCTCTAACTAGATCTCACTTACTCTCACGGGACCATTCAAAGTTTCATGTGCAATTACATATATATTAGCGGAATATTCTATTTACTTTTATTATCTTTGTAATTTATACAAATAAAGAGAGAGAAAAGAGAAAGGAACTTGTTCTGGGAAAGCAAACAGAGAAAGTTGTGTTGTTGATATGTTTAAGTATGAAAGTATGAGTGTTGAAAAGGAGGCTGGTAACTCCAAAGCCCTTACAATAAAAGACAGTTACCGTTTTGCTTATGAAATTTCATTTATAGCTACCTCTAACCGGTTCCAACTTTTCTTCCAAAACAGGAAAATATGTGTTTTAATATTTTCTACTTCGCCATTATCATAAACATACGCTGTCAAGGAAAGGAAAGTAGGAGATGCAATGCAATAGTTGAAATTAAAAATATATACGAAAATTTCCATTAAATTAAACACTTAAATATTTCAGTATATTTGAAATATATATTATGCCAATTTTAATTTATATCAATAATTTGTTAAATAGTTTTTGCATATTGATATAAAATTCATACACAAAATTATGTAAAAATTACTTTCAATCTAGCTATCAGATTTGAAAATATAGTTCGATTAAAAATGGTTAGTTGTTGGAAAATAAATAAAGTTCTATTTATTTATAGTTGTCTTTAATAACTGTATTCATGGTATTACCAATTATGTGCGTGGGTGAATTGTCGATCTTTTATTTTCAAGACTCGAATATTTACTAATTTTATTGACAATTAATTTTAATTAAATAATCCAATTAATCGTTTCAATTTTTATTTTGCGAGAAAAAAAACGATTCAATTCCCCTTTTAAATTATCACGCTCTTCGTTATTTTTATGTTTTTAAGATTTTATGAAAGTTAAAATATACAACAATTTCATTTATTACAATAAATATTTTTATTTTGCTTTATATAAATAACTATACGGGTATGAACTAGTTAAAAATTAGATGAAAATAGTTAGAATGTAATTAACAAAAAAGTATTTGCTATTATTTAAACTTTAAAAGGATTACTATGACAAAAGAAAATATAGATGAATAGAAAATATTTGCTTAAAAATATATAAAGTACATTTTCTTTTGTTAGGAGATTTTAATACAATAATTGTCCAAGAAGTTTGAATCGAGTCTCACTCCTACCAATGTAATTTTGGTAACCAATTTTAAAACCTCTCTTTCAGCATATTTATAGACAGTAAACGTGGAAGTTAAATATATTAGTTTCTGCATTCTTTTTTAAAAAATTCGAAGTAAAACAGAGTTGTTAAATGTTGCCCCCAAACATGGGATGCATTTTATTTATGTTTGAGTTTTGTTTTGAATAGTGTTTTCTAAATGCTTGCGTATAAGTGTATTTAGGCATAATTAAATAAGGTAAAATACAGATTATTTCTTACAATAAGATACCAAAAGTCAAATTGGTGGTTGTAGTGACAGAAAGGAAATTCCACATACTTTTGGTCAATGGAACAAATAAAAATATAGAAGATAGTTCCTGCAAATAATTTTTTTTTATGGTTGTTTCAATTAAGATTAAGTAATGAACAATTTTACAAAAACGATTTAGTTAAAACTAACAAAGGGTGAGCTTTGAAATTCAATTATAAAGCAGAGAAAATAAAATAAAAAAAATCCTATGAAAAAAAAAAAGTAGAAAAATGAATTGACATGGTGAGATGAAACAGAGATGCAGACATGAAATGAAAAGGTGAGAAGCAAAGTGATGTATCATTAATGAAGAGTTTGAAGGAGCTTACTTGAAGTAATTAAGAGGAAAGAATAACAAGATTTGAGTGATGATTTTTTGGGAAGAAAAGGATGTTTGGGGGAAAAGGGTGTATCTGGAATTGTACATTGAAAAAGCTTATGTGTCAATTAGTGTATAAGATTTTTATGCATGAAATCATAGAAGATCAAATTAAATACAGAATGGGGATAAGAGGTCATTGAATGCAATTGAATTCGTTCTTATCCAGAGGCTGAAAATATAATTAAGAAACAAAACATGAAAAATGATGATGAAACTGATTGAACATGAAAGAGTTGGGTGACTTTATCTTCACAATATAATATACTATTCTGGATCTATTCAACTGTCAAATGTGGGGTTTGAAAAAATTTGGTGAAACAACTTTTCCTTTCAAAGATGCATTTATACTTACAGAGTAGAATTTAGTTAAATTATAAACGATAAAATATTAATTTAAGCATTTAAAAGTTTCTTAACTGCAAGAATTTTATGAAAATAGTATTTGTACTTAGTTTGAATAGATAAAGCCAAATAAATTGTAAAAGCCAAAGCATATTTAAAAAAAAAAAAAAAAACTCTCAAAGTTAGATCACAACAAAAGCTAAATTAATTTTTTTTTTAAATATGTTTTTGTCTCTTAATTTTAACTAAAAATTAGAATTAGTCTATCTTCGAAACTTTGGCCTAATTTAGACTCCCAACTGTGGAATAGATTTAATTTGACATTTCAAATGTATTTCATGATAACATTTGAATTGTTTATACTATTTAATATATTTTTTCTTCAATATTAATTGAGAAATGTATTTGAAACCTCAAATAAACTTAACAAAATTTGATTAAAGAGAATAAATTAATGCAATTTTAAAGATAAAGAAAAAGAGAGACTAATTCTAATTTTCACTAAAAGTTAAGGGACCAAAAACATATTTAACTATTTTTTTATAATACTTTTAAGTAGAATATTTAAATACTTTTTATTTAATTTATGAAAAGTTTAATTTTTCTAATGTAGTAAAATTCAAAATTACCTTACAAACAAATTATTATTATTATTAACTTTTATTTACAAATTTTATTATCATAATATTTTTCACATTTATATTAATATTAATATTAATATTTTTAAACATAAATAACCAATGTTGACCGTGATAATAAGCGAGGATGAAACAACATTGTCACAAACATAAAAATTAAAAAAAAAATCACCATTTTTTTAATTATGTAAGAATTTCTTGATCTTCTTTCCATTTTATTGTTGTGTCTAAGTCAATCTTACATAGAGATAACAAAAAAATTTGCACATGGATATTTATTACCCGCAATCCGTGGGTAGCGGATATTTTAATACCTACTAATAAATAGGTCGGATGCGGATATTATACTATCTGTACTCGCCGCGGATACCCGCTTCGTGCAAAAAATAAAAATAAAAATTAAATTTATATTTTTAGTTAAATTTAATTAAAATTAACATTAATTTATATTTTACAAGGTTAAATTTAATTAAAATTGAATTTTAATTTATATTATATTTTATATATTTTTTGTAGTTATATTTAAATTTTATTTTAATAATTTATAAAAATATATATTTTTTAAATATTTGCGAGTATCTGCAGATATCCACAAGTATCCGCGGGTTTTAAAATATTCGCGGATATTTGTTAAGCGGGTAACAAGTGGATTTTTTTTTTGTCGGGTCGGGTTGCGGGTAGGCACTATTTGTGCCCGACCCAACCTGTTGCCTTCCCTATGTATACTTTAAATTTTCCTTACCCCACTTATCAGTTTATTCATTAATATGTACCGGCCCATCCCATCATGGGTGCACCAGAGGAAATTTCAAAGAGAACTAGGCATCAGTTACACTACCTGAAGGATTACATGGTCACGTGTCCAATTATTTTAAAAAGAAAAAAACTTCAGTTAAGAAAGAATTATTGTAGTTATTATTTTTGTCCATAATTTTTACTACAAGGCTAATGTCATTCGTGTTTATATAGCACACATATGTTAGGAAAATGGGAGAATATATAAAAATTCTCTCTGATAATTTCTTTCCTTTCTATTATTATGGTGTTATTCTTCTTCCTTTTCCTGTGACAATACCTTTCATTGGTGTTTTCATTGGCTCTTACTCCCATGGCTGACACTCCTCTTCCCTAGGATGAGCTCACCAAACTTAATCTTAAACTTGAACAACTCCTTATCTCTCACATTAACCTCTCCAACACATTACATGATATTGCAAATAGAACCTCCATTATGGAGAACCATTATGCCACCCACTAACCTCCACCAACTAGACCACTCAAATTCAACCTCCTCACTTTTAACAGTTATGATACCCTTAGTTGGATCTTTAAGGTCAACCAATTTTTTTTTTTTTACTATCACCACACCTCCACTGCCCTTTCTTCCTTCTACCTTGAGGCTCAGGCCTTTGCTTGGTTTCAATGGATGTTTAACAATGTTGTTAGCATTCTTGAGAGCCTTAGAACTAGGTTTTGCCCTTTCCAAGTTTGATGACCCTATAGCTTCTTTCTGCAAGCTCACCCTGACTCAAAGCCTTCAGGATCACCTATTGGAGTTAGAAAACCTTGGTTAATCGCATATCCGGTTACCCATCAAGCTTTTATCTTAGTTGTTTCCTCTCTGGCCGTAAACCTCACATTCACCGTGAGGTCACTACTTTGCAACCACCAGATTTACCACATGCCATAGCCTTAGCAAAGCTATATGAGGGTAAGCATCATTCATCACAATTTCCCCTTAACCGGTTTGGTCGTACTTCACTTCCTCCTCCACCATTGCATCAATCCTCCATTTCCCCTTCCATGCCCCTTTCACCCCTGCTACCCACTTTTTCCACTAAGCTCTCAATCAAACGTCTCACTGAAGTTGAGATGTAAACTATGAGAGATTAAAAAACCTTTGCTTCAATTATGATGAACGATATACTAAGGCTCGTTGTTGAAAACCTTAATTCCTCCTCCTCACTCCTTCGACTCCGACGAACAAGATGATTTAGGAGTTATTGAAAATTGTATGACAACATAAAAGGTACAACAAGAGGTTGGTCTCATTAGTCTTTATATGTTCTCAAGACAATGGACCCCACACACTTTCCTGGTCACTGGATACATACAGAGTTATGCAGTCAAATCATTGTGGATAGTGAAGCAACTCATAATTTCATTCAATCTAGGGTGACCCCATTTCTCCATCTCCCATCACAACCAACACAGAGTCCACTAAGGGTCATGCTAGGTAATGGTAAGTTCCTTTCTTGCTCCTCTTTTCGCCCACAGATTACTCTTACCTTGGACCAACAAACATTTTCAATGGATTTGTACCCGTCAGAATTATCTGGCACAGATGTGGTTCTCGGTGTTCATTGGCTCTCCATGGTCAGTCCCTTTGCCATGGACTTCAATGACTCATTTATAGGGTTTATGTGGCATGAGAAATTTATTGAACTAAAAGGTGATCCAGGCCTAAATCCTTCCTCAATTTCTGCACACCTTACTTCCAAAAACAAGAAATCAAAACTCAAGTGCAGAAGATGTTTGATTCAAGTTTCATAAAACCGAACAATAGTCATTTTTCCTCATTAGTCGTCCTTGTAAAATAAAGATGGTACCTGAAGGTTTTTCATCGATTATAGGGCCATCAATGCTGCCACTATCAAGGATAAGTTCTATATTCCTATAGTTGATGAATTAATCGACGAGCTTGGCCACACCTCTTGGTTCTCCAAATTAGATATATTCTTGGGTTTTCACTAGATCTTGATGGTCCCTGCAGAGTCAGAGAAAACGGCTTTTCGCACCCATAATGGGCGTTTTGAATTCAGAGTGAATCCTTTTGGGTTTTGCAACACACCTTCTATCTTTCAAGCCACCATGAACGATTTGTTCAGACCTCACCTTTGCCATTTTTTTTATCATTGTTTTTTTTAGGATATATTGGTCTACAATCCTACCTTAGATGACCACATATTTCGTTTGAAAACAACATTTCAGTTGTTATCAAATTGCTTATGTTTGAGAGGTAGCAAATGTTTTATTGGACATCAGTCACTCCAATACCTAGGTCATGCGGTTTCTATTAAAGGTGTACAACCTGACCCATGAAAGCTTAAAGTTGTTCGTTCTTAGCCTATTCCTTCCACTGTTAAGTCCCTTCGTGGTTTTTTAGGCCTTACAGGATTCAACAACAGTTTCACCTTAAGGACAAGATGCTTCTTGAATCAGAAGGATATGTAAGAAGCTCAAGATCCATTATCCTTACTCCACTTAGGAGCCCATCCATTAATTTTGCACTAGCTCACTCCATTATGGGTGTACCAAGGAAAATTTAAAAAAGTACTAGACATTAATCACATTAAATTGATTAAAAAAATGGTTGTAATTAATTTTTTTTTCATAATTCTTATTGCAAAATTGATACATATATAACACATGTTTGTTATAAAAGGGAAGAATATAAAAGATATTACTCTCTTTTTAATCATTTCTTCTATGATATTATTTTTCTTCCTCTTCTAATGAGAGTACCTCTGAAAGACTTTTTTTACAATATTTTTTTTCTTTAGGTAGAAGCTATAAAAATTATTTTTTTTTCTTGTAAAAGAAATATTTAAAAATGTTTAAAAACAGCATAGTATGTAATAATAACAAAAGTCTTATAAATCTTAAATCTTTTAAAAGGACATTTATTCCTATACCCCTTCCCATTCTTGTATTTTTTTTTTGTTTAATACTTATTTTGGTCCTTCTTTTTGGGGGGTTTGTTCAAAATGGTCCTCCTTTTTTAAAAAGTTCAATAAGGTCCTACTTTTTGCAAAAACTGTGCAAGTTAGTCCTTTTTGCTAACGGCGTTAATTCTGCTAACGGCAGAACTGCCAGCTGACAAATATTTGATGACTTGTACAAATAAAATTCGTTTTAGTCCTCATATTGGTTTAAAAATGTTTAATGTGGTCCTCATATTGGTTTAAAAATGTTTATTGTGGTCCCCTTTTACTAAAAAGGAAAATCATCCTTAGAGACAGTAAGCAGCTTCATAAATTTGTCAATGGATGCTCTTGTGGAAAGTTTTGTGGTTTTCTAAGAAAACAGCAGCTAAAATTTCACGTGTTACAATCCAAAACTGATGCATTCTTTTTTCACATCTCCATACTTACTAATATAACACGTGAAACTACACTGATAAGCTTCAAATTATTGTGATTATACTTTCCCAAACATGAATTACTAAATCACGTGTGAAATCTTTAACATGTATTAAAACGGGACCACAATAAACATTTTTAAACCAATACGAGGACCACAATGAACATTTTTAAACCAATATGAGGACTAAAACGAATTTTATTTGTACAAGTCATCAAATATTTGCCAGCTGGCAGTTCTGCCGTTAGCAGAATTAACGCCGTTAGCAAAAAGGACTAACTTGCACAGTTTTTGCAAAAAGTAGGACCTTATTGAACTTTTTAAAAAAGGGAGGACCACTTTGAACAAACCCCCCAAAAAGAGGAACAAAAATAGGTATTAAACCTTTTTTTTCTCTCTCATGAAACTCCTTTCTTTTTATACTTCTTTCATCCTTTTCATATTATTACTTTTTTTTTTCAAATGACATCGCATCTTCCTTTTATAATTAAAATGTCATATTTTACTATAGAAATTAAAGTTGTTTATATAAATATTTTCTTTTATAAATTATTTAAACTTTTGGTTTTTAAAATTATATATATATATATATATATCAAGATAATTTGGCTAAATCAAACCCCTTTATATTTTTGTATTATGAATTACCATTTTCTTATTGTCCATGCTTCTTTATGAATTTTGACATACAATTAATTATAATAAAAATATTATTAAAATATTTATATATAAAACTATCTTGTCTATATTATTAACTTTATATTTTTATTACAATTAATAGTAAAATATAATACATAATAATTGTATTAAAACATTAAAAATAAAATCATTCAGCATATAATATATATATATATATATATATATATATATATATATATATATATATATATATATATATATATATATATATATATATATATATATATATATATATATATATATATATATATATATATTTGTAATCATATTAGTGATCATGAACATACTATGCAGGCTGATAAAGAAAACATTAAGTATGCAAATTATATTAAGAAATATATATGAAATTATAATACAAACCTATTGTTCTAATTATAGTAAGAATGGGTATGTCAGCTTCAAAATCATAAAAAAAAAAGAAGGGAAAAGTCATGTGATCCATGATGCTCACTTTGTTTATGCTTTCAACCACTACTTTCACGCCATTTCTATCACTTCTTTCCGTTACTTCCTCTTCAGGGAAAATGCTTCACCATATACCCATTTTTTTCTTCTTCTTACTTCTTTTATATATATATATATATATATATATATATATATATATATATATATATATATATATATATATATATATATATATATATAGAGAGAGAGAGAGAGAGAGAGAGGTGCAACCAGAAACATCTTTTATATACTATTTATGTATAAAGTATGACTTTTTATATAATATTTCTAAAATAAATGTGAATAAATCAGTTACAGATTATATTGTATATTATAAATAATAACATACATTATTAACTTCTAACGCTGGACATCAATAAAACGGCTTCTTAAATATATATTTTTAAGACTAATTTAAATTAATTTAGATTGATTTTCAATCTTAGGAAACTTATATAATTTTTATTTATCAATTTCAACTTTTCATATATATATATATATATATATTATTTAAATTATATATTTAGAATCTCAACTATTGGAATCCTCTTATTAGTTGGATAGTAGATGTATTAATTTAATGATTGATAAAACTAATTTCTTTAACCATTAATTTAAATAGTTAGAACTAATAAATAGTTATGCCATTATCCAAGTTTAATAATATTAATTAAACATTTTATTCAATCATAGGCATGAATTTTTGCCAAAAATCATCCGGAAGATGGTAAGAAATAAATTTTTAAGGTAAAAAATGTTGTAAAAAAAGTATGTCAATGAAAACATTTTTTTCTCATTGGACACTTTACCTTCTCCCGTTACTTTCATCCTTTAGATATTCCTTCTAAGGAATTCCTTTCCTCAAATCCTCACATCATTTCTTTGTCTTCTCTCATCTTTTTCTCCTTCACCTTTTTTCTTCTTCTTTAAAAGCATTGTACCTCCCACAACCATTATTTTGGCCTTGTTTTCTTCTGGGTTGGTCATTCCAAGCCTGGTTGATGATGTATTTTTGGATTAGAAAATGTTCTTAAAATAACTTAATCCAAAAAATAGTTTTGTTTAGAAAGATATTTTCAAATTTGGATACATTTTTATTTTTTTATTCGAAATTTTTAAATCTAAAAATATTTTTGAAAACATTTATTTTAGAAATATATATATTTTAGATTTAGATGTTGGAAAGATATTTTTATATGAAAATATCTTTCTAAATATTTAATGTATAATGTATTTTTTCATAATGTCTAATTTTTGTATTTTGAAATAATCTGAAAATACATAAAACTCTAATTTAAAATATATTAGAGAAATTAGATGCAAATTTTTTTATATTGTGGAGTGTTTGTGTACCTCATTTTTTTTCATGTATCTTCATAAGTTGTAATTCCCAATTTTCTCTTCAGTTAGAATATTTAAAGTTTAATATCTCTTTTGGTCCTTCAAAAGAGGGGTTGTGTTCAAAATGGTCATACCTTTTTTTAAAAAGTAACAATTGATCTCAACTTTTGAAATAATTGTTCAAGTTAATCCTTTTTGTTAACGGCGTAAAAAATTTAAAGTTGCAGTTGTCCCCATGAACTAAACTTATAATGTCGTGTCAATGTTAAGTGATTGTGTGGCAGTTGCATGGCAATGAGGTTATAATTGTAACAAAAAAATAGATTAGGTGGCATTTTTTTTACAGAGGTTAAAAAAGAGGGGTTAGGGTTTGTGAGGAGATAGGAATGACTTCTTCCCAAGGGTGTTCTTCTTGTTCCAATAGATGGAGCAAAGGATCTTAGCGTTCATCCCATGGTGGTGGTTGAAGGGGAGGTGGGTTGATTCCTATTTGTTACTGTGGTGATATTGTTGTAACCAAAGTCACGAGAACTACCAAAAATGGTGGCAGAAGTTTTTGAGGATGTCCTCATCACAAGGTTTTAAGTACACCGTTTTCAGTTTATGTTCCCTTCACTTTATGCCTTTATTGATAGATTCCCTGACTTGGTGAATAACAGGGTGGCTGTTCAAGTGGGAGCTCGAGTAACTTTTTCAAATGGTGTTCTGAAAAAGACGTTGATGAAAAAGATTGTACAATTGGGAGGCAAAGGAGGAGGATCAATGATCTGGAAAATTTAGTGAAGGGTTTGTAGAAAAGGATGAAATTTTAGTTGTACCTTTGTTTCTTTCTATTGCACTGAACCTTGTGATTTTGAGGTTCTGTTTAGGTTGATGTTGTTAGGTGGGCAAAATGGGTGTGTTTTTGTATGTTTTGTTGACGTTGATGTAATGCTTGTTCAAAGTAGGTTGGCAATGTGTAAGTGAATGGATACCTTCAGGTATTTTGGTTCAGTCGTGCAATGTATTATGTATCATTGTCAAGAATCTCATTCACATCATTTTGTACTACCTTTGGATTGTCCACCCATGTACAACATACATGTTTACTTTCCCCAAATAATTAGCCACCTTCATCATGTTCATAACTCCTTTATCATCTCTGCTACTTGAATGTAACCCAGATGTTTAAGTGAACCTACTATTCCAAAATAACACAATTTATCGGGGTCAACGTCCCAATAAGCTATATCCCCACCTATATACATAAAGGACACTTCTTTTATCAAGGTCCCACCGTGGTGGACCACTACCTGAAACCTGTCATCAGACATCCCAATCCGAACCTTGCAAATGCAAACGGGGACCATTAGATGAAGTTAAACTACGACCTGTGGGACTACTATCAACCCTCAAAACTCGACAACCACGTGAACCTTAGTTTTTGACCTTTGATTCAAACCCTACAACACAAAACCAACCAATTAAAATCAAATTGAAAGGAACAACAACAACAACAACTATTATTATAATTATATAATACAAAAACAAGAAAAGGAAAAAGAAAACACCGATTTTCCAATCAACCCCCAAAATCACTTCTTTAAAATAAAATAAAAAAATGAGATATGAAAAAAAAAACCCCAAAGTAAAATTAATCTAAAATTCTAAAATTGTAGCAGAGAAAAAAACACGAAATAGAGAGGAGGGAGAGAAAGAGAGACAAACATTGAAGAGAGAGAAAGCGATTTCCCAGGGTGAAAAGTATTGTCTTTGTAGGTAGAGAGGGCGTAGAACGTGTGAAACTCCTCGTTCCAGATAACGACGTCGTTAGGTTGAGGTTGCGCCTCTTTGGTGAAGTTCCTCGCTATGCGTTTCTAAGCAGCGAGGTAAGCGTGAGTTTGGGACCCTTCCTCTTAATTTGGAGTACCGGACCCACTATCTGCGCCTGGCCGCACCAGATCCCATCCCTGGAGAGTGAGGGTCTTCACCATATCGCACTAGGCCGCGATGTGATTGGCGTGTGAAGGATCCATTGGAAGTGGTGATTCATCGGAAGAAGAAGCACCGACAAGGGCAAAATCGACTTACCGAAAATTCTATTATTAAATCCCATTTTAGAAACCTTATTATTAAAATTTAATCCTTTAAGAAAATGTCTTGTATAAAGGTTTCAACATGTCACGTTTAAAAAACTTATCACGTCAATCTCCTACCTCATAAAAAAATTAACCCATTAACCCTATTTAGCAGTAGAAGGATTCAAATTAGCACTATTTAGAATTAAATTGAGAATTCTAATAAAACGGAAGTTGAACTCAGAAAAATCCATGAAAATAAAGACAGGGTTTAACCATAATATTATTAATTTATTAATATTATACAATTAACTTTCATTGTGAAAATCTCTAAGTCTTTTTTATCTCTTTCTAATTTTAATGAATAAGACTCCTTTAAAAGAAATTAACCTTGTTCTTATTTTTGAAATAAAATAAAATAAAATTATCCTTGACGGAAGGAATACCACACGCATGGTGTTACTATTTGAAAAACAACAATCTTATAATTACATGCATTCCACCAGGAGTCACTAATGCAGAAAGGGCTTTAGACATCTGTTATTTTGGGCTTTTAACGTCTTTTTCACAATCGACATCATTACGGGTGACATTAATGAGACGTCGAATTTCCATATAACTGATGTCTATATAGACGTCAGTTAGTGCCATGTCTGACGTCTATAGACGTCGGCTAAGGCCTACACCAATGACTAAGGGCACTATATAGACGTCGGCATAGGCACCAATCGACGTCTGATAGCACTGTATAGAATTCAATCATGGCATTAACCGACGTCTAAGGTCACTATAGACGTCGGTGTACGCATTAACCGACGTCTAATATAGTCATTGTGTTTTAGTGCAGTTTTGTTCATGTCTTTAGATAGCCTATAGTAGCACACTCTGTCTTTGCTAGTTTCTCAAAAAAAAAAACTTACATCTTTTGAATTTCTTATGACATTTCAACCCAAAACCGAACCTGGGTTCTTGCCTAGTTCCATTTTCAACCGCAAGAGGAAAACATTACGGTGAAACGATAACTAGGCAACGACCCATGGTCGTTTTTGGGTCGAAACGCCATAAGAAATTCGAAAGACACCGCTTTTTCTAGGAGGCAGCTAGCAAAGGCAGAATGTGGTACTACATTACCCCAAGAGAGGAACAAAACTGCACTAAAACACAACACAAGGAAAACACATTTTAATCAGTTGAATCAGAAGATAATCGATGAAAGACTAATATAATTGGACTGAAACAAAGTTTAAACGGTTTAAATAAAAAAAGACGCACCTGGGATGCAATGCCGCAAGAGAGAAAAAGGAGAGAAGAAAGACGATGATATTTGCGCAACTACGAGTATGTGGTTTATTTAACATGAATTTAGGCATCGGTTACCACAGAAACCGACGTCTATAGTCAGCTAGACGTCGGTTAACTCACTAATATGACGTCCAAGATAACTTTTAATCTGCCTTTTGCAGGCACCTTAGACGTCGGACACAATGGGCCCCGACGTCTAAGGTGCTGATCGGAATGACTTTTCAATTCCGGTCAGGGAAGTAGACAACGGTTGTCCTGGGGCGCCGACATCTATAACATTTTAGACGTCGGCCCTCTACTACTGGACGTCGAAGTGCCTGCGAGTTCGGTGAGTAGCATTAATTACAGCCACATAGACGTCGGTCCTCCAGAAACCAAACGTCTATATGGCAGAAATTGACTGTCTTCCCTCCTTCCTGTCAGGCCCATTGACGTCAAGTTAAGGGAGTACAGACGTCTATAACATTATAGATGTCGGTTATTTATTACGTGACGTCTAAGCGCCTGTGAATCAGGTAAAGAGCATTAATTGCAGCCAGATAGACGTCGGCCGCCCTCACAATCGACGTCAATGGGACAGAAAAGACTGTCTTCTCACCTACTGTCAGACCCTTGGACGTCTGGTTAGAGAAGAATAGACGTCTACTATATTATAGACGTCGTTTGTCCTAGAAACCGACATCTTGGTTACCAACTTATTTACGGTACTGCTACCGTCCATTAATATACGTTGAGTCACCCTTTAACTGATGTCTTGTGGGTGACGTTAAACAACGTTTTTGCACTAGTGAGTGTTGCTTTTAAATGTTTTGTAAACACTTAAAAAATAGTTTAAGAGGGATAGAGCTTTTAAATATGACATTAAGTTATTTTATTAATAAAAAATTATAATAATTAAATTTCATTTTATAAATATTTCTATTTTTCTAGAAACTTTTCTTTTTCTTGATTTCACTCGTCACCTGTTTAATAACCACAAATCATATGAATGATAATTTGTGCTTCTAAAAACATAATAAATTCATTTTTATTTTATCAATTTTTAAGATGAGTTAGTATTTCCAATTTTGTGTATAGTTTATGATTTTGACTTAAAATAACTCAAAATGAATCTTTATATAAATGATTACAAGATGTGAGTAGGTTTATATATATATAGTGTTATTGTCTACACAATTGTGTTTTATTGATATGATTTGAGGTTTAAACATTGTAATATATGTGAATGAAATATAATTGCTGTCTATGTTAATTTGATGATGGTAATCTACATGCAAATTGTGTGATTGAATTATTAAGACGCATTATTTGATGAATTTAGTTATTGTAAAGTTTTTTAATAAAAAATATGCTGTGTGAATAAAAATTATTACGTCAACTAGAGATAATATATATATATATATATATATATATATATATATATATATATAATATTTTCTTTTCTATATCGTTAACAAAAACTATTATTTTATTTATAGATAAGTCTGTTAATTATACACTACAGATTCAGTTTGGGAAAGTATAATAGTTATTGAGTGTAAAACATTCTATTATATAAAAGGAAACATATCCCAAATTTTATAGTATATTTTGTTAAATATTTTATATTTTATAAATAAGAATTATATGACATTATATATGTACAGTATGATATCTTTAACGGTCGGCTATAACTATTGAATAGACGATCGATTACACAAGGTAGCGAATCAGTCATCATGCTGGGCCGTAATTGGGAAAACTCTTATTATTGGACTCATAGTCCACCAGTTTAAAAGGTATCTTATTAAAAATATTGAGAACCAAATAGTATTATGGGTAACTTATTAAAGATATTGAAAATCAAATAATATCTGATTAAAGATATAGATAAAGTTGTTTATGAGTAACTAGGTAAGTTTGTTTGTATTTTATTCTATTTATATTCTATTGGACTTATATAAGTTCAAGGTCTATAAATAGAGAGCCAAGGACACAAGTCAGGTATGCTTCTCATACATTCTACTCCCATTATAATCACACAGAAATCCCATTGTCAATTCTCTCCTACTGAGACGTATTAAGAACTGATGTTCTTCCACCATACACACCTAACTTGAAAGTCAGAGTGTCATTGTAGGTACCTCCCCCCTCGGTCAAAGCTTGAAGAACGCCAGACGATCCGAACTAAAGGAGAGCAAACGGTCGAAGTACAAAAGAAGTGAGCAATCTTATCCGTTCAAGTGTCAGAAAGCAATAAAGCCACGTCATCCAGGTCAGTGTCTCAGTCTCACAAAATTTACACCGAAACATTTTGTCGTCCACCGTGGGGTCGAGGCTTCAAGATTCCCAATGGTCACCACAAGGAATATGGACAACAATAACTCTAGAGATATGATCAGAAAACTCCAGGCCCAGTTGGAGGCACAAGCAAAGCTACTAGAAGAACAAACTCAGATTATATGCCAACAGCAAGAATTGCAGCAGAAATAGGCTAAAGAGATCGCCCGACTAAGAGCGCAATGTCCTGAAATGTCTGAGAACCAAGGAAGCCAGAATGGGGATCAAAGCGCCAAAATGTTCCGGTGTAAATTTTGTGGGACTGAGAAATTGACCTGAATGACGTGGCTTTATTGCTTTCTAACACTTGAACGGATATGATTGCTCACTTCTTTTGTACTTCAACCATTCGCTCTCCTTTAGTTCGGACCGTCCGACGTTTTTCAAGCTTTGACCGAGGGAGAAGGTACCTGCAATGACATTCCGACGCTCAAGTTAGGCGTGTATGGTGGAAGAACCTCATAGAGTTGGGTTACCTGGTTAATTTATTGGACTTATTTGAATAGGATAAATTATTTAGACCCACTTGAAGTATGATTATGTCATTTTAATATGAATCATTATAACTTTTTTGTATTTTAAATGTGTAATTTAAAATGTAAATTTTTATTTTAAAAGGTATACTTCAAAATATATATTTTTAATTTGAAATACATTTTTTTTTATTTCGAAATACACAATTTGAAGTATAAAATTTATATTTTGAAATTGCACAATCTCAAAATGTGTAATGCAGAATGATTTTCAAAATTGGAAATATTTTTCTAATTTGCATCCAAAATGTTTCTTATAAATATATTTTAAATTGTGATATTTTTGAATTCAAACATGTGTTTAGGGAATAAAAATTTTATGGAATGTAGGAAAAAGTGGACATCGAGTGGCAATTATGAAATTCCATTTCCTAAAGTTATATATATATATATATAAAGTTTTAAGGCTTTTTTGGACGAGAGGACGTTGTTTTTTATTCATTAAACTTTAATTCTCAAATGAAATTTGTTTATATTTTAAATTTTGATATAGTATAATTTTAAATTTTTAAAATAAATAAATATATATATATATATATATATATATATATATATATATATATATATATATATATATATATATATATATATAGTTATTAGAACTTAACTATTCAAATAATACTTCTGAAATTTAAGATGCAGTTTAAAACGTGAAAAAAGTTCAATGTTGTTGGATTAAGATAGTTATATCAGTTTATTTTTTAAGTTTGAAAATTAAACTTTATCAAAATTTAAAACATAAACAAATTTAAATTTAGTGTAAAGTTTAAAAAGTAAAAACATACTTAACATAAAAACATATTTTTTTATAGCACATCCTTATCTTCTTCCTAGAGAAGTTTAAACTATGACTAAAAATATTTTGACTTGCATAATTTGAATATATTGTAGACAGTGAAATTCATAATTCAAATATGTAAATGTTATTTTGAATTTTACAATTTAAAATACATTTTCGATTTCAAAAACATGTTTTAGATTTCACAAACTAAGATATTCTAAATTTGATAAAGAATATCGTATTAGATTGCATTTGAAAATATATTTTAAATTATATAGATTAAAATTTAAAAATGTATTTAAATTATTTAAGGTATAAATTTAAAAACATATTCTAAATCAGTAACGTACAATATACACAATCAAAATCTTTAGGATTAAGTAATAAAAAATATATTTACAGATTACATAATTTAAAATATCTTGTGTTGAAGCTTATTTTTGAATTTCATAATAAAAAATATGAGATATGTATGTTTTTGGACATTTTAACACCCGTATAAATTCAGGAGGAAGAAACCATGGGGTGCAAAAATTAGTTGCATACGTGAAAACCTGTTGCAAAATGCTGATGTTGGGCTTCTACAAAACATTCAGACCCAAATTGGTTCCAATAATTTAAGAGCCTTTACTATTTATAATTCCCTTTTTTAATAGACAAAAATTGCTTAAATAATGTTATGCCTTATAAACATTGTTCATTCATCATCTTGCATATGCTTCTCCAGAAGGATCTATGGAATGGAACACTCCGGAAAAGAAATTAAATTGATTTTCTCATAATACAATTAGATCATAAAAAGGTTTAAAAAAATAGAAAAATATGAGAACGTTTATACAGACTAATTTATGTATAAATCGAGTTTAATTAATATAAAAATCAATTTTACTTACCAAACAAAGTTTAAAATAATTCATTTTTATTTTTATTTTTCAAAGTGAATTATCTAATAATGTTAAAGTTTAAGTGTAGATTGAAGTTCCACGAGAACCAATGGCTTAACATATTGTATCAATAATCCTCATATATAACAATATTTATTTTAATTAAAAAATATTATTATTTTTTATAATCTTCAGTTAATGATGCGTTGCAATTAGAGTTGTCAAAATGAATCATAATACGCGGGTCAACTCGGCTCACTATGGATTTATGCTAGGTTGGGTTTGAAAAAACTGTATTTTTTTTATGCGGATCAGATTTCAATCTGGTTCATTTAAACCCGGCTCATGCGGGTTGAACTTGTGGTAGATCGGGTTAGCCCACTAACCCACCTATCTAATTTTGTTTTATTAAATTTTAATTTTAATTTTATAAAAAATATTTATTATTTTTTTTGCTTGAAAAAATTATCTAAGTTCCCTATTTTTAAAATTAAGTAAAATTTGTTTAGATTTAAATTATAAAAAATTTGTAATTTTTTATTTTAAAAAAATTGTAATTAAGTGAGTGAGTGAGACAACCCGTACCAACCAATCCGTGATGAATCGAGTCGGGTTCAAATTTTTATGATTTACTAATAAATTAATCGGATTGGATTGACTTACTATGTTTTAACAGTTATAGTTACAACACATTTAATTGTATTTGAGAGGTCCAAAAGGGAAAACCTACTTACACATAAGAGGGGTTATGAACATTTTTTATTTGTAACTTTTCTTCTTAGAAAGTTGGAAAAGAGAAGAGAGATAGAAAAAAGAATGAATGTGAATATGAAGTGATGTTAATAAGTGTGAGATATATGACTTGAATGGAATGGAAGTTGAGAAATGATGAAAATTTCATCAATGGCTAAAGTGGGTCCCAAAAGAGTGGTTGAGACAGAAAGTTTGGACTGCAAAGGAATAAATGGAATCACCACAGTCTACAAGCATGGGAATCATAGCATATTCTTTTGACCAACTTCATCCAAAGATTCTTTAACCTACTTCTCTTCCCTTTCTTCAAAAAAAAAAATATATCTTAATAATATTTCCATTTTGAATTCAAATTTTCTCCAATTCTTTCATTTTAAGGAAACTAATTTTCACCAACAAAACTCATCCTTTCAACTATAACAAATTTTCATTACTTGATAATGATTTGATTAGATGTAATGATTAGAGAGTACATGAAATGTAAGACAAAGTACATCCCAAGACAGTTGACTCTTTTGCTAATATCATGCCTTTGGAAATTTGTCTCGCAAGCTAACTAAATCACAAATATTAATTAAAGGAAAAAAAATAACAATTTTTTTACAAACATACTTAAGGTTTATGATTAATTCGTTTTAAATATTTTTTTAAAAATAAATTTAAACAAACCAATAAAATAATAATATATATCCTATTATTCAAAGTTGTTAAACAAAATTATTTTAACTAAAAACAAAAAATAATACCATTTATTCCACTAATCCATGTGGCTTACTCATTCATTTACTATCATGTCTAATGTGGACTATGCTTTGACATTATAGTACTTCGCTGCTTGCTTTTTTTACCGACAAAGAAAATTACCATTCACATGATGTTAGAACTTATTATAGTTCTGTTCTGTTTTTTGTTTTCTTTTTTCTAAAATGCGTGTTTAAAGAAAAAGTCCGTACAATAAGATTAATGTTCTATTAAACATTATATTATATATATCAATGATTTCATATTGAGGTGGTGTTTTCGTTAGTTTACTTCACACACTTTTTTTATTCCTCCTCTTAATCCTATTTCTCCAAGTGATTTATCTCTTAGTTTGCGAATTAGTTGAAAGAATTAATTATAGAAAAATGATCAGAAAAACCATAAAACATGCAACGTGAGAAAATTATGAAAAAGAAAGAAAGAAAGTTCCGAGAAGCAGCTTTAGTGGTGCTGAAATGCAGTCTAAGTATGACGTTGTCTGAGAAATTGGCGACAAATAGTCTTTAAGGTAGCCATGTCAAATGGAATCCATGTTCAAATGCATCCTTGCTTTTTTGTCTTTTCTTCCAAAATGATACTTCTTCATCGACATTTATAATTCCCATCACATTGTGTACGAATGACACAGATCAAAAATTTGCATACACCTGCTCAATTTCCAGTTTCATTAGTTTTATCTTTTATATGTATGGTGAATACTTAAGAAGCGAATCTATTTTGTAATTGTTTATGAATATCAGAGACTTAATTAATTATTAAGGTGTTTCGAAATATTTTAAGAAAAATATAAAATGATACCGTAAAAATAGAATGTGGACCCAAAAATACTCGCGCTATAATTTATAAAATCATGGGGTGATCTTCATTTTGCGTTTATTTAAATAAATTTATTCTCATAATTTGACAGTATAACAAGTAGTATTATTGTTTGGTTTTCATGTCACCTTTTAAAAGAATCATTGCAACTGTGAAATTCACATTGAGAGAAGAGTTAGAATGTATGGTATGGCGTAGGACAAGATAGCTAGCTCAGAAGAATTATAAGAAAAAAACCTTAAAATTTTGGCAGAATTATTTTTGATGAAAATAATAAAAGGCAGCATGCATATGTGTGTGGTAAAGAATGTAAGGAACAGGATTAAACAAAGTGAGAGAGATGCTTTTAAATTTGAGTTGCGGTGGGTCATACATATATAAGTTATGATCCAAAAATGTGGGTATGTAAGGGATATGCTACAGTTTTCAAATGTTCAATAAAGCAATCAAAAGCACATGCTACCCAATTCATTACATATCATTGTTCTTGCTTTGGAATCCTTTATTTGACCAGAGCTTATTCAAGATTGGTTTTCCTGTGTGCAAGTTTTAAATAGAAACAAAAGGGAAAAGAAAAAGTAATATCATCTGTTGTGATTTCATAATTGTGTATGTTTTCTTTCCAAAAGTTTATAATTTGTTGAATAGGAATAGGAAAGATGTCTCGTCCAAACTTCCCAAAATTCAAAGAAGCTTCTTGCGCATTTCAGTTTCAAACAGAGAAGTTTCGGTGGTTGTTCTGTTCATTTTTCAAAAATCCTTACTTTAGAGACCGAATTTGATCCACACCTTCAAGCAAAAAAAACAAGGTTTTTTATGTACATCTTTTGCAAAAAGAAACTTAGAAATGCATTAATACCCTTTTGAATTTACCAAGTTGCCAAATTGACCAAGGTGGCTCCAAAAAACAAGGGAATCAAGATTATATTCTCAGTTCACTCAGACAGGTCGCACTCCTTGAAATCAGGCTTTGGACTTCACTCATTACTAATGAGTAAAATCACCAACTTCCACTCCAAACATAGATGGTAATTAATGGTAACAATGCAACAAACTTGTCTCGTCTGCAAGGAGAGTTTATTATAAATAAAATGGATGGAAACTTAATGTTGAATTATAGTTAACTTGATAAGAATACAAGCGTCCAAAAGTGAGCAGTATGTATGAATGTAGAATCTGTGTTCTGATTATAAAACACATAGAAATGAAGACATAATGGAAAAGTGATGTTTAAGAAATGGTGGTATAATTATGGCATGAAAATGGGACCTTATCTAGATTGTCCTAAGGCAAAAGGAAGGGAGTAAGCTTCATTTTCATGCAAGTAATGGGAAGATCGTACTCTGCAGGCTGCATTTGCATGCAAGAAATGAGAAATCATGAATCATGATTGTAGCAGTAATGAATGAGGTCACTATAGCAAAGGCAAAGGCAGAGGCAGAGGTAGGCATAGCATAGGGATAGGGTGCGTATAGGTGTGTCTTAGTGGGATGACACGTGTAATGACCCCATTGAATGGAGAATGATTGATCACCTTCGACAGGGTTTATTACGCACTCTTTATTGTGGCACAAGGCATATTGTCGAGCAGAGAGATATGTGGTTGTGGACCCATTTTTCAAACCAATTAATGCACATTTTGCAGAATTTGTCGTCTTCTTCCACTCTAGATATTACCATTTCATTTCCTCATCCACTGCTACAACATGCCAATCACTTCTTGCCAAACAACTTTCGCATCCCTTATCTTTGTCTAAATATTTTTCAGGAAACTCTAGGGATTTGAGATACCCTTCTGCTCCATTATCACACCTTTTGCTTCCCTCCATCTTCCATCCCATCTCTTCATTTTTCAACTTTTTATATGGATATCTTTTGGAAATAACTTCCATGTTGGATAAACACAAGTCATATAATTAAATATTATATAAGTAAATAATCCATAAATTTAATATTTCTTCATCTATAAATTTAATATTTTTTTTTATGCTCAATTGACACGAGGATGACTCCGGTTTAGTACTTCTGTCTAGTTGAATGTTCACTCTTTTATCCGTTCTGTAATCAGTTTAAGGGAGTGACTTATAGAAGATACTTCGTCGCTTAAGTCTGAATTTTTACGATGGGAAAAGTGAGTTTAGCTCGAAATTAAATCTCTATTTATATTTATAGAGTTTACAATAATCTGATCAAATAATTTATCTTTTAATAATTATTAATATCAACCTTAACCACTCATCAATAATCGTATTAATTAGTTTTATCTATACTCAGCTGCTGTCATGACTGAACAGCTGCGAAGCTCTTTTATACATTCCAACTACTCGGTCCACTTGACCTAGTATGCAGTCTTATCCGATTGGCCAACTCAACTTATAGTAACACTTCTTATAAATTAAGCTCACTTTTGAGATGAAGAAAAATCAACTATAATGGTTTTAGCAAGTATATTGAGTGGCGTCCAAACATATGAATCTTCTTAGATTGAAAATTAATACATGAAGGAGGGGACAGAAAATGACCGCCACTATACCTAAGGATCTTCTCTAAAAAGATGAAATTGACCTGAATTTAAAAATTTGCATACACTTTCGGCAGCGATTTTTTCAAATTGCCGCAGCAGTTTAAGGATAAAGCATGTGCAGAAGAAAGAAACTGAGTGGTTTTCCGACCAAATTTTTCACCTTGTGTTGAAGGAAAGTAGATGTTGGTTGATAAGTAAAGCCTGTCTTCAAGAATTGAAGGAAGGCAAAGACAATTCCTATAAAAAAAAATATTCAAATGCATGTAGTCTAAAGGTGGTGTCTGGATAAAAGTGCGTCTTCCTTACCGTGTAAGAAATAGCTTATATTATATATATTATCATTGTATTCCTGTCCCTTAATAATAATATGTCACTTCCAACAAATAACGCGTTATCCTTGTTCTATGACCTACGTTTGAAAATTAGAATGTCCATGACATGAGGGAGAGGTTTCTGGCGACAATTTTAGTTAGAATATGACAGTTTTAGCAGTTATATCATTTTCATCTATGTCTGTTATTTGGTTATTGTACGCAATATACCTATCATAACATAATAGCCGGAGGACAGCTACACATGCAAAATTTCTAACAAAATAAACTCAACTATGGAATAAAATTGTTTATGTTTTTTCACCATGATTATTAGAAGCATAAATCTCTTTTTATTTATTTATGCATTCTACACAAAATCACCTTTTAACATATACCATCCTTTTTCAAACTGATGCGTATTAGATAAACTAATTAATGGGATTTATATTACATGTGTACTCGCCTTTTTTTTATGTACTCTGTGAAGTTAAAGAAAAGAATCAATTATGACAGTGGAAAAAAAACTGAGATTAAATTAACTTTAGAAATTGAAAGATCATGATTATAATCACTCATCATTAGCTATAGTTGAGAAGACTAACGATATGATTAAGGGAGAAAGTTAATGACAGTAAAAGCCGGTTTAAATGGTGAAATTAAGTTGTTCAACAGTGCTATCAGTGCATAGTTATTGGGTGATTCAATTTGGCAAAAGACTCACAAATACATACACAAAATATTATAAGTCTAGTATAGACTACTAATAAAATAATTTCACAGAATATAAATTACATCTTATTAAGTTAATTTTGAAATTAATTTCTTAACATGATATAAAATTATAATTTAAGTTTATTTTATTTTATTTATTTGTTATTGGGTCACTTTCTTACCAACATTTATCATATTAAAGGTTGATATGTAACCTTAACTACCCCTTCTATCATTCAGGCACATGAGCTTCTTTTCACATCACAACAACACTGGACAAGTTGATTAATTAGGGTTGGAAAGTGAAAGTGAGAAGCAACACAAAAACTACTTTTGGAAAAATATTACCAACATCCCATCATGTTCCTACCCAGTTTTTGCCTCACTTTGAAACATAACGCTCTTGCTTATTGGTCAGGAACAAGGTCAAAAAGCACAAATTTTAACAAGACTCATAATTTTCCTGAGTAATTTCAATGAAGACTTTTGAGCCTAATGCTACCTTTATATTGGGACAGCCTCAGCTTCATCAGTTCCACCTTTACGAGACCAAGAAAGAAAAGAAAAATCATAGTTAAAAAAGAAAAATTAAATCATGATAGATTATAGTGACATTTCGAACACAGAAGAAAACACAAGTAGCAAAAGGTTGATGAGAATCTGGATAAGGGTGTTATAATTGTCTTCCAACACCTTAAAAATGAGTCAAGATATTAAGTAGTTAAAAAAAATATTGATAATTTGTTTAAGGTAGAAGTAGGAGTTGAAATTTTCTAAATTAAGTAAAAATGAAAAATTTAAATAAGACGAAAAAAAATTCATGTACGTTAATTACTTAAATTATAAGTGATATTATGATTCTTTTATATGGTATCTTCTGAATTTATTCGTGTTAGTTCAATTCAATAATATCTTCTTTAAACAATTACAATAGTGATATTAGATGTTAAATTACTAAAAGAAAAAGATTTTAAGTTTATCATGGAGTAAAAAAAATTAATTTAGTCATAAGACATAAATTATTTAATAAGTTAATCTAAATTTTATTTAAATGTGTTTTTTAATTAATATCAGAGACCTTTTCTTAATTTAAAAAGAGTCATATTAAACTTCAAACATAAATACTTAATATTTAAATGTATTTTTTTAAAATTCATAGTGACAGATGGGTCATCGTCTTATCCCACTAGTCTGTCATGTTGGCAAGAGGTGAGTGAGGCAAATGGATGATGACCTAATTTGTCCAATTATGTTTGCTCAGATTCAACTCATTTTATCAAGATTTATAGGAACTCAGTGGCTTCATAAATTTCGACTGAATTAAATTAATTTCTCTGCATAATCATTTAATTCGGTTCAAGATTTAAATTATAAGAGCTTGAGTCATGAAAGCTCACACTTTCATGTTTTAATTATTAATTTTGGTATTTATATTTTAAGTTTTTGTTTTCAATATTTGTTTTTATTTAATCAATTACTATTATTATTGTGTATGGTCACTTCTATTAAATTAATATTAGTGTGGTTTGAAAGATAATCACGAGTTAATTTAATAAAAAGTTTAGTTACTAAGTCTATTTTTATATTTTTCTTTTAGCTTATTTTAGTTTTTCTATTTTTTTACACAGAAACAATTTTTTTTTTCATATAGATCTAAAGAACAAATGCATAAGTCATAATTCAATTTGTGTGTCCATCTCGTTGATGTAGTTGACAAAAATAACGATCTCGATAGAATTATGCCACTAAAAAAAGAGATGTTAGAAATGGGTAAGATGATTTAGACTCCAACACAATCATTATATTTGATTTTATTAACCACGTTGTCTTTATTTAAACAATATAAAAACTAAATTTACTAAATAAAAAATAAAAAAAAAATTAATAGCTAAAGATTTTATTAAACTAACATATTATCATCTTTCAAATTAATGTCAATTAAATGCAAAGAATCACATTGAATTAATTTAACACATAATTGAACTCCATTGAACTAACAATAAAAATTAGAAACAAAATGAAAATGAAAGTTCAAAAAGTTCAAAAGGAGTAAGAAGTAATTAAACATACTTTGATAAATCACATTATTTAGGGGTAATTATATAATTTTAGCAAGTTATTCCGTGATAGCGTACGTTTGAATTTTATTTCTATAGATTTTGTTGTCATTATTACAAAAATAATGTATAACATCACGCGTTTAACGTCTAACCACTAAATAATCAACGTTAAAAGTGCATAGTGCATAAAAGTTCAATTAAGACGTCAGATTTAGATTTATTGGATGTCAATTGGTTATAAGACGTTTGAGAAGTCTAACATCTTATTCAATAAATTTCGCGAAAATCCTTGGCGCGAAGGTGAAAATGTAGTTATGTATTATGTCGAATACCCTAATTTCAAACGCCAAAAGGTTATGAGACATTAGAATATCACTTTTCAAACGTTATATGTTAGTGAATTCAATAAAACTTTCGACAGAAGGTTGAAAATTCATCCACTTAGCGTGAGCCCTTTTCTTTGCTTAATTTTTTCCCAAACAAAGTTTGGTGACCAACACATGTAATTTTTCTTTCATTTTATACAAATACATGTTGAAGAACAACTTTAGATATGATTTTCATTTGTTTTGACTGATTGTTTTCATGTTCTCCTTCATAGGTGCGTTCTTCTTTCTCTCTCACTGGCCGCAATACTTTATTCCGATGAACCTACCTTCAAGTAAGATAATTTTCGTTTTTGTTTTCAAGAACTTGTTTGTTGTATTGTTGAACTTGTCTGTTGTTCATACTACACTAGACTTTATACATATAAGTTTTAGGGTAAATTTGAGAGTATATTCAAAAAAAATTCAAATGACTTGAAAATTTGTTCAAAATGTTAAATGAACTTAAATTAAAAAAAGGATTTATTTGTTTATTTATGTTCGGTTGCAGTAACAACTAGGTAGGAGATTTATTATTTTAAAAGTTCGATTATTAAGGAGATATTTTAGCTTTTCGGACTGATTTTTAAATTTTATTTGACATTGTGTAAGTGGCTATTTAATAGCCTTTATCTCGTTAATGAAGCAAACACAAATTTTACAGAGAAAACATATTTTTGTGCCTAAAATTATTTTAACACAAAACACCAAAATATTACGAGAAGTCCCCCACAAAAAATTTTAGATCAAAATTCAAAGTCTAAGTATATAAAATATTTTTGCAAAGTTTGAAAAAAAAATGACGAAAAATAGAAAACATTTTTTTTTAAATCTAGAAGGATTAGTCGGTGATTGAAATTCATATATAATAATATCAAATTTGTCATCGAAAGCAAATGTTATGGTCATTTAAAGATCTATTGAAATTGAATTTTCAAATAATTTTTATGCTTCACAGATATTCAAAGTAAGGGCTTTTGATGTTTTTTTCCTAAATCTGAAGTTCTAAGGAGTGGAAAAAAAAATCAACCAAAATCAATAATACTTCTATTGTCATAGTTTTTTTAGCTTTTGTGTTTTTATTTATAGTTCAAAGTTCATAGTTCATAGTGCATACCAAAAGTTGTTTTGCTTTTAGGTCTCCTAAAATTATAAAAATAGATCAAAATTAATTAAAAAAAATTGATTAACATTAGACAATAACAAAAAAGATGTCATTGGATATTATTCGGTGTTCGACATCTTACGGGAAATTTTTTAAATCTAAATCAATTTAACATCTTTTAATATAATGTCATATTTTTTTTGGACATTAAAGTCTAATAAAAAAAAATCCTTTTATTTAGTAGTATGTATAACTAATCAATCTTTTTTTTATGTTTAAGGGTAATTATATAATTTTGACATGTTATTTTGTATTATTACAAGAAGAATAGATTCAAATGTGCGAACTGATTAAAGAACCTGGCTGAATTAATTAATCAGATGTAAACATTTCATAAAGCCCGATGACCTGAGTCGTCGTCCCTTACATATGCATTTAGATGGCCATTTGACATTGATAAAGGTAGAAGAATGGGTGGAAACAGAGGGTGGTGGTTGAAGGAAGAAGAAGGAGAGATTATGATGATGATGATGATGATGATGATGAGTTGGGTGGAACCAGGAAACGTCGCATCTTGTTTGTGGTGGCGAAAACAAAAGATCCCTACACGTAATTGCTGCATATTTGAGTGTTGCAACGTTGAGTTGAGTAATTGGAAGAAATAAAAGGAAAAGATAATGGAGGGAACAATAGAGAGAGGGGCCAAGTGTCAGACCACACCACACCTTTTAACAACTCTCAATAACTTCCATCTCTCTCATTCAACCCTCATCATTATGCATCATTGCAAGCTTTACAAACTTTTTTTTTAAAATATTCACATTTGCTACATTTATGAATCCAAAATTTGAAAGTAAAATTTATGATTTAAAATAAGTTACCTATTATAACTCTCCGAAAACTAAGAAAATTATACTAGTAGGGTAGGTAATATATAATTTGTACAATACATATGTGTATTATACAAATATAAACATTTATAATTCAAAATTCTTGATATATATCCTGAACCTATCAAGCTACCTACGTTTTTTATATTATATATACCTCAAAGCATCAAATATACATTTGATACTGAATCAAATATAAGTCGATCTTATTTTCTCAGTATCCAAAGTCTTGTTTACATAACTAGACAACAATGAAATAGATATTGTATATTAATGTGAATTTTGGGTCATCTCATATAAGATATTATCTCAAATATTACCTATCAAAAAACAATTTCTATTATCAAATATTATCTCATATAAGATATATCAAATATATATATATATATATATATATATATATAATTTATTTAGAGCCACACAAGTTCAAACCTTATATACACATACGTTATCTTTTATACATTTATAAAAACAATTTATTTAGAGTCACCATCCATGGCCACATATATTAAATATAATGTAAATAACTTTAAAAAATTTCTTGTTAACTACAATATCATCCTTAAATATATTTAAAAAAGAATGTCTATATTATTAATAATGATATGTGTCAGTAGTTACACATAAATGTAAGCAAATAATAGTTGCATTGAACCAACAACAACCACATTTCATTATAAGACCATGATAAATGCATTTTTTGTAAATATATATTAAGTGGTCCATTGTAATAAATATTCAGTCCATTATATGAGAATATGTGGATATGATGTCATGGTTTTGCTGATCTTTTTCAAGTCTATTATTCTATGGTAGATTGAAGCTCTATAAATTGGACGCATACTCTCCTTTTTCACATATAACACTATTTTGTATGAAGAGCAAAAGTTCAAAATTAAAATGTGCAACCAACGAAAGTAACAATGGCGGAAGGTTAATTCTTTTTAACTTATATGCATATATTTTTATATAATATTTCGTTATTTTTAATTTTTCAAACCGTTTTTTCATCAATAAAGTATATAAATTTTTGTCATTGACTTATAGTCAACCGATCGAGTATGGGAACAAACTGGATTGAAAAGACCGAGCGGGTAACATGTAAGAAAGTGCTTCATTGCCGGTTGGTCTTGACAACAGTTGGATAGAGTTAAGGTGCAATTAATGTTACAACGGCTACTGATTAGTGGTTAAGGTTTGCATTAATGATCATTAAGAGGTAAATTAATTGGTCAGATTCTTATAAACTTTATAAATAGGGGTTTAATTTTAAGATAAACTCACTTTGACTTACTATTGAATTACTAAAAGACCTACAAAGTACCCCCATACACCAATCGGTTACCAGAGCACGACAAGGAGTGGAGAGACGTTTGCTAGAGATAGGACTTTTACATAGGCGATTATCCTTGTCTCATTTCAGCATAAACATTTGCTGTCTACCGTGAAGCTGAGGATTTTTTTAAGACACCATAGCGAGACCATAAGGATGACGGCACAAGACCTGTTGATACTAATGCAGGAGATCCAAAGTACAGAGTGGAGAGACGTTCGACGGTGATAGAACCTTTACACAGACGGTTATCCTCCTTCCATTTCAACAGGAAGATAAATGTTATTGTTATTTTAATAAATCCTTCATTCTTAGTTAAAAGTTGTATATTGATATTAAAGTTTTAATGTATATAAGTGAAGTCAATTCATGTATCATTTAACTCACCTATTTGAGTTAAAATTAATCAATTTATGACTTGATAATTTTTTTTATCTAAATATACAAATAATATTTGTTTGCGTTATATTTAAAATATTTATTTGATGGAGATATTAATACATTTACTCCACAACTTTTTAGACAAATTAAAAGATATTTCATATTAGTAGTTTGTATACTTTTTCCCTTTGTCCCAACATGACATTTTTTTTGTTACGATTCACCAAATTCTAGTTCCTGTTAATTATATTTTTTAGTTAATAATAAACGTTGTTTTGTAAAATTCCCATAAATTAACTATAAATATATAGTATAATGGATATTCACTTTTGAAATTGCGATTTTAATGTACATAATTTTTGGAGAACTTTATTATTTTATTTTATTATTTTCTCTTTTAAGATTTTGTAAATATATTTTTGAAGTCACCATTATAATTATTTTGTAATTGTTTTCCTAGTGTACATTGATCTATTAAATTTTATCCTTTATTGATGTAATTTTTATTTATAAAAAAAGGCATGAATGTGTGTAAGTGTATGTATTTTTTTACTAGTACAAAAATAATAATAATAATAATTTATATAAATTTAAGTCTCCTTTCATTAAAATTGCAATTCTAATTTTTTAAGTCTTCTACTTTGAAGACAATTTTGTTTAAAAAATATAGGCAAACTCTAAATATTATAACATGTATATTTGAATGTTTACATTATGTTATTACATGCACATGGCTCTACCTTTTCTTAACACAATTTTGACATCAATTCAACGCAATAATCATTTCCCCAATTGGTAAACTTTATAGTCTTACCTTGAACAGAACAAGCTGCACAGACTAAAACCTCAAAACTTGTGTAGCAGGAAGGGTTTCAGAAAATTCCAAGTATATATGTGCATTGAATTCCTGTGAATGTATCATAATTAAACCAAGTCTAGTGTCACAGTTCCAAACTCGAATAGTTTTCATTTTATGACATTAAGGTGAAACATATTTCAATACCAGTATCATCATACTACTATAGTAAGACAACCAGCAAACTCACTAACACGCAAAAACATGTTGTAACACGCGTGCGAGCATGCAGGAATTTCACATAAATTTTTATGCATAAGCTCAATCTCCCATTAAGAGAGTGATTATGAGTTTATAATATCTAAACATAGGGGAAGACAATAAAGCAGACAAAACAGAGTTGTCAATAAAGCTAAACCAGAACAGCCAAAAAGGCTATTTGGGGATTGGAACTCAAACTAATATAATAACCCTTTGCTTAAAGACATGACTTCAGTTCTAATAATCCTGCTAAATCAGATATAAACAAAATTTCAGCAATCAATCAGAGGCTCCATCAATTGAGATAAACTAACTAAGCCTATCACATGACACATCATAATTCAAAATGCTCTAAACTTTCACAATACTTCCTCCATTTCCTTTTCGGAAATTCTCACATCAATCAATTAAAGATATATTAAAATAAGTACAAACTTCAATTGGAAGGTAAATTTAAAATACCATTCTTAACAAGTTACAAAGTTCTAACATTGACAACACAAAATCCATCTTATATTTTGAATTCTCTGGAAAAGATTACCAATGCAGGAAGTTGAGTAATTAAATGTTTATACAGATTCTATGCACTCAAGTAGAGAAGATAACATGCAATGAGTAGATAGATAAAGAAGGGGTTGAGGAGAATATGATTGAAGAATTGAGGGAGTAGTAAGGGATATGGGGGAAAGAAAATGAGCGTGTAAAATAAAAATCAAATGTTTCCTTTACATACAACAAGAGTATCGAGTAAGGGAAGGTGAAGGTGTTATATATATATATATATATATATATATATAAATCAGACACTACAACCTATTTATGTTTTTTTCTCAATCATCAATGCACAATGGGAGTCCAATCTACAATAACCTTTTTTTATTACCCATGACTCTTTGCTCTGTATAAAAAATTTCCTGCACAGACTAAAAAAGAAAATCTGACAGCAGTGTCCACTGTTGACGATTAATAAATTGTGCCAACCTCAACGTTTTATTTTGACGACAAACTCAACTTTTTTTATATAAAAAAATGAGTTTTGTTGATTTGATGGAGACCCTTTTTCCATTTTAGGAGGTGAAGCTAATCAAAGGCACAAGGGTAGTAAGAATTGTATGTCATTTTTCATGGTGGTCTTGTAGGGTTAAAGCAAAGACAGTGAGTTCCCACTATGCTGTTCTTTCCAAGGGAGGAATTATTAATTGTTTTAAAGTTTCTTTGGGGTTAGGAAGAGGTTTTGTTCTCATTAGTTAGCAAGCAATGGTGTTTTGGTTGGTTGAAAAGTTATGGAGGGATGACTTTGTTGGTTGATGCTGTGCCCTTATAGATAAATGGCAGCTAAATGATTTCATGACTTTTTGGTAAGGACTAAATGAATGCAAAACATAACGAAAGCAAAATGGCAATGTTGATCACAGTCATTATTGAGACTAATAAGACTGGTGATGGGTCATGACACCTTGTTTTCTTAGATAAGCCTCTGTTGTTTATGTTCACATCACAGGTTCAAAAACTCACACCACACCCTCATCAAAAGAACAACATGAACATGATTTAAGGAAGAGATAAGGGCAACGTGTCCTTGCTGAAATATTACACCTCAGATTGCCATCTCCACTACTTGTATGTAGATTTGGAACCACGTAGGTATGGTCATTGTACCGTATATTCCATTCCATCTCGTTAATAGTGAAATTCTTTACATTACATTGAATGGTCAAAATACATTGATGCTATATAACAACAGAACAATAAAAGTAAAATGGATTAATTTGAAAAACTATTATGGTTTTAGGTTTAATTGTAATTAGTCAGGATTTGACCATAAATAAGTTAATAATTAAAAGTTCATTATACAAACTATAAATAAGAGTTCAAGATAAGGTGACAGGTTATTCATTAATTATGATTACTTTTGTTTTCTGAATCTACTTTGACATCACAAAATCTTTGACAAGTATTCTGAAAACATTTTGTTGTCCATTGTAAATGTTAACAAGTTTCAAATGTAGAATGGAACACCTATTTAAAACCATTTTTGTCAGTTATTTAACTGTTATTTTGTTTAAATAAGTTGTTTTCTGACTTATTTAAATATCTGTGAAAGATATTATGATATTAAAGTTAACTTAAGTCTGATTGGTAACGTATATAATGTTATAATAAATATGTAATAAAATGTCTCAACAAGTATATTTTTAATCTTTATTTATAGTTTTTTTCATAAATTTTTTTTGTTAAAATCAACTTAATTATGATTTAACTTCCTTTAAACCTAATTACTTACATGACATGTTTAAATTAATTAGATGTTCAACTAATTTTATGTTGATCTTGATTTCTTTTAAACCTGAGTGTTATTCTAATTGATATATGTCTATCGCTACATACAACTCAATTATGAATTTATTAGTTTTATATTTAACCATATTTCACTTTTTTTTTTACATCACATATCTAATTTTTTTACACAGAAATATTTTAATAATTCTTAATTTTATTGTAAGATTGATAAAGTAAAATTTATAATAATACAACAAAAATTATGTGTTTTAATGGTAGGGAAAGTAATTATCCTGACTAGAAAAAGGAAAGGAGTAACTAAACCTTTAAACTTTTATTTAAATCAAACGATAAATTAAAATAAGTTATTCCATAAATATCAAAACTTAAATTTATAATAGAATATTATTTATATTAAAATGTAATATAAATTGGGTGTGAAAAGGTTACCAATTACCATTATTTATGAGGAAAAAGCTCGTTATTCATTTTTGACACTCTGTTTTAATAGTATAATAATATACATTATAATTTTAAATTAAAAATAATACAACTATAGTTAATATATTATTATTTTGATAGTTCCAAAAGAATTTATTTGTCGTTTTGCGACACCATGCTCTATTTATGACGGTTATTATTTTATTGTTTTGATATCGTTTCTCATTTCTGATTCTTTAATTTTTTTTCCTTTAATTTTTAGTATATATTTTTTTTCTGTGTTCAAATCTCGATGAACTTGAAACAATGTTACATGAACTTGAATTAATAGTATAAATCGAAAAATTTGAAGAAGTAAAAAAAGTTGAAGAACGTCAATCCAAAAGAGAACCTAAACAAAAAGAGACAAATATGTTACACATCAATGCAGCCACTTCTTCTTCAGGTTCTTGTTTGAGTTGATGTTCTTTTAACTTCTCTCAGTTTCTTCAACTTGTTTGATTTTTTCAATTTCTTTAACTTTTTCGATTTCTTCAATTACTTCAAAGTTTATGTAAAATTGTTTTTATTTATCTGAATTTGAATTTGAACCCATAACGAAAAATAGCTACTAAGATTAAAACATCAAAAAGAAAATAAAAAAATTAAAGAATTATGAATGAAGGAAAATGTCTAGAATCAACAACAATTGAAAAAACATTAATGATGGTCATAAATACAACAGTCCCAAAACGACAAACAAGTTCATTTGATACTATTAAATAATAATATATTAATTCTAATTTATTATTTTTTAATTTAAAATTATAATAATATTGTTATATTATAAAAATAGTGTCAAAAATGAATAACTAGCTTTCTTCCTCATAAATAATGGTAATTGATAACTTTTTCACACACAATTTATATAACAATTTAATGTAAATAATATTTTATTATAAATTTAAGTTTTTATTTTTATGGAATAACTTATTTTAATTTATCGATTGGTTTGAATAAAAGTTTCAAGGTTTACTGACTCCTTTCCTTTTTCTGGTGAGCAAAATTATATTTTCTGTAATTAAAAACACATAATCCCAGTTGTATCATCAAACCCAAAGTAAAAACTAAGAGTTATTTAAATATTTTTTTTTTTGTAAAAAATAAATATTTAATGTAAGGACTAAACTGAAATATTTTTAAATGTAAAACTAGTAAATTTATAAGATATATAGTAGAAAAAACCGATTAATCACTATCAAAATCATCTAAACATTTAATTCATTTAAATAAACAAGTAATAATGTTTAAATCAATTTTAATTTCAATTATACTAACACTAATAAAAAATTATAAATATATGTCAAAATTATATTAAGACTTTTTATTATATATTAATTATAATATTAATTACTTTATCAATTGAATTTAGATTAATTTTAGCGTCAAAGCATATACTTTCCATCTAAATATGAAAAAAAACAATATTAAATTAAGCAGAAAAAATTATTTTAACTAAACGTTGAATCCTATTCTCGAAAACATTTTTTTAAGAATGTAATTTTCACTATAGAACTTTTTTTTTTCGATTCAACAATAAACAACTCTGCGCTAATTAGCGTGTCAACAAAGCATTTTCAAAATATGTCTTTCCCATATAACATATGAAAAAAAGAAAGTTATTAGCATAAAAGTAGTTATTATTTTTATGTTAACAAAACTTAAACATAAAACAGTCCCTACTGTTTCATTCAATTTGGGACTCAAATAGTTTAACCTTAATACATAATCAATATAAACAATTTACACTTTCAACCAATTATAAATAGTCCTAAATACATTATTTTATAAATAATGCTATCATGCTCAGTCATCCATTATTTAATGATAAAATAAATAAAAAATGATGCTTCGGTAAAAGTCGTATTTAAGTTTATTTTACGCAAGTCCATGGAATGGAGAAAAGTACAATTCCATTCTTGAACAAACAAGCATTAACAACGAAAAATTATCGTGTATTTTTACTAGAAAAAAAAAAAAAACCTCAAGATATTTTCTATCTTCGTATTCAATTAATGACATCATTTAATTTGAAATTCGTATGCAATTATCAGAGGGTAGCTTCGATATATTATGAATATATAAATATTTTTACAACGATAAATAGTTAGAAATCACCTTATTTTTTATGTATGATTATTTTGAAATTAAGACAGGTGAAAGTGGTATCATATATTTTTATGTTAAACTTAAAATTTAATAAGGATTACTCGTATAGTTACTATTTCTGCAGAAAGAGAGATGGGGAAGTGCGCGCGTGCCAACTGGTATGGCGGTCACGTGCGAAGAGCAACATGGTTTTATTATATAAAGGCATGAGAGTTCTAAGAGTAGTAGCGAAGCAATCACAGAGTCTTCTCCTAAATTCTCTTTTCTTCTCAAGGAGTGTAATTTTGATATTGTTGTTACTGCTTCACTCACTCTTACACTTTTTTGTAACAACTTGAAACAGGGGAAGATAGTGTTTGGAACAGAATTTGGATTTTGTGACACTCTTTTTCTTTCACAAACATTACAAAATCTTTGTGTGACTGTGAAAGATAACATATAACTAACTATCTTTCTTACAACTAACAAATGGAGACACGTTGTGAGATAACGCATTCAAAGTTCAACAGGATTTGTGTGTTCTGTGGAAGTAGCCCCGGCAAGAAGAGTAGCTATCAAGATGCTGCCATCGAGCTCGGCAATGAACTGGTATGCTGTTTCTTCATGTCTTCATTTTCTCTGCATTATGCTTTTGTTTTGTTTTCCTCAACATCTTCAAAACCTTTTCTTTCCTCTATTTTTCGTATGGGGTGGTAAATATTTTTCCTCAGAGTGAACTTCATCATGTGCAAGCTCACTTCTTTATTACATTTTCATTTGGGTATGGTTATTGATTCCCTTGAAACCATAACGGGTGAGTTGGTTATGTTCGCAATGCAAAAATGGTGTCTCTTCAGCATTCTGAAACTGTTAAACACTGAGTAGTTTTTGTTTAGAGCTTGAAGACTCCATTGTTTTTTTTTTCTTGCCTCTTGAGCTTTTGGTTCAGGGGCTCTGAACTGAACACTGTACGGAGTTAGCAAGTGCCTTCTGCTGAGTGATTGAGCGTTGAGGAATAATTTCCCCTTTTACTCTTGCATTTTGAAACAGTGAAGAATGTACTCTCAGGGGATTGTTTTCTATAGTGTCATTCATTACTCTTTCTTTCAGATCATACGCAATCATAACCACCACTATTATTGTTTACTATTCCTAGGGTGACTAATATTATTTTGAATGATGTTGGAAGGTCTCAAGGAACATCGATCTGGTGTATGGAGGGGGAAGCATTGGTCTAATGGGTTTAGTTTCTCAAGCTGTTCATGATGGCGGTCGCCATGTCATTGGGTAAACACTATTTTCCTCACCGTTTTACCTTTTTTTGTTTCTTTTTAATTCCCCTTTCTCTTTTTTCCCACAAAGTTGTTGGGTAAAAGGCAAGAACAAGGATTCGTAGTCAATGAGTAACCACTGTATTTTTTTGTTAGTCTCTTTCACTATTGATGCTATATTTGTCTTGTAATTGTCTCTTGCAGAGTTATTCCCAAGACGCTCATGCCTCGAGAGGTATGTATGTCTGATCCAACCAGTAGAAAAAGCTTAGCCCCTTTTCTCTTCACGCTTTTAAACTTTAAACTATTCTTACTTGTGTTTATTTGTTTATTTAATTTGTTTCTCAACTTCATCAAGGATTATACTCAAGCATTCTGTTCCATCCTTCACGAGCATGTTGTAAATTTTGTAAATGAAAACTCAGCTATTTTGCATTTTGTTTTTAATAACTTGTTTCCGTCGACCAATGCTTGTGTTGGTGTCTTGTACTGTAGTACTCTACTGGAATAAGTTTTCAAAAGAGGTTAATGTATCAGATTTCCATCCCTGCAACTTTCATCATTACTAAATGCTCTTTCTTTGGATTCCTTTGTTTTGATGCTCCTTTGCAGCTAACTGGTGAAACGGTGGGAGAAGTAAAAGCTGTTGCTGATATGCACCAAAGGAAGGCAGAGATGGCCAAACATTCAGATGCCTTTATTGCCTTACCAGGTTAGACTGCGAATATACTTGTTTGCACATTAGAATCAGAGATACACTAACAAAAAAAGGAAAAGGTTGTAACCACGATGTGCTTCATTCACTTTAGTTATGTCATGTCTTGTTAATATTTTATAAAACAAGTATTAGTCAAAAGATAAACGTGTTTGATATCTCAAATATTGTGTGTTTGTGTGTGTATATATATTATATTATAATATATATTTGAGATATACAAACTTTTTATAAAGTGACTAAGAGGATTGATAAAAATAGGAAGGAAGAGAATTTGAAATGATTTTTGTGGTAATAGTATTTAGTAATGGGAATATCTGTTGATGATTGTTTCGAGGCTAGTTAACCGACATGTTTCCCGTTGATTTCTCGGTGTTACTACTACTTGTGTTGCTTTTCAGCAAAATGGTTTTGTCTACAAAAGTTTACAAGCTTTTTAAACTGACACTGGCTTTGGTGTGTGTTTTTTTTTCTTTGCTAAACCTTTTTGGCTAAACAATTTTCAAGTGCTTACCACGCCTAATTATGGATAGTACTTGACAAGGCGTTAAAAACTTGTGTGATGATTTGGAAGGCACGACACGTAATGGATAATGTTGACTAGTGTCCACTTATTTAGTAAACATTGTGGCATGGGAATAAGACAGGAATTTAGTAATTTTCAAAAAGTGTCTCTAACCAAACCTTCTTTTGGGCCTCTTTTATTCAATTCAATTGACACTGCTGCAAAACCAACTTTCATGGCACATCCCAATGCTATGATTAGAGAGAGCAACCCTTCAAAGCAGGCTGAAAATGATGTTGACCTTTCATGAACCCTTAATATATATCTTGGGATATAAATTAAGCTTCTGCAGCTCTGAGCCACTGTGGTTAGGTTCAGGTTGAATATACATACACATTTTCCCCCTCAACTTTGGTTTGGACCGTGACGTGATTCTACAAAACTTCCCTTATTTGATAAAGAGGGAGAGTAAAGCAAGAGAACTTTCACGAGATAACGTTTCCAACTAGCACCTGCACCTGACACGGAATAATGCTTGACCCTTTTCTAAGACTTTTTTAACTGCCCGTTGTTAGCATCCTCAGTGTATAATTGAATGCTGAAAATTAGAGAGAGAGAGAGAGAGAGAGAGAGAGAGGAGGCGCTCGAAGACAATGTTGTCATTCACTCTATCTTGGATGTCCCTCGTACGAAAGAGGATTCCCCAGGAGGGTCAATTCATGATCTCTGATGAACTCTCCCTTCACACTGCCAAATCCATGATTCTGTTTCAACAACAAGTTGGTAGTACTAAATGCTAGGCTCATAGATACCACAATCATACCTTAAAAACAAACAAATAGTTGAAATACAGTTTTCAAACTTTATAATTAAATTTCTATTTCCCCTTTTTATTAAGCCCTTTCAATTTGACTTTTTCATTCAATGTTTGTGCTTTCATTTCTTGAAGAAACTGATGAAAATCACATGCAGGTGGATATGGGACTCTAGAGGAGCTTCTTGAAGTCATAACCTGGGCACAACTTGGGATTCATGACAAGCCGGTAATTGACTTGATCATTATGGGAATCATGTTACTCAATGTTTTATGTTCCTTTAGTTGTCTGGTGTTTGCAGCCTACTTATGTTTGACGTTCCAAAAATTGTAGGTGGGATTAGTAAATGTTGATGGATACTTTAATTCCTTGCTGTCATTTATTGACAAAGCCGTGGAAGAGGGATTTATCAGTCCAAATGCTCGTCACATAATTGTATCAGCACCAACAGCAAAGGAGTTGGTGAAGAAATTGGAGGTAATATTTCCTTAGTAAAACTATATTTCCATATTGTTTAAAACAAAACAGATGTTGACTAGTGAAGCTTTGTTGGCATTACACAACTCCTTTTCAATTTGATTCTCACAATTTGAAGCAACTGTCTCACATAAAACTACTTTCTATGATTTCATTGGAAAAGTCACATCAAAACAAAGGTTTCCCTGGTTTCATACTGTATATGAAAACAGGTAAATAAAAGATTTGTAGACGCACAAAACAAAACTTTTCTTGGATGTCCGAGGACATGCACATTTATGTCATCAAGCTTATTCTATCAATTGTATACGTAATCAACTTTTGTTGTGCAAAACTAAGCAGTTGAGTAATATGAAATATTTTTGTGTTTAATTCACAGGATTACGTTCCCTGCCATGAGGGTGTTGCTTCCAAGTTGAGCTGGCAGATAGAACAGCAGCTTGCATACCCTCAAGATTATGACATGTCAAGGTAGTTAGGTTACTTCACGTGCACGGAAGATGAGACCATATAGAATTTTGAAGCTGGAAGAAGTTATATTTTCTATCGCTGTTCTGCTTTTATCCTTTTAATTTCTTGTGTAAATTACCAGGATTGACCTTGATATGTGATACTACTCTATTAGTTATTGCCATTACTTGTGAAACTTCGATTTTCTTGAAGTTGTAAGTACCTACCTGCTTCTGATGTTATTATTATTTCTCAATGCCAATTAATTTTTACGTTTGACTGGCCAAGACAATGAACAGATTTTCCATGCACAGTACTTATTCCTTTATCAATAACTCGAAACTTTGTTGTAATTTGAGTGAAAGGAGTGTAATTTCCTGAGATGATTAAAGCAATTAACTAAGAATAAAGAAGGAACAGTGTCCATGAGTTGATGGAAAGAAAGTATAGTGTACAGAACTATAGTCCGACTTAGATGTTGGCTAGTGTTAATAATTAAGAATGGGACCGAAAATGAGACAGAAATGTTGCAGAGCTGTCTTGAAGTAACTGGTTTTTGAGTTCTAAGAGAGTGACAGAACTAAAGACAACAAACTGAGTGCCATGGAAGCTGTATTGAGTGACCGGGGCCAATTCTTGGGAGGAAGTGCAATGGAAAGAAATGGTTGCACTCCTCAAATGAGTTGGAGCAAGAGAGTGAGGTTTGTAGGACCCTTTTATCCCTCAGCGAATGGGACAGTGCCATGTGTTGGCAGGGGCAACATGGGATTCAAAGAAAAAGTTAAATAGGTCATGTGGCACATGCATCTGAAGACAATATGATGGCCATCTTTGGTCCCAGGTCTCATCCAACAATTGCCAGTGGTTGAAACAACCGCTTTGTACATTTGGGGCTATTGCTTCAGACATATCTCCGGAACACTTCAGTGGCTGTGTTCTAGCAGTCATCACTTCTCAGTATTCTTTTCCTTTCATATCTTAAAAGTTGTAACATGCCATTGCAAACAGGAATCCTTCACCAGTTCTTATGCTGTTATTTCTTGAACTATCCTTAGGATAAACAAATCAAGGATTCAATTCACAGTTTTCTTTTTTAAACTTTTGCCTGAAGAGAACATGCCTCCAATATCCAACAGAACAAAAAGTGGAGGAGTTGACAGACAGAATAATGTATTATCCTCTTCCCTCTCAGAACATTCAAATCCAAAATGTTTGAAAATGCAGGAAGAAACCAATGCAATGATAGATGGAAGAAAAAGTAATATGGTAGTACATGAGGACTTGGAAAGCTTTCATCTTTGGGCAAAGAGGAAAAAAGGGCATGAAAAAGCTCCTTTCTTTGTATCAGTCAACTTGTTTAAATTAAAGAGCTAGTCTTGGGTATTGACTATAATACACACAGTTGACTGTGCATTATGTAGTGCTTGTTTTGGCAAGCATATACGTCTAGGACCACTACCTTGTGCAAGCACCTTCCAAGGAATATTTTATTGTTATGTTGGGTAACATGGTTTGTATATTATGGTTCAGTTTTCTCAAGTTAAAAGGACCTGCATTATATTGCCAAATCTCCCTTTTAACCATTGACATCAAGTTTCTTTTGACAGCTTTTCACAACAATTTCTTCAACCGTGTCTGTTGGATAAGGAAAATTCGATATCATACGATTTTATTGTTTCACCATATACAGAAGTTTACCCATATATGTCCAAATGTATTAGTCTAAACAATGTCGACAATTATCTCTTCTCTTCCTCTGTCCTTTTCTTTTAACCGACAATCGCCTCTTTTTTTTTTAATCCATAAAAAGATGTATATGTTATCACGAGTGTCTTAATCATGGCCATGCCACTCTCCATAATATTTGAACCCAAAATTGGTCCCCAATATGAAGACCAACTTTAATGGCATTAATTAACCCATTTGCATTTTCAATTTTTCTATAAAATTGCATATCAATTTCTTAAAATTATCATGAACCTATCATTGGGTTTGTTTGTTTTTTTTTTAAATAATCACCTTTTAGAACAATGTCAGACCAACTTTAGCGCTAATTACTTATCTAAGATTCGCTTATAACACTGATCCGGAAAAGTGAGACCAACGTGAAAGAAGTGTCTTATGAATAATAATTAAAAAAACTATACATTTGATCGTAGTTTTAATTATTCATAAAAGTAAGTATTAAATAGTTTATGCATTTATTTCACCTTTTGTGGAATAATTTCTTTCAGTATTTTTTAATGTTTAAAGAGAAAGTAAAAGTTATCAACCTCCTGCTATATTATATAAATATAAAATCACGTTCAAAGAATGGTTCAACTGACATTAAATAAAGTTAAACTTAACATGAACTTTTGGTCTTGAAATGTTTGAAGTCATACAAAAACATTTCTGACAGAGAATAACTTCAATATCCAAACAAAATCAAAATAATGTTAAAAAACCCACCTCGTATCAAATAAATCAAAGACATAAAGGAAAGAAAAATATATGTAGCCCACTTTTGGGGCACACGTAAATCTTTACATGTTTAACCGCTTTCAACGCCAAAGAAAAACGCTCGATCGTAATAAATTATGCAATAATATTTATAATTACTTTTTCAATACACTTTTCTTAATGTATTTGTATTTTCATTTAAGATTATTGACATCAAACATATCATGAAAAATATTTACTAAATACGGAATAAAATAATAAAAATTGTGATTTTTAATAAATTTAAATTAATGACAGAGCACATTTAATAATATTATTGTTTTTTCCTAAAATTCATCCAGGGAATTTTCAAGACGGAATTGACACTTATTGAATATCCTACTCTAACATAGTATAAATTCATCTATATAAAACTGTCTGTTGCTAAAGTCAATAATAAATAGTAGAATAAAGATATATGATAATGATAACGATTATAATGAGTATGAATATGAATTGGTACTTTCAATATATTGAATGAGATATATAATGAGTATGAATATGAATTGTGTATAACTAATTTAACTACCAACATTATGTTGGTACTGGGAGCTGGACTTTAATATCTTAAGTGTGTGAGATTTAATGTTACTATCTAAATTTTGTTGGTACTGGGAACTTAGATATTCCTGTGTTCATTTAGTCTATAGATAATGGACCAGAAAAAAATGTAAATATTTGGGCCCTATTTTTGGGCTTTGTAATGGGCCAAGCCTACAAAGAAGTAGCCCTCTTGCTGTAGTTTAGCTTCAGGAAAGAAAAAAAAAAAAAAAAGCAACTTGGACGAGGGTTTTGACATGTGATTTTCCTTGAAACTCAGTCTTGTCGGCAAAATCATTCATCAAGACACTGCAATGGCAGGCTCACACCTTCTTTCACACTCTCATTCCCTTCCCAAAACCTATAACCACTCCTTTAACCAAAACCCTTTATCTCAAAAGCTACTTCTACCCCTCAAATTCAAGGCCACCCTCAGACCGCGTGCTCTTAGAGCTGTTCTCTCCCAGAAAGCTGCTCAAACCGCGGTAGAGGACTCAAAGAAGGCTCCTTTTCAGCACTGTTTCACCAAATCCGAAGATGGGTATCTGTACTGTGAGGGCCTCAAGGTACATGACATCATGGAATCTGTTGAGAGAAGGCCTTTCTATCTTTACAGCAAGCCCCAGATAACTAGGAATGTTGAAGCCTATAGGAATGCATTGGAAGGGTTGAACTCTATAATTGGGTATGCCATTAAGGCCAACAATAACTTGAAGATTCTGGAACATTTGAGGCACTTGGGCTGTGGAGCTGTGCTTGTTAGTGGGAATGAGCTTAGATTGGCTCTTCGTGCTGGCTTTGATCCCACAAGGTTCAATAACAATCAACCGATTAATGTGTTGTTGTGTTTTTTTATACCCACATTACATGTCGTTTGGCATTTTTGTATTTTGTGTTGTTAAGAGTTTCATGTATTCTTTGTTTATTTCTGGGTTGGATGATAGGTGTATCTTTAATGGGAATGGTAAAATCTTGGAGGACTTGGTCTTGGCTGCCCAGGCAGGTGTGTTTGTCAACATTGATAGTGAGTTTGACTTGGAGAACATTGTAGAGGCTGCAAAAAGGGCTGGAAAGAAGGTCAATGTTTTACTTCGGATTAATCCTGATGTAGATCCACAGGTATGTTGTTGTCCAAGTTTTTGCTAATTGAGTTGTCATGTTTGACTCATGAATCTTGTAAGGCTTTGGCAACTTTTTCAGATTAGGTGTTATTGATAGGCAACTGAAGTTGAGCAGATCGAAAGAGGCTTTCATTGAAAAGAATAAATGTTTAATTCCTTAAAACGTGTTTCTGCTATCAGGAATAATGCGGCTAAAATAAGTTTTCTGGTGTAGAAGAAAGTGAACATGGTTAATGACACTAGTCTAGTTTCTAACTAATGCATTGCTCAGGGCGTTTGATTTCAAACAGCTTTGCGTAATTTCAACAATTAATTATCAATGTTCTCAGGCAATTACATATTACATTCATACGATATCTTCCTTTCACTGACATTATAATATACCCATTTCAGCACTTATAGCAGTTTCCTTTACTCTTCCTGTATTTATCATCATTGTACTAAAACTTTTCTGTATTAATAGTGATTGACAGTTTAGTGAACAGCTCACCATTGGGCAGACCTGAAACCTCGGATTTCTAGCTCTCATCTGCATAATTTATGTTTTTTATTTGAAAATATAAAACTTCTAACTTTGTTATCCTCAGGTCCATCCTTATGTTGCTACTGGGAATAAGAACTCTAAATTTGGCATTAGAAATGAGAAGCTGCAATGGTTCTTAGATGCAGTGAAGGACCATCCTAATGAGCTCAAACTTGTAGGGGCCCACTGCCATCTCGGTTCAACAATCACCAAGGTTAGATGGAAATTATCATTTTTTTGCTGATTTTATTTTTGCTTTGGTATATTAAGTTATACACCTCTTTTTATATTTATATTTTCCTTTATTTGTGTACAACATTCTTGCTTAGGTCAATTTCAAGCTTTGCACTACTTTATGTTGATTCTTAATCTTTATCTAAATATAGCTGTTTTCTTTTTCTACTCTTTCAGGTAGACATTTTCAGGGATGCTGCCACCATTATGATCAACTACATTGATCAAATCCGAGCTCAGGGTTTTGAAGTTGATTATTTAAATATTGGAGGAGGACTTGGGATAGATTATTATCATTCTGGTGCCATCCTTCCTTCACCTAGAGATCTCATTGACACTGTGAGGACTCGGCCCATATCATTTCATCTTTACATTTTATATGTAATTAAGTTTGCAGTTGCAAACTAGCATAATGAATATCACTAATGAGCAATGGCTGATAAATAGATATTCTTAATATTGCAATGTTATACAATTAAAATTTAGCATTTACCGTTTGTGTAAATTTTAGATGCACGCAAACGTGATAAATAAGTCCTTTAGGAACTTATATTAAATTATGCAATATATGTTTTTGTTACAGTATTTGAGGAACTTGATCAATGTCATCTATTGAGAACTTTTTCGTTAATTATAGTTGATGAAAGATGCTATAGTACAAATGACCCAAACATCTCATCAATTACTAGATTGCATTTGTCAATTGTGATCTGAAGTTCTTAGCAGTTATCAAGTTTTATTGAAATAGAAGCTTTCATGCATGTTGAATTTTCATAGAAGTAACTATTGTACCTTCTAATGTGCAAATGACTGGTGCCGGAGGTCCTTATGAGCACAGTTTATGTGTGATAACTGATAGATAAGTAGTTTACATTAATCATGTTAATTTGATAATATCTCACGTGTTTGCTGAGTTTGGCCATCGAAGGAAGTCCACTGGGATCCAAAGATATTTAAATAATAGAATATGACTATGTATTTATTTGTGTCCTAGAAATAACATATACTATGAATGCATTTTCACACATATGTTTATAAGTGTTATATATCATAAGGAGTACATGCTTCTGCACGGCCAATTTATATCAGTCTTTGACATGTTGTTATACTACCCCTTTATAGCAGAATAAGTAAATTGGACTACGTTTTATTAACTGTGCACATGCTATACCTGCTAATATCAATTTTTTGTTTCATGGTTGGAGTAGGTACGAGATCTTGTTATTTCCCGAGGTCTTAATCTCATCATTGAACCAGGGAGATCACTCATTGCTAACACATGTTGCTTAGTTAACCGGGTGACAGGAGTTAAAACTAATGGATCTAAAAACTTCATTGTAATTGATGGAAGTATGGCAGAACTTATCCGCCCTAGTCTCTATGATGCCTACCAGGTATGTAATGCGAGTGCCAAAGGTTTGTTATATCGTCTAATCAATGCATCAATATTGGTGTGGTGTGGGTCTTTGACAAAGATAATTTTTTCTTATGAGAAGTTTTTGTGTGATGGCTGCCATTATGCTAAGTCTTACTTCAGAAACTAATGAAGAATTCTAGGCCCTATGAACGGTTGTGTTTTCCCGTAGCATATAATGTACTTTTAAAACTTGATCAATATATTATAGTTTGGTTGGGATTTCACAACCTTGACCCGCTTGTTTGCCCAATATAGCACAAAGGAGAAAACGCTAATCTTGTATTTTTGGATTTGGATCTCACTATACCAAAGCATGCAATAACATTTTTGGTTCTGTTTTTCCCAATCTGGTGGAATCTTGACACTATTGATTGGAAAACAGATTAGAAGTGAACAAAGTTAGATTTAGCATGTTCTAAAGAAACTTCTTGGATAGCAAAAGGTCATTTTGGCTACCTCATGCTGATGGGTTGTGTCAATCTATGTTTACGTGAATGCTTAATAGTGACATCTAATTTTTGGGTGCAGCATATAGAGTTGGTTTCCCCTGCCCCATCAAATGCTGACAAAGCAACCTTTGACGTGGTTGGCCCAGTCTGCGAGTCTGCAGATTTCTTAGGAAAAGAAAGAGAACTTCCTACTCCAGCCAAGGTAATATAATATTTTTTTTCTTAAATTTAAATTGAACCACATGCTTAAATAATAAATGTGCATAATTTGTACAAAACAAAGATGACAACAATGCTAACTTCTTTAAACTATCTCATCTGAATTTTGTTGTCAGGGTACTGGTTTGGTCGTTCATGATGCTGGCGCTTATTGCATGAGCATGGCATCAACATACAATCTAAAGATGCGGCCTCCTGAGTATTGGGTATGGAGTTACTTTTCTCCACTTGCTAACTTCTTTGAGCAGGCTTAGGGAGTGGTTTTCAGTGAAACATGCCTTTTTGATAATCGTCAATGAACATATAATATCAAGAAAACATCTCTGAATAAGAATAATATCTTTTTCTAATGATTGTTCTGTGTTTAAGGTCTTTGGCAAAACCATTTGAAGTTCTACATGTTTTGAGAAAACACAGTATATAAAACGAGGGTACTGCTTGTTATAATTAGTGATTGAAAGTTGTAATATTTAAACACTCGTTTCTTGTTGGCGGTGGTTTTATTATATTTACTTGCTTTGTAGAATACTATGCAGGTTTTGAACGCAATCAATTTTAACTTATCTTGATTTGTTATATAAAGAATGACATTTTTATGCTGTAAAATATTATAGGTTGAAGATGATGGATCAGTGAGCAAAATAAGACATGGAGAGACTTTTGAAGACCACATTCGGTTTTTTGAGGGCCTTTGAGCTGGTAATTCATCCTGTAGGAAAGGAAGCTGGAAAATTGTTGCGTATTTTGGATTTTGGATCTTTCCAAGTCACTGAATGCATCACTCTTTTTTGTTGTTTTTCTTCTATTCTACTTGAATAAAGTTTGATTTCGGTTAGATTTTACACTGCAGTTAATCTTTTAGTCTTTGGCTGTTAGTGGTAGACCACCATATATATGAAGAAAAAAAATTTCTGAGTGTGAATGTGCTTCTTAAAACTATCGATTGAACTGTGGAAATTTGTAGATATTTCAGACTCTAGTATCAGTATTGTACTTTAGTTTCCTATCTGAAGTTAAATGCATAAGGGTTAAGATATAAACAAAAGTGACATGGGTTAATTAATACTAAGATATCTTTATTGGTAAGAGGTTTTTGGAGTGATATCAAAATCAAATTCATGAACTCGAGTATGTCTTTTAGAGTTTGGTCATGCAAAAATAACAATGTTAATGTCTCTTGGAAGTTGTAAACCAAACACACCATTAGATTCATGTAAGTTCATATTTTTAATTTGTTTATTTGTTAATTTTATGAAGTGTCATTCGTTTAAATTTTCTATGGTAGTAAAGATTAAGTAAACGAAAAAGAAAATCTTTCTAGACTCCAATATAAAAATGAATAAATAAATAAATTTGTTCAATTGACATAAATAAGTTCTAACTAATTTAGTCCTACTGGGCACTTTCTTAGAATGTTCTTTTTCTAATTCAAATGTGAATAGAATCTTTAATTAATGACTATGAAATGTTAAGACAGTGTATATATTTCTTATGAGGAAAAGAAAAAATGAATTCAGCATACATTTTAATTACATTAAATGAGAACAAGGAAATAAAGCTTGGGAACATTTAGTTTTAAAGGGCTAAAGATGACACTGACAATGTCTAAAATTGATTTAGGGTTTACTCTTGTCAAATTTTTTGTGAGTTGTTTTGGTCAATTTAGGGTCCTACCATATTAGCGTATGAGATGAAACCTCTTAAATTTTTGTTGTACATTCTAGCGTTTGATACAAGGAAAGAATCGTAAGTTCGTGTCTACTTTTTGGTGTTGTTTTTATTAACAAGGAATTTGGCAACACTACACTTTTTTTCTAACACGGTTTATTATTAATCATGTGATTATGCATCACGTTACCAGTTTATCTACACTAATTAGAAACTAAAGGTACTTCCTAACATATTAGAATTGTACTCTCATAGTTAGAAGGGATAATGAGTGTGATATTAGAGTTTAATGTTATAATATTTTCTTTATCATTCAACTTTTATTGAGTTTAAAAGAGGGGACTAAAATAATTTTTAAAAATTATATAAATTTAAATTAATAATAAAAATGTATAATATTCATCTTTTTCATTTTTTTCTTATCAATTGTGATCTTTTTCTCCATGAAAACGCGTATAATTTATTTTCACAGGTCATTCGTGTCATGACTTCCGGGCGTCTTTTTCGAATATAGAATACACGCTACCTTCTCGTTTTTTATTTAAGATTTTCTAGAATGAGAGAATTCGCGTTAAAAAAACTATTTTCTAACAAAATCATAAACTATAATTTTTAATTTACAAAATTCTCCAATTAAATGTTTTAAAACAAATTATGTCATCTCCGTCCTTCTTAATTTGAAAATACGTTATTTTTTTAATGGGGTATTTTCTAACAGTTATTTTTTATTTTAACGTCAACTTTTCTGGATAAAAAATAAATAAAATTAAGTTAGAGGGACCAAAATAAAATAATTAAAATTAAATTAATTTATTTGGGTGGTGGGACACGGAAATATTCATATTCTTTAAAAATTATAATAATACTGTAATAAACGAAAAGTGATAGGTAGAAATACTAAAAAAAAAAAGAGTGACGAGGCAATGGCTGCTGTAACATTCACCTTATGTTTTTAGTATATAAGAAAAAAAAAGGTTGAAGAGAGTTGAAAAATTATACATAATTATCTTCTCCATTTATTTAAATATGTTCTTTTTTCACTATATTATTTATTTTTTATTACTCATTTTCTTTATTTTTGTTCATATATATCTCATTCATCTCATGGGTGGACCTTTGTCATCACTGTAATCCATTCTATGTTTGCCTAAATATACCACAAAATTCGTAATTACTTTTGAAGACATTTTATACCATACACATAACTACGATTTTATTCCGAAATATGCACTATATGTCTTATTATTATAAAAGCGCAATAAAATAATATATGAATATATTTATTTATATCATAACGAAACATTTTTACGGCCTAATATGTATATACAAATACATTGCATTATATACATAATAGAAGTTATAAAGAGCGGTCTTTTTTCCTTTTAAAAAAAAGTAACTTATATAAATAACATAATTTTTAAGAAGTGTTGTTAACAATTTTTTTTAATAATTTTTTAAAACGTGTAACAATTTTATTATTTTATATATTTGAAATGAATCAATTATAAGTTGGTATAAAAAAAAAATTGTTAAAAATATAATTTTCTTGTATAAAATGATAAAATTATTCTTCAGCGTACCAACAACCTATTACCCGTGTAGTCCGCCAACGTATTTAATTTCTTTCCTTACGTGTTCTTTTCTTCCAATCCTACAAAATTTTCATCATGCTTTGCCTTTTGTCTCTGCAACACCATACCACTTTCTCCTCACTCAAACCCAAAACCCTTTTAACGAATCGGGAAAAAATACAAATGATGTAACACTAAAAAACAAGTACAAAACCAATCCTTCTTTTAGGTAGTTGAAAATAGTTAATTACAAGCATGAGTGATTCTTCTTTCAGATACTCAAAATGAAAGAGACTTATACATCTTCTTAGATAACTTACCAAACAAGAATGGTCCAAAAAGAAGATAAAAAAATATCGTTGATGAAGAGCAGAAGATGCATACGAAGCACAATCGTATGAACTCTTTCTAACAGAGCTAGGTTCCAAAAATTGAAAAGTTGTGGAATGGAATCGGATGAAAAAATCAATCTTCAAAACCAATTTTCTTCCATATGGCATTTCTAACACTGCGCAAGTCTCTACCTTTGAGGGTCCTCCCTTTTCCTTCATGCACAGAGAGGGAAGCTCCTCTGTTCCTAGCAAGATACTCATGAGGGGGTACTCGTTCGCCACCATCATTATCATCATCATCATCATCATCACCACCACCACTCACACAATCTCTGTTCTCGTGCTCCTCATAGTTCTCCTTCAAAATCTTGGACCAATCTGGAATATTCACAGGCATTGAGGATGATGCGACAGGGTTGACTCTGCCACCACCCTCCACCTTTTTAAACCCCTTCTTACCAGATCGTGACCACTTCTTCGATTCTGTCACAGTGTTATTGCTGTTGGATAAGTTCCAGTTCCAGACCTCAGCTTCATCCAATTCCATGTCACCTTCTACGGCTTTTCCCTCCAAATCGCTGCTCGATGATGCAAACATGGAACTCACCTTCGAAAGGAAGCCCTTCCTTGATGCCATTGAAGCTCTGAATCAAGCTTTTTGACGTCTATTTCTCTCTCTCTGTTTTGGCTATGTTAGTGATTTTCACACTCTTGACTATTCCTTCTTGTAATTTATATAATAGCTTTTTGGTTGTTAAGGATAAAGCCAATCAAATCCACTTTTTCTCTACTCTAGGGCTCACCACACGCGTTACAATTAATTAAAAAAAAAAAAAAATAACTGTAATATAACTATGGAAAGGGTTCAATGCAAGAGTCCTCACGTGATTTTACATGAACCCTTCCGTTGATGTTTCGGATCCAAATATTTACCTCGTGACCATAGCTTTCCCTTCCATCTAAAACTCCTTCCACACAATAGAAAAAAAAGTCACATTCTACACATGATTTAGCTGCACTTTTAAAAACCGCTACGTAACTTTCAAAAGTGAACCATTGTCATGCGCTCAAAAAGTTTTTTCCCATACTATTCAAAACTCTTACATAAGTATATGTTACTTTTAATTTAATTAAAATAATATCATAGTTTTTTTTTTCTATGAATTTAGAAACGAAGAGATTCTTCACTCAGTTGTTTCTTTCTAACAAGTCTCATAGGAGAAAGGAGATAGAGAAACATAGAAAGAGTTATCCGATTTCCATGACTGAGACACTTTCACCAATGGGATCTCTGTTCGGCGACTGAATACAGTTAAACAAATACTAAAAAAATAAAACATTTCCATTGTCTTTTAATAAAGGTTAAGAGTGAATTTTCTTTTTCTAGAAACAATTTCTTAATTTTAGAAAAAAAGCATAAAATGAATAGCTATAAATAATTTTGCAAGCAGGACATGTTCGGATTAGAAGAGGTTAAGTAATTTAAATAAAGTCTACTGTATTATTACATCTGAGGAAAAAAATCAACATATTCCCATTAATACAACTGAGAGAATAAAGATAAGGATCTATATATTATTAATATAATGCTTTTATAACATGTATTTTAATTATTCATTTTATCTCATTTTTTAATTTATTTATTTTTATCTCGCTTTCATCATAAATTTGTAAAAATATTTTGTCATATTTAAAGGTGTGGGTTCCACCCATCACCGTTGAATCAAGATCAAGATGTCTATATCTTGACACGTTATCATCGACTTTTGTCACGACCTTGTCATTTTCTTAATTGGTTGTTTAAGAAGAAGGAAAGTTTTAATCACCCCTATTATCCTTTGGTGCATTAGACATGACTAGTACTTTCTTTGAGAAAGTGTGAAACAAAAAGAAAATACCAAAACCAAAAAGTGATGTTTAGATTAAGTGAGAAAGAACGAAAACGAGTATTATATATTTTAGAAGTAGCATTCCCAAAATTAAAATATTGTAGTAACAATGAAAGATGCTTTATAGGATTTCATATATATATATATATATATATATATATATATATATATATATTTTTCTTTATATTTGTACAAATCATAGAGAGTGATGTCAAATGATGTATTTTATTGTTTTGAATGAAAAGAAAAAATGGTGTTGACGTTGTTTTTCTTTGTGATACGTACAAGCATTAAGAAAGGGCTAATAATAATGCCTATTCATACACCCAAGACGTGAAGGGTTTTGGTATGCAATAAGTTGCTCAAAATGCAAAAGAAAACAAAACAAAAAGTAAAAACGGGGGCTAAATTAATTAAGCTGAAAATGGCTCACCATTCACTCGAAATGTTAGTTTCCTTTCCAAACAACTGACTTTAGATACATGTTCAGTTTTATGCTGTAATAAAAATCATTTATTATTATAACTTTCTGGTATTCTAATTTAGGTGACTAGATTATAGGTATTAATTGTAAAAGGAAACCCTAATCTTAAACCATAATCAAGGTTATCAATTAGATTAGACAGGCTAATTCTTGATTAAGATCTTAATAAATTCGACTGCTTTCAAGTACATGTTTTTTCTTTAAGTTTGGAGATGTGTCGTAAAACTGTATCAACGCGTCTTTGTAATTAGCTTTTAAAGCGTTCCTTTATAACCAAGATGGAAAACATTCAATAAACTGTCTCGTCTTTTACTTCTATAAAATCCATACCAATGTCACCATTTATATTTTACTGAATTATAATAATATATTGTTTAATCCTAGAAGAAAGATAGGTGAATATATTCTTGACATAATTGAGTCAGCAGAATAAAATATTTCTCAATTTTTTTCCTCGTCATTTTCCTAAAATCGGTCTAACGACGCAATTAAATAAAAAGTTTCTATTCAAAATGAAAATACACGGTATTTTACAACTATGAGATACTTGGAGTAGAATAAGAGTAGAGATTTCTGTGCGTACTTCAAGCCAACTTTTCTAGTGATTTATTCCTTGGAATATGCCACTTTCTCGAGGTTCTAAAAAATATTATAAAATAGGACTGATGATTAAATTGATAATGACATGCATTAATTCAATATTTAATGATCGAACGCAATATTAATGAAACACTTATAATAATTAGATAATATTAAATAGCATAACATCGTAATCTTGACATGTTATATATAAAAATATATATAATTTTTAATACTCTTAAAGTTTAAATAAGATATATATATATATAACTAAGAGAAAGTTTGAAAAGATAGGTTTTTATTGAGGAAGGTAAAAAGGATGGTCCTAACTGGTAGTTCCACGTTAGAAAAAGCAAGGTAGAAACAGAAAGTGGCGTGTAAGTTATGAAGAGAAGACCAAATGTTAATTGAACTGAGTGATTCAACCAACCAGATGGCTTAGAAAAATGAACCAGGCCTAATAAAGCATATGCCTTGTCCCTTCTTTCTTGTATATTAATCTTCATCTATTTCAAGTTCTATTTTGTTGTTTAGAAGTCTAACTGTTGTATTAATCTATTGGTAGAATATGTGCAAAAAATACTCTAATATTAAAGTTAATTTAATGTTTGATAGTTAATAATTAATGCATTATTAAATACACTTAACATTTTTTTTTTATCTCAAACTTAAATTTACAGGTTTTAGAATAAGTTTTTAATTAAAGTAGGTTTAATTTAAATCAAATTATGAGTAATTATATTTTTCTTTTAAGTTTATAAATATTAGAGTTAATATATTCTGATTAGTACTGTCAAAACGGGTAATTCGGCCTGATTTGGTCTGACCTATCACAGGTTGGCCACTTAGTGAGTAATGACTCATTTATTAGCGAGTCAGAAAAATTTGAACCTAGCTCGACCCACCACGAGTTAGCGGGTTAAACAGGTTGGCTCACTTAATTACAATTTTTTTTTAAATAAAAAAAATATGCTAAACTAAAGATAATTCAAAATAAAAAAAAATACAATACAATCCATGTATAATAAGTCGGATAGTATTTTCTAGGATTTTATAAGATAATAAATTAATAAAAATAAAATTATGTGGGTTGGTGGGCCAACCCGTCTCATCACAGGTTCAACTCGAATGAGTCAAATTTAAACGAACCGGATTGAAATTTGACTCGCATAAAAAAAATGCATTTTTTTTCAACCTAATTCAGTTTGAACCTTTGGTAGACTGGATTGACCTGTGGGTTATAATTTATTTTGATAGTTCTAAGTCTAATTAGTTTGTTTGGTAACTGGTAGAGCTGTCAAAATGGGTCACAACCCGACCCGTCACAGGTTCGGGTCAGGTTGGGTTTGAAAAAATTGTTTTTTTTTTATGCGGATCAGATTCAACCCGGCTCATGCGGGTTGAACCTGTGTTTATTTTATTAAAACTTAATTTTAATTTTATAAAAAAAATACTTATTATTATTTTTCTTGAAAAAATATTTAAGTTCCATATTTTCAAAATTAATTAAACATCCATGTTGGGAGTGAAATTTGTTTAGATTTGAATTATAAAAAATTTGTAATTAGAAAGGAAAACTTAGGGTTCATAAGCTTAGAGTTTCAAATTGGGGATTTTCCCTTTCTAATTTTAATTAGGATTCTTAATTTAAGTTTTTCTGAATAATTAAAATTGCATAATCATAAATAGATTTTTAATAAAAAAAAGGTCCAGATTACCCTAATCAAAATCAGTGAAAGAGCATTCATGAAGCATTTATGAAATTGATTACATAACCAATTCATAAAAGGTAATCAGCTGTATAAAAAAAGGGTAACATTTATTAGGATTAAAAAAAAATCCTACAATTCATAATCTATGGAACAAATCAAAATGTCTTAGATAAAAAATGAAATGTCATCATTGCGTTGTGCCAAATGATCACTCTATTAACACCGTTAAGTTATATCTAACGGAAGGGACTAATTTGAATCAAAATTTTGAAAAAGAGGATCTATTTCAAACACTTTTAAAACGAGGGACTAAAGTGAGATTTGTCAACGAAACTGGGGACTAAATTGGCTATTAAACCAAATTGTAATTAAGTGAGTCAATGAGCTAACCCATTTACCCACTAACTCGTGGTGGGTCGAGCCGAGTTCAAATTTTTCTGACTCGCTAATAAATGAGTGAGATTGGGTTGGCTCACTAAGTGACCAACCCGTGATAGGCCGAACGAGGTTACCTTTTTAGATATGTAGTAACTAGTCAAATTTAATGAAAACTCGGTAAATGATTCAAAATTGATATTGTCCGATCTATAGCCATCCCACGATCATATATATAATAGAACATTATGAGGACTCTTATAAGATAAACAACTGGTTTTACTGGTGCATGCATGCGCATCACATATTCTGAGGTGCTGTCAAATAAGTTAGGTTAGAATTTTAGGATGTGCAAATAGTGTGTCTATCCTCAGAACATGATTACCTACGATTGTCTTTTTGTTGTTTTGTAGATAAGGATGCCATTGTTTGGACCTTGTATCATTTAAAATTGCTCCTTTACTAGATCAAACTGTTCCTTCCAAACAGTACCAGTTCAAATTGTTAACGAATTTGACTGGGAATTCAACAGTAGCTAATTGGCAACTGTTTCTTTTACTTCTTCGCCATGCTGTGTTGCCGCTTCATTTTTTATTCACAAATCATGTGAAATTAATAGAGAGAAAAGCGTTCGGTTGAATAGAATACTTCAATGGTTAGACTTTTTCACAATTAGAAATGAGAAAAAAATTCATACTCACGGATGCTTACAGAGAACATTTATAATGAATATTAAATTAATATTTTAATAAATACCTACAAATAATATCATGATATTCAATTCTAAGATATCCGTTTCATTAGTGAATTTTATTTTGAGTTTTATTTTAAATAAAGTGTGATCAATAAAATTAGCAGTGAAAGAAATATTAATCAATGAATAATAGTTTAAAACTTGATTTTATATAAAATTGTGATTATTTTTAAAAATATTAAAATTTTGTACTTTGGTACAATGGTTGAAATTTATTTATTAGAAAGACTAAATTTATTTAGTCTAATATTTTTATAAAAAAAGTTAATTTTAAAATTATTTTTTATCGAAATTTATATTTTAAAGACTTATTTTTAAATAATTATATTTAAAACTAATATATATATATATATATATATATATATATATTTGTGTGTGTGTATTTGTGAATACTTTTTTACAAATAAGAAATAAACAATACTTATATTCAATTCCTATGTCATCGTTATTTATAATTTATTAGGCCGAACAATTATCAAACTTGAATAAATATATCGAAAAGATAAGTTTTTTTATGAATTTGAAGAACTGATAATAAATTTAGTTCAAATTCAAAGAACTAAAGTTATATTATATTAAAGTTTTCTTTAAAAAAAAATATGGATCGCACTTTTGTGTGGGGGTGGTAGTAGCCTTGTAGAGTAGACTGGGTACTTGGTATTTATAAGCTTGTGTAGTCTATAATACTTTTTTGTTGAACCAATTTATGGGCTCATTTAATTGGGCTTAATGGGGACCACAAGGAAACAAAGGCCTTGATCCAATCTCAAGTACATCGTTGCCTTCAATCTGAGTTCGTTGGGCATAAACAGTGGATAGGACCAAAAACCAAGCACATGTACGTAAATAAAAACATGAAACATCGTGTCGTGCACCTTGTAAAAGAAAAAAAAAACTTAAGAAACATATATATCTGTAACATGTTTAAAGAACAGAACAAGAAAATAATAATATTAGTAACATGTTCGATGAGGAATTACGAATTCTAATTCCAAATTCAGAATCTATTATGTGTTTGCTATATTCCGGTATATTCTAGAGGCTATGCCGAAATTGTCAACAGTTGGGATAAGAAAAGACGAATATTTTGATGGAGAGGAGAAAAGTGAGGAGCTGTTGACGTTTTCTATTTTGCCTCTCGAACAGGTAATTCGTTTAGGGGTTGTAGGGCTTTAGAAACCGACAATGAAATTATTATAGGACACGTTTGTGGTTAGATGATTCCTAGATTTTTATGTTAATGTTGTCATAAAGGAAGCTTCCGAAAACAATTTCTTTCTCCACGTGTATTTCCCGAAAACCGTCCAGGTATACATGCTCCTATTTATGCCTTCTCCAAATATCTCCTACCTATAATTCCATCCATCTCTTTTTCTAAGTTCCAACAAGTGTGTATATATATATATATATAGACATAAGATCTTTGCCAATTAACACATAGCAAACAGCAAATCCTGAACCCTTGTAAAAAGCCTCTTAGGAAAAAAAATCTCTCTCTCTCTCTCTCTCCTCTTTCTAGACATAGGAGAAGGAGAGAAAATATTTTCGTTTTGCTACAGAAGGATTGCAGATTGTGGTTGAGGAGCAAGATCAATCATTGTTGTCAAAGTATATATATATATATATATATATGTCCCAATGAGCAAGGGAATGAGAAAGCTGAGTTCCTGGATCGAGGTTGCCCCGGCACCTGTAATTTTTCCTAAGAAACCTTCGAACACGCCTAATCTGGAAACAATAGCCGAGGAAGCTGCTGAGGATTTCGAAAATGACGAGATCAGCTATAATAACCGACCTTCTCCCTGCTCTAACTGATGTGACCTGTTACATGCATAAGTTGTTTATCGTTTGACGTGGGGTACCTATCCACTGATCATGGACGCATGCATGCATGTGCATTTGGAGGGTGGTTCTTACTTGCATGTCGCCTCCAACCGAGGCTTTTACGTATGTTGGAAAGGTGAAATACTTAATAATGTTTCAAGATTTTGTCCAGTGAAGATGAGAACGTTTGGCCAAACATTTTTTCAAGGCTCTACTTTTATCAAGAGAATCCTGTTCTGTGAACTTCGTCGTGCTCGTCTTCGCAGCAACTTGTATATTTGTAAAATATATATGTGTGTGTAACTAATTATTATGTAATTTTCTTTTTTAGTTTGCATATTATATATATGTATATGTAAATAATTTTCTTTATTAGTTTGCATATAATTTTAAAAGAAAAAATCTTGTGTCCATGTGACAGTTTTCTCTTTTCTGGATAACACTCTCTGATCATTTGTCTTATAACTTTGTTATCAACACCATGTTTTAGTGTGAAACTAAGTGGAGAACTGAATCAACTAATGTTGAACAAAAAGTAGATGAGTTATGGTTAGGGGTGAAATGTCACTCAAACCTAGAATTAGTTGGTTCTTCTCGAAATATTGAGACCGAACAATTGACTAGACATAAAGGTAAAACATTGTTTCAGTGCAGGCCACGAGAGCGATACCAGATCGAGACAAACTTTAAATATTATATATGACTTCAAAATAACAAGGACCAAGATCAACCAGTGATACGATGGAGGATAAGTTATATCTTCCAGAAAGAAACAACCTTAATCACCAACTGAGGCCCTTAAACGGTTGCTCAATGATAAAGGAGGTAAAAGTGTAAAGACAATCGGGAGGTTTGCTTAGAAGTAACCACTCTTTAAAGAGTGCGTAATAGCTCACTGATCGAGCGCTCTTGCATCAAAGATGAACGGGAGAAAGTGATCTATCGAAACAGTGAGATGTTAAAATAAATTGATAGAAGAATGTTCTGCCTTAAGGAGAAGGACCCATGCGAGTTGTGTTGAGCGAAACTGAAATGATAATATTGGCTTCAGTAATGCAAACATTAGTGAGAATCCAATATCTCAAAAAATCAAAGAATTTCTAGAAAATAAATTTCTAACATTTTTTAAAATTCGTTGATATTTTACGTAATATTGAAAAGAATGAAAATGCCACATCATTTTTGTAGTGAGTGTATGCCAATAATCATATTCACGCGAACACAACTACAAATGATATTTTTCACATGTTCTACATTAATTAACAATGCACGTGTGGTCAGCCATTATCACTGAAATTTTGTCCCAACTTTCAAGTAAAGAACAATTTTAAAATCTTATGTATGTATTCACTTGGACAAGTTTTGAAAAGCTTTTGTTCTATGCTAAGGCTAATTAAATCGTACGATGATCATGTCATTATACTTACATTACATCCCATTTCAACCTTTTTCTTTTTGGTTGGATCAGTGGATTATATTAAACTCTAGATTATCCCTGTTGGTGTGTTAGACTAATCTAACTTCTACAGTTAAAGAAGTGTAAATAAATTTCACGAGTTTAATATGACTTTTTTACTCTCCAATAATTTTTTAAGTTCTTAAATACCTATTTATTTGTATTTATTTTTCATTTAAGTTTGCAACAGATAAACATTTTAATAAATTAATTTAAATTTGTAATTCTTTAAAATCATTAATCAAGAACTTACTTCAAAATAGATAGTGATCTTATTGATATTTTCAAAATGAATTTTTCCACACATAAGTCAGTTAAGTTTAAGTTTTTATGAATATAAAAAATATGAATGATTAATAAATAAGTATTAGTTGAATTATAAAATTAATTTATAATAATTGATCTCTGTTTCTATTAAATTAATACTTACTTTATTTAAATATATAATAATAGAGTAAGTGATAATAAGTATAATATCAAATTTCTAAAATGAGTTATATATGTAAATATTATATTTGAACTATTCCAAAATAAATAAGTTATTTATTAAATCGTACTTTTTAGATATCGATAGAATATAGGTAATAAGGGTCCAAGATACTAATAATTATAAAAGTGGTATAAACCCATAAGCTAGCTCTGAAAAGAGAAAAGAAAAGGATGATGAATGGGCTGAGCCCATGAAAGAAATCTTACACAAATGAGGGTTTACTATTTGGGGCAGACCTAAAACATTTGGGGCCTTGTTATTAACACTCCTCATTTACTATTTAAACACCAAAACAGTCTTCACATTTTAACTTGTTTTAAAGGAAACAAACGGGTACAGTTTGCTACTATCTACACCCTCCCTCACCCAAGGTGCACGTGTATCACTGTAAACAAAAACTAAGTATCCTATATATCCTTTACTTTTTATACTATCCATTTTTTCTTATACTTAGTTACCAAATATACAAAATTTAGAGTCAATTATTTTTTACATTTATAAAACTGAGGGAGAAAATTATATTATATGTGCCCCATTTTGGTTATAGCTTTTTAATTATTAATTTCTTTTTACACTTTTTGTATTGATGAAGAGTGAGAGAAATGGACTTATATATAATAAGTTTACTAGTAAAGTTAACATTCTATTTTTTATATATATACATACACACCCATATAAATTAATAGTTGACTTTTTTTTTTTTCTTGCATGTTTATACTTTTACCCTTCAATTTCTTGTGTTGTTCCTATTCTTATATAAATCACACATGCATGATTGTTTTGAAATTAATCACAATTGTCGTCAGTGGGGACGATAATCATAATTATACTTTCTTTTTTGTAACGTTTTAGGCAATCGTCATTCAATGGATCTTAAATTCAAATATATCAAACTTTTGTTTGTCAGTGTAATGGAGTTAATTAAATAAAGTGTAACCAGTGCTATTTGTAAATTTCCAACATCGTGGTTAATTATCATCATGTTTATTCAAACATGAATTTTCGTTTTGGTATATACATGATTTGTCTAACGCATTTTGTTCCCTATTGATTTTCGACTTTATTGTAATTGTATATCATGTCAGATCTTTGTTTTATGTGTAATTAGTAGAAAATGAAAATTCCCCGTATGTACTTAGTGTAATCTATTTTTTTGACAGATAATTTATAGAATAGATAAATATTTCACAGTAGTTTTTACCTAAATTATTATTTAATTTATATGAATAATATTATTATTTTTTAAAACACGTTTGCTTAGAAAATATCCATGCATAAATATATCGTTTTCATGAAAAAGTAAAGAGAAAACGTTACATGTATATTTTTTTCTAGACAATTATTAATCGGATGATCAATCCTTAATTAGGTAAAACTAGACAAAGATGTATTGTAAAAATAGTTAAGCTAAAATATATTAACTCTAAAGTCATATTGTTTAAAGGATTAATTTTAAATTAGTCATGTTTGGATCGTAACTAAATCTACTCTAATCAAAAATCCGTAAGAAAGTTTATAAATAGAAGTTCAAGGTAAAGAGATAGGCTACACATTAATTATGTATTTATTATCCTTGTAATTTGAATTGAATATTTTGGCATAGGAGGACCTTTGACAGGTACTCCTGACTAATGTTGATGAACAAAACTTAGACTCCAAGAGGATAAGTTAAAGACCACCCGTTGAAGAGAAGACTCGATCCCATACGTTCAAAATATTTTGACACTCACCATGAGAGCAGTCTACTAATCCACGACGACTATATGGAATATGACGAGCAACATAGTTGTGGAAGAAGCGTATAACAATAAGCCAAATCATATAGAGATTATTAGGAATTTGCAAGGAAAAAATGGAGAATATGCAACATAAATATGAAGAAAAGCTTAAGACCCTAAATGTTGAAAAGGTAGCTATGCGTTAAGAGTAGAGCACCAAGAACCTATACCCTTCATCGTCCTTGTCAAAAGACTCCTCATACAAAGAAAGATGAATGGTGAATATTATTATTACCTTGAGTAAGAAAATGCTCGATTGAGCAAGAAGTAGAAAAAGAAAAAGGTGAAAATGATAGGTCAGGCCAACCCTTATGTATAGAAATGTGTATCTCAATTATCTCCTAGTCCAACTGTTAGATCTGTTCGCATCAATGGTCCAAAAATATTTAATGCTTCAAATTCTAACAAGCGTCAAGTTTAAGTTGTACAACTGTCTCCCTCAACTATCATAATTTTATACAAATGACCAACAATAAAGACAATACAAAACCAAATAGTCCAACACCCTTTTACAACTTAGATGGTGCTCGGGCTTAGGAGACTTGTACATAATATGTCCCATCTAGTCAATTGTTAGCCAGACGATCAACCCTTATTTAGGTAAAATCAGACTAGATGGTCGAAACACTATAGGAATCGAAAGGTCAAACTAAAGCAAATTAACTCAAAAATCATCCTGTTTAAAAGTTTAATCATAAAGAGTTATGTTTGAACCACAATTATGTCAATCCTACTTAAAAGTCCATCACAAAATTTATAAATAAAGATTTAGAGTAAGGATGTAGGTTAGACATTTGTTACCTTTTCAATGTGAACGAGATTTTGATATTGAAGGACCTCCTTTAACAACATTGACGAACAAAACTTGAATTCAAAGATAATTACTTAAAAACCATTTATTGAAGAGTAAACTCGACTTCATACAACTAAAACACAAAAAATTTAGTGTTTTTAAGTGAGTTTTGTTAAAAAAAAATTGTCTACACTATACTCAAAGTCTTTTTTCTTTTTTATTATTTTTTTCGTTAATAGAACAATATGATTATTATTTTATCCATTATTTTTTTCATTATCTCGAAGATTAATAAATGTGAGATTTGGTATTGATATAAAATAAAATTACAGAAGAAAATAGAAATCACGTTACTCAATCAACAAAACAAATTAAACAAGAAATACTTAATTAAAGAAATATATTTTAATATTAATAGACAAAAAAATTAAAAATAACTCAATTAAAAATACTTGTGACATAAAACGGTAATTAAGTCTAATTTTTTTTCTTGAGCATGAGATCTTTTTGCTGTGCGGGATTGTCCTCGAAAACTTCATCCACTTTTCTTCAAACATTCAATTCTCAACAAAAATAAACCAACAAAAAAATTAATTACATCTATTTAAAAAATAATTAAATCCTAAATTTTTTCATGAAAATAATATAGAAATAAATGCAAAAAAAAATATTCTAATAAAATAAGTACTTATCACAATAATCTTATAATACATTTTAAATTATATTAATAAAAGAATAAAAAGTTTTAAAATTAATTTGGTGAGTTAAAAATTAAAACTTGAGTAATGTTTTATTTCTTTAAATTAATATTTTAATAATGAAATATAATGGCATCATCTAATAATCTCACCTATCTTTCTCCCCTGACTAACTACTAGTACTTTCAAACTTACTTTTTTTTATAGGACCAGCAGCTCAGTGCAGAATCAGGTGGTGCCCCATAATGTTTTTGTTTTTTTGTACAAATTATGTACATTTAAATCAATATTAAACAGGTATAAAATTAAAACTAAAATGCATTTTTATAATTTGTCATCAAAATTATAGTATTATGTTATGAAACTCTATTGTTTAATTAAGAAAATGAGTTTTACAATTAGTATTGTACTAGATTCATATTATTTTTTTCAGTTCAAAGTCTAACATCACTATAATTTTTTGTTCTGGTTAAATACCATTCTTGACCTTTTTGTCCTTTATTTCTGATTAATAGGATTATGCTTCATCCTCTTATATCGTGTTTTGTTTAATTCGGTCTAATTCTCTTACTCTATGTCTTATAACATGGTGGTTTAATTAATTATTGATGATAATTAGTTATTAATTTTATTATTATTATAAACGTCAATCAAAAAATTTTTATTTTGGTTTTTTATGGATTCATACCATAATTTTATATACTAATATTTCTTATTGTAGATATTACATTTGAATTAATCATCAACTAATTTTAAAATAAAAATAGTAAAGTTATTGTTTCTAGTCTTTGATGATACACCATATTTAGTTAAAATTATTTTAAATTTAGTATTTTTGTATTAATTATTGGTAAGTATACGTAATTATTGAAAACATAATTCAAAACACGGAAAAAAATTACTTCCTCTCTAATAATTCTCAAGCTTTTAGTTATTTTGGTAATTTTCCTATCCAAAATGTTTCAATTTTAAGTTTGTGATACCAAGCCCGCAAGTCCACAGAAATACTGGGACCATATGATAATTCCTAATTCTTTTTCGCCCATAAATTCTAAACTATCTTGTATTGTCATTGTTCTATCAATGCATTTATTAAATATTAAAACTATTTTAGTAAAATTATTTTAAAATAAAACATTCACTATTGTTATAAGAGAATCTTAAACTCCATTGACTCTAGTGAGAGAATAAGTCATATCTAAAAGAAACAAAAATAGAAAGAGTGTTATTTAAATTGGAAAGAGTATTATTTAAATAAAATGTTAAATTTGACTAACCTCAAATTTAATACTATTTCTAAATGCAAATATATGTAAATCTCTTTATAGTAAATGAAAAAACAGTCCAATTTGGGATGCGATAACGAAAGAGCACCGAAATAAAATATAAAATTAGAAAAACAATATATATATATATATATATATATATATATATTAATTAGAATAATTTTATGCAGAAGACATGAAAAGGGTTAATCAGGAGCACAGAAGTACAAAGGTAGGTTCAGTGGGGGCAGGGTAAGAGTGAAAATTGTAATCAGCCATTGGAAAAGGAACTCAGTGAAAATTTTACTTCAGCCATCAAGCTCAAGCAACGGTACCACACGCCCTATCAAAAGCAACTTCCCTTGTATATATAGATACGCTTGCTTCCATAATTTCCTGTGAACCTTATCAACACAACACCGCTGAATCTAGACAACCATGGCCAAGGACATAGAAACCGAGGTACCAACTGAATTGACTCACAAGGACTATTACGACCCACCCCCAGCCCCATTCTACGACCCCGCCGAGCTCCGCAAGTGGTCCTTCTACAGGGCTCTCATCGCCGAGTTCGTCGCCACCCTCCTCTTCCTCTACGTCACCATCCTCACCGTCATCGGCTACAACCACCAGACCCACACTGGCAACTCCTGCGATGGCGTCGGCATTCTCGGCATCGCCTGGGCCTTCGGCGGCATGATCTTCGTCCTCGTCTACTGCACCGCGGGTATTTCCGGGGGTCACATAAACCCCGCCGTCACGTTCGGGTTGTTTCTTGCCAGGAAGGTGTCGCTGGTGAGAGCAATCGCGTACATAGTGGCTCAGAGCTTGGGAGCTATATCTGGCGCGGGGCTGGTAAAGGCATTTCAGAAGAGCTACTACAACAGGTACAATGGTGGCGTGAACTTGCTCTCTGATGGGTACAGTAAAGGCACTGGCTTGGGCGCTGAGATTATTGGCACCTTTGTTCTTGTCTACACTGTCTTCTCCGCCACCGATCCCAAGAGAAAAGCCAGAGATTCCCATGTTCCCGTACGTTTTTCTTTTTACTTTCACTCCTCCACATAAACCAAGTCTTGGAACTTGGAACACTAAAAATCTCTATACTTAATTATACCAGATTAATTTTATACAGAACCTTGAGCCAGTAAAATACTTATGCAGGTTTTGGCACCACTTCCAATTGGGTTCTCGGTGTTCGTGGTTCACTTGGCCACCATCCCTGTCACCGGCACTGGCATCAACCCCGCCAGAAGCTTCGGCCCTGCTGTCATATTCAACAACGAGAAAGCATGGGATGACCAGGTACGAAATACATGCATATATTTCATTTCAGTTTTCTGTGTTAACTTTTATGTCCAAAAAATAAATAAATAAATAACGATGAAACAGTTTATAAGTCCCACTGTACTTCTCACACGAAGTGGATGTGTTTCAAATATTTGGGTTAATATGTACGTATAATCTGTCGTTGTAATCTGTTATAATTGAATAAATTTTTGCTTAAATGAATTTGTCGAAAGTGGTCTTTAAAATAATTATTATTTTTTGGATGAAATAAAAAATCAGTTTTTTTCTTTTCCCAGAAAAAACAGTAGCTTATGAAGACAAAAAGAGAAAAAAAAATGTTAAGAAATAACCCTAATTTATAAATGTTCTCATTCAATAAACTTGTTTAAAAACAATTATTTATTTTTCCAAATATTTAGCTAAAATTGCAAATATATTTTTTTTCCATACATGTTTTTATTGATAAATATTTTGTAATGATTTAATTAACAATTTACAGTATTTGTTAATTAGTCAAACTATTACCTAAACTATTCATAATTAAGTTTAATAATAATTTAATAAGTTAATTAATGTAGTTAATAACATTAAACTTGTTATTGATGTATATTATCGTTTAAAATCACCCTTAAATCAAGGCTACCAATTTCACTTTCACTTAATTACTTTCCTCCTAGTTAATAATTAATGCTGACTACTATAATATTTCATAGTATTTAGTACTTATCAAGTAGTTAATAAAGAAAGCGCATGAAATGAAGGTTGTAAAAGAGACAAATAAGATTTTACCGAGAATGTTATATACTAAGTACAGTGGTCATTAAATATTTTTAACCTACACAAATGAAAAAAATGTAATTTTTGTTACTAAATTTCGTTACTGATACCTTAAGTTTTAATTGGGTTCTGAAAATTGTTTTGGAATTGTTAGTGGATCTTCTGGGTCGGACCTTTCATCGGTGCAGCCATTGCTGCAATCTACCACCAGTACGTATTGAGGGCACATGCGGCAAAGGCTCTGGCGTCATTCGGGAGCTCCTCGCACCTGTAATTCCAACAAAACCGCATGGAGAAAGCCTTAATTAATCGTATTCGATGGATCTTGGATTTGGGATTTGTATATCCTCGTCACTGTGTGTATTTATTTATGTTTACTATTTGTGGTAACGTCCATTCAACAGACATGCAAGTCCATGTTAATTTGTGTATGCATTTGTTTAAGCCTTACATTACATGATCCTCTATCCTACATGTGCGCTAATTACCTGTGGATGTGGTTCTCGGGTGATGATAGGATCACATGTAGTAGTGAAGAGGTGTTTCTGAGAGCGAGATCGTTGTACCGTGTCTATTTAACTGTGTCGCGATTAATGGATTTATCTATGGGTGTGGTCCATGATTGTTTAATTTTTCTGTTCTGAAATGAAAGGTGGTGTGGTCCAGTACGGATTTTTATTGGACTGAGAATCTTTTCCCCCGGGCTGATCAATGACGTCCCTGTCTTTACTCGTTACATGCTTTATGCATGGATGGATGAGGGGGACCAAACTCCTTTCCAATCTGTATATTTATTTCAACGTGAGGAGGTGAACAAATTTGAAAACCAAAGCTCATAAACTACATGTTAGTGTGAAACTTTCTGAATGTTTGTCATTTTACCTACGAAACATATCTGTCATTATCCAAGATGCGTAAGCGTATGCAAGGTGCATATTTAGCCAGCTTGTGATGCGATCGATGCGATTGCGACTTTTTGTTGCAACTTATCCAGGGAATGATTTGGTTTTTCGATCGAGTTCCACGATTCACATGCTCCCATGGGTTATCCAATTCATACAAGTTCAGTATTTAATGAAAACTGTAAACTTAGTACTTCCGCACTAGATTTTGTTTAAGTTTGTGTTTCTCCTCTAATGGGGGACGAGGTTGACGTCTATGATTTGTTTGTCTTCATGGAATATCCACTCTACTTTTTCTTCTGTGTAATCGATGATGATATGGAATTGACTTGTAGCATAAACTTCGACGTTTAGGCCAGAATAATTTCTCTACAGATCTAGTATAATTCAAGAATGAAAAAAGTTAATTTATCTCAGAACTAAACATTTTTTTTAGAATTTATAAGAATTTGACCAGTTAATTTATCTCTTAAATAATACACATTTTAACCACTATTATAATATTATTGTTCAACTGTTACTAAAAAGTTACGAGGAAACTCTTTTTTATATATCAAACGTTCGATTCTTTCAAACCAGTATTCTATCTCATCCAACCGACCAACTATAAGTGCACACTAGGAACAGAGTTTGTAACTTTAAAAGTTTAAGATAAAGAGAAAGTGTATGAACTATGGTCTAAAACGTTTGATGTTCGTATTTACTTCCGGAAGAATTGTGTGATTTTGCAGAAACTAAAATTCTAGGGTTTGACTGGGTCAAGAAAAGTTTGGAATTAAAGACATGAAATGATGAGAAATAAATTCTGAAGTGGATTGAAAGTAGCTCTTCTGGCTCCGTGAAACAGAAACAGCTGGTGAAAAGAAGTTCATTAAATTACTTATAATTCTATATTACATTATTTTTTTTCAAAAAATAAAAAAATATAGTTATTTGCTAAATGGTAAAATCTTTTGTTTTTGTTTCAACTAAGTATCAAAGATTTTATCTGGTAAAGTTTTCTAAAATTATTTACCCACAACAAAACTTTAGACACTATCATTGAGGTTCAAGTTGTTGATGCAATTGTTTTCCTTATTTGTTGTTTATGTCAACTTCTAAAGTTGGGTAAAAACCTACATTGGAAAAAAAAAATGACTTCTCAGTAATGTTGTCTTTGATAAAAAAATAAAATAAAAATTGACTTCTCAGTAAACTTATGCCCTTTTTATATTTTCTATTTATGGTTTTTAGTTAGGATTTTAATTAGGATATTTGGCTATGGAAGAAACGTCTCCAATTCTAATAATATACATAATAATTAAGTTAGGGTACTTCTTATTTTTTAATTAATATTAATAAGTATTTTATTTGTTAAAATTGATGGTCTCTCTTCTAGTGTCTAGTACAAGTTTTTTTAATTAAGATTAACTAAAAGTATCTTCTTTGTTGAAGTTTTAATATCAATGTTAATTAGAACATAAATAAAAATTATTTTTCGAAAATTTTATCAATTGATAATGGTAACATTTAAATTATTTTATTTTAAAAAATTAAGCAATTTAAATGAAGCAATTCAAACTTAATACATTTTGTACTTTTTGAAAATCATAAAACGTTTTATTATCATTTGAGTCTAGTTTGACAATATTCATTCTAATTCATGAAATTCTACAAGTGTTAAGCGATGTATCCTCTAGGAAGACGTATATGCGCAAATTGGAAACCTTTAGTTATGTTTATTTGAAAGGATTTGGAACGACGGATTTGGAGGGATTGTACGAACAACTCATCATTGCATTTTGAATAGATTAGAGATTATTTGAAAATGTTTTAACGACCAAAATAACCTTGTTTTTCATTTTAATTGTTTATTATTATGTGATCTAAGAACATTTAAAGAACAACAAAAATAATATTAATTACTAATAATAATAATAATATTTATATTTAAATTTAAATCACATTGATAATGATCTAATTTTATTCATTAAAACTTTTTTTAATCTATTATATCATACACAAAATTTTCATCTCAAATCATCTTAAATCACACAATATTTTCCTTAATCCAAATAACTCTACTTTCCCTTGTTTTTTCTTTTTCAAATTCATCTTCAAATTCGAAGTATCCCAAATTATGTCTTCAGTCAATCACAAATCCATTGCTTTGACCAGGTTAAAAATATCTTAAAATAATTTTGTTTTCTTATCAAACGTTAAAATCTACCAATTCATTCATAATGTTATAACAAATACCATGCATAGAAATAATTATTATATATTTTTTTATGAAATAGGAATCAGATTTTGCATACGTAGCATGGAAATAGATAAGAATACCAACTATACGACTTTTCCCATGTATATAACTATCACGTAAAGTTAATTATATTATATTTTTGTAATTTAAAATATCTATATACGAGGAATGATTTCAATAAAATGTTAGGCTAATGTGAGTTGCACTCATGTATTTAAAATAAAAATTATTTACTCGATCATTAACGAATTTGAGTAAATTATTTTTCAATCTATGTACATTGGTGATGCAAATTCTTTTTTATAGTAATTATTCATTTTCGTTCTTCCACTTTCTTTTTTACTTTTCCTTAAAAAAATGAATTAAATAATTTTTTATTTTTTGTTCTGAAATTTCTGATAACAAACAAGTATAATTGAAATAAGTTTCTTAAACGTAGAGTTATTTAAAATGTCATTTCTGAAAATACAATTTATGTTGAAAAAATAAACTTCTTTTTTTTAGTGATATATGTACGGTATTAAAACAAAATACCTGCTTATACAAATTAATTATCACATCATATACATGTTCAAGTATATTTACTAGAGTTAAGCAAATATATAGAAATAAAAAACGCATCTCTTGAGTTTTAGTTGATACAGACTTTATATCTACTTTCAATGATATTAACCAACATATTTTACTTCAATATGTTACTCATAATTTGGTAAATAGAAGATTGATTGTATTATTTTTAGATTAGAATAATACGAAGTTTAATTTATTAAAATAAACAGATAAAAATATCGGTTCAAAAATTTATTGAATTTTCAGAATTATAACACACTTTAATTTAAAATTATGAATAAATAATAAACAAATTCTTGGAGTAAATCTTCACACAGATAACAGCATTAAATTTTATAAACATTGTATTTCAATTTTTGAAAAGTAAAAAATGTATCGGTTTAGTCTTTTAGAAATTAAAAGTTTGTTAAATATGATAATTAAGATTTATTACATATATAGTCAACAAATAAGATTTTCTCACATTAAATTGATCTCAAGGAAAAATATACTTTATTTCATGATAATGATATATTGATTAAAATAAACTTTTTATCATTAGTGCATGGGCCTCCTCGTTAAAACGAGAAGGGCCCAAAGAGGAAGGAATTTGGATAAAGGGTTGCTTACAGTTATGGACTTTCAAATTGGGCCTGTCCAAATATATGCATTGCATCGGAAGTGAGCTTCCCTCGTCTTTCATATTATTATTATAACAATAAATAATAAAATCAAAAAGGTTATGGGATGATTTTATCATACTGTGTATAATATATTATTTTATATTAATTAATAAATGCGTGATATAACTTTTTAAATATTGGTATTTATACTATTATTGAAAAAAATAAAATCATTTTCTTTTAAAACAAAGTGGATTGGATAAATAAAAACCAAATCAGCAAAAGAGTCCTCTGCTAGAAAGGTTTATCACACAACCTCCGGTTTTCTCTGAATCCAACACACACTCCAAGTGATACGGTACTTCCTCTTCTCTCTCCGCCGTTTCAGATCTACGATTTCCATGTTAATGCAGGTCTTTTAGATATCATGCGTTTCTCACACTATGCTCAACTCGTTTTCCTCTTCTCATTCATCCTTTTTTAATCGCTATGCTTTCATCACGTGATCAACGCTAGGCTTTTCATCTGCTTGTGATCGACTGTGTATTTTCATCTGATTGATGCAATGTATAATCACCATGGATTATTTGTATATGTTGTTTTTCAATTGACGTTTTGATACGCGTGTTTGATCTGCTTTCTGCACGATATTGTTGTCTTAAATCGCAAAAGGAGAATTAGGTTTTCATATTTAAGTTTATTGGCATTGTAAGTATATTGAATCACTTCACCAAGGGAGAACATAAGTAAATTAAGGGATACTCTATTCTAGTGTTTAAAATTGAAATCTATTACATAATTAGTGTGATGATTATTCTCCGCTTCCTTCTTTTGGAGTGAGGAGAAGTGTTTCCGGTGGGATTATTTGTCTAATTTGTTGAGCTCAAGGTCTTTGTGTTACAACGTATGCGATCGTGGTGATTTGTTTGCGAAGGTATTTGTTTGAGTTGCTGAAGGACTTGATTTATGTCTAATTTGTAGATTTTAGTAATTTCGTATATGTTGATAGTTACCTACTGATTTTATCACAGAATGGCATCCAACAGGGGTCAAGGTGGAATTCAACAGTTGCTGGCAGCTGAACAAGAAGCACAAAGGATTGTCAATGCTGCCAAAAATGGTATTGTTTATATTCTTGTCCCCCTCTATCCCTTTTGCATTGATATTTTCATTTTCATATGTAGGTCTGAGTTATTGGTTTTATGAGGGGTCGGTTTGCTTGTTTCCTCATACATGTGACAGCAAATTCTTTAAGTATTACTATAATAAGTTATTCCACCTCTCCTCCCCTATCTTTTTGTTTATTTCCTTTATTGTACTCCTGTAACTTGAGCTGAATCTAGTTGTAATCTCTTATTGGTGAACTTATCAGTATCATTATTGTCCCTTGATAGAAAAATTGGCTAGACTGAAGCAGGCCAAAGAAAACGCTGAAAAGGAAATTGCTGAGTACAGAGCTCAGTTGGAGTACGAGTTTCAAAAGAAAGTTTCAGAGGCAAGTCTATAATTGACTACAGTAAAATAAAATAACTATAGCTGTTGTACTGTACCGCTGTCTCGTTCTAAGTTTGTATGTGCTTTCATTCTTATGAATACAGAGTAGTGGAGATTCTGGTGCTAATGTGAAGAGACTTGAGCTAGACACTGGTGCAAAGATCCATCACCTGAAAACTGAGGCAGGGAGGATATCAGGGGACGTTGTCACCATGCTCCTCAAGTATGTAACTAGTGTGAAGAATTAAATATTGTTGCTGGGAACTCTCAAGTTTTGCAGAATAATATATATCATTCATCTTGTGTTTATTATTGGTCTAGATTGTGGTGGAGATAGAGTGTGATATGTGGTGTCTTGTTGCCTTGTAAAATTAATTTTTGATTTGTTAAATAAGCGGTTAAGAATTCATAGACATTCTTATATCTATCACCACTTTACCATAGGTCTGAGAATCACTTTGTCAGTTTATATTGAGTAAAGCTGGAACCAATGATTTACTCTTTTGTAAACGCCATCATATTCTCCTTTTACTTGATTTTGGCTTCGACTGAGTCTGTTAATTGCAGTTTCCACCGTGACTAATGATAGATTGAAGCTCTCTTTTGAAAGCTCTTTACTTTTCTTTTTAGGTTGAAGAGTTTAGCGGAATTGTTTTGTTCAAGGCTAAAGGTAAGCAGTATAAGATGTTTCATAATAGTGAAGTTAAACTAACTTTTGTCAAGATCGAACTAGAAATTATTTTTTAGTGTAACTTATTAATTCTTTATGATAATTTAATATATTCTCTAACTTACACATAAGAAATATTGAACTATAACTATATTGAGTATAGGAAATACAAACTTCCAAGAGTAATATACAAGTGTAAAATCTCGTAATTTCTTAAATATTTAAATATATTAAATATAATTATCACACTTTAGATTATTTTATTTTTTAAACATTTTATTTGGATGAGGAAATTTAAATTTAGTAAATTCTAGTTTTATTGTTTGAATAAAATATTTTATTTATCACCAAATGTAAAAAATTATTTAAATGTTAAACGATTGTTAATAATTAAAAAATGTCAATGTTGATGATATTTTTAAATAATTTTTGGTTAATGTTATATTTTAGTTAAAGATTTAGATTTTTAAATGAGATTGTTTTTAGTTTAGATCAATCACAATTATTTATGCACACATCGATTAAAGTTATAATTTATTTTATGATCACTGATTGGGAGTCTTTTGCTATATATATATATATATATATATATATATATATATATATATATATATATATATATATATATATATATATATATATATTATCAATGTTAGATTAAAATATTCTTCCAATTGACATTTTTAAAAAATAAAAAATTTTACTAGTTAACATTAGAAAAAAAAGTCTTAGAAAACTATTGAAAAAAATAACATTAATGTTAATGATAAAAGAAATAATCACGACAGATATTGACAAAAAAACACTCATGACAAACGTTAATTGAAGAAATTCAGTTCACATAAGGAAACCCTAACTAATATCGAACAAGAAATATTACAAAAAAAAATTCTAACAATTTATATTAGAAAATAATTTCTATTAACATCGATAAAAAATAATTATAATTTGCATTAATAAAAAAGGTAGTTATCTCAATAATATCTCAGTCTTCGTCAAGATAAAAAAATCCGATCCAAAATCGAGCTAAAACGAGTATAGGAAGAAAAACGAAAGTGATTTTTAAAATATAAAAAAAAATTTAAATCCATACCTTTTAGATAAAATTTGAAATTTCCTAATTTTAACAAATCTAATATTTCTAATAAAATTTTATAATTTTAATTTTTTAAAACTTTTTTATCCAAATATAAAATATTTTAAATTCTCTAAAAAATAAATTCTCTTTTAAAAACTTTCTATTCAACAGACAATAAGTTGTTATTATTGAATTTCACTGAACAATTCAGTTGGAAGACACATCAAATGTGAGAAGAAAAGAAAAAAGATCAAGAAGGAAGATAATCAAATACAGTATTTTTTTTTCTCTATTATCACAAATTAGAGAAACAACTCACCAAATATTACAACTGAAACTTTATTCTCAATAAAAATAAAGACTTGCTCACACTTAAACTCTTAATTACGCAATACAATAAAATTTAAATCCTTGACGTGTGAAACATTAGTTTAACAGTAAAATACATTTGGATAATTTACATAAAAGTTGTACATGACCTTTTTCATCATACTAGTCTTTAAAATGTAGATGAGACTCTCTTTATTAATAGTTAAAATACTCTGTTATCAAATCCTTTTAATGATATGCACTCTATGCAGCTTTATAATTGGGGATGCATGCCTAATAAAACGACTATATTTACCTAACAGTTTTAAATTTTTAAAAAATTACAAATTGCTTTATGCTATTAGATATTTATATTTAAAATAAAATATTTATTTATTAAATATTTTTAGACAGACTAGATTGATGAACTTAAAAAAATGGTTAGATTTATCTTATATATTTGTAATAATATTAAAAAACTCTATTTGTTGTAAAAAGAAAAATATTTTATATAAGCCTCGTAATGAATTTATGAAAAAAATATTTAATGTAAAAAGATATTTGAGGATGATAAAAAATTTTAAACCAAATTAAATTGATGCTAAACTCCATTAAAAAATTAAATATTTCCTGATTTAGTTTTTAAACATTACTTAATTAAATTTTAAGTCTTTAATAAGTTTAGGTATTTTCAATGAGTTCCTATTAAATTTTTTTAGTCTATTATAGTTTATATTTTTTTTATGTTTGGTTTAATTATTTGATTAGTTTGGTTAGAAAATTTTAAGTTGGTTTTTTTCTTTTTATTTTAATTGAGTCCTAATTTTTTATTTTTGTTTCAATTTAGAAAAATTAATTCAATTAAGTCATTTTCTAAACAAACATCGTTGTTTTGTATTCAACTAGCCTTTTTTTATTTATTTTAAGTTTGACAATTACTTTTAGTCTATTATAGTTTATATTTTTTTTATGTTTGGTTTAATTATTTGATTAGTTTGGTTAGAAAATTTTAAGTTGGTTTTTTTCTTTTTATTTTAATTGAGTCCTAATTTTTTATTTTTGTTTCAATTTAGAAAAATTAATTCAATTAAGTCATTTTCTAAACAAACATCGTTGTTTTGTATTCAACTAGCCTTTTTTTATTTATTTTAAGTTTGACAATTACTTTGTTATTTATTGTAAAAATAATATTATATTTATTAAATAAATTTAAGTTTTATTTAAAAAAAGAAAGTATTTAAAACTAATATATTATTAATCTATTTTTTAATATTAAAACTAATTAATTTAAATGGAATCTAATAATATTATTATAGTTGATTTAAAAATAATTATAGAAATATTACAAAATTTATATAAATAATAAATTTGATCCTAATTAAAACAAAAACAACTTGCTCCATTATGAAAAAACAAAATGAGTTTAAATTGAATAAAATAGACATGTATATGAACTAAATTGAGGACAAAACAACGAGACATGAATATTAACACGGGGCATTGTCCTTGCTAAATCTCAAGTGAAAGAATGTTATGTTTTCGAAGTCTCCAAGAAATATATGAGGTAATTACTTAATTTAGTTCATATTGAAACTTTCTTCAAAATGAAACAATATTGTTTCTCTCCAAATTAAAGTAAAATTTATTATTTATATAGTTATTATAATGATATTTTTATTAAAATTGACTTTTTAAGAATTTTAATTTAGGAAAATATTTATTCTTTATTTTATTTTATTTAAAATTCAACACTATTTTTTTATCGTACAAATATTTTTATATTTATTAAATATATTTAAGTTATCATTTATAAAAATATTAAGTATTTAAAACTAATATATTATCAATCCATGCTCTTTTATAAGATTAAAACTAATTAATTTAAATGGAATCCAATAATATCGTTATAGTTGGTTTAAAATAATCTTATAAATATTTAATAAAAAAATTAATTTTAAGACAAATATCAATATAACATTTATACAAATAATAAATTTGATCACAATTAAAACAACGACACCATTGCTCCCTTTTGAAGAAAAAAAATACAATTGAATTGAGTAAAACAAATATATATAGGAACTAAATTGAGTACAAAATAATGAAACTTGGTATTGAGATTAACACTTGACATTTAAACATTACCACTATAATGTTAATTATTCCCATTATGTGAGTCTCATTTTATTGACAAAATCAACTTTCTAATTGCTTATAACTTGCTTTAATCTTCACTTTTATCTTTCTTTCGTTAGTATTTTTATTTTGGGCTACACTTATGTATATCATTAATCTCCTCTTTTTGTAGCTAATTTTGTGTTATGAAGAACCTCCACCAAATTGAAGAAGTTTGGCAACCAAGAGAAGCAAGAAGAACATCAAATAAGGGAGTCTTAAAGTCCAGGTGGCGTTGGGTGCCACCTTCTTGTCGTTGGGTGAGAGCACACCAAAGAAGACTTGCGTTGAGTGCCCAGAAACACCGCTGAGTGAACACATTCCGAAGAGCAATTATGGTGTTTTATGAAGACCTAGGTTGAGCGGCACGCCTCGTGCGTTGAGCGACATGTTGTTCATATTGCAAGTTGAACCCTATATCTTCTTGAAACTCGAAGGAAACTAGGTCTTTTGTGGTTTGTAGACACGACTACGTTGTTTGGAGTTCATTGAGGCTTATGGGAACATCCCCTTGTTCCTCTTTTGTCTCTCATTCTTTCGTCTTTCATTTTGTAAGCTTGAGGCTCTCCATGGAAATAATGAGACAAACCCATAATGTTAGGAGCCTTTGTATCCATTGAACTTTTGTGTACTTTGTAAATGCTTTGGTTATATATACGCCTATTTCATTAAATGCTAATTTCTTGTTTTTACTCTCAATGCTTGCTTGAAATGGGAAAGTAGATAGCTTGATTTGTGGTTTGTTAGGTTTTGGGAATAATATAATGAAACCTAGACTTGAAACAAGAGATCTAATGGAGCTTGTAACTTGGATGGAACTTGAGTTATTAGTTGTCGTAAACTTTATATCTTAATGCGGGTTATCTTGTTAAGTGTTTAAGGGATTGGTTCTTAGTGAGAAAACACAAACTCTTTCACTTAAGAGATTGAGGCTTGAGTGTTTTAGTGGGTTGACTTTAGTGTCTGGTGGAAAGGAGATTATTTTGTGTATGCACGAGAGTGAAACTGGTGAATTTTACCCTTAGCATGTCATTCCATACCATTTTTAACATTTCCCCTCTTCTAAGTGTCTCTAACTATCAAAGTCCATAATTTATTTCTTTTTAAATTATCTTCTTGCACATAATCTTATATTCTTTAGTTTAGATGAATTATTAATCATTAGTATTACACAAGTCTTTTGGAAAGAATACTTGAACTTATCATTTTATATTACTTGAGCAATCCGGTGCACTTGTCGAGGAGTTAACAACCACGTGGTATTGTCCTGTCACGTGGTAGTGAAAGTAACACATGTCACATCATGAGATATAACATACGAACAACAAATTTTTTTATAAATAATTAAAAATAAAATAACAAAATAATTACAAATTGACATGTGACATATCATTAACACTGTAATTTAGTTTAGAAAATCATCTAATTGAGTCAATTTTTCAAAAATTAAGACTTAATTAACAAAAATAAGAAATTGGAACTCAATTGAAATAAAAAACAAAGTCGGGACAAGTTTGGAACTTTCTGACCAAATTTGGAACCAACCAAATAATTAAATATTAATGTTTACTTTTGACACATGCTGAATTAAAAATATAAAAGTTTTTAACACATGATAAACTAAAAAAAAAAATATGAACTTAATTAAAAATACTCAAATTTCATACAAACTTAAAACTTATCAAGTCTAAAAATATTAAATTATCATTAAATGAAACATTTTGAACTAATATAAAATTGAAAATGAAAAAAAATGCATTCAAATATTGTTGACTTTCTAACAAACACACCATTTTGTCGTAATTTTAAAAGTAAGAATGTCAAATCCACATGAATGTTATGTCATTTTAACATCTACACCAACTTTATAGTAGTAGACACAAAACAAACTATAAAACATGAAATGAGATTAAATAACCAAAAGATAAAAGAGAAGTTAGATTAAATGAAGTATTTAAAAGAAATGAAATAAGTGAACGTTATAGTTGATAAATTAAGTATAAAGAACACTTATCAAATATTTTTTTAATAATTATAATTTAAATAATGTAAAAGCAGTTCAAAATTAAAAAAAAAATCGAAATCGTTCATAATGGTTCATAGTAACTTGATTTGATTCATAAAACAAATGATTTTGCATTCTAATCAAAGTATTATTGGAGTTTAGTTCTACAATGACACAGAATTTGCTCTCATATAACTTTGTACTCTTTATATTTAATGTGAGTTTTGCTTAAGATTATTAATTATATTGTTAAATTATAGCACAAATTTAATATAAAGAATCATTGTTCTATAAAAAAGTATAACTTAACAATTCTATTGATAAAATAGAATTTTTATTATTAATGTTCTGCTTTTAAAAATTATATCGATCCTTCTCGAATATGATCTCTCTTTGAGACCGTTGTTCAATAATTTATGATAGTTTATATGAATTGGTGGATTGTCTGTGCTCATTTTAATTGTAACACATAGCTCCTCTTTGATTTGAAGTACCAACTGTGCAAGGTTGCTTTCATGAAAATAAAAGAGAACCACTCACACCTCATTGCAAAATCATTAATATGGTTTCCTTGTAAAAAACAAAACTGTCCCCACATTTAATTGAATTGCCAGATTTAAATTAGTTTTGAGTTAAGCATGATGTTAAAAAAATAAAAATAAATAAAAAATAAAGGAATAACAAAGTGTGTCCATAAATATAGAAAAGTTGAAGTTAGAAGACAACAATGCAAACTCTGTTTTCATTTTTAAGGCTACATGTTTGAATTGAGATATATATATAAGTATGAAATCACTTTGTAATGATAGATAATGTAATTTTAGAAAAATATTATACATTTGACATGAATGCTGTCATGCCATGTTCATTGGTGTCTATTAGTGTGTTGTCTTATATAACTATTTAAAAACTGTTGAATTGAATTGAATGTAATAGTAATTAAAATATAAGTGCAAGCAAGTTGAAGTTGGAAAGGAATTCTACATTGGAGTGTATGTAAAGCAGAAAGCATGTGCACAAATGCTGGTAGCAAAGCATAAACAAAAAAGAAGAGAAGACCATAGAAGGTTATTCCAAACACATATATGTTGCCAAAGGAGTGATATAGCAGGTTCCTACTTCATACAACAAGGTTTTGTAAATATTTGTCTTGTCGAGTATTCTCTACAAGATTCTGAGTATGGAAAATCTGCAGCTTTATTTACAACTTGAACGTGTTTGTTTCAGGATTGGTTCTGGTACTACGAGAGATTCCTGTCTAACTAGAAGGGAACCCTCTACTTTAGCCATTCTGCTTTTGCATAATTGCATGTGTCTTTGCCCCGTGACTGTTGTAAGCATTACCAGGAAGTTGCTTTTTTTCTATCATGCATGCAATTCATTCAGCAGTTTATCATGTTAATGCCTTTCAATTTGTCTTTTCTTTTCTTCGGCTCTAATAAAGTTTCATGCTTTCACTTTTAATAATTTCATTTTGGGGTTTATCAGTTTTGCATGCACTATCAAGAGACAATTTGAGAGAACCCGTGCATACTATGCAAGACAATAGGTTTACATAGTTTGGTACAGACGACAAACAATTCTGATTCAAAAATTTACATTGCAACCAAAGTTCACAGGAAATAGACAGATTACTGGACACTTTTTCACAGTTGTTTGTTGCTCTAATGTTTAATTATTATATCTAATCATATCTTTTAAAGTTACTGCAACCATAGGTTTACACAGTGGACCACATATTATTCAACAAGACGGTGGTGGTAATTTGAATTATAGATATTTTTGACACCCATAAATTTTTTGAGATTATTTTTTTTTCCAAAATTACAAAATGTTCATTTGTTTATGATTATTTTATTCTGTAATATGAATATAAATCTGTGTATAGTTAGTTACCTTTTCCAAGTCCCAAAGGTAAAAAATATTCTACAGTTTTTTATCTTGCACAGTGGTAAAACTTTATTTCAAAGACATATAGAAGTTGATTCAATGATAAAAAAGGACATAAGAAAATTAAAAAAATAAATATAGAAAAACTTTTTAACAGTATAATTCTTTCAATTCTAGATTGTATTCTTATATCGTGTATACCATACTAAAAAAGAAAAGAAAAAAAAAAAACACTGTATAAAAAGAAAAGGACAATTGAGAGAAATATTTTTTTTTTTTTAAATTGAATGGTGAGGGAATAGGAATCTTAAGGGGATCCAAGCGCTTGTAGACAAGTTAGTTTCTCAAGATAAAAATGACTTGCCCTTTATGCAATGGAAAAAGAAGTTGAATCCTGAGCCATGCCTAGAGCCATCTCAGCCAACAGTAAACATGACAAGACCCTCATTGTCTATCCCCTTCAGTCTCTCCTCAATCACTTTTATTTATTTATATGTGTATGTATATGTAACACTATTCTTCAATGAGTTTCTAACTCTTAGGGAGTTTGAAAAAGTAAAGTAGGGAACAGAAAAAGAGAGAGACAAGGTAGGTTCAGGTAGAATTATTTACAAAAGTTAACTTTGCTTCATGCCAAATTGCTAGCTTCTTAGTTGTTTCCCAAGTTAAAACAGTAGCAAGAGGGTTTTAGGGGTGTTTTTGTCATTTGAGAGACACAGAAGGCCTTGTCTTTGTATATATATAATATGCTGTTCAATTGCTTCTACCTCATTCATAGTACTTTCAAATCATCTCTATGCATCTTACCTTCTTCCATGTTAGTGAGATAAATATAGCTAAGTTTGCATTTGGTTTTTTATGTTACTGTTAACATACTTGCGTGCCTGGCTCCCTGTATGCCATTTGCAGAGCCCATCAGAACAATGATGGTTTTAACTAATGGCGTGCGAGGAGTCATGCATGTTGTTAGTTATTAGTTAAAACAAAACTGATGTAGTTTGGTTTATATTTTCTCTGAAACTCAGTTCATTATGTCTCTTCTTGAATAGGTTTTTGTTTTTCCTAATCTTTCTTTCTATCTCTTCTGTCTAATGATGTTAGAAGAGGTTTCCTCTCATGTCTGATAAATGATTAATCTATTGAGCATCCTTAATTGTGTTAGGTTTAATCCATAGTCTACCTGGTTCAAAGTATCATCTAGAGAGAGAGGTAAGTGGCATTAGTAAAAAAAAAACATTTTTTCTTTTGATACTTGCTTCTTTTCTTATCAGTATTACATGTTAATTGAGATCTTTTGACCTTTAAAGATCATTGTCATCTTGAATTTGACGCATGCACCAATACTTTTCATTGTTGTGTTGTCATTTTTTGTGTGTGATTGATTAGTTAACATCTTGGCTTCATCTGCATTTGTTATTATATTCAGTACATTTCAACCCAAATCATGCATCTGGTTCTGGGATATTCTCTATTTCACTAGTTTGAATTCTGTTGACAAACAGCGGCATCATTGAGTGTAAATTTTGATGATAATTGAGTAGCAAGCTTTAGAGAACAAATATAATATGTCTTCTAGTTGGCAGATTTTTTCTTGAATTGTTTTCTGTCTCTTTCATGCTTGTATTACTCTTTTAGTGACACAGGTGTACTCTCTTGAAAATTGGAGTTACGTCATTGTTTGTGGAGCCTATGTTAGCCATGCTTGTCAGATTGATCAGTATTGTTGCAAAAGCTTCTGCAGAACACTTTGTTCATTCAATTCACAAGTATTTGTGAGGGTAGCTTTATTCAAGTACCACTACCAATTTGTTTTCATTTTTCACTTTGATGCAAAGAGCATGTACTAGTATTGGTAGTGCACTTTAAGAAGACTTGTATACTCAAGATATTCTTGCTTTTATGGTTTTTTCCATCAAATTTGTACCTATTTTTACACAATATTCAGTAATGAATTCTAGAGTGAGAAGTACCTCAGATAATTCAACTCCATTCACCAAAAGAAAATAGTTCTATATATATGACTCCACTTTTAAACTATTGTTGAATCATTCACTAGTACAACTATTTATTGTCTTGATTTATATAACTTTACCAATTTTATTTTATTTTTATTGGCCAGTCATGCGTTGATATTCTCATTTTTATAATTGTCCTGCAACTATATAAATTATTATTATATCATAACATTCTATTCATATTTATTGTTACTATTGTTACTATTTAAATACAATTTTATTTTTAAAGGTAGTTGTAAACCTCGATATTTGTGAAAAAGAGAAAGAGTTAAAACTAGTATTTTTATTTCCTTGGGACTGTACATAAGTGCACACCTTCTTTAGTTATTTTTTTAAGGAAAAAAAAATCATGAATTTTCAACAACACACATCTAATAATACCGAGAGTGCAAGAAAAAAAAAAGAGAAGGACCAAATGTGATATGCCTGAAATAATAATTTCAAGATTTAATCCTCATCTAGAAATAATTTTAAATTAACCTTCAGTGCATCATCAGTGCCACATTCCTTCTTTCTATTTTCCTTTTAGCAGTTTAAAACCGATTAAAGTCATTCTTACCATTTAATCGGTCCAGATTAGGGTTCTTCCTAATTTTCATTGAACAAAGTTCTAATGAGTTTGTTCAGAGTTTTGGAGCTTTCGTTTTCGGTTTAGTAAGTTTCCTTCTAGTCCGTCCTCTTCTTCAGTCGTCTTCCATCAAGAGTTTGTTTCCTTGGCGTTTTTGTTGGAGTAGTCGTGCTTCTTCTTTATGAATTTTTGTAGTTTTGAGGGTCAAGTTCGTGGTGCTTTCGCATTGGTGCTACTGTGACAGTTTTCTTTGTTATGTACAACTGGGTATATGATGTATTAGTATAGAAAAGGTGGACACAGTAGCGAGAGCCTGTATTTCCACTATTGGAGGTTTGCTTCCCTTTTCCCTCCATTAGTTATTATGATAGTGGAGAAGGAAAAGCTTCAGGAAGAATCCGTTATCCGCCGCTTCTACAAGATTATTCTTAGTTGGGACTACCTTGCTCTCAAGGAATCTAAGACAATAATACACTTCATTCATTACTATTTTTCTTTGTTTCTTTGTTTTTTTTTTCTTTTAATTTGCTTTCGTAATGTCTTTTGGAAGTTGGTATTTTCAGAAGCAGGAGGAAGGGACTGCGGAGTCCACACTCGTGAAGGTGAAGGTGAAGAACCCGTATACAGACGTTGATGACTATATTGCAAACTAGGAACCACTCATCTTTGAAGAAGCCAAATCCCAGATCATTAAGGAGAAAGAGGAAGAAGAGGGTATATTTAATTTCAACTATTTTTTTAGAAGATTATTATTCTTGCAGTAGCTATGTAGCACACTTGTTAATAGACTTTGTAATTGGATTGCTTTTCATGTTTTAAAGTTAGAAGGGTCCACCAATGCAGTGAGGTATGGTTGACAAATAAATCTATTTAGTAAGCACATAATCAGAGGTCCATTCTGAGCCTGTGTTAATAGAGAATATCTATTAAGAGAGACTTGCCCTTCAAATACAGTTTTGGATTAGTCTTTTTAGCTGTGGGCTATGAGAGACTTCATAAATCTTTGGATTAGTCTCTAGCACTCTACTGAGATACCCTAGGGACCAAAATAAAAGTTTGAAGGGTCTTTTTGCTTAAGAATTTTTTTTGTTTGCCTGACCAGTGACTGATTGGAAATTGGGGGTGGTAAAAAGTTGGTGTGAGGCAGATGATTTTCATTTTATAGAATTATGCCTAAGGTTTATTGGCACTTGAAGATGTTGAAGCTTCATCACTCTGCACTAGAACTGAAACTTTACATCATTTGTGGGCAAGGATCTCTGATCAATGAAATGATTTACCTTCATGTTCAGGCTTCATATATCTTATAATTGGGTCATGGTCATCTAGTCATATGATGTTATTAACTGAAAACACGTTTGTATGTAGATTTCAAGCTCAAAACATGTGCATCTGTCGAGGCTTTATTTATGATGTGTACCAAATGGTGATCATTTTATACACCTTTTTTGGAATGATGTTCTTAAAGAAAATAAATTTTGAGCATAATAGATATTTCTTGTATTTGGTTCACACCCTAGCAATTGCGACAGTATTTAAACTATTGAATTGGTAGTCTGAGCATTACTTACAGGATTGCTGTTTCTATTGCAATCTGTATTATTGACACACTTCAAATGTAATTGGGTTGAATTTAAAGGTTGAAACTTTTATATGCAGATGAAACAAAAACGTTCCAGTGCCAATAAATCATCCACAAATAAGCAGAGTACTGCAGGAAGTAATGATGACAGTATCCGAGCTGCAATTTTAGACGATGCCACTATTGTATGTACTCCCACACTTTATGTTGAATGCATAAGCAAAAGCAATCTGATTTTCATAGTATTTTCTGTCTTCTTGGCAGGTCTTCTCAACTCTCAGCTTTAGTGGTTCCCATGTTTTCAGTAAACTAAATCGTGGATTTGATGCTGTGATTATAGATGAAGCAGCACAGGCCGTAAGTGTCAAATCCTCTTAGTTGCCGAGTCACTTTTAATATTGCTTATAATATAAACTAACTTGACAAAGTTTGATCTTAAGAAGTTCTGGGGTACCTCAAAATATTCCAGCAACTAATTTTTATTTATTTTTAATTGCAGTATGAAGATGGAATAACCTTCATGAACCGATAATCCCTGAAACTTAAGCTATCATGTGAAGACATAAAAATGATTTTATGTTTTAAATCTTAGTATCTCTTACTTGCCCACACCGGAGTCCTTTGGGCTTGAGCTGTGAATAATGCACAGACCAAGCTGTATTGTGCTAGAGTGTAACTTTTCATTAGAAAATAATAGGGGAGGAAAGGATTGAACTCTAGACCTTATGGTCATAGAGACTGATAATATCCCATGAACCAACTATCAGGAAAGCTTAAGCTGAGGTAAAAAATAGAAATAATTTTAGATTATAAATATAGAAATACTTTTAGATTATAAAGATAGAAATACTTTTAGATTATAATGAGATTTCAAATATTTTGGGGCTGGAATACAAATTTTTTAATATTTTGGGGCTGGAATACAAATTTTTTAATATTTTGGGGCTGGAATACAATTTTTTTTTCCTCTTGGAGTAAATAAGCTACTGAGGACTAAGTCTAAAGTCTGAAGTATATTTGAAATCCATAAAAGTCTTTGTCACTTGAGAGGGCCTCGTTTTCTTCAGTGAAGTTTTTCAACGGGACAGTGTTCTGAAGAATTTTCCTTGTTCTTGGGGTTCTACTTGTATCATAACTCAGATCCTCCGGCAAGCTAAAACATGCTCATTTTGGTGTAACACTTGGCTTATTTATTTTTATAAAAGAGTAAAATTAAAATGTATTTCGAGTACAAGGGATCCACCATATCACAAAAGTAAATTGCAAAAAAATGGTAGTTTGACGAAGTTATCTAATAATTATAAAAGGGGTGGAGATTAAAGGTAGAATTAATACAATTACAAACCACAGTAGGTAAGCTAGTGGAAGATTAAGATGGGACTAGAATAGTTGAAGACCACTAAGGCAGGGGATTAATCACTATATAAGGATGACACTGATAAGAAACGAGTGTCAAAGGAGAGAGCTGCTGTGGTTGGGAATGGGTTGTTGATATTTGAGAATTCAAAAGTTGAGGATAAAAGATAGGATTTCTTATAAGGTTGTGGTAGCATTTTGAATTTGGTTTCTGTTGGATAGTGAAGAAAGGCATTTCCTTGAAAAATGCAACATTAAAGGAACTGAAGAATCAATTTGTAGGCGAGCAATAGGAACTTGGGTGTTATGGGCGCCTAAGTCCCACATCAAGCTGCAATATGGGATGCATGGTGAAGTATTCAAGTGTTTGCTTTTGCCCCTTTGATGGCTGACTTTTGAGAGTGAGTTACTCAAATTCTTAGGTACTTGTCAATTGGCATCAGACCTAGTTCTTGGTGTCTCAAAAAGGGTTACCTACACAAAATTCTGACTACTAGGAGCCCTGACCAATACAGGAGTTGAATGAAGTGTCACTGAGTTAAGTGTCATACAGATAAAGTCATCAAGATGTCAACTCTCAGGAATGGCGCTTTATAGGAACTTGGGTAGTATATGATCCCTAAGTCTCACATTGAGCAGTACGACTTGGTGGAGTATTTAACTGTTTGGTTCTTTTGAAAGTAGGTTTCCCAAGTACTTGGATACTTGTGATGGGGTAAATGTGGTCTCCCAAGTCAAGAACACCCAAGAAGAGAATTCGATGAGCAAGATAAATTTATCTTGGAGAAATGTCATACATGAAACAAGATTCTTTAGGAACCGTATTTATTCCTAAACTAGACTAATAACTTTAATCTTTTTTCATAAGTTGCAATGAAAATGGGCAATCTTGGAAAGTTGAAAAGGTTTATTATTATTATTATTATGTAGTTTCAGGCTGTATAACTTATTTTTGTAATGAGCAGATTAAAGATTGTCAATAACATCTAAAACGATGTTACTTATTTTATTTCAACTCTTTATGACAGGTGGAGCCTGCAACTCTTGTTCCGTTAGCCAATCAATGCAAAAAAGTTTTTCTGGTACTTTACATCGCTTATCCTTGCATTACAGGAACCTACATCATTTTACTTTTTACTTATCGTAATATATGTGTGAACAATATTCTATATCATGTATAAAATATAAATTGAGGAAAAAAATGCATTTTGACAGCATGTGCGAAGAAAAAAAATCCATTATTCATATTAACTCGTAATCAAAACAATGTGAAATGGTATACAGCAATGGGATTGATAATTCTTGTCTATTAATTACTAATGGTTAGACAAAGGCCTGGACAGTGGAAATATTTTATACAATTGTTGAACCCTTTTAAAAGCTTGTTGGGTTACAGACTTTTAAGCAATTTTGACTAATGTGTCCTTATTGAGGCTACGTTTTGTTGCAACATTTTTAAAGGTTGGTGATCCAGCTCAACTTCCAGCAACTGTAATTTCGGACATTGCTAAGAATCACGGGTAAACAATTAGTTTTGTGGTGATTATGGTTTTAATACATTAAACCAATCTTTTTTCTAAAACATGAGTTTTTGGCTTTATTGTTTCATGAATTAAGATATGGCACAAGCTTATTTGAAAGATTGATGAAGGCTGGTTATCCAGTTAAAATGTTGAAGACCCAATATCGAATGCATCCTGAGGTTGGTGCATACTGTTTAGAACTGTCAAAACGGGTAACCCGGCTCGACCTGGCCTGGTCCACTATAGGTTTTGGTCACTTAGTGAGCCAACCCAACCCGGCTCATTTATTAACGAGCCAGAAAAATTCGAACCCGGTCTGACCCACCACGGATTGGTGGGTAAACGGGTTGGTTCACTGACTCACTTAACATTTATTAAAAATGAATTGTGGCCTAAGTAAACTCCAAAATCTAATTCAAAGGGGGAAAGATTGCCCACACCTTACAAGCACTACTTTAGCCATATTCTTAGCTAATATGGAACATGTTAACAGTAATATGGCTAACATGTTCTATATTAGCTAAGAATATGGCTAAATATCGAGGAAGTTGACTTTGTTCTATTCTTGTATCAAAAACTGATTTCTCTCTATCCGGCACTCAAATCTGGTAACAAAGTTGCAATTATATCACCCTATAGTCAACAAGTCAAGCTCTTCCAAAAACGTTTTGAGGAGATTTTTGGAATGTCAGCTGAGAAAGTAGTGGATATATGTACTGTTGATGGTTGCCAGGTAAACCAGCTTAGTGTTTATTGTATGAGATCCTTCATGTTCATTTTGACTTTTATTGCTGATTATTTAACAGTAAATTATGCAAATACTTGAATGAGGTTTAAACTGTTTACCATCTGGAATACAATAAACCTGTCATTTGCAAGACTAAGATTACGAGTGCATAGATAGCTGGTTATGAACTGTTGCACTGCACCATAGACGAGCCTTCATTGTGTAAGTTGGCTTGATTAAATTATAAATTTAAAGTTTTAAAAAACGTTAGGAATTGAAGAAATAAATCATAATTTACTCTCTTTCAGGGACGGGAAAAGGACATTGCAATATTTTCATGTGACAGGGCAAGCAAAGATGACAGCATAGGTTTTCTAGAAGACAGACGACTGATGAATGTTGGGATCACTAGAGCAAAGTCAGCAGTATTGGTACTATGTCTTTTTTTGTTAATGTGATGAGTTCATGGATTTCATTTGGTCCATACACCTGAATACCGATCCATTTTTGTGTTGTTGATATAGGTGGTTGGATCTGCCTCAACATTAAGGAGGAGTAAACAATGGAACAAGCTAGTGGAAAGTGCAGAGAAAAGGGACTGTTTATCAAAGTAAGTCATTTATACGTAGCAATACATGAATTTGATCCGTTAAGAATTTTAATTGAGCCTAATTGATCAGAGTTTCCACTCTCCATTAGTACATGTTCCTTTTATCTACAATGTCTACATAAATATTCGTTTGTTGGTCCACCTGAATCTATGCTAATACATTCCTGGTTAGATTATGGATCCAATAAATTTTTTCACCAAGCTGAAGACGAACTAAACAATTTTCATCTGCAGGTTTCTCAACCATATTCATCATTCTTCAGTGATGACAGTCTGGCCTCCATGCAAAAAAAGTTGGCCGAACCATCTCAGTTGATTGGACCCACTGATACAGTAGATAATGATGTGCAGCCTAACACTGCTGCAACCTTTGATGATCAAGCACAAGCTGAGGACAACGACGATGGCGACGTGGACATGAATGATGCGGGCTTTGATGAGGATTAGGGTTAGTTGAGTTGTAGAGTGTATAAGTTTAATTTATGTCGTTTTCCTGTCTTGAGAAGGAAAAATGATAGTATTCATTTAATGCAGAAAAAAACACTGCATAGTCACTGATTTTCTACCAGGGATTTATCATATGCAAGTAAAAATGCAGTTTTTTATTAGGCCTGTTTTTGGACCTTAGTCTCTGGTTTACCATTAAATGAAATTTTGTATGCTTTATTTCCACATGATGACAAGTTTGAGGATGAAAGCAATTTTAAAGTTACTTTATTAAGTTGTACTTTTTAAAGAAGCACTACTATTTAACACTAACCTGGGTGCTTAGGACAGTTGTTAAAATATTAAAGTTGAAATTGATGGTAAGAAGCACTCTCAATATATTTTCATAACTTTTAATGCATTCTTCTTGACATGTCTAATAGTAAAGATTATTTCTCAATTATAATCAGATCATTGAATAATGGAATTTAAATAACTTTATCTTTTTCTAAAGTTGAGAGGACTGAGTGTCTTGAGGAAAGCCAAAAATTCAGTTGATATTCTTATAAGGTAAATGTGAACAAATGGTATAACCTGAGGTCAGGTTTTATTTGCAATAAAATAATTGTTTTATCTTAAAGGTTTAGCTAACAAATTAGGAGGCTAATCAACATTTTCACTCTACTATTCTCTCTTATATGTTGTTTGCTGCTTATTTAAAAGCTTTATTAAAATTAAAAGTGTTCATATATACTTTATGTTCTTTATTTGTGTACATAGGACATTTACTATAAAAATCTTTACAAATACATAGTCACAATAGTTTATTAATTCATAAAAGGTTTGGTTAAGTTTTAGGTCTATCCTATAAGGTTTTTGTTATTATAAAATAATGTTGTGATTAGTCTAAAATGAAGAATGATTTATATTGATCTCATTGAAAATATGTTAAATAGCAAGAATAATTTCATCAATGATAGTGATGGAAACAATTTCTTGATAATCCTAAATGATGTTATGAAAGTTATTAGAAGACATAGTAAACAATCTTAATAATAGTTATGATTGGAAAACATGATGACGAGTCCTATGAATTGTGGTGATAGAGCCAATATTTTAAAAAAATGTTTCTAAAGGTTTCATCTATTAACTTAACTTTCATCCTTTAAAATATTATTGTTATTAAACTTTTAATGGGTCCTGACCAAAACATATTAATCTTTTTTGTTTAACATTAAATATCAAAACAAATTATCTTTTTCTAATCTTGGAACTATTAAACATATTATTGTTGATCATAACTAGTGATATGTTGCTTGCATTTACAATAAATAGGCCTATCCAAACTCCAAAATATTTTCTTTTATAAGAAGTGCAACAATATTTCATGAAAAATATGACGTAGTACTTTTTATTTTTAATTTCAATATCTTTAGTTTTACTTGTCTTTATTTTTAACATTTTATCTTTATATAATTAATATATGTACGTAGGTATGTTTCAAGTGTAGGATCAATGTTTTTGTCATTAGTCAAATAAATTTAACTAAGATGTCACCTCACCACACTTTTTAAGAAAAATTCTTCATGTAATATAAAATAATAATTATTAATAATGTATATAATTCAAAAAATTATTATAAAGAAAAATAATTAAATATTAGTTTTTAAAATGAAAAAAAAAAGTTGTATTTAAGTAAAATGAAATAAATATTTTTAAAATATAATATTTTAGAATCGAATATCCACATTTGTGTTCAGTTACATTGAGTCTTGTAACTGAATACAGGATTTTCATGACTTTCCACACGAGCTGGAACTAAATCCAGCTCTCTTTATAATCAAATCGACTTCTGTATTCGAATACACAACCTTTTTCAATGAAATGGGAGGATTCACTCGTAATCCACTCAAATCTTATGCCTCTACCAAAGATGGAAAATATCTTTTATAATGCAAATCCATTGTCATCCATCACTCTTAATTGGTTCAAGCGAACAATACTTTCATTTACAATCTATATCTCCCAGTTTCCATGAATAGTGATATCCACTCATCCAAACACAACATAAATGTTAAACAAATTTTGTACGTTTGTTGAATTTTATAGATATTTAATGTTGAATTACTTAAATAATGTTTTTTGATTTTAGAACATGATTTCTAATCATTAGAGTTTACATTCTTGAGGATAAAAATTATCCAAGTTTTATATCTGAGCAAACATTTAGAGGCAGAAAAGTTTGTATTGGTGTCAATCTCATTATTCAATAGTTGAATTGTTATACCAAATTAAAAATAAGTACTTCATTGCTTTATATAAAAGTTTTATATATTTTTCTCATTCATATTCACTATAATATATAGTATTAATATTAATGATATTTGTCTGAAACATGTATAATAATGCGATCAAATACATTTTTGTGTATTTTTTCTCTATACACATCACTTGATTAAAAATGAAGTAAAAGGGTAAATATAAAATCGATAAAAAAAATTAATACTATTTTAAACAGCAATAAATGATGGACAAATAGAAGTAAAAATATTTGAAAAATCCCATAATTAAAGAAAGTGTAGAGAGATAATTAAACTTAAAACAGATTATAGCATAAGTAACTAATGGACTTGCTGACTTTTCCTTTACATGTTAGTTGTTGCACATCCAATTGATTTCTAAAAGGAATTTTGTGTAAGCTGATAAATATGAATAATGATTTCCCCAAATGAATTGACACGCAACAAAAAACAAATCATAACAACACTATTAACTTGAATATGTCAAGTTAGGCCAAAACGCATATCTAATTGGTACTCTTGTGGAGAATGGTTCATTATTCTCATTATTAACTTTAAACAATCATGCATATAAAAGGGCACTAATGTATCAATCCTTCTTTTTCAACCACAAATTACCTCAATCAATCTAGAATCATAAAAATTGACTCGAGCAATTGCATCCAATAAAAAAAATTACATGTGGAAGCAATATTATTTGGATTATTGAATGAACCATTTGACCTCTCATCTGACAGTAAATGTAACTATCTCTATCTCTCACTTTTTTCTTTTTGCATCTTTCTTTTGTCTCATTCTGATATGTATAAAATATTTTTTCCAAAGAGAAAAGTCATGTTACATATATGCAGGAAAAAAATTGATGATTGTAAGCAATTGAGAAAAGCTATGATGAATCTTAAACACAGTTAATGATTTATGATCCTACAGAACAACCTAAGCATGCACCCTTGAAATCTAACGAGCAAGATTGGAGGTACTCCATCCGGAGGAATCTGCAAAGGATGCTGCTGCACTAGCACTTGATTCCTCCGATGAATTTACTTGCCTCCTCGTTCTGGCGTTCCTCATATCATTCACAAATCCTGGTCGTGAAACATGAAACTCCTCAATCTCAATGTTTTTGCTCAACATGTCTACAACCTCTGACATTCGTGGCCTCACCCTGGCCGTTTCTTGCACGCAACAAAGCCCCACCATTAGGAACCGTTTAGCTTCTTCCATGTCATAGTTCATCTTCAGCATTGGATCTACCATTCTCAAAAGATCTTTTTCCTCGTACGCTGCCCAGGACTGTCAACATGTTCACACAATCACAATTAACATGGATGTCCAAACAATAAAACATTTCTGTTCACTTGTCCAATTTTTTTACCTTCTCAACTATGAAACGATCCGCACCTTCATGATCATCTACTGCTCTTTGGCCACTGACAATTTCTAGAAGCAGTACTCCAAAACTATAAACATCTGATTTTCGTGTCAGGTGGCCAGAACTGGCATATTCTGGAGCAAGATAACCTCTGTAACGTTTTCAAAAAGATTAAAGAAACCCATCAGCAATTCAGTAAAAAGAATCCAAATTTTTTTCATTCACTCAAAAGGGGTTCTGGTTTTACTCACAATGTGCCTGCAACTTGTGTACTGATGTGGGATTTTTCATCTCTTAACAGCTTGGCCAGGCCAAAATCTGAGACTTTTGGTGTGAAATTTCCATCAAGAAGAACATTGCTGGATTTGATATCTCTGTGCACAATATGGGGTTGAAGTTCCTCATGAAGAAAGGCAAGCACTCTGGCCACTCCAACTGATACATCTCTCCGAGCATCCCAGCTGAATGTCATTCTTTTTTGCTCAGAACCTGTAAATAGTAACAGAGAATCAAAAGGCAATACATGCATGAAATATAATTCAACACTTTGACTAATTAACTTAAAAAATTAGAAAATAATAATCTGAAGATCACCTAAGAAAGTGTGACGAAGGCTATTGTTTTCCATATAATCGTAGACTATGTATCTGTGGGCTCCTTCAACACAACACCCTCGAAGAATAACTAGATTTTGGTGCTTCACATTTGCAAGTGTATTCAATTCTGCCACAAAACCCCTCTCTCCTTTTACGGAATCTAGCTCAATCGAAAGCACTTTAACAGCCACCAAACTTCCATCCCGAAGCTGCCCCTTTACAATTTAGACAACCACTTCAAATTCAATTCTCGATTCATTAACAGAACTAACACACAGCATCAAATTGTAGATTTCTTCAATACCCACATGAAAAAAGAAAGAAAAAATGACGATATGTGTGTATAACCTTATAGACAGAGCCAAAGCCTCCTTCTCCAATCTTTTCCGAGGGATGAAAACCCCGCGTGGCAGAATTCAATTCTCTGTAAGTGAATATGCGAAAGTTTCCATCGTCATCTTCACCTGGCTCTTCTGTTGGGTAATTATTATAGATCCAATGCAGAATTCTATGACGTTAAGATAAAATGTGATGAAAAAGCAAATGACCAGAGAAGGAGGAAAAGGCATTAATATGTTCATATATACCGTGCTTAGTTTCTTGATCTTTGACCGATGCTGAGAAACAAGTACAAAAAGAACAACAGGGAATCTTCATGCCTGGAGACACGTGTAAAATTCGTAGGATGATTGATTTGGGTGTTTGTTTCGTTAAGGTTTGTTTGGAGATGGCAATGGTGTGAAGAAAGCGAAGGAGAGCATGCGGAGGTTGTAATGAAGAGGAGGCGGCACACAAAGGTTTCTGATTTAAGCTAAGTCTTTGACCCATTGACTTAAACTTCATATATATATATATATATATATATATATATATATATATATATATATATATATATATATATATATATATATTTCTTCTCCATTTCTGACAGATTCTCTTGTTTACCATGTAGCCATCACATTTCACTCCCGAGTTTCTTAGATTTTTCTTCTGGATTTTCTGGATTATATGGTGAAAATGATACTAGTTCCAACTTTGTCATTTTTTTTTAAAAGGTGAAGTTTGACTATGTTTTATTTTTTTAATTGAAAGTTGAAATTGATCACTTTTTAAATCAATATATTTTTAGAGTTCGACTTGATTTAAAAGTTTGTTTAAGAACATGTTTTACGCTAGCAAAAAGTTATGCGAGTAAAGAATAATTGTTTTCAATAAAAATTCCTGAAAATTTTCAATATTTTTTCATTAATATATTAGTTGCTATCGTTTGCTCTCTTTTGCAATCTTTAATGGTGAAGTAAGAAAAAAGTAGTAAGGAAAGTATTTGAATTATAATAAAGAAAGAAAATGTAATGAGCTATATATAAAAATTTGAAGATCTAATCAGCTATAATTTTTAAATCAACTGAATTTAATTATTCTGAGAACATAATCTATTGTATAACTTTTTTCATTTTTTTATATTTCAATATGGAAAGTTTTTGGTACGCTTTTTAAAAAAGGAAAAATAAACTTTTTAAGCTTGACGTGTTTCTCTTCCTCTTTTCTCTCTCCTTTCCACGTTCTTTTTGCCGTTCCACTTCTTTTGACAAATTGCAGCTAAATCCTATTTTTTAAAGAAGTTGAATATTATCCACAACGAACCTTCATATAGAACATTTTCATTACACCTTAAAATTGAGAAATCTCCTATTTGTTTTGAAAAGTAAAATTTGAAAAATGTATATATATCTTTATTAGGAGGACAACAATAACAAATTATTCTTAAATGTCGGAATAATACGAAAAATCTTATTAATTATAGTTATTATCATTTCTATTAATTTGAGAGTTATCATTTTAAACTTTAGTTTAATCTCTAATTTATCCGTCTAATAAAAATAATAATAAATAATGATAGCAGTCTTTAACAAATAAAGACAAAATTGAAAGATTATTGTGAGATAAGAAAGGCATGTTAGGTGAAGAAAGTTGTAGATTCGAAAAATGTGATATTGACAGAGTGTACATATTATGATACTTTTCTTTGTGTTTCAAACCGGAACTAATGCATATTGGTGCAACTAACCCCTTTGACCAGTTTCAAAGATTCTGAGAAGCATGTCAAGGTTATCTTAGCTTATATTGGATTTTTATTTTTAGCGTCACATTTCATACCTGTCATCTACTATCATGCTTCTAATGTCATGCTCTCACATAACACCACAATTTTAAATTCATAATATAGGATAAATTATTATTTTTTATGTAATTTCTATGTTTCATGTAGAATAAACCATCATTTTTATGTATTATTATTATTATTATTATTATTATTATTATTATTATTATTATTATTATCATTATTATTATTATTATTATTATAATAAGTTGTTATTTAGGTTGAGGATTCATGCTTAACTCTCAACCTCTTTAAAATTATATTTTATTTTGTTTTTGCCCATTTAATTGGAGGGTTTTTAAAGGATTGATCCTAAAAGCCACCTATGAAAGGATTGGGATGTAATTTGGGTGGAGCAAATTTACCTCAGTGTTTTTATTTTCTTTCATAATTTTTTAAGTGACTTATTAACTTACCTAAATGAAAATTATATATTATTATAATATGTAAAGTTTAATAATAATATTTTAAATTAACAATCAATAAAAAAAAATATTAACTTTGTATAATTAATATAAATATTAATAATTTTTTTATTGTGTTAATTAATTTAATATATATATATATATATATATATATATATATATATATATATATATATATGTGTGTGTGTGTGTGTGTGTTCTTGGTTTTTTTAGTATATTTGTTTTAACTTATATTCTCCTATTTTAAATATATTATCATAATATTTTAAAAGTTAATTTTATATTTAAAAACTTTTATTTGTGGATATTATATTATATAAATCATAATTTGATTAAAAATATTAATGAAATATTTTACTTTATTAATGTACTACTTATTAATATATAAAATTATATATTTTATCAGATAATTTAATGTCATAATTTTATTATATTTAAATCAATATTTTTATATCATGTTATCATTATGTTATTAAATAAAATAGATAATATATAATTTAATGTAATTATTAATTATAATATATTTATTAATTTAATCAATTTTTAGAAAATAAAATTTACAGCGCTTAATAAAATAATACGTAGTAAATTGAAGTAAATTTTGAAACACAGATAGAAAATCATGAAATCTAATTAAAATATAAGAATAATAGATTAATTTTAATAAAATACATAATAAAATCTTTTATAATTACTAAATATATATATTTATTACTGTTATCTATCTATCTATCTAACTCTCTCTCTCTCTCTCTCTCTCTCTCTCTATATATATATATATATATATTTATTTATTTATTTATTTATTTATTGAGTATTGAAGATGAATAAATAATTAATAAAATTTAAGTATAAATTTAAGTTATACATTAAAAAATTAAAACAAGATATAATAAAGAAATTCATAAATTTATTATTTTAAATTTTTAAATTGAGATGTTTTATTTAGTTTTTATTTAGATTTAAATGAATTTTTGTACAATAAAATTAAATAATTATTTTATATACTTTAAAAATATGTTTAACAAGTAAAATAAAATTAAATATGTTTTGTTAGTTAAAAAATTCAATATATTATAATATTGCAATTTTTCTTATATAAACAAGTGACTAAGTTTATTAAAACATTTTACAAAATATATATTAATCTAATTTTGTATATAATTTTTTGACAAATTAAAAATATTTAGATTTATGGTACATTAAGATTTAATTGCATTTTTACTTGTATTTAAAAATATTTTTGAAAATGAAAACTAATATGTTAAAGCATGAAGCATAAGATTTTTTTTTGTAAATATTTTGATTTATGAATTTTTTTAATAGAAGTGAGAGAGACTCCTCAACATGTTAGTTTTAATGTCTTTTTCCTTCTTATAATATATGTTTAATGTTCTCTATTTTTGTCTCAAATAGGTGCATTTCTTTTTTGACGTTTCAATTGAGTCCTTATTTTTGTAAAATAAACAGGATCTTTCCGTCAAATTGTGATGATGCCGTTAAGAAAGATATGCTGACAATGTAGTTTTTATTTCGTGCCATTAAAAACGTGATTGAAATGTATTTTTTAATTTTTGAATTAAAAAATGAAATATAAAGAGTATACTTCATTTTTTAATTCAAAAATTAAAAAAATACAATTCAGTCACATTTTCAATGCCACGTAATAAAATACTGCACGGTTAAGATACACGTCTTAACGGGGTCATCTCAATTTGACGGAAAGGTCCTATTTGATTCAATTTTAAGAAAATAAAAACTTAACTGAGACGCCGAAAAAGAAAGAGAGTTACTTGAGATTCTCGGTAAAAATAGAGACTACTGAGATATTAAATCTATAATCTAATATGACTTTATCCAAATGTAAAATGAGTGCTTGTTTTAATGCTTATTTTTAAAAAAAAAATTACCACAAGTTAAAAGTTCTTTGAGAAATTGAACTGTTGAAAAATATTTTAAAAATCAATGATATAAATATACTTTTATTTTGTCAACATTATTATATATTTATATTTTCCTTTTATTTTTTTAATTATATTGTACATCCAGTAAATTCATCGCTATCATCCTTTCTTTACCAATAGTAAGAATTGATTAACATCTGCACATTAATATTTTTCTAGATGTAATATTAAATACTAAGTTAATTTAAAACTAAAATTTGATCTTAGTAATTTACATTAATTATTTAATATTTTTTATTTAATATATTACAAAAGTGTACTTTAATTTTAGTTAAATTAACTAACCTTTACATTTTATAATTAATTATAGATGTTGCAACACTTTTTAAACTCATTATTTAAAAAAAAATTCTAAATATAAAATAAATACACTTATAAATTGTTGAGTTAAATATGTTTTTAAATTTAATTAAAATTATTTTTTTTTTCAAAACTTTCATATATTTTGGTGTTTAAATTTTAAAAATAAATAAAATATAGTTTTATATAAAACATGATATATATAAAAAAAATTAATGTAATTAAATTAAAAGAATTATATTCATTTACTTTTTTTAATATATATAAATTTTGAAAAAAAAAATTCAATCTGGCATTAAATTTTAGAAACAAAATTCATTCAAAAAAGAAAGACAAAAAAAAGGTAATTTGTTGAGGATAGCATGTTGATTTACAATTTATGTAATGAAGAAATCATTGTCATATAAGCAAAGAGATTAATGAAAATTATGCATGATTTAAATTACCCGAAAGAAACTTTGAGTGTCTCTTATAAGAAATATTGCCTTCATTTCTTTATTGAAATATTTATCATTTTATAATTAAATGTGCCAAGATTAACATTCAGGTTACCTAAAACTTGTGCAAAGTATAAAGTTACGTGGGAAGGAAATAATAATTTGGAAAGTATTTTAGAGAACAAAATGAGATTCTCATTAAATAAAATAAGTGAGGATGTGAACCATATACTTGCATTTTGGTATTTTGAGAACAAAATACTTGTCATTATTTTATTAATATGTTTAAATTTATATTTAAAAAATATCTTAAATCAATTACAAATTATCACGTAAACGTTTTATAAAAAAATTGTTAAAAAAATAGTTGTTAATAAAATTTTTCCGTTGGAAATACATTATAAGGATCACAGGTGATTTTGTTAACTATATGACAAAAATGGGTTTATCTTTTCCCATCTAAAACGCCGTTATTTTCGTTGAAGATTAAACATGATAAAGTTCCATTAATAAGATATGAACCAATTAACCAAACGTGTTTTTCAATCTACACAAAACCCGTTGCTACATATAGAAATAATGACTAATTAATTTGGTTATGTGATGTCTTATCAACTGTAATGCAATGAAAGAACAACGTATCAGGATGGAAATACATATTAAGAAAACTTAACTAACTGTTATAGTATATATCATCTTAAAACATCAACAACTACTTAGATAGATTGAAAAAGTTATAGATATGATAAAATATATAGGATTATGATATGTTAGTAATTTTTTAATAATATTTTAACAATAAATCATATGTTGTTATTTTATTGGTTTATATATTTAAAATAAATTAATTATTAATTTTTGTAAATAATTATTAAAAAAATCTATAACTAAAATAGATGTTGAAATTTCGTAAACACGGATAACTATAGGAAAAGAAAAAGAGAATAATACGTATAGTCGTAGTCATTGTACCTGGGTGTGTAAATTTTAAAACTACTAATAATGTGGCAACAAAAATTGTCTCAGTCTGAATATATATTTAAAAAAAAATGAGAAATTTTGGAAATTCCATCATGCTCGCCATCTAATATCTCTGGTAATTTCGCTGTATTTACTTTTATTTTTCTATTTCTATTTCTATTATTTTCCTTTCATTCTTATCTCGTAAATCAATTCTCCACGCATTTATTATTCTTACCCTTTCAACTCTTAACTTTTCGCCTCACCCTTCAATTCATTCCTTTCTTTTTTATTTTTATATCAATTAATTAATTGTTTAATTATTAATTAATACAACTTTATTTCTGTTTTATTACGGGAAAGAAAGAGCGCAAAAGCAAACCACCACCACCACCTCCGGGGGTGCACGGACAATCCAACCACCCAAACCCAAAATTGGGGCTTTTGTTTCCTTGTTTACTTTCGTTCATGGGCAACGTCTCAAGCGGCGGCGCCAACCACCGTCGCCGGCACAGCGGAGCTTTAAGGCGGAATCATCCGCCGCCTCCACCGCCGGTGACGCCGCAGCCTGAGATCGCCGCGAATCCATTTGTGTACCAGGGTGCCGCACCTTATGCGAACCCTACCCTACATTACCCGCAGTACCATTACCCCGGTTACTACCCTCCGGCGCCTCCCATGCCTCATCAGCATCATCATCAACAGCATCAACATCATCATCTACAGCATCAACATCATCATCCACAAAATCAGCATCAACATCATCTGCACATGGACCCGGCCTGGATTCCAGGGCGTTACCCTTGTGGGCCCGTGATGCCTAACCCTGCACCTTTTGTTGAGCACCAGAAGGCCGTTACCATAAGGAACGATGTCAATATCAGGAAAGAGAGTCTTAGGCTTGAACCTGATGAGGGAAATTCTTCCCACTTCCTTATCTCGTTTTCCTTCGATGCCACCGTTTCTGGGAGGTATGTTTTGTTGAGAATTCGTTAATATTAGTTTTGTGATTGCTTAATGTATTGTTCTCATCGGAATTGTGAAATGAAGGGGTTTTTTTATTCGAATTGAGGATCTGGGTTCTTTGCGATAAGCTATCTGCGTGCGGTTTATATCTCACTAGATGAGATTGTCGGGTGTAGGGTTTTTGGATGCCGTCATTTGCTTGTTGGGGGTGGGATTTTATTACTAATTAGCTTCTAGTTATTCATCAAATAATTGAACTGAGAACGAACAAAGCTAGTAGCAAGTAGCGTTCACTTTTTCGTGAGCAATTAAGCAGGGTTCTGTTATACACAAGCAATCAGAAGCTAAACAGAATATGGAACCAACTTCAACCAGGGTTTTTCTTTTTAATTTCTATTTAATATATCTTGAGTATTTTACAGGCTACTGGGAGTTATTTGAATGATGCTTGCGTGGGGGATTATTTGAATGGTACTTGCTTGCTTGTCTTATCTTTTGTATTGTTTAGGCTCGTTCATTTGAGCTCTCATGGTAGCTTGAGTTTTACGGAGTGTTATGGCAACTCTTTTCTTTTACCTTACCAACACCCGATCCTGTGGTTACCCTCTGGTTAGCATAATGGACATTGCTCCGGTTAGTGTTGTAATTGTAAGGTGTAAAACATACATATGAATATGATGCAGGGGTAACTGCAATTTTCCAAAGGTAACTGCATTAAATAAGTTCATGCTTTAGATATCTTTTATTTTTTTTTTCCCGAAGGAATGGATATAGTTTTGTAATGGGTAATTGTGTCTTTCAAGGGTTCAGCGTGTGTTGGAAAAAATGATTTTGAACGAAATTGATTTTACAAAGTAGATTTTGGCTAAAATTGATATTGAAGTGATGTGATTTGTATTTGGATTGGACGTATTTATTCTATAAGTAAGTTGGTCATAAAACTCGGTATCAAATTTTTTATCCAACATAAATGCTACGTAGTGTGCTTCAACCAATCAATTTTGGATCCTGAATCAATTATTCAACGTGAAACTATCAATATGAAAATGTGCTTAAAATCACGTTAGCTTGTATTTTAATGTGAGTATGAAGAATTTAACATGAAACCAAGTGTGTACCCAATTACCTTTGATTAGATGGAGAATCAATTCGAACACTTTGAAATCTTGTTACCACAGATTGACTGAGAATAGAAGGAATAACATTATTGATAAGCTAATTTTCAGACAAAATGAACCTTTGCTTTCAAACTGACTACTATGATTGGCAAAATTGCAACTACTTTTCTGAATAGATGATAATTTATTAAGTTCTTTTAACCATCATCGTTAAAAGGGTAACATTGATTAACTTGTAGAAAAATCCTGTTACAATGGTGGCGATGAGACTTGACCACATAAACTCATTCAAATTACCCAAACATTTTGCCACTAGTCCAATCCTCTAAGCTTATAGAAAAAAGTCTTTATATGTAATGTTCATGATCAAATGAAGGTATATTATCAATGATAGTAAGTATAGCATGATTTGTATTGCAAATTGAATGATTTGATTATTATAAAATTGAGGGTTGAATTGATTTTGGGTTTGACTTGTAAGCAAATTGCTTGTATTGCTCCAGAATCACATGAATCATGGTTTGGCAGTGAAGTTGGTCATGTCCCCAAAACCAGGTTGGGTCATGCGTGACCCACTCTGTAAAACCCTACAGAAGACTCTCAAATATAATTAGCAAAAATGAGCGGAGATGCGCTGTTATTTTCCATCTTGTTAGACCTTAGCCTTAGCATCTCTCATTCTTTCCTCTGCCATTGCCAAACATGAGTGGCCCATGAATGACTTTTGTTCCTCTCATTTTTATACTTCTCTTCCCATGATTTTTGCAGCAGCAACTGTTGTGTGCTGAATTAGTGAATCTGTATAGCAGGCAACTACTCTCCTTTTCCTTGTGGTTGTTATTTTGCAACAACATTGTTTTCTTTTAAGCTTCTACACCACGACACTATTAGCTATTTGACTTGAAAATGCTAGTGTATGTGCAGATAGTATTTATGTTTTCATCTCTCACATGTTTCTTTTTGTTAAAATGATCCTAGAGTTATGTTATTTTAGTTATTAATCATTTTGTGCTTCCATGTCTTATATGTGTGTGTTTGTGTGAGTCTTACTTTTCACGGTACATTTCAATTTGTGATTCAGAAAATGGGCTTTCCAATTCACGCTTTAGATGCCGATTCAACTACCATGGTTTCCTTCTGTATCTTTAAGCTGTTATAGCTGTCAAACCAGAGTTGGAGTTTATTGTTCGTGTTAGGTTCTACTAATAATGGTCTAACAGTTCGTTTCATTTTAGTTTTAGCTTTTGTTGGAGAAGTGAAGCCATATAAAAAAGAGGTGGTAGCTGCGGAATAGTTTGACTGTTTAGGTTTTTGTGCTGTTAGGATTGGTTTGCAATGTTAAAATAATCTTTAATTATGTCCACCCCTATATATAAATTGGAGTTCTATTTTTGAATTTTGGGAGATAGATAATGGAAAACTGAAGTGCTTTTGATTGTTTAGGTTTTTGTGCTGTTCGGGGTAGTTTACAATTCTAACATAATCTTTATATTTAAATTGGAGTTCTACTTTCGAATTTTGGGAGACAGATAATGGAAGACTGAGGTGCTACTTCCATTTATTGCATTTTTAAAATTATGGTTGTAAGAAACAGTACCTTTTTCTTTTTTTTGAACTCGTGAAAATGTCACTATCAGTATAAGTAGTTTTATTCCTATATTCAGATTTGGAGTACTGTGGAGCTTAATGGGCCCAAATTTTGCTACATGTTTGATATTTAGGGCATGTAAAGGCTAATGCGCATTTGTGACATTAGGCAGGGTGGAAGGGGGCAGTTGTCATCGATGGTTATGCGTGTGAATATTTTGTACTATAATTATTATTCATGTACTTGTTCTAAAGGTAGTGTTTCTTTTTATCTGATTTACAGCGTCACCATTTATTTCTTTGCAAAAGAAGGTGAAGACTCCATCCTCACACCAGTGAAGGAAAACAATCCTGCTCCACTGACAGTGAATTTTGAGCAAGGTCTTGGCCAGAAGTTTAGGCAGCCATCTGGAACTGGTATTGATTTTTCTGTTTTTGAGGAGTCCGAGTTACTGAAAGTGGGGGATATGGATGTGTACCCTCTAGCAGTAAAGGCAGACGCTTCCCCTGGTAATCATGATGAGTCGGATAGAACTCCAGCATCTGGTAACACAAACTCACAGATTACCCAAGCAGTGTTTGAAAAGGAGAAAGGAGAGTTCCGGGTGAAAGTTATTAAGCAGATCTTGTGGGTGAATGGAATGAGGTATGAGCTGCAGGAGATATATGGCATTGGAAATTCAACGGAAGCTGACGTGGATGAGAGTGACCAAGGAAAAGAATGTGTCATCTGCTTGTCGGAGCCTCGGGATACAATTGTTCATCCCTGCCGCCATATGGTATTTACAGCTTCCCTTTCTGAATGAATTTTTGTTTTGGTTTGTTGATAGAATTACTATGATCAGCAGTATGTCACTTTTCAGTCCGGGGCTCTTGGCAAACTCGTGATAATTTAGCCTAATTTAAATGTTAAAAACTAATTATTTGTTACTTGAGACCTTGAATTAGTTTTCTATTTTCAGTGTATGTGTAGTGGATGTGCGAAGGTATTGAGGTTCCAGACAAATAGATGCCCAATTTGCAGACAACCAGTGGAGAGGCTTTTGGAGATAAAGGTAGGGTCTGAGGAGTGAAGAAGAAGAAGAAGATACATTATTAACTCCTCAAGCTTCCTGTACAGCCCAACTGTTATACTTTAACATCACCCGTCTTATTTTCATGGTTTCACCTTACTTTCTCTATTTTCCTATAATCACAAAAACAAAGGAAAATGGAATTATATATACTTGTGATTCAAAGTGAACGACAGGCTGGCATTGCTCATAACTTGTACCAGACAATGCCTCCAATGAGTTTGTTTCTCTGGGCTTCTAAATATCATTAAATATATTTTGTCATTGTGTTATGTATCGAGAAGTTTCCAATCGTATGTAGTACACGGGTGAAGTGGCTATGTTTGGCATCTCATGGTTAAAGGAACTAAAAGGGTAGTAAGAGACTGTAAAATTAGGTGTACATCAGTTTCTATTTTTAAAATTAAAAATTAGTACTTCAAATAAGATTTGTCTTTTAGTTTTTTTTTTTCTTCTATAATAGATATACTTTACTAAAAAAAGTCTTCTTATTAATGTTATAGATTAAAACTGTTATATGAAACCAATATCATAAAAAGTTCTATTTATGTTTTATTTTCTGGAAATATTATGTGCACAATAACACATAATAAACTTTATTTTAAAAATATAACTAGTTATGTAATTAAGTGAAAGAAACTGAGAAGAAATAATGTAATATATAAAACAAATGTTATTTTTTAAAACATTAGTAAGTTGGTGTATGAATAATAACATCTTTTACAAACTTGTCTTAGTTACAACTTTCATAGGTGAGTTTAAATCAGATTTGGAAGAGTAAAATTTGAAGGCGTTATTTTTTTTTTAACTAATGTAGATTGACAACCGCTCTGCATTGTAGATTTTATATTTTATTTAATAAATTGGTGTTTTGTCCTTTATCTATAATTCTACACATTTATTGCCATATAAAATACTGAATACTTTTTCTGGGTGTAGGGCTTTTCATTAATTGACCTTTCAACGGAGGCGTTGGATCCTAGAAAAAATAATTTCAAAATTGGAATGTGTAATGGATGAGGTCCAAACCTTTTTACAGGCTATAAAACTCAAGATGCATTTCTTTCATTTTTTAGGATAAAAAACTGACAAATAAATTATATAAATAAAAGAAAGAAAAGGAAAAATTGTCGTTACAGTTAAATACTGCCAGTAGTGGAATATCGCATATTTAGTATTGAGTGAAATTTTTCCAAGCACAAAAATTGTCTTTACAGCGTAAAAAAATCAAGGATCTAAATTGTGATCATAATTTTATCTCATATCTTGACATTAATTACGAACAGATATGGCTGTTTACAATTTACAATTTAATATACTAATTGGTAATATTCTGAATTAGGCTTTAAGAAACTAATTACATACATGTTAATATGTGACAATGTAATGGCAAATTTCATGCAGGCTATGATTTAGATTTGGTTAGTAACTATCAAGTTGCAATTCCTCTAAACGATTTTTATAATTGTTTAGAACTGAATCTATTTTATAATTGACCACACTGACTTGGTTAGAGCTGATCCAGTTGACCATACTGCATTTCTGTGTCTTTCAAAGCTGTTTTCAGTTCATTGTCTGTAATTGGAAAGTAAACTGAAGATTGAGTGAAGTCTAAAACCAGACCACCACATTGAAAACGATAACATTTTTTATGTTTTCAAAAAGGAAAAGCAATTATTCCAAATGCAGTGAATCTGGGGCTGTTGATTTTATATTATTTTAATCGGTATGGCAACAGGAATGAAGTATGGCATTGTCCTTGATCCCATCTAAAGAAATGATTCCTTCCTTATCGGAAATTATTGTGCCTTCTGCTTGTTTCGTCAGGAGCCAACCAATTCCTACTTGCCATTATAACCTAAAAAAAACCAAAAAGAAAACTTACACAGCAGCACGAAATCATCAGAGGTTTTATTAGCAAACGAGAACGACAGTGGTTGTTTATTTAGCATTGAGTGCCCAACCATAAAAGCACTAGGATGTTCATAGCATCCTTCATACTTTCACAGACAACAAAAACAACAATTGACACAATTGGACTATAGTCCAAACACATGAAACGTAGAGAAACTTGTAACAACACAGATTCTCTTGCACACCGTAACAACCATGAAAGATATTCAATGCAACTTAGTCTCCCCACCATTGGTGGACATAGACACCATTGTTTCTGAGACCCTTGTAAATATCCATACAACTTTCCATGCTGCTGCTTACACTTTTATCATTACCTCTCCTCTCGGGACATTTGAGAAACAACTCATCAACAAAGCATATAGCTCCATTCTCAAATATATCAGACAGGAACTTGAGTTCAACATTTCCTGCATTCATCTTGAGGACTACAAAATCAGCATATTGCACAGTTTCTCTGAACCAGGCAAGGAAATCAAACTCCTCCTCCCCAAGGAAAGAATCCAGATCATCATCATTATCATCTGTTCCAAGTTTAGCAGTGACCTTCCCAATACCGGCCAAGCCAGGGTGATAAACAAAGGTAATACCAGGTCGCTTCACGTAGGACAACATGATGGAAGTGTTGTAGTGAACAAAGTAAACATTGAAATCTTTCTGATCAACAGGGTATGATGGCAGGAACCAATCATTGACATTGGCATTAAGCAGCTCCCCCACCCCAATATCAATATACACCAACCTCTTCCTACTTGAAACATCCACAAACTTAGGCAAATAGGGAATGTTCTTGTGAAACTCAGGAGGTGGTGCTTTCTGTTTCTCACTCACAAGAGGCTCCATCAACTCTATGAGGGGTTTGGTGAAGGTGAGGCTGGGACAATCAGCTGGTAAATTATGTTGATAAAACGTAGCATTGTCATATCTTTTCTTGAAAACAACAAGGTTAAGCTCATTGACATAATCAACATGCACCACATTGGAAGATCTTAACAAAGAGGAAACAGGGGTGGCTGCCCTTATTAAATCATTGGGATGCGAACCAGAGCTACCGACAATAAAGGCGCCAATCCCGCCAGGCTTAAGAACACGTTCAATCTCGAGAACCAACAGAGCAGGGACAGATACCTTGTCGAGGTCCCTGGAAAACACGAAATCGAAAGAAGAATCCTCGTACAAGACCTCCTTCTGCTCGAAACTGCGCGTTTGGACGGCGCTGACGGCGGAGAAGCCTAACTGTTTCATTGCCACGACGGCCATCGAAGATCCTTCTCCAACGAAGAGACTCTTCGCTCCGGGGTAGAGCAACCGGTTACCGGTGAGCTCGGAGACCACGGTGAGGGTCAAGTTGGCGTCTTTCCCGCAATTGACCGGAACCCAGAAGTGGGTCCGGAGAAATTGAGAAGCAGGGCGGAAAGTGACGCCATGGAAACCGGAAACGCAGTCAAAGTAGGTCGCGATGGGAGCGAAATCGAAGAGCGACTGCGCGCGGTAGAGAGAGACGATGGAGATGGCGCAGGCGAGGAGGATGGAGCGTAAAAGGACGCGCCTGGCGATGGAGGCATTGAGGATGTGGAGATCGAAGAAAGCCTTGGTGTCCATTGAAGTTGTTTGATGAAGAGAGATTGATTTCAATTAAGAGAGAAAAATTTGAAGCCGAAAGATGAGAGAGAGAAGATTAGCGAGTGCAAAACCTGGAGGAGGTATGATTCCCACCCACGAGGACTCCCATTGATTTTTGGAAGCTTAACCAGACCCTCCTCGGAACCCTTTTCCCCTTCTGCGTCCGGTTGAACCGGCCCCCACCCATTTTTTCCATTCCCGGCTACCTCATTACTTGTCCATCTTGTGCTTTTCTGCAGTGTGTAATGTAATGGGTAGATCTGAAACAGAGCCTAAAAGGAAGGGGACCAGAAGAAGAAGAAGAAGAAGATTATGAAGTGAGTATGGAGTGTGTGGATTGCAGATTGAGATCCAAAGATATAGCAGAAGATGGTGTCGAGTGAGTGAAGGTGCTATCTGTGATGTGATTGGCACCACACGTCATCTTGGTCCCATTACGTGTCAACCCATCAAACTTTCACTTCTCCTTCTATCTCACATTTTTTTTAACTGCTTCCTCCATTATAATAGCTTCTGTAACCGATGGCTACTGTTTTATAGTTACCCTCGTAACAAGCCAAAACCAGGAATCTTCATTTTATAGTTACGGGCCAACACTATGCTTTTTCTGTTAACACCACCTCAATTATTCTTAATAAATAACTACCAATCATATCTTATTATTACCCACGTTAAAAAATAAATTATCTATCACACAGAAATTAAAAAAATATTATGATTCCTGACTTTAATGATGTCAACGGATTGGGATCAGAATAATTGTTTTTATTTTTCATAAAATAGTTTTTAAGTTTCTCATTTATTTAATTCTTTTATATTTACATTCTACAATAAACATATATTGGTCGTTTTCACTTTTACTTTCATACTAAATACGTAGATTAATTTAAATAATGTAGAAAACAAAATTGTGACTGAGAAAATATTTTTTTTTCTCAACTTGGAAAATAAAAGATAATTAGAAATATAAAAGAAAATCCTGAACATTCTACGCATAAAAAACATCATGGAGAGTATTTTAATGGAATATTTTTTAATAAATGACAGAAGAAAAATGTTTGCAACATATTTCCTTATGCATCTTTTTAACGCCATCCCTCCTATTGATTGAAAATGACTGAAAAACACATTTTGGAGTCATGCTTCTTGTTTAATAGTTACCTCTTGATTTTATAAATTTCAATTAATTTAACTTATATTAAATATATGTTCTTAACGACATTCTTTACTAGGCAAAAAATTATTGAAGTTCTTGATACTTGAATAATTAATTATGCATTAACTAAGGATTAATGATTTTGATTAAGTGTAGTGTAATTTTAGACCACACTCAATAAAACATATTTGAATTTTACAATAAGTTATTAAAGTTATTTAAGAAAATTAAAGAAAAATAGTTCTATTTGTTAAAAATTAAGACATTTTAAATATATTCAAAGTACCTAAACATTAATCCTACTCAATCAAATAGTAATCTAAATAACACAAACATACCACTTTAATTTAAATTCAATTCAAAAATTATTCAAGTTATTGATTTCATACGTAGAAAGATTGCTAATAGTAAAAACTTCCCAAGACAAGACCTACAAAGTGAACGTTTTGAAATATTATTATGGATTTTGGAATAGTTTATTTAAACTATTTTTTAGGATAAAATGCCCGTAGAAATGTTTAGCATAATTTTTAAAGAATATTTCATGAGTGGTCATAAGATAGTTCTAGACATATTTTCATAACCTGTCAAATATTAGTGCTATAATTTACAGAAAAAGACATTACACCTCACAGTTTAATACGAGAAATAGTACGAGGGTTAACTTTTTTTTTTAAACAAAAATTTAGCAATTTATTTTAAATTGAATTTAAAGATAGATTCAATAAAAAAAATAATTGAATAGATGAATATATAGACGAATAAGAAGATGAAATATACATATAAAAAGAAAATAAAATAAACATGATGGTATTAAAAAAATGTTTTTCCTTGGTTGTACAAATAGTGTGTTATATACACAATTTTCAATTTCAATAAAACGAATAAATGAAACATTCGTTAACTTCTCTCGCCTCAATTTCTTTGTAGTCTCCGAAATTTATCCCCAAACCTAAATCACTTTCAAGAAATAAAATCTTAATTATAATAATTCAAAGATTTACATTTGGATTTTGATTTAATTTTCGCTTTTATAAGTAACTATAAGAGTAAAATTTTTCTAATTTGATGTTAGGATTTTTTTTTTTCGATGGTTCAAAAGACTTAAAATCTTGTACTTTAACAAAAGTGAGTAATGAATTTGGAAGAGACCAAAGCAAAAATGTAGAAGAAAAGAGAAGGATAAAAAAATGAAGAATAAAATAGGAAACAATTATATTTCTTAACTTTACAAAGAAAAATAAATATATTCTGGCCAAACACTTGTTTATATATTACATTCACTATTTTCTTAACTTGATTAAAAGCCTAATTCAAAATCCACACCCCTCATAACCATTATATTTATTCAATTAATAAACTAAACATATGAAAATTTATAACCACACTAAATTTCAGGTAGAAATAAAAACACACAAAACTTAAATCATTACATTATTAAAGAATAGATACATAACCATATGATCCATTAACCATAAAAAAAGTCATTTGCTCGATTACATGATAAGGTTAGTTAGAAGAGTCAAGAATTTAATAGCCCTTTTTTTTGCTTAAATTCAATCATACTTATTAGAATCGAAACCTAGTATAATTGTTAAATGATAATGATATTTAGACAACATCTTTTTTTACAATATTTGAACATTGATTACGTCTCAATCTGTTGGTCAAAAATTATTCCACAATAATGTTTATGATTATTATTATTGATTATGGAGTAATTTTTTACCAATCACAAATTGACACATAATCAATGTTCAAATGTTGTCAAAAGAATATTATCTAAATATCATTATCCATTTTTAAAATTAAAAATTAAGTTAAATATATTTTTGTTTTCAAAATATCTTACGTTTTTGCTTTTGTTATTTTTTAAACTTTGTTTTATTTAGTTTTTTTTTCTTTTAAAAAATCACAGATTTAATCTTTTACGATTAATATCATTAGTTTTTTTTGTCGATTTGACAAATAAGATGTCATTGTTTAAAAACGTAGACTGTATTCCAAAATCAATAAAATAACTCGATTACTAAATTATTTAAATTCTACGTACATTTTATTAAACTATCCTAATACCTAATCAATATTAAAAAAAAAAGAGAAACGAAACTAAAAACATATGATAGGTTTAAGAATGAAATCATTTAATTCTTAAAAATTTCTCTTTTCCCTCCTCTTCTATTTCCCATTTTGTTTTCATTCATCGATGAAATTTCATTTTTCATATAATCTTAGTAAATTGAATATTGAATATGTGTAGTATGAGTTGGACTTGACACTAAAAATTATTATAGTTTTTATTTTCAGTGTACATGTATTGGCTATATCGATGGTTGTATTGTAAGCATTAAAATCTTAATATATTATTGAAATTTGATATAATAAATTTAAGTTCGTCGATGAATGGTGCTCTTCCTTAGAGCGAATAAAAGGTTTCAAGAAGAAAAAAAACTAAAATAGTACTTACGGCGACATAAAAGAAAGAAAAAGTTGTAAGAAGGATTAGGAAAACAACTAATGGAATTTTTTAATTATGTGTGTTCTCCGAGAAAATTAATTAGTGAATTTTAACAAAATAATAAATATGAGTTTGAATTTTTTCACTTATGTGAGTAGTAATTTTTTATATTTGTATATATTTAAACTGAGATATTCAATATAAATAGTTTGAACCATGTTTCAAGGAATTTTCATACTTTCATAGAGAACAATTTGAATTATAAGAAAAATTGTGTAAAAGTTTATGTTCATATAAGCATAATATTTAAAAAATAAATACTTTAGAAAGAAGAATCTTGCAACTTGCTAAACTGTGTGCTGTCTACACACAATGCACCGACACACTGAGCCAATGAGGATTTGACAGACAGATATGATAAATTATGAAACTAAAATAGCAAAATTGAAAACTTCAAAATTCAAACAAAAAAAAATTCATCTATTGTGCAATGATCCTTAATTTTATGGTTAAATACATTTTTCTCCTGATTTTATTTTTAGTTTTTTTTTTGTGAATTTTGTAGTAGTCAAATATTTTATATTAGGTTTTTCATTACAGAAACGCTTTCACGAGTTTATCAAGTGATGAACTTACGTAAAAAATTATTTCTGTCAGAACCTTTTTTTATAAGGGTAAACAAAAAGCTTTAAATATTACAAAAATAAAAGTAAAGAAATTATAGAATTGAAAACAAAGTTTAATATATTTTCAAGTAAAACTTGTATTTAAAACTATTTTTTATCAACCTTTAATTCCCGGGATTTGATTTAATATCTTCAAGTTAAAGAAAATATTAATTTTCACTTTCTATTGAGGAGTGACACGGTCCGTTAAATTTTTAAATTTTAATTTCATTTTTTTAAAATTTTTAAATTATATGTGATATATATTGAAAATGGATAGAAATTAAAATAGAATATTTAATTTTTTTTATAAAGCATAAATGTTAACAAATAATAAAACATAAAATGATTTAATGTCTCAATAGGTTCCTATTTTCGCTCAGAATTTCAAATAGGTCCCTTTCTTTTTCGACGTCTCAATTGAGTCCTTATTTTTGTAAATTGAATCAAATAAAGCCTTTCCGTGAAATTGAAATGACGCTGTTAAGAATGGTATGTTGACAATGTAACTTTTTATTATGTGGCATTAAAAACGTGACTGAATTGTATTTTTTAATTTTTAAATTAAAAAATGAAGTATATATATTTCTTTTTTTTAAAATAAGGACCTATTGAGACATTAAACTTAAATACGATAAAAATAAAAATATTTATTAAAATATTTTTTTATTTTTTCATTGTATTTTTTAGTTTCTCATAAATTATACTCATTCTTGTCTTTTTTTTATTTTTTCAAATAAAAAATGAAATTAGATACAAACTAATTACTTTTACTTTAATTTTTCATTTCTATTTTATTTTTGATGAAAAAAATATAACTTTCTTATCTCATTGATTCATAATGTGAAGATCTATAAAATTATTTTAGAAGTGGTAAGAATTAAAAGTAATGAGACTTGATTGTTTTAATATTAAGTAGTTTTAATATAAATAGTTTCATTACAAATAAGTTCTATTATTTTAAACATATCATTTCTCTAAAAATCAATTTTCTAGAATTCTTTATCTCCTCTCTTGCACCTCGTTCATCTATTTGAAAATTGAAGACCGCAATGTAATCCTCGCAGTGAGATCTTCAATTCTACCTCATCAGTTTCAAATAAAGCAAGTCAGTTTCTACTCTTTTCTCTGGTTTTATGTTTTCCAATACCTATGATGTTTGACTTTGTCGCATATATGGTTTGAATATTCTTTTAGCTTATTTACTGATCAATGGTAATAATGATGTACCTTGATCATGATTTTGTTGTATGTAGGTGCAGATAGAGCTTTTCGAGTTATGAAAGCAGTATAGGATCTTCTAGAACAGTTTGGTCTTCTAAAAAGGTAAGAGAAACTAGTGTTTGTATTTAAATTGAATTATAATGTATGATTTTCTGATCATGAGTATGCATGTTGTTGCCTATATGGTTGGTTAAGTACAAAATGCTTGTTTTAGTGTTAATTGTGTTTGATTGGGAATAATGGATGCATGATACTTGATCCTTTGTGTATTTTCTGCATGAACTTGGAGTAACCTAGTGAATGCAATTGGTGTGATGTTATTGGTGTTAATTTGGTTAAAATGTTAAGGAGAAAGACGAGTAGAATTATAGGTCAATTTTGGTCTAAAATGAAGGTTTGAGAGGTGATTTAATGAAATATTGATTTAAGATGACGATTTGTGGTTTATGATAGTTAATTTGGCCTTTTGTAACTTGTTTCATATGAGAATCAATTGATAGGGGTTCAAAATGGGATGATAGTCATTTTGGTGTGTTATACTACATAAAGTGTATTTTTAGGGGTTTTGACAATTGAATTTTGAGAAAATGGTTAGATGGTGAAACTAGTGTTTTAGGGCCAGTTCTTAAATCATTTAGGACTTGTTTAGGTGTTGAGTTAGGCTAAATCTGAGGTGGAATAGATACATGGTTCTTAGGTTGTTATTTTGTTGCGTTTTAGTTTAAATTGAAGGTTATAAATAGGGTAAACTCAAAGTATAGAGGTTGTGATGAATATAAGGCATTAAGGTATGTTATTAAGTCCATTATGACTTGTTAAAACCTTTAGTTTACAGAAATTGGTGTTAGAAAGTGTAGATTTGAGTTTGGGTGATTTTGGAGAAGTCAAATGGTTTAATGCACCTAGTCTTGGGACTAATAAGCAAAGTGGTACTCCATTTCAACTATAAACATGTTTTAGCATAAATTCTAGTGTCTAGAGAACACATTTGATTTGTTGGAACGAGTCACAGGTGCATTAAAATTAGAAATCTAGTTGTTGTCAACTAATATGGTGTAATAAGGTAGTTTTCTGACGTTGAGCACCATATTCCAATGGTTTTGGTGCTATGGGGTATTTTTCTATCGCTGAGCGCCACATTCTAGTGGCTCTGGCGTTGAGGGGTAGTTTTCTAATACTAAGAGGTGAGCGGTAGTTTTCTAGTATTGAGCGTCATGTTCCTATGGTGAGTTTTGAGTTTCTTTATTTTATGTTTTTGTGAATAATGATTATATTGATGATTTAATATGCGTTTGGTATAATATATATAATATTTGAATGGTTAACGAATAAGGTTATGGTTAAAGTATAATATAGTTTGAAAAAATTTTCTAAAGTGAAATTCTTAATATAATTCCAAGTATTTTAGTATGAATAAATGGAATATATTAATTTTTTGTATATATATATATAAAAAAAGTAGTGTATTATGAATTCTTTTATAATTGATTTTTAATATTTTATAGATTTTTTTCAGTAAATCTTAATTTTTTATTAATTATATTAAACTATTTTTATATTTGTTTTTTTAAATAAATATATTGTGAATAATAAAAGAATGTATTATTTTTAAAAGTGATAAAAAGAAAGTTATTCATAAAGATGAAAACAATACTAAAGAACAAAAATAAAAACTTATATATGTGTATTTTTATTGGATATAATTATATTAAATTATATATTAATTTTGTATTAGTAATAATAATTTTAAATATATAAATTTTAAGTGTATTACTTTAGTTTTTAATTATCAAAATTCGGTTACGTGGTAAGGTCGTATTACAAATAATGAAAAATGATTACGTTGATAAGATCATCAGGTAAGATTATGTAAGCATTATCAATGAAGAAATTGAGAAAAAAAGGGAAAAAATATTAAAATTTTATGTATGAGTTTGGACAAAAATGAAGGTCCCCCAGGCTAGCACAAAATAATGTTAATGGAATGAGCAATCATACTCACAGTTCAGACTCCTTTTCAACAACATTTCAGTCTAAATATTATATATTTTACATCGTTAAATATTCCTTAATATATAAGTGTTAGTTTTAAAATTAGTAATTACCGAAAAGAGATTAAAATATATTTATAAAATTAAGTTTTTTATAAAGCAACCAGCCTAAGAATATTCTGCTGATAAACAACTAATACTATCGTTTCGTTAAATTCACTTCATCATCAAGTTACTTATAAATATCGTTCAAAATCAACAAACAGATAACATAGTTTCTATAATTTGTGTCATATTATTTAGGATTTTAATACATTTAATCTTAAATTTGAACATTATATATGCTACTGTTCTTTCCTTCATATATTGCTTTCAGATATTTACATCAATGTCTTACCAGTATTATCTCTCCCCTTTATTTAAAAGATGGTTAACTTGAGATGCAACAATGAAGTAACTAAAAAGAGTTTCTATGTTGTTTTATGTTGAATCTGTATCCCTCAAGTTGGGTTTCTTTTGTTTTCTATTCTTTTCTCATATTTTTAGTTTAATTGACGATTAGCGTTAATTACTTCCTAATTTAACTATTTATTATAAAGAATTTAATTGAATTGTTACATTAGTAACCAATATCTTGCTGTAAAATTCTTCTTCCTATTCAATTTTTTTTCACTTCTTTCAAAATTCGACCTTTAAAATTTTCTTCGTTTCTTCTTTAACTTGTCATGATTTCTATTAAAATTTTCATCCTTAATATTGTTCTTTTATATATTGATAAATATAATTTTTTTAAGAAAAAAATACAATATATTATTTAACAATAATATATAATTATATCTAATAATATTTTAAAATATTTTTTAATTTATAATAATATAATAATATCTAATAATACTTTTTCTAAGGAATTATTCACCAAAACTTAATTATTAGAAAATATTTTAAAATAAAATAAATTATTTAAATTGTAATTTATAAATCGTTTACTTAAAATATTTAACCAAATATATTTTAAATTATTAAAATATTTACATCTCATAAAAGCTATTTTTTTATTATAAAAAATATCAAATTGAAGATAACCATGTGCTCTTTTTTTCTCCCCTAATTTCGCATACGTTTCTTTCGCTCTAAATGGTGAAAGGGTGAAAGTTAGTTAGTTAGTATCAATCTCACTTAACTTTTTTTTAGTTGTCACAAAAAATGTCCACATAAAGCTTTTTATGGCACTTGTCTTTTCTACTTTTCTGAATAACTTTAATGCATTAAGATTTCTCCATTCTTTTCTGCAAAATAATGTTACCAAAACTAGTGATGCTTTTCTGTTGGTGAATTTTCCGCAATGACCAAGTCACTTCTTCAACTGATAACTCATCAAAAGGTGCAATTTCCTTATGTTCTCCAAATTCCTTCATCTCCCCATTTTTGTTTTTACTCTAAAGTTATTACTTTCTTTATCATATATATATATATATATATATATATATATATATATATATTTTAAAAACTGTATCAAAACTTTTAGAACATTGGCTTCTTCACTAGAATTCATGTATTTTCATTGTGTTATCACTAGAACATTCATCATCAAGGTTTTGTTTTCATCTACTATATATCTAATTTTACCTTTCCACTAACAGATATTAGTTTTTAAGAGTTTTCCATTAGGAAAATATTATTTCACGTATCTAAATTTTTATTTGTTTTTTTTTTTAAATATAAAAGTTTATATTATTATGATTATTTTATTTTTATATTCTATGTGAAATGTAAAAGTGTTATGATATTATTATTCTTTTTATTATAAAATTTGATCTATGATAGTATCAACAAAATGAACTGATGGATTCTGATACTATTGATTGATGTTTCGATAAAAAAATTCAATGAAAAAAAATAATACTAATGAGACAAGAACTCACCTCACTTTTATATAAAATGTTAAATTTTTTCATCTTTATGATGTTAAAATTTTCAACACATTGACCTTCTTGTGAATCAAAAATACCAAAACTCTTGTTCCCAGGCTAAGTTCAAACTATTTTGATATGAAACTATGGAATTGGATGGTGGTGGAGAAAGGTGGCAGTGGATCAAAATAAGCTCTTACTCAGATTTCTTCACGAGATGTATCATTTAATGGTAATTCAACCTGATACACTAAATTCTGCAATACTGTAGTTTGTCATATCCACAACACCAACATCTATGAAATCTCCACCTGATAATGTAATAACTTTTTCTTCAAGAAGCTGACAAAAGGTTCAATCTATCTGCATTCAAACAAATGATTGTTTGCAACACTTGATTGAAGGCATAAAACCATGGTCAATAAGTTGAATAATGTAAATCAAACGTTATGTGAGTGGAAAGGAAAAATCATATTAGAGGTGGTCATCAAATTTCTTCAACGAAAATAGCCTTCAGAAATATAATATATAAAAAGGCTAAATATAGATGATGATGATAATAATAGAATTGGTGTGGTTTTGAAATGTATTGGCAAAGAAGATTGTGAGAATTTGCATTTGTAATGTAAGTTATTTGGTACATTTGTTGCATGAGAGCTTAATAAGCAAGCTGTTGTATCTATTCTTACATTTACTGCGTTTGAAGTTGTAATGTGTTGAACTTTCATTTTTAAGGAGTTTTTCAAGTAGAGAACATAATGGCTTGGTCAGTTGAATCAGCGGTATGGTCAGCTGCCTCATCAATGTGGACTTTTTAATAATATTTTTTAATAAACATAATGTAGAAGGGCAAATGTGTAAATGCATAAATCTCGCCTGTTTTTCCTTCTCTAAGCATAATCATTTTTCTCTACTCGCAAATCGGCACAGATAATTAAGTATAAATAGTACACTATTTTATTTGTCACAAATATTAATGAGGAAAATTGAATTGAATTAAGATTTTAAAACAACTTAGTAATTAAAGCCTGAAATTTATAATTCGACATTGAAAGGAAAATAAATATAGGAGAATACAAGTTCTAATCCATCTATTTTCTTCCAGTTTGAACATTAAATGTTTTCCATTTTCCCACAAATTTTTCATCAAGGGAAAACAGAGAGGAAAGAGATGTATAAATATAACTTTTTTAATCCTATTTCAGCCTATTTTATCTTCAAATATCTGTGTACAAATAATATTTAACTTTATTTCAACAATTCGAGTTTCATGACATGCCCCACTAAGGATATATTCTCCCTCTAATAATTTAATATCTGACCAAAATTGAAAAAAAAAATGAAAAATATTAAATGACAATAGAAAAGCACTTTCATCCTTTATGTTAACACTAACTACTATTTCAAACACTTCCCACATCCCAAAATAAATGGTACAAAAGTAAAAAGTTTAAAGTTAGATCCAAACTCATCCAACAAAAACAAATGTATTTTAGGTAACTTCCATTTCAAAATTGGGTTTTAATGTTGCAGACATATAAGGACAAACTCTGGAACCTCCTTCACAATACAGACATACAAAGTTTGCTAGTTTTCTCGAATTTGTAAACGATGTGACTTTATCTTTATCAGATGTATTTCAACCTATCAACAATGACCGCCAACACGATTCCGCCGCCCTTCACCTCCCAAATTAGGACATTTGCTTTCAACTTTTAGATTTTCGGTTAATTATATATAAGTTATTTATTTTTAAAGCCCTCAAGAATTATTATTAAAACAGGTTACATAAAAAATTATTAATTAGCAACTAATATATAAATACTATAAAAATAATAATAATAAACGTGTCTATATGGAAAGGTAGAAAAAGCCCTTGACGAAAGGATTAGTGAAAGTCTATAATAAAAAATGGTGACGGAATTCTCCGATTAAGAAGCGTGACTGAAGTTTTAGATTGTTCTAGCAAGGAAATAAAAAGTGTAAGAGTTGTTTGTTCATTGAGAATTTTAGATTTTGTTTTAGAAAAGAAGTAAAGAAAGAAAAAAATGAGAATAAAATGAAGGCATAAAAAGTAAATGAGAAAACAGTCCAAAGTGATGTTTTAGAAAAAGAATAGAAAAAGGAAAAATAAATATAACCCAGAGAGGAGGCTTAACAAAAAAAGCTCCAAGTAGCTTTTATCTAAAAACTACGTTTTTGAAGAGATTTACATTATAAAATAAGTTGCTTAAAAATTTAATAAGTTGTATATAAATGTTGTTTGGCCCAGGAGAAGAAAAGTTAAAAATAAGTTGGGACCAAACAGTGTGAGTCATTGTTTGTAGGGAGAATTGGTGATCTTGGTTGAGAGTGAAGGCTTGTTGTCTTTGAGAGAGGTGGCTAACAAGTTTTCAGAGTTGGTTGATTGGGTGTCAGCAGCAACCCCTGGCCTCATCCAGACTTTAATGTGACCTTCCCGACAGGCAGTGAGCACAGATTCTTGGGTAAATATCAAGCCAGAGAGTGGTTCGGTATGCACACGGTGAGCAACCAACGGAGATATTTTTGGAACATCACGCATACTCGGAGCAGGTTGCAAGGTACCCAATGGGACCACATTGTCCCAGTGTGATGACTGGCTTCCAGTACTGTAAGTTGGAGATCCACCAGCTGGCCGCCTCAATGGCACCACGATTTCGTCCATTTCTAGGTCCCATAGAAGCAATTGTGTATCCTGACACCAAATTTCAATAATTTCTCAACTGCCACTATCAAAATATTTTAAACAAATTCTATCTAACAATCTGCAATTTCAAAGCAAGCGGAAACAACAACTTTATTTTAAAACTCTCTACTAACAGAGGCCAATCATGAGGAAATTTTTTAGTACAAAAAGGCAGTACTACAACACAAAGAACCAAGTTAGGAATATATATATATATATATATATATACGTTTTACATTGAGTGAAAAGCGACACAAAGGAAAAGTAAAATCTAGAATGAAAACATTTTTTTCTGCGTACCTGACCAACAGAACCAAAACGATACATAACGGTCTCTCCATTGTCATTTGAATTTGGTGATGACCAATATGAATCGAAAGCAACTCCACTGACCTGATTACAGCATTTGAAGCGAACCAAAATAAGCCCTATATAGAAAAAGTTGCCACTGCTAAAAATTAACGCGCAACTTACCCACGAGCCATGTCCCTCACCCCATGCCACAACCTTCCGATCTTCCATGCTCCAAACTTGAACTAAATCATCTTCCCCTCCCGTCAAAATATATTTTCCATCCATGCTGTCAAAGCAGATTTTTAAATATGAATTTGTATAAAAAAGAAACAAGAATCAATAAAAAAAAAAAAAAATCTAATGCAAGAAAAGTATTGTTATTTTATAAGCTCTAGAGTAAGAGGCAAACAAAAGAAATAGGAAAGATCCACAATTTCCCTTTTCATTAATAAATTGACTAGAGCCAAGCATGACTAACCTCCACGCACAGCATAACAAAGCACCGTAATAACTTTTCCCGCCACAGATAAGTTGTTCTTTTGAGTAATCAAACACTCGCAAATAACCTGGACGCAGTAAGTAAAATAAACTGAGACTGTCTTTTTAAGGACATGGAAACGAGTAGATATTTCATGCTGAGGACAAAAATGGATATACCATCTCGTCCAACAGTTGCCAAGTATGCTCCATCCATTGAGAAAGAAATACTGTTAATTGAACCCTGGCATATATGCCATCTGGCTATCGGATTACTCTGCAAAAGTCAACATTTAAAAACATATAGGTCACATATTCTCCAGAACTACAAGCTGTAGAGTTCATATCATCCAAAAACTAATTATGCCTTGGATGTATTAGTAGTATGGAGTGAGAAAGCTGCAAAGTTCTACATGAACTAAGCAGTCATTACTAACAAGTGATATAGGCTGAATTTACTACAGAAAAATTAAAATATATAGTCAGATCAAGGGGGGAAAAGTAAGTTTTGTACAAGTAAGTTATTTAGAAATAAAAAATTCATTAAACTCAATACCTTACTGTAACGTGCATGGGCAACAGAAAATTGAGTTTGATCTTTTACAACTGGAAAAGAAGAATCACCCGCACCATCTTTGTTCTGAAATGGGAAAGAAAAGCTACACATCTTCGTAACTTACTATAAGAAATATCACATTCTAAGTGAACCATAAAATAAGACTCTCTACAGATAATTGATACTTACCTTCTCATACACGTATAAATTACCATCAGAATGAGAAACAACAAAAGCGCCATCACCTCCAGGCACCCAAGCAATGCATGTACAACGACTGTTCAACTCAAAACCAATTAAGAGTTGCAATCAGAATCTTTGGCATAATATTCCAACACATTAAATTAAAGCTCTAGAAGTTAGCCATACAACTATAACAATTCACAATTCAGATATTGATCTCTAACTTCTCTACCACTTAATGCAAAGCATTACAACCACTGATATCATCATTCACATAATTTACCGACTTATGTAATACATTTAAGACAAACCTCGTAGACACAATTAAACAAACTTTTCCACTGACTGGGAAAACCATGTTCTCGTTATTGGCTCAACTCAGAGCATCTTTTAGGCCGACTAAACTACTGGATTTGAATAGCACCCCTATTCTAGTAGAAGGAATCAAATAATCTAAAAGAATAGATCCTTAATCACAGTCATTATCATAGAAAATGCTTAGACATAATCAATTATCAATTTTTATATTTACAATTATTTTTGGTCGAAATTTAAAGAAGAAACAGACATGAAAAGGATAGGACAAAGGAATTCTAAAATTGTAAAAAATGAACATAGATGAATAATTAAAAATCTATGAGACTAATATCTCATAAACATGCTTCACTCAAGGTTGCCAACTTCTGTGATGCACTTTTCTCACAGATCAAGCAACAATGAAACAGCTACCAGCATCAGCAATGAAGCAACTACCAAAAATGCAGAAAAATATCTAGCAGCGGCAGAACAACTAAGCAGCAGTAGCAGCAATCACAAATAGTAAGGGATAATCAAAAAGTGGGGTGCGAAATGAGCCAAGGGTGACATAACAGGCAATACTACTTGGAGAAATTAAATGGTGCAGCACCATTATAAAATGGATGTGGAGGTCAACCTACCAACGCTCATATGAACTTGGAATTTTAAGCGATCTCACCTCTGAGTTCACCAAGAAATGACTTTACAATCAACTCAGTCCAATTTGCAGGAGTGAGCTAGTTAACAAGTTCATGAGTTGACACTATATTTTAACAACTATGCTTCCAGCCACATTAAATGGCATGGTACCTGAGCCTTGGGATCATGGTTGTATCAAACCTTCATTCACATATCAGAAAAATCACCATGTCCAGGATCACCATTCGCCAAAACATTCAAACTAAAAAATTAGGCACATCTTTCCAAGTTTTCACAAACTGAAATAGTATACTTAGCTTTCAGGATGTATCCTGAAAGAACCCATAGGAAACAAAAAACCTTCCATCTATTCTTAAATAGGGTTTGATAGGAAGGAATCAGGATATGTGAGTGATAATGAGCATGTACACAACGTAATAGGCAACTGCATTATTGGCAACCAGAATAACATGAACAATAAATAACCTTGCCTGAATTCTAATGAGCGGCCTCAGGTCACTAGGTTAGGAAACAAAATTGCAAAGTATTTCAATGAGAAGGAAAATATTTATTATATCAAATCACAAATTAAGAATATTTAATTTTTGAAGTAATTCAAATCGTTTAATAGAATTATAACCAGACTCTAAGAACACCCATTTAATCAGCAACTAGCAAGACCTATATTGTTCATTTTGATTACAGAGTGACAGTCAAAGTATATAAATTACCTAAGTTGAACCATCCGTGCATAATATTAATTTATAATCTATTATTGAAAACTGACACTACGAGCTCAATCAATACAGAGAGATTTCTAAAGAAAAAATGGTTGTTGCTTATAAGGTTGAGTCAGAATCAACATTCGAGAATGAATCTCTCCCTCCTATGTGTATCAGCACATGAAGCACTTAAAATTCAGAATTGTACGTAATTCCAATGGCCTAGTACTCTTTGCATAAAGAAGAAAGAGCTCTTGCAAATTAGGCCATTCAACAATTCTGAGAAAAATTAGCACTCATAACTAAAACAGCAAAAGGATTAGGATGATCATATCTTGCCTGTTATTGACTGAACCGTCTTTGTTGTAATGCAGGGCCCCAACAAGCTTCTTACCAACATCCTGTAATTGCTGTCTCAGTGACACTGAGTAGACTACAATAATACACAGAAACAATAAATTCATAATACTTAATTTTCCTTAAAACATGAAAATTTAAAGTTTAGCAAAGACTTCTTTACCATCGCCAGAGTTCAAACCAATGAGCAAATCATGCCCATCCTTAGAATCCTGATCAAACGCATGGCACACTGGATTCGAGTTACTGAAGTGAATAGACTTTATGGGGTCCTACACGCAACAAAGAAACACCTCATGAAGTGAATCCAAAATTCTTAAAAACAACCAAAGTCCGAATAATAATATACCTTGTCTTGAGAATTCAAATCGCTAATGAAAATTGCATCACCGACGTTGAATATCAGGTACGTGCCTTTCCCATCAAAATTTGGATTAGCCATTGAACTACTTGTACTGGAGGTTCCAATGGAACCAATCCTACTGTTCCCTCCATTATTCTTGCTACTACCGTTGCCTCCAACAAAACTAAGTGCCCGGCTTCCGTTGCTTCCTCCCAATAATCTAGCTGCCGCAGACCGTACCCCACTGCTGGCACTGAAACTTGAGGACGACGCAGTTGGTGTAGACGGTGCAGGCTTGTCCTTGAGATGTGCCAGGGTTACCTAATCGTTCAATCAAACAAGCAATGCACACTAATATGTCAAGACAAGCATCGTGTCGACACAATAAACAGTAACCAAAGATAAAGCATTACAGAATTCCCCGAAACTATAACAAACAATAGCTAAAAGACAATAAAACCACATGTGGAATTGAATGTCAAGGTCAATTACTCATCCCAAAATGCCAACATTCCCCTAAAAAAACATCGCCACGACTGAATTTAGAAGAAGAGAAAATCAGAACTCAGATGAATCAAGATTAGAGAATATAATGAATATCAAGGAAACACCTAGGAATGAATCAAAGCAGAAATAAAATAAATGATGTAAAAAGATAGATTATAAAATTACACATGATAAACAATGAAGAAAGCGAGTCTCTACAACCCTAACACCAAAAATCACAAGCAATAGCAAAAAGAGCAGCAAGCGTCATGTCAAAGAGAATTGAGTCAGGTTTAGAGAAAACCTGAGTAACGGTTTTTCCATGGGCGTAATGAAGAAGACCGGAAGGGTGAGTCTTCTCGTATTGAAGCTTATATCTTCCCTCGGGAGTTTTGAAATAGGTTTTGAGCCCCGGCGACTGTGTCGCTCCCGACGAAGACGACTGTGTCATGATGCCGTTGGATGTGTTCATCTTCGTGCCGTGTAGCGTCACGTGTGAACGATCATCACATCGCAATTGACTGCGTGACTCTGTTAGGGTTTGGAAGGTCCAGCAATGGCTTCTGCGCTGCCAGCACGGATCAGAGGGGACGCCAACGAGAAGAAGAGACTAAGGGTTTGCGGCTGTTTGATTTGATGTGTGCGCTGGCGATGCCAATGGGGATGGCAAGTGCGAATCGCGTCTTTTTTATATTCATCGGTCAACGTAATCGACGGTCACGATTGCCATTTGCGAATTAGTTACAAACTTTTTTTTTCCTCTCTTCTTATCTTATCTGATCGTATCAGCTTGCACTTTTTGAACAGAAAAACCCGATTCCGGGATACGCCGATAGGTTCGATGCGCTAATTCCTGCAGGCAAGCAAGCTAGTCTACTCTACAATGAAGCACCATACCAATTCATCAATGTGTGTGCTCTGATTTGTTGTGTTGCGCAATCTTTCACTGTCTATGTTTTATTGTGCGTGCCATGGCCATTTGGGCTTTTACGAGTCCATGTCAAAGGCCCACTAAATCGATTCTCCGAAGGAGGCTTCTCCCTACACCTCCAATGATTTCTCTCTACATCTCTAATTTTTCAAAAATTCCATAATTAACTTAAATAATTTTTTTTATTTTTTTTTCTTAATAAACTCACACTGCATCCTCTTTCAAAATCCTTGGACATTTTAACAGATTTCAAAATCTGTTAACATTCATCTTTTTTTTTTCTTTTCAACATTTTTTTTATTTATTTCAAATGATTTTTATTTACTTTAATTTAATAAAATATACTTTAAAATAGAAAATTATTAATATAATATTAAATTATTAAATTAAATTAAATATTTATCGACTTAAAATTAAAAAACAAAATTTAAAAGAATATGTTAAATGAATTTCGAATTAACGTTTAACATATTCTTTTAAATTTTGTTTTTTAATTTAAAAATTAATGAATATTTATTTTAATTTAACATTTTAATATATATTAACATTTTAATATTTTAAAATTTATTTTATTTAACTAAAATAAATAAAAGATATTTTATAAAATAAAACAAAAAATTAATATTAAAAATAAAAATTTAAAAATAAAATTAAAAAACTAAATACTTATATAATTAAAAAAATTAAACAAAATAAAATAAAACATAAAATTAAAATTAACATATATTTAAATATTAAATTAAATTAAAGATATGTAGACATAAGAATCTTTATTGTCATATAGTTTATACAAGCCATTTTTAAGCTTCCTTTTATAAGAGCTTTTCCTTGTCTTTTACAAAGCAACAATTTCCATCAAACTCAACAAAAATATTGTTATCAACAGTCAATTTTGAAATACTCAACAAATTTTTGATGATTTTTGAAACATAAAGAACATGATGCAAATGAAGATAATTCAATTTGGTTGATCCTGAGGTCATTACTTTGAGTCTTTCACCATTAACAGCATGTAAAGAATTCTTACCATTATTTTCACCAAGTTTCCGAATTTTGTCACTTTGGTGAGTCACATGGTTTTTAGATCCAGTGTCAAAATACCATTCATGATCTTTACCTTAATAAGGTAAAGCTATAAATGCATTGTGCTCCTTGTTTTTCACTATCAAGAAAGTAAGTTTTCCTCGTATAGGACTTATCAAATCAGTAATAACATTGTATAGTAGTGTGGTCAATCCTTCTACATACCTGACATATTAGTTTAGACATCCTACCTTTTCCTCTACCACCTCTCTAATCACTTTGGATACAAATTTGTTGTCTCTGGACTCATTCTTGGCAGCAAACAATTAAGTTTGCAATTCAACCCAACTGATGTTAATATGATCAAACAGGCTGTAATTATAATTCAAACCTTTTAGTGTTTGAATCACTATTACAAATTGGTAAACCTCAAACTTTGAACTTATCAACAAAGTTTTTCATCTTGCCAATATATATTGCTCCATCTTCATGTCTCCTTCGGTATGTTTTAAAATTCAAATTTAAGATAGACAATTCTATATTTGGTGTGTGCACCGGTTAGACTTTGAGTTTCATCCCAAAGTTGTTTAGATATTTCACAATGAAGCAATTGTATTGTAATGCCAATCAATATAAAATTCATTAGCCATCCTAAAATGGCTTGATCTTAGGCTTGTCAATCCTCATAATTAAGATTGATTTTGTTATCGTGTTATCTGCAACAATGAATTGGTCAAGACATTTTATTATTCATAGTATATAATCATCAAGTTTACTGTCTCTAATAACTAATAATAATAGAGATTTCTACAGTAGATGAAAAATATTTTTATTAGGAGTAGATGATATGATTGTTGTGTTTATGATTAAAATACAATGATACCAAGATAAAAAAAATTATTGAATTGTCTCACTTACATCTTACATCGATCATATGTTTAAATATAAGAGTAACATAAAAAAAAAACAAGTAAAAACGGTAAATATAATAAATAGTAATCTATAATTATATTAATAAAGAGAAATAATATTTTAAAATGACGTTAATGAATAATTATAATACACAATAAAAAAATGATACTGTAAATAATTAAGATCTAAGAGTCATTGAAAATGAAAATACGTGTTGCATGAATATAATTACTGAGTTGACATACAATTCATGCGGTTGCACAAATAAATAATATGTAATGAATACTCTTTTTCTGTTTTCGTCTTTGTAATGTCTTGCTACCCTATACCAACTGCAACCTTTCACCTAACTTTTCCTTTGCCAGTAATATATATATATATATACACCACATCCTTCATCCTACTTGTGACGAATATCTAAATCTTCTTACTATACAAAAATGTCCGGGCATGTGCAGCTGATTCTCCAGCATGATGCTTCTGTTGCAGAAAGTCTGAAAAGAGACACCGTTCAAGGTTTTGTTGTGAAAGTGGCAATCGTTGTTTCTTGTTCTTCCTGAATTTTGTTCTATATTTTAGCTCGTGCGTGAGCTTGGGTTCATTGTCGATGAATCTCGTGTACTTTTTTTTGTCTCGTGCAAGCTTGAAATTTTGCATACGAATGATTTTTCTTGCCTTTCGAATCTGTAATTGACTGCAGTGATGAACTTTTGTCCCTCCAATGCAAATTGTGTTGGTGTTTGAATTTCATTTTCATTTAATCAATTGCAAATTAGTTGTGGCTTTAACGAGCTTTTAAGTAATTGTATTTTAAAGCAATGATGAACGTAAAGTACAGCTCTCTCTCTTCACCTTCCAAACACACTGTTGAATAAAATTTAGAAAAAATCAAGCAAGTAGTAAAAAATTTATATACTATTGAAAATATCTAAAAAAACTAATAATTATAATATTTTATTATAATAAAAAATAGTAGGGCTATCAATTGAGATTTTTTTAAGAACGAATGGTATCATAAAGTTCAAGGAATGATCTTTCTTTTATAATAAGAAAACTCTTACTATTAAATGTTAATTACAAAATGAATTTGGAGTAACTACAATACATCATTAATATCCTAATGCAACCAAATCAAATATAATAAATTAAAAATAGAGGAAAATCAAGATTATAGATGCATTTATGAACCTAATTAAAATTATCTTTATACTCTTGGCTATTAAAACTTTAATAATGAATTCAATGTTGAAGAGGTTGAAAATATTAAATCAATGAATATAAGATGTCTTTAGTAAGTGTTAGCTACATGGTAAGAAAGGAGCACCCAAAGTGAATCACATTATATTAACTATTCATAATTAATAATTAGGTTTAAACTATCTAGGCGTTCCTATTTTTGTTCCGTCTTCTTACTTTGGTCTCTTTCTTTAAAACTTTTCCAATTGAATTCTCAGAACTCCTAATTTGAAATAATTCAGCCTTTACTGTTAAAAATCGTTAACAGTCCGTTTAATTATTGATGACTACTTTGGTCTCTTTCTTTAAAACTTTTTCAATTGAATTCTCAGAACTCCTAATTTGAAACAATTCAGTCTTTACTGTTAAAAATCGTTAACGTTTAATTATTAATGACATGACATTATAAATAAATTTTATATTAAAAATTATTAATAGATATTAGTGTAATCAAGATTTTAAGAGGACAAAGTGGAAATAAGATAGACTTTCCACGTTCTCGCTCCTGCGTCTCAAATTTCCCTACTGCGTTTTGGTTCTTTGAAACTACCGCAAGGGTTCTCCTGCCACCAAGTCAAGTTCGTTGCTGGAAGCGTCGAACGTCGTCACAAACTTTGCCGATCACCGTACCAAGTTCTATTTTCCTCCTTTCTTCTCTCTCTGCGAGAACAGCCACTCATCGAGCTAACGGCGTTTCGCCGGAAACAAACCCAGGGGAATAGTTTCCTTCGTCAACCTCTGATCCGGCGTGAATGTTGGACGTTGTTGGAGGTTACGGGTTGGGCAGAGGAGCAGAGTGGTGGAGCCAAAAAGGGAATATCCTCTGTGTGATTTGGCTTGGTGTGGATGATGTGAGGTGCACACCTCCAAAATGGAATGAGCCCATAATCTTTTTTCGAAGCTTTCCCGTTATCCCATTCCTAAAAGTAAATAAATGTGTTAAAGGATAGTTGTTGTGCCCGTGAGCCTCTGCTTCCAATTTCAAAGCAAAAATCAATTTGATTGTGGTGCTTTCCTTTTTTTTTTCAAGCAATTAAACATGTCTTTGATAAGTTCATTCCCCAAGGGCCCTGTTGGATGAAGACGTGAAGGAGTGTAGGCCGTGACCTTCTGTTATGTTCTGGATGGAAATTTTTATCACATTTAAAAGAGAAAGACTTTGATCGCAGCCAGAATATGGAAGAAGAAGAAAGTATTTCTTATTTTTATTTTGCCTTTCTAAAATCTTTATTCATTAGTAATTTTTAATATAAAATTTATTTATAATGTCACGTCATCAATATACGGTTAACGATTTTTAAGTTTAAGTGTAGGGTTGAATTGTTTTAAATTAATAGTTTTGAAGATTCAATTAAAAGAATTTAAAAGAAGAGACCAAAGTGAGAAACACCTAAATGATTTAAACCTAATAATTATACATGAACTCTCATTTTTTCACATATAAGTTAATATAGAGTGGCAACATTCTCAAACCCCCTTTATGTTCAATATATAAGGTTAATTAGTATTCGACTACTGCAGAGGCTTTATTCATGACTATCGTTACAAATTTTTAGTATATTTTTTATTCTTCAAGTATTATATAAAATTGGAAATAGTGAAACTTTGGTCCTTCAATACTTTCAAAAACATTCCATTTTTGTTTCTATTTAAAGTTTATTCTATGTGACGTATTATTATTTTTTTAATGAAATAAAAATAAATAAATAAAAAATCTATCGAAGGTGTGAAACACCCAGTGGGTCAAACTTTCAGCCCATTTCTCTTTTCTTCACATAAACTTAGGTCATCTCCTCCACCGAGAAACCCAGGTCATCATCACCGGCGACAATGGTCATTGGCAGTGCTTCGTCAGCACTGCCGGTGCACCTCCTTCCTCATCATTCATGCGGAGCAGCTTCTTGTTTCCTCCATTTCTGGCCATCTTCTCCGTCAAACCAAAGCAACAACTCAGCCTTAACGCCTCCGACCAAAGTCACTGCCTCACGGCGCCCAGTAACGTCCCTTGCACCGTCGATAACACTCCTATTTCCCATCTTCTCCGCACGCACTGTCTTCATCTTCACCAAATCGAGATATGGAGCAATATCTCTTTTCCATGGCACCACACCAGTATCCCGTTGCAGCACTAATCGCGACACCGGTGACCGCCGGAGCCATTTCTTTTCTCTGTCTATGCTCCATTTCAGATCGGGAAGCACCGGAACAACCACCCTTGCGCCTCCATCACTTTCAAGCTGGTGGTATCTGCTACTGGTATGACCAAGGGAGGACGTTGCAGTCACCGTTTCTCTATCTCTCTAGTCATTCCTCTTCAATTTTACATAATATATTTTGAGGACAAAAACATATTTATTCCTCTGTTAATATATTGTTGCAACATTCTCAATCCCCACACAGTGTTGAGTTTACTTATCTTTATAGGACTAATTAGTATTTAACTACTTTAAAGACTTTGTTCATTTAAATAAAGACAAGTACTAGTTACATTTTTCTAAGAATATTTTTCTCCAGAATATGATAAGCCTAAAATTTATTTTGTCTCATCTTTAATTAATTATGATATTTGTGTTTTTTAATAATAATAAATAAATATATTTTAAGTTGTTAGATTTTTTTTAAAATAATTTAATTTTAGAAATTTTATTATTTATTTATTTTATCTTTATTAAGAAATAGAACAATTTCGATTATTTGTTGAGATAAAATAGTTAAAATTAGATTAAAAAAATATTATCTAACATTGAAGAGGATTAATTCATAACACATATTTTCTCATTTAAGAAGACAACATTATGAAAAAAAAAAACATTAATATATTTTTATGTTCTAATTTTATTTTTATATCTTGTAATTTATTTTTTGTCTTTATTTTTATTTATTTATCTTTTAGTATTCATTTAAATATCTGTAAAGGCTAATAAACAAATATTGTATAACTTGAATACTACTCTGATCCCTTGGTACTTGATACCGAAACTTAAAAATGGGTACACTTGCAAGAAATATTTAATCCAAATGAAAGGTAAGCAAAACTTTCCTTGTGTGTTAAACTTTCTATGTGTTGTATTTAACTTTAGTTTACTTAGGTTAATTATTTAGGTTCAACTATTCTCATTCGGTTTCTTGATAAATAAACAGAGTACATAGTTTCACAGTTTCAATTTACACCAAAAACAGAGCATACTTGGTATGCAACACAAAAAATAACATCAACTGCAAAATACCTCGAATCCAGAGAATTAATGAGATGCAGGAATTGGTTACATAGTACAAAGAGTAATTATATTTAAACATTAATGATTTCTGTCTCTTTCTTTCTTCTCATATCATATTAACTCTTCCTTCTATCATAACTTCATTTGTTTTTTCTATAGCAAACAATGTCCATGAATCGTTTTCATTGTATAAATGGAAAACCCACTTCTAACTGCAATGGACTGATAACATTTTTAGTTATAAGGGTATGGCAAATGAATTGAAATTTCACTAGGAACAGTTGCAGCTAAGTATCACTAACTAAAGTTTTCATACCATTAACTGTGAATCAATTCAATTGACACAAATGTGTGAGAAACTGTTACGGTTACCTGGAATTTAAAGTCATCTTGCATCGTGACAACCACCACAGAAAAGGAAACAGGACAACATCAAAATGACCCTCCTTAACTAACATCCACCTCATCATCACTTCTTCACAAAGCAAAAAATTTCTGTAAAGCACATTGCTTTTCTTACAAGCATCTAGCAATGCCTTATTAAGTATTTACATACCTAAACAACACCATTAGCAAGTGGTCCCTTCAACAAAACAACTTTCTCTAACAAAAATCATCACCAATAAAATGACCATTCCAAGGAAGCAATTCTTCCTCCCTGTAATATCAAGCTTTTTAGAAAGAAAATTCATTGCATGAGGGCCTCTTCCCACCTTATACTAATTGCAACCTTTCACCTAACCTTTTTACAAATGGAATCTCCATGCACCCTCTCCTTCATGTATATATTACAACACCACATCTCTTCCTTCCACTTGTAACAAAAATCTTAGTCTTCTTCTTAGCTTTTTTCCTCACTCCAATGGCAAAGCTTTTCCATTTCCTCCTTCTTCTCTTCATCCAAACAATTTCAGCCCAAGTAGCACCGACACCAGCAGGACCCACCAACATCACCCAGGTGCTAGAGAAAGCAGGGCAATTCACAACTTTCATCAAACTTCTCAAAGCCACACAAACAGCTGACAGACTCAACTCACAGCTCAACAACTCAAACCAAGGCCTAACCTTGTTTGCACCCACTGACAATGCATTCTCAAGCCTAAAAGCAGGAACACTAAACTCCATTAACTCACAAGACCAAATGCAGTTGGTGCAGTTCCACATCCTCCCCACTCTCTACTCCATCTCACAGTTCCAAACCGCCAGCAACCCTTTACACACACAAGCCGGGAACAGCGACGACGGAGAGTACCCTCTCAACGTGACCACCTCCGGGAACCAAGTGAATCTAACAACTGGGGTGGTTGACACAACAGTGTCCAACACTATATTCAGTGATAACCAGCTCGCGGTGTATCAGGTCGATAAGGTGCTTCTTCCTATGGCACTTTTTGGATCGACGGCTCCGGCGGCAGCACCGGCGGAGGCTCCCGCGCCTACCAAGCCGGAGAAGAATGTCCGAGCAGGGGCAGCTGATTCTCCATCAGGGTCTTCGGACTCGTCGGCTGATGCTTCGAGTGCGGTGAGTTTGAAAAGGAAGACAGTTGAAGTTGTTACCTTTGTTTTTGCAGTTATTGCCGTTTCTTGTTTCTGAATGTAAGTCGCAGGATGCCTCATTTTTCATGTTCCTGTTTTCAATTTTTTTCCCTGGAGCAAGTTTGGGTTGATTGATGATGATGATGATGATGATGGAGATGCAGATCTTGTGTGGTGTTGTTGCTAAGATGTTAAAAAATTTTGGGTTCAATATAAATGATTTGTTCTTTCTTTCAAAAAGTTAATTTGGGACTTGGAGCTACTGTCTGTTTATCATTGTTTAAATGTATGCTTGTTCCTATCTCATCATACAATTCAACAAGCCAAAATCAAAAAGTTTGTAACTTTTAATCATGGTGACAATTCTGCTATGTCTTTTAAACAACTATATCTTTCAAAGGTCATCACAGTTTTTGGAAGATGGTGAACATATCTTAGTTGTATACAATGGAAAAGTATAAAGGATTGTATTAAGATTTTCTTTAACATTAATGTGATAAAATAGATCAATCGTAAGTAGTTTATTTTATGCCTATTAACAAAAAATCCAACATATTACTTAATCCATTTCTTTCACTAATTGAAATTTATTAAAAACCATAAATGTTTGATCTAACAATTTGTAGAGAGTAAATTTTTTATAGAAAAATTTATAAATATTTTATGATAAAACATATTATCTGATAATAGAAATTTGAAATAGTTTAAAAAATATCAAGGTAATATGATTGTTTAAGTTAGAAATTTTCAAATTTTATTTTGGAAGTAAGGATTTTAAACACTGTTTTATTCTCTTTCACAGTCTCTGTTAGTGAGGTTAAAATAGGAGTTTTCGGAATTTTTTTTTAATATAAGCTAGTTCAACATTAGATTAGATTTCCTTGATGTGAAAGGTATTTTTAGTTAATGGCAATCAATTTTTTTTTATGAATATAGAATTATTTTAATCAAAATCAATTAAAAATTATCTAGTTAATATGTTTAGCAAAAATATTGACAAAAATATCTTGTTAATGAAGTAAAAAAAAAATTATCGTTACAAAAATCAATGTAACTAACAAGGACTAAGCAATAACCTTAATCAACACCACTAAAAAAAAAACCTTTTGTTAATATCTTTCAAAACTCAAACATCATCATCAAAAAATAACTTAACTCAAAAAAATCTTTCAAAACTTTCATTCAAAAATAACTTCAATATTACCTAAGTACTGTTATTGAGTGCCTTTTGAATTATTAAATATTTTAATTTTAAAATTTCCTTTGAATTTTGTATTAATTAAAATATTTTAAAAAAATCAAATTTAATAAAAATAAATAAATTAAAAGATCTAAAATATTTAAACTGATTCAGTCCATTTAAAGAAAAATTGTAACAATTTTGTATCCATGGAAAAACTTGATTGTGAATAAATTGTAGAGCCATAGCCACAGTAACAGCTGATCAATTTTAAATTTTACTAGATAACTGGAAGTTCGCAACTAAACAGATCTCAAGCAGTAGCTCAAAATTGCGAAGGTGTTAACTTGGAAGCAATTCCATGATGGCTCCTCAACTAACATGCAACCCCAAACCCAACACTTCTGCATAAAGCAAAAATTTCTCCAAACATATTTCTTATCTTACAAGTAACTGGGGATGGCCTACGTATTGATCTCAACAACTGTTAGAAAGGGATTAGTGAAATAAAATTGGTGTGGTCCCTTCAGAATATAAAAAATATGGGGTGTGGCTTTTCCAATCAGAAGTGAAATTCAAACCCTCCAGGAAAGCCCCCTCCAAATCCACCACCAGGGAAGCCCCCCTCAAAATTAAAGGTAAACTGCTGCCCCCCACCACCGAAAGGGTTGAAACCACCGCCACCGCCGCCCATTCCCATCTCTTCAAGGTCCTCCCCCCTGTCATATCTCACACGTTTGTCTTCATCGCTCAGAACCTAAAACAAATTGCAACAATCAGTTATTGCAGTCCTTTCAACAACACACTTGTTGGGTGAACTTGGTATAAGTCCCACCAAACTAAGAATAAGACAAAATTTAATTGATTCCAGTTAAATTTCACTAATATCAAAACGTGTTTTAAAAAGGAATGTGTTGTTAGCACTTCCCATTCAACAATGATCCGTGAGTCCCCGTTAAATACTGTGGGAGAAAGGTAAGGTAACCAAAAGATGAAAATAATAGACCTCACCTCATATGCAGCAGCAATTTCTCGGAATTTAGCTTCTGCTTCTTCTCTTTTGTCCACATTCTTATCTGGGTGCCATTGTAAGGCAAGTTTCTTGTAGGCACGTTTTATATCAGCAGCAGAAGCAGTTTTAGAAATTCCCAAAGTCTTGTAGTGATCCTTACGTTTGCTTATCTTTAAAGCTTTCTCCGCCCTCATTACTGCTTCACGGATACTCATATCCTGAAGTTACAGACAAATCATTACTCAAACGCACACAAATATTAAGGTATTACAGTATTAGTGAATCTCGTATGATGTCACGACCAAAGAACTGTCGAAACTTTAAAACTTTCAAATCACAGCAATATCAAACACTAGTAGGATTAGTATGATTTTGTATCATTTTCAACCAATTCAAGATTGTACACCTGTTCCTCACAAAAAGTCATCCTAACAAGTTCTAATTTATTAATGATTTTGAACATGCTATATGAGTACTATGTATATAACAAACCTGAGGAGATTTTTGAGCAGCTGATCTCATATCATCCACAGCTCCCTCCCAATCCTCTATTAGGAGCTTAGCTTCTCCTCTCTGTAAAAAATTACAAGAGCAAGGTACACCACAGTTATCTTACTGCAATCACGTACTTGTCCCATTACACAACACTTAAATAAAAAAAATGAAGAGACAGATTGCTAGAAGATTGTAGCAAAAACGTACAGCTAAAATTAAAAAACAAAGCAAAAGGGCAATGGTGTTCATAGCATACCTGAACAAGAGCTTCAACAAGTTCCTCATTGATCTTAAGAGCTTCACTACAACTTTCCAAGGCATCTTTTCCTCTGCCAAGCTTGACTAGCACTTTACATAAGCCAAGATGAAGATGTACATTGTGCGCAAGATGGTCAGGGTCTACAGCAAGAGCAACTTTGAATTCTTCCACTGCCACACGTAGTTTACCCTTACTCGCATTATCTTCAGCCTTTCACATAGAAATAAAAGGCAACCAACCATTCTTTAACACCCAAAAGAAAGAAAAAAGGAAAATAGGCTCAAGGTGAAATGTAAAAAGAAATTTCCAGCATAGACAAGGCATTACACTTTTACTCTTCTTTAGTAGATTTTTCAATCGAAAATATGCTTTTTTCAGTTCACTGTGCTCTGGATCTGAGCGAAGACCTTTTTGAAAATGCCTGAAAATATATTCACATATAAGATAGATTATATAAAAAAAGATATTAGTTAGAATATCATACAAGTTTAAAAACATTTCCACAAGACACACCTCGTGGCAACATCATGATCAGCTAAATAGTAATATGCACGGCCACGTAACAACAATGCCTCTAAATTATTTTCATCTTCCTTGAGAAGAAACCCTGACTCAGCAATGGCACCCTCATAGTCTTTATCAGCTATTAACAGCTTCACTTTAAGAAGCTTAGCCTGCAAAAAATAATGCACATAGAGTTAACATTTTGGCTCCACAAACTAAATGCCAGAACAAAATCAATACCTATTTATGCATTCACTTTAAGACTATATTGTAACTACTCAAACAAAAACAGAAAGTATATTTATAAAACTAAAAGAGAATGAAACTGTTACCTTAGTGCAATCTGGAGAGAAAACAAGAACAACTTTATCAATAAATTCCAAGGATTTTGAGAAGTTGCCCAAATCATAGAGGGACTGAGCTGTTTCTAGGGCACTTTGAGCCTGCAATAGTTGAGAGAGCTCCTTTTCTGCAGCCGAGTCTCCAGGCTTCAACTCCAGAAACTGTTTGTAGCTCCTCTCGGATTGCTCATATCTACATTAGCCAAAAAGCTCCTGAATGATATAACTTCTTAATTAGGAGATTCAGAGACTTGGGATGAGGGGTAGATTAGAGACTTGGGATGAGGGGTAGATTAGAGACTTGGGATAAGGGGTGCATCCAAAAAGTCATATGATCTTCATTTTCAGAAACAGAGTTTAAATGGACCTTATTATGTCTTTGCTATCTTTAGGAAGGAATGCAGCAGAAAAAGGAGTACAGTACAGCTGTTTTTCATAATTCTTGATTGATAATAAGAAGGTTTAGTACTCCCCCTCCCTCATAACAAAAAGAAAGTGGAAATTAAAAATAAAAATAATTTTGATCAAGTCATTAAATTAAATAAATAAAACAGTCTTAAAACCACTTTGAAATGTGCACAAAAAATACTCGAGGAAACACACTTAAGTAACCAGCATTTTTTACAGTATCCCCTGTCTTCGTGATAATAAGAGCTTATTTAATGCGGTATTTAACAAGGGATGTTATCTAAGACGTAAATGTATCTAAGATAGCAAATGAACCACACCTGCATATCTGACGAAGAACTGAGGCTCTGAAAAGGTATGCTTTTGAAAGGTTTGGGTCTGCTTCTATTGCAGCATTTAGATCATCAAGTGCCTCAGTATAGTGTTTCACTTTTACGCTTTGCGATACCCGCTCAAACAACTCAGCAGCATTTTCAGGATTTCCATCTGATCACATCCGACAACAAAACAAAGAATGTTAAGGCAACACAATCTGTTATCAAACTTAAACATAGAACCGTTGCAAAACTTCAATCTAATATCACAGATACATTCTTTAACGATCTCTATTCTCTCATCCCTCTATGATATATCAGATTCTGTTGTTGGGTTGAAAACATCAAAGATGAATTTTCTCATCTGCACAACAACATATCTTGTTAATAACCTACTTCAGTTTCTAATGTTGATACTATCCTACACTAAAAGCCCTATGAAGTTAAAGCTCTAAAATCATAATTCACAGTGGAATAACCATGCCAATGTCTGTTGTTAGAATTGATATATCTTGAAAAAAGTGAGTAACTTGGTTAATAGCAGTCTTGCAAAATACACTTTTTCTTTTGCAAACCATAAGAATCTATCATTAAAATATACTAAAAAACAGTAATAACTCAGGTGCTAAATACAGAAACCGATATCATACATAAATTTAAACTGTGGCAACAACATAACTCATGGAGAACTAGGGAAAAATGAAAAAGGAACATCAAATAAAAAAAGCTCAAGAGAAAATTTCAAAAGAAATTTGAATCCATAGAAACAGATCAGGGAGTACCCGAAGCGAGAGGGTGAAGGAGAATGAGTTGGCAGACCAAAACGAAATTGAGTATGAAGATTGTGTAGAGCAATCCCCTGTAGGCAACCGAATCCATTGTCAACAACGAAAAACCTATAACATTGAACATTGTGATCTTCCTTTCCTCTTTAGTTTTTGAAATCCTTTTGTTGTTTTTCACATTCGCACAGAGGACACTGTTCCAAGAATCACCACGAGCACCTTGTTATTTTATTTTTAATTTTTTGTAACTAAAACTAAAACTAAAACTATAAAATGAAATACATGAACCAGGGTAAGGGGTTTTTTCCTAATTTTCAATATTTTGAGCTACAAATACACATACATGTCACGCCACGTGGTTTATCCAATGGGTGCTCCACACGTGGATTTTAAGAAACTTCTTATGTCAAATGGACACCAATAAATATGTGACACATCAGTTTGTTTAGCTTCAAACTCCCTGTCATCATTTTCATTATTAAACATAGTTTTAAAAGAAATATTTAATTTTATATTATTTATATTAATATTCATAATAAATACATTTTACATAAACTTCAGTTTTTAAATAAATAAATAATTTTAACTATACAGATTTCAACTATAGTCATTGTTATCTACATAAGAAGATTTATTTATATTAGTAGTATTTTAGCATATGTATTACTCAGAATAAATATCTATTTTACTTAAATTCATTTTATGGTGAATAAATATTTTAAAATATATAAATTTCATCATAATTAAATCTTAATAAAAAATATCAAATATATTTTAAATTTATTATAAATAATTAATATTGTAGTATATTCCATTTTCATTTTTTGATTCAATATTAAAATTTGAATTACAATAAAAAAATAATAAAAATGATAAATATTGCAAGATTTAAAAAGTTTGTTCAAATAATATTAAAAACATAAGAGAATATATCTTATACCTCTGGCAAAAGTATTTTGGAAGTTTATATATATATATAAAAAAAAATTAATGGTAAGATGATTTTTCTTATAAATAAGGACTTATGATAATCTAAACCATATACACATATAGATAAACAATAAATAAATCACAATATTTATGATGAATGAAAATATCTGTAGTTGTTGGTAGTCCTAACTTTTTTAAAAACCTCTTATATATTTTAATTAATTTCAATATTGTTGAGAAATATATCACTTATTACAAATAATATTGGTATAAACTATCTTTCACAAATCTGTAATGTATTTTTTTTATTTTTCGAGGTATTACTTATATTGAATTTAATTTATATAAAATAAGTTTTTATTTTCAGTACAGAGAATAAAATACTAATCTCTTAAATTAAACTATTAAAAAACTCCATATGTATAAATAAATATTTTAGTGGCAAATATTATGAGTTTTGTTTTTCTAGAAACGAACTGGAAGTGGTTTTTATCAATTTAAAGAGAACAATCAATTTAAAATATTGGGCCAGACCATTGGTTCAAAAACACATCGGACCACCAAAAAGCTAGGTTTGGCATTGGTTTGAATCTTTTAAATTAAGTAAATATGTTAATAAGGTATACTTTAATGGTCCAAAAGCTTAATCCATGTTGAAAAAAGTACTTGGAAGAATATTTTTATATATTTTAAATTGTTCAAATCCACGCGTGATATTTTTTTTTATCAGTGTATAGAAAACAATTAATTACAGACAATTTTTGAACAGATTTTACAATTTCATTCTCACTATTTTTATTAAATTGTTTCTTTTCTACCGCTAATACTTAAAGTTAGGCTTTACATTCATTTCAAAAGTAATTTCTTTGGCTGAAATCAATACATTTTTAAATCTAATTTCTCTTTTATTTAAAAATAAATAAAAAGTGCCTTTTAATTATTGAGTAACTTCATCGATACACATATCTTTTGATTGAAAAAAGTTATTAATTCATTAAAAATGTACACTCAAGTATAATATTTTAATTAAATTTTATTCTTAAATATAATTTTATAATTAATTTAATAGATAATATTAGTATTAAAAAAAGTTGAGGGATTTTTTTGAGGAAGCCTAAAAGCTTAGACCTTTGAATGGTTTTATAAATAATTTAAAAATGTATTTGAATAGGTTGGATAACAGATAGTTTTCTTATTCTGACTGCTAGATGACATTTTTTTTTTATTACAACATCCAAATTAATATGTAATTAATTTTGAGCATTGTATAGAATATTGAGATATTTTTTTCATTGGTTCTCAAAAATTTTACAATTGCTTTCAAAAAGGGTTTAAAGTAATAATCAAAAGAAATTAATAAATTCTATTTTGCTGCAAAAACATTGCCGGTTTCCCAAGTGATTTGATGGTTTGGACCATTGTCCCTCAGCTACGAGTCCTTGGTTCGAAACTGGCAATGAGAGGAAGAAGAGAGGAAAAGAAGAGAAAATGAGGTATTTCAAAATACCTCTCTTTTGTTAAATAATTTTATCGAGTGTAATTAATAAACTAAAAATTAGGTGTATATAACTAGTTTAGAAATCATTTTTATTAAACTTTGAAAAAATAAATAATAAATTATATTATATGTGATTGTTTTATCATAAATAATAAATTGGTCCAACTGAAACTAACACAGTTATACATAGTAGAACCTTAGAATGTGTCATATATAATGTTTTATGATTTGTTTAAGGATAGGTGATTGATATGGATTTACATTCGTGGCGGTTCCATGTTTTTTTTTCTTCCTTTGGCTATTGAATCATAGACTTAACTCTTGAGACGATTTTATGAATGCAAATTAGTTTACATTGAGAAAAAGGAATTATAGATTTTAAAGCATGTTCTCTTTTTTTTCACTTGTGCATAATTTTTAGTTGTTTTTTAATTATGTTAATATAATATGGTTTTAATTTCATTTGATGAAGATAATGGAGAAGTGTTAACATCACCAGAAGGATTTTTACTCTATAGTAAATTGATATATATTTTGTAATATTTTTGAATCTAGTATATTAATTTGATTTATACCTTGTCATGTTTTTAGATTTAATAGACTGTTTTAATATCATTTTGTTAAATCATGTCTTTGTGATAGTTTTTTTAAGAATTGTCTTAGAGAAAATTTTGTGTGGTTAAAGATATTAACATATGAATAGTTATTATATAATATATTAGAATATTAATTTTTTAAATTATTATATAATACAATTAGATTATTATTTTTTTTTGAATATGGTCATAAAATAATTTTAAATAAAACTGATGATTAAAAAATGATTATAAAATTTATAGGAAGTAATTATTTTTTTGGAATTTTAAATTTTTAAAAAAATAATTTAAATTATTTTTAGCTGTTTTAAACCTTTTAATAACCATTAAACTATAATAAAATAAGATATATTTTGTTGTGGTTTTTAATTGTAAAAATATAAATTTTGGAGTAAATTTTATAGCACTTTCTAATAATTAATAATTTTATCTTTATTTTTCTACCAACAATTGTAGTTACTTTTTCTTTTCTCACAAACTATTGTAATTCTGGCACTTTAACTGTTACCTTCCACAAATGTTAATTTTTGTTGTGAGTATATAAGTTAACGTTGAGATAATAAATAAAGTCTCACATAACATAAAATAAAATAAAATAAAATAAAATAAAATAAAATAAAATAAAATAAAATAAAAGAGAGATAAATTTATATATATTTTAAGATATTTTTATTGGTAAAAGATATCGGTAAATGATGGAAACGTTTTTAATAAAAAACCATTTTTTTTGTCTGTAATTGTTTACTTTTTATAGATTGTAGAACACCAAATGACACCTTCATCACGGAATAATAAAAATAAAAGCCTATTTTATTTTGTTAAAAGAGGAATTTTTCATGTTTGGAAAGACAATAATTGTCCATGACCACCTTCTTTAAATTAGTCTAAGTTAACGATATATATATATATATATATTTATTTATTTATTTATTTATTTGCAAAGGTTTTTCATTCTATTGTAAATTTTCACTAAATTAAAACCTTATAATATGGCTGATACTGAAATATAGAATAAAATTTTTCTTCTATTTTATAGTCGAAAACCTAACAGAAAACTGTACTAATGGATTTTTTTTTTCCTACATGCATGGGTTTAGTGCGTGTGGATCGTTTCCAAACATCTGAACTGGTCTAGGCACATTTAGGTAGTATTTTTTTTTTAAAGATTGATTCGAGAGAAATAGAGTGGAGAAATTTGGATAGATTTAAAGATGAAGTTTGTGTATTTTTTTTTTAAAGAAATTTAAAGGTGAAAGTGTAAATTCAAAAATAAAGTTGCTGAGAGATTTGATTATGTAATAAATTAAAAAAGTTTTAATAAATTGAAATATGAAACTATCAAATTATTTTTTATGTTAAAAGTAATATAAAATGATATTTACATGATGTAGAATTATTTTTAATATTTTTAATGAATAAGATTTTTTTTAAAATTATTAATTGAAATAAATAAATAATACAATATATTTGATAACTAAAATTAAATATTTTGATTTTCAATATTAAAACTCAAAATATGACAAATATTAAAAAATATATACTCTGATTTATGATTAATCAAAGTGAAACTCGTTCATTCATATAAGTTTGCAACCTATTCTAACAATATCGTGTGGCATCCCCATGATACGTGTTGTATGGAATGAATGTGAATAAAAAAAGTTGTATCATTGTTTGAATAAGTTGTCATTTGAAATGTCTATGCTTGTTAATAACTTAGAAATTTGCACTCCAATATATTGAGATGAAGGAATTCCAAAAATTAGGTTATATCTCTTATTAAGGATGGTAATTTGACATTAGTAGTTATAACTTAATAGTCAATAATGACAAACATTCAACTTTCAAGATCATTTGCTTCCTCTTGTAAGTTTCTTATGAAAAATAACACTCGTGAACACATGATATTAGTGAAAATAAAACGAGGTTATTTATGTAAAATCACTTGTTTCACTCTCAAATCTCCTTGTTCAACGAGATTGCATAAGAGCATGAATGTTGTATTTCTGCTCTTCCCAGCACTTCCTAATCTTTACATAAGAACACAAATCAGATTCCAAATCCATGCTTGATATTATCTTTGAATAGTAAACTCATGTAAAAGAAAACAATCTATATGTGTTCTTTTGTAAAGAATATTTTGAGGGAGATAATTGATGGATATAGATGAATTTGAAAGTAAAATTTGTGTTGTTTTTTTTTTTTACAAAATTTTTAAGTAAAAGTGAGTGATTTTGAAAATAATGTTTATGGAATTTTGTGAGTGATTTAATTAACAAATTAAAAATAAGTTTTAATAGATAGAAAAGTAAGATTATTAAATTATTTTTTACGTTAAAAATAATATAAAATAATATTTAAATGAATTAGAATTATTTATTAAATTTTTTTAATAAATAAAATTTTAGAAAATTATTAATTAAAATTCTAAGCATCATCAATGATTCACATGGTTAGACTATCAAAATGATATCATCTTTCACCTAATAACGATATTTAAACAATTTTTTGACTATGTGTCACTATTTTATTGATTCATATATTTGAAATGAATTAATCACAAACTATTACATAAACGATAGTAAAAAAGTTATAAAAAAAAAAAAAGTTGTTAATGATACATTTTCTTAATATTAATTAAAATAAAAAAAAAGAAATCTTTTCTTATAAAGTATTAACTTCAACCTTTGACATAATTATACAATTAGAACTTTTAGATAGTTATCATCCTCTTATGAAAGAGGATGGATAAACTAGCTTTTCTAACAGGGTCACCGCCACACGTTCTTCGCTTAGCCACTAAACTCCACCAAACGTCGTCGACCACTTCCTATAAGACAAAACAAAAAAGTGAAAAAATACAACAGGTTCCATGCTTAAGTGAATCGATTCCCAACATATAATATTTCCATAGAATCAGTTCCAACTTCTTCCAAAATCGATTCCGCCTGTTTCACGAGTCAATTCCAACACAATCCATAATGGATTTCAATACTTAAACGCGCATCTTGTATTAAAACAAAAAAATATTTTTGTAAACCACACTGTTCACCTACGAATCTTTATGCACATAATCGAATAAAATTATGAAATAATGTCACTATTCATCTCTCGCCTTCAAATACCATAAAATGAACTCGATTTCACAACCGCCCTTCCTAATTAGTTTTTACAATAAATAATTATAAAAGAACACGACAAAGTTTCCATAAATGCAGAGAAGCAAGTAGCAACCACATAGACTGTCTTTTAATTCAGTATGCCACCAAATTAAGAAGTTTGACCTGAAAGCTATAGTGGCAATGAAACATAGCCTTTAATTCAATAAATACGTAAACTTATTTGACGAAAATCAAACAAAACTTTCACCTCTAGCTAGAGATTTGGTCATTATAACTAGGGTCTATGAAAAAGCTAGCCTATGGCATCTAGATTCTGGCTATCTCAAACTACTACTAGGCAGCACTTGATATATCCACCAAATAAAAAACGTCAAAATGCTCATCTTCCTCGTGAACTTTCCTTAATCATCATCATTATAATATTATGATTACTACTATAAAAAATCACGTATCCAACGTGTAAAGTTGGCTAGACTTATTCATTGTTATAATAATTTCAATGAACAAGCTGTTCAACCTTCTCATGAGTTATGTAAAATCGGAAGTAATAATTTTGTTTTTCTCGTTAATCCACGCCATGTAGGGTTGCTCAGGAACCGAAATTCGACTGAAGGTCAACAGTAATAGTTGTACTACCAAATACTGATCAGTTGGAGTATTTTTTAATAATTTTTCTACATTGCTACTTTGGAATTCTTCATATTTTTGTAGTTGTTTTATCATTACTTTATATCTTCCGCTTCTCTCGAGGAAGAGAGAAGCCAAAAACGATAACAAGGTTAAGACAGAAGACAAACCAACAACAACAACTACTACTTAGAGAACAGGCACTGCTAGGGGAACTCGCTGTTCCTTCTTTCATCTCAAACATGCAGTGGGTCCCTACTACCCTCAGAACCGCTGACAATACACAGAACCATATCTGATCACAAAATCGCTCTAAACCGGTCTTAATCTTCACCAACAATTCCCAATAATTTTCTGTTACTTTCCACTGTACTGCTACAACATGAATTGGGACCACTAGATATGTCATATGAATTATAGTCAGAAAGGACTTCATTGATGGCCTGCAATGAATTGGTTCAGACCCATTGATGAGCCTAAGGAAGCAAACTTGGCAAGCTCTTCGGGTAGAAATGGATGTCCACCTCCATTTCTGTTCATGCCAAGAAAATCTCTTGTCAAGTTATGTTCCACTGTGTTTGAGCCTGGATGGAGGTTTATCTGAGTTGGTTCCACATTGTTTTGCATCAGAAACTGATCAAAACCGTTTGATGGATGTGTCAATGAGCTAAATTTAGTAGAACTACCCAACATAGTTGCACTACTGCTTGTTCCATTGAAATTTTCCTGTTGGTTCATGTTGTGAAAGACTTGGTTAAGTTGGTCACCGGTTTGGTTTGCATTGCTATTATTGAGACTGGTACTTTGGGTGGAAGATGAGCTCATCACTCCAAAACTGCCACTGAAAATTGAAGGGTTGGTGCTTCTGGTGGAACCCATTTGTGCTGCCTTCTGCAAAAGGGCAGTGGCTGACATTGGGGAAGCTGAGATTGAATTCTTGTTTTGACTCTCAGAATAAATTGTTGCCAAATCTGAAGCTCCACCTTCTCCCTTTGAATTGGAGGCAGGCATTCTAAAATTTGAGAATACTGAAGAAGAACCAATCAAGGCATCATTAGCCTGTGACATTTGCACAACCTCAGGCAAACCTGAGGAACTTGATGATGGAACATCAAGTGGGTTATTAATGTGATGTCCCTGATTCAACCACAGTGACAAGTTTGGTCTTTGTTGGTCTGCACCCATTCCCATTAAACGAAACCCATGTGGACCAAAGTGTGGAACACTCTGCATTCCCTGACCAGTGATTAATCCACATGACGACAAACCAGCTTGTGTATTCATCGCACTTGCATCTTCGCTCTTGAAATTTAGACTACTGGTAGTAACTGAGGAAAGTCTCGAGCTCTCTTCGGCTAAGGCATCGCAGAAAGCCCTGTGAGTAATAAAGCTGTCCTTCCTGAGAAAAGTTCAGTGAAATTCCCCATTAATTATCTAATCATTTAAACCATACACTTATACAATAATCACACGTTAAATCTCAAACTCAATGCACCACCAAACGAAAAAGCCTTACACTTGTAGAGTGAGCATATATTCCATCCCAAAAAAGCACACACCAGAGATTGTAAATACAAGATCATAAAAATAGAGTTATACTACTAAGAAACGAGAACACAGGTAGATTTTTGCGTGACTTTGCAACCGGGAATTAATTTATGTCTACTTCGTGTTGTGACAATGAAAAAAATTTCATTTTCACGCGACACAATCATATGAATCAAATCAACGTGTGACTATTCATTAGGAAGTTGCATGAATTAGTTAATTACCTGGAGAAGAGGGTGCCACAGTCGCATTTATACTCTCTGGTGCCACAGGTTTTGGTGTGAGCTTTCCAATCAGATTGAACTGCGTACTTTTTGGAGCACTTCTCACACTTCCACTTCTTCTCACCGTGTTTTCTGCTATAATGCTTTTTTATTCCGGTGAGGTCTCCGAGAGCCCTGGAGGCGTGGTGGTGGACACATGTCTTCTCTGGACAGATATATACCTTCTTCCGAACCTCTTTGTTTGACCTCTGTCGTAGCTTCCATGGAAGGTTGTGACCCCTCCTATGAAGCTGAAGGTTCTGGTCCCTCTGGAACCCTTTGTTGCATATTTCACAGATGAAACGGTTCGTGGCCATGAGAGTTTTCGGTGAAAGAGCAATAACCTCAGCATCTGGATCTGCATAATCAAGTCCAAATTAAAAATAAATCAAAACCAATTTATTTGATTAGAATTAGTCGTTTCATATTACCTGGTGTTCCTGGTAGATTTCTCTTCTTCTTGGTGGGTGGAGGAGGATGATTAGGGTTAGGGTTTGTGTTATGTTCATTGGGAAGCCCTGGGAGAGTACTGGACGGTGAAAAGGGGTCATTGGGTATCATTTGCATATTGGTAAAAGGGGAGCAGTGAAGCTATATTGTGGAGTGGTTTGCTTTCTAGCAAAGTAGAAGCAAACAGCTAACTTTCATAGGTTTCAGACAGTACAAGCAAGAAAACAAGGGATGTTATAGAATAGCTAAAGCCAAGAAATATAATATAAGTTTTTTTTTGGAGGTTACCACCATATTCTGTAAGAGGGAGTGGTTGGCTTCATGTGATTATTCTGCCCAAGGACAAGAAAAAGCCATAGACGAAACTTGAATCGGATAAAATATATTTAACCCCCCAAAAAATATAGTATATATGCACACACTTGTGTAAGAGCTTCTAACTGGTTCTGCACCTTGTTTTTTATTTCTTTAACATTTGAAAGATGTAACAAAGACCATGACATGATGATAATATATATATATATATATATATATATATATATATATATATATATATATATATATATATATATATATATATATATATATATATATATATATACACACACACACATATAACGAGAGTGTTATACTATTGTTTATACATATTTTGTATCAGTTTTCTCTTTACAACTCCTTTGTCATACTCTTCTCTCACGTTACCTACTTGTTTTGTATAAAAAAATGTTTCTTAGTAGTATTTCTATTAATTATAGTTCATTAGATAAAGTTATACATATAATATGTGAGCTACACATATCTTATGACATACCCAAAATCTTTACTCTGATAGAAAGTTATACATACATACATATATATATATATATATATATGTCGGCTCTGTGTCTGACGTCACTCTCCCTTCCTCTCTCTCTCCTTTCACTTGCTGTTTACTGTCTTTGGTTTTACGCGTACCCTCTTGCTTAATAACTCATTTACTGGCATTCTCAAAGTGACACGGTCATAAATTTGAATGGGCCACCACATAATTCCACAGACACATACACATGTACACTCTTTCAGCCACAGTACAGAAAACAGACCAGAACTTTCTCAGAACAGAGATACAACCACATGCACATCCGTAGAAGAATGTGTGTTTTCATCTGTTGGAGAGAGTGAGTTGCATTTCCTCTGCCTTAGGCATAGCAAATAAAAAGAATGATGTATAACATTCCTTGCGAAGATAAAGTGAAATAAATAAAAAGCGAAAAAGATGTAAAATATAATGAATCTAATTAAAGCATGTGTGGTAACATATATTTAAGCACAATCTCCTTAAAAAGAAAGACCAAAGTTTTAAAGCTGCCAGTGTACCTCCTTTGGTAAAAGTGAACAATACTTTTATATACAAAGGTTGACTCTCTGGTAGCTAAATAGTGTTATTAGTAATACGTATGAAAAAAGGTTGTGTTGTTGTGCACGTGACATGGGAGAAATGAAGGTTAAAATGATGGTGTTGGTGAGAAGGAGGGTAACAGAAAAGTTACTTACCTTTATAGTTGGTGGTGAATGATTAAGCGATAATTAGAGTGAGAGTACACTTTTAGCATGCGAGAGACTGTAGTAACAGAGAGGTCAGAGAAAGATTTGTATAGAGAGAAAGAGAAAAGGGTGCATGTGTGTTGTGGGGTCAATTCAGTAGTCTACGATGTAATGTAGTGTGGGACAGTGTTTGAGGTTCTCTTTTTCCGATGCAAGTTGATAGGACCGTCCGTGATACTCTGTCACTGCGTAGTCATTGTGAGGGCTCAAGAAAACTGAACCATGGGGGTCCCCGCTGCACCGTCCATCATCCCAAAAAGTATCACTCCTACGTCCATAATTTTCCATTACAATGTTTTTTACTATTCTTATTTTTACACCTTAATTTAAACATAATTTTCGCTCTCTCAAAAAATAATATATTTATTGTATTATTTATTTATTATATTTTTTAATTTCAGTATTTATAATAACTTTTATAAATTAAATGTAACTCGTATAAATATCATCTTGTATATATTACTTAAGAATAATTTAATAATTTTAATTTTTTATCTATTCCACTCAAATCCATATTTTCAAAAGAAAGCACTAGTTCGTTCACTCCAAATCTTCTTTCCTCACCGAAGATGGCATTTATCGTGTTAGTTCTTCCTCATGGATTCGAAAGATTTGTTCATCTTTAATGTTTAATATTTATCATGGTTCAAAACTCCTATAGTATTGAATTCTGTAAAAATGGAGATTTTGATGTTAAATAATTGGTATTGACAATCCATAATCTATTGAATATTGAGCCTAAAAAGTTTCGATGTTTGTTTCATATACTCGGCCATTTGTGGATATTTGATGTCAGATTATATATATATATATATATATATATATATATATATAATATGAGTTTACTGAATATTTAAATACAAGAGTAAAACATAGATGCTTGTGCATTGAGTAATTACCTTAGATGGTAAATATTAAATGAAATTCCTTCTAAATTATTATTTTTTTCATTTACCTCTTTCTACAGATTTGCAGGAGAAATTGTAGAATAGTACGTTGAAATAATCAAGGTTGCGTCAAAATAATTTGGATTCTAAGAAAAAAAAATCGAACGAACCTAAATTAATTCATTTAATTCTATAATTAATTATATTTGTTCCTTTCCTTTAGCTTTTCATCCTCAAACTTGAAAGGAAAATAACTATAGCTTTTTTTTAAAAAAAATAAGTTGGGTTAGGTGAGTCAACTCTTGATTTATTACGTGTCTAAGTTGGGTTGGATAAAAATATTTTTTTAAATATAAACTGAAATAAATATATATGTAGATTGACGCATGAATTTTAAATCTTTGAATCAAAACTCCTTAAGACTAAGTACGAGTATAAATATGTACCATCTATAGAGTGACTTAAATTTTTTAAAAAGTGACACGAAACATGTTTGAGAATATGCTCGAATTGTTTGGTCACCTTGACGACGACGTTACATTATAAAGTTTAGCTAACCTCCCACGTCACTGTACGTGTTTGTGAACGATTTTAAATAAGATTAAGAATTAGAAATTAAAAAATGTATATATATATATATATACGAATTATTGTAATATGTGTGTGTAAGAACTCCTTTGAATCACGTTTGAAGATGAACTTAATGAAGAACTTGAGGATTATAAGAGTGATGAGACATCTTACCTGACAGTCACACTCATAATTGATGATATAACTTGATCAGCACCAAACCAAGATATTACGTGATGATCATAATCATCCCATGTGGCTTTGTGGATTCTTATTTTCCATTACTTTTTTCTCTTTCTAATTTTGTTCCGCTGGAATTCTTCGTTCTATGATCATGTGCAATTGATTATAATTCAAGCAGATATTCTAAATCTCCATTTTTACTTCATTTCTAATAATTATCACGTGTTTCGGTATAGGGTTAAGTCATCTAATTCTTACACAATTTTTTTTTAGAGTCGTTCGGTTCCTGTTTTGTCTGTTTCTCCACTTCTCGTCCTAGTTCGATTCGGGAGGATACCTGTCAAAGATTCTGCTAAAGTCAATAATGATCCTTTCGGTAATTTGAGTGCTGTAATAAATGTGCAATTAATGATAGTGTTTACCTCTTACCTATGACCTATATTTATAGTTTTTTATTATGAACATTGGATTAGTGAAACCTTAATCCCCACCCAATCACAGCTCAATTACCTTTAATTAATGGCTTACCTTAATCATGTTCGGAAACTTACCTGCCATAAGCATCCGGCCTCACTTTTGTTCAGCCTCTGTCCGAGGGTCCCAGTACATCATGATTTTTTCTAGAACAAAAATCTCATAAGAAATTAACAGAGGAAGATCAACAAAAGTTAGTTTAATTAAATAAATCATTTATATTATAATACTTAATTTTTAATTTTAATGTATGGTTTGAAATTGTCCCACGAGTTCATATATGGTTCACTTTGCATGTTTGTTAAAGCAAAGTTTAAAATGTAATTATATATCTCTCTCTCTCGCCGGTTCCTTATAATGAATCGTCTCTCTCAATTTCCAACAACCCTAGCTAGCTACATATGTAATGTCTAATATATATGAACAACTTTTTGCATCACAAGTAACAGCATTGACCTCCTCAACTCAAGTAATCACTGCCACTATTGTTAGTTAATATCATCCAAAAGACTTATAATCTTCTTCTATAAATGATTATTTATAATGTAGCAGCATCCTCGTCAACTTGGTCCTTACTTGTATATATAGATTAGTTGACTTTCAAGGAAAATTTACCATATATATAAATGCAAAGGAAAAGTTGAGAAAAAATAATAGTGAAACTCAATGCAAGAAAAAATAAAAGGTGTTTGAGAATTCAATTTTTGAATTTAAGTTTCACATTTGGTAGAAATCAGAGAGTGAAATAACATATAAAAGGTAAAGACTCATTAACCAATTGTTTAAAAATTTTGGATAAAGAATGACGTCAATCTTTTATGTAATTAAGTTCAGATTTGTATCGAAAGTCTTCCTGACAAAAGATTCCATATAAGCATACCATTCAAATGAAAAACACAAATATATGTGTTGTTGATGTACAACGACCCACATTAGTTAAATTTCTAAGCAATTATGTGTTTAGGTGTTAGGAGTGTAAATGTGGCAATTACTGGTTTTGAAATAGGTAGAGCACTCAAAGTTTCACGTCCTCTCTCTCTCAAAATGTTTTACAAGGACAACATTATTTCAAAGGCAATAATAGGATAATTGAAACGAAGGATTGGAGGATGTATAGAAGGAAAATGATATAAAGTTTCACAAAAATTAATAAAAGAAGAAGAAAGCGTATGACAAAAATTTGAAAATATGAAATAAAAAATATTATTTTTTAAAAATTTCCAGTCATAGACTTTTTAAAATTTTCATCTCCGTCTTCAATTTTTTTTTTAAAATGAAATTGAAAAGTAAACAAAACCAAAAAACCCTTAATGTGCACAATAAATTACATCACCATCATCAACTCGATTTGTGATATTTTTATAAAAAAATTCTTTAATAAATGAGTATGAAATATATAATAAAAAAAATCAGTGCATGTTCAACTCGTTTGCCAACATAATATATATACTCAGAAAGTGAATAACCCTGGCCGGCGAGACTACAGCTACATCACACTCAATGATCTCGCGATAATTATATATAGTTAAATGGAAAATGAAAGAGAGAGAGAGAAAAGAGATAACATAATTAGTTAATTAATTAATTAATTAATTAAAATAAAGATGTAATTTAGTTGTCTCTTTAATTATAGTATATATATTATTAGCCAAATATTCAACAACTTTTGGCTTGACATATTTGGAGCTAGCTTACGATAAAATCCATATTATATTGTATGTTTCCTCATCTCAATGTATAATCGGTATCCTATGCTCACTCCCCAACACATTCACAACAACACCACAAACATAATACAGATTCAAAACCCAATGTCAAAATATAAATAATTGTGTAATTAAAATAGAATTTCCGAATGCAAAAAATCTCTTCTAGGAGACATAAAAACATATTATATCCGACCAGATAACGACATAAGGAGCACCCCTCCATTTATTTTCTCTGCAATCTACACAATTCCATGCTTAATTCTTTTTAATTAAATTATAATAATATTTCCGTCAAATCTATGCTTAATTAATTGGTTTTCCATTGATGCAACTGATCTGCCTTTTAATATTTTTAAATCAACACAATTAACATATTGTTACCCTACAACGCGTTTTAGAGTAAGATTTTCAAACACACTACTATTGGTCTGTGTTGTATCAGTTTTTGCTTTGTAGAATTTTTTATTTACTAATAAAATTATTAAAATATATTATAATTTTGAAATGCTTAAAACAAATTTAAGATTATATCATTTTTATTAATAAAATAATTTATTATAAAAGTTAATATTCACTCATAATAATTTAATTAAATTTTATTTGTTAACATAATTTTGTAATTAATTTAATAGATATATATTAGTGTTAATGTTTTTTAGGCATTTTTTTAAAGACTTTAAGTAAAAACTTTATCTGTTTGGATCTTAAGTCATCTACCTTAAATAGAGTCATTAAAGAGAAAACTTGCATTTGTGAACCAATTATTATTATTATGTTATATTTTTAAAGGCATATTTACATAATTAGCTTGATATTTATTTACTTCTTTCTTAATATTTGATGAAGTCTTTTATTAGATTTTAGGATTAATAGTATTTTTTGTTTTTATATTTGTAGCAATGATTAATGTCTTTTTTTTTTTCTCAATGTAATTCATATATTCTTTAAAAAAATTTAAGATAATCCCTACCGTTATATAATGTTAAAAATGAATAGAAAGAAACATTAGATAATTGTTATAAATATAAAGACAAAAAAATATTAAGCCAAGATTTTATTAGTTTATCAATTTAGGTATTCTTATATGTTTTGTAAATCGTAGACAATTTTAAACTCTTATTAGTTTATTTTTTGCATAGTTTTTTAATTACTTTTGTTTTCTTATAAAAAATGTCATGTTGTTGGTGATGAAGAAAAATATAATTTAAGTTTTTTGAAAATTTAATTATATTTTTCTGTCATTTCCAAAAAGCAATGTTGTTGGTGATCAAGAAAAATATAATTCTATTTTGTAAAATCTGTCATTTTCAAAGCATTCCTTTGAAAATAAAGTCAAAGATAAATGTCGTTGATGATAAAGAAAAATATAATTAAATTGTATTTTTTTTAGTGGTAAAAGTGATGAATTAAGTTGATACTACCTAATATTATAAATTATTAGTAAATATTTATTGTCAAGATTGACTACTATATAAGCAATGATTTTTTATTTTTGTAAAATAATTAATTAGTTGTGAAAAGAAGGAGAGAAGAAGAATTGGGAGATTGAAAGGAATTGATTGATTCCAAGAAGAAGAAAGCAAATAACAGAATCAAGTTGGTCTTATTGTGTTTATTCACCTTTCCTTCATCTTCTATTTCTTGGACTTTTCTGTAATACGGTAATGTTCATGCCTTTTTTTACAAAAATCTAACACCTCCATTATTATTTTCTCATCCAACCTTGCAACAGAATCTTTTGCTTCGTAAGACATATATCTCAAGTTTTTAATTTTTTTTTAATTCAATATTTTGTTGTTTAATTAGATGATTTTATTTTATTTTTCAGTTGGAAACTAGTTAGAAGTACAGTAGTGTGCCCTAGTAGCAGGTGTTTTTTATTACTTTTCCAAACTCTTCAGAATTTTTCAGTTTACCATACTACACTTTGAGGATCAATTTGAGTCAAAAATTGCACTCATGGTTGAGAAAGTTTAATTACAATTCTACTGTCAAATTTCATAAAAAAATTATTTTAGTTGAATTAATTTATATGTTTTACTAACTAAATACAATTACCATCCACTAATGGAAAAACGCTAATTAACGTCGGTTATTTTGGGCTTTTAACGTTGTCGCAACCGGAAAAAATCGCGACGGGACGACGATCTCCAAAAAAAGAAAACGGCTTTGAAAAGGAGTTTTTGGAGTCGCCACCATAGTTTATTCTGGAAAACTACGGAAAAACCATAATAAGATAAGGCATGGTTTGCGAAAACCGGATTTTAGGTTCGGGAGTTGGTTACGTGTAGGGAAGGTGTTAGCACCCTACAACGCCTGCCCGAAGACAGTACCTTTAATTAAATATGCGAATTTGATGTGGTTTGCAAAACGTTTAATTTCCCCTAAAAATAAAAATCTAAAGAAAACAAAATTTTTTTTATTTTTTTGTGAAATTATTGAGAAAATCAGATTGGAAAATATTTGGATTTTTGGGAAGTGAACCTGACAAGGACTGACCTTGCTCCTACGTATCTCCACCCTTGGTGGAGAATCAAGGATCACGTAGTTCTGGGAAAGTTGATTGTTATTTGGAAAATGATGTTTTGTGTTTGAAGGTTTTTTTTTTGTATAAGGAAGAGAAAGGTTTTCAACACAAGGCCGACAGAATGGTCGCACTTGTGCTTAAAACCTTTAATTAGGATTTTTTAAAGAGGAAGAAAAAAAAAGTTTTTAGCACAAGGCAGACAGAATGGTCGCACTTGTTCTTAAACCCTTTAAAACAATTTATGATTTTTTAACAAGGAAGAAAAAAAGTTTTTAGCACAAGGCAGACAGAATGGTCACACTTGCGCTTAAAGCTTTTAAAATAATTTTTTTGTTTTTAACATTTTTATATATTTAAAAAGTAGATACATATTTAAAATGGAAACAAAACAAAATAATACCAATAGAAAACAATACAATAAAAACGAAATAAAAAGATACATAAATGAATAAGTAATGAGAATAAAATAAAAAGGAAAAGGAAAAAAATAACATAAATAAAATAATAAGTAAATGAAAAAGGGTGCCTAAAATGAAAAAAAGGGGGTACCCAAGGAAGAAAAGAAAATTATCCCCTTTTTTAGCTTTTTAGGAACAAAATGGGCTTGAGCCCAGTCCAAAGAAGCGGACCTGAGGGGTGCGCGAGTAAGGAACGGGGGTGCAGAAGATATTCATTTTTTTTGTTTTTTTAATTTTGAAACAGAACGGGCCTGAGCCCAAGACAAGAAATGGACGTAGGGGTGCAAAGGTGAGAGATGGGGGGTGTGCGCTGGAGAGAAAAGAAAAGGGGTTGGATCAGAGGCTTAGGCCTAAGGCCTTTTCAATCCTCAGCTCAAGAAACCCTAGGGGTTGTCTCCTTCTTCATTCATTTGACACAAGTGAGACCCAGGGTCTCTTTCTCTGAGCAAGAAAACCCAGAGGCTCTCCCCTCTGTCGTTCAAGCACACGCGCCACCGCCGGCAAGGCCGGCCGCCGCAAGCCACAAGATGGGCGTCACCATCGTCACTACCACCGCTAGAGTCGCCACCGTCATGAGCCGCCGCCACAGGAATGCCCCAAGCCCCAAGATCGCGTCATCGCTTTCATCGCAAGCGCCGCCGCTTCCGTCCGACAGCCACCGCATCCATCCGGCCAGCCTTGGCGACACCGGCGCCACTACAGCTCCCCGACCACCGTCGACGCGCGCCTCTAACCTTCTTCCTCCTCTCATACCGCTAGAGAGAAACCCTCTCGCCCCTTGTTCGCGCCACCTCTAATGGCGTCACTAGGAACAACATCAGACCATGTTCTTGAATGCAGAATTAATGAAAAATAATAACAGGAAAATGGTTTCTGGGTTTCGCTCTACGTGTGTGGGTGCTGGAAATTGGTCCTTGTTTTGGGTTATGGTTCTTGTTTCTGTGCAGGGAAATGGCGTATAGCAGAAATCAAGGTTGATGGGGATTTTGGTGACGACGACATTATGAGTGTAGTTGAGGATGCTTGCGGTTTGGATGTTGAATCTGTTTTAGCATTCCCTTTCTTTTTGTTTGAGTACAGGGAAGATAAGAGAGAAGGGTGATAAGAGGGATGCAAATGAAGATGTTAATGGCAGAATTATGTGTTGATGTTGTTTGGCAAAGGGAAGACAAAGAAGGGAGGAATGTGCTTTTGGTTTTTGTCGTGTATGCGTTTCTTGCTCAAGGATTCAATTCTTTCGTTAGCAATTGGAGATGAACAGAGGTGTGAAGGCTCAGGTTCGTATTCTGGTTTGGCTAGAGAAGAAGCTGTTTCGGATTTCTGTTCTTTTCTACTTTGGAAGTGCATCTAATTCTGCTTTTACATTTTTCTATAGTGTTTTATGGGGACAAGTAGAGGGGTATCATGATGTTGGAGAAGATGTACCTAGGCTCTACTGTTAGTGATACATGATGAATCTCACAGGTATTTGATTAAACGATAATGCCATACAGAGAACACAACTATATTATTAACCAAGGATTATTCATTCATATTCAGGCATGACATGTAACAGGGGAACATACATTCGCATAAGACCAAATCCGAAGAGCTTAGACAGGGCAACTTACCTCCGTAACAGGGGAACTCTCTCAGGTGAAGGCAAATGGTCCTCCTCTTCCTTGGCCGTGAGGTATCTTCCTCCCAGATTAAGATGATAGGTAAATGGTGATGGGTTGTTGAAGATGAGATATTGGGGTTGAGAAAGGATCAGTGCCTAGGCAGGTGATGGTGGTGAGTCTCGGATGCTATCCGATACTGAGGTGTTGGATGTGAATGAGTATCTCTGGTTCAAGCTGCGTTCGTGAGGTGCTGGAGGAGGATCCTTTTGTGAATATCCGCAAGAGGGAGTATCTGTTGTTGAGTCCGTAGTGGATCCTCTCTAGATGGCTTCTCTTTTTTGCCTCCTTATGATCTTCTCCCCTATCTCTATGGAAGTCAACTTTCTCTGTCACTCTGCTCGAGAGGATCACTGAGGGTCAAGAGTCACTTGCCAAAGCTACCCGCTGAAACCGTCCTCTTTGCCATTCCCTTTTGATGTATAGTCACTAGCAGAAAAACCAAGGTGCACAGAGCTTTCTTCCAGAAAACGGAAATTGGTTGCGTGTAGAAATGTTTGCTGTTGTGCCTTGCAGGATAGATGGGATAGATGGCGTCGTAGGAATGCTCATGAAAATGGGGATGGGGAGAAAGACCAGACTCCATTCCAAAAAAAGAAACATAGTTGATTATATCAGTTTTCTCTTTTCTTTTTTTTTTTTATCGTTGTTTTTTCTTTTCAATTTTCATTTTTTTCATTTTTTTTGTAAATAATTATATAAAAAAGTATCAATATAAATAAAACGAATTAAAAGGAAACAACAAAATAAATAAAATATGGAAATACATAAAAGTAAACCGAAAAAAGAGAAAATAAAAAACAAAAAAATAAGACAAAAATGGACAACACAAAACAAAAAATGGAATACAATAAAATAAACTAAAGTAAAATGAACTATGATAAAACAAAAAAGAAATAAGATAAATAAAATAAGATAGGGTAAGATAAAATAAAATAAAATAAAATAAAAATAAAATAAAACAAAATATAATAAAATATAAACATGAGAAAAAAAATAAATAAAAACGAAACGAGTTGGATAAAATAAAAGGAAAGAAAACAAAAAAGAAACACCTTTTTTAGAAATTTATACGAAAAAAATATCTCTGTCCTCCCTTTTTTATTTTTTACTTCTTATTAACTCTAAATATATTTTTTACTACCCGGACGAAATTGGGTATTAACAGCTGCCCCTCTTTACTTAGATTTTACTAGATAATATGACAAACAAAGTTTTCATATTATCGAAGTAAAAGATAAGTAAAGATAAAAATACTAATTTCGTCTGGGTTTCAAAGAGAAAGAAGGAGAAAAAGTAAAATTTGACCATTGCGAAGCACATGGTTGATAACAAAACTAAAGTTTGGATTTGACCATTGCTTTGCAGAGGGTCAGGATCGCAGAAGAAAAACTTAAAGTTGACCATTGCGAAGCAAATGACTGATAACAAAACTAAAACCTGGATTTGACCATTGCCTTGCAAAGGGCCAAAATCGCAAAGAAAAACTTAAATTATAAGATAAAAGCGGACCTAAGATCAATGAGGTGTGCAAACCTTGTGGAGGGTGTACAAACCCTATGGATGAATAATGTGAGGTGTACTAACCTCGTGGAGGGTGTACCAACCCTATGGATGGATAATGTGAGGTGTACTAACCTTGTAGAGGGTGTACTAACCCTATGGAAAATAAATGTGAGGTGTGTTAACCTCGTGGAGGGTGTACCAACCCTATGAAAAAATGATATGAGGTGTACTAACCTCGTGGAGGGTGTACCAACCCTATGGATGAATGATGTGAGGTGTACTAACCTCGTGGAGGGTGTACCAACCCTATGGATGAATGATATGAGGTGTACTAACCTCGTGGAGGGTGTACCAACCCTATGGATGAATGATGTGAGGTGTACTAACCTCGTGGAGGGTGTACCAACCCTATGGATGAATGATATGAGGTGTACTAACCTCGTGGAGGGTGTACCAACCCTATGGAAGGATAATGTGAGGTGTACCAACCTCGTGGGGATGTACTAACCCTATGGAAAAAAATGATGTGAGGTGTACTACCCTCGTGGAGGGTGTACCAACCCTATGGATGAATGATATGAGGTGTACTAACCCTATGAAAAAATGATATGAGGTGTACTAACCTCGTGGAGGGTGTACCAACCCTATGGATGAATGATATGAGGTGTACTAACCTCGTGGAGGGTGTACCAACCCTATGGATGGATAATGCGAGGTGTACTAACCTCTTGAAGGGGTGTACCAACCCTATGAAAAAATGATATGAGGTGTACTAACCTCGTGGAGGGTGTACCAACCCTATGGATGAATGATGTGAGGTGATTGTTGGGTTCGACCATTGTCTTACAGAGGGCCGACATCACAGAAAAACTCGGATCAACACTTTTGAAAAGTTGGTAAATGCTGAGCAAAACATGAGGATTTTTTCGAACAATTTTCTTTGCTTCTTTTGAAGATGTATGATGTAATGCCATGAAGATGTATGGATGTGTAAACACACGAGACCTTTGTGTTGTCCTTTTCTTTTTGCCCTCACTTTCCCTTTCTTCATTTTTTTCTGTTTTTCTCTTTTTTTTTTTTCTTTTTTTTTCTTTTGAAAATTCAATGTTTGGAATATGTTGTCAATATTGTCGTCCAACCCGATGTACATTCAAAATGCATTTCTTGAAAATAATGTAATGAGTCTTTTGAAAATGAAAAGTGTAACTAGGGTTCAAATTCCCTTTAACGCTCTTTGCAAACCAAACTAGCTTGAACCCGAGAAGGTGTAGAAAATGGGTACGAAAAGTAGATGGCTGAGTGATTATTTGTGGGCGACATTAGCATTTGAAATTTCCTCACTTGGGGAGGTCTCGTTAATATCTAAATATGCATGGCTCGCAAGGATTGCCCCAATTTTGTTGTGCATGGTGAATGTGATTTGGAGAGGTGGAAAGGTTTGGGTAGGAAGGATTGCCCCAGTTTTGTTGTGCCTGGTAAATGTGATTTGGAGAGGTGAGAAGGTTTCGATGGGAAGGTTGCCCCAGTTTAGCGATTCTCATTGACAGGGAGACTTCTCATCTTTTTGTCCTTTCTTCTTCTTCTTCTCTCTCTTTTTTTTTTTTTTTTTAAGTGATTGTGTCGTTCACCACATCATTTTGTTCCAGAGTTAAGTTCGTGAGAGATCAAGACAAACATTCTTCAGTCGGCGTGGACTTTAATGAGCTTGTATTGTGGCTAAAAGGCAAAGGGTTATGAAAGAAACGGATAATGAAGGCCCAAATAAGTTTTTGAAGGTTAAATTAATTTAACAAGAATCATCTGCAAAGTGTCAAGTTAACAGATCTCCAGGGATTTGGAAATTCGGGCATCCTTTTTATTTTTTGTTTTTTTTTTTTTTTCATTTTTTTCCTTTTGTTTCCTTTCTTTCCATTTAGTTCATTGGCTTCAGTGCCTCTGTTGTGGCCCTTTATGATACTTTTCTTTTTCATTTCTGTTTTTTTTTTCATAAATTTTCCCCTTGATATTGGATGCCCTTGATGTACCCTTTTAGGTTGACATCGATATCCCAATGATTCTTGTCCAGGGTGATGAAAATAATTATGACTTTTGGCTCAAAGAGGGTGCAATTGGGTAAATTCCTTTTATTTGGGTGAAAGAAACAAAATGGCCACGCGTCACTCTGAAGCTTGCTTGCCTTACTTTCTCACGACCTTAAACCTGAAACAAAACTCTGTAGTGATTGACACATCAACTTCATTGTCTTTTTTCTCCTTCTTTTTCTTCTTTTTATTTTTTTTATTTTTATTTTTTATCTCCCCGATCAACAGATCATTGGGCACACGTACCATAATGAAAATTGCCCCAGTATTGCATACGCGACAATCCTTTGTTTTGAGGGGCAATAAAAAGGTTATGGGTTCGAGTAGTATGAATGCAAATGCTTTTTTTCAGGAAAAGAACACCGATTACCCCCAAAACCATGAATCAGGAAAGGGCTCAACACCGGTATTTTTCAAAACTTTTTTTTGTTTGTTTTTGCTTTTCGAAAGTACTATGCCCTGGACAACTTTATTGACAACGAAATCAACATGTGTCTTTTCTTTTTCGCTTCTTTTTCCTGTTTTTTCTTTTTGTTTTCCACGACATCCACCAGAACCGAGCTTGAGTCGACCGAATATACCCGTGATGCTTTTACCAACATGCGTTTAATTATTCTTCATCATTTTTTACTTTTATTCACCTAAAAGCTCAGCGCGACATGCAGTATTTCAAAACAAGTGTAAACAAAAATTACGAATGAGACTACAGATTACAACAAGCTTTAAAGACAATGTCGATATCCCTTAATAGCATCCCCTATCACAAAATCATTGTGCATAGAAACCTTTTGATCGTATCGGAATTAACCGGTGACGGTAACACCTCTCCATTCACCCCTTTGAGAATTAGTGCCCCACCAAAGAATGCTTTTGTTCACCACGGGCGACCCTTCGTAGTTTGGAGTCCATTTGCGTCTAATCTTTTTGAATGGGCAAAATCTTTTCTAATACCAGCCCGTCCTCATGAAACTCCCTTAGATGCTCCTTTTTGTCGAATGCCTTCTTCATTCTTCCTTGGCATAGTTGTCCATTGCACGCAACTGTTGACCTTCTTTCCTCAACGAGATTGAGCTGGTTGAATTAGGCCTGAACCCACTCAGCTTCCCCTAACTGGGTTTCTATAAACATCCCATCTTCCTGGTGGGGTTTTATCTCTTTAAACCCTTGTTCCACTAATCTCAAAGTTCTGGAGAGGGTTTTGAATCATCTTCATAATCATCTTCCGTATTATTAATAGGGTGCTCAACATTAGGAATATCGACATTGTTATTTTCAAAACATTCGCTGTCATATATGCATTATTTAAATTTGCGAAAAAGGAATAAATAAACAAGAGAGAAAAAAATGAGGGATGCCAAATGACGAATAAAACACAAACAAACACGATTTGATTATCACGCTGAGCATAAACTAAAACTTCAACTTGAAAGTTTTGAATCCTAAAGCCCCAGGGAAAGCTATAGGATTAATTACAACTATTACATGTTATTCAAAAGCAACACAGGTAAAACCAGAATCTCCTAATTGTTGAGTTGCGCATCTGGGAGTAGGCCCACACGAAGCTTGAGCCTTCAGATCCATCTTCATCCTTCATTTTCGATGGCGTTTGTCGAGGTGCCTCCATGTCCGGACAGTGGATTAGCCTCAATGCTAGGTTTATCTTCTTGAAACTTTAGCCACCCAGAGTCGATTAGAGCTTGTACTTTATATTTGAAAGTCATACATCCCTCGGTCGAGTGACCAACGCCTCCCCCATGATAACTACACTTGGCATTTGCATCATAACCCCTAGGGTATGGAGGTTGTACAGGCTTCATCGGGCAAATGGCGACCAGGCCCTTTTCGACCAGGTTAGGTAACAACTCCGCGTATGTCATAGGGATCGGAGTGAAACTAACAAATTGGTTTCTTCTTGGGTTGCTATTTTGACCCACATTCAGATTCGGGTCCGCGTTTGCCCCAGGTCTCCAAGCTTCGGTTGGGATGTGTTGCGGTGGATAATACCCTTGTTGTTGTCGTGGCCTACTTTGATAAGAAAACGAGGCATTCGCAATATAGGAAGGTTGGCTTAAATATGGTCGATAGTTATAAGTAGGTGCTTGACCTCTCCACACGGGCGCTACCGATGCTGCATACGCATCCCCCTCCTTCTTCTTTCCCGGATTAAAACTGGGTGGTTTGGAGCTTGTATCCGCGGACGAGCTACCCGCAATTTTTCCATTCTTCAACCCGATTTCTATCCTTTCGCCTATTGTGATGGTATCAGCAAAATTGGCAGACACATTCCCAACCATGTGTTCATAAAAGGGTGGCTGAAGCATATTTACAAACATTGCCACCATCTCCTTGTCATACAAAGGTGGTTCGACCTGCGCGGCTAACTCTCTCCATCGTTGGGCATACTCTTTGAATGTTTCATTGTCCGTTTTTGTCATATTCTGCAGCTGCAGACGGTCTGGTGCAACATGCGTGTTGTACACGTACTGTTTGACAAAGGCGTCAGCCAGATCTGCCCAACAACGAATTCGAGATGGCTCCAGGTGGGTGTACCATTTCAACGCTACCCCAGCCAAACTTTCCTGGAAAACGTGGATGAGTAGTTGCTCATCATAAGCGTATGCGGCCATCTTTCTGCAGTACATGGTCACATGGCTTTTAGGGCAAGTGTTACCCTTATACTTTTCAAACTCCGGCGCCTTGAACTTAGGCGGGATTTTCAAACCCGGAACCAAACTCAATCTGGCAACATCCCCAAACCCATAGCTTTCAAACCCCTCAACAGCTCTTAATCTTGCCTCCAGACTCTCCAGCCTACCCGTAGCTCCAATAAGGCTATTAATTCCTCCAACCATCGTGGTATGCGGTGCAGCTCCGGCTGAAGAACCCTCCTTATCAACCACATGCGGTACTGAGGTCACCCGTATTCCTTCAGCTATGTTGGTCTCATTCATTCTCGTACCCGCCATGGGAGCCGACACTGAGACAGGTCCCTGAGTGCCAATCGGCGATACATTAACAGTCGCGGGAAATGAGAATGTGGCGTGCTCCGCCTCTGAGTATTCTCCTACGGGAGGAGTATAACCTGGGGGCAACCCATACAGTGGGAAAGGAATTGATTGGCCCGTAGCGTTGAACAATGGGGGATAAGTGGGAGCATTCCCCTCGATCCGTGCCAACGAGGATTCTCCCGCAGTCTTTAGAGATTCTAGGGCAGCAAGGATCTGGCCAACCTGGTCCTTCAGCTGGCCGATATCGACTTTGACAACTTCGTGCGCTTCCTCCCAGTCTTCCATAATTCTTGAATTAGCCCGGGTCCTGTAAGGATGTCGTGGAATTTTTGCCGTTGTTTTTCCTCACTTTTATGCTCTCTATTATTTTAATTAATTCAAATTAAATGAAAATGAAATATGTTAAACACAAGAAAATGTGATGCATGCATGCTAGTGATAGGTGGAAATCACAAGATCACGGTGATATTACTGATGGACATTAACACAAGTCGGTGCCAAACAAACATTCCACATCTTTCGTTTAAAGAAAACTCAGTTCAATACCCTGCCTAAATCAATAAGGCAGAATCGGGCTGTTGTGTGGCATTAGATCTTGCATCAACTTCCATCAGGTACGATATTAAGTAGACAAATTTGTGATTTGCCCTAAAACTGGCATGTTACCGAAGGAAAAATGAAGATGAAGCGCGATGCATGCATAATATGCAAAAAACGTTATTTTAAAAAAAGAACCAACGGTGTGAGAATTACAAGAATATACATTTCTCCCTTTGTGCCCTAAATAAAGGTTCAGCGCTTCAGATTGGAGGTCAAGTATATGCAACCTCACAAGGATAGTCTCTTGAACCTATAAGTTGATGGTCACTAGAGCTATGGTCCCCTTCATAGCATCTCCACAACAGTCGAGTAATCAACTAGATGAGGAGACACAAGTGAAGAGAACAAACTCTAGCTAGGGTTCTCACGATAACCAAACAGGCAGTATGGCCCAAGTGGCACCGCTACACAACCCCTCTAATTCTAAACTACACTCGGACCCGGGTATAGGGCCCCACTCATGATATGTATAAAGTGTGTGTGTGAAGGGAGAAAATAAATGCATACCCCCAAACCCGCACCTGCAAAACAGCCAGAAAACTTTCCCAAGCAGATATAAACATGTTTTTCTATCCTAGGGTCTAACAATTATTTCAAACATAAAGAACAAGCAAAAAAACTCGCATGCAATTATTCTCAACATCAAACATAGACAAAGAAAAGAGGGAGAAAAACATAAAGAAAAAGCACATCAAACTCGCGCATCTAATTAAATGGCCTCACTCTCTAGACCTCCCCAGTGGAGTCGCCATCTGTCGCAACCGGAAAAAATCGCGACGGGACGACGATCTCCAAAAAAAGAAAACGGCTTTGAAAAGGAGTTTTTGGAGTCGCCACCATAGTTTATTTTGGAAAACTACGGAAAAACCATAATAAGATAAGGCATGGTTTGCGAAAACCGGATTTTAGGTTCGGGAGTTGGTTACGTGTAGGGAAGGTGTTAGCACCCTACAACGCCTGCCCGAAGACAGTACCTTTAATTAAATATGCGAATTTGATGTGGTTTGCAAAACGTTTAATTTCCCCTAAAAATAAAAATCTAAAGAAAACAAAATTTTTTTTATTTTTTTGTGAAATTATTGAGAAAATCAGATTGGAAAATATTTGGATTTTTGGGAAGTGAACCTGACAAGGACTGACCTTGCTCCTACGTATCTCCACCCTTGGTGGAGAATCAAGGATCACGTAGTTCTGGGAAAGTTGATTGTTATTTGGAAAATGATGTTTTGTGTTTGAAGGTTTTTTTTTTGTATAAGGAAGAGAAAGGTTTTCAACACAAGGCCGACAGAATGGTCGCACTTGTGCTTAAAACCTTTAATTAGGATTTTTTAAAGAGGAAGAAAAAAAAAGTTTTTAGCACAAGGCAGACAGAATGGTCGCACTTGTTCTTAAACCCTTTAAAACAATTTATGATTTTTTAACAAGGAAGAAAAAAAGTTTTTAGCACAAGGCAGACAGAATGGTCACACTTGCGCTTAAAGCTTTTAAAATAATTTTTTTGTTTTTAACATTTTTATATATTTAAAAAGTAGATACATATTTAAAATGGAAACAAAACAAAATAATACCAATAGAAAACAATACAATAAAAACGAAATAAAAAGATACATAAATGAATAAGTAATGAGAATAAAATAAAAAGGAAAAGGAAAAAAATAACATAAATAAAATAATAAGTAAATGAAAAAGGGTGCCTAAAATGAAAAAAAGGGGGTACCCAAGGAAGAAAAGAAAATTATCCCCTTTTTTAGCTTTTTAGGAACAAAATGGGCTTGAGCCCAGTCCAAAGAAGCGGACCTGAGGGGTGCGCGAGTAAGGAACGGGGGTGCAGAAGATATTCATTTTTTTTGTTTTTTTTATTTTTGAAACAGAACGGGCCTGAGCCCAAGACAAGAAATGGACGTAGGGGTGCAAAGGTGAGAGATGGGGGGTGTGCGCTGGAGAGAAAAGAAAAGGGGTTGGATCAGAGGCTTAGGCCTAAGGCCTTTTCAATCCTCAGCTCAAGAAACCCTAGGGGTTGTCTCCTTCTTCATTCATTTGACACAAGTGAGACCCAGGGTCTCTTTCTCTGAGCAAGAAAACCCAGAGGCTCTCCCCTCTGTCGTTCAAGCACACGCGCCACCGCCGGCAAGGCCGGCCGCCGCAAGCCACAAGATGGGCGTCACCATCGTCACTACCACCGCTAGAGTCGCCACCGTCATGAGCCGCCGCCACAGGAATGCCCCAAGCCCCAAGATCGCGTCATCGCTTTCATCGCAAGCGCCGCCGCTTCCGTCCGACAGCCACCGCATCCATCCGGCCAGCCTTGGCGACACCGGCGCCACTACAGCTCCCCGACCACCGTCGACGCGCGCCTCTAACCTTCTTCCTCCTCTCATACCGCTAGAGAGAAACCCTCTCGCCCCTTGTTCGCGCCACCTCTAATGGCGTCACTAGGAACAACATCAGACCATGTTCTTGAATGCAGAATTAATGAAAAATAATAACAGGAAAATGGTTTCTGGGTTTCGCTCTACGTGTGTGGGTGCTGGAAATTGGTCCTTGTTTTGGGTTATGGTTCTTGTTTCTGTGCAGGGAAATGGCGTATAGCAGAAATCAAGGTTGATGGGGATTTTGGTGACGACGACATTATGAGTGTAGTTGAGGATGCTTGCGGTTTGGATGTTGAATCTGTTTTAGCATTCCCTTTCTTTTTGTTTGAGTACAGGGAAGATAAGAGAGAAGGGTGATAAGAGGGATGCAAATGAAGATGTTAATGGCAGAATTATGTGTTGATGTTGTTTGGCAAAGGGAAGACAAAGAAGGGAGGAATGTGCTTTTGGTTTTTGTCGTGTATGCGTTTCTTGCTCAAGGATTCAATTCTTTCGTTAGCAATTGGAGATGAACAGAGGTGTGAAGGCTCAGGTTCGTATTCTGGTTTGGCTAGAGAAGAAGCTGTTTCGGATTTCTGTTCTTTTCTACTTTGGAAGTGCATCTAATTCTGCTTTTACATTTTTCTATAGTGTTTTATGGGGACAAGTAGAGGGGTATCATGATGTTGGAGAAGATGTACCTAGGCTCTACTGTTAGTGATACATGATGAATCTCACAGGTATTTGATTAAACGATAATGCCATACAGAGAACACAACTATATTATTAACCAAGGATTATTCATTCATATTCAGGCATGACATGTAACAGGGGAACATACATTCGCATAAGACCAAATCCGAAGAGCTTAGACAGGGCAACTTACCTCCGTAACAGGGGAACTCTCTCAGGTGAAGGCAAATGGTCCTCCTCTTCCTTGGCCGTGAGGTATCTTCCTCCCAGATTAAGATGATAGGTAAATGGTGATGGGTTGTTGAAGATGAGATATTGGGGTTGAGAAAGGATCAGTGCCTAGGCAGGTGATGGTGGTGAGTCTCGGATGCTATCCGATACTGAGGTGTTGGATGTGAATGAGTATCTCTGGTTCAAGCTGCGTTCGTGAGGTGCTGGAGGAGGATCCTTTTGTGAATATCCGCAAGAGGGAGTATCTGTTGTTGAGTCCGTAGTGGATCCTCTCTAGATGGCTTCTCTTTTTTGCCTCCTTATGATCTTCTCCCCTATCTCTATGGAAGTCAACTTTCTCTGTCACTCTGCTCGAGAGGATCACTGAGGGTCAAGAGTCACTTGCCAAAGCTACCCGCTGAAACCGTCCTCTTTGCCATTCCCTTTTGATGTATAGTCACTAGCAGAAAAACCAAGGTGCACAGAGCTTTCTTCCAGAAAACGGAAATTGGTTGCGTGTAGAAATGTTTGCTGTTGTGCCTTGCAGGATAGATGGGATAGATGGCGTCGTAGGAATGCTCATGAAAATGGGGATGGGGAGAAAGACCAGACTCCATTCCAAAAAAAGAAACATAGTTGATTATATCAGTTTTCTCTTTTCTTTTTTTTTTTTATCGTTGTTTTTTCTTTTCAATTTTCATTTTTTTCATTTTTTTTGTAAATAATTATATAAAAAAGTATCAATATAAATAAAACGAATTAAAAGGAAACAACAAAATAAATAAAATATGGAAATACATAAAAGTAAACCGAAAAAAGAGAAAATAAAAAACAAAAAAATAAGACAAAAATGGACAACACAAAACAAAAAATGGAATACAATAAAATAAACTAAAGTAAAATGAACTATGATAAAACAAAAAAGAAATAAGATAAATAAAATAAGATAGGGTAAGATAAAATAAAATAAAATAAAATAAAAATAAAATAAAACAAAATATAATAAAATATAAACATGAGAAAAAAAATAAATAAAAACGAAACGAGTTGGATAAAATAAAAGGAAAGAAAACAAAAAAGAAACACCTTTTTTAGAAATTTATACGAAAAAAATATCTTTGTCCTCCCTTTTTTATTTTTTACTTCTTATTAACTCTAAATATATTTTTTACTACCCGGACGAAATTGGGTATTAACAGCTGCCCCTCTTTACTTAGATTTTACTAGATAATATGACAAACAAAGTTTTCATATTATCGAAGTAAAAGATAAGTAAAGATAAAAATACTAATTTCGTCTGGGTTTCAAAGAGAAAGAAGGAGAAAAAGTAAAATTTGACCATTGCGAAGCACATGGTTGATAACAAAACTAAAGTTTGGATTTGACCATTGCTTTGCAGAGGGTCAGGATCGCAGAAGAAAAACTTAAAGTTGACCATTGCGAAGCAAATGACTGATAACAAAACTAAAACCTGGATTTGACCATTGCCTTGCAAAGGGCCAAAATCGCAAAGAAAAACTTAAATTATAAGATAAAAGCGGACCTAAGATCAATGAGGTGTGCAAACCTTGTGGAGGGTGTACAAACCCTATGGATGAATAATGTGAGGTGTACTAACCTCGTGGAGGGTGTACCAACCCTATGGATGGATAATGTGAGGTGTACTAACCTTGTAGAGGGTGTACTAACCCTATGGAAAATAAATGTGAGGTGTGTTAACCTCGTGGAGGGTGTACCAACCCTATGAAAAAATGATATGAGGTGTACTAACCTCGTGGAGGGTGTACCAACCCTATGGATGAATGATGTGAGGTGTACTAACCTCGTGGAGGGTGTACCAACCCTATGGATGAATGATATGAGGTGTACTAACCTCGTGGAGGGTGTACCAACCCTATGGATGAATGATGTGAGGTGTACTAACCTCGTGGAGGGTGTACCAACCCTATGGATGAATGATATGAGGTGTACTAACCTCGTGGAGGGTGTACCAACCCTATGGAAGGATAATGTGAGGTGTACCAACCTCGTGGGGATGTACTAACCCTATGGAAAAAAATGATGTGAGGTGTACTACCCTCGTGGAGGGTGTACCAACCCTATGGATGAATGATATGAGGTGTACTAACCCTATGAAAAAATGATATGAGGTGTACTAACCTCGTGGAGGGTGTACCAACCCTATGGATGAATGATATGAGGTGTACTAACCTCGTGGAGGGTGTACCAACCCTATGGATGGATAATGCGAGGTGTACTAACCTCTTGAAGGGGTGTACCAACCCTATGAAAAAATGATATGAGGTGTACTAACCTCGTGGAGGGTGTACCAACCCTATGGATGAATGATGTGAGGTGATTGTTGGGTTCGACCATTGTCTTACAGAGGGCCGACATCACAGAAAAACTCGGATCAACACTTTTGAAAAGTTGGTAAATGCTGAGCAAAACATGAGGATTTTTTCGAACAATTTTCTTTGCTTCTTTTGAAGATGTATGATGTAATGCCATGAAGATGTATGGATGTGTAAACACACGAGACCTTTGTGTTGTCCTTTTCTTTTTGCCCTCACTTTCCCTTTCTTCATTTTTTTCTGTTTTTCTCTTTTTTTTTTTTTTCTTTTTTTTTCTTTTGAAAATTCAATGTTTGGAATATGTTGTCAATATTGTCGTCCAACCCGATGTACATTCAAAATGCATTTCTTGAAAATAATGTAATGAGTCTTTTGAAAATGAAAAGTGTAACTAGGGTTCAAATTCCCTTTAACGCTCTTTGCAAACCAAACTAGCTTGAACCCGAGAAGGTGTAGAAAATGGGTACGAAAAGTAGATGGCTGAGTGATTATTTGTGGGCGACATTAGCATTTGAAATTTCCTCACTTGGGGAGGTCTCGTTAATATCTAAATATGCATGGCTCGCAAGGATTGCCCCAATTTTGTTGTGCATGGTGAATGTGATTTGGAGAGGTGGAAAGGTTTGGGTAGGAAGGATTGCCCCAGTTTTGTTGTGCCTGGTAAATGTGATTTGGAGAGGTGAGAAGGTTTCGATGGGAAGGTTGCCCCAGTTTAGCGATTCTCATTGACAGGGAGACTTCTCATCTTTTTGTCCTTTCTTCTTCTTCTTCTCTCTTTTTTTTTTTTTTTTTAAGTGATTGTGTCGTTCACCACATCATTTTGTTCCAGAGTTAAGTTCGTGAGAGATCAAGACAAACATTCTTCAGTCGGCGTGGACTTTAATGAGCTTGTATTGTGGCTAAAAGGCAAAGGGTTATGAAAGAAACGGATAATGAAGGCCCAAATAAGTTTTTGAAGGTTAAATTAATTTAACAAGAATCATCTGCAAAGTGTCAAGTTAACAGATCTCCAGGGATTTGGAAATTCGGGCATCCTTTTTATTTTTTGTTTTTTTTTTTTTTTTCATTTTTTTCCTTTTGTTTCCTTTCTTTCCATTTAGTTCATTGGCTTCAGTGCCTCTGTTGTGGCCCTTTATGATACTTTTCTTTTTCATTTCTGTTTTTTTTTTCATAAATTTTCCCCTTGATATTGGATGCCCTTGATGTACCCTTTTAGGTTGACATCGATATCCCAATGATTCTTGTCCAGGGTGATGAAAATAATTATGACTTTTGGCTCAAAGAGGGTGCAATTGGGTAAATTCCTTTTATTTGGGTGAAAGAAACAAAATGGCCACGCGTCACTCTGAAGCTTGCTTGCCTTACTTTCTCACGACCTTAAACCTGAAACAAAACTCTGTAGTGATTGACACATCAACTTCATTGTCTTTTTTCTCCTTCTTTTTCTTCTTTTTATTTTTTTTATTTTTATTTTTTATCTCCCCGATCAACAGATCATTGGGCACACGTACCATAATGAAAATTGCCCCAGTATTGCATACGCGACAATCCTTTGTTTTGAGGGGCAATAAAAAGGTTATGGGTTCGAGTAGTATGAATGCAAATGCTTTTTTTCAGGAAAAGAACACCGATTACCCCCAAAACCATGAATCAGGAAAGGGCTCAACACCGGTATTTTTCAAAACTTTTTTTTGTTTGTTTTTGCTTTTCGAAAGTACTATGCCCTGGACAACTTTATTGACAACGAAATCAACATGTGTCTTTTCTTTTTCGCTTCTTTTTCCTGTTTTTTCTTTTTGTTTTCCACGACATCCACCAGAACCGAGCTTGAGTCGACCGAATATACCCGTGATGCTTTTACCAACATGCGTTTAATTATTCTTCATCATTTTTTACTTTTATTCACCTAAAAGCTCAGCGCGACATGCAGTATTTCAAAACAAGTGTAAACAAAAATTACGAATGAGACTACAGATTACAACAAGCTTTAAAGACAATGTCGATATCCCTTAATAGCATCCCCTATCACAAAATCATTGTGCATAGAAACCTTTTGATCGTATCGGAATTAACCGGTGACGGTAACACCTCTCCATTCACCCCTTTGAGAATTAGTGCCCCACCAAAGAATGCTTTTGTTCACCACGGGCGACCCTTCGTAGTTTGGAGTCCATTTGCGTCTAATCTTTTTGAATGGGCAAAATCTTTTCTAATACCAGCCCGTCCTCATGAAACTCCCTTAGATGCTCCTTTTTGTCGAATGCCTTCTTCATTCTTCCTTGGCATAGTTGTCCATTGCACGCAACTGTTGACCTTCTTTCCTCAACGAGATTGAGCTGGTTGAATTAGGCCTGAACCCACTCAGCTTCCCCTAACTGGGTTTCTATAAACATCCCATCTTCCTGGTGGGGTTTTATCTCTTTAAACCCTTGTTCCACTAATCTCAAAGTTCTGGAGAGGGTTTTGAATCATCTTCATAATCATCTTCCGTATTATTAATAGGGTGCTCAACATTAGGAATATCGACATTGTTATTTTCAAAACATTCGCTGTCATATATGCATTATTTAAATTTGCGAAAAAGGAATAAATAAACAAGAGAGAAAAAAATGAGGGATGCCAAATGACGAATAAAACACAAACAAACACGATTTGATTATCACGCTGAGCATAAACTAAAACTTCAACTTGAAAGTTTTGAATCCTAAAGCCCCAGGGAAAGCTATAGGATTAATTACAACTATTACATGTTATTCAAAAGCAACACAGGTAAAACCAGAATCTCCTAATTGTTGAGTTGCGCATCTGGGAGTAGGCCCACACGAAGCTTGAGCCTTCAGATCCATCTTCATCCTTCATTTTCGATGGCGTTTGTCGAGGTGCCTCCATGTCCGGACAGTGGATTAGCCTCAATGCTAGGTTTATCTTCTTGAAACTTTAGCCACCCAGAGTCGATTAGAGCTTGTACTTTATATTTGAAAGTCATACATCCCTCGGTCGAGTGACCAACGCCTCCCCCATGATAACTACACTTGGCATTTGCATCATAACCCCTAGGGTATGGAGGTTGTACAGGCTTCATCGGGCAAATGGCGACCAGGCCCTTTTCGACCAGGTTAGGTAACAACTCCGCGTATGTCATAGGGATCGGAGTGAAACTAACAAATTGGTTTCTTCTTGGGTTGCTATTTTGACCCACATTCAGATTCGGGTCCGCGTTTGCCCCAGGTCTCCAAGCTTCGGTTGGGATGTGTTGCGGTGGATAATACCCTTGTTGTTGTCGTGGCCTACTTTGATAAGAAAACGAGGCATTCGCAATATAGGAAGGTTGGCTTAAATATGGTCGATAGTTATAAGTAGGTGCTTGACCTCTCCACACGGGCGCTACCGATGCTGCATACGCATCCCCCTCCTTCTTCTTTCCCGGATTAAAACTGGGTGGTTTGGAGCTTGTATCCGCGGACGAGCTACCCGCAATTTTTCCATTCTTCAACCCGATTTCTATCCTTTCGCCTATTGTGATGGTATCAGCAAAATTGGCAGACACATTCCCAACCATGTGTTCATAAAAGGGTGGCTGAAGCATATTTACAAACATTGCCACCATCTCCTTGTCATACAAAGGTGGTTCGACCTGCGCGGCTAACTCTCTCCATCGTTGGGCATACTCTTTGAATGTTTCATTGTCCGTTTTTGTCATATTCTGCAGCTGCAGACGGTCTGGTGCAACATGCGTGTTGTACACGTACTGTTTGACAAAGGCGTCAGCCAGATCTGCCCAACAACGAATTCGAGATGGCTCCAGGTGGGTGTACCATTTCAACGCTACCCCAGCCAAACTTTCCTGGAAAACGTGGATGAGTAGTTGCTCATCATAAGCGTATGCGGCCATCTTTCTGCAGTACATGGTCACATGGCTTTTAGGGCAAGTGTTACCCTTATACTTTTCAAACTCCGGCGCCTTGAACTTAGGCGGGATTTTCAAACCCGGAACCAAACTCAATCTGGCAACATCCCCAAACCCATAGCTTTCAAACCCCTCAACAGCTCTTAATCTTGCCTCCAGACTCTCCAGCCTACCCGTAGCTCCAATAAGGCTATTAATTCCTCCAACCATCGTGGTATGCGGTGCAGCTCCGGCTGAAGAACCCTCCTTATCAACCACATGCGGTACTGAGGTCACCCGTATTCCTTCAGCTATGTTGGTCTCATTCATTCTCGTACCCGCCATGGGAGCCGACACTGAGACAGGTCCCTGAGTGCCAATCGGCGATACATTAACAGTCGCGGGAAATGAGAATGTGGCGTGCTCCGCCTCTGAGTATTCTCCTACGGGAGGAGTATAACCTGGGGGCAACCCATACAGTGGGAAAGGAATTGATTGGCCCGTAGCGTTGAACAATGGGGGATAAGTGGGAGCATTCCCCTCGATCCGTGCCAACGAGGATTCTCCCGCAGTCTTTAGAGATTCTAGGGCAGCAAGGATCTGGCCAACCTGGTCCTTCAGCTGGCCGATATCGACTTTGACAACTTCGTGCGCTTCCTCCCAGTCTTCCATAATTCTTGAATTAGCCCGGGTCCTGTAAGGATGTCGTGGAATTTTTGCCGTTGTTTTTCCTCACTTTTATGCTCTCTATTATTTTAATTAATTCAAATTAAATGAAAATGAAATATGTTAAACACAAGAAAATGTGATGCATGCATGCTAGTGATAGGTGGAAATCACAAGATCACGGTGATATTACTGATGGACATTAACACAAGTCGGTGCCAAACAAACATTCCACATCTTTCGTTTAAAGAAAACTCAGTTCAATACCCTGCCTAAATCAATAAGGCAGAATCGGGCTGTTGTGTGGCATTAGATCTTGCATCAACTTCCATCAGGTACGATATTAAGTAGACAAATTTGTGATTTGCCCTAAAACTGGCATGTTACCGAAGGAAAAATGAAGATGAAGCGCGATGCATGCATAATATGCAAAAAACGTTATTTTAAAAAAAGAACCAACGGTGTGAGAATTACAAGAATATACATTTCTCCCTTTGTGCCCTAAATAAAGGTTCGGCGCTTCAGATTGGAGGTCAAGTATATGCAACCTCACAAGGATAGTCTCTTGAACCTATAAGTTGATGGTCACTAGAGCTATGGTCCCCTTCATAGCATCTCCACAACAGTCGAGTAATCAACTAGATGAGGAGACACAAGTGAAGAGAACAAACTCTAGCTAGGGTTCTCACGATAACCAAACAGGCAGTATGGCCCAAGTGGCACCGCTACACAACCCCTCTAATTCTAAACTACACTCGGACCCGGGTATAGGGCCCCACTCATGATATGTATAAAGTGTGTGTGTGAAGGGAGAAAATAAATGCATACCCCCAAACCCGCACCTGCAAAACAGCCAGAAAACTTTCCCAAGCAGATATAAACATGTTTTTCTATCCTAGGGTCTAACAATTATTTCAAACATAAAGAACAAGCAAAAAAACTCGCATGCAATTATTCTCAACATCAAACATAGACAAAGAAAAGAGGGAGAAAAACATAAAGAAAAAGCACATCAAACTCGCGCATCTAATTAAATGGCCTCACTCTCTAGACCTCCCCAGTGGAGTCGCCATCTGTCGCAACCGGAAAAAATCGCGACGGGACGACGATCTCCAAAAAAAGAAAACGGCTTTGAAAAGGAGTTTTTGGAGTCGCCACCATAGTTTATTTTGGAAAACTACGGAAAAACCATAATAAGATAAGGCATGGTTTGCGAAAACCGGATTTTAGGTTCGGGAGTTGGTTACGTGTAGGGAAGGTGTTAGCACCCTACAACGCCTGCCCGAAGACAGTACCTTTAATTAAATATGCGAATTTGATGTGGTTTGCAAAACGTTTAATTTCCCCTAAAAATAAAAATCTAAAGAAAACAAAATTTTTTTTATTTTTTTGTGAAATTATTGAGAAAATCAGATTGGAAAATATTTGGATTTTTGGGAAGTGAACCTGACAAGGACTGACCTTGCTCCTACGTATCTCCACCCTTGGTGGAGAATCAAGGATCACGTAGTTCTGGGAAAGTTGATTGTTATTTGGAAAATGATGTTTTGTGTTTGAAGGTTTTTTTTTTTGTATAAGGAAGAGAAAGGTTTTCAACACAAGGCCGACAGAATGGTCGCACTTGTGCTTAAAACCTTTAATTAGGATTTTTTAAAGAGGAAGAAAAAAAAAGTTTTTAGCACAAGGCAGACAGAATGGTCGCACTTGTTCTTAAACCCTTTAAAACAATTTATGATTTTTTAACAAGGAAGAAAAAAAGTTTTTAGCACAAGGCAGACAGAATGGTCACACTTGCGCTTAAAGCTTTTAAAATAATTTTTTTGTTTTTAACATTTTTATATATTTAAAAAGTAGATACATATTTAAAATGGAAACAAAACAAAATAATACCAATAGAAAACAATACAATAAAAACGAAATAAAAAGATACATAAATGAATAAGTAATGAGAATAAAATAAAAAGGAAAAGGAAAAAAATAACATAAATAAAATAATAAGTAAATGAAAAAGGGTGCCTAAAATGAAAAAAAGGGGGTACCCAAGGAAGAAAAGAAAATTATCCCCTTTTTTAGCTTTTTAGGAACAAAATGGGCTTGAGCCCAGTCCAAAGAAGCGGACCTGAGGGGTGCGCGAGTAAGGAACGGGGGTGCAGAAGATATTCATTTTTTTTGTTTTTTTTATTTTTGAAACAGAACGGGCCTGAGCCCAAGACAAGAAATGGACGTAGGGGTGCAAAGGTGAGAGATGGGGGGTGTGCGCTGGAGAGAAAAGAAAAGGGGTTGGATCAGAGGCTTAGGCCTAAGGCCTTTTCAATCCTCAGCTCAAGAAACCCTAGGGGTTGTCTCCTTCTTCATTCATTTGACACAAGTGAGACCCAGGGTCTCTTTCTCTGAGCAAGAAAACCCAGAGGCTCTCCCCTCTGTCGTTCAAGCACACGCGCCACCGCCGGCAAGGCCGGCCGCCGCAAGCCACAAGATGGGCGTCACCATCGTCACTACCACCGCTAGAGTCGCCACCGTCATGAGCCGCCGCCACAGGAATGCCCCAAGCCCCAAGATCGCGTCATCGCTTTCATCGCAAGCGCCGCCGCTTCCGTCCGACAGCCACCGCATCCATCCGGCCAGCCTTGGCGACACCGGCGCCACTACAGCTCCCCGACCACCGTCGACGCGCGCCTCTAACCTTCTTCCTCCTCTCATACCGCTAGAGAGAAACCCTCTCGCCCCTTGTTCGCGCCACCTCTAATGGCGTCACTAGGAACAACATCAGACCATGTTCTTGAATGCAGAATTAATGAAAAATAATAACAGGAAAATGGTTTCTGGGTTTCGCTCTACGTGTGTGGGTGCTGGAAATTGGTCCTTGTTTTGGGTTATGGTTCTTGTTTCTGTGCAGGGAAATGGCGTATAGCAGAAATCAAGGTTGATGGGGATTTTGGTGACGACGACATTATGAGTGTAGTTGAGGATGCTTGCGGTTTGGATGTTGAATCTGTTTTAGCATTCCCTTTCTTTTTGTTTGAGTACAGGGAAGATAAGAGAGAAGGGTGATAAGAGGGATGCAAATGAAGATGTTAATGGCAGAATTATGTGTTGATGTTGTTTGGCAAAGGGAAGACAAAGAAGGGAGGAATGTGCTTTTGGTTTTTGTCGTGTATGCGTTTCTTGCTCAAGGATTCAATTCTTTCGTTAGCAATTGGAGATGAACAGAGGTGTGAAGGCTCAGGTTCGTATTCTGGTTTGGCTAGAGAAGAAGCTGTTTCGGATTTCTGTTCTTTTCTACTTTGGAAGTGCATCTAATTCTGCTTTTACATTTTTCTATAGTGTTTTATGGGGACAAGTAGAGGGGTATCATGATGTTGGAGAAGATGTACCTAGGCTCTACTGTTAGTGATACATGATGAATCTCACAGGTATTTGATTAAACGATAATGCCATACAGAGAACACAACTATATTATTAACCAAGGATTATTCATTCATATTCAGGCATGACATGTAACAGGGGAACATACATTCGCATAAGACCAAATCCGAAGAGCTTAGACAGGGCAACTTACCTCCGTAACAGGGGAACTCTCTCAGGTGAAGGCAAATGGTCCTCCTCTTCCTTGGCCGTGAGGTATCTTCCTCCCAGATTAAGATGATAGGTAAATGGTGATGGGTTGTTGAAGATGAGATATTGGGGTTGAGAAAGGATCAGTGCCTAGGCAGGTGATGGTGGTGAGTCTCGGATGCTATCCGATACTGAGGTGTTGGATGTGAATGAGTATCTCTGGTTCAAGCTGCGTTCGTGAGGTGCTGGAGGAGGATCCTTTTGTGAATATCCGCAAGAGGGAGTATCTGTTGTTGAGTCCGTAGTGGATCCTCTCTAGATGGCTTCTCTTTTTTGCCTCCTTATGATCTTCTCCCCTATCTCTATGGAAGTCAACTTTCTCTGTCACTCTGCTCGAGAGGATCACTGAGGGTCAAGAGTCACTTGCCAAAGCTACCCGCTGAAACCGTCCTCTTTGCCATTCCCTTTTGATGTATAGTCACTAGCAGAAAAACCAAGGTGCACAGAGCTTTCTTCCAGAAAACGGAAATTGGTTGCGTGTAGAAATGTTTGCTGTTGTGCCTTGCAGGATAGATGGGATAGATGGCGTCGTAGGAATGCTCATGAAAATGGGGATGGGGAGAAAGACCAGACTCCATTCCAAAAAAAGAAACATAGTTGATTATATCAGTTTTCTCTTTTCTTTTTTTTTTTTTATCGTTGTTTTTTCTTTTCAATTTTCATTTTTTTCATTTTTTTTGTAAATAATTATATAAAAAAGTATCAATATAAATAAAACGAATTAAAAGGAAACAACAAAATAAATAAAATATGGAAATACATAAAAGTAAACCGAAAAAAGAGAAAATAAAAAACAAAAAAATAAGACAAAAATGGACAACACAAAACAAAAAATGGAATACAATAAAATAAACTAAAGTAAAATGAACTATGATAAAACAAAAAAGAAATAAGATAAATAAAATAAGATAGGGTAAGATAAAATAAAATAAAATAAAATAAAAATAAAATAAAACAAAATATAATAAAATATAAACATGAGAAAAAAAATAAATAAAAACGAAACGAGTTGGATAAAATAAAAGGAAAGAAAACAAAAAAGAAACACCTTTTTTAGAAATTTATACGAAAAAAATATCTCTGTCCTCCCTTTTTTATTTTTTACTTCTTATTAACTCTAAATATATTTTTTACTACCCGGACGAAATTGGGTATTAACAAACGTCTATTAATAAACCGACGTCTAAACCGGTGACGTCAATGGGACGTCGGACATCCTAACCACAGACGTCTATAATGACGTCAGTTAGTGCCAGAGATCGACGTCAATAAACGTCGGTTCTGGTTTAACTGGACGTCTAAAGGCACTATATAGACGTCGTACAGAGCACTAACTAACGTCTAAGAGGCACTAAAGACTTCGGAACTGACACTGACTGACGTCTAAGAGGTACAATAGACGTCGGTGTGTACATTAACCGACGTCTAATACAGTGGTTGTGTTTTAGTGCAGTTTTGTTCCCGTCTTTGGATAGCTTAGTAGCACAATCTCCTTTTGCTAGTTTCCCCCAAAAAAAAGCTTGCGTCTTTTGAATTTCTTATGGTCCCTTCAACCCAAAACCGAACATGAGTGGTTGCTTAGTTCCCTTTTTCATCCGCAAGAGGCAAAAATCACGGTGAAACGAAAACTAGACAACGACTCAGGGTTGTTTTTGGGTTGAAATGATCAAAAGAAATTCAAAAGAAGCCGCTGTTTCTGGGAGGCAGCTAGCAAATGGAGAATGTGTTACTACGTTACCCCAAGAAAGGAACAAAACTGCACTAAAACACAACACAAAAAACAAATTTTAATCAGTTGAACCAGAAGATAGTAGATGAAAGACTAAACAAAATTTAAACGGTAAGCATAAAGAAAAACCACGCACCTGGGATGCCGCAAGAGACAAAAAAGGAGAAGAGGCAGTTACCGCTAGAGAGAAAAAGAATAGGTGCCGGAAACGAGTAAAGGAAGAGGCCGCAAGAGAAAATGGAAAAGAGGAAGACGATATCAGAAATTGAATGTCGCGAAGAGTTTGCGGTTGTATTTAAAATGAAATTGGGCGTCGGTTGCTCCAGAAACTGACGTCTATAGTCATGTAGACGTCAGTTATATAACTAATATGACGTCCAAGTTAACATTTAAACTACCCATTAGACGTCGGTTTCGAGGGGATCCGACGTCTAGGAAGCTAAACCGATTGACGTTTGATTTCCTGTCAGTGATGTTCACGACAGTTGTGATGGGGCACCGACGTCTATATTGATGAACATAATTACTTACAGGCACATAGACGTCGGTGCCCCTTTTAGCCGACGTCTAAGCCCCTCGAGTTTGGTGAACCTAATTAATTACATGCACATAGACGTCGCTTCCGCTGATCCCCGACATCTAAATTGAAGATTTTTTGTCTTCCCGCCTTCCATTCAGGCCATAGACATCGCCTTTTTACTACGCGACGTCTAAGCGCCTGAGAGTTAGGTGAAGAGCATTTGCAGTCCCATAGACGTCGGCCCCCCTTGAACACCAACGTCAAAGGACTGTCTTCTCACCTACCTCTGAGAATTAGACGTTGGTTTGAGTCAGTGTGGACGTCTATAATGTAATAGACGTTGCCGGAACTTAAAACCGACGTCTATGTTACCAATCTATTTACGATAATGCCACCATCCACTCATATATGTCAGGTTACCAACAAACCGACGTCTATTGGGTGACGTTAAACAACGTTTTTGCACTAGTGTTCTCTAATTGAATTTGAGCATAAAATCATATCTTTAGTAAGGAAAGACAAAGATACTCATATTCATATATATCTACATCAAATTATTCATATATGCGAATATTTATTAGTAGAAGATACCGATATTTTAATAACTACTTGTAAATGGATTGGATGCGATATCATATTATCTATACATGTAAGTATTTTTACTCACAGAAAAATTAAAATTAAAATTTAATTTATATTTAAATTTAATTAAAAATAAATTTTAATTTATATCATATTTTATATTTTTTGTAATTTTATTTAGGTTTTATTTTAAAAATTTTGAAAATATCTTTCTTTTAAATATGTGTGAATATCCACAAATATTCGTGAGTATTTTTTAAAATAGTAGTCTGAGTAGATTTTTTTGTTTCTGAGTCAATAGTTAATAAATACTATCGGTGTTTGATCTGAAAATTATTTGTCATTGTAAATTACTTAATGTAGATTGATATAAGGAGAAAAAATATCACAAAAATTGAATATAGACTGATATAAGGAGAAGAAAAATATTACAAAATTTGAATATGTTAAAATGGATGAATAAATATACAAAACAAAAGGCAAAACATGGAATGATGATTTTTCAAGGAATGAGTAAATTTGTCAGTTTTTAACACATAGAGTAAAACTAATATGATATATAAGAGAAAACTTCACTAGTGGAAAAACGCTGATTAACGTCGGTTATTTTGAGCTTTTAACGTCTATTAATAAATCGACGTCTAAACCGGTGACGTCAATAGGACGTCGGAAATCCTAACCTCAGACGTCAATTAGTGCCAGAGACCAACGTTAATAAACGTCGGTTCTCGTCTAACTGGACGTCTAAAGGCACTATGTAGACGTCGGTAGGAGTACTAACCGACGTCTAAGAGGCACTAAAGACTTCGGAAATGACACTGACTGACGTCTAAGAGGTACTTTAGATGTCGGTGTGTACATTAAGCGACGTCTAATACAGTGGTTGTGTTTTAGTGCAGTTTTGTTCCCGTCTTTGGATAGCCTAGTAGCACAATCTCCTTTTGCTAGTTTCCCCCAAAAAAAAGCTTGTGTCTTTTGAACTTCTTATGGTCCTTTCAACCCAAAACCGAACCTGGGTGGTTGTTTAGTTCCCTTTTTCATTCGCAAGAGGCAAAAATCACGGTGAAACGATCACAAGAAATTCAAAAGAAGCCATTATTTCTGGGAGGCAGCTAGCAAATGGAGAATGTGTTACTACGTTACCCCAAGAAAGGAACAAAACTACACTAAAACACAACACAAAGAAAGCAAATTTTAATCAGCTGAACCAGAAGATAATAGATGAAAGACTAAACAAAGTTTAAACGGTAAGAATATTTTAAAAACATGCACCTGGATGCCACAAGAGAGAAAATGACGAAGAGACAGAGGATAAAGAGATCAGAAACAACAACGAATTGCCCCAAGAGAGAAAAAGAAGAGGTGCCGCAAGCGAGAAAAGACCGCAAGAGAAAATGGAGAAGAGGAAGACGATATCAAAAACTGAATGCCGCGAAGAGTTTACGGTTGTATTTAAAATGAAATTGGGCGTCGGTTGCTCCAGACACCGACGTCTATAGTCACCTAGACGTCGGTGCTTTAACTAATATGACATCCAAGTTAACATTTAAACTGACTTTTTGAATACCCACGAGACGTCGGTTTCAAGGGAATCCGACGTCTAGGAAGCTGACCCGATTGACGTTTGATTTCCTATCAGTGATGTTCACAACAGTTGTGAAGGGGCGCCGACATCTATAATGATGAACATAATTACTTACAAGCACCTAGACGTCGACGCCCCTTTTAGCCGACGTCTATGAACCTCGAGTTTGGTGAACCTAATTAATTATAGGCACTTAGACGTCGTGCCCCCAGTTCCTCGACGTCTAAATTGAAGATTTTTTGTCTTCCCGCCTTCCGTTCAGGCCGTAGACGTCGGTTTTTTACTAAGCGATGTCTAAGTGTCTGAGAATTAGGTGTAAAGCATTAATTGCAGTCCCATAGACGTCGACACCCCTTGAACACCAACGTCAAATGACTGTCTTCTCACCTACCTTTGAGTATTAGACGTCGGATTGCGTCAGACTGGACGTCTACAATGTAATAGACGTCGCCTTACCTCAAAATCGACGTCTAGGTTACCAATCTATTTATGATAATGCCACCGTCCACTCATATACGTCAGGTTACCCACAAACCGACGTCTATTAGGTGACGTTAAATAGCCTTTTTGCACTAGTGCTTTGATCTAATGACGAAAAATATATGGTTAATTTTGTTTTTAACGGAATCCATTTATGTTTGTTATCCATGCAACTGAATTGATGTAGGATAGGCATTACCATTTATATTGTTATGAATTAATAAATTAGCCTTATCTGGTATTGGGTTGTTCAATGGAAAGCAAAAAGAAGAAAACTGCAAAATTAAATACACATGTTTAAAATATATTCCTGAAATAATTCAGCTTCTTTACCACTTGTCTATATCTTTAAAAATCCATTTGATTTGACATGAGTTTGATTCATTGATGAGTCAATTATCTTTAAATTTAACATTCTTGTTTTTTCCATAACATTCATTGCACACTTGCGTTGCATTATGATAATCTCATTTGTGGATATGTTACCTTTTTCCTTCAGAATTATATTAGTTTTTCAATATTTTTTATTTGAAATTGTTTCTATTAATAGCATGTTAAATATTGAGAAAATCATATGATGACAATATCATCAACCTAAACAAAACACAAATTCAATTAACGTGTGAATGATGATAAAAGATAATATCATATGCAAGACTAGAAAACTCCCTTCGAGTAATATAGAAATAAGATTACTCTCAGTAGACATTTTTTTAGTAGATTGTCATGTAAAAGTGCGTTATGTTCAATTGATAAAGAATTTCAATTATCGCAGTAAAATAATTTTAGTTAAATCTATCAATAATGTATCTATTGGTAAATCTCACCAATAATGTTCAATTCTTGTTACTAACAAATGTGTCCATCAGCAAATATCGCAGTAAAATAATTAATGCAACATTTCTTGTTTTGTGTTTCGATCAATTTTTGTAAAATTCGTTTGTAGTTATATATCAAAAACTTCATCAGTAATTTATAATTCTTATTACCAATAAATATTTTTATGTTAATAAAGGAGATACAATTTCCTATCCTATCAAGTTTGATGAGATGTTTTTTTATAAATAAAGTGGAGGAGAAGAATATATATATATATATATATATATATATATATATATATATATATATATATATATATATATATATATATATATATATATATATATTAATTTTTGTGCTAACTTGTAATAAAAAATAGTTGAAAAAAATTTGAACTAACTATGGGCTAGTTAGCCACGCTATCTCTTGCTAAGATGTAGACCCTGCGCCATCCCAGGGATATGTGACTTTAGCTGGACATTCCTATGAATATGCAATCATCTGAAGTTTCTGGGCTACTAGCACACCTATTTTAATGTTGAAATACAACTATATTGTCTGAAACTTCAGGCATATTAGCAAATTGATTTAGAAATATTGATAATTTAAAGCTGAAAGTTGACAAACTTTGCCTTTGAATAGCCTCAAACCAAGCTGTATCTATGACAACCTGATTTTGTTGCCACCCAGAACTCAATCTTTTGGCTAAATTCCTAAGCAACTTTGCTGATGAAATTATAGATACCCTTCCAAGAATGTTGGTCATTCAACATGGGACAAACGCGCTGCTTTCAATGTCTCTTTCCCCACACCTATTTAGTATTATATATAATATAATTGTCCCTCTCTGCATGACCAAAGCAATATACATATATATATATATATATATATATATATATATATATATATATATATATATAAACACCATGCACGGTGGTTTCAAGCTTACAGCCTTTTTGATCGAAAATATCGGTAACTGATTGATGCATTTTCTAGTTTGTTCCTCCAGAGGCGTTATATCTTAATATTCATGGACAAAGATGGTAATTCAGAAATCCGACTTCCTCCAGGGTTTAGATTCCACCCTTCTGATGAAGAGCTGATTGTTCACTATCTGAGAAACAAAGTTACATCATCACCCCTTCCTGGCTCATTCATAGCAGAAATAGATCTTTACAAGTATAATCCATGGGAGCTCCAAAGTCTGTGTTAGAAATTGCACTGATTTAGTTTTTGTTTCATTGTTTTCTCGAAAGTAGTAGTACTATAATACTGATTAAGGAATGATATAATAGGTTTTGAATTTTGAACAGGTAAGGCTTTGTTTGGGGAGGATGAATGGTATTTCTTTACTCCCAGGGACAGGAAGTATCCCAATGGAGTGAGGCCTAATAGAGCAGCTGCTTCTGGTTATTGGAAGGCTACTGGCACTGACAGACCCATTTTTACTTCATGTGGGATGAAGAATATTGGAGTCAAGAAGGCCCTTGTGTTCTACAAGGGTCGAGCACCAAAAGGATCTAAAACTGATTGGATCATGCACGAGTACAGGTTGCACAATTCCATGAACTCCATTTCACAGCAAAGAAGGTCCATGAGAGTAGGTCAACAATACCATGATTTCAATTTTCCTATATATGTAAAAAAAGAACAGTTTTTTATGGCTAAAGTGATATAGTATAAGAAGTTTTGATACTTGTTTTGTTTTTTGTCATGTGCTTAAGCTGGATGAGTGGGTGCTGTGTCGGGTCCGACAGAAAACAAGCAACACAAGAAGCAATTGGGAAGAGTGTATTTATGAAGCAACAAGCCAGTTTGAAGAGATGAATGAGAACTCAAATCCTGAAGCAGCCAAAAATTCTGTGCATAATGAATATCCATTGTTGCCTTATATTCTGGCTTCTGTGTCTGATTCTATTGGCCTAGCCTCAGGCTCATCAGGCTGTGGTTGTAATGATGATGGAAAAGCATATGCTTCATTGCATGATAAGAACTCGAATATAATAATTGGAGGAGAGTTTATGGCAGCTGAGGGTTTGTTTAATCCACTGAAGAGAAAAAACAGTAAAGAGAAGGAGTTGGAGTTGTATGCTTCCCTCAATGAAAAACCAAGCGAAGAAGATGATGTTGGGAATGAGCATGATCTAAACAAAGACTGCAATTCCAATAACTTTGACCATTGGACTTCCATCATATTACCCCAAGAGCTTAATATCTAGCCTTTACCATTAATATGCATGAATTCTTTGTCTGCATACGTACTTTCTGCGTGAGAAGGAGGACAGCCAATTCTATATGTAAATAAGAAAAAATGCATTGTGATTATTGCTTTCAGTAAGCATCAATGTAGAGAGCTGAAAAATCGTAGTGCAATTGAGTTGGTGAAGTATTTATGGCTAATGCTGAATTATTTGATCCATGATAAAATATTATTTCATAATTAAAAAAAAATCGTTAATTACTGACAGATAAAATATATTGCTAATGGTAAAAATGTGTTAGCAATTTAAATTTATCGACATATCAGTGAAAGTAAAAAATTCATTGCTAACATAATTATTGGTAAAGTTTGTTCTTTTTTCTTTTCCTCTTCATTTATTGTTGTCGTCTCTGGCTTCTATTTCTTTTTCTTTTCCTCTTCTTACACCACTATTCTCATAGTGTAAATAAAATATTTATCAATAATTATAATTTTTTTTATAATATTTGCACAGTGGAAATACCTCTACAAGAAAACTAGAGTTTTGAAAGTATATTCTGGTGATTTAAATCTAAGGTTTCTGTTTTTTTTTTTCCAATAATTAAGTTCAATTATCAATTATTTCTCTCATATGTTTATGAATATGTAAATCAATGGTTAAAATGTCCGCATAAATATAAAATCCAAAAAATATAAATTAAGAGAATGAATCAAATCAATAGTCATAAAAAAAAAATTTTAAGTCCCAATCATATAATATACAGTGTATTGCTTGGATACAGTCATGAACAATCCTAAGAAAGTTTATTGTTTTTATGTAGCGGTCAAATTTCCTATCACAAATAACTATGCTACTTGGATGTCCACCACCTTCAGTGGTGGTTTCAGTCGGAATATCCTTACACATATAAAAGACACCTAAAAGTAAAAAAAGTAAAACCAAGAGATGAATTTTAAGTTTAACATGAGTAAAATAACTATTATAACACTTTTATCTTGGAAAATAAATTTAAATTTAATTTAACTTTACAAAATTTATTTATAAAATAAATTTTATATTTATTTATATATTATAATTTGATAATAATTTTTAAAACCGTAAAATCTTTGACAAAATAAAAATATTGAAGGCAAAGGTTTAAATAATATATTATGCAACTGAACCTAAATATACTAAAACAATGGAGTCAAATGAAAATATAAATAAACTAATTTCAATTTTCTAAATCAAATTTATGATTTAAAAGAATACTCTTATCTATATGAACTCAAGCATTACTCCTTAGATATAATTGAGAAAAATTTTAAAAATAATAATAATACATGACAACAAAAATATTAAATAAACTTTAACTACTATTAATCCATAGTAATTTGGCATATTGCTACTTGTCTGAATGGTGCAGTTTTATTGGAAATATCTTGCAAAGGGGAGTGACGAGTTGAGCTACAACAATAACGCATGCCTGCAAACTTTCTGGATGAATATCAATCTTAAACGAACGAGTTAGGAATCATTTGCCGGCCACCTGATGAAGACTTGGGAGTAAAGAAAACATGACAACAACACCTTCTTCAGTCCCTGTCTAATATTGCACTTTAAACTTTTAAAGGTATTATATTTGTAAAATAAAAACTAGCATTAAATTTTATTGAATTTTTGGTTATAGATAATCCATCTTAGTTTGTTATACACAAGTGTCAATACAAATACAAATTCGCAGTGTGACATCTGTATAAAGTGCATCTCGTAAGTAACAGGAACAAGTGCAAAATATTGTTTTAAAAAAAAAATTAGACATGAGTCACAACACGATACTACCAAGAAAATAGAAGAGATACAGATATGCCATACAAATTGATCCAATGATCTGTCCTCTATGCCGTATCATTTTTTTAGCACACTGCAATAAGAGCACGGCAGGTCAGGGAAGGTATCTCAAGAAGAATAAGGAAACACACAACACTAGTAAAAGCCATATCAAACACACAATATGATATTAAAGATCTCACCTATCCTATCAGGAAAGAAACAAGAAGCAACCATTAAAAAATTTGAGGATTTCATATGTGTGTGTGTAGTATCAGAGATATCATCGCCCCAAGACTAACAAATCAAAGAGATCTATACTCCCTATCATAACCTCAACTAGATCCTTGTATATATAGCTAAGCTAAGCTTTTTTATCTGCCGGTATCATTACAAACTTCACAGAATTCAGAAATTCCTTTGAGAGGAAGTTGGAAAATAACCATTTCAAATTATAGTTCTAGTTTTACTATACAAGTCCTTATGCAGTAAGCCGGTAGTGAAAATGAAATAGATACACAAGCATTTGATACACCATTTATTATTTAACTAGAACACCAGCAAATAATCTAGAGAAACATTCATAAAAATAACTTTATAATCGATGCACTTGTGTGGAACTTCGGGCTTCTCCCCTCGGATGTAATGAAGCCTTAGATAATAAACATATATATTCCTCTGTTTTTAAAGGAATGCCTAATCAAACTTAATGCAGACCAAAAATTCCTCCCAATTAAAGCAAAGAATTCTAGTAAGAGTTGTGGAAACATTTTTTTATTATGATAAAGATAAAGGATATCATGGTATGAATTACAAAGAAAAGGGATAAGTGAAAATTGAATATCAGAAAAAAAGTAAAGGGGCCGCTGGGAATAATGTATATAGTAAAGGCTGCATTACCATGAGTACAGGTAAGGGAATAAAGATTCCTTAGTTTGAGAGGAGTTTAAAAAATACTTATTTTCTGGTATGAGTTCTAATGGATTTTCATTCCCGCACGAATGTCTGGAAAGATGCATTTCCATGCGTAGTAATGGGAAGAAAACCTTTATTCAAAACTTCTAAAATACGTAATACCCACGTATTTCCCACATAAATTTCTCAGTATACACTCCAGTTCCCGTATGGTATAGGCATGTATTGAAATGTTGGTTATGATTCATCTAGGGTAGCTTCACTTTACATTCTTTTATGCAAAATCTTGCTCTGTAACAATAATATGACTATGTTTACATAATAATTGTCGACATGGTTATGTTGTGTCATAACTCCTACAGTAATTATTTCTCTTCGGCATGCAGTAATAATAAAACAAAGTAACCAAAATAATCGTGTTGTTTTTTATTTTGTATTTTGATGTTAACAGTAACTTTACGTCTTTACCAAGCAATAAATATATATAAAATAAATAAAAGAACGAAAAGTACTGCATATTAAAAAGAATGATTCCGCCAAAAGAATAAATAATATTTAAATTTTGAAAAAAGGAATATTTTCTATAATAGGGAGCAATTTAAGAACTGCAAAATATATTCTCAGGAATGTGTATTTCCAGGAACCTCTATATTGTTAACCAAACACATTATATTTCGAATGCCAAGTCCAATCATCATGTTTAGGAATGAATTTCATACAATGAAGACCTGACACAAACGCCCCTCTAAAAAAAAAACATGTAAAGAATGCTTTTATTAGGAAACCATGCAACAATTTCTAACATCAGATGTTTAAGTTTACAGGGCAAAAAGGTTAAAGTATGAATCTATAATTTCCACATTATCAAATTTGCAGGTAAACAGATACTTATAAGGCAGTACACAAGATACGAACTGAGCTTGAAATACACACAACAAAAGAGAAGGGACTAGCAAAATTTTCCAAGCTGTGAAAAAAGGATAGGACCTTACTTGTACAAATAGGCAGCAATTCCCAAAATTATAATCAATAAAACAATGTCAATACAGAAGTTTCGACTGGACCGAAGCTGGATGAAAACCAAAACTATATAAGGTTCAACATAAAATTCATCACTGATGCAATTGGAAACTGATGAAAACTTAAGAATAAGATTTTCAGTCAAAAAGACCTGGTTCACCGTGTCTCGAAGTCTAACATTGGTATTTTTAAGGTCGGAGGATGCCTTGTCCACCTATAAAGACAAAAAAATCAGTGGCCTATTAACTTCAACTTCTTAATTCCAGTTTCAAAAACTTTGATTTCCATGATTTGGAGCTTATGGGTAGAGGCAGAAATTGACAAATCTCACCTTAGCATCAATCTCATCCATCAGTGGTACTTGTCTATCCAGTTCCTGCACTTGTCCCATAAATAATGAGCTTAAATGCTAAAAAAATGCATGGGCATGCATATATGCACAATGGCATAAAGACAAACACAACAGGGAAACTGACCTCATTCATATCATGTGCCATGTTTTTCAAAGTATCCAATCCTTCTGCTATCATATCCAAACCTTGATCCTAAGAATGGTTCATATAACGAGATCTGAATGAAACCATTTCTGGAACAACATTGACTAGCAAAATTGAGTCTCTCTGGTCACAACGCAACAAGTTACTTACCTGTTTCATTTTACGCATTTCATACTCCTGCCTAAATCGACTTGATTCTTCGGTTTGATGGAAGTATTCATCATCAAATTGTCCATCTGAAATTGACAAGATACACAAAATTGAATGGAGGACCATCAATTACAAAGTCTCCTATTTATAAACCACTACGATTGTATCATTATGAGACATGGATCACTTCAATTACCTGAATCAAATTTAATTCCAGGACGTGAGGCAGAAGCTGCCCAACTTCCCGTTTGTTTGGGTACTGCAGGGGTCCCATCTGGGATAGCTTGAATCCTATCTGGCAATGCAAGAACCAAATCATTACGGGCAGCAAATTCTTGCGATGAAAGCCCATTTACCTGCCATTATACATTGTACCATGCATTGGAAAAATGTATAACATCATCAATAATTTTGAACATGTGTCTGCATTTTTGTGAAAAAAGGACAGTCGAACTATTGAGAAACATACATGACAAATAGAATAAGTCCACATTTTCTGGAAATAGTCAAAACTACATACAGAATCAGCAGCAAACCTATCTCATCCTAGATGGATAGGTGGAAAAGAAATTGGAATTTGTTTTTCCTTTAATTTGTCTTCTGATTGCCAAATTTTATATAAAGCCCCTCAAGTAGATTAAATAAATTATCATTTCAGATAACATGTGATTAGCTAGTTTAGAGCTGATATTTTGACAATCTCACCTTTTTTTATACAATTAGTATCCTACAACTGTTTTTAATTTTTTAATCCAATAATTTATTTTGCATTTTAATTAAATATCTAAATTTAATATTTTATTATTAAAAGTGGGTTGTTATCTCTCTGTAATTGAAAAAAATAGATGGCAAAGTATCTTTTTCATATGTAGAAATCTCGATTACTGCATAAATCATCAATTTACTCTTCACTTCAGATGAAAGTGCCCACTACAATACTTTACTAATTTAATCAATCAGAACTAGGACAGACATCATATGCATTGAATGCAATTCCTGGTTCCAACCTAAATCCTAAAAAATGCAAATAACAAAGTCCAGAATGTTAACAGAATCCCCGAAAAGAAAAAAAAAAACAGAAATAAAATCAAACAAAACAAAAAGAACCTTTTCAAATGATACCAAGAAGCAGAGAAAGCGAAAAACCAACCTTTTTCATAGCCAATCTCTGCAACTTGGGAACCTCCTCCAACAACCTAGCCTTAGTACGACGAATCTCGGCATTGATCGCTACAGTAGACGCCTTACTTTTCTCCTTGGAAGCGGTTTCTGCTTTCTGCAAAAAATTGACTCTACATACTATCACATTGGACTCATAAAGGTTTCAAAAAATGTCATGAGTTAGGGCACAGATTCCCTCATGAATTTAGTAACGAATTTGAAAAGAGTGACCTGAAGTAAGGTCTCGATTTCGGTATCGACGGAGGCGTAGAGTTTTGCGAATCCATCGTCAGCGGAGATATTGGAATCCCTTTGTTTCTCGACGTCGTATTTATCATACTTTTTACAGATGGAATCAACTCTGGTGAGAATGTCGATGACACTCATGGCGTGACTCTCGTGTTGTTACTTCGGGAAAAAAAAAATCTTCCCTCTTTTTCTTCCGAATATTGATGAGTGTTGTAGACTCCACTGTTACACCTTCGTCCATTTGTTGAACTCAACGTCCTCCAGCCTGTAATAACATTCATAAACACCAAACTTCTCAACTTTTTTCATGTTTCACACAGTGGCCATTGTCAAGATCAAAGTAAAGAAATGATGTACTAAGAAAATGTTTACACTTTTAATATTTTTTCATGCAAAAAAAAATATTTTAATAAAATCAAGATAATAATTTCAAATGGAAAATGAATAATAGAAAGTGCTGACTTTATTTCTTTTAATAATAATAATAATAATAAGGGGTGATTTTCAATCTAAGAAAATTAGCATCCAAGAATCTCAATTTTTATGTTTAGAACTTTGTTAAAGTTATAAATAAATTCGAGAATAATCTTACATGGAAGTGAAATCTGACACCTTTTTTTTATAAAAAGATCTAACGTTTTTTTAATGAGAAAAAAAAATTAGATGTGGTTTGCAATATAAAAAAATTACTTTATATATGTTTAGAATATAAATTATAAAATTAGATTTAAAATTTAGATTTTGAAGTAAAAGCTATATTTTTTTTTCAAATTTAATGGAATTATTTGAAATTATTTTTGTTAAAGTTTTATGTTTTATGTTTAATTCCATGCAATTATACATTACAATTAAAGTTTATTCTTTTTTATTTCTTTTTGTTAAAAGTATATTGATCAAGAGATACTCTAAATTGTTAGGGTTTTTTGTTTAGATAACTACTCTAAATTTGCATACAATATTTCACTCAATTAAGACAAAATTCCCATATGAAGGTATACATTTGACATCATAATATGTCAGTAATTTAATAATTTATAAAATGATGTAATCTGATTAATTGAAAAATTATCAATGAAACTAATTACATTGACTTGTGTTAAAGTAAAAAAAAAACATGTTAAACTGTTATTATTCTTACTTTGTAAATATTTTCTCTTATGTTTTTACTTTGATTACAACAATCTTCTAATAAGATAATTATGGGTTAACAAATAATTATATATTAAGTATATTTTTAATTTTTGTATTTACATGTGAAATTAAGTTTTATTTCATATAAAATTTATTATTATATTATAATGATGATGAAATACATTATGCGAAATGTGTATTAAAATATCAGGTGACTGTCACATGACTACCATGTTACTCCCACATGTAATTTTTAAAAAATTACTTTTTAGTTATCTAATTTTTTTTGTTTATAATTTTATACGAGCTTTTCCAAAAAGATAAATTCCAATTTTAAATATAAATTAAAGAACTAAAATCATATTTAACTTAAGAATATAATGTAATATTAACATGTTTTTAAAGTATAATAAAAAATTTAAAAGTCAAATTTCCTAATCTTAGAAAATGATGAAAATTCATATTTATAATATAAGAGAATATATAACTGATTGAAGCGCTATTTAAATATCTTCTGAATAAACTCTAAAGACAATAGTTGTCTGTGCAGAAAACAAAACGAAAATATATATAAAACTAAACGAAAGAAAACTTCTTAGAATTGGAGCTTGGGAAGGATATACAACATAAAAATTTCTAAAGTCAAACTAAAGAAAAGAAACAAAAACAAAACAAACTTCAGCTGAGTGAATCCTACACGAGGTTCCAAGCAATAATAAAAAAAATAAAAAGAAAAAATTAGGGTTAAATATGTTTTTAGTTCCTATACTTTGAGGCGATATTGGTTTTAGTCCATTTTCAAACTATGGTACAATTTAGTCCTTCAACTTTAGAAAACTCTGGTTTTAGTCTTTTTTATTACATTTTTTTTAATTTTATTTATTGTTTCAAACGCGTTTCTCAGTTAACATTGAAGTAAAAATGTGTTAAACAATCCAAATGCTATAATAAAACGTACTTGAAACAACAAATAAAGTTAAAAAAATTTGGTAAAAATGACTAAAACCAGAATTTTCTAAAATTGAAGGACTAAATTGTACCATAGTTTGAAAATGGACTAAAACTAAAATTGTCTCAAAGTACAGGGACTAAAAATATATTTAACCCAAAAAGTTACACAAGTGCGAAGGTAAAGTTATCCTCAAAACTCTCGTGTGTTGGCTAACTAGCTTCATGCTTTTATTATCTTTCTTTTATTTTTGCTTGAATTGAGTCAGGTAGGTTGTTAATATGTTCATATTATCTCGAAAATTCTACCTTGGAACTTTAATTAGAAAAGTTTCTAAAATAAAATCTAGATCTTTTCATTACTTTAGTGTATATGGAACATTTATGATAGATAAAACAAATTTATTATAATAGATATTTTGACATCGTAGTTGTGAGAGTCACAGAAAATTTATTCTGTAATTATAAAAACATACATATTAAGTTTGACTTATTACGATAGATATTCGAGTAATCGTAATAGTAAGTTTAACATTTTTTAAAACCTTTTATAATAAGTCTGATTTATTATTATGACATATTTTTGAAAGTCAAATTTACTATGAAAGATTCTTCAAGACTTCTTATAATAAGTGGATATACTATCACATATGACATGTATGATTGGGTCTATCATTTAAATATAATAGCTAATGCAAAATTTGTCACAGTAAATTGCTATAATTTTCTTGATAGTAGCATGATATATCCATTTAATTACTTTATGAAAAGTATCAATTACTACTCAAACCAAAAGTTGTTATTGTTACATAAAAAGATTAATAAATGAATAAGCTTATATCACCATTTAATGAAAAATATCAACAGCCACTAGGTTAAGAGGCTTAACTTCATAACACATTTTTTTATATAAAAGCATTAAGCAAAATAAGCTACTGTGAAACATTCTAAAATATGAATTGTGTATTTCTGTTTCAAATCAACAACAAGATGTCAAAAATAGAAGATCAATCAAAATTAACAATGACTTAGCATCAATAAAGGAAAAGATAAGAAAAATAATGAAAATCAGAACAATATTTTTTGTTAAAATGTCGATTGAGGTTAGAAGTGTAGGTATTATTAGTGTGTAAAATGATTTCACTACTTGATCAAAATGAACGCATTCACAGTCATCCTTAAACATGACCTCACCAGCAATAATTAACCTCGAATCGAATATTGCATTCAAGAATAAAGTCAAATTGTAGTGAGCATGAAAGGAGAATCATGAATGAAATAGATGGAAGCATCTATAAGCCGATAACCAAGAAGGAAAATGATCGAAGTAAACATGACAAAGTGTGGCTTAGGAGACGATAGTGTGTGAGAGACGACGACTTGTGGAAGACAACGACTGCATAAGGAATGAAAGACAAGAAACATAAGAGGATTGTTTATAGATCGCTTTTGAAACGAGATAGAAATTAAAGATTTAAACATACTATAGCATAGTAAATTTTTACTATAAGAGGTATTCTAAACCTATCATAATAAGTTCTCAACATAATATCATTTTTGTCACCGTGTCTGACAAGTCCATTATACCTGTTATAATATTGATTCCGATTTGAGTTCTCTCTTCTAATTCTCACCTCTTTGTCTAACAAAGTAGTATTAAGAATTAGGTTTTGATCTAGAAAATTAAGAGAAAAAGAAAGAGAGAGTTGAAAAATGATAAACAATAGATATACTATCTTTTAATTTCTCTATCTTACAAATAAAAATCATTACAAATGGTATCTTCACATAAAATATTATTAGGTTTTCAACAATATTTTTGGATTTTATTTAAAAGATATTTATATAGTGATTGATTGATCATGAGAGTCTAATAATATATTTTCTTATATATTATAAATTTGAATTTTCACCATTCTTCAAAATTAAGAAAATTTGTCCTGTTATAAAAAAAACACGCACATATACATATATATATATATATATATATATATATATATATATATATATATATATATATATATATTTATTTATTTATTTATCTTAAGTTATGTTTGGAATCATCAATTTATATACTTATATGTAAAATTAGAATTCATCTTCTTAAAAAAATTATATAAAATTCATCATTATACTTTAATAATGCATGAAATATATATTCTCAATAATAAAAATAAAAAAAAAAATATAAGAACCAAAAAAACAGTTTTTATGAAACATAAAAATGAGTTTTATATAAACTTCAAAATAATGACAAATTATAATTTCATAGGACTAAAGATACTTTATCTTTATTAAATTTCACAATATCTCTTACCACCACTTTTGAAACTTTACCATCATTTATGAAACCCTATCACAAACATACCAAACCTTGTCACAAATAGACTAAGACATTGAATCCTACAATATTTCATCAACCAACAACATAAAAATAGATAAAATAAGTAAGACCACTTGAATAGTTTTACCTATAATGATAAAAGAGAGAAAATAACGATATTCAATATAAAAATATAAAACTATGATCTTGATTATACTATTATTCTAAAAAGTTCCACGATTTTTTTTTCCAAAATGCAAAGTTGTCACTCAAATTATTTTGAAAGATTTAATATATGTTAAAATTTAATTTAATTCGTCTTAAAAAAGTATAAGAAGTTTAGTTATGATAGTTTTTGCAAACTAAAATAACTGTGGCACTTAAAACAAAATTACGTGAAGTTATTGAAAATCTTGGTCAGCTAAACATTTTTAATTTGATAAAATAACTTAAATGTTAGTCTTTTTGTTATTTTAGTTATTAAAGTTGTGTTTTTATGGACTAAAACAATACCAACTTCATTATTGATATTAGAATGAAAATTTAATCAGCTAAAATGTTATATTTCACAAATCTAAAAAAGTTTAAGAACATCTTAATCGATGAAAACACTTCTCAGTCAATTCAAACATGTCTAAATATTTAAATGAAGGTTCAAAGCACTATTATATATTATTTACTAACCAAGATCAAATAATAATTAAAAATTATTTATACAGCTGAAAACATCAAAATTACATAAATCAAAATACAAATGGTTGAGGACATAAATTAAATACAATTGTTTATTTTTTTCAAATATTATGATTGTATAACTAGCGTAAATCTAAGTGTTATCGCGCACTGTATACACATTTTTAAATATTTATAAATTATTTAAATTTTAAAAAGATTAATTAAAAAAGTAAAATTAGAAAAATAAGATGTGTATATAATTATAAATATATAGTTATAAGTATAGTTATAGATAGAATAAATTATAATTATTGAAAGAAAAATATTTTAAGTAATATTGTATAAATAATTTTTGATTTGTGAGTAATTATTTAAATTTGAAAAACTAGTTTAAAATGGTAAAAAATAAACCACTTTTTATAATAAGTAATTATTTAAATTATAAAAAAATAATTATTAAAATGATAATTTTTTTTAAAAAAATTATTATGAATTATTATTTAAATTTAAAAAATAATAATTAAAAAATAAAATTTAAAAGAAAAATATATTCTCTTTATATATATAATTATAAATAAATTATATCACCTAGTCAGGACCAGCATAAAATATTTAGTGGATCATAACAAATCTACTATCATTTTTTTCCCTCTTTCAAATCAAATCACACACTTATAAACTTTTTCTTCTTTTCATTATCGTTTTCCTAATTTAAATAACCTCAATTCTCACTCCAATTCTCATTTTTTTTTTTTAATTTTCCGTCATCTATAACACAAAAGCTAACAAAAACCAAAATCATCCTTGTTCAAAAATAAGTTTAACGTCTCAAAATCTTTAAAAATTCTCATTGCTTAATATAGATGTATAAATACAATTCATTCCTGTGATTTAAAAAAGCAATAATTTTTTTTATTATCTTAATATTATTCACATATCTAAATATATAAAAAAAAGAAGATAAAATATGTGAATTCACTTACTTACCTACGCAAATAAACTTGAATTAATTTAAAACTTTATCTTCAGATCCTTTTTATACAAGTTAATTATATACTAAATGAATTAAACTAAAAAAATTAGAATTTTCATTTCGTGTGTAAAGCTAATTATAGAATAATGACTTCTACCTAGAAAAGGAAAAATTTTAAGCGAAATCCATGGTTCAATCATTGCCCCCTTTGTTTGAATTATCAAAATAGATGAAAGACAACGTCAAAAATATTAAAAACTCATATTTGTTTGATTTGAGAAATATAAAAGAGAAATTTCATAGATTTAGAAGACGTTTGTTTGATGATATACATTCTAGGAATGACATTTTTAGAAATATAATATTTATGAATGTGATCTTCATACGTTTATTTAGTATGTCAGGACTTACATCAAAATACCACATAATTTAATTATATATAAAGTGATATCAACGTGATTTAAATCTTACATATCATTTGGTTAAAATGCTAAAAATGTGACAGAAAAAATAATAATAATAATAATAATAGAACGATATATATCTATATTTAACACAGATAAAAATGATCATGAAAAATAAATTTTTATATTTCTTTTTAAAAATAATAATAATATTAAATAAGTATAAAAAAATTGTATGTGTGTAAAATACATAAATTTTCTAAGACCCAATCTAAGAAATTCTAACTATTGCAGCTTCTTTGGCATCAATCACTCATCCACTCTCAAATCTCAACCATCACTTTAATTAAATCTAAAGTCTAAACACGAAAGTCATTGGCATGGAAAACTTAACATACATTGTTTCTCAAACAAGAAAGATATGAATCTCAAGTCATCAACCTCTCCAATACAATAATACTTAATGATCAAGATAAATAAATTTATCTATATTACCTTTAGATCCTCGTCGTAGTCATGATCTTGTACCATTTTGTTCTTGTCATGTTAGACTTTAGGGTCAAACAAAACTTTGATTATCATTTATGTTCATCTATAATTTGAAAAATATTATTAAAAGTAAAAGTAACATAGTTTTTAACTTTTGCATTAAAGTCCAAAACAACTCACCATACATAAGAGTTTTCAACTTTTGCAGATAGGAAATCGTTCCATCAATAAGTTGATTTTTTCAAAATTTGTTTTAATTATTTTATTTAAAACTAATTACTGAATTTAGTAGGATGGGTTAGTAGTCCCCATAAGAATAAGTGAATGTAGTCGTTTCCAAACTTTAGTTATTGCTAAAGTAGCTGAAGGATTGGGTCAATAAAATACGCTGGCCACTGAGAAATACAAAGTAAACAGTGATGGTGTGGCTAACATTAAAAAATGCATTTGGTTTTTAATGAATGGAGGGTAAAGACACGCATCTATTGTAGTTTTTGGAGTGTTTTTGTTGAAATTATAGGTCAAAAATACTCAAATATGTTCCTCTTTGTTTGATAAAACTAAATTCGTATTCCCCTAAGCACATTGCAAATTCGCAAACCAAAAAGTAAACGGAACCTTTCTGGCTAATGCTTCTTATAGAGACATTTTCAACGGAGGCATTAGCCAAACCAAAACTAATGCATATATTCTCATTTATAAATAAGAGATGAACCATTGTGTCGACATGCCATTACCAGAATTATTTCAGCCAATATTTTTAATAATCATTTGCAATGACCTTTCATAAAAAAACCATCATGCAAACAATTAAAATATTTTTATATATTTTATTCTTTATAAAAATGCAATAGGAACACTTAATTAAGTCAATAATTACATTATAATATTTTATTTTTTAAAAGAAAAATCAAAACCAAAATTTCAAATGTTAAACTTTTTTACGTTTATTTTTTCAAACCAAACTTGATGGAGCATTAATTGCTGATTAGTTTAATAAAGAGGAACTGAAAAAACTAAACTAATTTTGAACATCAATGAATGAAAGGAGTTAATATAGCATAGCATACAGATTGCGTCGGTAACTGGTAAGAAACGTGGTGGTGGTGGAGAGAATGGGAATTTCTCCTCCTCTTGTTTTTCTTTCTTATTGCTGCTACCGCTTTATTTCCTTGTCTCCTTCTCTCAACAAATAAACAAACCCCCTTTGCACCTTTCTTCTGATTCTCCTTCTCCTCTGAAACTCTCTCACCTTGCGTTTTTACGATCCTCACTCAAACGTCGCCGTTTCCTCTCCGATTCCTAAATTCTTCTTTATAAATTCCATACTCTCACCTTCATTTCCCTACTTCTGTCAGAATCTTCTTCTCGATCATACACTTTCTCCGTCTTTTCTTTTCGGTATGCACTCGCCTCATCCTTCTTTCTGATCTTATTTCGCTTCCTCTTTATTTCTTTCTGATTCATCTTCAAGCCGATTTTTCAATTTTCCGTGATTGTGCGGTTTGTTTTGTTTCTGTCACGAGTTTGTCTTTTTTTTTTTTTTCACGTTGCTGATCCTCAGATTGTTCGTTAGGGTTCAGGTTTTTGGACTTCCGTTGGGAATTTATGCGGTTTATCGATGTTTTAATCTGGCTAGTTTTTTTTTTTTTTTTTTTTTTTTTTTTTTTTTTTTTTTCTGTTGTTTCGTGTTTCCCTGGCTTGCGTGACAGAAGCGTATCAAGTGTCTGGCGAGGTTGGCAGAAAACATCTCGAGTTAATGTGTTTTCATCTCAACATATATGTGATGTATCTCTATCTACCCGTAGTACGTGTAAAAGTAAAAATAAAGAAAAAAAAATGTATATCCTCGAATGTGGTGGGATGACATAGCTATTATTTTACGAAGCCGTGTGTGATTGTGGACCTCTGGTTAAAGAATCTTATCGTGGTAGTAGATTTTTTCTTTGTTTATGTTTCATACCTGTTGCATTTTGTTATATTGAGCCTATTTGAAGTTTTGCGGGTTACCCTGCTAGGATGAGCTTCTTTAGAATCACTTATATGAGAAGAAAACTACATTGGTTTTCTCTTTAAAATTGACTTACGTACTTAACTTTTATAGAAGTTCTCTCATCCAACTTCTCATAAAGTTGAGGTGCATAAATTGATCTTAACGTATGGGAGAAGTTTAATTCATTTTACTTTCTTTTTTTCTTCTACAATTGCTTATGGAGACGATAATCCAAAGTGGGCCTAAATCATCCGTTTTTGTCTGTTTTGGCTGTTTAATGATGGACAGACATCGCAGAAAGCTTTCTCACTAAATATCTCTTCATAGAAGAAAGGGTAAAACGATGGATCATTGATATTTGCTTGTACCACATGATGTACGCCGTTTTCCTTTGCATTTGCTTATGTCCCGATTTTTAGTTACGACTTACTCCCTTGTTGAAAGAACGGGAAAGTCTTCTCCACTGTGTTTCTCCCATGTTTTGTTGTCTTGATATGTCATCAGAGGAGAAGTTCCTGTCTTTTAGCATAATGGTTTTATCTATATACTTGTTTATTTTTTACATTTTTTGATATTTGTCTTTGTAACTTAAACTAAGATGCTGATTAGTAACTGTTTGTTGATAATTAGAGTATATCAGATGCTTTCTCAGATATTGTTGGTCTGCTTTTTGTCAGATTTCCTTAGATTCGATTAGGTTCAGATGGTGTTTTGTTTTGCAGGTTTCTTGGTGCTGTTGGTGTATTGTGCATCATTATTTCTGCATGTTCTGGTGAGATGCACTTCCATTGGAAATTCTCCTTCATTGCCCTTTCTTTTCCACCTTCTTTTAATAGTAATTAATCCTTCATAGAACCTTTAAAATAAGGTTTATTTACTCACACACGAACACACTTATGTACCTACGGGTTTAAACTTTAAATTTATTATTACTACTACTATTATTGTCATTATTATCGATGTTATATTTTAGGCAAAACATTGGTTTTGCCTTTGCATTGTGCAGGTTACAGAAGTGGGTGATTTCTTGATTTGGTATATTCCATTACATTGTCTGAATTGCAGATGGTGTTATAGATCCATTTCAATCTTGGATTAACGGGGAGACTATAGAACTGACGAGTGACAACTTTGGCATGTCCAATATACTCAGGACATATGAGCATTATATGCCACAATTATGGAGTGTTGTAAGCCGACTTCATGTAGGAAGAAGGTATATCGTGCCAAAGAATATCAGTTAGGAAGAATTGTATAGGCCTTGATCAGCTGCATTGTGTCCTTTTGAGTCATGGTCCTCCCTTTGTTTAGCGTGAAATGCCCTAGCTATCGTTCTGAGGATATTGTGGCAATAGACTGATCACATCCAATGTTTAGTGATGCAAGCTGTCACTGTGAGCTGTTACAGGAAATTTAGTGAGGATGGAACTTGTCACATACCCTTGTGATTGTTCTAATTGGTTCTCTGAAGAGCTAAAATATGGATGACAGTAAGCCTCAGCGCACTATCTGCCCATAACTTCTAAAATTTCTTGTCAAATGCTTGTTTTCTTAATATGGAATCTGCTATGGAAGTGGTTCTGTTTAGTGGGGGCTGATATAATGAGTAAGGAAGTACAAATTTCATAGAGCACTCAACACATTTACATGCATTATGGAGACTTCAATGTTGAACCATTAGGGCATACCATAGATGGAGGAGGCTTCTGTAGTGATATGCTTACTCTCCTAAATGACATAGACTGCTCTCTATCTCAGTTCAGTTTTCTAGTTCTGAGAACAGTTGGTTTCTCCAATAATGCAACAATTCATGGTTGGGATTGGTGTAATACTGAACCATTCTTTATTTTGAGGTGAACCTTTGAGTTCGTTGATATGGAAGCTGTTTGATAGGCACAAGTTGGTTACGTAATCTTCACTCATGATTATAAATGTTCTGGAATTATATGAAACTAATGTCAAGTCAAGGTGTTGATAGCCTAACAAAATTGCAGGCGCTCTTCTCTTGCTGTACCTATTTAAGGGCAATGGAAAATATTTTACTTCCGTGTGAAAAGCCTGCACAATCCTAATTTTAGTTGTCATGCTTTACTGGGGGCAATGAATGGTCTTCACAAGACAAACATTTGAGTTTGATTAGAATTGGATATAGCAAGGAGTTTTAAATGTTAAGACTATTTTTGGTAAACAGAAAACTTCTATGTGGAGATATCCCATATTACTGTCATTGAAGCTTTTGTACTTATTGGAAAATTTCCAATTTTTTAAACTAAAGTCCCAATATACCGCAAGATATAGCTTGAAAGATGAAGAAAAAATATCATGTTATATTTAACAGTGAAATCTTCACACTTTGAAAGCATAATGACTGATTCTCTGTTTTGATGTTTGGATATACTCTAGTGTTTGAATTCTAAAGAAATCTGAAACTATACTTTAAAATTAAGTGAGGCATGTCTAATATATTATTTTCTGATATTTGACGTCTTCAATAATTAACGGTTTAATAATATTTGTCCATTGAGTTTTTATCATCTTTGTAGCGTAGTGTTGTTTTATATATCTGTGCTAACAAGAGTTTATAATAAAAAAAGATGCTCAGGACAGAGCTTTCCACTGAAAAGCTATTTTTTGTGTAAAATTAAGCATAACCAAACATGTGAGATCCCTAACTTATACAATTATAATATGTATGCTGATATTCATTTGCCCAAACTCTTTTAAACAATTTTATTTGATTTATCATGGTTTATTAAAGGTAACAAATTTTGTAATGCCTTTTCTGGTTTTCCTGAGGAAGCTAGGTTTTGATTCTTTTGAATTTCTGCTTATAAATGAATGAGCTTATATTCTCTATTTTATATAGGTTTACAGTTTTACCGATATAATATTCTCTTCAACGATATTTCTCATTGTAAAAATATTGTTTTGTAGTAAACAGTTTTTATCCGACTGTTTTATATGCTTTCCTCTACATCTCTGCTATGCTATTAGACATACATCTCTCTCTGTTTCTCTGTTTCTCTGTCTCTACTCCTTCTCTAAGCAAGTTTGTTCTTTAAGCAAGTTACACTCTAAATTTAAGTTTGTTCTTTAAGCAAGTTTGTTCTTTAAGCAAGTTTGTTCTTCTCTATTTAAGTTTGTTCTTTAAGCAAGTTTCACTCTAAACTGCTTTGTATATTTTTCCTAAGAAAAAAAGGTTGTGGAGTGAAATGTTCTGTGGTTTTTCGTAGTTCCTTGGATTTACTTAATTTTGTTTATGTTTCTTTGGTCTTGTCTTGTTTACTGTTTAGAGGGCATACATAAGAGTACTTCCCTATGTGCTCAATGCCTGTGCATTGTTGATAATTATTTTAAAGTGCAGGAAGAGATTAGAAAATGCTAACACCTTCTAACACTTGCTAAATCTTACCCAGGTAATATCTAATTTGTTAGTCATCCTACTTTTCAATCCTTCCTCTTTTTATCTAGTCTATCCTAACTCTTTCTGACATTCATGACGATCCATCATCTAATTTAAATCTCAGCTATGTCATTTTTCCCCTTATGTTTATTTTTATTTTGCATCCTCTTTGTTTTCTGCCTCAGACTAGAGGGTGCTCCTTCTGTATCAGTGGATAGAGGCATGGGTGGCTTCAAGTGAGTGAACATTTTTGGGGCAGTTGGTAACTAATTATGGTTAAGGATACCATGAATATCAAATATTTAGAGTTTAGAGGCTACTTCTTAAGATTGATTATGAATTCCTTCCCTCCTGAATTAATTGCTTGAGTTGTTTCTCCTCTTTTGGCCAAATTTGAATGGCCGTTATTTATGCTTCAGTTTTCATGCGTGGCACTTTATGGATATTAGTACATGACGTGAGCATTGTCCTCTTGACTTTTGAATTTTGTAACCAGAAAGCATATATATGAAATCGTTTTTTGTTTGCTGAGGGAAATTAAATGGTTCAGCCGAGGGTCATTTTGTAAGACTAGAGTATTGAATAGAATTGGTGAAACCTAATGCATAGTGTATGACAAATTGATGGATTTTTTTAGTGATTTGTAAGTGGCTGTGGTTGTTAGTTGTATTATTGTATAATTTCTGAAAGTGGAAAAGAAAAGGCTGGCCAGAGGTAATTTTAATTACTAGGAAGGTTGAGGAGGAGAATTATTCTGATCTGCACATCTTATGTCATCTCTGGGTATTATTCTCGTGCTATGTTGTCAGTAGTATTCTTCCTGGTCTTCTTGCCCATGACACGCTACTTGCAGTTTGTGATAATGATAACTATTAGCTTTTACTTAAAAGGAAAAAGAAAAAGAAGAAAACCTGTGGTAGTTGTGATTTCTGACCCTACTACCCTTTTCACATAATCGTATGCATGTGTATCTCTTGTGTCTGGTCTCCATTCCCCGTCCCCTCAGCATGCAAATATCTCCTAGTGATCAAGAGCATGTTTGGTTTTACCAGTAAGTCCAAAAGCATGCTTGTGTTGAAAAAGACTACTGACATGGTGCAATCATGTTTGGCACTTCAGGCAAAATACTTTGTTACCTTTGCGATAGGAAAAACACTTTGTATAGGTTGACAAAAATACCTTGAAAATTTAGTATTATATCCTCCTATTTAATATTTTATTAAAATATGCACATATTTTTTCAGTAATTACAATGTGTTTTTGATTTATATAGTCCTAACAACTTTCATTTTGTCGAATTCAAATCTGAGATAAAGTATCTACTCCCAAATGAAATTTTAACAGAAGTAAAATCTGTAAACTCTAATCCAAACAAGCTGATAAATTAGGTTCACACTCAATAGTACGTGCTTGATCAACATATCTTCTATTTACTTACGGTTCTGCATGCAATATGAATCGACATTGTAAGTGTCTGCATTGATGAATTTAGCATCCAGGCAAGTCTTTGAATTATGCATTGGATTCTCTATTACATTATTAATTTGAATAGGTTTGTGTGAGAAATACGTATGGTATTGGTACACATTAATCGGTATAGTTTAGGTGTCACCTAGTATCTGATAGCAGTTATATTTTTGTTTTATATTATTGCATACACTACAGTTTTGTTAAAGCTTTTCTCTGTTGCAATTTGGAAGCAGCTTTGTTTGATTGTTAAATTTTAGTTTTGATATTAAATTTCTTCAGCTCTAATGCTTGCTCTTTGACTTGCAGGTGGTAAATTATTTGCAGATCTGAGTCAGTTACGGTGTCTATTTTGACACAGATTCCAAGTGACAGTAATGGGGCACAGGCATGTATATAACACATCTCCATTGTTTGAGGGTGAGCCTGACCAGAACTGGAATCATATGCACATTGATCAACACTATGTGCACCTTGGTAATGTTATATACGCCTCACTTCTACTCGTATTTTGTTCATTAGTCCGTATTAGAAAAAAAAGAAACTAGCCTAGTTGATTGTGCCAGCACCATATTGCTCATTTAAACAGATCACTGTTGCAGGTAGAACTAGCACTTCAGAGAATGGTTCTTTTATTTATCCTCCGGACAATATGTCTATAGATAACATTTCTTTCCCCTCTCATTGGAACTCTTCCACAAGGTCAAATGGGTATGCATCCTCAGGTCACAACATTGATGTACCTCCTCATCAGCCAGATGCATCAGGCACTTCTAATAATGATCATTTTGTGCATTCGTCTAATGCTGGAGCATTCTTTACAGTGTCAGATAATCACGTACACCAACCTTCTTCTTCCAATTATGACAGACATACATTTAATGTTGATAATAGTTTTGTTGATCTTACAATGGGAAGTGGACAAGGGCCTCACAAGCGTAAGAGCCCTGGAATTTCTCCAGTCTACGAGAGAGGCAGTACAAGTAGATACTTCAATGCTGGAAGTTCAAGTGATATTCCTATATCTTCGGAATTATGGCAGGATAAGCCAAATATTGATTCTCAATATATGCACTGGGATCATTTTACTATGACACCCACATTCAGAGGTTCTGGCCTTTCAGTAAAGGGTGAGGGTTCTTTGCGGAATGTGAGGAGCCGCTCTGCACTTGATTTGGATTCCAACCCATCAAGGACCCATTTATCCACCAATCATTCTCACACTTCTTACCCTACTCTCCCACCAGTAGACCATTCTAGTTTGGTGGATGTTTCTGGTCAGACTTCCACATTGACAAGGGATTGGAGCCAAATGAACATATCTCCAGCTAATGGAAGGGTTTTATTACCAGGTTAGTTTCCTGTGGACGAATATTAGTGTCAATACATACCCATTCCATTATTTTTGCCTTTATATGTAAAAAAGCTGACTCGGAATGCAGATACAAGTGCTTTTGGTCTTGAGACAAGTCATTTCCTTGTTGGAAGTGGTGCTACTGTTGGCAATGCTTCTGTAGATGTTGGGTGCTTCCATCATGAATTTGGTACAAGCAGAAATCCTGCTCCTACTCAAAGTTTTCAAAATAATCAAACTCGGAATGCTAGGGGAATTCAAAGCAACTATTCTCAGAGATCCACTCCAACTTTTGGGGCTTCTTCAAGCTTGCGCATGGGACATGTGACATCTTTGGATGAAGGATTGCCTATGGTAGCTGAAAGTTACTCTTCTAGACATCCAAGGGCATTGAGCACCCTTGGCTGGCGGAATGGTGATAGAAATGGGAGGTCAAGAATTTCAAGTCAAAGATATCGCACGTTGACTGAGGAGAGTGGTCTTGCCGAACGATTTGCCTCTGAGGTATCTCTTGCAGTATCTCAAGGAACTACTGTTTTTGTGTCAGTATTGATGGAAATATACACCTGTATAGTTTCTGGAATTTTGACGGCATGTTTATGCTTGTGCATCAATGTTGGAGATGTATATATGATGAAATTATGGTATATAAGTAAAAAGACAATCCTTACCTTACAAGAAGATTATGTAAGGTTGATTCAAGTCTTACATCTACTTTTTAAGATGATATAGGGGAGACTATCTTAATAATATCTGTTGTTAAGGTTGTTATTGAAGCTCCTATTTAATATTTATTTTTACGCTCCAATTTTCAGTCATCAACATGGTGGTGAGTTGGAGAATTGATATCGACTAAAGATATTTATGAGTTGTAGTATATAGGAGGGGACAATCTCTATCATTTGAATTGGTATGCAAAGGTTGAGTTGGACATAAATCCACTCTATCAACCAGTGTTAATGTTCTGTTTATTAGCAAAATCTAAATTAGTGTAATATATCCCTTTGAACTAGTGACAAGACCTATTCATTGAGAACAGCGAAATTCTTCCTTCTGGTATTACTAGTACTGTCTAACTCAATTTTTTTTTCTTGTATTTTTGTTGGCTTTCAGGGTTTCTTGGTTATTGAGCGTGCATCGATGTATGATTCCAGGAATATCCTTGATCAGCACCGAGAAATGAGAATGGACATAGATAACATGAGTTATGAGGTGATTATATATTTATTACAGTTTTCTTGTGTTACAATACAATTAATATTGTGACTTTTCAAAATTTCTAATTATTTTGATGATTGGTTTGACCAGGACCTACTTGCACTAGGTGAAAGGATTGGCAATGTGAACACGGGACTCTCTGAGGATATGTTTTCCAAATGTTTGACGGAAACAATATATTGTTCATCTGAGCAAAGTCAAGATGAAGGAAACTGCGTAATATGTCTGGTATGTTTTTTATTCTCCCATTCGTGGTAATGGTAAATATTTTACTTGTTTTTGGATAAACAATAATGGGATGCTCACGAGGTTTATTGAAAATTACAGGAAGAGTACAAGAACATGGACGATGTTGGAACACTTAAAACTTGTGGACATGATTACCATGTGAGCTGCATTAAAAAGTGGTTATCTGTGAAGAAATTATGCCCTATCTGCAAAGCTTCTGCTTTGGCTGAGGATACAAAGGATAAATAACTTGTAGTGTAGCATAATTATTATCATTGTATATATATTTCGAGACATCCCTCCAAATGGAGAAAACAACCTTGCTTTGGAAATGTTGTAAGAGGAATGCTACTCTATGTCAATGGATTTATTTTCGGCTTCGATCTCAATTACGCGAAGCCTTGAAATTGTTTCCTTTTTTTAATTTACTCATGTTTGACAGCAGAAAATGTTTAGTTTTTCATGTTTTAATAAATAATTGTGGACATGGTAACATGTTCTTTTTATTTTTGTTTCTTTATGTAAAAGAGTGTTATTTTGACAATTTTCTGTAGAAGTAGTTAAGATAAAAACAATGTGATAGTTTTGCAATAATTTGTAAAAGTGGAAATGTTTTTTAGTCGTAGATGAACATTTAAATAAAGCGACTGTCAGATGAAATATATAAATAGATTTGAATATATTAATGGGAACTTATATTTCATCATCCTTCGTATATTAGTACACATCAGTCTTTTCTTATAATCACGACTCATGCTAACATTAAAATGTAGTTCGTTTATATGAATGTTAGACCATTTATTGATTGATAATTATCATATGTATTTTGATACTTATGATTTCGCTTACAATTTTAACTAAGTTGTAATCGTCTCGTGTATTTCCTTTGTAAAGAATAAGTTATATGATAAAATGAGTCATACGGTTGGAATACTTAACTCAATACAAAATACGATTTATTCAGTTCTTTTCTATATTTTTTTCATTGCTTTCATTTTACTGTTTCGCGATTCACACATTATTCTTGAATCATTTTAAGAAGAGGTGTACAACAATGTCCGTGTGGATAAACATGACATCATGGTGATGATAGCAACATGTTGGAATCATGTTACATATGTGTCAATCACACACACACACACTATCATGATGTTATTCGTTAGCAAAATTTATTTAATAGTTAACGAATAACTGAGTGAAGAAAATGAATCTGTATCGATTTCTTTTCAATTTTCTGCATGTTTGCATAGCCAATTAATCATTAATTACTTACGTTAATACGTCAATGTCACATTAATACACGTGTCAGTGAATAGGATGAACATATCTCCAACGGATCCAACTGAACTGTGAAACTAAAACCACAATCATGTATTTCATAAGTAGTATATAAAAGTGGTTTTTGGGAATAAATGTGGTATGAAATACTGGTTTTTTCCTCAGTAGTTTTGAAGAATGGAAATGGAGTTGAAAGATACATTGATGACCTGCGTGTTTATAAGCTGAAAGACCCTCTCAAGCTTCCTCAGTTGACAGGAGTCTCCAAATGAAGGGTGTTGGGTTGTGCCCAAACGAGCTTCCATGGAAAAATCCTCAAAGAATGACATAAACTGACAGGAATTAGAAAAAGGGAAAAAGTCAGGAAAGCACATCACTTAATGATTTTAGATCGAAAATATTCATGAAAAGACATGAGTGGCGCGTATTAAGAAGCATGTGAGTGGATTGAAAAATTGTCCAACCTTGAAAACTAACGAGAGTGATGTGTATGAGGGTGACAAGTTCATGGTCCCTTAAAAAATAAATTTATACATAGAAAGAAAGATTCAACTCAATACAAAACAACAAACTTTAACGAGAATTTCAGGTGACGAACATGGCAACACCCAGTTATTCTTTACAACACACTCCAACATGGGCTATTGCCCTTGTTTCCTTCATTCTTATCTCAATCTCAATCATCTTGGAGCATTTCATCCATCTCATAATCAAAGTCAGAAACTTTATGCTCCTCCTTATACTTACCCTTTTCCTCACCTTCTAATAACAATATATATATCCCATTATATAAATATATTTTTCACTTATAATATCTTTGTACATGGTTACAGTGGCTCAGGAAACATCGAAAGAGCGATTTGGTGGAAGCAATAGAGAGGCTTAAATCAGGTTAATGGATGAATTATGTCATGATATTTGAATAAGGTTTAATTGCTGAGTGTGTTTGTTTTTTGCAGAGTTGATGATCTTAGGATTCATGTCGTTGTTGTTGACAGTAACACAAGACGCTATAATAGAAATCTGCATTCCAGTGAGGGCTGCAGATACTATGCTTCCATGTCGAAAACGTACTACCAATGATACTGCAATTTTGGATTCTTGCAGTGCCAAAAATGTATGAATTTAATATGATTAATTACTTTTGTACATGCTTGATCAGTGTTAACTCTGTTTACATATGCAGGCTAGTGAGGTTGCTTTAGTGTCAAAACATGGAATCCATCAACTTCATATGTTCATTTTTGTTTTAGCTGTCATGCAAATTGTGTACAGTATTCTCACCGTTTCTCTGGCAAGGGCTAAGGTAAGAATCTCTCACTTTTAATTTTCTTTTTGTAAGCTTTCTGGAAGTTTCTTCTACACTCGAAATATTTTAGATAAGAGTTCATGTATTAATATTATACATAATTATAAAAACTGTCTAATTATACATTTAATTGATTTAATTGAAAAATCAGAAAAATTAATTATTTAATTGAAGTTAAATTTGATAAAACTGAAAAAGTGTAGTGACAAACGTCACATATCACAATTTATATGTAAATTTTGACAGTTTTTCAAATTTAATAATAGACTGTTCAAACTGCCACTCTTGTAAAATATGACTATTTTTCAGTTCTCACATTTATATGTTGTAAAACATAATTGTTTTCAACAGTAAAATCATCATTTTTTTTATTTAATTCTTTTAATATTAGTTCAAAGTATTACTTTGCAAGAAATCTAATTCAGAAATAACAAATGCAAAGGACGGATTGTATGTTTAAAAAGTAGGCAGGATAATTATGCATTCCCCTTGTCAATATAATTATAATATAATAGGATCTTATATAAAATATTATTTACTAATTCAAAAAATGATTTTAATATGTAACTAATTTTAAAAAAATATTGGACAGTGTTACATAAAACTAAGAATTTATTCTCAAATTAATTCATTTCGAGTTATCAATGAATGGAAAGAATCATGGAAAAAATCATAGACCTTTTATCATTTATTTAATACAAAAATAAGATTAAATATATTTTTAATTTTTAAATTTGGATGTAAAATTAAAACTTTTTCCTGTCTCAAGTCTTGATATATTTTTATCACCAAATTTTAAAAAGTGTTGAATATAATCTTTGACATTAATTTTTTCTCATGCTAAAATCTATTTTAAATTGATATTGTAATTAAAATAATTTAAATTTCGTAAACAATTTAAACTCAATCTAAAACATCATTAACACGTCAAAAATAATTTCATATAATTGGTTTAAAAAATTATATTTATTCATTTTTAAAATTTGAGTATAAAGTGTATCAAAATTTATATAGAAACAAATTTTAATATTAAATTTAAAAACTAAAGTATATTTATTCCATAAAAGTATAATAAATTACTTTTGCATGCATACTTAATTAAAAATAATTCTGTTTGGAAATTTTAATGTGATATACATTATTTTCATTGTTTGCACTCAATATATTGTTTTTTATAAAAAAAATTAATAAATATAGAGTATTTGTGAAGTACTGTAACCTATTTAACAAAATGTATATATTAAATGTACAGTAAACCTAAAGGAGAAGCTACAAGAAAATAAAAGCTCTCCCACCCACATGAGAAGGCTATATATATGTAATTTGGAGATTGATTATTGTTTAACCATTATTTAATTACATAAAATTTAACGCTTGTTAATTATAAAATTATTTTGTTCTTACTTAGACTTAAGCTTATTTGATATTTTGTTAATAAAAGTATTGACATAAATCACCACATGACTTTACAATATCATTTGAATAACATTTGCAGATAAGGCACTGGAAAGCTTGGGATGAAGAGACTCAAACAATCGAATATGAAATTGCTAACGGTAAAGTTGTTTAATATGCAAATCACTAATTAAATTTTCACTAATAAAATCATATTGCATGACTTGTTTTGATAAGCTTTACTTAATTATCATGAAATTTATTAACAAGTTTAAAAAAAAAATTATATTCGCAGAATTAATTGGTTTTTACAGAGTTGTTAGTCTGTAATTTAGTGTACCACATGTTCTGTAATAATTTTATGTTAAAATTAAATTAAATGTTAGAGTGTATTAACTGAGTGTTGATGCAATTAATTTTGAAAGAAACTCATTTGATAAAATTAATTTTATATAGATATTTAAATATTTTTATTCTATAACAAATTATAAGTAAAATATTATGTACAAACTATATAATACAATATAATACAGAATTTGTTTAGACGAGTTTATTTATAAGATGAAAAAGTAAATGAAATTTTACAAATGCTATTGAAAAAGCTTATTTAACTCTTGAATGTATTTTTGTTTTAAAAAAATCGAAGTCTCAAAATGTTACGGTATTTTTGAAATTATTGAAAATGTTTAGACTTTTTTTATATTTATATATTTATTGAATATATTTATTGAAAATTTTTAAATATATATATCTAACATAAATAGGCCTTTCATTAAATAATAAATAAAACTGAAACTAATCATTAATGTATAAAGGGGTCCCCATTTTTTAATTATGATGAGTGAAATGGTCTTATTTTGCCCAATTTGTTTGTCTTCCACTTCCTACTGTTCCATAATTTTATTTTCGTCGCATACAAAGAAAAATATCCTTCATTATTTTTCATATTTAATCCTCTAAACTATTTATTTTCTCTTTTATATTTAAGCCTCTAAACTTACTAATTATTTGTCCAAATAATTTTTTTACACGTCACTTGACAACCTATATTTAGGAGTAGTTTTACTATTATAAAAGTTAAATTTGGTATTTGTAAAAAAAAAAAGAGAAATTAAAAAGTAAAATAATGTATATAAAATGTGTGTAAAATTGTAGTGTTTTTTTTTATTTTAGTTTAGTTTGAAAAAATATTTTTGAGACAATTAAATTTTTTATATTATTTCTTTATTTTTTCTTTTTTGAAAATATACAAAAAAAAAATTATATTTTAAAGATGTGATTAAACAATTTCAAATTAGAAACACTGAATCAAGAACATATTTCGATGGTGTAAAAAAAAAATTGGTGTTAAAATATATTTTTTTTGGAAAAAAAAAAAGCCGGAAAAAGATAGTTAAAAGTACTTTTTAAACTTGGTCCACTTGAGGACCAAACATTTTAATGGCTCTGACTCATTGAAATGCTGTTTTTCCAAAACCCCACTTCTCTGTTGTGTTATCATTATAAGACTTGAAGTTGAACCACTGACCAGTGACGATAAAGATACTCATAGCTCTGCATAATCATCCCTACAAAATAATTCAATATTAAATCCTCATACACAATTTTGACCATACTTGTAATTTGTTTCAACTATCATCATCAATCATATCAATAGGTTATACGTCTTTTTCTTCGTTTTGTTAATCATTCTTTTCAATAATGCTAACAAAATCATTTGGCATAATAGAATAGACAACATCTTATGAAGTTTTTTTTGTTGGTTAATTGACCCTTCAACAACGTTTGTGGTTCACAATCAGACCCTAATAGATTCAGATACGCAAGGCAAACAACATTCGGAAGACGCCACATATCTACTACTACTACTGCATCACCAGTGTCTGTTTGGATTGTAAGCATTTCTTTTAAGACAATTCTGATTATATCAGTCCACCTTAAATAAATGCAACGAGGACATGATTTTGTATCATAGTCTTTTATGGCTAACGTTGTTTATGAATTTGTGAAATTTGGACAGAAATGTTTTTTTAGACAGTTCTTTCATTCAGTAGAAAAAGTTGATTACCTCACCTTGAGGCATGGTTTCATATCAGTTAAGTACACATAACACATCAAACTCAAGTCTATGATTATTATTGCTATTTATTATAGTCAAACCATGATTATTATTGTTGTTATTACCGTTAAACCTCCCATTAAGATGTTTTCATGCACCATTCAGGCTCACTTTTCTGCTAGAAACAGCAACTTCGACTTCCAAAAGTACATTGAACAGTCACTTGAGGAAGATTTCAGAATCATAGTGAGCATTAGGTTGTTACTTGCCAACCAAATTATGTTTTATCAGTCCATTCATCTGATTTCAGATAAAACTGGAGTTGTGTAGAGCTCATCTTGATATCATGTTATTATGTGTGTTACTTTGCAGCCCTGTGATGTGGTTCACTGTTGTTATTTTTCTGCTCGTGGATGTACATGGTTAGAATGTTTTACTCTTTCATTTCCATTTCTTAAAAAGCTTTTTCTATGTCTAAGTCACTAGTTATTTTTCTCTCTATGAACTGTATCAGGCTGGCATGTATATCTCTGGTTATCCTATATTCCCCTCTTGGTAAGTAACAAGCATGTTGCATCTTCTTCTGTCCTAAATAATTATGAATCTGCATGGCTTCTAATTCAGCTTTTCTGAATTTTATTTACAGCTGGTTCTGGTTGTAGGAGCTAAACTTGAAGTCATTGTAGACGAAATGGCTCTTCAGATGAAAGATGTCAACAGTGTAACCAAAGGGACCCCACTTGTTTCTCCAAGTGATGAATTCTTCTGGTTTGGCCATCCAGGATTTGTGTTAACACTTCTGCATTACACTTTATTTGTGGTAAACCTTCTTCTATCTATGAATTGAAAATAATCCAAATATAAATCTAAATCTCACAAATAATTAAGTTAAATACGATATAAGAAAAAAACCTATAAACCAAATGTCTCGGATTTTAGATTAAAAGTGATATCATTCTTTTATCTCAGTTGAATTCATGTCACTGTGAACATGTATATGACATAAATAATTGCAGTGATATCCATCATGACACAATAAATCAATTATTAAGCTAAGATTTTAATTTCATCATGACAGAATGCATTCGAGCTTGCCTTCTTTATATGGGTATCAGTAAGTTCTCTATCTACTTGCTAAAAAAGATCAACATTAGAATTTTTTTTAACAGGTCTAAATTAGAAATATTGATCCAATATATGTATTATCTTAACACCCTTCTCTGTATTTCTATGTTGTTTTCTTGATTGACAGACACAGTTTGGAATAAATTCTTGCTACCACGAACACAGAACATTTACAGTCATAAGGGTGGTGATAGCGTAATGGCCGCCTAAAGTTTATTATAATTTCTTTCTTACGGCATGTTGAGTCATAAGGGTGACATTTTGATTTACTGTTTCCTCAGGGTGGCAGTTCAAGTCCTATGCAGCTATGTAACTCTTCCCCTTTATGCACTAGTGGCACAGGTAAACTCTATAAAGACATTCATGTAATAGTGTGAGAGTGCGTTTTGGTTAACTTTGATAAAATCGATTTTAAAGTGACGTGACTTACATATATATACTTTTTTTTTATCTTAAAAGCAAGTTTATTGTAAAACTTTAAGTGCAAATTTTTCAATTTAATGCAGAAGTTAATTTTTGTTGCTTGTAGACATACCTGCATTTCGAGACAACACTGATTTTACCTAACAATAAGTGTACATTTTTGTATCTTTGCTGAAATCATGTTGGAAAATAATTTTGATAGTTCCCATTGTGAAAGCAAGCATACACTTAGCAGTTCCTATCTGAAGTGGGGCTAACATTGGATTGTTACAGATGGGGTCACAGGTGAAGAGCAAAGCCTTGGCTAAGATTCTGAGGCAGTGGCATGTTGAGGTGAGGGAGAGAAGAAGGAAGCAACAGAAACTTGTGAAGTCTTTTAGTTTTAGCCATATGTCTTCAGAATGGAACCAAGGAAATAAGAGTGCCCTTGAGTTTTCTTCAGGGCTACGTGAAAACACTCGTTCCTCTAGTGAAGGAGAAATTGTAGAAGAGTTGGAGCATCCGATGATAACACAGGCAAACTCATCAAGTGATCCACCTCCTAGTGTTGTCTAATTACAACTGCCAAATAAACATTTTGTGTACATGGATTACAACTTCAAAAAGTATTGATTCTATTGAACATCGGATTTTTAGCAGTGAAATTTTGATCATGTTTCAATCTCTTGGATCCATGCATTAATTTGTTCCGCTAATACAGAAAAATCTAATGTGCATACAATTTCAGTAGATGACAACCTGCATAGTTTGTACTTGGAACTTTTCACTTTTCGGCAGAATCTCAAGATATTTTTAGAAGTTCAATAAATTTTTCTGAACTACTTAAGATAGTAATCTTTGCTGTTTGTTTATCAGGATCAAACAAGAAGTTTTCCATTAAATAATCGTTTGCATAACGTGTGAATATCATCAGGTGCTTAACCGTAACATATAAACATATAAACATGAAAATCCTCTTGTAAAGTTAACTCACTTGTCGTATTAGATGAGGACAAGGAGTCATGATATGCAAGGGTGAATTTGCTTGCTTAATAGCGTCCAAATGTCACATCCAAGGTGAGAGAAGACTACAAGTGATAAAAAGAACAGTTTGGTTTTTTGTCACTATTACTTGACTAATGCATTATCCCATAAGTGGTGTCTCTGGGTGAAACCAATCATGCAATTAGTAGCACCTTTCCATGTCGGAATTCCCCATCCTGACTCTAGATTGAACTTAACCAGCTAGCAAATCAGATTTTGTTGGTATGACAACTGTAATGTCAAGATGCCCGAATCCATTTTTGGATCATCAATCTTCATGAACATTTGCTCTTTTTACAAACGTAAAGTAAGTTTTGTACTTAAACGAGAAACCATTTATTTGGTTCCTTGCCTTGCCTTAAGTCTCATCTTATGCTAGAGTGAAAATCATGAATCCACTCAACTTGGTAGATCTAACTAGTTTAAGCATATGATTTTGACATGCATAGAGCATCGTATTCTGTTTTTGAAGCATGGACAGAACAGTCTTTTTATCAGCATAGAAGTTGTGGAGTTTAGAATCCACGTCCCATGTCCATGGTGACCACACCCTTAGTTGTCCCACACACTTCTCCACGTTGATTTGCCTTCACTCGCTTCTCTACTTCTCTTTCTTTTCACCACCACCACACTTGCCGACAGGCCACTACTCTCTTCAGCCTTTCCATACGCAAATCCCACTTTCTCTCTCTCTCTCACACACACACACATACACAAACGTAAGCAATGGAAAACAAAAACTTTCTATGTACTATAGAAGAAATGGATAGTCTTTGGTTTCACAAACTCATTTTTTTCTCACAGCCAAGTCCAACAGCATCAGTTATTTCCTTACCATCTCCACCGGATGAAGAAAAACCTATTCCCACATCAGAATCTGCGTCTTGCTCATCCTTCATTCTTTCTTCACCACCTCCACCAGATGAAGAAACTTCAACGGATGAATCAGCTTCTTCAGAGAAACCACTCCCATCAGAGTCAATATCTGTGCTTTTTCAGGTAGAACTGAAAAGCAGTCAGAGTTAGTCCTTCTCAACATTCTATCTGTTCATTATTATGAGTTCATTTTTTATTCACGTCATGACCATTCTTTCTCTTTGTTTTTATTTAAAAGGATGGTTCGATCAACAATGAAGAAGAAACAAAGGAAAGATTGGCCAGAATGGACCTTTTGTTGGGTAGCAAAACTCGTTCACACTCAACCTCCCCATCAACTCAAAACCGTCACAGAAAATCGAGAAATCGGGATACTTGTGCAAGGAAACTTCAGAAATCCGTAAGCTGCAGAACATTTGGGGAACTAGAACTTGATGAAGTAAAGGGTTTCATGGATCTTGGTTTCACATTCAAGAAAGAATATCTAAGCCCAAGAATGATGAGTGTTGTTCCGGGCTTGCAGAGACTGGGTGTTATGGATTCAAAAGAGACGGTTGAAGGACATTACATGGAAGCAGAAGAAGAAAAGAGAGATATCATGAGACCATATTTATCAGAGGCATGGCTTATAAAGAGACCAGATTCCCCACTATTAAACTTGAAAATTCCGAAACGTTGTTCATCTGCAAATATGAAGAAACATCTTCGGTTCTGGGCTAAAACTGTGGCCTCAGAAATCCACCAAAAATGAGTCATGGTCCATATATGAGCAGCCGCCACCAAAAATTGTATGTTAATAAAAGCATGATGAGAGAGGTAGGTGCTGATTTCTTCCATCTCCTTTTTGTTTGCTATGCAATAATAAAGGGAAGGTTCTGATTGGAAGCAAATAGTTAATGAGTTTGTTGGTAGATAAAGCAGGAAGAAGATAAACACAGACAACAGAAAGAGTGACCCCACAACTATGATGTGGTTTTGCCTCACAAGTGGGGTTTCATTGTTTTTTGTTGGCACATGTGACCGGAGAAATCGTTATTGCTGTCATGTCTGCCTTCTTTCTTCTTGTTACATCAATGGAACAATGGTTTTTCACCTGCTTCAACCCTACCCTGTCCTATCTATACTTTCTTTCTTTACACACTACTTTTGGAAACAAAAGTAAAAAAAGTAAGCCCATTAATTACTATAATGGGAAACATTTAAACAATATGTTATATTACTATTTTTGTAGCCACTATTTTAAAATATACTCCTATTTAAATACTTTGTATATGAGAAATAAGTTTTATTTATAATTTCTTTTCTACTGAGTATTTATTTATATACTCCTATATAGAGACTATTAATTTTCTTTTAATAAAATTTAGAAAATATAATTTAAAAATTATATAAATGTTTCACTAAATAACGATAACGGTACCTTATCATCAGATATAATAATAATATCACCACAAGAAATAGTGATATCAAAATAGTACGAGTATGTTGACACGTCAATATGTCAATAAATTGTAATTGACCGAACAAAATTATTAATGAAATCACAGTTTATTAAATTAAAAAATCGTGTGAAAATATTATTTATTCTTATCAAAATATAGGTTCTTTAGTCACATGAATAGTTTACTTATCATTTTCCTTTTTATAAAAGGCGAAAGAAAATATATAAGATACCTTAAACTCCTAATAATTATAGGAAAGTATTTATATTAAGACCTGCTATAGACATCAAATATTCTTACAAGATTTGGTCAAAATAAAATAATTGAACCTTCCAACTTAAAGAATTATTATAAGTTTAACCTTTCAAAACAACCAAATAAATATTACATAAACATTAAAAACCAAATTAACTTTCAAAGTAGAATTTGACATTTCTAAATTGAAATAAGTTATAGTTATAATTTTTTATTGTACTCCATTAAGTTAAGAGTGGTAATATAAAAAATATGTTGTTGTTATGATTTAAATTTTTATTTTGAAAATCGAAATAACATTTTTAATTTTTATTTTGAAAAATATGTTGTTGTTATGATTTATATTTTCAACTATAAATAAATAAATAAAAATCTAAAAGAATTAAAAACTGATTTTTTTTATTTCAAAAACTAAACTCATTCGTGTTTTTTTTTTTTAAAAAAAAAACAACAGCTAATCGATTTCGTTGGGTTCAAAATAAATAAACCCATGGGCCGTGGGTGTTTTCTGGAACCCTCTTTGAGGTGTGGTGCAAATTTGCATTGGAATCTCCGTTTGTCTTGACAGAAACACGAGTTTTCAGCGTCAGCTATGGCCGATGACTTCGAGTTCGCAGATAAAGTTCCTCCGTCGTTCGATCGAGTGGTACACTTTCAATTACTTTTGCGAACCTTCAATTTCATCATCGCTTATTACTTTACATCTCATCCTAATGGATTCCTGAACAATGTTCCTCCTTGCACGTTTTTCACGGTTTAATTAGGTCTTAAAGTCATGGATCGAACCTTTCATGTGGTCCTCTCGTGTTTTATTCTCAGATCTTTGGAATTGTGGAATCATTAGCATTTTGCTTGATTTTTTTTTCCTCCGTAATTGACCTTTTCAATGTTCCCAATAACCACCGATTCTAATGTTACAGATTTAGCGAAAATTAAATTAGGATTCATTTTCTTTTAAAAAATTATATATCGTTCAGCTCTTCGGCTATGATTTCTATCAGGTAAATTTCCTGTTCAGATTAAACGACTTATTCATGATTATCGGATTGTTTATATTAATGACTGTTATGTTACGCAAATCTATGGTTTGTTGCATTAGTTTTTTGATCTGGTGGAGCTACGTTTCGTAAATGGTGGTGTCAAGTGTTTTTGTGTAGGTTAAATTTTGTTTGTTATTCAATGGGTTGCTGTTTTGTGTATTTTGATGTTGGTGCCAATCAATGTTTTGGATTATAGATGTTAGCAATATTACAGAGCAAATGGTTTGTGGTTAGTCTCAATTTCATACAATTAAACCCTTTTCTACAAGTTATCAGCAAATGATGGGGTTTGTCTGAGTGGAATAACGTTTTTGGAGATTTTATGATGGTACGGAATGAGTTGAATTTTTTTAAGGGTTCTATTCTATCCCGTACCTCCCAAATTGGGGGAAAGAAAGAGAGATTATTGATGGAGTAAAATCTTCATTGGGTTCGACTTCACTCCAACCTATCTTAAAACATCTAAACAATAGAAGTTGGTGTCCTGACGATATATCATTCATATTTTACCACCTATTCAAGCATAATTAAAGAGACTCGAGTGTTGTGTCATGATATGCAATGTTTTGGCCACTAAGAGAAAATGAAAGAATATCCTATTTTTGTTGACAATAATATTGTAATGAGATGTGTTATTTCTCTTGTTTCAAAATTTGACTTGTGCTTCGAAATAGTTTTAGAAAGTATATTATATAATTTCTGCAATGTTCCATGTATTGCAGTTCACATCAATCATTTGACATTGAGTTTGATTTCTCTGAACTTAGCGGAGTACACTATAGAAGATAAAGTGAAATAATAACCATTAATTAGAAAATCAATGGTTCAGACTGTATTAGACTTTTGATTTTGTTACATATGTATTTGCTTTTATCACAGTTCTCAATCACTGGTTTTGTAACCAATGGTTTTAAGTGCACTTTATTATTTAAATTACATCTATTAGTGGAATCAAATCTATGCCTACTATTTTGGATATCAAGCTTTCTCAACTACATTGCACCTTCCTTATTGATGATAACCTCTTTTATCAATCATTCTCAAACAAGTTCAATCATTTGATTGTTCTGCAGTAGTAGTTTTTTAAATTAGCGACTCACCCTTGAAGAGGACTAAAATTCACATGTTGGTGTATCAGTAACATTGTCATCAACGAGGAATTGCTTGTCTATTTTCGTTTTAAAAAAGTTCAATTTTATTTTATCTGCAATTCGTTTTGCTGAGAGCTTTTTGTTTTGTTATACTTAGGCCTCAAACCAAGGGCTCAACCCAGGCTTAATTGTGCTCCTGGTTGTTGGTGGGTTGCTGTTGACATTCCTCGTTGGAAACTTTGTGCTCTACACGTATGCACAGAAGACCCTCCCTCCTAGAAAAAAGAAGCCTGTTTCAAAGAAAAAGATGAAAAAGGAGAGACTGAAACAAGGTGTGTCTGCACCTGGAGAGTAGACTCTGTACTCAGTTTATGTTCTGTGGTTTAAATTGTACTATTTAGATAAAGTTTCTTCTTCTGTGGAGTCTTGCATGATGTTAATTTTGTTCTTTTCTACCCGTGTATTACTGATAGAAAGCTTAACCGCATAATTTAGTGCTTTGGTAATGTTATTGGGACTGGTTTTTTCATGGTTAAATCACCATTTTGCTCCCTAACTGATAATTCTTATCTGATTCTTTTTGATTGACGAGTTGAGAAAAGAGAAATTTGGATTTTTAAAAGTATATAGGATGGAAATACAAGGGAAGATTACCAAATATTTACCCCTGAAGACCCAGGCTCCTTTTTCTAAGGGACCTAAAGGAGTTATTCCTTTTGCTAATCTTGCGAAGGGAAATGTTGTTTCAGTTCTTGCTCTATCATTTTTTACTTTACAATTAAACGGGAAACACAAATGAAGTGCTAGCTACAATCTTCTTTGCTCCATAGTGTTAGGCCGACAGGTAACAGTAACAGACTTAAGAGAAGAAGATCGGTTTATCTTTTGTAAGGCACTGCAGTCCATGATTATTCAATTTTTAAATTGAAATGACGCTTTCTCGAGGGATTGTGTCGGAAAACTAGTTAATAAATTAGGTAATAATGGATAACACAGTTTCGTAGGAAGTTTGGTAAACTATTTAATAAATTAGACAGTAATTATAATGAATTTTGTGTTTTTAAATAAAAATAAATTTAGATTCTTTTAAAATAATTAAATTCTATTAAATGTTTAAATATTTTTAATTACTTTTTCAAAGTTATATATGTTTTTTATTTAATCAATTTCTTTTTAGTTAGTTTAATTAATAAGTGTTAATTAAATTTTATTTTATTTATTATTTGGAAAAATAAAGTTATTTATTAACTTAAACTATTGATAAATTAAATATCTATTTTATAATTTTTATTATGCTTAATTTTTAGTTAACACAGTCTTAGTCCATTGACTTGGATAAGAAGTCACTTTACCCTTTTATTAAGATTTATAAATTTATTTAAATACCCTTCTCTTTTATATTCTTTTAAATTACTCTTATTTCATCTAACCATTTTTCTAATCTATAAATATTTTTTTTAAAAAAAAAAAACTTTGTCTGCATCATCTCTTTTACAATCATTTTTCTTTACATTTAAAGTGCTTTTCTGACAAATTTCTTTGTTCTTTTGAAAATGTTGATTTTCTCTTATTCTCTTTTTTCAAATGTGGTTTATTTTGTTTTAATTTCATTGAACCCCTCTATTCTTCTACAAATGTTTTATTTTTTCGGATAATTTTTTTCAGTGTTGCGATTAATATACTCTTGTTAAGTTTTGCATTGGTGTTTGTTATTGAAGAAGGAGCGAACTACATTGAAGTTGTAACAAAATAAGTAAAAATAAGTGTTTGTTATTAGCTTCTAAAACAAAAATGTTCAAAACTATTCTTAACACAGATTTTAAAAAAAGTGATTTTTGTTAACACTAAAAGAAGTTATTTCACACATTGAAAAACAAAGGCAACACATAAATGCACCTTGGTAATTAAATCAAGATGAAATCCTATTTATAAAGAATAAAAGAGGAGATGAAAAATATATGTAAAAAGTACATGGAATAATGAAGACGAGGTGTACCATTAAAATTTAAGATAATAATAAAAATAGAGAGAAAAACTGAAATTCACTCAATAATAAAGATAGAAAATTATTATAGTCATATTTTTATAATTTTAATTATTTAACTTTCATAAAGTATTACATTTGGGGTCATGTGAGATTTGATCTAACCACGATTTCTAATAAAGTTGGTTCAATTGATTTTCTCTTAAAGTTTAGACTGGTTTTAGCGTATCTGACGTTAAAATCTTTGTTTCTCTTGTTATGCATGATTTTGACTTACAATGGAACAAGTTAGTCTCATTCAATTTTTGGGGACAGATTTTTCAATATTTAATATAAAGTGCGAGATAGAAAATTAGTTACAAGTCTTGTTACTAATAGTTCACTCAATAATTATGTAGACAGCCACATATTTTTTTTATTTTAATGATCTAAATTCAATCTTCTAAAAGAAAATTCCGAAGCCGAGTCATAAATAAAAAACTAATAAAAAAAAAGCTCAATTTCCGCAATGAAAAGCATAAATGAGATGGTATTAAAAGAACACCTCTCGTACCTATTTTAAATAAGATGATAACATCATTTTACGTACGTCTATTTGACATAAAGTACAATAATAAAATAACTATAGAAAAATAAATTTTTATATATTTTTAAAAATAAAAATAAAAAGTAAAAAATAATAATGAAGAACATAATAAAAAGTAAAAAATAATAAAATTATTATATATGTCTAAGTATTTTTTTTTTAACAATATATATATAGAATGCAGAAAATTGGACGAACATATTTATTGAAGAACAAAGAAAAGGGTTAGTGGTCGACCCTGCAATTTGGACGTCAAACATTACCTATTCCATGAAAATTACTTAGACCCCTTTCAAGCAAATGTCACCGTAGCAAGCAGAAGCATGCGATGACGACTCTCTATTTGCTGTCCTTCGACAAGGAAAGGCGTAAAAGTGGAGGCCGTAGCTAGATATGTTCCGTCACAAACATTTCCAATGCAAATATGATTACCATTTAAGCTTCACCACAGTCTCAGGAATTAAAATTGTTCACATTACACTTCCTTTCAGTATTTACGCCTGAAGAAACAAGCCCAAAGTACATAACCATACAAGAATTACTCTCTTAATGTAACATATTCTTTCATTCAATTCATTAACTAAATAGTAGTTATGCATAGACATAGATACTGGGAGAAAAATTTCTCCCACATGATTCAAATTTATATATGATACAAAATAATAGGGAGGCAAACAGAATAAATAGGTTTAATGATCTTCTTTATAAAAAAATGAAAAAGCCAGGACCCTTTTTAGATGAAGTCATAACATGGTTCAACATCAAATTATAGAGGCAACAGTAACATACACGAGAATAGCACTTCCAAGATGATGGCGAATCTTCAAGTTTGACGTCCCATGGTCTGCTCGCCGGGGGGAATCATAACCAGTACCGGTTGAGCATTAAAGCCAGGATGAGGTAACCTACGACGGAGCTCACGACCCTCTTGACAAAGAGCACACACATGACAGAAGACATGGGTTGCCAAGTCACATGCTGACTCACATTGTTCACGTTGTAACTCATCTTCCAAAATGCTTCCACAGCACCCACATGACCTATTAAGTGCTTCGCAACTTCCCTGATTGCCAAGAACAACAAATAATTTATATAAAATTTGAATTTTTTTTTCATAACTTAGGGATGTGGTTTTTGTGTACGAGGGAGAGTGGCAAATTATAAGGAAGAGGAGGTGGATACAGGAAAATCTCACTTACACAGGCTTTCCATCTATGCAACATCACATCACATGACATCATACATAAAATAGTACTAGAGGACACCAAGTGATTTTAAGCATTACAAGTTGGACATTGAATACACCTAAAGTTAAATTGAACATTGAACAAAACTTCAACCATACCATTAGGTTACCAATTAAACCCCAACAAAGTCCAAATACAAAATACCAAAGTTGTTCTGTTAATCCAAATCACCTCCTAACAATAGGACTGTTTTCTTGGTAATTCATAATTGACACAATTCGATTTCATAAAGAAAGGCTATAGACTAAAGCTACGTTCTTAATAAAAGTCACAAAAAATTATACTAAATACAGGTTCACCACACTCGACATATACCTCATTGTACCAAAACTAAATTGACAAGTGTAAAATATGCAACCAAACGTTCGAAGAGGAGTTAACATAACCAAAATTCTCAAATCAACTTTAGGATCAGAAGTTCGGAAAGGTTTGTTAAACAGCAATGCTGAGTTATAAGGCTAAAATGTCTTATTATATAAAGATAAGGAACCCGAACTTTCATGCTTGACAGAGTAGACAACCCAATTTGTATGTTGAATCTAGCCTACTTGGGTTGTACTGCTACATCACTTCTCGAGGTTGTGTTAATTATTTATAGCTGATATATAAAAGAAATTTAAAGTACAAAGGCTTATCAATTAATAACCAAGTCCAGATAACAATCTTAGCTGGGCCAGGTGCGACATATCATCAGATAGATACAAAAACACTTGTGAGTGGACTGGATCACGCAGGAAAAGGGTATGTACTACTATCTGCTATGTAATGTAACAAATCCAATCCCCAGTATCAGTGAGAATTCAGCAGCAATATAGAGGTATTAGAAGACTAATCCGAAGGGGGAAAATATACAGTGGCATAGGGAATTTGATTTGGGACACAGCCTGATCTCTCCTTTGCAGTCCTTTATCCTACTTCCTTACCTCCCCTCTCCACCCTTCTCTCATTTTATTTGACTGCAACTTGCAACGAAGTTTCCCTCCAATTTCCTCCCACTGTCATCCTGGCAATCAATTACCCCATTCGTGCCAACTCCTTTGCCCACTTAACACATTACACCCTCACCTAGTGGTGGTTTCTTAACACATCATCACTAGATTATAAAGGGCAAAGAATAAAAGAGTAACATACCTCTAAATTGAACCTCCGACGAATAGCAGTTCGGCTAGGGTAGGAAAACCACGGTGCAAGGCAATTCCAACCAAAGCAGGAATTCCCAATTACGTACAGTCCAGAATACGGCAAGCAGTGATTAGCAAACGTCCCGGGAGCCGATCCAAGTCTCTCAACATTGCTTCCATACAGCACACAAGGAGCCACACTCCCAAGAAGACCTAGCAAATAACAAAAATTCAAAGTAAATAAATGTTTTATAAATCAAGATCGAAAACACATCAAAATGCCCAAAACCCACAAACTTTTCTTCACAGAAATAGCAATAGCACCTGATTAAAACACAAAAGGAACCCGTACAAACACGCTAACAAATGTTTCATTGACCACAATGGTTTAGGAATAGGAAATTCAAATGGAGCACGTGAGATACCTACAATACAATCTAGATCTTGCAGGTGAAATCGCCGAAATACAGCATTCATTCCAAAAGAATTATAAACAAACAATACCCGCAGAAATGAAAAAGAAAGCTAACACAAAACATTCATCCTTAAATTACCAATGCAGAAAAACGTTGAAATGAAATAGGCAAGTGAGGGAGGATGGGAGAACTTACAAACTTCGAGATCGCTGCTGCAAAAGTGATCGTTCTGGCCGAGACAAGCGCAGATGGAGGAATTCCAGGGGGCTCGGCCCATGGGCTGGCCGACGACGCTGCCATGGCCCAACGGAAGCCCGTCTGCGGTCCATCCGAGTAGAAACTCGGGAGTGTCGGGTGGCGTAGTTGGTTGGGATTTGGGCTGGTGGAGAAGAGGACTTGCCTCCTGGTTATTGGGCTGCTTCTCATTATCAGCCATTGAGATTGGAGGTTAAGGAAAAGGGAAAACGGAACGGAACGGAACGGGATTGAGAAGAGAAGCGAAAGGAAGGGATGTCGGTGGAAACCAGAGCCTCCCCGCGTCGTCTTCTTCTCCTTATAATAATAATAATAATATTATCTAATTAATAATCTAACCTTTTTCTTACCACACGTAATTTATTTATTCCACTCTCTCTTCTCGACCGCGTCAACGCCACCCAACCACACAACACCACAACCCCAAAAGTCTCCGCCATTTGCATCACATCTTTTTCTTTTTTTATTCGCTTTTGCTTTCATTTTTACTCTTTTTTTAATATTTTCATAAATTGCTAAAATAAAATTATCATAAAGGTTGATGTAAAAAGTTACAACTTACGACCTTAAAGTGGTAGATCCAAATTTTCAATAGATTGTATTTTGGTTTAGGCGAATTGCGTATTGGACGAGTTGTGGAGTGGATAGTTGAGTCCAAATGTTTTGTCCCAATACTCTTTCTGGACATGGGTGTTTTAGTTAGGGCCATCTCTTCCTGCACCTCCATAATTTTTTCCTGCACTTCATATGTCAAATAAAATTATCATTTTATCCCTATCATCTTCCAATTCTCTCCTTTCCCTTCTTCTTCTCACCATTTTTGTTTCCCCTACTCAATGTTTTTAAAGTCAAACAAAAAAGTGAAAAGATATGATGGAAAGCTTTACAGAAAGAGGAAAAAAATAAGACTAGACACTTCTTAGACATTCAACGTTTCTTTCCTTCGAGTAGGAAAGGTAATGGGACGGAAGAAGGTTACATAATTTTATCTTTATCTTTGCAATAAAATTTTATTTTCAGTCTCAAATTTAACAAATATATAACTTTTTTTTGGTAAAAAACAATCACATAAAATAAATTATGATACTATCAAAATATTCAATATTAAAATAAAATGCTTTTTTTTCTTCAAGGTCAAAGATTAAGAAAAATATTATAATTGTATAAATTTGTTTTCTATATTATTGAAATTTTATAATATATAACTTGATTGAAATTGTATGAATACAAAAATTAAATTAATAATTATTCAAATTTAAACACAAATTCTTCATATTTTAAACTTAAATTAAATTAAAAATTTATGTAATTAAACACTTAAAATTAAGAGTCAAATATTCTCATAAAATAAAAATAAACTATATCTAAAAATATTATAAAGAAGTAAAGATAATTATACGTGTAATCCAAATTGAATTAGGTGAAATTAGAAATATTTATTTAAACATAGTATAAAGAAAAAAAATGTGTAATTAAGATTCTGACAAGAGAAAACATACCTTTAAGATTAAGGGTTATACTATTAAACACTTTAAATTGAGAATCAAACATTTTCATGAAGAAAAATAACAATAAATAAAGATTAGAGCTGTCAAAACGTGTCATCCGGTCCGATCCATCATGGGTTAGTCACTTAGTGAGCCAACCCAACCCGGCTCATTTATTAGCGAGGCAGAAAAATTCGAATCTGGCCCAACCCACCACGAGTTGGTGGGTAAACAAGTTGGTTCACTGATCCACTTAATTACAATTTTTTTTTAATAAAAAAAGGGTTAAATATGTTTTTGGTCCCTTAACTTTAAGTGAAAATTGGAATTAGTCCCTTTTCAAAACTTTGGCCTAATTTAGTCCCCCAACTTTAGAAGTGTATGAATTTAGTCCTTTTAAATAAATTTTGTTTGGTTTATTTGAGGTTTCAAGCATGTTTCATGATAGCATTTGGGTTGTTTACACTATTTGACACATTTTTGCTTCAATCTTAACTGAGAAACGCATTTGAAACATCAAATAAAGTTAACAAAATTTGGTTAAAAGGACTAAATTCTTACATTTATAAAGTTGAGAGACTAAATTAGGCCAAAGTTTTGAAGAAAGAGTAATTCCAATTTTCACTGAAAGTTAAGGGATCAAAACATATTTAACCCTAAAAAAATTATAAACTTTTTATAATTTAAATCTAAACAAATTTCACTTTCAAATTTCACTTCCAACATGGATATTTAATTAATTTTGAAAATAAGGAACTTAAATAATTTTTTTAAGAAAAAAAAATAATAAATATTTTTTTATAAAATTAAAATTGTATAAGAAAAGAAATTACAAAACGAAATAAAAAAAGAAATAAATAAATATATATACCAAGTTACTTAAAAAATTATAGATATTAATTTAAATGGGACGAGGATAGGATGAGATGGGTATTTGAATAAGTATGGAGACGAGACAGGATAAATATATTCATATTTACCCACATTATTGTACCAATTGAAAATATCAATATTACTCGTACTCATATCAAACCTATTAGACACAAATTTGTATTCAGCAACTAATATATTTGTCTCAAACATTTATTCTCTTTCACGCTTTTCTGTATAAATACTCTCATTGTATTCTTTTCGTTTAATAAGAATTTCACTCACTTTCTCGAGCTTTCTCTATCTCTCTCTCCGCAACTTCTCTGCATAATTTTGATGAGCACGGTTGAAGAACGATATGATAATTTGACCCAAAACAAAGGTATTCCAGAAATTATTCACTTGGCTGACAGGTGTAACGAAGCACATGTGTAAATCGCAGACAGTGTAATGCATGCACAAGGTGATCAAAGACACGTGTTATTCTCAGACAAAGCGCGACATGCAACGGATAATGACGAAACAGTGCAACGTGCTGCAGATGATGATAAACCACCTTCACATGCGCTATTCTTAAATGACACAAATGATATGGTGACCGATGACTCATGCACCTGGTACCTAGACACGGGTTGCTCGAATCATATGACAGGGAGACGAGAATGGCTTGTAAACCTCGATCCGAATATAAAAAACTGTGTAAAGTTTGCGGATAACAACACAATCATGGCAGAAGGAATCGGTAGAGTTTTAATCACCTGTAAGAATGGCAAGATCACCTACATGGATGATGTGTTATACGTCCCAACTATGAAGAGTAACCTGTTGAGCTTGGGGCAACTCTTGGAGAAAGGGTATAGTATGACTATGCATCAGCGTCACATAAAAGTGTTTGACAACAAAAATCGTTTAGTAATGAAAGTGCCACTCACCAGAAACAGAACGTTCAAGGTGAATCTGAATGTTGCTGCAATACAGTGCTTGTCGATAGTGAATGATGAAGAAGAGAGGTGGACTTGGCATTACAGATTTGACCATTTGAATTTCAAGAGCCTAAGAGAATTAAATAACAGAGGACTTGTGTTGGGAATACCTCTAATAGATGCTCCAACCAAAATTTGTGAAGGATGCGCTATAGGAAAACAAACTAGAAAGAAGTTTAAGAACTCTGCACCAAAGAGAGCAAAGCAGCCACTTGATGTAGTCCACTCAGACGTATGCGGCCCTTTCGATGTATCTTCACTCGGAGGTAACATATATTTCCTAATCTTTGTAGATGAATGGACTAGGAAAATTTGGCTTTATTTGCTAAAAGAAAAGAAAGAAGTGTACTCACATTTTGTCAAATTTTGTGTTATGGTGGAGAGGCAATCAACTTTGCACATCAAGATCTTCAGAACAAATGGTGGTGGTGAATTTAATTCTAGAGAAATGAAAAGGTTTTGTGAAGATAAGGAAATTACGTATGAGGTTGTTGCTCCCTATACACCCCAGCACAATAGTTTGGTAGAAAGGAGAAACAATATGCTGCTAGATATGACAAGGTGTATGATTAAAGCAAAGAGGTTGCCACATTGCTTATGGGGAGAAGCTGTCTCCAAAGTAGCATACTTGTTAAACAGAAGCCCAACCAAGGCCTTGACAACTTGCACCCCTGAGGAAGCATGGTCTGAAGTAAAGCCAATTATACATCACCTTAGAATTTTTGGATCAGTATGTTATAAACATGTGCCAGACGAAAGAAGAACGAAGCTAGATGACAAGAGTGAAACGCTTATTCTAGTTGGATACCACTCAACAGGTGCTTACAAGTTGTACGATGCAGATTTGAAACAAATTGTTATTAGCCGAGATGTGATGATAGATGAAGCAGCGACTTTTGAATGGAAGAAGGATGAAGCAAAGTCAGATGTTGTGCCAAGCTGGTTAAAAGATAAAGACTCAACCGAAGAACAAGTCACAATGGATAGTGGAGTCAGCAATAGAAGATCTCAAAGAACCAGATTCCCATATACCAGACTTTTAAATCATGAGGTACTCACTGATAATGACATAACAGATTCTAGTGATCTATTGCATTGTGTTTTTTTAGCAGATGCAGAAGCCTTGACTTGGGAGCAGACAATCAACATCAAAGAATGAAAGAAGCTATGCTGGAGGAACTAAGATCTATAAAGAAAAACAGGACCTGGGAAATGATGGATCTGCCTCATAACAAACAAGCCATTGAAGTCAAATGGGTGTTTAAGACAAAATATAAACCGAATCGAGATGTAGCAAAGCTCAAGGCCAGATTAGTTGCAAAGGGTTTTCTACAAAAACCAGGAATTGATTTTACTGAAGTGTATGCGCTTGTAGCAAGAATTGAAACCGTGAGATTGGTGATAGCTGTGGCCAATTTCAAGAACTGGAAAATCTACCAAATGGATGTCAAATATGCGTTTCTGAATGGTCCGTTAGAAGAATAAGTCTATGTCAGACAACCTCCAAGGTTTGAAAGGAAAGGAGAGGAGCAGAAGGTCTTCAGATTGAACAAGGCTCTATACGGTCTCAGACAAGCACCTCGGGCCTGGAACAAACATATCGACTCTTTGCTTGTCAGACTTGGATTCCAGAGATGCACTGTAGAATTCGGAATCTAAACAAAAGCCAACAGACAACGAGGTATGCTATTAATTAGTTTATATGTAGATGACTTGCTTATTACAAGGGACTCAATGGACGATATTGAAAGACTCAAAAGAATAATGAAGGAAGAGTACGAGATGACTGATCTTTGGAGCCTGAGCTACTTTCTGGGATTGGAGTGGTTGCAGACAACAGACGGAATGTATCTTCGTCAAAGGAGGTATATAAATGAAGTTCTGAAAAGGTTCAAAATGGAAAAGTGCAATAATAACAGTTATGGCAAACCTCAAACTGACTGATCATTCGGACGAGAAGAAGGTAGATCTTACTCTGTAAACAGATCGTGGGGTCTCTTAGATACATTTGCAATAGTAGACCTGATATCAGCTATGGAGTTGCAATAGTAGACCTAATATCAGCTATGGAGTTGGAGTGATCAGCAGGTTCATGAGTGATCCAAGACAATCTCACTTAGCTGCAGCAAAACACGTCCTGCGATATCTGAAAGAAACTGCAGATTTTGGACTTTTCTTACCCAAAGCGACAACGTGAGGAGAGCTTTAGAGGCTTGGTGCGATGCTGATTAGTGTAGCAACAAAGTTGACAGGAAGAGCACATTATGGTATTTGTTCAAATACATGGGTGCAACAATCTCGTGGTGTTCCAAGAAACAGAACGTGATTGCCTTATCGTCTTGCGAAGCGGAGTACATTGCAGTTGCAGAGACCGTGTGTCAGTGCGTCTGTGTCAGTGCGTCTGGTTGGAAACAATCTTTGAGGAATTGAAAATCGAATGTGAAAGACCGGTGCAACTTCTAGTTGACAACAAATCAGCTATAAGCTTAGCTAAGAACCCATTTTTTCATGGTAGAAGTAAACATATCGAAACTAAGTTCCATTTTCTGAGAGAACAGGTTAATAAAGGGAGGTTGGAGCTGGCCCATTGCAGTTTAGAAGATCAAATAGCAGATGTTTTCACTAAAGCTTTGAAGGAGTTCAAATTTGAGAAGTTGAGAACATCATTGAATGTCATACCTTTAAGGAATTCAGATTGAAAAGAGTGTGTTAGACACCAATATGTATTTAGCAACTAATATAATTGTCTCAAATAGTTATTCTCTTTCACGTTTTATTGTATAAATACTCTCATTGTATTCTTTACGTTTAGGAAAATAAAATTTTAACACCATTTTTTGACACCATTTTGACATTGTACACGTGTCAAAATGTGGTTGGACGATTTCAAATTAAAAAATAAATTTTGGTTTTTCTCTTCCAAATATACTCCTGTCTCAACTTTTTTAATTTGAAATCATCCAATCACATCTTGACACGTGTGCAGTGTCAAAATAGTGTCAAAAAAATGGTGTTAAAATATCATTGTCCATAAATTTATTTGTCATCCCAACATTCCATGTATAACTCGCTTGCTTACTCCAAATATAGCTTTCTCCTTCACTTTTTATTTTCTCTCACAGAACATATATTTAAAATTCTACAGTTCAAAATAGAAAATAAAAAATATATTATAAATTGTATAATTCAAAATATATTTTGTATTTTTATACTTCGAATTGTATAATGTAAAACATAACATTTTATATTTTGGATTGTACAGTCTGTGATGTAAATGTAAAAGTTAAAAATACATTTTAATTTGGAATGTAAAATTTATATTTTAGATTTTAGATTGCATTTTTCATATTTGAATATATTTGAATGTGTTTTCTCTTGTTTTTCATCTTATTCAGCTTTTTTCTTCATTCAACATTTTTTGTTGAACAACAATGTTCATGTACTTCGAATTGCTTTCATATCATGTTCATTCTCATTTTCATTCATCTTGTTTATCTTTCAGATACACGATTATTTGATTTTGTTGATTTACTTCAGTTCAAAATTTTATACTTATTTTTGTTATATTTTACAAATATGAAATTTTGAAGTTTAATTTAAGAAACTCAAAGGATTTGAAAAATTGAGAGAAATATTAATCGAATTTCGATATCTGAGAAAAACTTTCAACAAATTTGAAAATTTAGTGAATTTTCAAATCTATTTTTGAAATTTAATGAATTTCTAAATTGAATTTTAAAATTCAACTAAATTTCAAGTTATTAAACGATAATTCAAAATCTAAAAAATCTTCTAATGTATATAAAATCAGATTTTGAAATCTAATATATATATATAATATAATGAATATAAATATAAAATTTCAAATAAAATAAATATAAAATTTTAAAAAGAACTTAACCAACACAATTTAATAATAGGTGTAAAAGATGAACAAAACAAAATAAGACCACAAACATTGTTATTAAACGAAGAATATTGACTAAAAAAGCTAAAAAAAAACACAACAAACAAGATAAAAGATAAAACCCGTTCCAAAATAACTTAAAAATACATGATAATAAATACTATCTACATAATTTATTTTGTATTTTATATGTATATTTGGAAGTTAAATCTGTCTCGAGAGTGAAATTTGAAAATGCAGAGAGAAAACTTGGAAGTTCTGGGGAAAATTTCCTTTAATTAATTGTAAATTTTGTGATGTTTCTTCTGTATCCCACCATAAATCCAGAATAGTTTTTTAATAAAATTATAATAAAAAGCTAAAAATCATCAATACATCTGCATTTAATACGTTTCAAATTAAGATGTATATTTCGAAATATACTTTCAAATTTAAAAATAATTTTTGAAATATAAATTTTAGAATATATTTAAAAAATTGTATTTCAAAATATACATTTTGAAATATATTTTTAAATTTAAAAATATTTTTTGAATGCAGATTTCAAAATGAATATAAAAAAGTTATATTCTGGAATATAAATTTTGGAACATATTTTCATGTCTAAAATTATATTTTAAAAATATATATTTTAAAATAAAAAATATATTCTGAAATGTAAAATATAAAAAAATTACAGAAAAGGGAATCATAAATGCATTAAATATTTAATATTTAATTACAAACATTATAAAAAATATGTATTAATATATAATTACAAACATAATTCTTTTAATATATATTATAAAATAAATATCTAAACTTTATAACAAATGCAGATAATTGTTTAAGAGGAAAGAAATGCCATATAAAAATCAGAAAATTTTAATGAGTTACATTTAATCGAAATATAAAAAAAATAATATGAATAATATTAACTAGTGATTATTTATTTAGCAACTCTTTATATTTGATTAAAAATTAATATATTTTTCAATTCAAAATAGTCCTTTAGATAACTATATTAACCATCACTATCATTAGATTATCATAGTCTCCTCCTTTGGTGGGAAAATATATAGTTTACATAACACAGTACCAATGAATTACCCAATCTATTATTGCAAACAAAATATATAAAAACAAACTTGTTACCAAATGATTCCATATTCTGGACTATAGCATTTCACATAAAATCTTAGATTATGATTTAAATTATTTCTGGCCTTGGACTTCATTAGCAGTTTCTTCTTCTCATCTTTTCTTGTGACACCATTTCTAAATTTTTGGTTATATATATATATATATATATATATATAAATTACTGTATGAAAAAATTTAACTAAATAAGGAGTGTTTTTTCTACATAAATTTCAGCATATCTCAGATTAAATTCAATCATGTATATATATTTTCATATTTCATCCTTACACTATCAAATACAGAAAACCTCACATAAAATAGAAATCGAAATAGAATTAGATTTAGACGTTTTGTCCGGAAACGAAATTGGTCTTCATTCATTCACAGTAACTCACATTAGCAGTTTCTTTGTATCTTTTTTTTCTTTGGCTCTTTGATTGTCTGATACCAGGTGGTCCCAAAACCAACTTCTGTACAAACCGATTCTGGGACCAATCTGCTTGATTATGAAATTTCTTTTTGACAACATATACAACTTTCCAAATCTTGTTAAGTTGCCATTCACTCAACACATTATCCCCCAACATGTCTTCTCTTTCATACATAATTTTGATTGAGACATCAACTATGTTTCCAAAAATACCAGCTCATACTTAAGAATTAACTTACAAGTTAATAAATTTAGATATGTTCCAATTTCAGTTTAAATACTCAAACAAATTTCATAAATTTTCTTGAGAAAAACTGTCCTAAACTTTTACATGCATGCATATCTTTTAGACAAGTGTAAGATACTTTTGCACGATGAAAAAAAAATTGATTTGAATGTCGACATCTTTGAAGGAAGAATGAATGATATTTCATATCCCAGCTATTCATTTTGATCTTTAAAAGGTGCAACATCAGGAATATGGATAAGGGCCATGAAACATGTCATAGATAATCTTTAAGCAAAATAAATTATTAAGTTAGAAAGAATACTGACTGTTAGATTTAGATTTTACAAAATAATTTAAACTTGTCAAATTTAAAAATATTTTATGTTTCTATAGAGCTATACGAGTATATAGTTTGTCATGCGTCTTTTTTATCTCTTGTTCGTTGGATCGTTAAAGTCTTTCATTCGTATAAAATTGTTCAGATAGTACTTGAAGAAAGTCCTCAAATCCTTAATTCAATAGGTGATTGATCTCAAGAGTGTTAAATGCACTAATGTACGTGTCTCAACAATTATACTTTAAACATTTATTTATAGTAGTTATTATGAACTTTTACTTTTTTGTTGATCTAATATGACCTAGTCCTACTCAATCAATGTTAGTTGGTTGATTTTGTTTGTAGACTCAATCACTTTTAAATTCGTATCGTGTTATGTTACGTGTTTGTTTGTTTATCAAAGAAAAATAAAAGTTGAAAAAAATAATAATAAATATTTTAAAATTTATAATTAAATTTGGAATAAAATCAACTTTAAAAATAATTTATAATTTTAGAAAATTGAAATATAAATAATAATTTTTATAAAAGTACAAAGAATAAAACATACAAAGTATAATAGATTCTCTAAAGTATAATGATACAGAGAAATATGCAGAGTTCACTTGTTAAACTCGTCTAATCAATTCTCTAAAGTATAATGGGTATTATTAAACTCGTCTAATCTATTAATTGACAACTCGTTCAACATGTGTTATTAGATTTGGTTAATTAGTATATGGACACACTCGTCTAATATGTATTGTTATACTCGTTTTAGTATATAGACAAACTTGTGTAATATATATATATATTACAAGATTTATCTAATCATAGAATAGATAAAATTGTCTAATGTGTATTAATAGATTAATCTAATATGTGTATGAATAGACTCGTCTAACGTATGTTATTAAATTGATTTAATTGGTGTGAACAAACTTGTTAAATGTGTATTACAAGTTTCGTTTGAGGAGTGTGCGGACATACTTGTCTAATGCATATTCTTAAACTTATTCAATCAATATATGAGACTATTCATATAGTATTTTTTTATCATATCCATTCAATCAAATATAGGCAAACTCGTATAATATGTATTACTATAATATGTGTTTACTAGACCCATGTAATATATATTTAAAATAATATTATTTTAAGAAATAAAAAAAATATTTTTCTAAATTCAATCTGAGCAAGTAATTATAAATTATAAAAAGATAAAATAATTTTTTTTTAAAAATTATAAAAAATTAATACTTTAAGTATAAGTTATTATTTAATGGTTTATTAATTAATTAGATAATTAAAAATTATGAAAAAATAAAATGGAAAACGAAAAAATAATATGGACAAATTAGTTTAGAAATAAAATAAATAAGGGGTTTGCTAATTTACGTAAGAGGTTTTTTAGTTGATACATTTTAGCTGAGTACCAAGTTTTAGGTTACAAAAAAAGTCCGTGTTAAAAAAAATTAACTTTAAATCAAGGGTATTTTAATAATTTTAAAATTTAATTTAAATTTAAATAAAATAAAAATGATTTATTTGTCGTATGGTCCACATGGGTAGTTATTACCTTTTATTTTATTTTTTATTTTAAATAACAACTACCTTTTATTTTATTTTTTATTTTAAAAAACAATTACTTTTAAAATAATATATAATAAAAGTTAATAACTACCCACATGAACCAATCATATGACAAATAAATACTTTATATTTTTTTATTTTAAATTAAATTTTAAAATTATTAAAATACCCTTGAATTTACCGTTAGTTTTTTATTTAACAGGAACTTTTTTGTATTCTAAAACTTGGTACACTCTTCTAAAATGTACCAACTAAAAAAGTCCTTACGTAAATTAACAAACTCCAATAAATAAATAAATAAGTAAAATAAATTTTACACACATGTAACAATAAAATAAACATGAATAAAAAAATTAAAATTAAAATAAATATAAGTAATATATATATATATATATATATATATATATATATATATATATATAAATAAATAACTTCCATACACATGTTACTACAAAATAAATATAAATAAAAAAATTAAAAATATAAAATGACAAAAAAAAAAATTTTTAAAACACTTATTAAAAAAATAAATATGAATAATAAAATAAATTCTTTAGTATTTATTTTTTAGTAGATGCATGTAGAACCTCTAGATTGTTTCCCAAATAATTAAAATTAAATTAATAAATTTAGTTTTGAATTGTTTGAAAGTTATTGGTTACTTCATGAAATTCATTGTTTGGTAAACCTTTCCTTTCTTTGGTTTGAAAATTTGAACTTTACCCTGAGGTGTTACAATGCCTGAATCTAAGGGGAAAAGCAAAGATAAGGGTTTGGTTAGGTTGACATATTAGGTTCACTAGGTCATGATAACAAGATACACTAGAAAATGAAGGAGAAATTTATTGCAGTAAGTAACTACAGAAGCAGGGACAAAGATGGACCACTTGTTGTCAACTAGTAATTATCAAGTTTGCTGTCACTTCATCTTATTATAAATGCCATTCTACAGGGTCACATGCCATTAACAAATGCAAAGCTCAATCAATTCAATGCAAGTGATCACTGTCACATGCATTCTTCTCCTATGGACAGCAGAATATATAGATGTGCCTCAACCAGATAATAACAACTGGTGTGTACATGTGTTTATGGCAACATGTGCAGGTGAATCCTAGGTTCACAGTACATTACACATCCATTTCTATTTTTTTTTCCTTTTATCAACCTCCATAAATCACTTCATAAAAATGTAGTACACTTTTGGTTATTGCATACACAGTTATCAGATTAACATCCCTTGAAATTTTTAGGGAAACAATTCATGTTGTGGAAACTGGTTGCAGTGATTGGTAAGCCATTTGTGAGCTTGGAGACCTAATTAAGATGCCTGTTCAAATTTGATTGAAACTGTATCATCTTAGAATTATTCATGTAATATTTTAGTATGTCACACTTATAAAGGTTTCTTGATAATAATGTACACAAGTCTATATTTTTACAATGGTCTTTTATACTTAAATTCACTTTTAGTCATCCTATGTGGATGTATGATTTTGATGTTTGAAAGTTAAGATTTCTTTTTTCTTTGATAATTTTATATATAAATTTCTATTATTGTGAAGAAAGGTATTCATTACTTATAAAAACTTGAACTAGTTATTTATGTAGGATAATGCTACTATTGTTTGATAATAAACTTTAACATTTATTATTGCCAAAAGTATATTAATACTTTTTATTAACAATAAGATGATATTAAATATTGAAGGAAAGTTCTTTAATTTTAGAAGGTTTTGAGAGCAATGTGTGTATATCAACAAATTACAAGCAGAAGTGAATTTAGTCTTCACATAGATACTAGTTTATCCATGTGAGGCCATTTTCTATAAAGGGTTAGATTAAGATATTCTTTTTCTTTGTTTTTAACAAATTATTACTGAAAATTATCAAAAAATAATAATAGTTAGTCTTTATTTTTAAATAAAATTATTATTCTCTAATAGAAGTTATCAAATCTTATAAACACTCAAAATCTTAAGTCCCTGAATTTTATAGATCAATGGATTACTATATTTCCGTCAATAATTTTATTTTTGACAGTTCATATTTCCTGTGCTTTAAATTGTTTTTCTTCACTTTTTCACAAACATCTTTATGCAACTTTTCTTCATTCTAAACTTAATTTGTTCCATTGTGTTTAAATATATAATTATATATTGAACTCAAATTAAAAAATTTAGCTATAGTTTTTGTTCTTAAAATATAATGATATACAGTCTTTTTAATTTAACAATATTATCTGTTTCTTATGCTAGAATTAAAAAAACACTCGTTAGACGAAAATTATTTTATCCTTTTTAAATATAGAAACATAGAATAAAAGTTTGAAAAAAAATCAAAATAAATTTATAATTTAAAAACAAATACATAGTTAACTCAATTTAAAAATTTAATCCTAAATTATTGACAAATATAAAAAAATGAAAGACAAAAAAGTAGCTGTATCTTTTATTTTCCTTTATTATGTGGGATAACACTATACTAATTTTGAATCTAAACAAGATATATCATATTCTTAAAACTATAATGCATTAGTATAATATATAAAAATTTCAATTTAATGTTTATATCAATAAAGGGTTTAGAATAAGAATAGCAAAGTACAAATAGATTATGGAGAAAATTTAGATAAAATATCGGGGTCAATGTATTTAAAAAATGTGGAAGTAGCACGTGGCATTCTATTCTATACCCATTTCCGCCTGTACTTTTTAGCAATTTTGGAATGATAAAGGTCACCTAAGCATAGGGATGACATCAAAATTAAAACTACTGAAAATATTTGAAAAATCAAGGAATTTCACAAAATTATCACATAGGTCTAAAATATAAATGTTTAAATGATAAAATATTATTGAAAAAATTGAAAACAGTACTAAATAACAGAGAGACAGTGATGTACTTACATTTAAAAAAAATGACAAAAACAAAATTCATATTTGTTTCATAATTTAAATACAGAAAACAGTTATTTGTGCCAGAATTTTAAGAGTTTTATTTTATTATTATTTATAAATTCAACCTTTAAATATCTAATAAATTTAAGGTTTTAATTAAAAATTTGTTAAAAAGTTATTATATAGTACTTAAAATTTTATTATTTTATATTAAATTTTGTTATTTTTCATGAATACCGTGATTATGATTTTATTTTATCTAATCATCTTATACATTTAATTCTACTTTTTAAAAATTCTAAAATTAATATAAAAATTATATTTCAGTAAGATAAGAGTAGAATTTAAATTTAATTAAATTAATTCTGAACCACAGGTTTTAATAAAGCAGTTACTAGTTACAACTGGGCGAATTTATAAGTAATTATAAATCAAGATACTACTATTTTTACTAAATTATAAAAATGCATTAACAATTTATTATCACACATTGTTATATGAAAATGTTTTTTTAATCTTATCAAATTAGCGAATTTAAAACTAATTGGAAACAATAGTATCTCTGTGGTGATTAAGAAAAATACTAATAAATAGAAACAAGATGTGGTTGGGCGTTCACATCAGAGTCCTAAAGATACTTCCAATCAAAATTAACTTTCCACTTTGCCATTTCCACCCAGTGGGAAAGTTGGTCAGAGCATCCAAGGCTACTTAAATAGTTTAATTTAACAATGTCGGAAACAGTACTGCACTGTCTTCCAACAAATTATCTTCAAAATGCATTTAGTTTCTTTCTCTGATTAATGTTTTATCATTCATAAACAAAAATTAGAACAGGAAATTAAAGTTAAACCCTAACTCTTTATAACTATGTCAAGTTCGATAACTGAAACAAACAAAAAGCAGCACGTGAAAGAAAATTGCAGTGAGTTCAGGTTCTTAACATTGTTGGCAGAGAAAAAGAGAAAATCAGGCTTGTGCTGTGTATGTCTGCAATGTAATGACAAGAAAGGCATTAACTACCGAGAACCGAAAAACAAGTACTCCAACCCACTTCTATCTTCTTCTTCTTCTTCTTCTCCTCTTCCTTCTTTCTATTTACCAGGCTCATATGACAAAAAGCCCCACCCAGTTACGCCTATTACTCCAGGTGTCAAAACATTCAATTATATACAAAAAAAAAAAGAAAACTATATTCAATTATGCAACGACAGAATCAAAATAAGAATACGGATTAATCAATTTCCAACCTTTTTTTCCACAGATTATTTACCAGAGGGTCAATTCTATGTCCGGTTCTCGCCGGTTCCGATTTGCACCTAGTGAGTACACTAGGGCGTGATTCGATTGGAGACACCACTTCAACTCCTTTTTCGTCAGATAGTAATTCCTCAACCTTTTCTTCTTGGGTGAGTGAGGCAATTTTCGTTCCGAGAAACCCAAGTTTGGTGTCCGTTTGGGGTTCCTCGGAGGCAGGTTCCGTGTCCGGAAAGTCCGTTTCTTGGTCCTTAACGGGGGAACTCCAAAACCTACAAGCCAGCGACGAGGATCTGTACGGGGCGGATCTACAACGGGTCAACAACAAAGCGTTTTTCGGGGGCGTGCTAGGGTTGGAAGCAAAAGAAACGATATTTTTATCCGCATTGGTTCTCTCTTCGGAGGCTGATTCCGATTCTCGGTGGTGGTTGGGCCGGGAGTGTTGCTTGGGCTTTGGGCGGAAGAAGGGCCAGGTGAGGCAGAAGGGCCGGTAGCGGCAGGGGTTGGACTTGGGAACCCAGCGACAGCGGCAGCGCGTGGGAGGGACGTCGCGTTTGGTGTTGGAAGAGCGTTTAACTCGGACTTGCCCCATGCAGGTGACCTTGGGGGAAGAAGGTTCCTGGGTGGTTTGTGTTTGGATGTTGGTGGTGGTTTTCTTGCGCAGGAACATTGGGCTTGACCTGGACCTTCTGCTTTTGCTCCCTGCATTGCTCCTGAGGAACCTCATGAGCGGTGGAGGGAATTTGTCTGTCCGACCCGGACTCGAAACGGGTTTGCCCGATAGCTTCATGTCCAGTGATTGAGGGAAGGTTTTTGTTCCACTCTTCCCCGAAAGTGTGTGTTGTGTGAGAGAGGTTTGGTTTGGTGTGTTGTAAAACGCAATCGATATGGGGTATGTCTGGGGGAGCTTGCTTTCTGCAAAATGCTTTTCCCATTTTTGTTTTTTTGCTATGGACTTTTTTATTTTTATTGCATCTTCGCACGGATGGATGAATCCCCTTTACTGTCAAGATCTTTTTTTTCTATTATTATTATTATTATTATTATTATTATTTCCACCTTCTCATACAACTATCGTATTCTCATTCTTTTTTATTATGTTTTAAAAACAACCCTCCAAATCTTAGTCCTCACTAACAGTCTTAAGCTAACCGCTGAATTCAAATTCACATTCTTTCTAATTATACTCTAATTCATAATTATGAATAATTAATGCAAAACCATTTAGAAAAATAAATACAAGAATTAAGCAATAGCTGAATTATCAAGCATCAGAGAGGGTAGAAAAAATGTGGGGACGAGACCAGAATCCCTGACTACGGAAAAGATATAATATAAGCGAGGAGATAATTTTATTTCAACTGAATTTTCAATTTATTTATTTGTTCAGTAAATAAATAATTTATATGGCTTGAAATAAATGCAGAATAAAAACATTTTAAATAAAAACAATGAACTATTGACATTGAATTAAAATCAAGGATGTAGATTGATGGGTAGGTTATCTTCTAGCGGAAGATAGACGATACCTGGAACACTCCGGATCCAGGAAAAAACAACAAAGTTAGAGAAAAGAGAGTGAAAAACAAGAGGAACAGGGCTACACAATCTAGTCCACACACTCTTCATGATTTCTTCATATTTATTTACTTATTTAATTTTGGAGACGCGTTATTCAGCATTGACCCATGGAAAAGTTCGTACTTCTTCCACTGATAATGAAATTCAGAATTATAAATTTATTATCATTTAATTATGTTTTCTTGTACTTAGAAAAATTAATTATGCTTTTAGATATGGTATTTAAAAACATGTTTTATTTAGATTTTAATAAATTTAAATATAATCATAGTTCTAATAAAATAAACACCTTGTTATATTGGTATCTTGGAACTAGTTTTTATTATTTTTATGTTTAGTTTCCGTAAAAATATTTCAGAGAAACAAAAATAAAAATTATTATTTTATAGGAATTAAAAATGGGCCGTAATTCTTAATTTTTTTAATCAATATATATTGTTCAGCAATCCTTCTTAAAGTATAAAAATTTCTAACAGCACTGTTTATTCATTTTTCTCGGAAATTACTTTGTCTGCTCTTGCTTGGAGTATTGTACTATATAAGAGGAAAGAAAATAATGATAGCGCGTGTTGTGTGGTCTCGGAAAATAGCAGCACCAGAAGCTAGAATTAACAAGTGGAGATGCCAATGCCTTCTCAGACGCTATTTCCAACACAGTGGAACCAGTTTGCTGTGGTTTTCCTTGTCAATTCCTGTTCTAATTTTTGCTCTATCGTTAATTAAAAATAGATATTCCATATTTTAGTCCTGCTTCAATTCTGGCATTGTTTTTTCAAATTAAAATACATTCATCAGAAAAAGTCAAATGTTTTAGCAACACTTTTTTTTATCAAAACTGGTTAGGTAGTGAAAAGTGCTCGACAAAAAAAAGAGAAAACAGCAGTGATGGATTATGCGCAACAACGAATTATTATTATTATTATTATTATTATTATTATTATTATTATTATTATTATTATTATTATTATTATTATTATTATTATTATTATTATTATTATTATTATTCCATATAATAGAAAAACGCAATCCCCTGATGCAGGACCCAATACCATGGTCTCACGCCATTTCCGTACTGTTTCAGAACATAGCGAGTGAACCAACACTATGTTCAAGATTCCACCAGTAACGTTTCTTTACAATCCTATCCCTGTGAAAGTTCAGACAACCATGCAAAATGTCAAAGCAATTCGGTGATTTCAGTGTTATTTCTCCCAACAAGACAGCAAGGAAAGTAAAAAAAATTTCAGTTTCGGCAATCGATCAGTTTCTTTTGTGACACTCGTGAAGATAGCTTGTGATGAATAAAAAAACAATGGCATCATGGCCCCAGAGAAACACCAAATCTGAGAGCAGTCTAGTCCTGTAACGTAGGGATTGAAGTATAAAATCCTAAAAACCAATTATTATATTCACATGTCCATACTGCAGCACTTCATGAGTTGCATTGCAACTTGTCTACATTAAAAATATGAATATGGGTGGTCTTCAGATAGAATACTTGAAGCATTATAAATTTATAATTATATATATTGACCAGAACAATGTATATATATCACACTATGCCCAATAACTAAATTAACATCTGATAGCACAACTGCCTACAAAGTTACCGTTTTAATGTATCATATGATTTTGTCAATGTACGTTGTATCTCCGATAATATGAACTTGGTTCACACATAGTAAGTGTTTTCACATTACGAACTTATTGTTCTGACTTTGAGTCCAGGGTGTTATAACATGGGTTGGCAGATGTTAGAGATGCACCTTTTGCTGATAAAGCATACTACGTAATGCAAAACGAATGAAATGAATTAAGATATGCAGGTTCAAGGTGCCTGAAACTGTGGATATAGAGGGAGTTCGTTTAGGAGAGTGACACGGTTTTTTATGCATGCAGTTCAGCTTCCTTCTCTTCGAGTTTCGAATGAGTCAGCTATAGTTTAGATTCCGATTCCGCAATCTGGTTTTCCTGCTTTTCTATCTTCAACTGACATAGTTTCTGATTCAGTTCTTATCTCCGTGATAGCCTTCGATTCCTCGGTTGTATTAAATTTGTTAGAATATTATATCATATTCCATTATTTTATTTCTTTTTCAGTTAATATTATAAAGCAGTTAATATATATTATGAAAGTGGTCCATTTATTTTTAAGATAAAAACCATTTTTAATAAACGTGACCATGATTCCTCCACTACAATCTCTTTTAACGTTAAATACTCTGTGATGGTTTTTAGAGTAATACAGATTCTACAGAAAATTTCATATCAGGTCACTGAACCTATTATTTCCTTCATATAGATCACCATCGTGTTTTAAGAGCAAGGGTTCAGAAACCAGAAATTAGGCAAGCGTACAACATACAACAATGGCTGGAGGTTGGTCTTTCTGGTTCCGATTTTATTATTGTAAATCTGAATATGATTAAACGTGCTTGTTTGATATTTAGATTTATTGAATCTTCAGTTTATATGAACATGTTTTTACATTTGGTATTAGAGCATGTTTATCCTCTGCCTTGTTTGGTTCACTCCTTTGAGTATTGTGTTTTTAATTTTATTGATTGTTTTGAAACTGGAGAAAGAAGAAATTTTTGGTGAAATTTTCTGTAAAATTTTCGGTTAAAATTTTGTATTCAGTTTTCTGCGCTATGATGATAACTTTTACTTTTTAGATAAGCCCAATTGCGTTGTGGTTCGGGATTTCTGTTGTTGTTAAGTGTGAGAGAATTTCTTGCCAAACCTGAATCTATCAGTATTTAATCACCAAATTAATGTAGTTGCCATGTTATGGTTTTTGCTTAAATTTTCAAAAATTGCAGACAGACGCTGGTTCCACAAGCTTTCAGAATATTGGTGATATAAGTAAATGGATTAAAATTTAAGTATTTGCATGTGCCCATTCGTGACGGAAGTTGTTTTCTGATTGCAGGTTTAATAGGTGATGTCCCAGTCATACTTGCAAAACAACAGACTTTTATGAATTCTAGCGGTGAATCTGTATGTGTGTATCTGGATATAATGTTCAATTGTTTTACAGCAATGGCATTTTGTTGTAGCTATGCTATGATGACTCATGTTTACTCTTATGACATCAATTATTTCTTTTAATTTAAAGCTCTTTCTTGAGGTTAAATTTATACGTTTTAGTATACAGTCATGTATTATATGGTTTTTTAAAAAATTTCCATGTCTACATATCTATGTCCTTGTCATAATATATCTATATTCCAAGTTGGACCTTCACTTCCAAAGAATTCACTGTAATAAATATTAGATTTTGATTATTGTGGGCTGCTGTTTCGATCTATTTTGAAGGTTGGGGCCATAGTTTCGTACTACAAGATTCCACTAAAGCAAGTACTTGTGGTATAATATCTATGCTATACTACTTTGTTCTTTTTACTTTTAAAGCAATATGGCATTGATGATTTTCTTTTTCAGATCTTTGATGACTTGGATTTACCTTTTGCTAAATTGCGGCTTCTATCAAAGGGTGGACATGGAGGCCACAATGGGTAATTATAATTTTCTTTATTTGCGCACTCTTTTTGCTACAGAACTGGGTGTATGCCTGCTTTGGCACCTTTGAATCTATAAATCAACATGTCCATTGTTGTGAATAGCAAGGCCTGGATTTCTTCGTATTTCTGAAAGTTGAAATGTGATATTTATCTGCCTTTAGTCACACCCACAAGGTAGGGGAAATGCTTAGCTAGAAAAATACTTTGTTGCACAATCATCTTTTTTCATGCTCATCTGGATCAAGGCAAAATATTAGGTTGTGGGATGCTAGACTCGCATGCCTTGTCTTGGAAAGGAACTATTTATTTTCATCTGATGAGGTTAAATTTTTTGTTGTCTGGCTAATGATCAAGATGATATCCTCGCTCACTCTTGGGGCAAAGGGTGTTCGAGTGGCTGTATGACAAACATACAGAGAACTAGAAAAATTACTATAGGGAAAAAAAAGTGAACAACTCTCTTTCTCTGCTGAAATAATATGTAGAGATAAATCAGCCTCCTTGTCTGTGCATCAAATCATTTGATTTATGTGGTTTTTTACAGTGCAAGTTTAAGAAACTCATTTTTTGTGTTGGGATTGGAGGGGGGGAGTGCATTGGTGGAACTGTATATAAGTTTTGGAAGAGGGTGGAAAGAAGGTTGCAATATTCTGAGGGCAAGGCATGCCGGAAGGCTAACTATTTGTATTATGATAATTTATACTGGGTGATATAGCAATAAGCATTTACCTTGTTTCTTTCAAATCGAAAGAGAAATTAAGTGTCACTGTTTTCATTTTCCTTGTTTTTTGGCAGAATGAAGAGTGTTATTAATCATTTCAAAGGGAATACTGGTTTTCCTCGTTTAAGAATTGGTAAATTCATACCATTTCAGTAATTTATAATACCATTCATTTTTATTGCTGATTAGGCATCGGACGACCTCCCGGTAAAATGGATCCTGTAGCATTTGTTCTTCGCACGTTCACTAAACAGGAAAGAGAAGAGGTATGCATTTTGTTCACTTTTTGAAGTTTGAACTGACAACTGGCTTGCCACACGTGGAAGTTCTAAACGGTCATAAAATTATCTCAGTTGAGTTTTACATTACAAGATGGAATAGAAGCTCTTCGGATTCTTTTGCTTGAAGGATTTGATAAAAGTGCAACATTTGTTAATAGTGCCAAAAAGATGGAGCAAACAGGTTGAGGAATAGCTTATTGAATATCCTTTTGACAAGTACAAACAGGATCGTATAGCAAGGAGATACATACTAGTTAAAAAGAGTAAATTCGTTCATGCAAATATTTATCCATTCTTTAAGAAGCAGTTTCTGCTCATTGAATTCGAACCTGAAGCTTGGAATCTTCGGGTACTATTCTGTTGTGTTTTTTCAATTTTAAGCCCTTCTAGCACTTTTAATTATAGTGTAATGTTGTGAAATTATTATTAGGCAGTTGCAGGTAACTTATATAATAATGATCACATAAGATCAATTTCTCTCTGTTTGTAAAGATTCCATTTTTAGCTGCCAGGAAGTTAATAGCTCAAATTCACTCAACATCTGTCTTTAATTCTTTATCACTATGTACTAGAAGGTTTTTCCCAAGATTTTTGTTGGTTGACAAGACTATTTATACAACACTTGCTGTTGCATGATGTGGTCAATGAGTTGTGTTTCTTAATCAAAGTTATTGCGTATAATCTCTGCTTACATATCTATCATAATGGCTATTCTCATCATTTCCAACATATTATTTAAGCTAAATTAAATACTTTTATATTGGTTTTCTCTCAAAATTAAATCAATTTGGTCTTATAGAACGAAGATAAATTTATCCTTGAGAATTAAAATTATAACTAATAATTTAAAATTTATTTAAGCTAACTGTTGACTTTTCAATGCTTGATTTTTCAAGCTCATAATACAAATTAAACAAACTTATTCTTTTACCATTTGTTTCTTTACATTTATTAACCAATTCTATTCTAATAAAATCACTCATAAAAATTGAAAGCTTTTTTTTATATAATTATAATAATTATTTTTTATATAAAAATTAAAAATATTGTATAACTATTTCTAATCAATGTTTTTATTTTAAATTTACAAACCCTATTCTATAGTTATTAGTAAAAAAGTATCTATATCTACTTTTATTTCATTGTAGGTAATTATTTTATTTTAAAAATGGTTAAATTTAAACAAACATTTATTTAAAAGTAGAATGGTAAGATAATTATTTTATTTAAAAAATATATTTAAATAAACATTTACTTAAATTATAAAAATGATAAATTAAAAAGAAAAATCTCATTATTAATGTTGTGAAAATGAGTCATTCTGTTTTTTCTATCACTTTTTTCTTATTTTAAAAAAGATAATAATTTTTTTCTAAGTCAAATATGAATAAATTTCAGTCCAAGATTATATTAAACTCTAAAGGTAATTGAATATATATATATATATATATATATATATATATATATATATATATATATAATACAATCTAAATACAATCCAAAATCAAGCATAAAAACGTATCGATATACAAGATTAAAATTTTGAATGAATAATTCACAATATTTTGTTTCCTGAAATATCTTTTTCTTTATCTTGGTCTATAATACTATTTATAATTATCTACAATATAGTAAAAAAAATGTTAACTAATAATATTGAAACACAAAGTAACAATTTAGTGAGTCAATCCGACTTAACAAAGATTAAACGTAGGTGAATGAGATTCAAAATTGACCCGTATCGAAATTTTAATTTTGTTTTTTAATCTAACTTAGTCGAAAGATAATCTAAGTTTATTGACAGAGTCAATCCATTTTGATATCACTGATTAATATTAGTGAAAATATATGTTCTATATCTCTACTTTTTATTTATTTATTGCAACATAAATTTATTAAACTTCAAAATAATTATAAAATAAATAAATTTGTATATATTTTTTATTATATACATAGTTTTTCATTATAAATGACTATTTGAATTTTAAAAATTAGTTATTAAAAGGATGAAATTAGAAAATATTTTTTATTAGTAATTATATGAATTTGGAAGGCTTTTTTTTTTATGATAATAAAAAGTAACAAAATTATTATTACTAGTGTATTCACTTTTTGTAAGAACAAAAGATAATGAAATTATAATCATAAAAATAATTTTTATAAGTCAATTATAGACAATTTTTATTTATTCAGTAATTATTTATATTTATTTAATTTTAAAAATAGTTAAATTTAAAATAAAACAATAAAATTTAAAAAATCAGTTAAATTTAAATAAAATGACAACTAAAGAAAAGTGAACACCAAAAAAGGAAAATCAAAAAAAGTATAAAGGTATATATAGGTATAGATAGATATAGATAATTACAAAAATAAATTAAATAATTTTTACAATTTTATTTGTAGATTTTTTTTGGTAGAGAAGTTTTTATTATAACTATTTATTTTCGTTTAAAAAATAATTAAATTTTAGAATAAAATATAAAAAAACTGGTTAAATTAAAAATATATATATATAACGTAATTTAATAAAATAATAATTTTAATTTAGGTTTAATATCTATTTTGGTCCCTCCTTTGGGAGGGTTTGTTCAAAGTGGTCCCTCCTTTTTAAAAAAGTTCACTTAAGTCCTACGTTTTGCAAAAACTGTTCAAAGTGGTCCTTTTCGCTAACGGCGTTAATTTCATTAACGGCAGACGTGCCAGCTCTCTAACATCTGCTGATTTGGCATTGTTAATTGTTTTAAAATATATATATATATATATAATGCTGAGGTGGAAATTAAAATAATTAAGGTTGGATTAGTGTAGGATTTAGGTGTAATTTTTAGTTTGTGATTAAGTTAACCATCTGTTACAGTGATTCTTGGTTATTCTTCCCAAGTTTAAAAGCAATGGTTAGGGTTTGTGGTCATTTGCTCCAGAGTTTTGGAAAGTCTAAAGGTTAGGGTTTAGAGTTTTGAATGGCTTCTTCACAAAGTGGTTGTTCTTGTTCGAAGACAACGGCCAAAGGAGGTTCGAATTCATCACAGGGTGCTGTTTCGAGGGGTGGTGGGATAACCCCTATTTGCTATTGTGGTGATTTTGCTACACTGAAAGTTGCGAAAACTGCAAGGAATGCTGGGAGACAATTTTGGGCATGTCGTCATTATAAGGTTTTTGTAATAGCAAATTGACTTTTATGTTTAATTCATTTCTTATGTTGACAGTTTTTTGTGTTTTTTGTGAGTAATAGGGTGCATTTACAAGTGGGATGTTATGTAACTTTTTCAAGTGGTTTGGTGAAGAGAACGGTGATGATAGAGATGATACAAATGTGAGGCAAAGCAACAAGAGGACCACTGATATGGAAAGTGTTGTGAAAGAGTTGCAGAGAAAGATGAAGTTCGTAGTTGGAGTTGGGGTTGTTGCTATTGTGCTTAACATCATCATATTGGGGCTGTGTTTAGGTTGATGTTCATGTATTTTGAGTTCATGTTGTAATGTTTTGAGTGCCCTTAGGTTGATGTTAGGTGGGCAATCTGGAAGCAATGTTGTCTTTGTGTATTATGTGTTGCTACTGTAATATAACTTGAACCATCTAGGTTAGTTAAATCAAATTCGTAATAGTCCTCAGTTTCGTTTTAAGTTGTGCAATGTGGTCCTTACTTTTGTTTTAAATTGTTCATTTTGGTCCCCCTTTTACTTAAAAATTGTGCATAATGGTCCCTTAAATTCAACATAATTCCTGTGCCTGGTAAGGAAACCTAATCGTAAAAGAACCTTCAAACAACAATTTGACACAGAATATTCAGTACATCCAGTGAAACATTAATAGATTCAAAGAAAGATCCAGTGAAACAATAACACCAAATTCATACAAAACATGTCCAAATTCAAATATGAAAGATAAAATGTCTAACTTCAAATAAACATACATAACACCTTAGCTACAAAACATGTCCTACACACTCTCAGTACACTGTCCTATGCAACTTTTCTTCTAATTGTTAACTTGTTCCTTGGTACTGGTGGAGTTGGTTCTGTCATGGAATCTTGTGTTGGTACTGGAGGCTGAGTTGGTTGGTCACTTGGTGGTTCTTGTGGCTGGGTAGGTTCGTTAGTTGGTGGTTCTTGTGGCTCAAGAGGTTGCTCACTTGCTGGTTCTGTTTGCTCTATGATGGGTGGACGTAGAGGACAAATTTTTTTGTTGTGCCCCAATTGACGACAGATGCTACATTTCTTTCCATGCCCACCAACAGTCATCTGAGTCCCATCCTTGGTTAGCTCCCATGGGTGCAATCTTCTTTTCTTCTTTGGCCTCCCAGGCATTTTCCTCTTTACTGGTGGCATTATATCAGGGAAGCTTGTTTTTTCCCATATGAGGTGGCCATTCACTGGATAAATGATGGATGCATATGTCTCCTCGTAGGTGGACTTCAAGAAGCAGGTTGGTATAAAATTGTCTGGGTCTAAATTTATGTAGTGCATGGCTGCTACTGCATGGCAACATGGGATGCCACTGATCATCCACTTCTTGCAGCTACATTCATGAGTATCCAAGTCCACAACAAACTTGTTCCCAACAGCTGAAACATGTCTAACCTCAAAAATTCTTCTTGCAGACCAGCTGAAATGTATAAACATAAATAACAATGTTCAAAATGTCGATATAAACTTAAATAAGACAGAAGAAGGTTATTACCTTGGAACCCAATTTCTAGACAATTGACAGAGGTAAAGAATTTCATTCTCAGTTTCCACAAAGTCTGGTTCGCTAACTTTATGCACAATATATAAATCCACTTTCCCCAAACATTTAGCTATTTCCATCATATTCATAGCTCCCCTATCGTCATACAGGCCATGTAAAATATTGTCAATGCTATAAACTAACTCTTGTACTTCCATAAAACCCATTTCTTTAATGGTAGCAACCACTCCAAAATAACTCCATGTGTCAGGGTCAATGTCCCAAGAAGATATCTCCCCACCTAAATACTTAAAGGGAAACACATCCTTTATCAGGGTCCCACCGTAGTGGACCACTACCTTAAACCTATCCTCACTCATCCCAAACCCTGCACATGGAAAACGGGGACCACTTTCATAAATGGACATCAATGGAACCAATTTAACACCAAAAGGGGGACCAATTTAAACATATACAGTTCAACAACCAACACGACACCAATACCAACAAAGAAAACGACAACGAAACTGACAAATAAACACACAATTCGACTCATTACAAAACAAACGAAGCAAGTAAGAAGACTAACCTGACGACGAACCTCCCTTCACGAACCACGAACCTTCACCAACAACGAACCCAAATTCGATCTTCTAAACTTTGCATTCAATCGCGCTCACAAACCACGAACCCTAACCTCACCTCAGTTTCAATCACGAACCCCCCAATCCCAATCCAATTCGAATTACCCCAATTCCAATTACCCCAATTCGAATTACCCTAACCTAATTCGAATAACTTCTGACCCTAATGCTATAATTATTTTACCTTAATTATTTTAATTTCCACCTTAGCATTATATATATATATTTTAAAACAATTAATAATGCCAAATCAGCATATGTTAGACACGTGGCACGTCTGCCGTTAATGAACTTAACGCTGTTAGCGAAAAGGACCACTTTGAACAGTTTTTACAAAATGTAGGAATTAAGTAAACTTTTTAAAAAATAAGGACCACTTTGAACAAACCCTCCAAAGAAGGGACCAAAATAGGTATTAAATCTTTAATTTAAAATATATAACGTAGTTTGTTTGGTTGTACAGATCTGAAGGGCCCAACCAAGACGTGGCATGGATTGAATCCCAAAAACCCGCCATTCTCTCTTCGTTCTTTTCATTTCCTTCTCACTGCTCTTTCTTTGCACTCTATCTCGTCTAAACCCTTCAATTGCAATTTTCTCTTACTCAATCCACACCCAGTCATGTATGGCGGTGGTCAGTGTTCACTCTTTTCATTCCTATCTCCTTTTCAACTTCGTAATCTCTGATTTTCAATTTCATTTTAATCTTTTTGTTTTCTTTTTGTTCGTAATTCACAGACGAAGTATCAGCCATAGTAATAGACCTGGGTTCACATACATGCAAAGCCGGTTACGCTGGCGAAGATGCTCCCAAGGCCGTTTTCCCCTCTGTAAGTGTCTCTTTCAACTGTGACCTACACTCTTAACAAACCTTCTATTCTTGCTCTTTTTCCATCAAATAGAAATTGAAATGCTCATCTGTTTTAAGCTTATGCAACATTTACTCGCCTAAACTTCCGAAAATTCTTGCATTCCTCCTGTGTTTTTTTAATCTTGAGTGCGTCTTATTAGTATTTATTTTATATATTGAAGGTTTCTCAAGCCTTACACACCTTAGCGAGGATTAATTTCATAGAATGTATAATTTATGGGACCAAATTTTTATATTCAAAATTTTTGGGGATTGAGTTGACACGCATGACTATTGAGGATGAGATTGTATATTGAGTTGTCTATGTTTTGAGCAGTTATATCAATTTTACACTATTATTCATTTTCAGTTCTGCTCTGGATTTTTGTCCTGTAATACTTAACATGACCTAATTTCAGTAGTTGATGGTATAATCAATAATCAATGCATGCATATGAATAACAAATCACGATGCATGCGTTGACATATAATTGATTCTCTCTAGATAATACCTGGTTTACGTTTTCTTTATTTGAACCAAATCCATTCATGTAGTGAATAGATAACTATTGGTGCTTGATCTTAAATAATACTGTTGAAGAATGCATGACAAATTTTTGTAAGGGATATCTGTAAAATTTATAGGAAATATATAGTTACATGTAGTGATTGATTATTTAGGTTGTTGGTGCAATTGATCAAATGGACATTGATGGACCTGTTCATGCTGGAGTGTCATTTGGATCTGCTGTGGATTTACAGAACAATAAAAAAAAATCATGAATCTGACAGAACCAAGGAAAAATGCAAACTTTATATAGGATCTCAGTCCTCGGGATACCGTCGAGACTATATGGAGGTATTTGAAATATTTGCTAAATTAGGCTTTAATTAACTCAGTTTTGTACTAATTATGTTTTTTTGGGTAATTTATCTGATATACAGTTCAGCTGCTCTCACCATTGAAGAATGGAGTTATTGTTGACTGGAATATTGTTGACAACATATGGGATCATGCTTTGAGGTTGTTTCTGAATACTGAAAAGTTGTATAATCTGGAATGAAAGATCATCATTTTCTTCTCTTTTGGGTGGTATACAGGATCATTATTTTCTTTACATATCATATGCAGTTGTTGATTGCCAAGGTTCTTACTTTGGAATCTTGTGATGGTTTTTATCATATGTGGTGGTCCCAAGAATTTGTCAACTCTAGTATGTAAAGAGTAAAAAGGGGATGTGTGGTTGAGATACACCGTTATTTATGCCAGGACACATGTTATACTAATCTCATTTTATGTTTACCAATCCGAGTTGTATGTGTGATGTTGTTTTTCCATGTGTCAAGTATTGTTCTCTAATGCATTGCTGTTAATTTATTTTTCTCTTTTTATGTTTTGTTCTACTATTCACTATGACTGTTTTTTTCAGGGAATGCCTCTTAGTTGATCCTAAAGAGCGACCGATGCTACTTGCCGAACAATGTTCCAACACTCAAGAACAGAGAGAAAGGTATTCTGATAAAAACATCCCCCTCTCATTTCAGTTTTTGGTTTTTAGGCTTTTAGTTCTTTACACTATTATATTATTTCGTGTTCGGTAATAACGTTTGGCTCAATTATTCGATTTTTAGATTTTCATTTTTATAATTCTTTTCTTTCTGCATCAGGGCAGCAGAACTTATGTTTGAAAAATATAAAGTACCAGCATTGTTTTTGGCGAAGAATGCGGTAAATAATATGATTTTTACTGCTCTGTTCATATCTTAATTTTACATGCAAGTTGCAACAAAAAAAAGTAGTGATAAAAAATGCATTTTATATAGTTTGAACTAGTTAATGAAGGAATCTTTCTTGACACCAGGTTCTCACATCTTTTGCATCAGGGCGTGCTACCTCGTTAGTTGTTGATAGGTATGAGATTTTTTAAGCTGATGACAAATACTTTGGTTCTGTGTTGATGATAATGTTCAATAGAATGGCCAGATTAGGTACTTGTGAATTCTTTTAGGAAGATAGTGCAATACACTTGTTTTCCTTTTTATTTTTCAGTATGTGACTAAATTTTTGTTGTCACTTTACTTTTAATTCATTGATTGGAGTTGACATGCCACATTATAATACTGCATTTCTGATGAGTAGATAGTGCAATACACTTGTCTTCCTTTTTATTTTTCAGTATGTGACTAAATTTTTGTTGTCACTTTACTTTAAATTCATTGATTGTAGTTGACATGCCACATTATAATACTACATTTCTGATGAGTAGTTTTGTTCATTATTTCAAAACTTAGTGGTGCTGGATCAACTACAGTTGCACCAGTACTGGATGGTTATGTTCTTCAAAAGGTATTATTTGCTATCCTGAAAAATAGAACTCATATCTGATGACCTGGTCCATTTTCTTACATGCTTATTGTATTTAATGTTATTTTAAGACTAATTTTATTAATTACACTTTTCTTTGTATGAATTATTGCTCCAAAAACATCTTATTTCATTAAGAAGATCACTACTGGATTTGGGTTCTAAGTAAGTCATTGATATATTTCTTAAAGATATTTAATATGATGTGATAAATTGTCTTATCTTCTTTTGCTGACTATGAAAGAACATGGTAAAAGGTACTGTTTTAAAATTTGTGACGAAAACTGAGAATTTTCCAATTGTATAATCACGACAACAATTATTTTTAGTATGTAAGAAAATTGTTGAGTTGTTTTTGGTATTCACCCTTGTATGAAGGAGTATAATTGTGGCATTGTCAAAATAATATGATTATTCATGGTTTTCAAGATTTCTTTCTTTTTAGCTTATCTTTAATCATTGCTTTTGTCACTGTTGTGGCTAAAAGGCCCTCAACAATTGTCATATCTGAGGTAATATTTAGGACAGCTTCCCGATTGTCGTGTGCCAGAGCAGTCACCGTGGTAGACCACTTAATTCAATGTTTACAGAAACAAAGCATAATTAAGTTGTAAAATACAGGAAGTATTAACTATGAAAGCAATAATGCAAGTTCCCCGATGGTGACTTTGACATGTTGGCATGCAAGTTCCATTTAGTTTTCATGGATGACTATCAATATTAATGTTTCTTCATCTGTCTGTGGGCTATGTTTAACATTTTCTTCCTTGATATATAATTTAGAGGAATTTTTATTATATTTTAATCGTAGCCTTGTATTTTGTGTTTAATGTTTATATAAGTTTCATGTGTCTGCTTATCTCTCTATTTATGTTTACAATAGGCTGTGATAAGTTCTCCTATAAAAGGACAATTTCTGACAGAATGCTTGACGAGAAGTTTGGAAGCCAAAGGTATCACAGTGAGTGACGAAAACGAGCTATTTTAACTTTTTTATGATCATCTCAATTAAAGTAGCTATATTTATATTTACATTTTTTTGTTAGCCAAGACCTCGATATTCATTCAAGAAAAAGGAAATAAGTCCTGAGAACCTTCAGGTATTTTATAATTGAATTTTTAACCATTTCTTAGTAGCATGTCTTGTTTTTGTGGTTTTGCTTAATTTTTAATTCTTTTTCCCTTGAGTTTTTGAAGTTTGCAATTTCGGGGTGTCAACCTTGAGGTGTTGTATTCCATTGTTGCCCCCAGAGGGCTTCAACTTTGTGGTAGAACTATCATGACATGGAATAAGGACTCCATTTTCACATTTTCAAGCCTGATGCCCATTCTTGAAAAAGTAATTATTCACTTAGTTATTTAAAAAATATATTTAAATAATTAATTTTAGGCACAAAAAGTAATTATTCACTAATCTCTAAAATAGTCACTAATATAAATTAAATACTATAATTAATGATTAATTATATTTTAAATTAATCATTAATATTAATTATTAATATTTTAACTATCAAGAAAATTAATGTCTAAATTAATTATTAATGATAATAATATTAATTATTTTGGAGATTAATAATTTTTAGATGATAAATTAATATACAAGTTAGTCAATATAGTTAATTATATTTTTTCTTTAAAATTTATTGTTATATAAAATTGATTGTTATTTGGTGGGAGAGGCAATTTCTTTCTTTGTCCTAAGAGAATTCCTGATAGTTTTATATTATTTTAAAAAATTAAAAAAAGTTTAATTTTTTTTTTATTCAACTCTATATGATAATATTTTTTTACTATAACAATGTTATTACTAAATAGAAACACCCACATTAACACAATTAAAGCGTTTGTATTGGGATTAAATTTGATGTTGTTTTCTTGATGGTAATCAAAGTAATTGAAAATGGAGAATGATGATAATCTTTTGTAACTCTCACCTGAAAAGGAATGGAATAATGAATTGACTTTTACGATGAAGTCTCATGTTAGCTTATACCGGGCCAATCGAAGTGGTTTTTAAACCATACAGCCATCATATTTTCATCTACTCTCCTCACACAACATATAAATATGTCATTTCCTTTCCAATTTATTACCCACCAAAAATATCACATTTAATTTTCTTTACCAATTTTTGCAATTGCTTCAGAAGAAGGAAAAAAATTACTGAGTTATCATATCATAAATATGAAATATTTATTGATGCCAATTATAATCTGTTACAGAATCTAATCAATTTTTTTTAAAATAATTTAGTGTTTTTCAGATATTAAATTAAAATATTCTAACTCAATTTCAATATAATTCAAAGGATATTAAAGACTTTAGCAAAATTTTGTGTTGAATGTTTATGAAATGATAGTAAAGTTAGTTCAAAAGAATTGCACTCAGAAGTCAACAACTCGGATGGGACTGCTTTATTTTAGCGCCAAATTCTCTGTTTATTTATATTTTAGGCTGTAACTCCAGCGCGCAGAGGCGTAGGATAAAAGACAAAAGTGTCGACCTTGAACGGGTAATATTAAAAGTGGGTTAAAAGTGGGTTTTAGGAGAGTTGAATCAAAGGGCAGAGGAGGAAAGAGGAGTGAGACTTCTATGAATTTGCGCCTCGAGATTGACACTTTAGCGGAGGAGCGTGGGATGACGAGGGGAAGGAGATCTGGCCGTTGAATATTTACGAAAATTCAATTTGAAAAGCTTGGGAGAGAAGGAGGAAGAGAGGGGCGAACGCGAACACCACCAACGAAAGAAACACGAAGCCCCTTTCTTCTATTCTCTTCTCTTAATCACAGACTATTCTTCTGCTTCTTCTTTCTTTTCTTCTTCTACTTTCTTTCTATTGTTATTGATGTTATCGTTGATAATCGGTGAGTAGAGGAGCGAGTGAGGTTGTTACTGTTTTTTTTTTTTCAATTAGTTTTAATGGGAAAAGGGGAAGGTGAAGCGAGTGATTGTGCTCCCAAGAATGTTGTGCCCAACAACGTCGTCGCGAATGTGCTTTTGTCGTCTGATGTTCCCGCCAAGAAGCTCGCCAGACAGTTCGATTTCACCGGCTTCGGCGGGATGACACCGCAGTCGCATTCTGCTTACGTCAGGGTTGGGTGAGTTCTTGAATTCTGTATATGTTTCTATCTTTAATCTAGAAGAATAGTTTTGTTCAAATTTAGTTGCATATTAGTAAATTAGTAATTAGGACTTTTATTGGTTAAATCAAATACTATTTGCTAGTCTAGATTTTTTATGTTTCTATTTTTACTTGTGTTTAGAATGTTGTCAAGTATAATCCTGTTTTCTAACAAACTTATGTAAGTAACATTAATTTGATTGATTAAAATATTTAAAATCTCTTTAACAAAGTTATTTTAAGTAACATTAATTTGATTGATTAAAATATTTAAGATATTCCTAATAAACTTATTTAAGTAACATTAATTTGATTGATTAAACTTATTTAAGTCACAGATTTTGCATGGATATCTTTTTTCAGTTTTATAGTGTCTGATTATGAGTAATTAAGTTTTTTCATATTAAACTTGTGTAGCTATTTTCTTTTATGGATTTAAAATATTTAAAATCTCTCTCACTAAGTTATTTAAATTTCTTTTATTGATTTAGAAATAACTTTGATTGATTTAAATTTATATTTTATTGATTAAAATATTTAAAATGTCTATAACAAACTTATTTAAGTAACATTTATTTGATTGATTGAAATATTTAAAATGTCTCTAACAAAGTTATTTAAGTAACATTAATTTGATTGATTAAAATATTTAAGATCTCCCTAACAAACTCATTTAAGTAACATTAATTTGATTGATTAAACTTATTTAAGTCACAGTCTTTTTTCAGTTTTATAGTTTCTGATTGAGTAATTAGGTTTTTTCATATTAAACTGGTGTAGTTATTTTCTTTTATGGATTTAAAATATTTAAAATCTCTCTCACTAAGTTATTTAAATTTCTTTTATTGATTTAGAAATAACCTTGATTGATTTAAATTTATATTTTATTGATTAAAATATTTAAAATGTCTATAGCAAACTTATTTAAAGAGGAGTGAGACTTCTATGAATTTGCACCGCGAGATTGACACTTTAGCGGAGGAGCGTGGGATGACGAGGGGAAGGAGATCTGGCCGTTGAATATTTACGAAAATTCAATTTGAAAAGCTTGGGAGAGAAGGAGGAAGAGAGGGGCGAACGCGAACACCGCCAACGAAAGAAACACGAAGCCCCTTTCTTCTATTCTCTTCTCTTAATCATAGACTATTCTTCTGCTTCTTCTTTCTTTTCTTCTTCTACTTTCTTTCTTTCTATTGTTGTTGATGTTATCGTTGATAATCGGTGAGTAGAGGAGGGAATGAGGTTGTTACTTTTTTTTTCAATTTGTTTTAATGGGAAAAGGGGAAGGTGAGGCGAGTGGTTGTGCTCCCAAGAATGTTGTGCCCAACGACGTCGTCGCGAATGCGCTTTTGTCGTCTGATGTTCCCGTCAAGAAGCTCGCTAGACAGTTCAATTTCACCGGCTTCGGCGGGATGACACCGCAGTCGCATTCTGCTTACGGGGTTGGGTGAGTTCTTGAATTCTGTATATGTTTCTATCTTTAATCTAGAAGAATAGTTTTGTTCAAATTTAGTTGCATATTAGTAAATTAGTAATTAGGACTTTTATTGGTTAAATCAAATACTATTTGCTAGTCTAGATTTTTTATGTTTCTATTTTTACTTGTGTTTAGAATGTTGTCAAGTATAATCCTGTTCTCTAACAAACTTATGTAAGTAACATTAATTTGATTGATTAAAATATTTAAAATCTCTTTAACAAAGTTATTTAAGTAACATTAATTTGATTGATTAAAATATTTAAGATATTCCTAATAAACTTATTTAAGTAACATTAATTTGATTGATTAAACTTATTTAAGTCACAGATTTTGCATGAATATCTTTTTTCAGTTTTATAGTGTCTGATTATGAGTAATTAGGTTTTTTCATATTAAACTTGTGTAGCTATTTTCTTTTATGGATTTAAAATATTTAAAATCTCTCTCACTAAGTTATTTAAATTTCTTTTATTGATTTAGAAATAACTTTGATTGATTTAAATTTATATTTTATTGATTAAAATATTTAAAATGTCTATAACAAACTTATTTAAGTAACATTTATTTGATTGATTGAAATATTTAAAATGTCTCTAACAAAGTTATTTAAGTAACATTAATTTGATTGATTAAAATATTTAAGATCTCCCTAACAAACTTATTTAAGTAACATTAATTTGATTGATTAAACTTATTTAAGTCACAGTCTTTTTTCAGTTTTATAGTTTCTGATTGAGTAATTAGGTTTTTTCATATTAAACTGGTGTAGTATAAACTTATATTTGTGTGTATTTGTTCTGATAATGGAAATATCATTAAGTTTTAATCCTTGAATAAGATGTCAGAATCGCTTTGCTCTACCACTTAATAGTTCAAGCTTCAAATGATAATGGGACACCTCGCAAACAAGATCTGTTGAGTGGTGGCCAAAAAAAGCTTCAAACCAATGTTCGCACACTTAGGGGTCATAATGGTGCAATTACTGCTCTCCATTGTGTTACAAAAAGAGAAGTGTGGGATTTGGTTGGTGACCGTGAGGATGCTGGTTTCTTTATTAGTGGAAGCACAGATTGCTCAGTAAGTTTCAATATTTATGATGTGGAAATATGGAATTACCTGTTGACAAGATGTTTCATTGCCTTCCAAATGGAAGAGTTGATATGCTGATCATGTGCAAATTTCAGGTTAAGATATGGGATCCTAGTCTTCGTGGTTTTGAACTTAGGGCAACTTTAAAAGGCCATGCTAGGTTCTCTCTCACTTGTTAAATTTCATGTATGGTTTGTCGACTTCTTTTGAAGTAGTAACAATGTGCACCGTTCCTTCTGTCTTTAAATGTAGAACTGTCCGGGCCATAAGTTCAGACAGGGGGAAGGTGGTGTCAGGATCTGATGATCACTCTGTTTTGGTGTGGGATAAGCAAACAACTCAACTACTAGAAGAGCTTAATGGCCATGATGGACCGGTATTTTTATTTAAAATTAGTTCAGTTTGTTCTACTATAGAAAGTATATGTGATGTAAATTATTTATTGATATACAAAATGGAGTGTTGTAAATTATTTATTGATATACAAAATGGAGCGTTGAAACTTAATTCAGACAACCAACCAATCATGTAGGTCAGCTGTGTGCGCACGCTCTCAGGTGAACGGGTATTAACTGCATCCCATGATGGCACTGTGAAGATGTGGGATGTAAGAACTGATAGATGTGTTGCAACTGTTGGTCGTTGCTCTATGTTGGCTGCTGGTGGAAGAGACGTGTATGTTAAAAAAAAACAATGTTGGAGTCCAGGATTTCCTTGTGCAATTCAGTTATTTGCCATACACTGTTTATGTAATGCTTGACCTGCTGCTTCCACTGCAGGGTTGCTAACATATGGGACATCCGTGCTAGTAGGCAGATGCATAAACTTTCAGGACACACAATGGATACGGTAAACAAAAGAAACTCGCATTCCTACTATTCTACTACTATATTTTTTACAAATTAAATTCATGACCCTATACACACAAAAAAAAATGCAGGTTTATAAGAATGGTTGGTGACACTGTGATTACCGGTAGTGATGATTGGACGGCAAGAATGTGATCTGTTAACCGAGGAACCTGTGATGCTGTCTTAGCTTGCCATGCAGGGCCAATATTATGTGTTGAATATTCCTCTTTAGACAGAGGAATAATTACAGGTGCGTCTTCCCCAATTTTTTCTTGAGCTTTTATCTAGAAGTTCTTACTAAAATGTTAAATTTAATTTCAGGTTCCACTGATGGCCTCCTACGTTTTTGGGAAAACGATGATGGTATTGCAGTCCCTTCATTGTTACGATGTATTTTCATTCTTGACATTTAACTTCTGTTTGATTTGGGTAAATACAAACTATTGAAAGTTGCCATTGCCGAAGAAGCACCATGTCAGAGTTTTCTCGGAGTAGCTTCCTCTGCAAATATTCATTAAACTAAATGTCTCATTGTTTAATTCTGCCATTGTATTTGTGCTTCACGTATGTGGTGTCTGAATGTTAGCACAAGTTAAAGCAAATCTTTTTCATAACAAATGCATAAGAAGTCTGTGTCATATGGTAAAATGTTTCAGAGTTGGTGTCATACCATGCTAATCTTCTCTGCAAAGTCAGACGGCATTTGAGATTTCCTACTAACATACTAATTGGGTGTACAGGAGGCATACGGTGTGCAAAAAAAGTAACAATTCACAATGCTGCCATATTATCGGTCAATGCTGGGGAGCGATGACTAGGGATTGGAGCAGCTGATAATTCTTTGTCGCTTTTTCATCGGCCCCAAGAAAGTCTAGGTGGTTTTTCTGGTGCTGGGCCCAAGATGGCTGGTTGACAGCTTTACAGAACACCTCAGAAAACAGTTGCTATGGTATATAGTGTATTTACCTCCTTTGCTCATATAATTCCAAGGATATATGTGTATATATTGCTGTTCCATGAATACGGAACAATACTTGGTATTAATGTATGACACATCTATTTTCTTGTTAATACTTGGTATTAAGTGCAGAAGAATATAAATATATGAGGCAGAACAATTGTTATTCAATTTGTGGCATGTTTTATTTTATTTATTTATTTAAAAATTTACATAAAGCATGTATCCTCGTTTTAACAGAAAAATGAGTTTGTCAAGCTTGGTGGAGACTAGCTTGTTCCATAGTATGCTGACATTCTTGGAGAAATTTTACCTTGAAAATCAGAGCTGCAGGTTTTTGAACTATTTTTTCTTTCCTTATGTACTGTTTTACTTTCTGTCTTCAATTTTTTTAATGAAATTGTTTCCTTTCATTTAAAATAATAAATTTGAAATTATCTATGACTTGTGTGTAAGGTTGCTCGTGAAACCAATGAAGAGCTATGTGCCCTCAAAGCTAACCCAGTTGAAGTGTTTGAAGGAGTAGTCGCATTGCTGAAATCCTGGTCCAGAGATTTAGTTCTCTTTAGGCTAATAGCTATCACATGGGTAAGTGGTATTGTTGGTCTTTGACTTGAGAGTAATTTATATATACTCGTGTGTGCTTGTGTAACTTATGTGTGTGTATGAGTGTGATGGTGTGTTTGTGTTGGTGTGTGTTTCTGTGTGTGCTGTCGTGTCCGTTTGTTTGTGTGTGTGGATGTGTGTGTTTGTTTGTGCGTGTCTGTTTGGTTGTGTGTGTTTCTTTGTGTCTATGTGTGAGTAAGATTGTGTGTATGTTTATGTTTGTGTCTACAATATGTATGTTTGTTTTTAATATATTTATGTGTATGTAAAGTTGTGTGTGTGTGTGTAAAGTTGTGTGTAATATTGCTAAGGTCTGCAGTGTTGAAAATTGTATACGCTCCTTTGACTGATTGTCATTGTTGCATTTCATTGTGCAATTTGGAAGTGCAATCTGTCACACAAGGAAGCTTTGCATTTGAAGTAACACAAATCTTTCAAACTGTCTAAATCAGTTTGCACAAAATTGATGCAGTGTATGTTTGTGTCTACAATATGTAAGTGTGTGTGTGTAATATATTTATGTGTGTAAGGTTGCGTGTGCGTAAAGTTGTGTGTGTAATATGTGTCTCTGTTTGTTTCTGAGTTTTAAAGGTGAAAGTATAATTTGATTCCACCTAATCCCGACATTCTTAATGGAGTAGATGACCTCATAAAACTTAGTTATTTAAATGAACTAGCAGTTTTATTGAACCTGCAGTGGATACAACAAAGGTATGATCTATGTAAGCTTATATCTCCTAATTTTCTCTTTTTATTTATTTTCCAAATCATAACATCTTTAAGTGAATGACTATTTAATTCAGACGAAAGCTGGCCCCGTTTGGTTGCTATAAATCCCTTTAAGAAAGTTCCTTTGTATGGTAATGACTGTATTGAAACCTACAAGTGTAAGGAAATTGAAAGCCCTCATGTTTAAGCAATTACCGACACAACCATCCGAGAAATGATACGAGGTAACTTTTTCCTTATTTTTCATATTGGGATGACCTACACTCTTAACAAACCTTCTATTCTTGCTCTTTTTCCATCAAATAGAAATTGAAATGCTCATCTGTTTTAAGCTTATGCAACATTCACTCGCCTAAACTTCCGAAAATTCTTGCATTCCTCCTGTGTTTTTTTAATCTTGAGTGTGTCTTATTAGTATTTATTTTATATATTGAAGGTTTCTCAAGCCTTACACACCTTAGCGAGGATTAATTTCATAGAATGTATAATTTATGGGACCGAATTTTTATATTCAAAATTTTTGGGGATTGAGTTGACACGCATGACTATTGAGGATGAGATTGTATATTGAGTTGTCTATGTTTTGAGCAGTTATATCAATTTTACACTATTATTCATTTTCAGTTCTGCTCTGGATTTTTGTCCTGTAATACTTAACATGACTTAATTTCAGTAGTTGATGGTATAATCAATAATCAATGCATGCATATGAATAACAAATCACGATTCATGCGTTGACATATAATTGATTCTCTCTAGATAATACCTGGTTTACGTTTTCTTTATTTGAACCAAATCCATTCATGTAGTGAATAGATAACTATTGGTGCTTGATCTTAAATAATACTGTTGAAAAATGCATGACAAATTTTTGTAAGGGATATCTGTAAAATTTATAGGAAATATATAGTTACATGTAGTCATTGATTATTTAGGTTGTTGGTGCAATTGATCAAATGGACATTGATGGACCTGTTCATGCTGGAGTGTCATTTGGATCTGCTGTGGATTTACAAAACAATAAAAAAAATCATGAATCTGACAGAACCAAGGAAAAATGCAAACTTTATATAGGATCTCAGTCCTCGGGATACCGTCGAGACTATATGGAGGTATTTGAAATATTTGCTAAATTAGGCTTTAATTAACTCAGTTTTGTACTAATTATGTTTTTTTGGGTAATTTATCTGATAGACTGTTCAACTGCTCTCACCATTGAAGAATGGAGTTATTGTTGACTGGAATATTGTTGACAACATATGGGATCATGCTTTGAGGTTGTTTCTGAATACTGAAAAGTTGTATAATCTGGAATGAAAGATCATCATTTTCTTCTCTTTTGGGTGGTATACAGGATCATTATTTTCTTTACATATCATATGCAGTTGTTGATTGCCAAGGTTCTTACTTTGGAATCTTGTGATGGTTTTTATCATATGTGGTGGTCCCAAGAATTTGTCAACTCTAGTATGTGAAGAGTAAAAAGGGGATGTGTGGTTGAGATACACCGTTATTTATGCCAGGACACATGTTATACTAATCTCATTTTATGTTTACCAATCCGAGTTGTATGTGTGATGTTGTTTTTCCATGTGTCAAGTATTGTTCTCTAATGCATTGCTGTTAATTTATTTTTCTCTTTTTATGTTTTGTTCTACTATTCACTATGACTGTTTTTTTCATGGAATGCCTCTTAGTTGATCCTAAAGAGCGACCGATGCTACTTGCCGAACAATGTTCCAACACTCAAGAACAGAGAGAAAGGTATTCTGATAAAAACATCCCTCTCTCATTTCAGTTTTTGGTTTTTAGGCTTTTAGTTCTTTACACTATTATATTATTTCGTGTTCGGTAATAACGTTTGGCTCAATTATTCGATTTTTAGATTTTCATTTTTATAATTCTTTTCTTTCTGCATCAGGGCAGCAGAACTTATATTTGAAAAATATAAAGTACCAGCATTGTTTTTGGCGAAGAATGCGGTAAATAATATGATTTTTACTGCTCTGTTCATATCTTAATTTTACATGCAAGTTGCAACAAAAAAAAGTAGTGATAAAAAATGCATTTTATATAGTTTGAACTAGTTAATGAAGGAATCTTTCTTGACACCAGGTTCTCACATCTTTTGCATCAGGGCGTGCTACCTCGTTAGTTGTTGATAGGTATGAGATTTTTTAAGCTGATGACAAATACTTTGGTTCTGTGTTGATGATAATGTTCAATAGAATGGCCAGATTGGATACTTGTGAATTCTTTTAGGAAGATAGTGCAATACACTTGTTGTCCTTTTTATTTTTCAGTATGTGACTAAATTTTTGTTGTCACTTTACTTTTAATTCATTGATTGGAGTTGACATGCCACATTATAATACTGCATTTCTGATGAGTAGATAGTGCAATGCACTTGTCTTCCTTTTTATTTTTCAGTATGTGACTAAATTTTTGTTGTCACTTTACTTTAAATTCATTGATTGTAGTTGACATGCCACATTATAATACTACATTTCTGATGAGTAGTTTTGTTCATTATTTCAAAACTTAGTGGTGCTGGATCAACTACAGTTGCACCAGTACTGGATGGTTATGTTCTTCAAAAGGTATTATTTGCTATCCTGAAAAATAGAACTCATATCTGATGACCTGGTCCATTTTTTTACATGCTTATTGTATTTAATGTTATTTTAAGACTAATTTTATTAATTACACTTTTCTTTGTATGAATTATTGCTCCAAAAACATCTTATTTCATTAAGAAGATCACTACTGGATTTGGGTTCTAAGTAAGTCATTGATATATTTCTTAAAGATATTTAATATGATGTGATAAATTGTCTTATCTTCTTTTGCTGACTATGAAAGAACATGGTAAAAGGTACTGTTTTAAAATTTGTGACGAAAACTGAGAATTTTCCAATTGTATAATCACGACAACAATTATTTTTAGTATGTAAGAAAATTGTTGAGTTGTTTTTGGTATTCACCCTTGTATGAAGGAGTATAATTGTGGCATTGTCAAAATAATATGATTATTCATGGTTTTCAAGATTTCTTTCTTTTTAGCTTATCTTTAATCATTGCTTTTGTCACTGTTGTGGCTAAAAGGCCCTCAACAATTGTCATATCTAGGGTAATATTTAGGACAACTTCCCGATTGTCGTGTGCCAGAGCAGTCACCGTGGTAGACCACTTAATTCAATGTTTACAGAAACAAAGCATAATTAAATTGTAAAATACAGGAAGTATTAACTATGAAAGCAATAATGCAAGTTCCTCGATGGTGACTTTGACATGTTGGCATGCAAGTTCCATTTAGTTTTCTTGGATGACTATCAATATTAATGTTTCTTCATCTGTCTGTGGGCGATGTTTAACATTTTCTTCCTTGATATATAATTTAGAGGAATTTTTATTATATTTTAATCGTAGCCTTGTATTTTGTGTTTAATGTTTATATAAGTTTCATGTGTTTGCTTATCTCTCTATTTATGTCTACAATAGGCTGTGATAAGTTCTCCTATAGGAGGACAATTTCTGACAGAATGCTTGACGAGAAGTTTGGAAGCCAAAGGTATCACAGTGAGTGACGAAAACGAGCTATTTTAACTTTTTTATGATCATCTCAATTAAAGTAGCTATATTTATATTTACATTTTTTTGTTAGCCAAGACCTCGATATTCATTCAAGAAAAAGGAAATAAGTCCTGGGAACCTTCAGGTATTTTATAATTGAATTTTTAACCATTTCTTAGTAGCATGTCTTGTTTTTGTGGTTTTTCTTAATTTTTAATTCTTTTTCCCTTGAGTTTTTGAAGTTTGCAATTTCGGGGTGTCAACCTTGAGGTGTTGTATTCCATTGTTGCCCCCAGAGGGCTTCAACTTTGTGGTAGAACTATCATGACATGGAATAAGGACTCCATTTTCACATTTTCAAGCCTGATGCCCACTCTTGAAAAAGTAATTATTCACTTAGTTATTTAAAAAATATATTTAAATAATTAATTTTAGTCACAAAAAGTAATTATTCATTAATCTCTAAAATAGTCACTAATATAAATTAAATACTATAATTAATGATTAATTATATTTTAAATTAATCATTAATATTAATTATTAATATTTTAACTATCAAGAAAATTAATGTCTAAATTAATTATTAATGATAATAATATTAATTATTTTGGAGATTAATAATTTTTAGATGATAAATTAATATACAAGTTAGTCAATATAGTTAATTATATTTTTTCTTTAAAATTTATTGTTATATAAAATTGATTGTTATTTGGTGGGAGGGGCAATTTCTTTCTTTATTTGGTGGGAGATTAATAATTTTTAGATGATAAATTCAATTTGAAAAGCTTGGGAGAGAAGGAGGAAGAGAGGGGCGAACGCGAACACCACCAACGAAAGAAACACGAAGCCCCTTTCTTCTATTCTCTTCTCTTAATCACAGACTATTCTTCTGCTTCTTCTTTCTTTTCTTCTTCTACTTTCTTTCTTTCTATTGTTGTTGATGTTATCGTTGATAATCGGTGAGTAGAGGAGCGAGTGAGGTTGTTACTGTTTTTTTTTTCAATTAGTTTTAATGGGAAAAGGGGAAGGTGAGGCGAGTGATTGTGCTCCCAAGAATGTTGTGCCCAACAACGTCGTCGCGAATGCGCTTTTGTCGTCTGATGTTCCCGCCAAGAAGCTCGCCAGACAGTTCGATTTCACCGGCTTCGGCGAGATGACACCGCAGTCGCATTCTGCTTACGTCAGGGTTGGGTGAGTTCTTGAATTCTGTATATGTTTCTATCTTTAATCTAGAAGAATAGATTTGTTCAAATTTAGTTGCATATTAGTAAATTAGTAATTAGGACTTTTATTGGTTAAATCAAATGCTATTTGCTAGTCTAGATTTTTTATGTTTCTGTTTTTACTTGTGTTTAGAATGTTGTCAAGTATAATCTTGTTCTCTAACAAACTTATGTAAGTAACATTAATTTGATTGATTAAAATATTTAAAATCTCTTTAACAAAGTTATTTAAGTAACATTAATTTGATTGATTAAAATATTTAAGATATTCCTAATAAACTTATTTAAGTAACATTAATTTGATTGATTAAACTTATTTAAGTCACAGATTTTGCATGGATATCTTTTTTCAGTTTTATAGTGTCTGATTATGAGTAATTAGGTTTTTTCATATTAAACTTGTGTAGCTATTTTCTTTTATGGATTTAAAATATTTAAAATCTCTCTCACTAAGTTATTTAAATTTCTTTTATTGATTTAGAAATAACTTTGATTGATTTAAATTTATATTTTATTGATTAAAATATTTAAAATGTCTATAACAAACTTATTTAAGTAACATTTATTTGATTGATTGAAATATTTAAAATGTCTCTAAAAAAGTTATTTAAGTAACATTAATTTGATTGATTAAAATATTTAAGATCTCCCTAACAAACTTATTTAAGTAACATTAATTTGATTGATTAAACTTATTTAAGTCACAGTCTTTTTTCAGTTTTATAGTTTCTGATTGAGTAATTAGGTTTTTTCATATTAAACTGGTGTAGTTATTTTCTTTTATGGATTTAAAATATTTAAAATCTCTCTCACTAAGTTATTTAAATTTCTTTTATTGATTTAGAAATAACCTTGATTGATTTAAATTTATATTTTATTGATTAAAATATTTAAAATGTCTATAGCAAACTTATTTAAGTAACATTTATTTGATTGATTAAAATATTTAAAATGTCTCTAACAAACTTATTTAAGTAACATTAATTTGATGCATTAAAGTATTTAAAATCTCTCTTAGACACTTATTTAAGTAACATTAATTGATTGATTAAAATATTTAAAATCTATTATTTAAGTAACATTAATTTGATTGATTAAAATATTTAAAATCTCTAACACACTTATTTAAATAACATTGATTGTCCAAGTTATTAACAGAGATTATAAGTGATTCTATTATGTGGATCTCAGTTCGTAATACTCAAATTTCGTTATACAACTATAATGTCATTTTTATATGTGTGGGATTGATGTGGTTATCAATTGTTTTGGGTGACAATTTTTTATGAGCTAATATGATGAGTTTTGATTTAAATCTTTGAAAGGCTAATTTAGTCCAAGAATTTTGTGAAGGACTAATGTGGTGAGTGGTGATGCATATAACTTGTTATTTGGTAATTGGGTGGGATGGAATTTTGTTTTTGACATGCAATACTTTCTGCTTTATTTTATATATCTATTTATATTGTGTCAACATACATATTTAAGTGGTCCCTAAAATTATTGATTTATTGGTTTCAGGCTGAAAGGGACCGCATGGTGCTAGATATTAAGGTTAAGTTGCAGGTAGCCTCTTTGATCCTTTTATATTTATTACTTTGGGTGTGTATTTGTTCTGATAATGGAAATAAAAGGAAGCTGCTATACAAGAGTAAATAGACAAGTACCTAATTATTTGTAATATCAGCTATTACTTAGAAATTCATATAGTTGGGGGTGAGTAAGTGTTTGTATGCAATCCTACGGACTGTAATGCTTCGTATATCATGTTTATTTCTATTCTGTACCATTTCTATTTTGTTTTAATTCTATCATGTCCTAAAAAAAGGGCAATCTATTTCTCTACATTGTCTTTTGCATAACACAGGGTTTATGGCTGCGGCTTCTTAAACTGGGAGCGACAGATGATCCTCTCTCGTCTTTTGAATATGGGACAATACTTGGTATTATGTTATGACACATCTATTTCTTGTTAATACTTGTAGAGAGAATATGTTATGTTGTTTGTTGACAGACAAATGACTATTGGAAATCTGGAGAGCCTGCGAAGAAGTGATTGTGTGGTTGGTTTTGCAGCTTTGATTGAATCTGATGCAGAAGGGATTGGTGGTAGTGGATTTGTTGAATGTATAAGGGAGCATATACATTCGGTTAGAAGCTTTATTTAGCTCACACTGATAGTTATTTATAATTCTGGAATCTGGTACATTGAATCTTATGCTGGATCTTTTTACCAGGGTTGGGACTGTCATCTCACTGAAGAACAGTTTATTGCGGTGAAAGAATTGGTAAAAGATGTTATTCAATTATGTATTCAACTTTTTAATCTGTCATGTGTTTACGCTTGTTGAGAAGAAACATTTTGAATTTATTGAATCTACAAGTGACATTTGTTCGTATAGCAATCTTGATATGCTGCCAAGCAAACTTGAGGCGACTTTTCAACTTGAGTATCATGCCAACCTTCTCGATTAACATAACCAACCTGTTGCCTAATATTCTGCCAACTTAATATAGCAACAACATTTTGGTTTTTACTCTTCCATGATATAAGGTTATCTCCCACAAAGATATAGTGTATTGAGTTGGACCACTTCGAAAGCTGCCTTTATTACCCTGTAAGCCGTCTTAGTTGCAACCTTTGGCAGCAACCTTAATTGCAGCTTTAAGAGTGATGGTTTAGTTTCGATTGATTGGAAATATGATCTATCAAGTTTGGACAGTCCTCACCTTGGAAACTGGTCTTGAGGGGTTCAAGTTTTCCCTTGCAATCTGAATGTTGGCCACCTACATTTGCCGCACTCTAGGGCAATAGCCTTGGGAGTGAGAGGGATTGTTGGAGAGTTGGCTTAATTGTGGTCACTCCTAACCTGCATTAGCTGCAACCTCAAGGGTGGTGGTTTAGCTCCATATCAGCTAGAGACGACTTAAGTAGAGCTTTCACATCTAGAACAATCCTCATTTAAGAAGTCAGTTTTGTGGGACATGTTAAACTATAGGAAAAAGAAAGGTATTGAGTCCAAACCATGTGTTTCTAAGAGAACATAAATACTTTATTTTATTTATATTGAGAAAAAAGAATCAATACAATAAATAGAGGACATTTGATATCCTCAATCCTCAAGTGATAAAGACGTGATATGAGAATAAATAAAAACGCTCATAATATTACATATATAATCTAGATATTCTTCATTATATAGGATCTGCACAATATTTCTATAATTATAATACCGTCCTCAAATTGGAGCTTACGAGTCACATGTGCCCAATTTGCTGTAAAGATAACCCATCCTTGATCTTTTTAAAGACTTGATAAATATGTCAGCCAACATTTTAATGGGGAAAGTAATCTTACCTTAGAAAGATTATTGTTCATTTCCTCTAGTTAGAAGCATTAAATTAAGAGAAAATGAATGGCAAGACTAAGGAATAACCCTGAATGTTATTCTAGGAATAACTCGGTCCTTTCTCTCTACCTACATGTGTGTATACACACACACACACACACACACACACCATATATAGTATATAGAGAGAGTTTCTCTGTTGTTGTGAATTGTATGTTGAATCACACTTGTAAATTCTTTATTTTTAATCATTCACAGGAAAACCTAATAATGGAGAATATTCATAATTATCACTGTACAAATTTCCCTAATTACTATGATCAAATCTTATTTTTTACATATATAATATTTCCCTTAACTTCTATTTGAGTAAAAGTTCTCTTTTTAGAGTAAAAGTTCAACTTTCTGGTCTCTTTTTGAATTTTTTAATTTCAGCTTAAAACAGCTATCAATCGAGCAACATCAAGAAATGACCTGTTGACGATTAGAGATGCTCTTGAAGTTTCATCTGATATGTATAAGAAAGATAATAACAATGTGCCAGACTATTGCCAACGTCACCTTATCTCTTTACCTATTTGGGAGGAATTACGGTATGTATTACATGTATTATTTCTTCATGATTTCATTATCTGGAATTTTTTATGTTCAACTTGGTTCATGCACATCCCCTGCAGATTTTGGGAAGGATATTTTGACTATTTAATGGAGCAATCTTCAAACAAGTAAGGATTAGGTTTTCTTGGATTTAGTTTTCCTTTGATTTTCTGCACTTTCTCTTTATAAACATATTCTCACTCTCTACCCTATGGTATCTTTTTGGTGCTAATAGCTATCTTCTTTTATCCACCTAATATCTTTTTGCTAGGGTAGCTATTCTTAGTATGATAACTCTTAAAGAGACGAGAAAAGGACTTCCTTATAAGGATAGGATTACATCAAGGCACTTATATGAGTTGTGACCTTGTTAATTTTGTCATGAATAGTGTTTGTTGTACAGTGTATTGATTTTAGAGATATAAGAAGACATTGGAAAGATTGTTAGATCAAGAAGAGACTATACATTAAGGGATAATTTTGTAGGCTTCATTTACAACTTGTATAACTTGGGCATAAACTTTAACTTAATTCAAAATACACTTGCAAAGAGAGGATTCTCCAAGCCGTCTAAGGGCTGCATTCATATGATAACATGCCATGGGGGAAAACATGGAGGCGTGTGCAACTTTAGATTACCCCAATCTTCCAAGGTTTCCCATGACAAGGAGTTGCTTGCTCCTACTAGTGCAGTCTTCAGTCTTGTAGCGACAACAACTTATTAACACCATAACAATGCTACAAAAACAAACTTAAAAGAGGAAAGTGAATAGATATTTATTTAAGATATAAATTGATGTTTTTTTAGCCTAATAATATCAAAGATATTATACTACAATAGCATCAATGATTGCAACAAAACTAATGTTGTGCAAGTAGGTGTTTATGGATTTGCATTTTTTGCCAGGTCTGCCAACTATGCATCTTTGGTGACAGCTCAGCTTGTTGTGTTGACATCACACATAGTATTGTTTTGGCTATTTATGTGCTTGAATTTCCTTGTTACCTTTTGTAATTTCATTAAAGTCTTTTGGTGCTTTTAATACCGAGCCTCTTTTGCCTGCATGATGAAGGCTGGACGGGGACTTCCTGATAACGATGCTTGGTACATGATTGAAACAATTGCGGAAAGGAACAGCATTGGATCCAAGCAATTTGTAAGTTGATGATATTTGGGTCTTTGGAACAGTCCAAGTGATGAAATTACAAGACACTATAATTTTGGAAATGTTAAAGTGATATTTAAGAAAGGAGTAGAGACAGATAACAGGCTTCAGGAAATTTTGAATCTTTTTATCTTAAAAGCGAGATATTCATGCTACAGGGTGTTGAGACCATAGAAAAACTTTATGAACTAAACTGGAGTAATTTACGTTGACTTATTTTGAGGCATACATAATAGATGAAAGCAACCTGTTTGCTTTCATATCATACAAAAACCACCCTTGTTATTGTTTTTAAGTGGGTTGAGAATTTTTTACGATAGTCATGGGAGATTACTGTTGTATGAAAAAATCCAATAAACTTGTTTGTTGTATATTTGATAATGTAGACTTGCACAAAGAAATTGTCATCTACCCCCTCCCCAATTTGAGTGAATTCTTTCCTTTGTTTGTGTATTATTATTATATATATGTCTAGATTTTATGCGTTTGAAAATTTGAGCTCTGATAATGAATTATTCCTTATATGATTGATTCAGATAAAAATCAGAGGGTTCTTATCTCATATCCAGCAAATACGTAATGGATACTGGGGAATCTCCTCAGCAAAGGCACGGTTTGTGTTATCACTTGGAATAACATCCCTACATCCTAACGGCGCGAAAGATGAGAACCAACAACCCACTGAGGCAACAGGTGTTGGTAGAAGCTGGGTGCAGAGTATGTTTACCAAAAATCCAACAATTAGATCCAGCTCATTTAGTCGTGTTCGTAAATGGACGACTGATGGAAGCAACTCTGGTACTTAACGAACTGCCACTATTATTAAGTTTTAATTCTTGAATAAGATGTCAGAATCACTTTGCTCTACCACTTAATAGTTCAAGCTTCAAATGATAATGGGACACCTCGCAAACAAGATCTGTTGAGTGGTGGCCAAAAAAAGCTTCAAACCAATGTTCACACACATAGGGGTCATAATGGTGCAATTACTGCTCTCCATTGTGTTACGAAAAGAGAAGTGTGGGATTTGGTGGGTGACCGTGAGGATGCTGGTTTCTTTATTAGTGGAAGCACAGATTGCTCAGTAAGTTTCAATATTTATGATGTGGAAATATGGAATTACCTGTTGACAAGATGTTTCATTGCCTTCCAAATGGAAGAGTTGATATGTTGGGCATGTGCAAATTTCAGGTTAAGATATGGGATCCTAGTCTTCGTGGTTCTGAACTTAGGGCAACTTCAAAAGGCCATGCTAAGTTCTCTCTCACTTGTTAAATTTCATGTATGGTTTGTCGACTTCTTTTGAAGTAGTAACAATGTGCACCGTTCCTTCTGTCTTTAAATGTAGAACTGTCCGGGCCATAAGTTCAGACAGGGGGAAGGTGGTGTCAGGATCTGATGATCACTCTGTTTTGGTGTGGGATAAGCAAACAACTCAACTACTAGAAGAGCTTAATGGCCATGATGGACCGGTATTTTTATTTAAAATTAGTTTAGTTTGTTCTACTACAGAAAGTATATGTGATGTAAATTATTTATTGATATACAAAATGGAGCGTTGAAACTTAATTCAGACAACCAACCAATCATGTAGGTAAGCTGTGTGCGCACGCTCTCAGGTGAACGAGTGTTAACTGCATCCCATGATGGCACTGTGAAGATGTGGGATGTAAGAACTGATAGATGTGTTGCAACTGTTGGTCGTTGCTCTATGTTGGCTGCTGGTGGAAGAGACGTGTATGTTAAAAAAAAACAATGTTGGAGTCCAGGATTTCCTTGTGCAATTCAGTTATTTGCCATACACTGTTTATGTAATGCTTGACCTGCTGCTTCCACTGCAGGGTTGCTAACATATGGGACATCCGTGCTAGTAGGCAGATGCATAAACTTTCAGGACACACACAATGGATATGCTAAACAAAAGAAACTCGCATTCCTACTATTCTACTACTATATTTTTTACAAATTAAATTCATGACCCTATACACACACAAAAAATGCAGGTCTATAAGAATGGTTGGTGACACTGTGATTACCGGTAGTGATGATTGGACGGCAAGAATGTGGTCTGTTAACCGAGGAACATGTGATGCTGTCTTAGCTTGCCATGCAGGGCCAATATTATGTGTTGAATATTCCTCTTTAGACAGAGGAATAATTACAGGTGCGTCTTCCCCAATTTTTTCTTGAGCTTTTATCTAGAAGTTCTTACTAAAATGTTAAATTTAATTTCAGGTTCCACTGATGGCCTCCTACGTTTTTGGGAAAACGATGATGGTATTGCAGTCCCTTCATTGTTACGATGTATTTTCATTCTTGACATTTAACTTCTGTTTGATTTGGGTAAATACAAACTATTGAAAGTTGCCATTGCCGAAGAAACACCATATCAGAGTTTTCTCGGAGTAGCTTCCTCTGCAAATATTCATTAAACTAAATGTCTCATTATTTAATTCTGCCATTGTATTTCTGCTTCACGTATGTGGTGTCTGAATGTTAGCACAAGTTAAAGCAAATCTTTTTCATGACAAATGCATAAGAAGTCTGTGTCATATGGTAAAATGTTTCAGAGTTTGTGTCATACCATGCTAATCTTCTCTGCAAAGTCAGACGGCATCTGAGATTTCCTACTAACATACTAATTGGGTGTACAGGAGGCATACGGTGTGCAAAAAATGTAACAATTCACAATGCTGCCATATTATCGGTTAATGCTGGGGAGCACTGGCCAGGGATTGGAGCAGCTGATAATTCTTTGTCGCTTTTTCATCGGCCCCAAGAAAGACTAGGTGGTTTTTCTGGTGCTGGGCCCAAGATGGCTGGTTGGCAGCTTTACAGAACACCTCAGAAAACAGTTGCTATGGTATATAGTTTATTTACCTCCTTTGCTCATATAATTCCAAGGATATATGTGTATATATTGTTGTTCCATGAATACGGAACAATACTTGGTATTAATGTATGACACATCTATTTTCTTGTTAATACTTGGTATTAAGTGCAGAAGAATATAAATATCTGAGGCAGAACAATTGTTATTCAATTTGTGGCATGTTTTATTTTATTTATTTATTTAAAAATTTACATAAAGCATGTATCCTCGTTTTAACAGAAAAATGAGTTTGTCAAGCTTGGTGGAGACTAGCTTGTTCCATAGTATGCTGACATTCTTGGAGAAATTTTACCTTGAAAATCAGAGCTGCAGGTTTTTGAACTATTTTTTCTTTCCTTATGTACTGTTTTACTTTCTGTCTTCAATTTTTTTAATGAAATTGTTTCCTTTCATTTAAAATAATAAATTTGAAATTATCTATGACTTGTGTGTAAGGTTGCTCGTGAAACCAATGAAGAGCTATGTGCCCTCAAAGCTAACCCGGTTGAAGTGTTTGAAGAAGGAGTAGTCGCATTGCTGAAATCCGGGTCCAGAGATTTAGTTCTCTTTAGGCTAATAGCTATCACATGGGTAAGTGGTATTGTTGGTCTTTGACTTGAGAGTAATTTATATATACTCGTATAATACTTTATGCATCGGGTTCACATCTTAACTAATAATTCTATTATTTCAAAAGAAGTATTATTAGTTTCTTGTGTGTTTTTTTATTTGAAAATATGTTAGTATGTGTAATATGTGTTTGTGTGTGTGTATGTGTCTATTCTCGTGTGTAATATGTGTGTGTGTGTTTGTGAATATGTGTGTGTGTGCTTGTGTAACTTATGTGTGTGTATGAGTGTGACTATGTGTTTCTGTGTGTGCTGTCGTGTCCATTTGTTTGTGTGTGTGGATGTGTGTGTTTGTTTGTGCGTGTCTGTTTGATTGTGTGTGTTTCTTTGTGTCTATCTGTGAGTAAGATTGTGTGTTTTTTTTTGTGTGTGGTTGTGCATGTCTATTTGGTTGTGTGTGTTTCTTTGTGTCTATGTGTGAGTAAGATTGTGTCTATGTTTATGTTTGTGTCTACAATATGTATGTTTGTTTGTAATATATTTATGTGTATGTAAAGTTGTGTGTGTGTGTGTAAAGTTGTGTGTAATATTGCTAAGGTCTGCAGTGTTGAAAATTGTATACGCTCTTTTGACTGATTGTCATTGTTGCATTTCATTGTGCAATTTGGAAGTGTAATCTGTCACACAAGGAAGCTTTGCATTTGAAGTAACACAAATCTTTCAAACTGTCTAAATCAGTTTGCACAAAATTGATGCTGTGTGTGTCTACAATATGTAAGTGTGTGTGTGTAATATATTTATGTGTGTAAGGTTGCGTTTCAATTTGGCTATATTTCTGAAAAATTATATTCAGTTTTATTTTTCTTCTTTAACTGCTGCATACGCACGTTGGAGATTAAAAGGTACGCTTGCTTCTGGTTTTAATCAATGCTGTATAATTCTGGTTTTATCCAGAGTTGTTGTTTCTGCGCATTACTTTTCATATATATTATTTATTGTTGTGTTTTATATTGATGTTTTTTATGTTAATATTATATGCACGTTAGTTAATATATATGTATATATATAATATATGTTATGGTGTTTTGGTACGCATTACGGGTTGAACTTTCATTTTGAAAGTACTTTTACAGGATTATGCTTATATGCGTATAATATATATGTTAGGCACTGTACGTTGTATTATAGGCGTTGTAGTTTTACCTTCTGGGGATTAAAGTGCTTTTTCCATGCCATTTATACACGCCATTTATTATATATGCGTAAGCACTGCACGGCATTTATTATATATAATGTGCATGAAATTTATATATTGGTATAATAAATATGAATATTATATATTTATAATATATGATGCTTATATTTATTTAGATTAAATATAAGACCTAAAGATAATTTAATGTTTAGTGATAAATATAATTCTTAATAATTAGAGAGTAGCCACAGCATCTTTAATTAATTAAATTATATTGTAAAGATCACTTTATTGAAACATTGATTGTAATTAATTATATATAGCGTGATAAAATATACCCACAGGATTTTTGTTACATTTATATAATTAATTAGGATAAAATATTAATTATAATTCTTAATTTTCCCACAGGAATTAGGAATGAAATATAATTTAATAGTTTTATCATAAGGTTAAATGAGTCTAATTGAGTAAGACTTTAGCCCACAGGCAAGTTTTATGTTAATAGACTTATTGGTAAAGACATGTTTTGCATTGGTAAAACATGACATTTTTTTTAGTCTCAAATTATGATAATGAACATGATTTTGAATTTGCAGTTTCTCAATCTGTGAATTTTTCTGATATCAAGTGTGGTATTCCCGAATTGAAAGGAGATAATTATAAGATCTAGAAGGAGAGAGTTCTTCTTCATTTAGGCTGGATGGACATAGACTATGCTATTAGAAAACCAGAACCACCGGGTATTACTGAGACTAGCACTCCAGATGCCATTGAACTTTATAAAAAATGGGAGAAGTCAAATCGTCTCTCCGTAACGTTCATAAAAACCAATATTTCTGCTAGAATTCGGGGTTCGGTTGATCAGTATGAGAATGTCAAGGATTTACTGAAGGCTATTGATGAGCAGTTTACGACATCTGATAAATCTCTTGCCAGCACTCTTATAATGCAGTTTTCATCCTTAAAGCTCACTGGAATTAGAGGAGTGCGTGATCATATCATGCGCATAAGGGACATTGTGGCTCAACTAAAAGCTTTGGAAGTTACCATGTCGGATTCTTTCCTAGTGCACTATATTCTGTGCACTTTGCCTCACCATTATGCTCCCTTTAAAATCTCTTACAACACACATAAGGACAAGTGGTCTATTAATGAATTATTGACCATGTGCGTTCAAGAAGAAGAAAGGCTATTGATTGAAGAAGGGGAGAAGGTGAACTTGACCACTTCGTTTAAGAATAAGAAGAACCAAGTTAATAAGAAGGGAAAGATTCCTGCTCAGCCAGTTATTAAGAAAGAGTCCAGATGTTTCTTTTGTAAAAAGAAGGGACACATGAAGAAGGAATGTCAAAAGTTTAAGGATTGGCTGGAAAAGAAAGGTAACTTGTTTGCTTTTGTCTGTTATGAATCTAATTTGACTAGTTTTAATCATAACACATGGTGGATTGATTCTGGTTCTACAATCCATGTTTCTAATACCTTGTAGGGTATGGAAAACCTAAGGAAACCGATGGGAAGTGAACAAAGCATCTATTCAAGAAGCAAGATGAGTTCACATGTTGAAGCCATTGGGACGTGCAACTTAGTTTTAAGCAGTGGTTTTGTTTTATGTTTAGAAAAGACCTTTTATGTTCCTAGTTTTAGCAAGAATTTAATTTCTATTTCACAACTTGCACCTTTGGGTTTTTCTTTTAATTTTACGGATTCTGGTTTTACTTTATTGAATAAATCCAAAGTTATTGGCTTTGGGGAATTATGCGATGGTCTTTACTTTATTAAATTGCAAAACAACGCTGCTTATAGTTCTATGCATGTTTCCGCTGGGTTAAAAAGATGTGTTATGAATGAGGATTCTTCTGTTTTATGGCACCGAAGATTGGGACATATCTCCATTGAGAGAATTAAGCGATTAGTAAGTGAAGGAGTACTTAGTACTTTGGATTTTACTGATTTTGAGACTTGCGTGGATTGCATAAAGGGAAAGCAAACTAACAAGTCTAAAAGAGGTGCTAAGAGAAGTTCAAATTTACTAGAAATTATTCGTACAGATATTTGTTGTCCGGATATGGATGCAAGTAGTCCGAAATACTTTATCACCTTTATAGATTATTACTCACGATACATTATCTGTACTTACTTCGTTCTAAGGATGAAGCCTTAGATGCCTTTAAAGTTTTTAATGTTGAAGTAGAATTGCAATGCGGAAAGAAAATTAAGATTGTGAGATCAGACAGAGGTGGAGAGTACTACGGTAGATACACGGAGAATGGACAAGCACCTGGTCCGTTTGCTAGATTTCTTCAAGAACATGGGATTGTTGCCCAATATACCATGCCTGGCTCTCCAGATCAGAATGGTGTAGCAGAAAGAAGAAATCGAACCTTAATGGATATGGTGAGAAGTATGAGGAGTAATTCAAAACTTCCTCAATTCTTGTGGACTGAAGCACTTAAGACGGCTGTGTATATAGTAAATCGGGTCCCAACTAAGGCTGTCTTAAAAACACCTTTTGAGTTATTCAAGGGTTGGAAACCTAGTTTACGACATGTACGCGTTTGGGGATGTCCGTCTGAAGTAAGAATTTATAATCCACAAGAGAAGAAACTAGACCCAAGGACTATTAGTGGGTATTTCATTGGATATGCTGAAAAGTCCAAAGGGTATAGATTCTATTGTCCAAATCATAACACTAGGATTGTGGAATCAAGAAATGCAAAGTTTCTTGAAAATGACTTGATTAGTGGGAGTGATTTAAATCAAGACGTTGATCTTGAAAAAGATCACTATGAAGCTCAAACCTCTCAATCAAATGAAAGATTGGTAGTCATTCACGCTCCTCCATCTCAAAAGCGTATTAGACAACCAATAATTGAAGTTCCACAAACTGTTGAGAATGATGATGTAGATCAAGTTGTTGACGAGGAGCAACAAGAAAATGTTGAACAACCGGTTGAACAACAAGCTTCTCATCAAGATGTTGAGACAACATTAAGAAGATCTACTAGAATCAGAAGACCAGCAGTTTCTAGTGATTATGAAGTGTATTTACAAGAATCGGATTACAACATTGGAGCCGAAAATGATCCTGAAACGTTTTCACAAGCCATGAATTCTAAAGAATCAAACCTATGGTATGATGCTATGAAAGACGAGATGGATTCTATGGCATCCAACAAAGTCTGGGATCTCGTTCAGTTGCCTGATGATGTAAAATCCATTGGATGTAGATGGGTTTTTAAAACCAAGAAGGACTCAAAAGGCAACATTGAGAGACATAAGGCAAGACTTGTTGCCAAAGGATTCACTCAAAGAGAAGGAATTGATTATAAAGAAACCTTTTCTCCTGTGTCTAAGAAGGATTCTTTACGAATAATTATGGCATTAGTAGCTCATTTTGACTTTGAGTTACATCAAATGGATGTGAAAACAGCATTCCTTAATGGTGATCTAGAAGAAGAGGTTTACATGAAACAACCTGAAGGATTCTCTTCTAAAGACAGTGAGCACTTGGTATGTAAGCTTAATAAATCCATCTATGGATTAAAACAGGCCTCCCGCCAATGGTATCTAAAATTTGATGATGTTATCACTTCATTCGGTTTTGAAGAAAACATCATGGATCAATGTATATACCAAAAGGTCAGCGGGAGTAAGATTTGTTTCCTTGTTTTATATGTGGATGACATTTTGCTTGCAACCAATGACAAGGGTATGCTATATGAAGTGAAACAATTCCTCTCAAAGAACTTTGACATGAAGGATATGGGAGAGACATCTTATGTTATTGGCATTAAGATCCATAGGGAAAGATCTCGAGGCATTTTGGGTTTGTCTTAAGAGACCTATATCAACAAAGTTTTAGAGAGGTTTAATATGAAGAATTGTTCACCAAGTGTAGCTCCCATTGTAAAGGGTGACAAACTTGATTTAAGTCAATGTCTGAAAAATGATCTTGAACGGGAACAGATGAAAAATATTCCATATGCTTCAGCTGTCGGAAGTCTTATGTATGCTCAAGTTTGTACTAGACCTGACATTGCATTTGCAGTTGGAGTTTTAGGAAGATATCAGAGTAATCCAGGTGTTGACCACTGGAAAGCTGCAAAGAAAGTAATGAGATATCTTCAAGGAACAAAAGATTTCATGCTCATGTATAGACGAACTGCTAATTTAGAAGTGATTGGCTACTCCGATTCAGACTATGTTGGCTGCGTTGATTCACGAAAATCAACATTTGGTTACATTTTTATGTTAGCTGATGGAGCAGTATCTTGGAGTAGCAAAAAGCAGACCTTGACTGCTACTTCTACTATGGAAGCTGAATTCGTTTCTTGTTTTGAGGCTTCTTCACATGGTGTATGGTTGAAGAGTTTTATATCTGGGCTTAGAGTTGTGGACTCAATTGCTAGGCCACTGAAGTTGTACTGTGATAACTCTGCTGCTGTTTTTATGGCTAAGAATAATAAAAGTGGAAGTCGAAGTAAGCACATCGACATTAAATATCTGGCAATAAGAGAACGTGTTAAAGAAAAGAAAGTGGTTATTGAGCACGTTAGCACTGAGTTGATGATTGTTGATCCTTTAACTAAAGGCATGCCACCAAAGAATTTTAAGGATCATGTAACGCGAATGGGACTTGGTTCCATGATGTGACAATCATTGTAAGTACTTTCATTTTGATAAAACTCTTATTCAGTTTAATGTTTTCTCAATTATTTGTGCACATAATTAATTACTTTGAGAAAACTCATTTAATTGTGACCTAGAATAGACATATGGTTTATTCATTAAAGTTAAGAGATTGTGACGTGAGACTAAATACATCGTAATACATGGGAGATAATACTCATTATTAAAGGAACTATCACCATGATTCATATATTTGGTCTCTTATTACATTTGATGGTTGAATAAAATGGACCAAGTGGGAGAATGTTAGCCTTATACAGAAGAAAGGTTACATTTTAATATTATATTATTTAATATTATATCATATCCCATTATTTTATTTCTTTTTCAGTTAATATTATAAAGCAGTTAATATATATTCTGAAAGTGGTCCATTTATTTTTAAGATAAAAACCGTTTTTAACAAACGTGCCCATGATTCCTCCACTACAATCTCTTTTAACGTTAAATACTCTGTGATGGTTTTTGGAGTAATACAGATTCTACAGAAAATTTCATATCAGGTCACTGAACCTATTTTTTCCTTCATATACATCACCATCGTGTTTTAAGAGCAAGGGTTCAGAAACCAGAAATTAGGCAAGCGTACAACATACAACAATGGCTGGAGGTTGGTCTTTCTGCTTCCGCTTTTATTATTGTAAATCTGAATATGATTAAACGTGCTTGTTTGATATTTAGATTTATTGAATCTTCAATTTGTATCAACATATTTTTACAAAATTTTGATTTTAATTGGCATAAGATTATTTGTTTATTGAAAAATTGTAAAAAAAGTATTTTTTAATAATTTTTTTTATATCATTTTTATATAATCGTTTATAAATATACGAATTAATAAAATAATGATACATAATTTATAATAAAAAAATTATTAAAAGAAATTAACATAGTCCAATTTAAAATTAGTTTTAATCGATATAGGTTAGAATTTTCTATAACCTGTATTTTTAACTGATATAGATGGGTATTTTTAATTGATATAGGTCAGAATTAAAAGTAACGGGTTGATGGTTTAAGATGAAATATGTTGAGGAATGGGTTAACAAACTAAATGAAGATTTTAGGGAACTAACAAAGGTGAAGGCTGCTGTTAAATTTCTGCAATTTACCTTAACAGATTGATATAGAGTGGGTATTTACGTGTAATCTCTTTGGATTAATGCAATTTAATTCAGACACATGATGGCTCATCTCATGTAATGATTAAAATATTTCAAAATGTGCGTTAATGTAATCTACAAAGCTGTTGTTAATTAGTAAGGCAGGTTTATACTCATGAGATGGTTGGTATGTAATTCCAGTTCTAATCTGTATGAGTATATTAGACCTTGTTTCTTTAAAGCTGTTTGAAATTGGAAAATGGTGCTGGAATGAAAATGTATGTATGAATATGGCTTGCTGTTACGTAATGAGTTATGATTGAATGATTGGGTGTTGAGATTATATCCTTATTGAGATTTGGTAGATTAGATGTACGCTATTCCATTTTATTTGGGTGTATGAACCTAAGTTTGAGATGTTCAAATCTGGTTGGTATTGGCTTTAACTGTTTAAAAGTGGTGTGCATTGGTAACCATGGGTATTTTGTGGGTGGTTCCTGACTTCTTCCATGGAGAACCCTACAATAGTGAGAATGTGAGCAGGCCCTTCGATCCTTGGTTTAAAGATCATGACCAGGTTAGTTCTTACTTATGCAAACTCCATTAACCTGTTGTAGCTGGCTGAAATTATTAGGAGGCTTAATGAAGAAGGGTGTCAGTTTCTAAATAAAACAACTGAAGGATTTCTTTTTATGCATAAAACTGTATATAAACACCAATAGTATATTTTTATTTTATTTTATATATCTCACTTAAGGACATTTTTGTCATAACACTGAAAATTTAAGGTACAATATATAAACTTGGAGGTGCAGGAAGAATCTCCCTTAGAAAAAGCACTTTGTGGAGTTGGTTTTGGTGTGTTCGCTGCATAACACAGTACAGGCCGCCGTGAAGTTGAAGAAGGAACTGCAAGATCGTGCTTGATTACAGAAACCCCTATATCATTTGTTTGTTCCATCTCCAATGGCCAACGACTCTTCGTTTTTGTTTTCCGGCATTCGTTTCAACACAAAGAAGTTCGGCGCCGATATCGCCAGATTCCAGGTACCTCTCTCTCTCTATCTTCATCACATACGCTCATTGACTTTTACACCGCATACAATTAGTGACTGTTATTTTTCGTTGATTATGAAAAGAAAAAAGATAACGATACTGATTCGGCGAAGATTTGGAGCGTCGCCGAAGACGGAAGCGCGAAAACGAGGGAAGCAGTAGAAGAGAAAACAGCGTCCACGAAGAAGAGGAAGCGCAAGGGAAACTCTTCTGGTATTCACATCATCTTGCTTTGTTTACACTATTTCGTCTATTGTATTCAACGTTTCGTATCTCACTGTTGCTTCGTTTTCGTAAACGCATAAAAGAAAATGTTGAAGGATTCAATGTGTTTAGAAATTCCGCATCTGTGGCGCAGTCCAGTGGTGAAGTTCAAGCTGATCAGGAGTCTATTGAGTTCTGTAAGAAGAAGAATAAGAAGGAACAAAATCGACAACTCGAGGTTCCTTTTCTGTTTTGTGCAATTTGCATAATTACAAATGTTAGTATGTTTGTGCAACGGTTTCATATATTGAACATGTTTTCAGCGGGACGCGATATTCAGAAAGCAGCACAACATTCATGTCTCTGGTTATAATGTACCGTCTCCTCTTCAAAGCTTTGACGAATTGAAATCAAGGTATCTTTCGTGAGAATATTATGTTGTCCATATCTGAGTAATAATATCCTGCATTCCGTTTGCTTTTCATTCTGGTATTTGGTTTGCTAGAGAGGACGGTTCAGAATATTAATGAATTGTTTGCAGATATAAGTGTCCATCGTATTTGTTGCGCAATCTGAAGGAGCTTGGATTCAGAGAACCAACGCCTATTCAAAGGCAGACTATTCCAGTACTTTTAGATGTACGAATTATATAAAGTTACTTGTAGTATAAGTATTTTTCATTTGGTTTTCTATCCTCAGAAAACTGTTACCGAAGTTCGATCATGATTCATAAGTAGTTTCTATTGTCCTTGATATAGGTATTAACTGAATATTGTTTTAAACATCAGTATTTCTTCTATTATTTGTGATAGGGTCGAGAGTGCTTTGCGTGTGCACCAACTGGTTCTGGGAAAACCCTTGCATTTGTATGTCCAATGCTTATGAAGCTTAAGGTATTTTGCTTATTTTCTCCAACCCGGTTTGCAGTTCCCGATGTCCTGTGTACTCGGTTCATATAATATATGTATTTTATGTTTTACAGGACTCCGAGAAGGGTGGCATTCGAGCTGTTATCCTTTGTCATACCCGTGAATTATCCGCTCAAATATTTCGAGAGTGCAAAAAGCTTGCCAAAAGAAAAAAATTTGGTATTAAGTTAATGACTAAAAGTCTCTTAAGAAATGCTGATTTTTCAAAGTTTCCATGTGATATACTAATATCCACACCACTCCGATTACGATTGGCTATCAAGAAGAAGAAGATTGATCTCAGCAGGCATGATGATTGATTTGTTTTGTTGATTTAAACTTGAAATCCTTGCAGTATTAGTGTCTTTTATCGACAAATATTTATCTTGAATGCTTATAATAGTTGGTTTGTTTTTGCTCTCATACTCTCATATTATATTGAAGTTTTTTTATTATAATAATTGATTGAGCTATGATTAATTAATTATTAATCAATTGCACGTATGATAGCCTTTGGGGGGGGGGGGGGGGGGGGGGTCAGTTTTCCTGTTGCTATCCATCTTTTTTGGTTGTGCTTGTATTAAAGCCTCATAGTCCGAGTGCTACAGGTGTAGCTCCACTATATAGATTATAATGCTTCGAGCATTATAAAATTTTGCCAGATTCTTTTAGGTGCATCTTACGATTGTGTCTACAAAGTTAGTAGCAGATATCTGATGTGATTTATTAAATAGCTCATTGTATTGATTTTTTCATTTCTTCCAACTACTTTGGGTGCTTCAGAGTGGAGTATCTTGTCCTGGATGAATCGGATAAGCTTTTTGAGCCAGAATTATTCAAGCAGATTGATTCTGTTCTCAAGGCATGCTCCAACCCCTCAATTATTCGCTCGCTTTTCAGTGCTACTTTACCTGATTTTGTTGAAGTTCGCGCTCGAGAACTTATGCATGATGCTGTTCGTGTAATTGTTGGCAGGAAGTAAGTTCAATGCAAAATATTTGCAAACATGATGCTCCTGAGCATTCCTTAATGCAGTTTTCGTTTACATTATTTTGTAGATAATGTCTAGTGTTTTTATTTGAATCAGGAATATGGCTTCTGAAACGATAAAGCAAAAACTGATTTTTACTGGAAGTGAAGAAGGAAAACTTCTTGCAATTCGTCAAAGTTTTGCAGAGGTAAATGGCTAAACTAATTCTTTGGATAATAATTCTAGTCAGTCCAACTTTCATATGCGTCGAGGGGTTGTGTGTCTCACAATTAAACGCTAATTGGTTTTGGTATGTTTAAAAAAAAGTCCCTACAATTTACTATTAATATATATTTTTCTATTATTATTCTTTTTTGTAGTCTCATTTATTTTACTGATTGTGCGCTACATGCATACAATTAAGCTTTTTATTTATTCTGGGTTTGGTGTTAGATAAAATGTGTCATGAACATAATATAGACTTGGAATGTTTAATTACATATCACTTACCTTCGCTTGGCTTTGGAACTTGCAAAATGCATATAATATTGTAGTCTCTCCTATCAGCTAGATTGGTATTTTTTTAGTTCCTTGCCTTCTAACTTATATTCTGCAACGTCTTGTAGAGTCTAAATCCTCCAGTATTGGTCTTTCTCCAAAGCAAGGAACGAGCCAAGGAGTTGTACGGTGAACTTGCATTTGACAACATTAGAGTTGATGTCATTCATTCTGATTTGTCTGAACAAGAGGTAGTTCAAACAACATAAGATGTTTATTTGAAAATACATAGAGAATCTGCAACATTCCCCCTCCTCTCTACAAAAACATGAAAATGAAAAGAAAACTGATAAGTGTGTGACCAAGGTCTGGTTTTTAATATTTGAATGAAGATGTCAAGTATAATGTTCTTTATTTGTTAATATTTTTTTTTACCGTCAACATATGTACTGCAATGCTAAAGCATACCTTTTCATTTAGTAGTTTTTTGTGATTTATGAATTCTGCTCTCATACATTTCTATGTAGCGAGGAAATGCTGTCGACAACTTCAGAGCTGGAAAAACATGGGTTTTGATTGCTACTGATGTGGTTGCACGGGGCATGGATTTCAAAGGAGTGAACTGTGTGATCAATTATGATTTCCCTGATTCTGCCTCCGCATACGTCCACAGAATTGGTATGTGCAGCTATACTTAAGTTGTTTAAGATTTGAGAAAAGATATTTATAGGGATTATAGTTCCTATATCCACAAATTTTTATTATTTGCTAAAATGTTGGTTCATTAGGTCGTTCTGGCAGAGCAGGGAGGAGTGGAGAAGCGATTACTTTCTACACAGAGGAAGACATTCCATTGCTGCGGAATGTTGCTAATCTAATGGCAGCATCGGGATGTGAAGTTCCGCCCTGGCTCATGAAGTTGCAAAAAAAGAAGTGGAAGAAGCACCGGCCCAAAAGAGATTCAATCTCAACAAAACCAGACCTATAACAGCATAGGATGAGAACACTAGTTTAACCCAGAAATTTCCGGTAATATTTATGTCTTAACAGGCCAGGCAGCTTGGTGTTAAGATTTCTTCGTTACCCATCCCCAAAAGTTTAACACCGTGTAAAGGGAAGGGTTTGGAATGTGATTTATAGAGTGACGTTTCAGGTTAATTCGGTACAGAAGCTGACAGTGTTGCCTAAAATCGTTACAGTATCGTAATTCCCTCAGACCTCATTGTAATAGCCAGCCATCTGAACTGTAGAACCCCGTATGCTTTGGGAATTTTTGTGCCTCTTTATGCTGTAAACTTGGAACTTTTTGCCCATACAAGAAACGATAGTATTATTTTTTTAATTCAAGAATTCTTTTCATTAAATGTTATTTTATTGTGGGGTGATGTGGACTATATTATTTTTATTATCGAGTGTTTTAAGAATTACTATTATATATTTTTGTTTTCTGTTTTTCTATTTTTTGCCCAAATCCGTTAATTTGGTATGCTTTTAACTTTCTCTAGTATCTAGTGAACTGGCTCTCTCATTATTCTCTGTCTATTTTGATTGTCCAAACACCAGGTAGTTTTGTAATATAAGCCCAGTTTGTAGTATGAGTTAATTTGTTGTACATTTTTTGTTACATATAGTTTCTAATAGTTTCTAACTTCCTAGAGTAACGTCCCCATTTAACCCACGGCTCTCTGGACAAATGTAAGCAGAAATAACAAATAATTAATCAATTTGCCATAGTTAAATTAGTATTTCGCACGTCTCGTTTTAAGGGTAACTAAAATGGTCTGCTGTCCGATTTATGACTGAACTGGTTAGCCAATCGGTTTGTTCGTTTTTGCAGATGAGAAATTAAGTAGTTTACTATGTAATCTATAATAAAAAAGGAATTAAATGTAAATGTTCAACTGTGATTGGAATGACATTTTATTAATAATTGTAATACAACTAATAATTGATGCAAAAACCAGCGGTCGTCGGAAAGTCAAAATAGCCACGAAATATATGCACTTTGGTCAAACCTAGTTGTTTGTAATTCACTCGAAAAACACAGCCAACTACTATTAGGGATATTAAAAAAATATTTCTACGGAACTAAATTATACTTAATTGAATTGTACAAAAACTTGTTATATTAGTTTACTTTCTAAAAAGCGAATCGTTCCTAAATATAATTGTTTCAAATGAATTGAACTATAACTTATTATGTTTGAAGATATACTTTAAAATATTATGTCCATAAGTAACCATTCAAATAATCTAAATAGTCTAAATAATTTAGAAACAACTTTGAGTAAATCAATTTCTTACTATAGTAAAATTCAACTTAATTTAATTTTTATCAAACCAATTTTAAATAATTCAATTCAGATTTCTAATAGTTAACTTCAATTCAATGTGAAGATCAAATCCCCATATTTCTTCATAGAAGCATCCAGCACGAGCAAGCATGTCTTGTTGGTGCAATATCTAGTTCCACTTCCTAGATTTTGTAATTCAATTTCATAAAAGGCCCTTTCTGCCAAAGGTAAGAATCCACAAATTCAAGAAAACTTGCCTATGTTGTTTTTTTAGACAGAGAAACAGACACGCCAATTCGTCACCAAACCATGTAGAGAGATTCTCTAAGAAGGAATCAAATATAAGCATAAGATTTTTTATAAAAACATTGCAACATAAAAATCAGAAACCCGTCATCTAAAATGGCCAATGAGAATATTTACTTATCAAATGTTAATGCATAAGGGATGAAAATGAGTCATCTCACTCACATACTGCCAAAATATCATCCAGCACCTCTTTTAGGCCATATCACACACCAATAACTCACATGAAAATTGTTTAATAAATAAACATATACAGAGAAAATTCCTCTTCCAACTTAAACACTTTTTTTTTTTACACTATCATTCTTTATTATTTTTTTTCTTGAAAATATAAAAATTTATTTTTTTATGATTATTTTATCTTATAATATGTGTGAAATGAATCCAACACGTCTCAAATGTTAAAACTTGGAAAGTACAGATACGCAATACTTTTGTTCCTTTCGTGCGTCACCCTGTCTAACCAAAGCATAATAATAACCTTAATCACCATGTTATATCTTCCGTTTTCATATTTGTTTTGAAATCAAGGAGTACAATTAATATTATTTTAGACTTTTAATATAAGAAGATAAATTAATTTCTAAGAGATAAGCAATATGGAAAGATATTTTAGGAATGGATAATAATATTTTGATAATATTTTAATATTATTTATGTGTCATTATGTAATTAGTCCATGATAGTTGTTATGAATATTATTATTATTATTATTGATTGTGAAGTAATTTTAAATTAATCACATAATAACACGTAAATGACGTTAAAATATAAAAAAATGTTGTGAAAGTATCATTATCATTTAGGAACAAAAACAAATTAAAGCTACATTTCAAAATAAAACAAATAGATCTCAAATATATTATTTCTTCTAACAAGACTAAAAACCTTTTATTAGCTTTATAACTTTAAGAGATAAAAAGGGTTTTATTGAATTTCCAATATAATAGTGACTAGGAAGTATGTTTTAAAAATAAAGATTAAAATAGTGATAAAAATTTAAGAACTATTTCATTCAAAAACCAATTTTATTTTCAAATTTAAATTTAGATATCAAAAACAGAGAAATTATAACCATTCCAAACAGAACTAAAAATCTTAAAACTAGTAATTTAATATTCATATTAATAGTGAATTACATTTAAACCAATATAAAATATCAAAGAGTGCAAATGGATATTTCTTTCTCTTAGAATCAAAAGTGCATGTATGTAATATGCTTAAGTGAAAGATGATCTAACACAAACACCACTTCCCAACTGTGTACTAGTTTTAGAGATCCACACCCACCCACTGTAAAAGTTACTCACTTCAGAATTCTCACCCACCCCATTACAATAATTCTACATCCATCATGCCAGTAAAAAATATTTTTAAAATACACAATATTTGTCCAAAATCATACTTAAATTACTTTTTCTTTTCTTGAGATTCTTTGTTAGGACTAGTCAACCTCAAATGAAAAATAAAAAACCTAACACAATTATGTGTGCATGATGATTACTAATATTAGTTAATTGGCAATGGTACAACACATTCTTTATGGATGGATGGGTGCCATCCCAACTGCTATTTGGTGTAGATAACAACCCTTGGTCTCACACTATCTCTTTTTATGCTTATTTTTCTTATATTACTTTTACTTCAAGGGACAACCAAGTGAAGCCACCCTCCTATCAAATGCCTCCAAACCATTCAGTTTGGCAGTATCAATCATAATAAGCTCAACAGTTTCAACATTTTGCTTAACAAAAATGTGCTACCTTTAAAGCTCTCAACTTTATATTACATTAATTCATTCCACTACCCTTCTCTTCATTCTGTGCCCCCCATCTGGTAATTCAATTCCATCCTGAAGATTCTGCTTCAGGTGGTCAATTACACAGGGTTTAATCAAGATGGGTTCACTAGAAAGATCAAAGAAGAAGGTTCTTCTATGGAAGAAGGCCATGCTCCATTTTTCCTTGTGTTTTGTGATGGGCTTTTTCACTGGTTTAGCTCCAACAGGTAAATCTTCTCTCTTTTCCACCAAAGTTGCTGTTTCAAATAGGACACAGTTTGCTCCACAACCTAGTGAAATGTCACTCCTCACAAATAGTGTCAATGAAAGTTTCATAGCTCCACCTCCAATCACCATGTCCATGAAGCCTGCAATCCCTGAAACTGAAAAGAAAAAAACACTACCAAAGTTGAAGCCCAGAAGACTCATCATCATTGTGACTCCAACAAGCACAAAACTACCCCACCAAGCAGTGTTTTTGAGAAGGTTGGCAAATACCATAAAGCTTGTTCCTCAACCATTGCTGTGGATTGTTGTGGAAGCAAAAACAAATTCCACAGAGCTTCCTGAAATACTGAGAAAAACTGGCATCATGTATAGGCATGTGGTTTTCAAGGAAAACTTCACTGAATTAGAAGCTGAACTGAATCACCAGAGAAATCTTGCACTCAAGCACATTGAGCACCACAGACTCAACGGCATTGTGCACTTTGCTGGCCTTTCCAATGTCTATGATCTCCAATTCTTCCATCAGCTTAGAGATATTGAGTATGATTAATTTCTTCCCTTTTGTTTGCTATACCGAGTTTAGTAAACTATAACTTACATTCTATATCTGAACCAATTTTTAGAAAATGTGCTAGTGTTGTCTAGTGCCTATTCTGGTGGGTGGTTGTTTTAATTTTTACACAGACAATGTTGTAATAGCAACAATTTAACAATCATGCATGCATGCACGGATGCATGCATTATATGTCAGTCCTACATGGTGGTTTTTCTGACAAGCATTCATTTGGGTACTTAGGTTGTTTGGAACATGGCCAACCGCATTGCTAGCTGCACATAGGAAGAAAGTGAAAATCGAAGGACCAGTTTGCGATTCATCACAAGTTATTGGTTGGCATCTGAGGAATATGAACAATGAAACTGACACAATCACTCCCCCAATTCATATTTCAAGTTTTGCATTTAACAGTTCCATCCTTTGGGACCCTGAGCGATGGGGTCGCACTTCCTCTGTTCAAGACACTTCTCAGGTAGACATTCTAATTTATAGGTTATCATCAGTAATACTGTTTAGAAAATTTCAACTATTTCTATCCATAATTGAAAATTTTGTTAAAACAAAAAGCACTTAACATTTAATCAAGATATCTATAACATGAAAATATTTATTTGGTATACTAATAATGTGTTAACATTGTCTTAAATTATTTTCACCCATGAAAAGCAGGCTCCTAGTAGCATCCTTACCCTAATGTTTGTCTACATGAAATTAGATTTGGTGACTTGATACACAAACTTTGTTTATGTTAATTTAACGTATGACCAACCTCCAACTACTCAAAGAAAAAACCTTGGAAAAAAAAAGAGTAAGATATTAGGTAATATAATGACACCATGATTGATTAGTTGAACTAATCAGAATACTATGTATGTAGTGTTTTCTACTCTTGCACAAGATAATGCATGATGCTTCCTTATACTCCAAGATAGATTCCATTTCAAGTTTCAAAGTTATCTTCAATTAGAAAACGAAGTACAAGATTATGCATCATTATCACCTTGAAATAATCTCTACCAAGAGTTTTCTTATTGTTTTTTATTTTTGTCCTTATTATTATTGTGACTTTTTCTGTAGAATTCGATCAAATTCGTGAAGCAAGTAGTTCTAGAAGATGAAGCTAAGTTAAAGGGAATTCCACCACAAGACTGCTCCAAAATCTTGCTCTGGCGTTTCAATTTTCGAGCCCAAACCACCTCAATTCACTAATTTCTATAGTTTAGTCCAAGCCGAAGGAGAAGAAAGACATAAAATAATGATTTCTATAGTTTGAAGCAATATAGAATTTATTCATTTTTTTTCTCTCTCGTGGAAAGTTATCCTATGTTTAATTGTTTATAGTTTTTTTTTTATTCTTCCTGTTTTCCATTTTTTGTTAGCTTATGTACGTAAGTGAGAACAAAAAGTTAAAGCATATGTGATATTTTTCAAAACAAGAAATCCTGAGTTTATAGCCCTTTTAAAGAAATTGGACGATCAAATTATTGTATTTGTGTCATTTTATTTCGGAATATATTCTGAAAAATCAAATTTGGAGTATCTTTTTTTTCAGAAATTAAAACGTACATTCTAAAAATTTTAATTTGGAGTTTGTTGGAGGTGTTCAAGAAAAATGTGGGGTGCAGAAAGATGAAACTTCAATTTCTTCATCAAACAAATACGTCCAAGTTGGGTTTGGGCCTTGTCATTCGGACCCAAATTGAAGTACGAAATATATGACGAAGCTCACGAGAAAATGAAAATACTTCCTTTATTCATGCGTGGTAAAAAAATATGTAAGAAAATTTATTTAAAAACATTACAATTAATAGCTATTAAGTAATTTTATTTTGGAGAATTTAATTTTTTTTCTATCATTTACTTCTAATAGATAACAAATTATTTTCTGTTCTTTACATGTTTTTTATTTCTTTTAAAGAAATATTGGGTAAGGTTGTCACGAGATATTTGTATCTTATCCTAATACTGTAACAAAAATTGTCACATGGTTTTGGTTAAAGAATGTTATATTTTCTTGTATTTGATCATGTTGAAGATATTGTTGTGTATCCAAAAATATCACAATGGTAGTTGCTGTGGGGTATGATTTTTTACCATCTACCATCTTATTTTTAACTACCGTCCATTCTGCTATCTCATTATCAATGAGTGATGAAAACTTTCAATTATAAAATTGTGTAATTTAAGCAATTATAAGATACATATAAAAACTAATGTAAAGACAACGCATTGAAGAACAATTATACATATTAAATAAATTGTTGAAAACGTGTAATGAAAAAATGTTTGAAGAATGAAAATATTTGTCATTCATGTGTAAAACGATATAAATGTGGAAGAGTTGGAAGTACATATTAGATATATGATTTGAAAAAGAAAATTATAAGTACAAATTATTTTTACTTTTCTTTTATTATTATTACAAATTCATAATTTGTAAACTAACTTTATTTTGTGCAGTTCACTCTCAATATTATTTCTATTGTTTGTTTTTCAAATCTGGTTTGCCTTTTGTTTTAGGTGCGAGGTCGAGTCACTTCAAACGTTTGCACAATTTTTTATGGAATGTCGTTCACTTCAAACGTGTGCACAATTTCTTCTGGAATGTCGTTCGGTAGGTGCTCTTCTGGTATTTGTCTTCAATGTACCGTCCGGAAGTGTAGCTGTTAAAGGTTCTTCAATTCTTAAGTTAATAAATTGTCCGTACAAGAGTTCAAAATAACAGTATTAAATGCACAGTATATGCAATGACTTATCTCTTAGATTTGACCTGTATTTATAGTTTTTGGCATGAGCTTGAGATTAGCGAGACCTTAATCATGGTCCAATACCCTTAATTACCATTTACCTCAGTCCTTATAGCCAAACCTGTTTTTTTACTATAGTCGGACGTCTCTACCCTTGATCGGTCTTATCTGTTGGTTCTAGTGCGTTCAATATCTGTTAAGCTACTTCTTTCTTTATAGAACCGTTCCACCAACTTGATGTGAGGTAATTTTAATTAATTTATATTTTCATGAAAAATCTGAACTTTAAAATATACTCAGAGTTTTCAAATCGTATTGGTAAAATTATTTTATAAACATGAATTGATTTTCATGTAAAAAAAATATCAGGAATGAAATTCATATCTTAAAAATCCAATACTTACTTTAATATAATGTAAAAGTTATTTTGAAAGATTCAATTTGCTTCATCAATTTTATATATTTTAACATTGTGTTTAAATTAGAAAAACAGTACATGATTATTAGCTTACCTGAAAATAAAAAAACAACTTTTTTTGCAATTACAAATGGTGTTTAAGAAGTACTAATCAAGTTGGAGAATGATTAATGAATGAGTTTACTTGTAGATACGAGGGATTCTAATTAATGATGCATTTCATAGTATTATATATACATAAATTGAAATAAATAAATTAAGAGGGTAAATAAATAAATAAAAAATGAAAGATAATTGAAATATGAATATAGCTTTCTAATGCTTGTTCACGTGACTACACGTCCACCTTTAATGCGATTCACGTGTTTCATTATTTATACCCAAATAAAATAGTGCTCCTCACAACGGTAATAATAGTAATAATAGTAAGAATATATTATTATTATTAAATTAAGGATGGATTATTTTCTAAATACAATTAAAAGTATAAAAGTATAATTATTGTACTGAATACAAGTTACCATCTCACATTTCACAACAAGTCTTTAATTAAATGGGTAGAATATTATGGCTATAAAATGAATGCATAAATAGGAGATGCCTATTAAATTAACAAGAAAAAAAGCTTTTACCACTAAAAGGTGATAATAATAAATATTATGAAATGGTGACGAACCCTATCACTCTCCCACTGCCATAATTTCATACACTCTTTTAATAAGTTGTCACATTTTCGTAAGCATTTATGTTCAAAACGTTCTTCCTACCATGATGTTAAAACGAAGTTGACTTGGCCAGCTTCATTTAATTAAATAAGGCTCATTTTTTGCATTAATAAGTTTGCAATTGATACAATTCAAGAACTATGAAAAAGGATGTCACTTAGTCAATTTTGGTACACAATTTATGGAATTGTTTAGACATGTAGTTAGATATAGGAGTTTTTTTTTTTTTTTTATTCAAGAAGCTATGCCATCAACGAATAAACTACTCCTACTACAAAAATATATATAAAAACTCTTCCATTAAATTAAAATGCAAGGAAAGTGAGGAAAACATGAAAATGCAATAAATCATTTTAATGATATAATAGTTATTGATTACTATTTAAAAGAATGCACAAATTTTTTTTTAATCATGTTTAATGAATTTTTTGAGAAAAAATTATTAAAATAAATGTTCTAACATTGTGGTATGAAGTGTTATCTATAATGATTGGGTGTAAAATAAATCTAATTAAGTAATTTTTTTATGTTCGTAGTCAAATTTTAGAAATGGGTTAATTATGTTTTTGGTCCCTTAACTTTCCGTGAAAATTGGAATTAGTTTCTCTTTACAACTTTGGTCTAATTTAGTCCCCCAACTTTAGAAATGTTTGAATTTAGTCTTTTGAACTAAATTTTGTTAACTTTATTTGATGTTTCAAACACATTTCTCAGTTGACATTGAAGCAAATATGTGTCAAACAGTATAAACAACTCAAATACTTTTATTAAACGTGCTTGAAACATCAAAAAAACCTAACAAAATTTAGTTAAAATGACTAAATTCATATATTTTTAAAGTTGAGAGACTAAATTAGATCAAAGTTTTGAAGATGGACTAATTCTAATTTTCGCTGAAAGTTAAGGGACTAAAACATATTTAACCCTTTATAAATTAACTTTGTACAAACCGTAGAAAGTATTAAGTTGAAGTATGTATGAGTATAGAAAATTTTTGTAAAGCAATAAAATGTATAAAGATTAGAAAAAACACTAATAGTTAAAATACTCTATTGGGTCGACGTTGAAACTAAAAGATAGCAACTAGAAAAGTGAACAAGATTAGATATTTGAATAGTATTAATTATAAACAATGGATACTAAGTGTTGTATGCATTTACTTGTGCAATATTATAACTGATATTTTATTTATGATGCATGTTCGTAACAATGAAACTAAAAAAAACATCAAAATTGCTAACTAGTCTTTTTAAATTTTATCAAAAAGATAAAATATCAATTAAATTTTTATTCTCTCTCTCTCTATATATATATATATATATATATATATATAAAAGAAATAGGCTTAATAGTTATTTTGGTCCCTATTTTTGTTTGGTTTGTTCATTTTGGTCCTCATTTTTTTTTGTTCAATTTGGTCCTTTTTTGAAACGGCGTCTAAATACTTAACGACAAACAGTACACCTGTGCACTGTAGTGACGATTTGGCACAGAACTGCCTACGTGGATGATCTTCAGCACAGTTACGTGGACTTAATTAAAATTAAATTGAAATTAAGGGTTTTTTATTGCAAATACCCCCAAATTGAAGCAATGTTGAAAAGTGCAGACTTTGAAATCCATAGCTTAATCAATCTTCACCAAACACCTCGCCGCTGCAACCTTCCCCGAATCACTCCCATAGTCCATAACCTTAACCAAAGGAGCAATCACCCCCACCCCAACAAAAACCCCTTTGTAAGAATCAAACCCAGCAACACAAAAACCACCTCAGCACTCTCCTCCTGGATTTCCGCCTCATTAGAACCCAAAAACCCCACTAACAAATGAACCACGTCACCCACGTCAACAACCACCTTCACATACTTTTCATCCTCCAGCACAACTTCTAAGAGGTTCCGCAACGCCTGTCGTTTCATCCCCAAATCTCCAATCTTCATCCTCGTCGTTAAGTCCCTGACGTAGAACCTCATGTCCTCTTTCGAGTGCGAGAGAGAGAGCACAGCAAGGATGAGCTCCACCGCTCGCCGCAAACCCGAAGCTCCGGAGAATTCTTCTCCATCACCCATCTTTTTTAATCTTCATTTCAAGTGGTGCAATGAAGATTGGTTAAGCTCTGGAACCCTGCACTTTTCAAAGTCTAATTTGAAAACCCTAATTCCAAAGTCTGCACTTTTCAACATTGCTTCAATTTGGGGGTATTTGTAATAAAAAAAACCCTAATTTCAATTTAATTTTAATTAGGTCCACATAACTATGCTGAAGATCATACACGTAGGCAGTCCTGTGCCAAATCGTCACTACAGTGCCCAGGTGTACTGTTTGCCGTTAAGTATTTAGACGCCGTTTCAAAAAAGGACCAAATTGAACAGATTTTACAACTTTTAGGACCAAATTGAAAAAAAAAATAAGGACCAAAATGAACAAACCAAACAAAAATAGAAACCAAAATAACTATTAAACCTAAGAAATATCATAAAGGATTAAATGAACACATTTTTTTTTCTTTACTAGTTTAAAAATTGTATAGGTGAAACTTTGAATTTGAGCCTCGTACTATTTGCACCTACAACCTTTACTTTTGGGTACAATCGAGTGGTTACATTACTTAATTAGGTTTATACATTCATAACACCTATTCTTTTCTATTGCCATATAGACAAGTGTAATCAACAATTAGGTAGACACATCATTTATTTTTCTATTAGTTATACTCTATCAAAACTATAAAATCAAAAGAAATATTTTTAAAAAAAATGCGAATCTACTATTTTTATGCATGACATTTGAGTTCCCTATTCACATATTGGTTTGCTACAACTACAAAAAGAGGAAAAAACACAGTTTTGTCAAAAAAAAAAAAAAAAGCCTTTAGAAAGGTTAAATGTATCATAAACTTTCAACAAGATAATGTTCACTGGATTTAACCACTTTACCAATTTCCCAAAACATGAGTTCATTTTCAAAAATATTAATTATTTCGTCATTAGTAACAGTGACTAACATTAGTTGTCTAGTTACAAAATAAATGAACCAATAAATGCAAGAAAGAAACTGAAGAAAGACAACGAGAGAAGATATATTTTGTAGTTATACTCAATGCTAACAAATTAATATATTACATGAAAAAGATTGAAAAATTTTAAAACAAAATCAAGAATTAGAAGACATGAATGCTAGATGTGAGCACCACATTGGTCATCATCACCAACATGATTAACTCGTGAGTAATGACATATATATTAAAAAAAATTATATACATTTTCAACAATGTTTGTATATATGTTTTCTGATATACATAACTTATTTTATTCATTGACATTTTCCAATATTATGAAATTGATTTGGGGCAGCATTATCCTTGATTAGGTTAATTTGATTTTGATTGTTTGAAGATGGTAAAGCTCAGGAGGGCCCACTGTTACCAACCCAAGTGGCAAGGTCTCAATATTAGCAGAAACAGCTGCTCCTGTAATTCAAACTATCCTGTAATAGCATTTGGCAAGATCTGATTTCCCTCTTCACAGGAAGAGAAAGAGAAAGAGGGTCTGCTGCTGTAAGCAACTGTGAACTTAAAGTTCTAATCTTTTTTTTTTTTCTCTGAGAGAGACAGAGTCAGAAGAAACAACATATTTGAGATCTGTCACTTTGTTTCACTTCAGGTACTGCCGTTTTACATCTTCATTGGACCCTCCGAAAATTCAACTCCGTCTCTGTTTTCTTATCCCATCTTACACTTTCCTACTTTCCATTTTCTCTGCAATTCCCTCTTATTCTGCTCTGTTCCCGCAATTTCTTTTACTTTTGTGAAAACTCGTAACTTAAACTTTCACCACAGGTATGTTCCTGCTCATTAAACCGCTTGAATCTGAATTCACCCGTCATTTTTGTGGGAAATGCAAAAGGGGGAATTGATTCAGTTGCTCTCTTTTCTGGTGAACGAGGTTTAGGAACCTCTTCGTTGGTTTTACGTGACGTGATTGGATTTCATTTATGGGATACCCCAGATAGAATTTATTCAGAATTGAGTAGTATTATTAGGAAATTTGAATGGCTTTTGACCATAAAGCTTGTTGTTTTTATTTTTACTTTTTTTCATTTCTTACCGCTGATTCCTTGTTATTTTGTTTTCATGAGAATTTTCTCTTGCAGAGAAGGTTTGTTCTTTTCCGTTTCTTAAAACAAGGAAAAGAATAATTATGCTGTGAAGGAGGCTTGCGCAATTATTGAGACTCTTCCTCTTTTTTAGTGTCAAATTTACTATCTAATAATGACATTTAATGATAACAGCAGATGTCATTGGTTAGGAAATAAATTCTTTTGGTTAGTGAGGTTTCAGATCTTTAAGTTTACTCTCTTTTTTTCCTTTTAGTGTGAAGGATCAGATTGAGGAATGCCAAGAAAATGGGGAGGAAGGGAAATTGGTTTTCAAGCGTGAAGAAAGCTCTCAGCCCCGACTCAAAGGAGAAGAAAGATCAGGTTTGGATGAAAGTTAATTCAACTTTTCTCAACTTTCTGGGATTTTTCTTATATTTGTATCACTCAATTTTGCAGAAATCAAGTACATCTAAGAAGAAATGGTTTGGGAAGCAAAAATTACAGACTTCTGTCTCATACTCAGAAGCTGATAAGCTGCCATCGCCACCATCTGTTCCTCTTCCAGAAGAGATTAAATTAACTGATATTGAAAATGAAATCAGTCATGATCATGTTGTTGAAGTTGTAACTGCCGTTGAAGCCGAGGTACCTGTTCCTCCTGTTCAGATAGAAACTGTTAGGGTTGAAGCTGCTCGAATTCCTCGTTTTGCTGGTAAACCAAAAGATGAAGTGGCAGCAATCAAAATTCAAACAGCTTTTCGGGGATACTTGGTATGGATTGCAATTTTTCTTTAGCGAACTATAAATTTACTTCATTAATTTCTCCCCTCTCACTCTTTTTTACAATTCATTTAACTATTTAATGAGAGTAGTTTTCTTTCCATAAAAATCCTACATAAAACTCGCTTGTATATATTTTACAGATGATACAATACAAATAAATCTACAGTGCTATCAAATCTCAAGTAGAAAGGATTTATTGAAGTACAAAACTTTGGTGGTGTTCTTCAATCAAAGTTGAAATTTTGTCTTGTAATCTATGTTGACCTTTAAAGTAAGCCTTAGTTATGTGTTTTAGTGATATGAAACTCTTATGTTGATTAGAGAATACCACCAAAAGCACCTAAGGAAATGCATTTTTAACTCTTTTATTTTCAAATCTGGGATACGAACTCATTGTTTTGTAATAAAATGTCATTCATATTCTTATTGAGCCTTATAAAGAACATATCTTTTTAGTGCAACTCCACCTTTAATTCATTTGGTTGGGAACCAAATGAACCTTTAACTCAACCATACTAAATGAATGCGTTCCTCTCTCTCTTTTTTTTTTTTTTTTTCTAAATTATTACTAGGTTCTACAAAGGGAGGGTTGACATTGGTCAAGAAAAAAATTCTGAGTAACATTACATCGTTACTCAGCATTTTTTATACCAGTGGTATTGTGTCAGTTCAGTTTTAATGATAAATGTGTTAAATCCAAGTTAAGGGTGTGAGATAAAGAGAGTAGATTATTTTTAAAATTTTGCTGCAAGAGAAAAGCTTTTGTCACAAGAATATTGTAGCAATTTCCTGTTTTCTAATTGATTAAAAGTTTTACTGTAACATATAAAAATTTAACTCTTTAGATTTGGATCTGTACACTATCTTAGTTGAATGTGTTCTTACACACAGTTATGAAGCTGACAGTATCAATGAATTGTAGCCACACAAAGAAAATGTTATGTAAATTACTTTTCAAACTAGAATTTCTTTTGAAATCATTTAGGCAAGAAGAGCATTGCGGGCTTTAAGGGGTCTGGTTAGGCTGAAATTATTGATGGAAGGGTCGGTTGTAAAACGCCAAGCCACGAGTACCCTCCGATCTATGCAGACACTGTCTCGCTTGCAGTCTCAGATTCGTTCCAGGAGGATCAGAATGTTGGAGGAGAATCAGGCTCTGCAGAGACAACTCTTACAGAAGCATGCGAGAGAGCTTGAGAGTTTGCGGGTCTGGGTTTCATTTCCTAATTTAATTTGACATGCTAATCATCTTTTACTTTTTTGTATGTTGTGTTAGGAATGTTGTTTCTAACTTGCTACCAATTATCATAATAGATGGGAGAGGAATGGGATGACAGCCTACAATCAAAAGAACAAATCGAAGCCAAGTTACTAAGCAAGTATGAGGCTGCTATGAGGAGAGAAAGAGCATTAGCTTATGCATTCACTCATCAGGTTTTTCTATCTATCTCATCAATTTACACATGTGAGAAAATGGATGAAAATTTAATATAAACTGATAAATCTTTAAAGTATATCACATATTATATATTATAAACCCTAAAATGAGAAATCAAGCATCCTTGTTGTACAATTGTCTATACTCTTCATTGTTTCCTTATCTCTTGAAGCTGAAACTTAATCTTGTTGATTGCATTAGTCTTGTCACCATCTTCAAAGCCATATACTCCTCTTAAATTTCAGCACTATCCTCTCTGGCTGCCACATTTGCGAACCAATGATATGCTAATAATTTTTTAAGCTGCTGCAATAGGTTATTCTGGTATTTATTTGCTGAAATGAAGTGTCATGTTATGTAATGTGCTTGATATATTTTGATGGAAAGCATAGAGTGTCTTCCCGTGATATAATTTACAATCATGAGGACAAGTTTCTCAATTTTTCAAAAAAAATTAAGTGTTTAATATTCTGTTTAAAACAAAACTTGGCAGCAAAACTGGAAGAACTCATCTAGATCTTTAAATCCTATGTTCATGGATCCAACAAATCCTGCCTGGGGATGGAGCTGGTTGGAACGATGGATGGCAGCCCGGCCATTAGAGAACCGCAGCCAGGTGGATAAAGAGTTAAATGATCATGGATCCGTGAAAAGCTCAAGCCGCAGCATTACTGGTGGAGAAATCAGCAAGTCATTTGCTCGTTTCCAGCTCAATTCTGAAAAGCACTCTCCAACAGCCAGCCAAAATCCTGGCTCGCCAAGCTTTCAGTCCACTCCTTCCAAGCGAGTTTCGGCATCTGCTAAGAAATCAAAGAAGGCAAGTCCAAGGGGCAGCTGGATTACAGACGAGGACTCTAAAAGCTTGGTGAGTGTCCAGTCAGATCGGTTCCGGAGGCACTCGATCGCAGGTTCGTCGGTGAGAGACGACGAGAGCCTTGCCAGCTCTCCAGCAATTCCAAGCTACATGGTGCCAACTCAATCTGCAAAAGCCAAATCGAGGACACAGAGTCCATTAGCCCCAGAAAATGGAAAAACTGAGAAAGGATCCTTTGGAACTGCAAAGAAGCGGCTATCTTTCCCAGCTTCACCTTCCAGGCCAAGGCGCCATTCAGGTCCACCAAAGGTAGAAATCAGCTTAAATGCAGAGTTATCTGTGGACAAGGTTGTGGACAGTTGACCTACAAGAAAAAGGATGGAAACTGTTGAATTGGAATTGAAATATATCACTGAAGGAATAGCACAAAAGGAGTTCATTTAAATTGAGATTGAGTGTTCCATTTATTTATTTTCCCTATTTTTACGTGTATCCTAAAGTTTCTTGGAGGATTTTGATTTGGGGTGATAATTGTTTTACTTGCTATATTTATCAATTTGTATCTTCATTGACTTTGCTCTATCTGCCCTGAGGGGAAGATATGCGATTCATGGCCAAATGACAGAAAGGACAAATGAACTGTCCGAATCCTTTCTGTGCTTCCCCATCCAAGGACAAGAAGTATCATTCTGGTCAAAGTTCCTCATTCTTGATTCTTAGTTGTGATATAAATGTAAATTCAATTTCATTGCCTAATTTCTTTGATGCTACAATGTTTTGATTTGAAAATTGAAATATAAAACAACCTTAAACGAATAATACACCTGTGAATGTGGTCAGCATAAACGAATATTTTATTTATTACCTTACCCATCTTATGCTGTGGAACAGAAAAGCTCTGTTGTCTGTACTAGCATGCACTTCTTTTTATTAATCTCATATTTTCAACTCCTTCTTTTATCTTTTCTTTTTTTGGGGTGAGGATTGAGCATTGCATATTTCATGAATCGGTGGTTGAAGTGGGGACTTCCAGCTCATTTAAGTACTCTGCTGGAAGATCCCAACTCATATTGGATAATGGCATTGTCTCTTTGTCCCATACAGAATTTCAACTTGAATTTATTATAATAAAACAAAACATTCAGGCTTCAGGGGATTATCACTTAGATTCAACATGTTGTTACCACACATGAGTCTTGAAAACCTTTTTGTCTGAACCAAAAATGAGAATAAAATAAACGTTTTCTCTTTGCAACTTTAAACATCACAATGCTCAACTCCATAATAAATTCCTAAACAATTTTTTGTGGAGTTCATGTTTTAATATCAGAATGAAATACTATATGCATCCTTAGGCATATATTGTAAGAACAACTCTACCCGGAGGCAATTTCTATACATTAGTCCATTTTTTTTCTAATACAAAATCATAGATTTTTTTTACCCATATAAAATTGAATATATATTAAAAATAAGTATTTCTTATTTTTGTTTGAAAAGGAGTAAAAGTAAAAGGAGTTTTTATTTGCAAGCAAAAATATTATATGGATAAAAAGATATTTCTAAAAGGAGCATTTGTGAGGGAATATTTTTTTTATTTCTTTAAACATCTGTGCATTAATTATCCTCACTTTTCAAATTAATTCAAACACCAAATATACTTGTCAAGAGAATATTTATTTCTCCTAATTTCACATAAAAAATAATTAATCATCTTCAATATGTGTGAGTATTCTCCATAGCTGTGAACGGTAATTTTAAATAATAATCCAAAATTCAATTCAGATTGTCATAATTGATTTTGTAGATTCATAACTTTATCATCTGGAAAAGTACTTGTAAAATTTATTTTGAACTAAATTAATTTTATGAAATCGAATTCATCAAAAAAATACTTTTGTTTAGACTTTTTATGTTTAAATTTTGGAAAAGTGGTGATTTATTTTGAGTATTTTTATTCTAAAACCAGATTAATAGATTTGCTTTCATGATTGGTGCCACCCTCTTCTGCTCCTGCATTATTTACTTATGCCCCGTTAGTTTCTACTTTGGTCTTTACATATCTAGGAAGTATATCAACCAATTTTATTTTTTACTTTGCTTCTTTCTTAAAATCTGTGATTGAGCTGAATAAAGAAAAAGTTTTTTTCCCATGATGATGGCATCTTTATACGCGTGAGGAATACGCCACATCTCTTTTGTCTTCCCATTATTCAAAATTTTAAGAACCCTGAAGAATGCTCTTTCCATACATCTTAATTTGGCTTAATTCAAGAGATACAGGATTAAATATGAAAATTGAAATCATTCTCTCTTCAAAATTTTGATCTAATTTAGTTTTCCAATTTTATAAATGTATGAATTTAATTTTTTTATCAATTTTATTAACTTTATTTTATGTTTTAAACGCGTTTTTTAGTTAACAATGAAGCAAAAAAGTGTTAATCAGTATAAACAACTCAAATACTATCATGAAACGTGTGCTTGAAACATCAATTAAACCTTAACAAAATTTAATTAAAATAACTAAATCTATATATTTTTAAAATTTGAAGACTACATTAGACCAAATTTTTGAAGAATGACTAATTCTAATTTTCATGAAGTTAAAGAAAAAAAACATATTCAACCAAAAAATATATAAACTAATTTAAAGAGTTAAAGATGACGGCGTTAACATCTTGCTGTGTGTGTTGCATGTTACGATACGCAAATTATATAATTTTATATTTCTAGCTATATTGTGTATTCTTATAAGATAATGTTAAAGGCTTTTAGGAGTTGAAGTTTTCCATTATCCTTGTAAAGTTTAATAATTAATTTAAAGAATTTTAAACTACCAAGCAGTCAGAAAATATTGTTAACTTGGTTTTAAGATGAAAATTATGATTTATGATTAAATAATAATGTAAAATGCTTAAGCTATAAGTGCACAATATTTTTTTCCTACAACTATTAATTATTTTAAAACAATTAAAAACATTGTTGTTATACTCAAACAATAAGCGTAGTCATAATTGTATTATTTTATATTATTATTTTCAGATTGTGATCACAGAAAACCTTCCTCGAAAAAATATTGTGATTATGACAAACATAGATATAATAACAAAATTATATTTTATTCAAATCTTAAATGCTGTTTTGTAATAGTTATAATTTTATATTACTAAGATGTGATGATTAATAATTTTTAAAAAGTTAAACTATAAAATAAAATAAAAAATTACATTTTACCTGACTAACAAACTTTATATTGAATTGACAATTACTAGTCTTATAATGGGTTAGGATCAATTCACAAATGTCAAACTTTCAAACTTACACTGTCTAATAACTATTTGTTAAATTAAGGAGCTCAATTTGAAATCTTTTTAATTATATAATATATATTAAATTTTATATAAACCAGGGACATTTATTTATGTGTAACTTAATTTAAACGTCATATTCATGAACATAAAATAGTAATTTTTTTTTTCAAACCAAAATTTACGAATTTATATATTTTTTAATTTTTTTAATTCCAAAAATGAGAAGGAGTAGATAGAAAGTGATGGGTGCAGGAAGCAAGTACCAGTAAAAACTGATAGGCAGAAACAAGCCCAAATGAAGATTGAGTTAGAAAGCCCAATTTTGAGACTTGCTCCCTACTCCTCTCTCTTCAGAATCCTCGGGCAATATCTCCTCCCAAACTGCCGACGACGGCGAGGTCGCACGACGGCAACGGCCTGTGATTCGACAGCGAGCAGTTCAGAAGAAGGAACGAACCAGTTCGGGGCAGCAGAAGAATAAAAGTGAAACCCTAATCCCATAATCAGTGAGTTTTCTTCACTCTGGCACATCAAATCACTGTCGTTTTTGGGTTTTAAAAAATCTTCACTTCGAACTCGCCAATTCGATTGTAAAATCGCGAATTTTTTCGAATTCACCGATTCTACCGAGTTCACATAAATTTTTATAAGAATATTACCTCGTTCAATTTTGACTTTGTTTCTACTCTAAGATTAGGGTGAACGCTATCACCAGAAAGCTTTCGGAGTTTAAACTTACAATTGATCCATGTCCAGAACCAGCGAATCTAAGTCTTCTGTAAGAGCATTACTTTCACATTCACCATTATCGATTGGTGAGAGACCAAAATTTAGAATCAGTGTCTCTGAGTCCACTCTTTGTTTTCTTGAGCATTGTTTCTTCATTCTTGTCACTGATGTTGCTAAATTCCAACTATTGCTATTGCCAACGTAATAAAAAAACTGGTGAGCATGAGATGATTTTTTTTTTTTTGTGATGATTTCAGATTTTAGATCCTCGACAATTTTTGCCATCTTGTTCACGGTTTTCTTAAGTGTTCACTGACCTCGTCTCTTCCAACCATCATACACTTTATCGCAAATCTAACTCCCTGATCAAATAATACATTATAAAAAAATGTGGATGAGACTACAAATAAATATAATGTAAAGAATTACAAATACTTATAAATTATTATTTTTTATTTTATTTAATTAAAATCATTAATCAACGAACCAGCATGTTTTTTAGGAGACAGGAGAGAACCCTTATTGGTGATGGGTTTACTCGCAGTTTTGGCAGATATATTATATTATTCACGGTTTTTCTCCTCTTGAAACCCAAAAAGGCCATTTGCTTCTGCTGTTGCACTGCACTGTTCGTACTTTACCCCCTGGGCCCATAACACCTTTCTCAGGCCCATCTCGGCTACCGGTAAGCCCAATAGCCGGTTTTGTGCCTCCGGAGTCACAAGTTGCAGGTGGCATAAAAACGCATAAAGCCTTGGGGTTACATGCTTTGTGGAGTCGGTTTGGTGTGTTCGCTGCATAACACAGTACAGGCCGCAGTGAAGTTGAAGAAGGAACTGCAAGGTCGTGCTTGATTACAGAAACCCCTATATCATTTGTTTGTTCCATCTCCAATGGCCAACGACTCTTCGTTTTTGTTTTCCGGCATTCGTTTCAACACAAACAAGTTCGGCGCCGATATCGCCAGATTCCAGGTACATCTCTCTCTCTATCTTCATCACATACGCTCATTGACTTTTACACCGCATACAATTAGTAACTGTTATTTTTCGTTGATTATGAAAAGAAAAAAGATAACGATACTGATTCGGCGAAGATTTGGAGCGTCGCCGAAGACGGAAGCGCGAAAACGAGGGAAGCAGTAGAAGAGAAAACAGCGTCCACGAAGAAGAGGAAGCGCAAAGGAAACTATTCTGGTATTCACATCATCTTGCTTTGTTTACATTACTCCGTCTCTTGTATTCAAAGTTTCGTACCTCACTGTTGCTTCGTTTTCGTAAACACATAAAAGAAAATGTTGAAGGATTCAATGTGTTTAGAAATTCCGCATCTGTGGCGCAGTCCAGTGGCGAAGTTCAAGCTGATCAGGAGTCTATTGAGTTGTGTAAGAAGAAGAATAAGAAGGAACAAAATCGACAACTCGAGGTTCCTTTTCTTGTTTTATGCAATTTCGTAATTACAAATGTTAGTAAGTTTGTGCAACGGTTTCATATATTGAACATGTTTTCAGCGGGACGCGATATTTAGAAAGCAGCACAACATTCATGTCTCTGGTTATAATGTACCGTCTCCTCTTCAAAGCTTTGACGAATTGAAATCAAGGTATCTTTCGTGAGATTATTATGTTGTCCATATCTGAGTAATAATATCCTGCATTCCGTTTGCTTTTCATTCTGGTATTTGGTTTGCTAGAGAGGACGGTTCAGAATATTAATGAATTGTTTGCAGATATAAGTGTCCATCGTATTTGTTGCGCAATCTGAAGGAGCTTGGATTCAGAGAACCAACGCCTATTCAAAGGCAGACTATTCCAGTACTTTTAGATGTACGAATTATATAAAGTTACTTGTAGTATAAGTATTTTTCATTTGGTTTTCTATCCTCAGAAAACTGTTACTGAAGTTCGATCGTGATTCATAAGTAGTTTCTATTGTCCTTGATATAGGTATTAACTGAATATTGTTTTAAACATCAGTATTTCTTCTATTATTTGTGATAGGGTCGAGAGTGCTTTGCGTGTGCACCAACTGGTTCTGGGAAAACCCTTGCATTTGTATGTCCAATGCTTATGAAGCTTAAGGTATTTTGCTTATTTTCTCCAACCCGGTTTGCAGTTCCCGATGTCCTGTGCACTCCGTTCATATAATATATGTATTTTATGTTTTACAGGACCCCGAGAAGGGTGGCATTCGAGCTGTTATCCTTTGTCATACCCGTGAATTATCTGCTCAAATATTTCGAGAGTGCAAAAAGCTTGCCAAAAGAAAAAAATTTGGTATTAAGTTAATGACTAAAAGTCTCTTAAGAAATGCTGATTTTTCAAAGTTTCCATGTGATATACTAATATCCACACCACTCCGATTACGATTGGCTATCAAGAAGAAGAAGATTGATCTCAGCAGGCATGATGATTGATTTGTTTTGTTGATTTAAACTTGAAATCCTTGCAGTATTAGTGTCTTTTATCGACAAATAATTAATTATTAATCAATTGCACGTATGATAGCCTTTGGGGGGGGGGGGGGGGTCAGTTTTCCTGTTGCTATCCATCTTTTTTGGTTGTGCTTGTATTAAAGCCTCATAGTCCGAGTGCTACAGGTGTAGCTCCACTATATAGATTATAATGCTTCGAGCATTATAAAATTTTGCCAGATTCTTTTAGGTGCATCTTACGATTGTGTCTACAAAGTTAGTAGCAGATATCTGGTGTGATTTATTAAATAGCTCATTGTATTGATTTTTTCATTTCTTCCAACTACTTTGGGTGCTTCAGAGTGGAGTATCTTGTCCTGGATGAATCGGATAAGCTTTTTGAGCCAGAATTATTCAAGCAGATTGATTCTGTTCTCAAGGCATGCTCCAACCCCTCAATTATTCGCTCGCTTTTCAGTGCTACTTTACCTGATTTTGTTGAAGTTCGAGCTCGAGAACTTATGCATGATGCTGTTCGTGTAATTGTTGGCAGGAAGTAAGTTCAATGCAAAATATTTGCAAACATGATGCTCCTGAGCATTCCTTAATGCAGTTTTCGATTACATTATTTTGTAGATAATATCTAGTGTTTTTATTTGAATCAGGAATATGGCTTCTGAAACGATAAAGCAAAAACTGATTTTTACTGGAAGTGAAGAAGGAAAACTTCTTGCAATTCGTCAAAGTTTTGCAGAGGTAAATGGCTAAACTAATTCTTTGGATAATAATTCTAGTCAGTCCAACTTTCATATGCGTCGAGGGGTTGTGTGTCTCACAATTAAACGCTAATTGGTTTTGGTATGTTTAAAAAAAAAGTCCCTACAATTTACTATTAATATATATTTTTCTATTATTATTCTTTTTTGTAGTCTCATTTATTTTACTGATTGTGCGCTACATGCATACAATTAAGCTTTTTATTTATTCTGGGTTTGGTGTTAGATAAAATGTGTCATGAACATAATATAGACTTGGAATGTTTAATTACATATCACTTACCTTCGCTTGGCTTTGGAACTTGCAAAATGCATATAATATTGTAGTCTCTCCTATCAGCTAGATTGGTATTATTTAGTTCCTTGCCTTCTAACTTATATTCTGCAACGTTTTGTAGAGTCTAAATCCTCCAGTGTTGGTCTTTCTCCAAAGCAAGGAACGAGCCAAGGAGTTGTACGGTGAACTTGCATTTGACAACATTAGAGTTGATGTCATTCATTCTGATTTGTCTGAACAAGAGGTAGTTCAAACGACATAAGATGTTTATTTGAAAATACATAGAGAATCTGCAACATTCCCCCTCCTCTCTCCAAAAACATGAAAATGAAAAGAAAACTGATAAGTGTGTGACCAAGGTCTGGTTTTTAATATTTGAATGAAGATGTCAAGTATAATGTTCTTTATTTGTTAATATTTTTTTTTACCGTCAACATATGTACTGCAATGCTAAAGCATACCTTTTCATTTAGTAGTTTTTTGTGATTTATGAATTCTGATCTCATACATTTCTATGTAGCGAGGAAATGCTGTCGACAACTTCAGAGCTGGAAAAACATGGGTTTTGATTGCTACTGATGTGGTTGCACGGGGCATGGATTTCAAAGGAGTGAACTGTGTGATCAATTATGATTTCCCTGATTCTGCCTCCGCATACGTCCACAGAATTGGTATGTGCAGCTATACTTAAGTTGTTTAAGATTTGAGAAAAGATATTTATAGGGATTATAGTTCCTATATCCACAAATTTTTATTATTTGCTAAAATGTTGGTTCATTAGGTCGTTCTGGCAGAGCAGGGAGGAGTGGAGAAGCGATTACTTTCTACACAGAGGAAGACATTCCATTGCTGCGGAATGTTGCTAATCTAATGGCAGCATCGGGATGTGAAGTTCCGCCCTGGCTCATGGAGTTGCAAAAAAAGAAGTGGAAGAAGCACCGGCCCAAAAGAGATTCAATCTCAACAAAACCAGACCTATAACAGCATAGAATGAGAACACTAGTTTAACCCGGAAGTTTCCGGTAATATTTATGTCTTAACAGGCCAGGCAGCTTGGTGTTAAGATTTCTTCGTTACCCAACCCCAAAAGTTTAACACCATGTAAAGGGAAGGGTTTGGAATGTGATTTATAGAGTGACGTTTCAGGTTAATTCGGTACACAAGCTGACAGTGTTGCCTAAAATCCTTTACAGTATCGTAATGCCCTCAGACCTCATTAATAGCCATCTGAACTGTAAAACCTCGTATGCTTTGGGAAATTTTGTGCCTCTTTATGCTGTAAACTTTGAACTTTTTGCCCGTACAAGAAACGAGAGTATTATTTTTTTAACTTTAAGAATTCTTTTCATTAAATGTTATTTTATTGTGGGGGTGATGTGGACTATGTTATTTTTATTATTAAGAATTACTATTACATGTTTCCCCCTTTTCTGCTCCTGCATTATTTACTTATGCCCCGTTAGTTTCTACTTTGGTCTTTACATAACTAGGAAGTATATCAACCAATTTTATTTTTTACTTTGCTTCTTTCTTAAAATCTGTGATTGAGCTGAATAAAGAAAAAGCTCTTCCCCATGATGCTGGTATCTTATACGCGTAAGGAATACGCCACTTCTCTTTCTCTTCCCATCATTCAAAATTTTAAGAACCCTGATGAATGCTCTTTCCAGACCTCTTAATTTGGCTTAATTCAAAAGATATATAACCCACAGCTCCAAATTGAAAAAATAAAAAATAAAATCCATAGGGTAGAAATATCATCAAAAATCCTATATTGTTTTTTAAAGTAAAAAAGTTATTTAAAAATAAAAACAAAAAAAATAAATTGCTTCAGAAAAATATTTGTACAAATAATCTTTTTTACTAAATTCAAATCCAAACTCAATACAGAAAAAATTCGTCTAGATGACTCACATTAACCAAATTGAGTCGCAACTAAGTGGAGTTAATTTGAGAAAAAACGATGTTTGTTTAAATCAAGTAGGTTAATTTAACGAGTTCATATTTGTTGTAGTCCGACTCAAACAAAGGTTAATCGGCATAATATCATGTTAAGTTGAATTGCACTCATCAAATCTAGTTAAATTTAGTCCACATTAGACAAAATTTAATCTAATAGCCATAGGTTGAATTGAGTAAACAATCATATAAGTCAAGTATATCTTAAGCCTAATCAAATTGGACACAATTAAAACCTAGTCGAGTAGGATTCACACTGAATCCAAGTAAAGTTGGACAATGTCAAGTTGATTGAAATTGATTTCATAACGATATTGGTCAATTTAGGTCAAAATTATAAAATTTAATCTATATTTAACCCACATCAAGACATCTCAAGTTAGACTCACTCAAAATTAGTCTTTATATCCACCTTAGACTTAATTGATTTGGACCATCTTAAGCTAAATCATATTAGATCTCCTAAGACTGACCAGAATTAAATCCACCAATAGTTTGATAGAGTTGGGCCAACCTAAGTCCTAGTTGAGTAACGTCTGTCTCAAATAAAGTCAAATTGGATCACAACTAAATATAATTGTGTCCATATTAAGTGAAATTCTGAAAAATATTTAAAAATCAATTAAAATCTTATTACATCTCACATTTTGACCTTAACCTTGACACATTTTAAATTAAGGTTTTAAAAGGTAGATGATTTTTTTAACTATCTCATAGCTATATAACTATTTACTTTAAAGTTCTTCTAGGAATAAAATAGGAGCCTTGTGTGTTAGAATTATATGTTTGTGAACATGCTTTCCTCTTCTGCAAGTTCTTTTCGAACCTTGTGCGTTTTCGAAAAGAGTGAAGAAAATCTTCTTATGTTATTCGTCACAAAATAAGAAATACTATAAGTATAGTTAGAGAACATTATTGTATCATCACACTTTGAACTTAAAGATGGACTTGTGTCCCTTGAGTTTAGAAATTGATTTAAAGATGTCGTTGTATGTAATTAAGTATGATATTTATTTCAATATATTCCAAATAACTTTCAAAATTTATAATGAATTTCTTCAACCTACCTCTTGTTTGATACTCCCTTAGCTAGTAAAGATCTTCAATGCCAAAGCCCCATCTGAATAGCAACTGGACAACTTCCTCTACAAAATGGATGCTTAATTGATACATAGTGTTTCGGTTTGTATAACTTCGTTCTTATAACTTCTTGCAAAGGTTATTGTTTGTCCTTCATTTCGTTGGATCATGTTGGAATGTTATCTATATAAAGTATTTTGATACCAAAGTCAATAAAGATTTGTCACTCCAGCAATAAATGCGTATTAAATGTAACCAACAAACCACAATATCCTAAATCTGTATTTATAAATTTTGGAATAAACTTCGGATTAATGTGGACCTAATTACAGTCCAACTGATAATGATCGTGCTTTGGCTTAATATAATCATCTTTAGTCTTAATTATTGCTTAAGACCGACTACTTAGTTTATATTACTCGTCGACTGGTTTATCAAATATTCCTAGTTGATGAGATCGTATAATCCTAAATCGACTGTGCAATCATACATTATGCATGGTAATTTTAAAACTAAGTATTACCAATGATTGAATCAGACAAATTTTTAAAACATCAATTTTTATAATAATAATAAGATGAAGAATAATAGTTACTATAATATTTTAATTTTTCCCAAATATTTTGAAGTATTAATTTTTTCAAGAGCAAAAGTTCATTGAAGAACAATTTAAATGACTAATTATATATATATATATATAATAAAAAAAAATTAACGACTAATTACATAAGAAAAGAATAATTTAAATGACTAATAGTATGATAAAAGAATAATGTAAATGACTAATTGCATGCATATATATTACAAAAATACAAAATTAAATACATGTGGGTTTTCTATTTCTGTATGATTCTTTAAGTTTTGAAAAATTAATAATTTTAACATAGTTATTATTCATTTTATTTTACTTATTTTAATAGTAGTAACTTTTAAAATAAATTAATTATAAAATATAATTTTGAAAACTAATAAATCATTTCCATTAATATATCGTTCACGCACTAATTGAGATTAAGATTGAGATAAGATTGGATACTCACAAATATTCTACAAACAAATGTCTGACATGTATGAGAATAATTGGATGGGTCTAAATTTGGTGCTAATGCAAAGTAAAATGGGCTTTAACAACACCAGTCCAGAACCCAAATAAGTCTGGGCCCAAAGTTATAACATAAACCTAATTGTCCAGAGATATAGGTCCTGACTCATCGCTGTTAAATCTTTATATAAACACCACCACACTCCATTTTTAGGATTAGGGTTTTGCACTGCGGCTGCTTCTCCGGCTCCATCTTCTCCGAGTTCCTAAATCTCTACCTGCGCAGAACCAAACCTTCATCACTATGGGGTAATGCAACCTTTTTTGTTTTCAACGACTATATCACTTATCATCCCTTTTTCCCTAAACAAATCATTGTTATTGCATTCCTCTATTTCTACATGTGGTCTATAGTTTTTATATGTGTCTTCTCTTTGGAATTGCGCACCGCTGTTAATCCTCTTGTTTCTCACTTTTTAAGAGTATATGATAAGTTGCCTTTTTATGAACTGTTTTTTTATTTTTGTTTCATTAATGTTTTTGTATGATGTGGTCTGTGTGGTTGAGTTCATAGATGTGCAGTTGGGTTGTTTAGATCTATGTACAGTCAAATCTTCTCAGGGTTTTTACAGCTTGGGAACTATTTATTTTTTTAGTGTGGGTCATGGTGGTGTTGTTATATATGAGTTGGTTCATGTCTTAGCATTGTACATTGATGTTTCATTTGTGCGTTTGGTATTGTATTCACCAGAGCACTGTAATTCAATTTTATATGTTCATTGTATTAGGAATAATTGCATATTGGAGTAGAATTGTTATGGTGGCTTAGTGTTTTAAGACTGATTGAATTTTTTTTATTTGTTTTCGCTAACGAAATTCATTAAGTTACCTTTTGGAGATTAAATATTGGAAGATTTCTAATTCATGAATCAGTGTCTTAGTTTGTTTTAAGATCAGTAGTGTGGTGGGTAGAGCCAATGTTGTTGTAGTGTAATACTATCCAATTAATGCTGTTTATTTTTTTAGTTAACAATGTTGTCACTTTATTCTGAGAGTCAGAGTCCATATTATTGATTTTGCCGATCCTCTTATTTATGAAGGCTAGCAAGTTTTTAATTGTGAGCATAAGAGATATAAAATTAATTCTTCTTAATTTCCTTTTCGAGGATATTATTGATTTTGCCGATCCTCTTATTTATGAAGGCTAGCAATTTTTTAATTGTGAGCATAAGAGATATAAAATTAATTCTTCTTAATTTCCCTTTTCCAGGAAAACACGTGGAATGGGAGCTGCCCGCAAGCTGAAGTCCCACCGTAGGAGACAAAGGTGGGCTGACAAATCATACAAAAAGTCTCATCTTGGCAATGAATGGAAAAAGCCTTTCGCAGGTTCTTCCCATGCCAAGGGAATTGTTCTTGAAAAAATGTAAGATCTTTTTAACTGGTTCTATATATCATTGAGTATAGAACTTGTTTAATTATATCATCTAATACTAACAAATTGTATGTTGTTTTATTTTCAGAGGGATTGAGGCTAAGCAGCCCAACTCTGCCATTCGTAAATGTGCTAGGGTTCAGCTCATCAAGAATGGGAAGAAGATCGCTGCCTTTGTGCCAAACGATGGTTGTTTAAATTACATCGAAGAAAATGTAAGTAATAATCTTTTTATCCGCATTATTTTGCTGTTTGCTTGTTCTTATTTCCATATTTTCATTTTTCAAGTTTATAATATGGGTTTTGTTGATGGTTGTAGGATGAGGTTTTGATTGCTGGATTTGGACGAAAAGGTCACGCCGTGGGAGATATTCCTGGTGTCAGATTCAAGGTTGTAAAGGTGTCTGGGGTGTCTCTCCTGGCTCTTTTCAAGGAGAAGAAGGAGAAGCCAAGGTCATAAACCTGTGGATCGTCTCCTTTATTTTATATTAAGAAATTATGAATTTTGCTACATTAAGCTGATTGAGTTTTATGGACGGTTTTGTATCTCTAATACCAAATATTCTCAACTTAATTATTTAGTTCATATTTACTTCTTCCGTTAAAATTCATTTGAATATATAATCACTATTAAGGTTTTTTTAATCTTTAAAATATGGTAACTTATTCAGTTGAATATATAAATGCATGAAAATATATATTTAATTTGATTCCCAAATGTTTTTTAAGCTGCATTTAGTTATACTTTGGGTGCATCGATTATGACTACGGCAAATTGCTATCACCCCTTGTTGAAATGTGTTTTGTCCCTGTTTTATTATACATTAACCATCAGTAATATAATTTTCGAATTTCCTGTCTTATTTTTTGGATGTAATCAGTTTCTTACTGTAAGAAGTTAGTAAATTTAAGTTTAGTTTAAATGTTAGTCAATTTTAATTATAGTTCATGAAAATTGTTTTCTTTTATGTTCTTCTAGAGATTCGTGTTCAATCATATGAACTAGTTCTTTTGAGGTTAGAGGTTTGCCGGTGTGTATTGTTTTATGGAAAACCAGACTGACAAAAATAATTATTATTCTTAGGCATCAATTGAGAAAAATTATTATTCGTAGTCATCAAATGATTAGTGGCGATGGTATATTTGATCATAATTTAGTAATTCCAATTCCAACCGTTAGTTAATCATAACTATGTTTAATTATCTTACTGTCAACTAAGATTGTCTAGTTAAGGTGAATAATTGAGATTGTATTTATTGTAAAATTTTCAAATTATATGAAAATTATAATTGGTGCGGAAATGAAATTGAATGTGTTGTACAATTAACAGTTATGAAGTTCTAACTAAGTAGATAAATTTCCAAGCTGTTAGCCAGCGTGGCACCTTCCTTCTTCTCCCTCAATATCTCCTTTCGCCGCACCTCCGTCGTAGTTTTCGGTTTTGTTCTCTCCTCTTTCAAATCTGGATTGGGTTTCTTCGTACTGTTTTTATTTTTCTGTTTCTGTTGAGCATCATACAAAGACAACTTGAAAACACACAATAGAGAAAAATTTGCTCCAACTACTGGATAATCCAAATAAGAAATAAAAATAAACACGCGTTCCGGGTTCATCACTCAGCAAAGACAAAAAATATCTTGCTGAATTTGGAAAGGCAGTATGGTCAACAAAAGTCTAGGGTAGCCTCTTTTCCTTTTATCCAAATTACCAAGCGCTATTGGGACTCGGTTTTCTTTTTCCAGTCTTTTAGGTAGAAATATGTTTAAGTGTTTTTGTTATGCAGCTAGAAATATATACCAGGTTATGACATGTGCAAATTCAAATGTGGTGTTTGTGAATATGGTGTTTATTAAAATTTGGGTTAAATATGTTTTTTGTTCCTTAACTTTGAGTGAAAATTGGAATTAGTCCATCTTTACAACTTTGGCCTAATTTAGTCTCCAAACTTTAGAAATGTATGAATTTAGTCTTTTTAACCAAATTTTGTTATCTTTATTTGGTGTTTCAAACGCGTTTCTTAGTTAATTAAAGCAAAAATGTGTCAAACAGTGTAAACAACCAAAAAAATTTAGTTAAAAGCACTAAATTCATACATTTCTAAAGGAGGACTAAATTAGGCTTGAAGAGGAACTAAATCCAATTTTCACTATAAGATAAGGACAAAAAACATATTTAACCCTTAAAATTTCAATGAATTTTAATATAAAAAACCGATTATTTAAAAGTACGACTTAATTTTGTGAATTTATTGCCACGTGTTATGCTTAATGGATTGTTTTGTTGGCTTAGTCTATACATCAATTATAGCTCAGGTTTACAGCACTTGAAACAAATTTTAAGGCACTTTCCTTTTATGATGTTGGTTTCTACAAAGTTATATATAGCAATGCTTAAAGAAATTAAATTCAAAACGATATGCGTCGGGTAAGAAATCAAGAATAACCGTCACATTAAAGTAAAAGGTGTACAAAAATTATAAAAGACTTTCATTTCATGATTTGGATAGAGATCAAGACTTCTAGAGTCACACTTTTAGCACAGAGAAGTAACTGCAAATATATGGTTCAAATTACACAATGTCACTGGTTTAGTTGTTTTCCTTCATATTAATGCTATCTGGCACAGGCAAGTTGGTCGTCGATTTTGTTTCTGAAACTGTTGATTCTGTCAAGACAACGCCATCCATATTGCAAAAGGAATCCTTGACTACAAAGGGACTCCTCTCTAAAGCGGACACATCAAAATTGGTTGGGGAGACAGGGAGACATGGAGTAGAAGAACTCTTCAGTGATTCCTCTTTCTTAGGACGATTAATAATCTCTACGTGATTAGATAACTCCAGACCATTAGAGTCTTGGGAGCTGATATCAGTCTGCAATAAAGAAAGGGAATCATGGTTAAACTTTTCCCGCGTCTCAAAATGTATGTCCATATGTCCCACTTGTTTGCTCAAACTATCAATTTGATCATCATGATGAGCATTTGCCTGGTTATTGACACCTTTAAGTGGTAGCAAGTCATGATTAGTTTTCTCCACTACATGGATGAGTGATGTATTTTCATCAGCACCCAAGGGCAAGTCGGAAGAGCTTTTATTCTGCGCACCATTAGATGTCTTGATTGCAACATCTGGCGATTCGAGAAAAGAATTTGGATGTGGAGCTTGCTGGTTAATGGATTTTGTATTTTCAATTGACACGATAGATTTAGAATCATGAAGCTTTCCAAGTTCTGTTTTGTGTTGGCCTTCATTTGGACTTAGAGCTCCATGTTTTGGCAAGTTACCAGGTACAACAGAGCGTGGTTGCGTCCCCCCACGTGGCGTGCGCACTAAGGGCTTCACCTGCACAACATAATGATACCAACTCAACATATGCAGAGTAATAGAGATATGGCAAAAGCAATGCGATAAGCAAATTATCATAGTTCGCAGAAGCACATATTGCACCTGGAAGAGCAGTAAAATAGGGTGGGGCCAAAGTCCTAATGATATGAAATCTATAAACTTTTCCAAGAAAATGGTACAAACCACTAACCAACACAGATTCTAACTATCAAATATAAAAAAAACAAAACTCACCCCATCAAAGAAACCAATTTTTGGCGAAGGCAGACGAAGGCCTGATGGTTTCTTGGGAGCTGGAGGAAGAACTGCCACTCCAGGAGTTGTCCTTTCCTTTTGACTAGTTAACCCACGATGCTGATCCTCTTGCCTTTCTAAGCTTGGATCATTCTGAGGAATGTGAGAATGTGTACCTTGATCTGCATCAGCATCCAATAAAACCTTCCTGCTTGAGCCACTATCGATGCTGGACCTTGAACTATTACATACACGTTTAGCCATCGAAATTGTTGAAGATGATTCTGACGAAGACCAGTCACTGATAGAACTAGCAGGTGAAATACTAGAAGAAAGCTTTGTTGCAGACATCATGCTTGAAAGACTAGAAATCTCAGGTTCAGCTTTATTTCTTGGAGCTATTCTTGAAGGCGTTCTAACAGCTGGGCAAGATGAGGTTGACTTGTATAACTTCTTTTTAAGTAAATAAAAGAAAATTTACCAATATTGTCAGATAAATTGTTACCGGAAGATGTGGAAGCCACTGATTTAGTCCTGGTTGGCACCGTCGGTCCCGCAGATAATTTGGATGGTAGTGTGGGCTTAGGCACAATGCATCGAGAACCTCCAACAACAGATGTTTTTGTCACTGAACTGACTCTAGCTGAAAAGACCAAATGAAAACAAATTTAACCACAATTCAGAAAATGACAATCATTTTACCAAAATGAGAAATGGAAAAAGAAGAAGAAGAAGAAGAAGAAGAAGCTAAAGCAAGTTCTAACCACCAATTATTCGTTTTGCCTTGTCCCTTTCAGCTTTAACATGTAGATTGCCAAGGGATTCTCTCTTGGAAGAAGTTGTGGAACTTAAACTAGGCTTTGGTAGTACCTTTGATTGCCTTAAAATAGACGAATCTCTCCTTGTAGCGGCAGGCTTCTTCAAAATAAGAAAAATAGTCAGGTTTATAGCCACCCAATATTTCATTGGACAAGCATGCGTAACATTAGCAAGCAAAACTAGAAAACCCGACAGTTCTCTTCATTGGTTTTATTTATAGATGCATACCTGTGGAAGTTGTGGAAAAATAGGATTATTCTTTTTCGTTGTCTTCCCAAATCCTTGCGTGCCTGAACTTAGATTCTTAGAACCAGGTGGGGCCTTCATCTAAAATATAAATACAAATGTTACTACAGATTTTGTAATTTACCAAATGGGGCTATGAGAGGCAAGTAGAGTACACTATTTCGGACATGAAATATTGTTCCCTATTCACCACCATGCACGAGTAGAGGTCCCCTCCATTTCCCATAGGGAATAGATATCTCCATTTCCCATGGAAAATTGACATCTCCCTTTCTATGGTTTTGTGTGTAAAATCATGCACATTTCTCTGCAGTACCTATGCCCAGCATTGGTAATAGGCACCTCTGGGAAGGGATTAGGGACACATATTACACTCAATTATTTAATTCAAATAAACAATCAATTTACAGCTTAACCAGCGCACTTTTTATACATTAAAAACATTTCTATTCGTGTATTTGTGAGAATCATTCAAACATAGACATAACATTATAAAGAATTTCTAGTCTCTATATCAAATGCGATTTACCTTGTTGCGAGAAACCATGCCAACTTTTTTGGAAGCTGAAAACAAAACCCAGAAATTAATAATCTGACCAGTTGAGTATAAACCAACAGCCCACAAAATATAAGATGAGTCGAATAAGTAAGTTCTAGACTCATGGAAAGTTCAGAATGCACATAGGCAAGATAAACAAGCATTTGAAATGTTTATCCACTCATTCGATGCCCCTTAAACCAATTTTTAGTTTCAACTGTGACTAAAATTCTTTCAAATGATGTTAATGAAAAACAAACTCCTAATTTTGAAAACTAGTTAACAAAAAATACACTTTAGGGATGTTCTTCCCAATTAGCAAAAAGATTGCAAGGATCTACGAAGAATAGTGAATACAGAGAGTGCAGACATGGACATACAGTCATGAGTTTGGAACCCTGGAACCGCAGGAGAAGATGGGACTTTAGTTTTTGCACCAGCAGGGCTGGACTTTCGGCTAGATTTCTGAATTGAAGCTCTTACATCCTCAAACAAATCACCCTCCACCTCCGCACTCTCAAAAGTCAAACTATCACTCGCTAAAGTAGATATGGACTCACACGACTTGTACACATCCTCTTGTATATCAGGTAATTCATGCTTCTCATCCTTCTCAACGCCTTCAATTATACTGGACAACTCCTCAGCATCCAAAACCCCTGGAAAACACGAATCAATCAAACACAAAAAACTACTCAACATCCAACAAAGTAACAAAAGTACAAAAATACCGGCGCTGGTGAAAAAGGCACTGTCCCAGGCCAAACTCTTGCGCAAATTGCATTTGCTATTTTTCTTAGGTTTTTCGCTTCCGTACGCGCCATTGGAGTGAGGCTCGTGCTCCCACTGCTGGACTTTGATGGCGGCGTCTTCGAAATTCTTCGAGTTCGGGGTGCACAACAAATCCCCGTTCGCTTGATTTTCTGAAATGGAAGATTTCAACGCGTTTCACTTGATCTTGAATCTCGATGCATACAACGGACAAATAATTCAGAAGAATCGGTGTCGTTTGTACTGAAATGAGAAAAAGAAATATAACCTGAATGGTGATGGAGAGCGTTTCCTTCGAGAAGCGAGTCATCGGCGGAAGAAACGTCGATGATGCTGAGGCGTCGGTCTTGGGCGGCCCTCTTTCTCAGGGAACTCGCAGGTTCGGAAATCATCGATCCCTAATCGAAGGAATTGAGAAGGGAAAGAAGAGAGAGATAGAGAGAGTGTGTGAAAGGTTTTGGTTTTGGAAATTTTGAACTTTGAAGAAGCGGCTAAAGTGATTCCACTTCAACACTTCTAACCAAACAGTGGAAATAAAGAAAACTTTGATCGTTTGAAAATGTTAAAATTAAATAAAATTTAAAAGTGTAAGAGCGTCACTCCATCCCTAATATATTTTATAAAATCCACTGGTTCCTAATTTTTTCCCTTTCTGAAAAATTCTCGGTGATTTATTTATAGTTTTTAGTTTATCTTTTGATAAATTATTTTTATTATTTTGACATGTAAAATTTAGTTTGATATTCACTCATATATTAAATATTAACAAATATCATCGTGAGTAATAATCAGGTTACCTTTTCAATTGAAATCCATTCTTTTGAATTAATATCGACAAGGTTTTTCTTAACTAAAATTAGTTAATATTGTTTTTTTAAGTGGTTTGTTACACTTATTTTTAATTTATTTAAAAAATTGTGAAACAATATCAAAGAAGAATGTTAATCAAGATAAAGTGAAATTAGAGTTCAGTATTTTTTAAAAGTTCATATCAAATTTATTTTACATTTTACTATTGCATTAAATACATCTTTAATGGGTTTTTTTTTAATATATAACAACATGTTAAGCAAATTAAAAGATCTTACCATTTTCGTTCTCATCTTTCTTTTTTCTTCCACATATAAGAAATCTAGCGAAAACATCAAGTTTTTCTATCAAGTCATAGTAGCGTCATAACTTATGTCTACAAGTGTTGGCACTCATGCTATTGACATTGTTCTACTTTTCTTTTCCATCTAAACACAAAATACATTGTTATTAGAGTCACTTTTATCGTCCACCCCAACAAGAATCGGCATGCACGGATATTACCATGTTATCACATTATTAGACGAGAAATAATGATTTTTAAACAAATATTCACTTTACGTACTTTAGAATCGCACCCAAGACTGCAAACATTAAAATAAAATCCCATATAGATTTATATTGTCATGGATTGTCCCTAAACAACAAAAAATAAAAACCACCACTAAACTCCAAGCTTAGTGGTTGAGTGAATAGGTTTCTCTTTGGGTGAAAATAACAACTCCGACTTGTCGTATTTGAGTCGCTAGACAAAACTATAGCTTGCCTAATAAGTTACAATTAGAAAACAACAATTTTTAGATCTTGTTAGATGAGAATGAAGCCAGTGGATGAGTCTATCGACTTTAACATGTGAAAGTGGATATTTAATCATTTTTTTGCAAAGGTTTTAATTATTCCTCATTTTTACGTGAACATATTCACCTAGGGTGCTTGGAGTGTTGTAAAGTTTTCCTTCCCCTTTTTGGGTTTCATCCATCATCTATGGTGGCTTTTCCCTTTTGGGGTTGAAGAGGAAGATGAATTACAAATTGAAAGTGTTGATGCAAATGACATGCGTATTTGGAGCATGGAGCACCTACTAAAAACTTTTGAAGAGAACTTGCGTATTCTCTTTGGTTTCCATTTCTTTCATATCTTTTTATCTTGTAAAACTATAAGTTTTCCTCCATGGAAAGTTATTCTTATTTGTTGATATTAGATTTAATAAACTGAATCTTTTGTATTCTGTGATGTTAATACGCATGCTTTTTCATTTCAAAATTAGTGTTTGATTTATATGCTTAATGATTGTTTTGGCTTAATCACCCGAGATTTGTGGTTCTTAATGTATTGGAAAATATGACTTCAACCTAAAACTTAAAATTTAATACCTAATGAGGCTTATATATAGGGATAAAATATGATTCACTAATAATATTAAGACTCTTAACTAAATGCATGATTAAATTTGTTGAAGATTCAAGGAATTGGAACTTGATGAGTTCTTAAAGTTGTTAGACATATGATTTAAGTATGTTGGTGAGTTGATTTTGACTTAAATATGAATTTGAAAGGTCTGCGAATGCATAATAGGTCAAGTTGATGAAATCTAATTTTGACAATTGTCTAATTTTGACAATTGTGAATACTTTATTTAACGTTTTTTTTTACATACCAACTGTTTGATGAAAATAACAAGGCTTAATACCTCCCTTGGTCTTCGTACTTGTGTGAAAATCTCAGTTCGGTCCTCAAGTTTTGAATTTTCTCAATTGGGTCATAATTTTTATAAAAATGCACACATTTTACCCCAACCGTTAACTGATCTCAAACGACGCTAAGTTTCGTTGACGTGGTATGCTGACGTGTTGGCTTAATCCTTTCTTGGTCCTCGTATTTGTGTGAAAATCTCAGTTCGGTTCTCAAGTTTTGAACTGTCTCAATTGGGTCATAATTTTTGTAAAAATGCACACATTTTACCCCAATCGTTAACTGATCTCACTGTGCAACAGTTATCTTATGTTATCAGTGAAATAAATACCTTAAAGGCTGGTGATGAACCTATAGGTTACCAAGTTGGTTCATTTGCAGAAAAGGCTGTGAGACTGATTGCACTGGTTACGCGAGTTTTCCGGTGACTTTATTTTTTGGGCCGACGAGATAATCTGTGTAAAATCCCTGATTCTCAAAGAGATGAATAAAATTCCTAATTCAAATAAACTAAATAATAGGCATTGTGCCACGTGAAACACTGTTTATTTTAAAAAATAATTCATATAATTAAATAATACACGTCAACATGTCCTCTGACTACCACGTCAGTTAAAACGTCGTTTGAGATCAATTAACGATTGAGGTAAAATATGTGCATTTTTACAAAAATTATGACCCAATTGAGACAGTTCAAAACTTGAGGACCGAACTGAGATTTTCACACAAATACGATGACCAATAAGGGATTAAGCCAACACGTCAGCATACCACGTCAGCTAAACTTAACACCGTCTGATATCAGTTAACGGTTGGGGTAAAATGTGTGCATTTTTACAAAAATTATGACCCAATTGAGAAAGTTCAAAACTTGAGGACCGAACTGAGATTTTTACACAAATACGAGGACCAAGGGATGTATTAAGCCAAATAACAAAAAAGAAGTTTTCTTGTATTTTTGTGAACTTTGAAGTCTAATTGAGCTATGAAATATAAGAATCAATGAGTCTAAAGTTGTCTAGTGAATTATGTGTGATGTCCCTTATCTTGCCCCCTAAAACTTTTGAGCTACAATGATTGTAATTTACATTCCACTTTCCATATGTTTTTTTTTTCTCTTAAAATGATTCACATTACTGAAGTGCATATTTTTCCAACAATGTTATTTTCTATTTGAATTGAACTTCTAGTTTCTACTTGAGCTAAATTGTCATCTACATTAATAAAAAAATGTTATTTAATTCTCTTGCATTTGATTTACTAACATTAGAGACATTTTTCACTTGTTCTTCACCTTCTCTAGAGTATAAGTTTGTTCTATAAATATCCTAAAACAGCAAAACAATGCATATTTAATTATAAATTAAATAATTATATCAAATCTTAAGTAGACAAAGTTTTAAAGTTGGAGGACAGTTTGTCAAATTGTTTTACACACAAAAACATTTCCAATAAAGTTTATATGAATGTAATGTGCTCAACTTAAACACAAGTAACATTTAAAGACAGATAAAGTGATTAAGTTAACACCACCACACCACCCTAATGGAAATAGAAAAATAATCAAAAGCTTGTTGACAAAGCCTTCAACACGCGCCTTTGTTTCTAATATTAACATATATTATATGTTATCTCTTGCTAAAGTCACGCTAATTTTATATTTATCATTCTCTTAAACCTAAAAGCAAAATCAATTTCTAACAACAAACTCGTACTTATACATTTTTAATCTCAACCATAAAATTCGAAATTGATTAACTTCATATCACAATAGAACAATGGAATTAATTGTTTCTCGAAATATAAATATAAAACATGTGCAGACGTGGAAAGATGGCAAGGTTACATGGAAATAAACAAAGGAAGGTTAAAAATGAATACGAGATATATCGATATAGAGAAAAAATCATGTCATTAAAAGTGTATATATATATATTTATAATATTCATTTTTGGTTAATTGTGAATTTTATCCGTGCTGCATATACAATTTTTTTTTTTGCATTACTTGCAATCTTTTTGTTCAACAGTTTAATTTCCCTTCTCAACTTCATTTCCAATACAAACTATTCTGCTACATGTTTGCGAAGGTGGAGGAGAGTGGTTTTGTTGGTGACTCTCATAGTAATAGAAGTGAAAGGGTGCACCTCTAGGCAGAGGGGCCGAGCACGGAGAGAGAAAAAGAAACGAAAAGGGTAAAATTGTTATTTCATTACTCCTATAGAGTGCAGGCAAAATACAAGAGAGTGCAGGAAGTAATGGCCGAAACTCATAGTAATAGAAGCCCATAACACTATTTGTTGTGGGCTTTTGGCACCGCATATTAATTTTTTTAATTTTCCCGCCAAGAAAAAAATGAACGTTCTCATTCTCACCAAAAGCTTTTGGGCAAAAAAGAAAACGAAGAACGCAATCGGAGACGGGATGCACGGAACACCAGAAGAAGAGACGGTGCAGAGGATCGGATGCGTATCCGTGGACCCATCCGGGTTAATGGAAGTACTCGACATTTACTTTCCCGAACAGCTCTTCACCGTCGAGAAAACCTGGAACAATCTCGCTTCCTCTCTTTTTTCCTTCTTTTCTTCAACGGTGGGACAAAACCTTGTTTCTCAGGTTTCGCAATCTCTCTTCCGTCTTTAACTCTTTAAGTTCTTCTCCTCCATGTTATTATTGCGATATATTTGTTCAATCCATTCACTGTGGAACTTGCGAATTCAATTTTTAAATAACAGACCTGGATTATGTTTCTGATTTGCGTTTGCCGTATTGAATTGTCTAACTGCTACATATGTTTTCATAACAAACCATGAATGTTTAATGAACAGAAGAAAAATCATCTGCTTCTACTGAATTAAACTTGTTTCAGTATCTTATGGTGAATAAATAAAGTAGAAAAACGGAATAAGATTTGGTTTAATTTCTATGCCCTACTACAAACAACTCAGTATTTACCGTTGTTAAGTTAGTTACGTAAAAGGTAACAAACTTACCATGCATGACAGTTTATGATTAGATTACATTGGAAAAGTTCTTTACACTCTCAATGGATAGACTATTTGCTTATAAGGATTAGTTAAACAGTGTAAAATTTTCCTTGTTAAATCAGTGTTTGATAACTTTAATTTTGAAAACACGGGGAGGAGAAAAACAAATAGAATCATTATTCTTTTGGATTTTAAAGCTTTCTTGACTCCTAGTGTTGGATACAGTATTATATTTGCCTGTGTTCTCCTGGGGATAATTTTTGGGTTATGCTAACAGGTGAAAAGTGGTTCTGGAAACAATATCTTGTCGCTTGACTTTCAGCAGTTCCAACAGATTTATCATGATGAGGAATTTTATAAAATGTTAGAGGAGAAACCTAAAATTGCTCTCACATGCATGAATGCTGCTGTACATAAGGTATGCTGCATGAATGTTGCGCAAATAAATGCTTGTTTAATGTTGGCCAAGGTTTTATATTATTTAAATAATAAATTGGAAACAGGTTCTGCTTTCCTATTCGGAGAATCACAATCTGGAGCTTGGTGCAAAGGTTGATGTTCGTCTTCATAACTGTCCTAAAACTATGATTGCGCTGAAGAACTTAAAAGCAGCTTACATTGGTATATCATAAAATCATTATAGTCGTTTTTATAATTTTATTTATTTATTTTTTGTGGTTGCCATGGTTGAAGCTTTCACATTGTATTGGAAAAAGATTCATTATGATATTTTATAATCTTTTGGTGATTTCACAGACAAACTGGTCTCAGTTCGTGGTACTGCTGTGAAAGTCAGCACTGTCAGGCCGCTGGTGGTGCAAATGTTTTTTGAATGCTGTAAATGTAGACAAACAATTTCACGTATATTTCCTGATGGAAAGTACTCTCCACCATCAACTTGCAATTTGAACGGCTGCAAGAGCAAAATCTTTAATCCGTTGCGGTCTACTGCTCAAACTATTGATTTTCAAAAAATAAGGTGAGTCTGGTGCTTGACTCGTTATCTCTATTCTTCCACATACATTTGACATCACTTTCCCCCTAGTCATTGTTAGAACTTCAGTCCTTTAAAACACTGTTTTGATGTACCTGCCGCAATAGAGTTCAAGAGTTATTAAAACATGAAGACCATGAAGAAGGACGGGTGCCTCGAACAGTGGAATGCGAGCTTAGCCAAGATCTTGTTGATGCATGCATACCTGGAGATGTGGTTACTGTTACTGGAATTATAAGAGGAATTAACAATTACATGGATATTGGAGGAGGTATGCCTAAGCCTGCATGTTTATATTATCCACCATTTATGATTCCCTGTTTTAAGACTTGCTTACATGTTGAAGACAAAGCAAATGTAAGTTTGTGAGCATAGATAACCAAACTTTATTTAATATGTATTTTTTAAATTATATTTGTTCAGTGTTATGTGGTATTAAAACTTTGTTATATGCAAATTCATGAACGTAACTGTTATGTTTGACCTATATATGACCTGGAAATCTGACGCTGGTAATAAAATGCTTCCGTCAAAGATGAAGTCAAGAAACACCATTAGTCAGTCACAGTCTTAGCATCACTGCTATATATTCTGTCGACAAAACCTGATGCATGAGAAGTATTCTAAACATGTATTTCTTCAAAGATTACAAATTTAAATTCCAAAGAAAATTGTTCATTGGTTAAATTTATACAAATATTCTGCTGCTGTTGACGCAGGAGTCTGAAAACCTATAGCATTTGTTGCTATTTTCAGTATTTTGTTCGGATAAGACTTATCTCTGCTCTAAATATCTGAGTTACTTTAACATAAGAAGCAAATTCCTTCATTTTCAGGCCATTTCACTTATGCTTGTTGGTATTTATGTAGGGAAGTCAAAGAACAGAAACCAAGGATTTTACTATCTGTATCTTGAAGCTATATCCATAAAAAATTCAAAGTCACAGTTTACATCTCAGGATCTGCAGGACTCTAATGCCAAAACTAGGCCAGCTGAGCTGTTTGATTTGTTTTCATTTTCTTCAAAGGATTTGGAATTTGTTGCAAAGTTTAAAGGGGAACACGGTTCAGATTTATTTCGCCAAATCCTTCAATCTATATGCCCATCCATCTATGGGCATGAGCTTGTTAAAGGTAAATATCTATACTTTTGGACTAATAATGTTTACTAGAGTCTAAGTCCAACATTATGTAAAAATGAGATAGTTGAACAACATATAAGGAAGAAGATTAACAAATTCATTGCATTAAAGTTTTGGGTTTAAGATGGTGTCAACTATTTTACATGGGTTTAACTCAAGTTTCATTAGTGTTGTGTCCTTGGTGAATTTTCCTTGAAAGATTCATGAGTGGTATCATAACCGAAAGTTCGCCTTGATGACCAACTCACACGAATACATGGATGAAGAATCTTAGATGTGATAATTCCTAAGAAGATACTCTTCGTTCATGTATACATTTTTCAGACATTTTGTCTTCTAATTGATTATAAAAATCATCCCTCAATCACAAATTTTTGTTACTGATAATTATTGCTAATAACTACTCCATGAAAGGTATTTCATTACTTCACCATGTTTTATTTTCAACAAGAAAACTCAACCAAATATTTTACTACATTTAATTTTAAAAAATATGGATTGATAGGCAAGGTGTATCCGTTTTCTAAATAGTATAACGTAATGATAATACAAAATATAACTTGTCAATGCTATCTATAATTGTTGGAATTACCTTGTTGATGTTTCCCATTCAAAACGTCACAATCTAACTAGTCCAACATAATTTTGTTCTCTTTTATCTCATGATCCATTGGTTGACACGTGCATTGTTAGAAACTGTATGGTAAGAATGTCACTCAGGCTATTTATGATTATCCATTTGTATTATTTGGGGAAAATGTTTCAAAATTGGTAATTAAATCATGAATCTCATTGTAATATTACTTTGTTCTTATTTTGACAGCTGGGATAACTCTGTCATTATTTGGTGGTGTGCGGAAGCATTCTATGGATCAGAACAAGGTTCCTGTGAGGGGAGATATTCATGTCATAATTGTTGGTATGCTTACCTTCTATCAAATCAAATCTTCCAAATATTGTTTTGCAGAGGAGTTTTTTTTTTTCTTCTGTCAAAAGATATTTTCTTCAGTTTGAAGCTGGCACAATGAATAAATATACATGTTTAAAAGTTATGGTTGTGATATAACAAACTGCTAACATTGCAATTTTGATTTTCTAGGTGATCCTGGTCTAGGTAAGAGCCAGTTGCTACAAGCTGCTGCAGCAGTTTCTCCGCGTGGCATATATGTCTGTGGTAATGCCACAACAAAAGCTGGCCTCACAGTAGCTGTATTGAAGGATCCCATGACAAGTGACTATGCTTTTGAAGCAGGTATTATATTCTTAAATTCTTTTTATGGTTGGTACTCAATCCAACTCTGATCTTCTGGCTCAATGTGTACTGTGCTATTTCCAGAATTAGTAGGTTACTTTGATCATGAATGGTGGTAAGGTTAGCTTTAAACAATTGTGTTTTCCTTAGTCATGTTTTATTGTTTGGTTCTTCAGGTTGATCTTATTTGTTGCATATTTTGAAATATTTGCTTCTATATGGTAAATGTGAAATTTAGAATGTGTAGCAATTATTTTGGGTCTTATTATCTAGTCATTGATTGGCCAAGCAGTATGGGCTGCTTCTTTCACGGTAGGCTAAATGGTGACTTTGTTTTGTTTTCGTGCTTGTTCTGTTTTCTTAAGCTATGCAGAAATAGGTTAGTTTATCTTAGCTAGTAAGGTGAAATAAGGGGAACGAGTTTTTTTTTTTTTCTTGTGCTATCCTAGATAATGAAAGGATATTGGTGGCTATCTAACTGATTTTTCTATGATCCCTTGCAAAAGATTAGTTTGTATTTTCTGTGAATGGCTGTCGCAATTCATGATAGGTGCTATGGTGCTGGCGGACAGTGGATTGTGCTGTATTGATGAGTTTGATAAAATGTCTTCTGAGCATCAGGTTTGTTCTCTGGTTACTTGTTTCTAGGTTCTGTAAATATATGCTTTAAACCTTACTGTAAAATTATGGTGATAATACAGGCTTTACTGGAGGCGATGGAGCAACAGTGTGTATCTATCGCGAAGGCGGGATTAGTAGCAAGTTTATCATCCAGGACTTCTGTCTTAGCTGCTGCAAATCCCGCTGGTGGCCATTATAAGTAATATTTTCTATTTTTGTCTTGTTCTTGCAATTTTCCTTTATACACCGCCTCCTTTATGATTAGGATCAGGTACACCAATCACGAAGTTTGTAAAATTGGACTAGGGGCTGTCAAACATTAAAACCCACTTTTAAAATCTAGTTCAAGGGTGGAAGATTGTCCAAGTCATATAGGGATTATTGTGGTTGTTTAATCTGTATTATATTAGTTATTATCAAAGTAATACCAGCCAAGTGAATGGTATACCCCTATTGCAGCCGAGCAAAAACTGTAAATGAAAATTTGAAAATGAGTGCTGCTCTCCTGTCTCGTTTTGATTTAATTTTCATACTGCTGGACAAACCCGATGAACTTCTGGACAAGCGACTCTCGGACCACATTATGGCAGTAAGTGAATACTGTATTCTTACTTTGTCTAGGTGCTTGCATGTGCATAAATGCATGCTCTCAATCATTCATATCCCATTGATTGTTGATGTATTTGATGAAAATTTCTTCAATGATTGGGAGATGGAGTAAAATACTGGGAAAGAGTTGTTAAGTAGCTTCCATATCGGTGTCTCAGAAATCCTCCAATCCAATCGACTGTTGTGACTGCATTGTGGTTTCACCCAAAAACTGTTATTATGATGGGCGATGGTAGTTGTTGTGTTAGTGGGCAACACTCTGTGTCTTTTCCCCCAGTTTCAGTGTTCCACTCCCACTTATGTAGAAACTCAAACTTTTCCTTTACCTGTTACTTAAAAAACCGCTACTCACGCAAGGAAGGTCTCCTCTACTCCTCCATCAACATGAGTTCACCTCCTCTAGCATCTTGCTGACCAAGTTTAACTTGTCTTCGTTGGTATTTTCTCATGAAAAATTGAATTTTCAAGTTAGTTATGTTTTATTTTATCTCCATACAATTTGTTTGTTTGTATGCACATAATGATTTATTCCACCATCTGCCTGACTTCAGCTATTTTCCCAGACTCTATTGCAATATATGATGCTATAGTGAATTTTTGTCACTGTGCGAGTCAATAATTACGAGACATGCTGTTTTCTCCAGATTATAGCTTCTAGCTTCTGCTTATGTCGAGGATATGAATTATCAAATGACTTTCGTCTCTCCATAATTATTATAGGTTTAACTCCACCCTCGCATGACTTCTTTCGTTATCTAGAATCTAGTCTTGTTTAAAATGATAGCGTGTGACAGATAATGTATGCAGAGAAGGGAGAATGTAAACAAAACAGAGATAGAAAAACGAGTTATGTTTTTCATTAGATAGAACAATATTTATACAAAGTGAGAAACAGGGGAATGACCGTTAAGGGGCTTATGATTTAAAATCCTAACACTCCCCTTTAAATCTAAACCACTCAATGACTTGACTCGAAGTAAATCTTTGAGTTTTTCAAAGTGACTTTGATGCAGTGGTTTGGTAAAAACATTTGCTATTTGTTCATCTGTGCTGCAGTACACAAGTTCAAGTTTTCCTTCATTTACACGTTCTCTGATGTAGTGATATTTGGTTTCAATGTGTTTGCTTCTTCTGTGAGAGATTGGGTTCTTTGACAGACTGATTGCCGACTTGTTCATCAATATGTTTGTTCCATGCTTGCGGTGCCTGACGGAGACCATACAGGGCTTTGTTCAGCTGATAGACTTTTGATTCTTGTCCTTTTATAGTGAATCCAGGTGGTTGATTCACAAACACTTCTTCCTCTAGAGGGCCATTAAGAAATGCCAATTTGACGTCCATCTGATGAATGATCCAGCTTTTAAAGTTTGCAATGGCTACTATGAGTCTAACAGTCTCCATCTGAGCAACAAGAGCATATACATCGTTGAAATCTATCCCAGGTTTCTGCAAGAAACCTTTAGCGACCAACCTAGCTTTCAGCTTTGCCACATTTCTGTCAGGTTTGTACTTGGTTTTGAATACCCATTTCACATCTATGGCTTTCTTGTGTTTTGGTAGCTCCACAAGTTTCCACGTTTTGTTTCGGTCTATAGATGAAAGTTCCTCTTGCATAGCATTTTGCCACTCCTTGATTTCAATGGCTTGCTCCCAAGTGAGTAACTCTGCACTTGCAAAACGAGCACACTGAACAATATCTCCAGAATCAATAACATCACTATCAGAGAATAATTCATGATTAGTGAGCCTTGTAGATGGAAAACACGTTCTTTGTGATCTTCTTGTAACTCTATCTACGCTGACAGCTTTTGGTCTGTTTTCTTCCAAATTGTTCTCTCCCATCCAGATGGTCATCCCATTTTCAGGTTCTTGAGTTGGAACAACTTCTCCTCCTTTCCATTTGTAAGTGGCTGCTTCATCAACAATGACATCCCTGCCAATCACAATTTGATTCTTAACAGGATCAAACATCTTGTAAGCACTCGTAGGATGATATCCTACAAGAATAAGAGCTTCACTTCTATTGTCAAGTTTCTTTCTTCTTTAGTTGGGATGTGTCTATAACAGATTGATCCAAACACTTTCAAGTGTCGAACATCAGGCTTTGATACCACTGATAGCGTATGACAGATAGCATATGCAGAGAAGGGAGAATGTAAACGAAACACAAATAGAAAAACGAGTTATATTTTTCATTAGATAGAACATTATTTATACAAAGTGAGAAACAAGGGAATGACCGTTAAGGGGCTTATGATTTAAAATCCTAACACTCCCCTTTAAATCTAAACTACTTAATGACTTGACTCCAAGTAAATCTCTGAGTTTTTCAAAGTGACTTTGACGCAGTGGTTTGGTTAAAACATCTGCTATTTGTTCATCCGTGTTGCAGTACACAAGTTCAAGTTTTCCTTCATTTACACGTTTTCTGATGTAGTGATATTTGGTTTCAATGTGTTTGCTTCTTCCGTGAGAGATTGGGTTCTTTGACAGACCTCAATGTTTCTTTTCTGCAGATTCATCGTATATCCCTTTTCAAGAAGCTGACCAAGGCTCAGAAGATTGCTTTTCATAGTGGGCACATAGAGGACGTTGTGCATGTACACTGGTCTGCCATCCTTCCGTGTAATCAACACCTTACCTGAACCTTCAGCTCGAATTACACTATCATCTGCAAAGCGAACTATGCTCTTGACGCTGGTGTCTAAGTCAATCAGCCAACTTTTATTCCCCGTCATATGGTTAGAACATGCCGAGTCAAGGTACCACGACATTTCCTCCACTGCATGATGCATTTCTCCAGCCAATGACACATGTTCCGCATGAGCAGTGTTCTTTGACACCTTCTTTGCATGTTTTGCTTCTCCAGCCGATGACACATGTTCCTCTTGGGCAATATTCTTTCCACGCCTGTCTTTGTTTCTGCTAGTCGTCATTTGCACGTAATCATCACGTGTTGTTATCCATTTACCATCGTTCTTTTTATTTGTAACCAAACTCATTAAGGCAATATGATTAGAATCCGAGACAAGTTCTTCCTTTGCAAGATTCACTTCATTGCTTTGTTCTTTCTTGGCATTGTCATTGTGCCAACATTCAGACGAATAATGGCCATATTTATTGCAAGTAAAACACTGTATATTCCTCTTGTCAGGATTCTTTCTGCCACCTCTGCCTCCGGGCTTCCCTCTACCTCCGCAGCTGCTTTGTTCATTGCTTTCAACATCTTTATTTTGTTCTTCACCACATCTACCTCCATTTCTGCCTCCACGACCGCCGCGAGAGCTTCCTCTGCCTCTGCCCGTCCCACGATACTTATAAGACTTGGCTTGCAGAGCGTGATTGGTGTTTTGAACAGTTTCTTGTTCTACGGCTTTCCTCTCCAACAGACATTGTTCGTGGACTTCAAGTGAGTTTTGTAACTCTTCAACTTTCATTTTCTCCAAATCTCTACTTTCCAGAATAGCTACAACAATATGGTCGTACTGAGGTGTCAGAGTTCGCAAGATTTTATGGACAATCTTCTTGTCCTTGACTACTTTGTCGCATGCACGCATTGCGTTGACAACCACTTGGATTCTGCCGATGTAACCTTCAATAGTTTCTTGTTCTCCTATGTTTAAAAGCTCATACTGCCGTCGCAATGACTGAAGCTTAATCTCCTTTATATTTCCAGCAGTTCCATAACCATCTTGTAGGATCTCCCATGTTTCTTTAGCCGTTATCGCCTTTGACACCTTCTGGAAGATCGCTGCCGAAATGCATTGATGCAAGATCATGCGTGCTTTGCAGTCTAATTTTCTGTTCTCTTTGTATGCCTTCTTTTCTTCCTCTGTAGCATTCTTTGTGGGTTCTTTAAACCCAATTTTCACAACTTCATCAATCTCGTGGAGACCAAGGATTGCGTCCTTGACGCTGCAATCTTCAAAGTTCTTTCCATCAAATATTGGTAGGTTGCTTTGGATCATCCCTGCCATACCTCCAATGTGAAGCTTTTCTTTTCTGCACAATTTCTTCACAGAGAATGATACCTCCCAGGTTCAGAAACCTGTTGCTCTGATACCACTGATAGCGTATAGCATATTCAGAGAAGGGAGAATGTAAACGAAACAGAGATAGAAAAAGAGTTATGTTTTTCATTAGATAGAACAGTATTTGTACAAAGTGAGAAATAGGGGAATGACCGTTAATGACCGTTAAGGGGCTTATGATTTAAAATCCTAACATAAAAGGGAATTAAATTATTAAATAAGTTTAAATTTCAGATGTATTATAGACATGACATGACGTACAGAAGAACCAATAGAAAACACACAAAGAGTGATAATAATCTTGGGAAAGGAAATATCATTTGCCTCGTGGCGAACTGAAATCACATTGGATTTCTGCATGGTAGATTTTAGTGTTCTTGCTGTACGACAAGCTATCCTCCCTCAGTAAACATGTTTTCACTTTTCTATCAATTTTATTCTCCATTCAATATTTTTGTTTTATTATTTTTCATTTGATCTCGTGTTTCGTATAATGTTCTTTTGGTTCTAAAGATTAATATTTCCATTGTATCTCGCAGCTTCATGGTGGGAATGGACAACTTTCACCAGCACTGAAAAAGCGACGTGGAGGTTATTTTACGACCTCTCCATTTGGCATTAATTTCGAATATGCTAGATCCTTCTACATTTTGGTAAATCCAGATTTACTAACGGTAAATATTGTTCGTGATCAGATACATCTGATTCCAGAGCTACTGTATCACATAATGCGGAACCTGTAGGAGATTTGGATGTTAGATCTAGATCTGGATCTTTAATTTCAAGATTGAGACTTGACCCACTTAGAGACGGTGATTTTATTCCATTACCTGGTCAACTTCTTCGCAAATACATTGCTTATGCGAGGAGTTATGTCTTTCCCAGGTGATTTGATGTCTTGTATTCTTTATGATTCTGGTCTAAGTATTCTTGTGTATTAGAGATATGATTAGTTAGGAGTTTATTAGTAGATTTGTTAGGAGAGTAATTGGTTTGTTACCTGTATAAAGGCTTTGTATTTGTTTTGCATTTACCTCTTTCATCCATAAATACACGTCATATTTTCAGTTTGTCACTTTTTTCTCTCTTATCACTTAATCATGAATTTTAACATGATATCATCTAGCTATACCACCCACCTCGAAGGAGATTTTTTTCTGCTTTCCTGAGCACTGTTTGCTCAGTTTCCCCGTCACTCTTTTGTTTTAAACCTTAACATTGATTTCTGCCTCACCCATTTAGTTTCTCAGTCGTTTTTTATCCTTTACGTCTGCATCCATGTTACCTAGGTCGATATTCACGTCACCTTAATTTTTTTTTTTCTCTCTAAAGTTCCATTTGGACCAAATCTTGTTCAAATAATGCAAGACTTTTTCCCACTTTCAAATCAAGATCGAGTTCAATCACGTTGATGACTGTAGTGAAAGACAAAGGAGCATGGACAACCACACTATTCTGCCTCACGAATTGATCAAAGAAGTTCTGCCTTTGCTGGTGAAATCCCTTTTGCAGTTCCTGTTGTTCCTTTGCCTCCTGTACGATCTTCTTGATTTTCTCTGCATGACTGGTTTGTGAAGATTAAATTTTGCCTGTTTGGAGAGGTTTCAAAGACGTATGTTCAAGTTTTGCGCACCCAGTTTTGACTTGTAGTTGCAACTTTGATTGTCAGTTGGATCAGTATTAACTGGTTGGTTCCTTGCTGGAAACTTAGTTTAGTTGTACTTTTGGTTTTTGTGATACTTCAGTTGTTCAAGGTGCCTTGTAACCGTTTGGGGAGTTTTGTACACTGAATGTTTGGTGTTTTGATTCATATTGATTTTGGAAGCATCTCGGTTGATATCATCACCCCCACACTTATCTCTACTACAGTGCACGGACAAGTGAATCAAGAAATTGTACATGCCACTGTTTTGGTTCCATTGCTGGCAATTAAATTTCTAATTCCCAATGGATCGAAATGGTAGAGTCCTTGCCGAACCATTTCTCAATATTGTGCCTGCAAGGTATGGCGGAAAAGTTGTCTTTGAAGACTTAGGCTACTATGGTTTATTGGTTTGTCCTGTTGTAAGCTTCTGCTATGGATTGTTAAGCAGGGGGATTTTTTGTTTGCTTGTGCCTCTAGGGTAGTTAAGCATTTGTCTTGTTTGCTTCTGTTAAGTGGTTGAGTCTTAAGTTGTGTCTTCTGCTTAATGGTTAAGCTTTGATGATTCTACCTTTATTACGTGGTTAAACTTTGGATATATTCAGCCATTGTATTTCAGACGTTCTCTATTTTTCTTTCGACTTGTTTTGATACTTGTATCGTTCAGTCAAAGCTGGAAGTGTTATAACACCTCCGAGCTTTTGGAGGGATATTAGAGACATGGTTAGTTAGGAGTTTATTAGTAAATTAGTTAGGAGTTTGTTTGGGGAGTAATTAGTTTGTTGCCTATAAAAGGCCCTTTGTCCTCTTGCATTTATATCTCTTTTATCAATCAATACATATCTGATTTTCAGTTTATCACTTTTTTCTCTTCTCTCAACACCGAACCATGAATTTATTTTCTGCCTCTTCTCCTTTTATTTATTCTTAGGATGACAAAGTCAGCTGCAGAAATTTTGCAAAAGTTTTACCTAAAACTGAGGGATCATAATACTTCGGCTGACGGTACTCCTATAACTGCTAGGCAGCTGGAAAGTCTAGTTAGGCTAGCCGAAGCTCGGGCTCGGCTGGACTTGAGAGTAGAAATAACGGACCAGGATGCAACGGTTAGTTTTCATATCTTACGAAGTTAGCATTGATAATGTACATAGTATTTCTTTTTGCTATCCTTTTAATTTCTAACTTCACATCCCACACGTTTTCAAAAGTACCCTGTAAATGGGGTTCAATACCATTTCGGATTTTAGTCTACAGAAGTGTAAATTTTTTAACATTTTCATATTTTTATTTCCAGAATTACATAAATATGTTTCAGAATTGTTTTTACTCACTCCCAATAATTAAATGCTTGAAGCATTAAAATTTTATGAAACTAAATTCTGGAAGTGTAAGCATTTTGTATACTTCTAGAATTTTTCGGAAGTTAGTCTCATTTTTGTTTTTACATATTTATATTTTTATACATAGATCAGAACATTCTCATTGTTGTTACTCCCATTTTTCTCTGGTCCTTTTAAAGCTCAACACTCACCACTATAAAGTATAACCAGATGTATATAAAAGGATAAATCTTATCTTAAACTTGGTAGGTATTTTTGTGATCATAAATAATTCTTGACGTCTTTCCCCATTTTAGCACTAGTCCTGTTTTGGTCTGTATAGTTTAATAAAGTAAAATGCAAGTCCGAAGAATATGTCTGTCTTAACACAACTTTGACAGTTGTGAGAGAGATGAGAATGTTATTTTAGATGAGGGAACACAGGGTAGTACTAGGAATGTTATTATATAGACGGTAACCTTGTCATTAGAGGTAGAGAGATTGGAGAACACTATAGGCAAAATCATTAAGGGAAGGATTTAGAGGGATGGGGGTATGTTCGCAATAGAACATTACGGTATTGTCACAATTGGTGGGGAAATATTTGGTAGTTTCTTATCAAGAATTTCTCGTGTCTTGATTTCTTGTAACGAAATTGTGGTGCAGGATGTTGTTGAAATCATGAAAGAATCCCTGTATGATAAATATGTTGATGAGCATGGAATCGTGGATTTTGGTCGAAGTAGTGGGATGAGTCAACAGAAAGAGGCAAAACGCTTTCTAAATGCACTCAATAAGCAATCGGAATTGGAACAGAAGGATTGCTTTTCAGTATCTGTACGTGCTTTTATTTTTAATCCTGCTGCTTTTGTTGTGGATAGTTTCTGTACTGATAAAAGACCCATGTTACTTTTCAGGAACTATACAGCCTCGCAGATAGGATTTCCTTGAAAGTACCTGATATTGACACTTTAATCGAAAACTTAAACAGTGCTAATTGTCTACTCAAAAAAGGACCAAAGACATACCAGGTACCGTATGATGGCATTTTAATTCTCAGGTCTATTGGGATTTCTTTTGAAGTTTTATAAATCTAAAATTTTCAATCCATGATTTTAAGTTGGTGCTTATCTCCTTTTAAAAAAGCTAAATCCAAAAATTTGTGAGCAAAGCATCCTTTTTAACATTTTGCAGGTATTATCCTCTTCTTATGGACGAAGCCAAGCGTTTAAGACAAGGGGTTAAATTGAAGGAGACATGTTCATTTTCTCTCCTTACGCTGAAGCTGCCCTGTCATACTAGGATTTTGTGTTACTCATATTTGTAAATATGACATGTCATGTACGGGGGCGGTAAGTTATCTCCCGTGGTGTACAAAGTGCAAGATTGCGTAACAATGCTACCATTACATCATTACGAAGGTGAGAACTGAATCTCGTTTCAAATTCTTCTGTAATTGTTAAAAGGTTCAATTTTTTTTTTCTAAAAGCATCCAATTTATCCTAATTTTATAATAACAAGATAAATTGAAAGTACATTTGATAATATGACTATATTAATGGTTCTAGTTTAATGTTAGGAGAACTGGTCAGAGAATTTGTGTCTAGGATTTAATTATTTTTATATTTATAACCTTAAATATATTAAGATACAAAATACGTGGAATTCATTTTTTTATTTTATTAAAAACAAAAATATCTTTTTTAATATCTTTAAGATTATAAAAAATCTGTTTAATCTATTGTGATAGGTCTCATACCAACTTTTTACGATTGTAATAATAAAGTTTTCTTAAAACTTTAATTTTAAGGTATTAATTATTTCTTTCATCCAAACATAAAAAAGAACTATAACTTTGTAAATGATTTTGATTGAATAATTTCTTATATGATTTCGTATCTCGCTACCAAATGAGAACATGATTAAAATAATTTTCCATTGCATTTGTATACAGCAGTATCATTGTCAGTTTATTATTAAAAAGATAAATAATTGATTTACTTTATTTAAAAAATTAAAGTATATATATATATATATATAGACACACACACACTTTAATTTTTTAAATTTATTAATGAAATAAATAATTAAACACATTAACCATTAAAGAAGTTTAAAAAGATTAATATAATTGAAAGTGTTATACTAATTAGGATCAAGATTTCGACCAGTTCAGTGCAGATTATTACTTTTGCAGCCTGCTTATACTGTCTACAACTTATTTTTTAAATATATCAGATAGCATTATTGATTGTTCCGAGTTTAGATTCAGAACTAGCTGAAATAAGAGGTCCATCATAAACTTAAAAACGGTCTAAGAACACTTCTAGAATTTTTCTTTTTATAATTCCGAAAGCAATTATTTTTCCTTATATTTACGTTTGATTCCTAGAATTTATAGTAAACCGTGTACTGACTCCTCAAATTTGAAAAAAACAATGCTTTAGTACTCCGAAGTTTATTTATAATTTGAGGAACTGTAAATTGGCTTTAAATTTGGAACAGTAGAAATTTTATATTAAACCTAATTTCAAAATTTGAGGACTGAAATTATTTTTGATTTGTAGAATCAAAACCAGATGTATCCAAAGTTCTAATAAACAAATGTTTTAATCATATTGTTGTGCCAGTAGCTGCAATTGAATTAGTAGGAGACATTGTACAAATAAAATGGTTCACGTACATTACAAAATAAAATGTAAATTAGTTAGGTCGGATTTATTTATTGTTAAAATAGAATAGAATCAGAAAGAAATTGTAGAATGACACCAACATCGTGTTAGAAAAGTAAAAGGGTCACACCACATGACGAAATCAACAAATATAACAGAAGAAGCTCGACTCTTCTTCATACATTATTATACATAGAAATAAGGAAAAGAATATTCCCATTTATGCTTACAGTCAGTCCTAATATCTCAGTCTTTGCCAAGCCCGCCTGATGTATTCAGACATCACGGCTCTAGGATTTACAACAACTTTCAAATAATAATAATTCAACTCCAAAGATAATATACAAACCTTAATTTTGAAAAAAAAAAATTATCTGAACACAAGAACCAACATCTCCTATGTCTGTCAGTATTCACATAACATTAAGATATTCAATATCGTGAGCACTTGCTAACCGGCGTGGATAGTATATTAGAACAGGAGGGCTAATAGACTTGACACCTATTCTGGGCCTTGCATTGGAACCATCATATGTTGACCCTGTGAATATTTAAAATAAGAAAAAAGAAAAAAAAAAGTAAATATCAAATTCGTATCTATAAGAGTCCTTTTACTCTAGGTAGCATCAATACCTTAAATTACGACATAAAACTTGAAACCATGGAAAAAACATACGTAACAAATATAAATATGTATTCTCAATCACATGTTCCTCATTAAGTAGAGAGGTTTAATAGACCCCTAAGCCACAAGGCTGTCCCACGAATGTTGCATCTTTAGGGATTGTCCACTAAGGCAGATTGTGATGATTTTACTTCCATTAAGTTGGTCAGCATCGAAAGGGCAACAGAGAGATAAAATAATTAAAGTGAATGTGAAATCATTGTTGTTAAATAATAACCGTCATGATGGCATCACAGTAATAACATGGCATTTTTGGACCTATCTACCATTTGCCATCCATTATTTTCCATTATATAGTGACATTCACTATTTATCATTGTTTGACGCCTTCTGCAATATCTATCATAGCTCACCAATATCCCTAACTACACTAAGGGACACTTCAACCATAAGGTTCTAACATCAATGTGGCACCTTCAGGGATTGACAACTTAGGCAAAGTGTAACAATTTGTACTTCCATTGAGTTGGCCAACAACAAAATAGAAACAGGGAAAAAATAATGTTGTCAGAAGAGTTGAAGCGAAACAAATTTTATTGAATAACCACTATGGCACGACCATAACACTACGTGACGCTTTTGGATTGTTTGTCATTTGTCATCCATTATTTTCCATTGTATGATGACATTCACTATTTGTCATTGTATGGTACCATACATACTCTCCATCGCCCACATTATCCATAATCATACTAGGGTGAGCCGCAAGGTTGTCCACCAGTGTGGCATATCTAGAGATTGTCAGATTAAGAAAAGGGCGACAAAGGGAAAGGTTAAGGTTGACATAAAAGGGTTAAAATGAAATCCATGTTGTTTAACACTAACACGATAACATGGTCCTTTTTGGACATTCTACCATTTGTCATGTTATTTTCCATTGCAAGGTACCATTCATTATTTGTTTGTCATTGTATGCAACACCTTTCGTATCTATAATTACACTAAGGGACATTTAAGCCACAAGCTTTACCCGAATGTGGCATATTTACAGATTGTTGACTCAGGCATGTTGTAATAATACATACTTCCATTGAATTGGCTAGTGGGAGAGGGCAAAAGGGGAAAGGATAATGATTTTGAAAGTATTGAAGCGAAATCAATGTTGTTAAATAACCATTATGGCATCCATTATTTTTCGACCCTACTACCGTTTGCCATCCATTATTTTCTATAGTACCGGGTATCCACTATTGTCGTTGTAGGGTGCCATCTACCATATTTTCCATTGCCCACCATTATAGACAATAACACTAAAGGACGCATAAACCATAAGATTCCCGCACCAATATGCCATCTTTAAGTTTTCTCAACTCAGACATAGTGTGACAATTTGTACTTCCATTGAATTAGGAAATGATAAAAGGACAACAAAGGGAAAGGATAATGTTGTCATAGAAGGTTCAAACTGAAATAAATGCTTTAAATAATTCTCAAGCCATCACCATAACACCATAACATGGAGTTTTTGGATCTTTCTACCATTTTCCAACTGATACTTTACAATGTAAGGCGACATTCACTATTTGTCATCTACCACCATAATATTATTATAACATGGCATTTTTGGACCCATCTGCCATCCATTAATATCCATTGTATGGTGACATTCACCATTTGTCATTATATGGTGTCATATACTCATCATTATCTATAACTACACTTAAGGATACTTCAGCCACAAGGTTGTTCCTCAATGTGGCCTCTTTAGGATTGTCCATTTAGGTAAAGTGTGATAATTAGTACTTACATTGAGTGGGCCAAAGATTAAAGGGCAACAAAGGGAAAAAATATTGTTGTCATAAATAAGTTGAACTAAAATAAATGTGTTGATAAATACTTGATATGGCACTGCCATAACGCAATAACATGGAGGCTCTTTGGACCTATTTTCCATAAGTTATTTTCCTTTGCACTCCGCTTCTTTTTCCCTTCTAGCCATTTCTTTCTTTTTATTAACTCATTCTTCATTTCTTCAAATGTTTCTCATATCCTTTTCTCTCAAATAATTTTCAGTTATAGCTGTTCTTGTTCTTCATGTGTTCAATGTTTTTATGTTTCTTCTTTTCAACATTTCAGAATTTAGTTCTTGGTTTTTTTATTTTCAGAATCATGTGTTCTATGTTTTTTTATCAATTAAATGTATAATGTTCCCAATTCTTTTCTACTTATAGCACAATGTCAAGCACCAAAAATCAATTTCTTTGGACACTTGATATTATCTTGGATTTTCAGTCTATGATTCAGTTATTTTCACTTTTACATATATATGTTATCATTTTTGTATGCCATAGGCTGCCATATCATCAGTTGATAACCTTGAGTGGAATCCCAGTTTGGCTATCCCCAGGACCAACATTAAAAGACACATCCCAGATGATAAAATCCAATTCTCACATCAGTCACAATGTAGAGACTAGATAACCTTGTAGCTTAAGAATACTTCATTGAATTTATTTCATTCGCCCAGAACCACAGCTAGAAATATTTTGAATTTAAAAATCATGATCATTAGCATTCTTTGCTACCTATAATGAACACAAGGTAAACTTCGTGATCTTTTAAGACAACCACAAAAGAATAAGAATGTCACGTGTTCGTAAAAAAGAGCCCAGGGAAGTAGCTTGAAAAACCTAAATATAATACTTCAGTAACAAGTAACACCAAAGTAGGAAATTAAAGCTTTTGATATCCAAGCCAGAAACAATTATTGTGCTTAAGACTAAAATGTATAATTAATAACACATTTATATTTAAGCACAGACCATCCATAAATGACATACAGATGCCAAAAGCATCATTCACACACTTCAAGAATGATCAGTAGCAAAAACCCTATATCACTAAGAAACCTCCAGCCAACCACCACCACAGGATTCTAAAAAATTTATTCAATCTTAATGCATTATGTAAAAAGACTTTTAAAGAAACCAGGGACCACAACAAATGAAATTTATTATTGTGTGTACTTTGTACAATCCATTAAGGAGGAAAACTTCCAACAACATTCAGTGTCCTACCAAACTGAGAGATACCACCCTTCAAAAGATGGACCACACAATAAATAACCCCCAAATAAACCAAAAATATGCTTAAAAAAGTGGCAGACATTATCAAGAGATAAAATTATTAAACCTAAATAAAAAAAGTATGCATAAGCACAACTTTTTACGAGGGACTTTAATGGGTGAATTGATTGTGTTACCAACCAAAGGTAGCTGACGCAGTGACAAGTGTTGTTTGGCACTAATTCTAAGGTGGAGGTTTTCAATATGCAGTGCAACTGTGTTTTCTAATATCAATCCAAGTAGTGTTAGAGCCGGCATAGTGCGAATCATTTTAACTAAGTAAGCTTAAAAGTTTTTACAAGGAATAGGGACTAAACTTACTTCTGCAAATGGAAATAGCAGTAAGTCACACATCCTATTAGGGTGCTTGCCACAAATTCATTACATCTCTAGGTTCACATTCCACGTCAGAAACAGAAAAGTCTATGATATTTACAGCAATTACAATTTAGAGTTCAAACAACCACCTTAGCACCTTCATTTAACATTCAACATTGACAGCCCAGAAGAACACAAAGAAAGAAGATAATACAGCAAACAAAGAGAGCATGGTTACCTGAGAATTTGTGTAACTAACCCCTTGGGAAAAAGAACCTTGATGAGTAAGCTGCAGATTTCATAAAAAAAGAAGCGAATATGAGAAGCAAGTGTAATTTATATATACTTCGAGCAACACAATAAATCATAACTTCCAGGAACGTGGTTGCATTTTACCTGAGCACTAGGACCCGGTTGAACATCTTTCTTACCAGAGGTGTCTCCACCCTTGGCTGAGCCCTTGGTGTCACCCTGAAATACAACATATTGAAGAACCGTAACATAGAGATGTGAACAAAGAGACTCAACAAAAAAAATTACAAAGCATAACAACTATTCAAGCATTAGATGAAAGATTCAAAATTACCTCCATCTGCAACATCCCCGAACCGTCCATGAGACAAAGCCATGATAAAAAAAAAAAAAAAAAAGCCAATCAGCAAAAACCAGAAACGAGCATTAGGAAAGCCCAATAAACCAAACATAAAAACACGCCGTATACAAGTTTTTTGACTGGGGACCAGACAAACATTTAAAATAAAGTAAAATGAAATTGGTAAATTAAAATCACCTCTCTGTATCTTGTGAGGTAAATCTTCAAGGGATCGATATAATCCTCGAAACCAAGGGTGGCCATTGCCCAGAGCAAATCGTCCCCGTTAATAGTCTTTCTTTTCTCTCTCTGACACTTATCAGAGGCCCTACACAATTCGGCGGATTCAAAATTAAAGCACGTGATAACAGAAAAACGGAAGAGAATCAGACAAAAAACACTAACTCGCTGGTGATGAAGCTGATGAACTCCGAGACGCACTCCTGAACAGTCTCTTTGGCGTCTTTGGCGATTTTCCCGTTAGCAGGGAGCGCCTTCTTCATGATGCGGCTTATGTTCGCGATAGGGAGGTACCTGTCCTGCTCGCGCACGTTAGAGCGGGGACTGTGGTCGCCGCTCTCGTGGCTGCCGCCGCCTGGACTGGACGGACCGTCGGCCATAGTCGCCGGAACCCTGATTTGAGAGAGGAATAATCGGTGAAAAACATGGGGAAATTGAAAAGGAAAAGAAACCCTAATTGGAGAGAAGGAGTTGAGTTGTTATGTTGGTGAAGAGAAATGTTAAGAATACCTGTGATGGTATGAATTAGTTTGTATTTGGCGCGAGATCGGTGAGGGAATCGGACGCTGGAGAAGAAAGGAAGGTGGAGACGATTGAGATCTAGATTGAAGCCTATCACCACCGTTCGTTTTCTTTTATTACACAACAAACAGACACTACTCTTACTTGCTTTTCGCTTCTTCCTCCACCCTTTTTATTTCTCTCTCTTCTCGTACTCTTCCTTTTTTTTTTTAATTTCTCCCTTTTAACTCCTCAAGTCAACGAGATAATTTATTATAGCAATTCATCATTTCTCATAATATGTGTCTCATTAATACGTAGACTTAAATTTTTTCTATCAAATTATTCATTTAATTGTTAAATATTTTCTACTTCTATTTTAAAAATGTCTATACAAAATTTATCTAAAAATACTTTTTTATTTTTTTTCTGTATAGTCTTTATGCCATTAACTTGAATAGAATGATTTAAGAGATAGTAATATTTATGAACACTGTTAATAATAATAGTATACTACAAAATATAGGATAAAATTAAATAATTCACGATGCTTGAAAGGTAATAAATTTAGTTAATCATTTGTTTATAACTTGAAGTTGGTGATAGGGAATTATTGGAACATTTCTTTGTATAAATTTATTTTTTAGTGTACATAACTACTAAAACATTGAAAGAGATTATTAATTGTGTTTTAATTTTTTTTGAAAACTTTTGCTTGATAGATACCTACAAACAAAGTTTGAAGTAGGACATTGTGAAATAAAAATATTAAGAGTCACATCTCATAAAGTCTTTAGACCCAACTTCAACTTTATTAATATATTATATAAAAAGCTTTATGAAAAATATTTTCATAAATCTTCCTTTAGTTACAATTAAATAACAAAAAATATATAAAAAAAAAGGAGAAGAAGTATTTATTTTTAATATTTTTTTATTGATTTGTTTATAAATCTCATTATATGTAACTCTGAATCAAATTCATTCAACCTATTAATGTCGTGAGAATAAAGTGAGTTTTGCTTAAACTTCAACCATGAAATAATTTGACAATTATTTTGACCGACAAGTTTATTACGATCTCGAAAGGAAAAAAGTTAAGTTGGAAATTTGATCTCTAAAAATTTGATTTCCCATCTGTTAGAGTGTTTAATGTTATTTTTTATTTGAAATTAAAATAGTATTATTTTAAAATATATATATATTTTTCTTAAATAGTTTTAGTAGATTTATTGTTTTTTTTATAAAAGGTGGATGATTGGACCATTGGGACCATGAAGAGAGTATTGGGAGACCCTCCTCGTCTGCCCTTTTCCTGCTTGTGCAGGTCTTTCTTTAATGCTTCCCACATTCATACATAATACAAACCAATATGTGAAATTACAGTTATAACTCTCATTAATTATTGCTTTAAAAAAAACTTTCATTAATTACTATATCTAGAGTTGTAGTGGTTCGACTATTATATATATAATTTAAAAAGAAATTGATATTTTGACAAAAAAAAATTGATAATATTTTGACCAGAACAACGTTATTTTCGTTCATTATTTATTGGTTAGTGTATTGACATATTATAAATTCAATGAAAAAATAACACATGGTATCAAAACATTTTCAAAAAAATCTATATTGACATATCATTATCTAATTTAAAAACAAGTAATCTAGTTAATCAGAACACTATTTTCTAGTAAGACAAGACATAACCTTCAGCCAGCGATCTGTTTTTGACACATCAAGACAGAATTATACAACTTGATAATATTTTAATCTAACTACCATTTCTAAAATATCACCATTATGAAAGTATCATATGCACAATATTTGTTAACCACTCTGTTTTACTTTAAAGTAACAAATAGCATGGTCCAGAAAAAGAAAAGTCGAGTTTTACATACTTTTATATAATTTAACAATTTCAAAACTTGAACTTCTGCAATAATAAAACAATTTCCAATTGTCAAATTGGGGAAAATAAAATCAACTGCAGTATCCTTATGAAACACAACAACTGCAGTATACAAAGACTGTTCATTTGGTTGGTAGGGTGCACCAATCATTAAACCAACCACATAAGGACAATCCCTCTCCACAATCAAACATTGAATGAAAGAGAGAAAAAAAAAATCATACGGCGATAATTAACAAAAGAAAAACTTGATTTTGTCTAAAAGATATCTATCTTGCTGTTGGCTGTGCAACTGATTCATCAATTGACAAGTAACTCTCAGCTCCAACTAGATCCATAGAACCCATGTTCAAGGAAGACTGAAAAGAATTTTTGGACATATCATCTGAGTTCCCTTCTCTTAATGCTTCTGCCTGTCTTTCAATAGATATGGCATCTTGGATCTCCTTTAGAACTTCTGAAATTGATGGTCGCATATGTCCATGAGGCTGAACACACATCAATGCTTTCTCTGCTATTTTCCACATTGATTGTAGGTCATAATCATTCTGCAACATGGGATCAATAATACCTTGTATATCTCCACTCTCAATGTGTAATTTTGCCTGTGAAAATTTCATGCAGACAACCAAATTTAGTCGATGGTTTCAAATAAGGTTATGTTAGAATCATTAGACATTTCAATTATGTTGATCAATCGTTAGTCATCACATGGAAATTTAGTTGATAATTCATTCTGTCATTAATTCACAAATAGATTTTGCATGTTCATATTATGATTTACTTTTTCAGTGTTGCAAACTAAATACTACACAGATCATTTGAGTGAAAAAAGAAACTACAAAGGATGGTAGTTCCTTTATACTCCAAAGGTTCTATTTATGCATAGAAATAAAAACCTACCCATTGGACTATGTTTCGGCAATTTATACCGAAGCTTTCATTTGATATTGCTTCTTGACCAGACATTAGTTCAAGGAGAATTACACCAAAACTATAAACATCACTCTTGTCTGTCAGCTGTTGGGAAATATAGTACCTGTCAAAGAAAAAGTCACTCATGCAAGCCAAAATCAAGAAACAATAAATTTAGTTTTTGCTCAAACACACAAATTCACTTAAAATAGATAAAGGCCTTACTCAGGATCAAGATATCCTACTGTTCCCCGAACTATGCTTGAAACATGTGAGACTCCATCAACAGCAAGTTTTGAAAGACCGAAATCAGAAACCTTGGCTTTCATGTGCTTGTCGAGAAGAATATTGCTGCTTTTTAAGTCTCTATGAATAACGACAGGAACACAACCCGTATGAAGATATTCAATACCTGAACAACCATGAGAATGATACATTTAGCATCATGTGATTGATCATAAGAGAAGGACCATTCAATCAGAAAAATTAGAGGAAAAGTAGTTTTATATTCTAAAAGCACTAGCTTAACAATACCTTTGGCAGCATCTTCAGCAATCTCAAGACGCTTAATCCAATTGATGCTTCTTCCATTGGCTAATGGACCTACAAGAAAATATTAGACACAAATGAACATATGCATTTCTGCTCCTTGATTTAAGTCATGCAGGCTTACCATAAAGATGTTCTTTGAGAGTGCCATTATGCATGAACTCATAGACAAGCATACTATTCTCTTCATCTCGACAATAACCAAGCAGCTGTACCAAATTTCTGTGGTGTATTCTTGAAAGAAGAGTTACCTGGATCAAAGGAAAACATCATACCAATTACGATAGCATTAGTAAGAAAGTAGCAACTTTTTCTGTATTTAATGCTTTATTTAGAAAAAATAAAAGGCTGAAAAGAAGATAGAAAAAAAGGGGGAAAATGGAATATAAGTTACCACTTTTATTCAGATGTCAAATAAAAAATAGAGAAACTTATTTGAAAACTGAAGACTACAAATTCAACTGTTAAATAATTATTTAAAAATAACAACCTCATTCTTTATTTTCTCTCCACCCTTTCTTTGGAGAGGTAAGATTATATGTAATAGAAGTAATACAATGGCAGTGGTTTTTCTTTCATTTTTTTAAAAATAAACTACGTCAAGAAGATCGGTGAATGAGCAGCAGTCAGCATATCCATTCATTTAGTTCTTCTGAAGTAGATAAAAAACCTTTCCGCTAATTAGAGCACAACCAATTTATATTTATCAAGGGATTGCTGCATCAACTTTCTGTCGGTCCATGCATTATTTCAATTGTTGATGAATCTGTTTTACTTCCATGATACAAAGCAAAAAACCAAAAGAGCACAAAATGAATTGCTATGCCACAGAAAGCAAAACAATAAGTGACAGAGTAATGCTGGAATACTTATAGAGGTTATTTAAATGCAGGTTACCTCATTCGAGAACTCTCGCTTGCCTTGATAGGAATTACTGGTTAAAACTTTAACTGCTATCTCGTTTCCATCTTTTAGCTTCCCATAGTAGACAACTCCAAAACCACCAGCACCAATTTTTTTCTCGAAGTTATTTGTAGCATTTTCAATTTCAGAAAAACTGAAGCAGTGAGCAGCTTCTGCAGGATCATCGTTCTTCCAAGAAGCCAGCCTTTGAGCAGGGAGAGAATCAGCTCGGTCTATGAAAAGCGTAAATGTATAAATCATGATCTATCATCTCAAAGATCAAACAGACACAATAAATGGCTGTGTTTAGATTCTACCTTGCTGATGATATTTTCTCTTGCCTTTTCGCATATACAGGCAAGATATAACAGTAGCCAAAAGTAGAACAGAAGCCCCAACTGATGAACCAATAATTACGTACATATGCCCCTTTATTTTGCTTTCTTTGTGAAGATTGAGGTTTCCAGAGTAGCTGACGAGGATGACAGGAAAAAAGTAGAGGTTATCAAATATAAATGAAGAGAGAATTAAAATATTTGCAACACAAGAATAAAAGATTTGTTATGCTATAAGAAACATATTATTAACTAGAGATCTGAAGTAATAGCATTCCAAAAGGATACAAAATTTAAGTATATCAAGTTAAACTTGAAAAAGAATGTAGCATTCGATATTTACTAACATTAGCTGACAGATACGAAACTGTTTATCTAAGCAATCAAAGCAACATGATATCTGAAAGTCAGAAACCAACATATTGAATGAAAAATATCTAAAGAAAGGGACAACGGTAAATATGAAAGAGAAAACAAGTTGGTGAAGAAAGTGCATGTGGGTATTAGCACATTTACATATCAGAAGTAATCAATAGTGTAAAACAACACATTAATAAAAATTAAAAAGGCACTCAATTAGGTTTTTCTCCAGAATAGTCTATTAATTGATCAAACCTGGATTGTTACTTTTTCTGGTTATAAAAGCAGCCAAGTTCATTTAATGTTGTAAAAGATATTAACACATTAGACAAACCAGATACAGGTAAACATATAAAAGAAAACAATTAAATGGATAGGAAAATTTATCTATTATCCAATAAGATTTAAACTGCCAATATTTCCCTCCATTTTCTTATATGGTAATACTGAGTGCTCTTACTTAGAAAGTAAAAATTATACTCACTTCAAAACCAAATCCTTGCTAAGAAGATCTGATGGTATTGTTCCAGATAACAAGTTATTTTGCACATACCTGCAAATATCATAAGCATTACTTGAATTTCATCAAAAACTCAATAAAAACAAATGAACAAAGCATAATAACTTAAAGTGACTTAGTCTGTATGTTCATCAACAAAATGATACTCGTTTTTAGTGGAGATATCTATTTTATTTAAGATCATATTTAGATTTATCAGAGTATCTTAAGTCTAGAGAGCTTACAGTTCCCTCAAGTTTGGAAGGTTCACTAAAGAAGTTGGGAGCACACCGGTCAATTGATTGTTTTCTAGATGACTGCAAAAGAAAAAGGTTTCAGTTAGCTAACTACTACATAACATGACAAAAGGAAGGAAGATAGCAATGATTACATGATCTTTAAGTCCATGCACCCAATAAAATCAGGTAATGGACCAGTCAACATATTTCCATCAAGCCATCTGCATCCAAGAATAAATCACATCAATACCACAACACAAGTTCAACGCACCAAACATGAGACATCAACAACCCAGTCCAGAAATATTAGAAATTAAGATGAAACTTACAGTTCAACCAAACCAACCAATTTGGTGATATCCAAAGGAATATTGCCAGTCAAGTTTCTATTGGATAACAAGCTGTCACCACAACCAAAAAAAAAAAGTTACTATTACAAGATCAATTATACTTCTCTTTTAAGTCTCAAAAGATATATAGCAACATTCTTTTTACGAAGCAAACTGCACTTTTTCTTTCCCTTTTATTTTTGCAGAAGAGAGAATCCACAGGCCAAATTAAAACCATAAAAAGATTAACCTTTACATTGACACTATTCTTGGTTGTGGATCAGAGTTACATCGAACCCATGACCATGGAACAGGTAGACATGGATCACCACCTTCTTTGGCCCAGTCTGCTTCAGAGTAGTGCGAAAGTATGCTGGAGATAGTTGCTCCTGCAAATCATTCAATCCACACAGTATATATTTTACAATTTTCTTATGCTATAAACAAGACCTAACTAATAGCACTTGCATCACAACAGGCATGCTTATCAAAGGATCACTTGATACAGTTGTAAGTTAGTAACGAAACACATCATTTAGTAAGGTAGCCTCTTATTAAGGAACTAACCATCTAGAGAACCATCATTTTTCTCCAAATACATGTTTATCTCCATGGCGTTTAGAAGAGGTCCCCTAGAGGAATCATATGTCTTGCCAAATCTAAAAGAGAGCACAAAAGGTAGGGATATATTGGTATATCCTGGTTCATAAAGACGATATTTCCCTTGAGCGTTTTCTTCAATATTTACAACTGCCTTACTAACATCAGGCTGGCCTGGAAGTACTAGCCTGAATTTTCTGGACTCATTGGGACCCAGATCTTCAATCTCTGCAAAATAGGTGAATGCCCAACCAGTACCAGGAAAACCATCCAAGTTTAATCGGTAAGTTAGAGATCCATTAGTACCCACTACAGCTGTCTGCATCACTTTCACTGGTGGCATTTCATCTCTGTTAACATCAATTGGTGCTTCTGTAGAAATTTTTTCGGTTCCAGCAGCTACATCAACAAGATAATTAGCTTTCTTTACAGAATCCGACTCCCAAATTCTATCAAAAGGATCATCAGGATACCTGAAATGGCGGAATTATAAACTTATTAAACCACAGGAAACTGTTTCAAAAAACACAATAAGATAGCCACAACAAATCTAATAAGTACATAGTTAGAGAAGGAATCTATAAAATAACTTTTTGTCGTGAAGAGTTGAAGACAATTCCAGTCAATTGATAGCTAAGATTTTACCTAGTAAATATGGAAATTAATATGCAGGCTCGTGTATTTAAATTTTTCCAAGTAGTTGGAACAACATGGTTCGTTAATTGATCATGCAAAACTCTCACACACTTAACAAAAGATTCATTACAAATATTAACTTGTACCAGAACATATTATGAAGTAACATGTAGAATGGCTTAAGGTACCTAATTGGAGCATCATTCTCTGCACCAAAATTTATCCTTGCAGAGACACTAAGGTAAAAGTGTTCCTCAAATTGTGTATAATAAACTGAACCATTGAATTGGCGAAGTTCAAGGGTAGAGATGAATGGTTGTCCGGTTGTTGCATTTGATAAACAAACACTCACTGTAGGACTTGAAGCCAGAAATATTAGCTCTCGCATTTCTATACTGTTGGCATCCGATATAACAATCGTAGACCAGTGTGTAGCCCCAACAGAAATGTCAAATTTTGGATAAACATTATTATTGTCAAAGTTCCCATACAAGAAAGAGGCCCTGAGCAGATACCTCGTCCTACTCACAACATCAAGTGTGTAACAGTATTTCCTCGAATCAGCAGGAAAGTGTCTAAGTGTCGTGTATTGCTTCCGTGTCTCATTTGCAACTGATATAATACTTGTTTGCCCATAAGTAAGCTTATTATCAGGAGTCCACCGAAGACCAATTTCATCAGTGAATTCTGTTGTACCTCCACAGTCCAAACTTACAAAACCTGCTTAAGATGACATGTTTTTGTTATTCAATACAACCTAGATTAATTCCAAACTCTTGACACACTAATTGAATTAACAAAACAAATAGGATAAAAGACACTTTGCTGAAAATCCAAGAGATTAATTGCAAGTAAAAATAAATATCAAAGCAATTAAAAGTTCAAACTAAAAAAAAATTCTGAACAACAAAACCTTAGAAGAAGCTTGAAAAACAACAGGATAAAGAATTCATTAAACCATCATAAACCTTAATCTGAACCGATCTCATATCCAACTGAACCGATATGAATCAAAATCCCTTAGGCTTAGATCTTAGCTTTTTTTTGCTATCCATTTTATTGTTTGTGTAAGCACTTCACAAAAGCTTCAATAATTAAAAATCTCTCTCTAAAACAAGATGGTAACTTTGCTACCCCGGATTCGAAGAACAAACCGAAAAGACATGATTTTTTTATAGAAAAATAATGACAGGAAAAACCGCTAAAGAGCAGCATAGGGCACAACACAGAAACGAGAACAAAAGGCAGAAACATCAACAAGCGGAAAAGTGGTGGCAGGGAACAAAAAACTAAGATAAGTAGTAAAACAGGACACCATTTGCATCGTATGTAAAGGTTATGAAGTAAAAAAGGCAATGAGAGAGCAAAATGAAGTAAGAAAGATACCTTGCATAATCTGAGCAGAAGAAAAAGGTGAGTAGAGTGGGAATGAGAGTAGAAACGTGAGAAAGGAGAGAAAGAGTAAAGTAGCCTCCATTTTCTAGGATGTGAGGCTTTCCTGAGCTGAAACCATAAAAAAATGGCGGAACCCAACCCAACCAAGAAACTGAGTTAGTCTCAAAGTTTCACTATACTGAGAAGGAGACGAACATAAATACCATGATAGAAGTTGGCATTGCTTTTCCTCTGTTGGTCGCAGTCTAAATAATGTACCAAAAAGACGTGCCTGATATTTAAAATAATCATTTATTTTACACTGCCTATTATAAATTTGTATCATAATTATTATACTATCCACATATCATAATAAAATTTATAAAAACCGTAGCAAATAAAATAAGTGTAAAAATTGAATTTTTAAAAAGTCAAAATTCTTTGATGGGAAAATTCTCATTTATTATAATTTAATTAGTTAAATAATGTGTCTTAAGAATATTATTATTTATCAATGGTTTCACTTTTCAATACTCACCACAAATCTCAATTAAACCAATTATCACCTAGATAACCACCATTCCCATTAATCATATTTAACTAAGTCAAACACCATCAATTTCATTACATAAAAATCTAGCCAATCCATTTAATCCAAGTAATAGTATAATAGTATAATTATATACGTTTATTTAAGTAGTCATATGAATCAAATCATAAAAAACTGCTAAAATATTTTTAATAATGCATTAATTAAACACTACTTGTCATATTTCCTTGATTGAAGTAGTGACAAAAGTCGCAACTAAATTGAATAATTAAGAGTGTAAGACTAGGTTGTCAGATTTTCTTATAAAACTCAGATTTTATAAGGATTTATAAAGTTAGTAAACTATATAATAGATATGGTATTATAAAAGTTTTATTGAAAAAACAAGTAATTTCATCCTTTGGATTTGATTCAGGTAACTAATAATTAATTTTACAGTGAACTTGCATATTTGTAAATGATTAGTTCACTAAAATACATTTGTCTTAGTATACATGTGTAGTTAGGGTAAGCCTCTCATCTTACCAAGTAATGATAATATCGTTTCATTCCTTATTGTACTATTTTTCCTTCATAACAGGTCACCGGAAAATTCCTTTTTACAATTTTACGGTGTTTTCATTACTACTTTTTAAATAGTTAAGGTTTCTAAAATTTTATAGAATAGTTGAAATCGAATGCTATTAATATTTTTATAAGGAAATGGATTATTATTTTTTTAAACTAAAAACCATATATTTGATTTTGTAAATATAACTACATATTAGTGATTTATAGAAGGGAATTTTATTTTGCTAATTGGGATATTGCGATTACGATGATCTCAGGTTTAATTAGTTTCTAAAACTAAATTCGAAAATCAATAATAATTTTAGTTTTAAATTTTTTAGTTCATTGGATTTGTTTTTTCATTATTCAATTATCAAAAATTCAATGACAGATAACAAAGGCTACAAAACGAAAAATAAAAATAAAAAATCTCTGTTTTGTTTTGGGTGGGTATTTATTTTATTTTATTCTGGGTCTGTGGTGTGTGGGTCCCGTGGTTTGACGACACAGTCATATCTGAGGACCCATGTCTATGATAGTGCTGAGGTGGCAGAGACCGAGGTAACAACCATCGCGCGTGTTTAATGAAAAAGATGATAACATTATTTTTTACAATTTTTTTTAATATATTTTATTGGTCTATTTGAATTTATGTTTAAAAATATTTAAAAGGGATCAATCATAAATTGTCATATATGCGTTGTTAAAAAGTTGTTAAAAACTCATAACATAAACTAGTCTTTAATTTTTATCTTAAACATTTGTTTAACGTAACTGATAGTTTATTTTTGATAATTTTACAAAAGCTTATTAAAAAACTAAAAAATTCATCTCGTTCTTTTATGAGCAATCGTATATTAAAGGTAATTGATCTCTCAAATACTTTTCAATAAAAAAAAATTAACAAGCTCATAGTTTATTTTGATAGCTTATTCAAGTGGAGACAAGTATATGTTTTGTTGTAGTAAAACCTAATTATAATTATGATTAACGAAAGTGTGTTTAGATAGATGGATAAGATAAATATATCTTATTGTAATATAAACATAAGCTCGTATGAAAGAAACATTTAGCAATCCAAATTAGGAATATCTATTTTGAGAAATACTATATGAACTCATTCTTGCTAAGAAATATTTGCATTAACTGAAAAGGGAGATAATATCTTATTTTTTTTAATTGAATATGAGAATATATATATATATATATATATATATATATATATATATATATATATATATATATATATATATATATATAGTTTTATATTTTTTATAATTAAACCTTTTTTTTTTCTTATAATTGTTTCTCATTATGAAATCATTCACATTTCTTAAATATTTTTCCTCTTATCACAACTTTTTGTTGTTATATTCAAATGATATGTTAATTAGATATTTTTTATATTTCAATTTGAATATTCCTATTCCTTTAATACTTTTATTATTTGTTTGTTTTTTTCACAGAAGAATTTTTAACTCTCAATTTAAGTATTCAATAACATAAATTTTTCATTTATTAAGTAATGTAAAAAGAATTTAATCTTTACTTTCTCATCCTTAATTTTGTTTCATTTGAAGAACTCTTATGTTTTGTTAAAACAATTTTCATTTTTATTATTTATTTGAAGTTTAAGTAGTAATGATATTTGAAAATTTTTCTTAATTCTTTAAGGTGTTTTTTTTATTTTATCATACACTATTCATTTGTTTTTTTAGATTTCATTCAATAATCTATCAAATTGTTTCCAAAACACATATCATTCTTATCTTTTCTTTTTTAAATATTTTAATTGGTTGTTTGTTTTTATTATGTAGAATACTGTTTTGATATTTTCTACATAGTTATTTTTATTTTTTAACTCATTATCATGAATAGTTTTATCATGCAATTATATAGATAAATGTAATCTATTATGACATAATAATTTAATGTAATTCTCATTAATCTTATTTGTTATCATGTAATATATATTAAAGTTAAAAAGATGTAAGATTTATACTAAATTTAATTTATTATTAGTTTAATGTTTATTCTGTGTATGATTTTATTGTGTATTATAATTTTTTTTAAAAGTGAAGAAAAAAAAAAACACCAAAACAGGACAAAGTGCGAGTGTAAAGGTTGACTAATGAAACATCCAGCGATGAATGTAACTAACGGATAACGTCAATGTCACAATGAGAGGAAGGAAGAACAACAGCATAACATCCCAACCGTTAAAACTAACCGTAGTATGTTTTGTTAGTCAATTTCTACTCAAACCGTCCTCAATAAAATGTTGAACTTATAGTTATTATGAAATCAACTCAGTCAATAAAATGATTGCTGAATTTATGTATAATTTTTTCTGTTTTATATTTTGTAATTTTACCAACAATAACATTCTCAACAGTTTAGTTATCACAATTTGTCTAAGAATAAAAAGTAACGTTGATATAAAATAATTTAGTAATTATTTAAAAATTTTAAAAGCAAAAAATAATTCGTTCCTGTTTACTAACATTTTTATTATTATTTTCATTCGCTTGTAATTATTTTAAAAAATACACGATAAACAAAAAAAATATTTTTTTCCATATTGATTCTTCCGTTAAACAAATTAGCTCAAAACCATAAATTTTACAGTAAGTTATATATATATATATATATATATATATATGCTTGTGAGAAATTTTTATTTCTATCATGATATTATTTATATAGCAGCTAAGAATAATGTATAACAAAGATAGTTACACTCAGTACAAAAAAATACAATTATTTGCATATTGGTCAGCATGTTTACGTCAAACATGCTTTAAATATAAACTTAACTCTTAAGTAACACAAAAAGCCCAATGGGACGATAAATTTGAGACGTAACTAAAAGTATATGACTTTCATTGCACTATTATACTTTTTATTGTTAGATTGAATCAATGAGCATGATTATTGCATTAAAATTAAAACATAAATGACAAAGTAAGGTTATATAATTATTTTTCTGCAGACAAAGAAATGTGAATCTTTACATATTTTTCAATTTCTATGATTTCAAATAATAGTAAAATATTTGATATTTTTAGAAAAAAACTATTCTTCTTCTTCTTCATAATAATAATAATAATAATGATTTCATAATCATAAATCAATCAGAGGAAATATTGATATTCTTTATTTAACTTTATGACAAACAAAGTATTTATAAACATTCAGATTGGGATATTATTACTTGAGAATAAACAATAAAATTATGTGATCTTTGGTTTTAATTTGTACAAGAAGTCACCTAAAAAGTGAGTTATAATAATCATAAACTATTTCACATTATCTTGAATAAGACATTTTATCAACACAAACTATGAAAGTTAACTAAAAATAATATGCTAATTTGGAAATAGAAATATGGAACCTATTGTCCATTAGGTGTGATCTCATTTTTAGACGAGGATAATCATATGGTCAATTGTACCTAAATACAAGATTCAAATGTTTCGATCATGCTTTTTTTTAATGCTGCATGTAAAAGGATAACATTACCTGTAGTAATTTGTATATTGAATAGATACTATTAATTTGATTACTTGAACTTGAAGTTCCTCCTTGAAAAAGTTATACTTTATTTTACAAATACCGAATTAATAATTAAAACAAGGTGATCATGCATAAAAATTGTAGAACATAACTGTAAGGCTACGTGAGGGTATCTTAAAAAAATATTGATTGCAAATGAACTTTTTTATTCATTTCAAGGTTTATTATAATTTATTATTTTATTGTTTTAAAATTTTTGGTTGAGAATTATATCAATATTTTATAGAGTTAAATATGTTTTTAGTCCTTATACTTTGGGGCGATTTTGGTTTTAATCCCTCTTTCAAATCAAGGTACAATTTAGTCCTTCAACTTTAGAAAACTCTAGTTTTAGTCCTTTTTACCAAAATTTTTTAACTTTATTTGTTGTTTCAAACACGTTTTTCAGTTAACATTGAAGCAAAAATGTGTCAAACAGTGTAAACAATCCAAATGCTATAATGAAACGTGCTTGAAACAGCAAATAAAGTTAAAAACATTTGATAAAAAGGACTAAAACCAGAATTTTCTAAAGTTGAAGGACTAAATTATACCTTAGTTTGAAAGAGGGACTAAAACCAAAATCGTCCCAAAGTATAGGGACTAAAAACATATTTAACCCTATTTTATATGGTTTTGAACTTATATTTTATTGATTTTGTATAATATTGTCAGCAGATATTCTCCTTGATAAACCTAATAAAAATAACTAACAATTTGATTTTATAAAATTAAAATGCATCCTAATGTTTGTTTCTTAATTTAGATGTTGAAATTATATTGAGAAAGAGCAATGGGAAGTTTAGGTAAGGATGAGAAGATGCAAAGAAAGAAAGAAAAAGGTGATGAAAGATCCCAACATGCCTTTCTATCGTGTTTGGTCACTTTCTGAAAAGAACGATCCATCCATTCTCTTCTTTTATTCACAAAATTAAGAACAATTTGATATGAGCAATGCCTTTAACTTTCAAAAAGATGAAGAATTATAATGGATTTTAGTTGCCTTCACCTTTTCCACTTTTGCTTTTCGACTTTATATTGAATGAAAAAACATTATTTCTAAAATACTATATGCCTTTTTGCTTAGGATTTCAAAATGGTAGTTACAAGTTCCAATGAAGATTATTAAATATATTTTTGGTAAAATATGATTTTAATCTTCATAAATACGATTAAACTTTACTTTTATTATTCTTTACCCTTTTCCATTCGTTTTTGTTATTTTTAAGTTTTGATAAATAAAATTTTCAATTACTTACTAATGTTATAATGCAGTTGCACATATTAGATTATATGCCATATCATAATAGTAACTAAAATGGTACGAGTGGATGGTTATATCATTATTGTGTGGAGCCATATGACTTTTAAAATTATAAAATCGAAAAGGTTTAACACTAAAAAGGCTAAAAATCGTGAATATATTTTGATTATACCTTTTAGTAATAATTGATTTTTTAAAGCTAACTATTTATGGAGACGAACTTTTATTATTGTGTACTTAAATGTCCAAGGAAACGATAAAACAATTTATTGAAAGTTGGAAATAGATTGTGCTAGTAGTAACAAAAGGAACTATCCTGATTCAATATTTATCACTAAGATGATTGTGACAATGGTAAGTGGTAACTAGGATGAAAAAAAAAAAATCCATTATCTATGGATAAAATCCACCAATAGTTGATATCCATGAGATACAAGTAATAAATATTTTAATACCGATTTATAAACGAGTCAGGTGCAGAGATTATACTACTCAACCCGTAAATACCCGATAAAAAATTAAAAAAATAATTTAATTTATATTTAATTTAATTTAATTTAAAATAAAATTATTTTATATGTTTTAAATTGCATTTAATTAAAATTAAATTTTATTTCATTTATATTAAATCATATATATATATATATATATATATATATATTTGTTGTAATTTTATTTTAAAAATATATAAAATATATATTTTTTAATATTTGCGGGTATCCGCGAATATCCATGGATACTCGGGGGTTTTAAAATATCTGTAAATTTTTTGAGACAGATATCCACACGGATAAGAACGAGCTTATGGATGAAGTTTCATTTTCGGATGGAGTTGTACAGATACTATTCATACTAGACCTCCTCGGTTGTCATCTATAGTGGTAACATCTGATCTTTTCTTCTTCCAATCATTGAATACGATTTAATTGTCAAATAATATCATATCTATTAAAATTATTATGTATAATATGATTTCATTGAATTTACATAAAAGAATCCCAAAAAAATTTATTAAAAAAGACACGGTAACCGTTACTATAATAGAAAGAACAATATATTACTAGTACTTTTGTAGCAACCATTAACTTATAATAGTTTAGTTCCACCTAATATTCAACACAAAGACAAAGTAAAAAGTTAAAGCATTTGAAGTGGATTCCTATGATAAAAGTGAGGGTGTTTAACCAAACAATTTTGTTCCCTTTTTAATTTATAAAAACATTGTTTATTTTGTCTTGTACAGAAAAAACTTTGTTTATTTCTTGTATAAAAAAGCCTTGTGTTATGTCTTGTACAAGTTTACTTGCACGTAACCTTTCACCAATACAAAGAACTTAAAGCTGTTTCTTTGGATTCTTGTGATAAAACACATGGCCTTTATCCGATTTTTTCTCATACAAATTTGTTCTCTTTTAAATTTATAAAGAGAAATAATACATGATACACTTTTACATTCATTTAATACAGAGTACAGGAATAGAAATAGTCTTAAAAATGTAAAATTTTGTGTTTTTTTAAAAAACAAGAAAATAAAAAATAAGTAAAGATAATATCAAATAAATGTAAAAATTTAAGTGTGTCAAAAAATAAATTTTCATTTATAAAATACTCATCTCCTTGTTCACAAAAACATGTTTGAATTGTTTTTTTTCAGTTGGACACTTTTACTGTTGGAAGTGTAAATTTCCCATTGGATGAATGGAAGATAGGAGAAATTGTGTATGGTTGTAGAAATTGTTGATAATCATAAATGTATGATATTGAACTTGACGTGTCTAATATCAACACTATTTTCATCCGTAATTAACTTCATCATATTCTGAGTATTTAGGCAATAGAGATCCTTTTGTGGCTGTAGTTGCCACAATCGGAAGGTCTGTCTTGAGGAAAATCCACGAATAAGACATCTCATATGGAAAAATTGCTTCTTTCGAGTGGGAACTTTGCATCAAATGGGTACAACATAGTTATGATGCTTCTGGTCAGTCTAAGGTGGTTTACTCAAAGTGGTTCTGTTCTTAGGTTCTTAATTAGGTTATCCTTAAAAACTTCCTCAACCACATTGTACTTGTCAATGATATGTTTTGCAACAAAAGAATTGTTGGGAATGCAAGTGCGAGTCCAAGTCTCACATTGGATAGAAATGAGAAAGTAGAGCACTATATAAAGAGAAAAGACCCGTTAATCCATTGTCTTAAGGTTTTGGGTAGAGAGTGGGGTCAATTCTTTATATGTTTTGGCTCATATCTCATTGTTATTGTGTCTCCCCGGTGAATCTCCTCCTTAGACCCAACAAGAATGTCTCCCATATGGTATTTTTACATTACTTCCCTCAACCACATTTGTACTTTTTCTATTTATATTTTTCTTCCCTAGTCAAAAGAATATTCCTCCCTTTGGAAATTATTGCATGCTAGTAGATTTGTAATTTAATGATCTTGCAATAGTGGAAAGTTGGTGACAGAATGCTGGTAGATGACTTCAAAGGGACGAACTTTCCTTCCTCAACAAACAATTTATTCTAGGCTTTTTCAGCAATTTCACCTTAAAAGCAATTAATTTAGGAACATTCATTTGTAATGTTTTTCCATTAAATAACCATGGGGTGTTTGGCAACTTCAGTTATGCATTTAACATATTTAGAAAACAGAAAGCCCAAATTCCTGTACTAACATGAACCATATGTCTGGCTATTTCTTCCAGCAATCCCACAATTACTAAATGCACCACCACAATAACAGTTTACCATTGCAGAAGAAAAAGGAAAGAACAAATACGAAACAAAACTCGTCCCAAAATCTTTTTCCAAAATACATTTAATGTATTTCATGCTTTCAGGAAATTTTGATTTAAAAATTCCAAACATTCAAAAAAAAAAATTATTCAGGAAAGTTTTTGGAAATCACTTTTATGAAGGGTAAAATGGTAATTTCAAAATTAATAGGAATGCATAAAGAAATTGTGGGGTGCAGAAAGTGAAAGCCTATATTTCTTGGTTTCCCTTTTGAAATCTGTATAATCTACTCAGATTTTTTCCCAGTATTTCTTGTTTTTTCTATGCAGTAAAGTTGCAAGTATCATACATATGGTCTTTTAGCATTAGTAGTTTTTAATGTTCAACTTGGAAGATCAAGATTTTATTTTCATTTAAATGTTAAACTCATGCAAGCGGAGGAAGAACTGAGTGAAAATTAGACTGATGCGAAGATCTTTCATCGCATTATAGGTACATATTTAAGTTAAATTTAGCCTTGTATATGTACTTATTATAATTACCAATCATTTTCCCCTTCCAATGGTTTCAAATTTCAAACCACATCTGTTTCTTCAACTACTACTCCAACAATTAATGCAACATCTTGAAGTAATTAATGAAGAAGAAAGAAGACGAGTATTGCAAATTTAGGGGTTCGTTAAAATGCATTTTACAGAACTTGGAAGACGAAGTTTATAAGAAAAATGAATAAAAAAAATATGTATAAGTGGGAGAAAAAGAAAAAAGATTAACAAACATGTGAAGAAGGAAAAACAAAGAATATCTTGTTTGAAGGAAAAGGAAAATTTGTTCAATTAAATATTAACTTTAATATATCTTATATCAACAAAAATAAAAGTGTTAGTTAATTTCATTCATACCCATGATTAAAGTAAATAATATATCTTATTTTCAGTTTTTTATTTTGAATTTCAACATATTTAGGGACAACTAACAAGATGTTAAACACTCTTAAGAATATTATTATTAATTGATTGAAATATTATTCCTATCATATTATTGTGGAAAAGGGGTAGTTAATAAATTATACACGAAAAATAGAAATGAAAATAAAGATATTTAGTCTAAAAGTTGAAAAACAGCAATGCGATATATTAACAGCGTGGTACGAAAAAGTGTAAGGTTAACTGTAGATAGGGCGTAAATCTCTCTCAGCAATTCGTGACAGATTCTTCTTTCAATGGCAAAACACGATGAGAATCAGGAAAACCTAAACCATGTAATATATAACTGCAATAGTGCAAGCAAAACAATAATGTACAATGAATTTGTGTGGGGCGAAGGCAACGTCCTTTCGTACGCTTTGGCTTCTGGGTGCATGCTCTGATGCAACTGTTCCTGTTACTGTTCCTGCCACCAGACAAAACCTGCTTCCTCAAACCACACTTGATTACTACCTAAATCTATGGTTTTTTTCACTCCTTGTGTTGTGCCCCCATAAAATAAATAAACTTACTGGATTCTAATTTTCTCCGAAAGTCTTTGGAAAATGATAAATAATAATTATGTACCATTCAAGGAAAATGAAAAATGTGGATATATTTGCAATTTTGAAATATCCAAGAGGTTGCTATTCAAACTCTTTGGTCACTCACTGCCTTAGAAAGTCAGATACCAGACACTAGATATTGTATTAAATAATGTTTGGTGAAGATTTTCTTGTTATGAAAGATGTTTATCATGTTTAAATGCATCGAAACAAAAAAACCTACGTTTTGATTGTGTAAATTTAAAGTTAAGAGGAATCAGCAACCGATGTTAAAACCCAGTGGTTAAAAGCAGGAATCACTTTACAGCTCGAATAAAGGCAAAACGATGCATATGTAACAAGTCAGTGAGTGCAGAAGAACATTGTATGTATGCAGAAGTTGAAACGTGGAAGATAAGTAGAAAGGATGCAGTAGGTATGCATGCATTGCATATGCATGGTGGTAGCACCAACATTGTTGATATATACAGTTTTGACAATTCAAGGGTCATGTTTGGGTTAAAAGTGGAGAGGGTAGAAGAATAGAAGAGATAATGTGAGTCACAAGAGAAACTCATTAGAAGGCCAAAAGGGTTATGTTTGTTTCCACATGACACGACACACATATGTTGCAGGGTTGTCCTACGTATCCAACGACAACGCATTCGACAGGACAGAGAACCCCTCTTCCATCCCAATTCAACCTTAACCCCTTCAATCTCTTTCTTACCTATGTGTAAAAGTAATGTGCCAAAAAAGGGCTGCAGAAAAAGAATCAGGGCTACCTGCTAGGGTTTTTGAGGAAAGGAAAGAACCACTTTCTTCATTCAGTTCAATTTTCAAGCTTTCGTTTACCTATGATACGCTGGTTTTTTTGGTTGCTTGGACATTTCTTTTGTTCCTGGAATTTGCATGCATATATGCTTTGGTCTATGTTCTGAGATAGTTCTTAGTTTGTAACCTGCATGATTCTTCCGACAATGTACAACACAACTTGAGCCGCATAATTAAGGTGTGGTACTAATCATAAACCAGTTTTAGATTTGCTTCTTTTTCATGATTCAGATACTTGAAGTCTGGGATTGAGTGAAAAATGAGCTATGTATATATCTTGGCGTTCTGTTTCATCAACTTTAGGTTAAAGAGTATTAATTATATTAACTAAGTTATGTAATTATTCTCATTTTACGTTTTAATTTTTGTACGAATAGACATGCAGAAGACACTCAAGGTTGGTCGATTGTGACTACTACCAGAGAATATTCTTTTATTGTATGAATTATTTACAAATAGTTTATGTCGAGATAAACAACAGTAGGGCAAGTTATATTTTTTTATAAATAGAACTTGATTTTGAGTCTAATTTGAAATATTAAGCATAAATTTAGATGATTAAGTATATGCAGGTGCTTTTATAAATATCTGACATTTTCTTAAGATTTGATTTTAGTTTAATTTAATTTTACGATATTGATTTGCAAAGAGTTTTTTTTTTTTATCTATATATTATATTTTGATTGTATTTTTATATTACATAAACAATTTATAAAGTCTAGACCAATAGGACGTTTTGTTGAAATTTAGTTCACTAGTGGAACAAATTTTGATCCTCCAGCTCCTGTCATCTCATCATGACAGCGACAGAATTGGGATTCTATTTTGCCATTACAAAATAGAAAAAAAAATATTACTTTATATATATATATATATATATATATTCAGTATTCTAAGAATATATTAGAGTATATAAGTATGATTACAATTTTCTTAATTACTTCATTTGTGACTTTTAGAAACTTAATTATGATTATACTTTAACTTTAATTTGTGTAATAGTTATTTGTTCTTGTAAATAAAAGAATATCTCCCATCAATATGGCGTATATCTGATATAAAATTTTGAGACTGTTTGAATAAAGAAAAAAATTTAAAATTTTTAAAATAACAATTAATAAATTCATTTTATTAGTTTTTTAAATTAAAATAACTTAAAAATATGATATTATTAGTTATTAATATAGAAAACATACATGTATATATTCCATTAATTTAATATTAAAAATGTTTTTAATGTAATTTTTTTTGTTATAAACGAATTCTATTATTTTAAAATATATTATCTCTTTCGAAATAATTAGAAGATCTTTGACTTTTCTCCAATTTTCTTATTCTTTGTATTTGTCTTATTGAAGAACCGATACCGTATAATTGATTCTTGCAGCGAGTTGTTTAATATAGATTGATTAATTTCTTTGTTTGAGTAAGTTAAGTTTTCAATTATTTTTCCTTGGTCTTTTCTTGTACTTGTTGCATGCATCTTTTTGATGTATCTAATCGTTATTCATAAGAACATACGAAGCTTCTTTGATTTTTGAAGCTATTTTAGACTTTTATAATTGTTTGGTCATCTGTCAGGTAAGAGGAGCTAGTTTCTTTGATTTTAATTCATAATACAAGTTTTATTCGATGTCTGTATGATGATATGATAGCTTGAGTATTGAATGGTCTAGTGGATTTTGGTTTGTTGAGATTGAATAACATGATTGTATTGGAATTGACTTAAATGTGTGTTGTTTGTCATTGGAATAAGCTTGTTGTAAGACCTTGTTGACTGTTACTTGTTTTGATATTTTACGTTAATAGATTGGATAATATGTATGGGTGGAAATTTCTATTAAATATTGATGAAATGAAAAATGAGAATTATGGTTGGTTTCTAGTCTAAAATTTAGGGGTTTTCACAAGTGAAATTCTAAAGGAATCAATGTAGGAGTAAATTTGGTATTTGGAGTTTATCTTAAGGTCATTTGAGACTTGTTTAGTATCTTAGTTCACAAAAAAAAAATATGACTTTTAACTTGTAGAATCTGATATCTTGAGTTTTTATGTGTGATTTGATTTGGTGTGTCTCAATTTTGGCCAAATAAGCAAAATGGTATTCAATTTTGAATATAAACATGTTTTTGAATCAATTCTAGTGTTAAGGATACCATTTTAGTCATTTGGATATGTATTGGGGGTAACCAAATTAGAAAGTCTTACTGCTATAAAAAATTGATAAGGATAATCGATTATTAGACTTGATAATTGATTATTTCAGTGCTAAAAAAGAACTCTATAGAATAATCGATTATCAAACCTGATAATCGATTAATGCAGTAGGTATTTTGAGATAATGAATTATCAGATCTAATAATCGATTATTTCAATAAGTATTATTGTTTTTGGTTAAAACTCTCTCGTATAATCGATTATCATACTTGATAATCGATTATCTCATAAGAAAATAGATATTTATGATTTATGAACATGTTTATATATATATATATATATATATTTATTTATTTATTTATTTATTTATGGTGGAGGAATTTAATGGTATGCATGATGCTTCGTGAAATGAAATTTTAAATATTAATATGTATGGTATTTGTTAACACACGATGTGGTGGTTATGATGGTATGTATAATTTTCATATGATTGTGAGAATGAAATATATGTGATTTGAGAAGAATTTCAAGGAGAGGTTTGGTGTTCAAGTTAGTTGTGGTGAATGCTTAATGTGAGACTTAGTAAGCATATATCCTTATATTCTACCAACCAACTCACATAGTGATGAATGGAATGACAAAGAGAAAGACAAAAGGTCTTTACTCTAATCTTTTGGGTTTTAGGAGTGAAAGATTAACCTCATGTGTAGTAGGTCGAAGTACCTTATTTATAATTCTGCAGATTATAAATACTATCATGGGTGTACACATTCACTGACTTCTATGTCAAACATACTATCTGGATAATTGAGTTTAGAGTCACATGTTTATATGTTTATGAGTTAGACAATGTTTTAATATTGAACTAATATGTGATGCATGAAATATTTTTTTGAAGTTTTCTTATTAATACTATCCTATTGTTTTCTTTGGTTATTCTTAGTGTACTATATATTTCTTCTACGGTGAACCTTATTAGTGAAAGTATGTGAGGGTTTAATGTTGAAGTATCATTGACAAAAAATAATGATGCTATGAGTGTCTTTTTGTTATTAAGTTTAGTTTTTTGTAAATATAATTATTATTATAGTTATTTTATTTTAGATAACTGTATGAATATTATATTTGTAATCGGTGGAAAAATCTGTTTTGTTTTATAATTTTAAAATTTTTTATTTTATGAGTGAAATGCCGGTACTATTAATGTTACAATCTTAAAACAATAGTATTATTAAAAGGTTATATATTTTTATTAGATTCTGGTTAAGAAGATTTATGCTTTGTTCTTATTAATTGATTTGGAGGAGATGATTTGAGTAGATTTGAGTGGATTTGAGGGTAATTTTGTTGTTGTTTTTTTGAGTAGATTTGTGGGTAATTGAGAGTGGATTTGAGGGTAAAGTTTGTCAAGATTAGTGTAGGATTTGATTGATGTGATAGAATTATAAAATTTGTTTAATTAGTAGAAATGAAAGATTACCAAAATGTCCCTAGTTATTTTAGTAATATAAAATGTTATTTTTTAATGTTATATTTAAATGTATAAATGTTAATAGAAAAAGGAAATTAATTAATAATAAGTCAAATTAATTTTTAAAATATTAAAAAAATTATAATAAAGTAAAATAAATATTTTAAAAAATGTAGTATTTGTGTATAGTTATTTAACTTGTATGTTTCAAAATCATTTATTTATGTTAGAATTCAACTGAAAATACAGGGGCACAAGAATCTTTCTTATAAAGGTAAGCTCAAATCCTCTCATATTAACGGGATGCCTTTAACAGTACCATCCCGTAAATCAGCTGAAAACAATCAACACAAATCCTCTTAAGAGAACACAACCAATCTCGCAATTCCATCCGCTTGAATCATTGTAAATAGTTAATTTCATTCAAATGAACACGCTTAAACTGTAAGTTTATGTGTATAAACAATTTTATATTTTTCAAATATAGTTTTTACGTAAGATCTTTCAAGTCAATTACAAATTAATATATAATATTCTTTCCAAAATTATTTAAAAAACTCTTGGGAGAAAGTCCAACTGTTTCCAAATTTTTCCAATGTATTGCATGAGAAGTCTTGTCAATGTAAGAGAGGAAAGATTGTTTCATTAATGAGTATCAGAATTTTTCTTTTTTCTTTCTTTCTCTTGTGAATTGCATATTATATTAAGAGGGTGAAGAATCATACAGTGGGAACAGTAGAATCAAAATGATGAACCTATTAGGAGGCCAATAGCAGATATTATAGCCTAACCTTGCTGTCCTGTATTAAACTCTCACATTTCTCCTATTTCATTGAATAGACTAAACACAATCATAACATAAGCTTTCTGAATTGACTTCTCTTAGTAGGTTTATGTTTTTCTTTCATTGTTTATTTTAAGATTAACCATTTGTTTTATTATGTAGATTTATGTTTTTTAATAATTTATTTATTTTAAATATTAAGGTATTTTTTCAAGAAAGGAAAAGCAATTATGGCAGATAAAAAAAAAACATGGAAAGTTATTAAGTAATAGTTTCATACTAGGAATGTCTTTACTATGACTTTTAGTATAATAAAAATATAAAATAATTAAATTATAATATTAAAAATAATAAATAGAATGATATAACTTCTCTCTAACTTCTATTCTTTTTCATTTAATGTAAATATTTTCACTTATTTTTGTGCAACTCTTGGACTTATTGATTTTATAGACAAAAATGTGCAAAAATAAAGAGAAAAAAAAACTAAGAAAGAGGAATAGAAAATAGAGAACTAATAAACACAGAAAGCTGAAATTGTATTTCTGCATTTAATTTTCTTCATAAATAAGAAATTTGCACAAAGAAAAAATATTATTTTTAGTATTATATATATATATATATAAATTATATCAAATACATCATTAATTATATGAATATTTTTTATTAATAAAAACAAAAAATTAATGAAAAAAATATCTAAATTTCCTTTCACCTTTCTTTTAACATAAAACTTAGTTTTCAGTATTTTTGTTTTTATTTTCTTCCCTACTGATTAATATTTATCAAAGCACTATGAAGGTGTTACTTTTGTCATATAATGATTAAGAAGTCATAAATAAATTTAGTATAAATGGGTTAAAATTTAGAGAGAACTCTCTTGTTTCAAGGTTGATTGCTAAGTAAGAGGATTAAAAAGTTAACCTTCTTTCTTATTACAGGCTTCCACAGAACACAAATAAGCATCTTCCACAAATGTGAAACAATATTTATAACCATATATCAGTTTAATTTTCAAAGAAATTGCTTTATTTGTCTCACAGGAAAATCTGTCTCCCTCCAACATTTTGTCAAAAGGAGTCTCTCAGTTGGTGGATTGTCCAAAAAAGAAAACCTTTTACCATATAACTTGACCCAGAATAGGAATAGGATTGTATTGTAAACATATGAATGGTGAAAACTATTGTCCAATAATCTTAACTGAGATTGTTATTGTATAAACATGGTATAGAAAGTATAGGTAAAATAATTAAAAGGATATGAAAAGAAGGATTGAATGTAAGAGTAAGAGTAATAATGGTGTAAAATGAAAGTGTGGTAGTGATTGATTGTGAGGAGAAGAGGGTAAAGAGATTGTTGGTGTTTAGGTAAAAAAAGGAGATTTGTAATAATGGAGATGTGAGAGATGGATGTGAATGAAGAGGTCATAGGAATAGCACAGAGGTAAATGGGATTAGTCGATTCATTGGAGTTTGGAAAGAAAAAAAAGAAAGAGAAAGTGACAGAAAGACAGAGAGACAGAGAGAGATAGGGTTAGTAACTTGGTACGGATTTGATAGGTGAACTAGTTTTGAAGCAGTGTGGCCCTGCTAGAATAATCAACTTTTTACTATTCACATTTAGAAACAAACGATATAGAAAGTACAGTACAGGAGCACCTTTTTTCATGCCTCCTTTGGAGAAGTGTGTCCTAATGGGAAGTAAGGCCCTGCCATAAAGCCGCCGAATGCGGAATTACTCTAATGTGAAGGAAAGGGACCAGACACAGGCATCCCCTATTTCTCCACGTGGCCGCAATATATAGTCCCATCCGTCCCACAACATAACCTCTCATTTTCAATCTCGTACCTCTTGTCCTTTTGGCATCTCATTTTTCTTTCCTCTTCTCTCTTCTAATTTTCATTCAATACCTGTAACTAAACAAAATTATCCACTTTTCTTTTTTACAATTTCTTATGTTTTGTTCTTTTATGTAATTATTGATACAGTGAAAAATTTTGCATCTGTGTTTTTATTTGAGGATTTGTGTATAATATCATTTATAAAACGTCTCTTTCTTTCTTTTTCTCACACTTTTTTTAATGATTTTTATAATAATCAATACGTCATTATAATTAATTCTAACATTATTTCAGTTTGACTTTTATAGAATGTTATAACATTATATATTATATGATTTAATATGTAAATCAAAATACATATTAAACTTTTTTACATAAATTGGTTCTTATCATTCATTATTCATAATCAAATATATAAATATAATAAGAGTTATGATGACTGTACATTATTCAATTAACCTATTTCTTTTCATAATTTATTATATTATCTATTTTTTCTCCTTAGTGACTTTACAATGAGAAGTATTTAATGACTTCAGACATAATATCATTTCAATAAGAATAATATAACTTATTTTTTTTATCATAATTTACATGCATAAATATAAAGAAGAAAACAAAAATTCTAAAAACTTAAATATTAAAAAGATTAGAGTGTCACATAAACATTTAATATTTACTAGTTGACATAATGTCCATATTATTTACATGGCCAACATACAATTTAGACCTCTTTTGTTAAAGAGTAAAAACTCATAATATTTGTGATAACATGTTCTATTGACATTTTCCAATTTTAAACTTCTTTTTTAACGACAAAGTATTTCAATTTCATATGCTAAATACCTTTGGAGTACTCGTTGTTCTTGGAAAAAAAAGACTACTGCAGAATTATGACAATAAATTTTTAGCATCTTGGAAATACTGTCAACTACTCCAAGTCCTGAAATAAAGTTTCACAAGTTAGCCTAAACCATGGCTAGCATGTCACAAATTCAGCTTCCATAGTGGATGCAATAATGACGGATTGCTTTGCACTTTCCCATGAAATCACTCCTTCAGCTAAAATATAAAAAAAAAAATCTAATGTAGACTTTCTTGTGTCCATATAGACGATAAAGTCTAAATCTATATAACCAATCACCTCAAGGTCATCAAATTTCCTATAAGTAAGCATGCAATTCTTTGTTCCTTATAAGGATCTTAAAACTTTCTTTATATCTTTCCAATGATTTTGACCTAGGTTATTTTTGTCTCTATTAAGCATGTCAATTGTAAATCTAATATCTGACCTCGTGCATGTTTGAGCATACATCAAACTCTTAACAATAGATGCATAAGGGATATCTTCAATCTACTTCCATTCCAAATCATTCTTTGGACAAACATTTATCGTTCTGAATCTCTCTACAACTTTCTTAATATATATATTTTGGGACAAACATAATAGTCCTTATATTCTATCACGAAATATTTATAGTCCTATTACATATTATGCCTCACCCATATCTCTCATTTCAAAGTTATTAAAGAGAAACCTCTTAGTCTCACTTAATAAACCAAGATCAATAGTCGAAAGCAAGATATAGTCAATATACAAAATCAAAAACAAAAATTTGCTCCCACTAACATCTAAATATATACACTGATCAACAATGTTTTCCTTAAATCCAAAGGACGTTATAATATTGTTGAACTTAAGATATCATTATCGAGAAGCTTACTTAAGTCCACATATTGATTTCTTAAGTTTACACACAATGTCTTCCTTTCCTTCTGCAATGAACCCCACCTATTGGTCCATAAAAACATTAAACATTATACTCTAAACCTCATTTAGAAAATCAGTTTTAGCATCCATTTGGTACAACTTCATATCATAATAAGCTAATGTCATGATAATTTTAAAAGAATCTGTCAGAGGAGAAATTTTGATTAATGTCTCAAAGTCAAGTCTCAAGTGCTATTATTGTAGGAAGATCTTCATGAAGACTTGTTTTTATATTAAAGCTTTTTTAATTTAGTAGATTGATGTATAGGATGTGGTTTATCTATGATCTATGTATTGTTTGCCTTAGGTTGCGTTAAATTTAATTTTTAAATAAAAAACCTCATTTTATACTCAAGATAATCAATTATCAAATTATAATAATCGATTCTCAGTAATTAATTATGACTTGCCATAATTGATTATCACGAGCAATTATGAGAACTTTTAAGCAAGTTTTTCACCGTTGTGCATGCATAATCAATTACCATAAGTGGATAATTGATTATTACAATTAATTAGTTGACAACAGATTTTTGGATGTATCCTTGAGTGAGATCTCTATAAATTATATTGGGAGGGACTCTCATTCAAAAACACGAAACATACAAAGTGTATTTTTCTAAATTCTTGTCTGCAGTATGCGGTGATAAGTGTTCTGGGGTTTGTTGAACCCTTGTGTTGTGGCTTTGAGAACTTAGCGTGTTGGCATAGAGCGAGAACTTTCACAAATAGTGTGATTGAGTGTTGTTGTTGGCATAGAGCGAAAACTTTCACAGGGAGTGTGATTGAGTGTTGTTGATGTTGCTGAGTTGAAAGCCTATCACCCTTCGTGAAGCATTCAGATGAAGTGTTCATCCTTTATGAAGATTCAGAGGAGGTGTTCATTCCTTGTGAGTCATAGGGAAAGTGAGTTTCATCTCTTGGAGTACAAGAGAGGTGTTCTAACCTTAAACTGTTTTATTTTATTTGTGATTGTAACAGTTTGTTGGTTTGTGCTAGTGAAATGTTAATTCTCGGTTGAGATTAACAACTGTATGTAGGATCTTTGTGATCTGAACTAGTATAAAAATTACCTGTGCAATTTTCTCTCTTCTTTACTCTTTTAATTTGTTTAAATTGTTTTAAGGATTTATTTTTACGTGAGAAAATTATTAAAAGAACGATTTGCAATAAGAAACAAATTCACCCCCTTCTTGGTTTGTTGAACGTGTTAACCATTCTGCTGCACCGTGCTGACAGAATCTTTATTAAAAATAAGAGAAAATGTTTCCTTATAGTCAATGCCATCTTTCAAAATAAAACCTTTGGTAACAAGTCAAACCTTATAACGTTCGATATTGTCATGAGTCATGCACAGTCTTAAAGACCCAGTTACACCTAACTATCTTACATCCTTATGGCAATTCCACAATGTCCCATACATCATTCTGTGCCATTGATTTAAGCTCATCATTCATAGGATGTAACCATTTAGCAAAATTATCACCATTAAGGGCTTCTAAAAATGAAACTAGTTCATTATCAACACTTAAGTCATTTTCTGACTCTCGTAAATAAACCACATAGTCATTTGAAATAGCAAACTTTCTTTCTTCATGAGATCTTCTTAATACTATTTATTGTGGTTGCTTTACCACAAACTCATTGTTAACTTTAGGATCATTAATTTGTTTCTCTACTTGATTGTTGTGCTCTAACTTCCTTAATCTCTACATTTTGCAAATCTCCACTCCCATTAGTTTCACCATTCTCAATGAACCAATCATTTCCAGTTTCAACAATTCTTGTATTATGGGTAGGACAATAAAATATATACCCTTTTGATTTTTCAGGATAACCAATGAAATATTTAGTGATTGTTCTTTCATCTAGTTTCTTTTCTAATGGATTGTAAATTCTTACTTCCTCATGACAACCCTAAACATGTACGTGTCTCAAAGTGGGTTTCCTATTTGTCCATAACTTAAAAGGAGTCTTTTGAATAACTTTACTAGAAATCCTATTCAATAAATACATAGTAGTCTTTAAAAGACACACCCACAATGATACAAATAAACATGAATTACTTAAGACTCTTAACCATATTTATTAAGGTTCGGTTACGCCTCTCTGACACAATGTTTTTATGGTATACCTGACATTGTGTATTGAGAACAAGTACCACATTTATCAAGAAACTTAACAAATAAACCATGGTGTTGTTCCTTTTCATCATATCTTTCATAATACTCAACACCTTTCAATCTTACGATATACACCTTTTTGTCTACTTGTCTTTCCACTTCATTTATATAAACTTCAAAGGCATTCACTAATTGAAATTTCTCATGTAGTAGATAGACATGCCTATAACGCAAAAAATCATTCATAAGGGTGATGAAATAGTTATTTTTGTTGAAAGAGTTTACATTAAACGAACCACATTATTAACGTGTATGATTTCAAGAAGTTGAGTGCTTCTTGTGCCTTCTTTCTTTGTATGTGTTGTTTGACGTTAATAAAATCCACACACTCTTTCGGATCAGAAAAATATATGTCTAGAAGGAATTCGTTCTTTACTAATATTTGCATCCTTTCTTTGAAAATGTGTCCCAAAAGCTTATGCCACAAGTAAGCAGATCATTCATCCACTAAACTATGATTAATGCAACATTACGATCCAAGTTCATAAGGGTTTCAACATATAAATGATCCAAATTCAATTTATATAGATCATCATAAAGTGTATCAAATCCAATCAAACAAGTATGCTTAAACAAACTGAGGCAACCATTCTGAATCTTAAAAGAATATCCAACAACACCAAGTTTAGACAAAGAAATTAAATTTCTAGTGATACTAGATATATAAAAAGTATCCATCAGGTATAAGTGATATCCAGTGCAAAGGATGAAACGATAAATCCCGACAACTTCCATTGGAACTTTGTCTCTATTTCCTATGAAGACGAACTTCTCATTTGGGTTTATGGTTTAGGTTGAAAGCAATCTTTGCATCACATTAGAAACACGAGTTGTACATCCATAATCAACCCACCGAGTATTATGAGGAACTTCAATTAAGTTTGATTCAAAGCATACGTAAGCATTATGCTCAACTCTCTTTCCAAACCAAGCCCCACGCTTTATGCAATCCTTTTGAAAATGTCTGTATGTCCCGCGAAAATGAAATTTGTCATTTTTCTTCATGATTTTGGTTGATGACTCATCAATCTTTAATGGTCTGTTACCCTTTCCATGTTTCTGAACAACTTTATTTTCAACTCCTTAATTCCTCAAATAATGATTGGAGTGGCTTCCTAAGTTCTCTAGTCCGATCTCCTCCTGAACCAGCATAATGTTCAATTCATACACATTCTCCTTTCATGGTGTTATAGTTCATCTAGAATGACCATACTCTAAAAGTAACGAGTTCAAAATGAACTGCACGATAAAACTTTCATCCACTGTCATTCCTTGAGACTTGAGTCTTTCTAGATATTTGTTATCTCAATCATGTGCTTATGCATAGTACACGAACCATGAAACTTCATGGTAGTCAAGGAACTCATCAATGTACCAGTAAAGGACTTGTCAGTAGTTAGGGAGTTCTCTTCCACAAATTTCATAAACTTTTTCTCATTCTCAGTTTTGGGAAGAACAAACTTAATGTTGCTAGTTATACTTATTCGCATAAACATGAGGTTAAGTTTTTTTTACCTTTCTCAAGCTTTGTATGAGACTTTCTATTCATCTCTACTAGCACTAGTGATAGTAGTGGGATTTTCAACTTGAAAGACCAAATTAAAATCCAATACACCTAAGTAAAATCGGACTTCCTCAATAAGGAAAATTCAACATATTGAACATTGTAAGAGACATAACAAGCGAATGTAAAGATACCATAATAGAGATTGCAATTCACACATGCTTAACATTGATGCTTTGAGTCATAAAACTAAACATAAATACAATTTAAGGCCCAAATAATCATTTAATGTATACTAATATTCTCCTTTAGGAGATCCATTAATATACAAACATAATGATACTAATCATATTATATAACATTAATTATAATTAAAATATGCATGAACAAGAATCAACTACTATCTTTAGACATATAAATAAAACTAGTAACACATACAAAATCATCTACCATCAACAATTAATTAACCTTTAAGTGATCTTGAAATGTCTTATAATAATCAACTTCAATTAACTCAAAAATCAATTATTCATAATTTAGCATCTAATCTATATTATGGGTAGGTGAAATAAAATCATTAATAATTTAAAATCAAATAACATTAAAACTTTGGCCACTTTGGTGACTAACAAAATTCATTATTTTAAATAAATAAACATCCTTAATTGTTATTAACCGTATATAGCACTTTCATTCATTTTCATCTGATAACAATAATAAAATACATAAACACATTAATTATAATTCACGTAAATTTATTGCATGGAGAACTTAATCCAGGAGCATCATTACGTGCACACTAGAGCTAGTTTTTTAAAAAATAATAACTTTATGAACATTGAATTCAGGTTAAGAGGAAAACTTTTTCAATTCAAAGCCTTTTATGATACAATTAATTCAGGATTTGTGATTTTCCAAAACATGGCCTTCAATTTACAATTAAATCACTCAACGCTAATTGTAAGACAAAAAAAAAATATCTACAGGAGATAAAATAGATATCAAAAAGTAATTATAAGACACAAGAAAAATATTTACATGAGATAAAATAGATAATAGATACTAAAATATTGGGATAACTTGTTTGATTAGAAACCTGTGTTGGATGACAAAGTCTTAGGTTCATGTCTTACCTAAAATATTTTGGTTATGTTTACTTTTTTAATTATGTGTAGAAATGTTCTAAGGCATATCGAAAAATTTGTGAGATTTGAGTGCAGAGTAAGTATGTTCTTCTGATCAAGATTGAAATCTAAGCTTTCAATCAAGGTAAGGAGAACTAATTAGTTTTTTTTCCTATGACACATTTTTTTAGTAGTTTTAATTTGATTAAATTATATATATTTGTGTTTTGCTTGGATAAATTTTATCCTTTGCTGAATGATATTATTTTATGTGCGTGTTCTAGTTGGACAAAGCTAAGACGATTTTAATAAACGTGGTCCTCTAGAACAAAAAAAAAACAAAGAAAATAGTTGACAATGATAATGGAGACGATTAAAAGTGTAGGTTCCCTAAAACTCCTTTGCAATATGGCGACAGATAACGGTGGTGGTTTGGACCACATGATGGCGGTAAGGGTGGTGGCGTTCAGTGTGCGCTGGTTCGCATGGGAAAGGAAGAAGAAAACTGTAAAAATGAAGTGTCCACTTTGTATCTTTTGCAAAGTTGAACCTTAGAATAACTTTTAGACTTTAGTTATTAAAAAAACTGGAAGTATAAAAGTTAATATGATTTGCTTATTAGTAAAATTGAAGTCTAAAAGTTACAACGAAAATAGAAAATTATAAATTTCAGTGACAATTTTAAAATTTTCTTTAACATTTAGCCTTTAGTTTATTAGAAACCCGAAACCTATAATTTTTATAGACTTTGTTTTTTCAATAAACAAAACTTAAATGTCTCGTTTAAATAAAATAATTAAAAAGAAGAGTGACATGTTTAAAATTTTTGTGAAATTTTAGGATTTAGTTCCTTAGAAACCGAAGCATAGACATCATACATTTTTTGGTTCATCATGAATCAATATTTAAAAATTTACAAAAAATTTCGTCACACTTTTCTATATTTGGCTTTTTTAAAACCAAAACATATAAGACAATTTTAAATAGTGAAAGTTTCTAAATATCTGTATAGAAATATTAAAAATGTCACTTTTTTAAGCCTCCATGTTCTAGTGCCGAGTGTTATAGTGTAAGGAATCAAACCCAAGTTCATTAATATTCTTTCTAAGTTGTCAATTGAGTTGAAGTAAACTTGTTGAAGTAAATTTATAGAGAACTGAGTTGAACTAGATATATAAAGCATTTAAATCCATATTATATGCCAACCTTAATAATGTCGCTAAAGCACTTATATTTTTCTTGTTAGATATTTTATATTTATCTTTTATCTTTAGTTTTTTTGTTATTATTTTTTATTTGTATTTTGAACTTAATTCATATCTCTTCTATTATAAATATAATATCCTATTTATATATTCAACAGAAGGGAAATTAATCTCATACACAGTTTTCAGTATACTCAACATGGTATCTAGAGCCAAGTTTCTTTAAGGATTTTTTTTTGTTGCCTATGCCACTAAACTCGTCGTTGCCAGCGGCGGCGCCATCTACCGTTGTTAGCAGTGCCATCTATTGTTGTTAGCGGCACCATTGTCTACTCTCATTGTCTATCGCTACCATTATCGAAGTTTCAGTTTTGATCAACGATCTCATAATTTTGATTGCTTCGGCTAGACGACCACTGTGTTGTCAATGACGCCTTCATCAAAGCTCCTACGCACTCTCAACACCTTTTAAAATTGTGTATTTGTTCTATTTTCCGCCATGCATGGTGGAAGGCTCATATCCTCTCAAGTAGCAATTTAGAGTATCGAGATTGTTCTTTTTTCTATTTCAGGTCTGTCGTGTGTGGTCGCATGTCATGTCTCCTCTCAGGCAGCTATTCAGATCGTCTAGATTACTCTTTTTCCATTTTCAGGTGCCTTGATTATCAAATCTTGTATTTTTAAGGTTTCTCTCTCCTTTTCATTAATGATTTTTTCCATTATGGTCTTTTCTGACCTCCTTCCTGTCACCATTGTGTTTAACCCATCCATATATGTTTTTTGTCTTGTGGCAAATATGTTTTTTTGTTAGTTTATTTATAGTCATGGTGGCTCTTCAAAAATGACATCTTTATCCACTAAATGTCAACCATGCATTCCTCAACATCGATTTGTAAAAAGAGATTTATATGAAGTAAGCTCTCGAATTTATTGATTAGGGGAGTCTTCTGGATTGGTATCTCGTCCTTTATATCGTCTTCGCAAATCATTAACAATTTGATGTCACTCGAATACTGAAGTAGATATTTTCACTAAGTTTTTAAGAATATATTAGTAACAAGTTTGATACATATGATTTGTATGTACCAACTTAAGGGGAGTGTTAGATATATTATATCTTAGATAAATATCTTATGTTTATTTTTTATCTTTAATTAAATTGTTATTGTTCTTTATTTGTATTTTGAACTTAGTTTATATCTCTTCTATTATTAATACAATATCCTATCTGTATATTCAAAAGAATAAAGTATCTTATCTATATATTCAATAAAAATATATTAATCATATACATAATTTTCAATATATTAAGCGATTCTTATTAACTAAACACGCTAACTATGAGTTAAAGAAGTACCTATAGTGATTAATACAATAAATAAGACAATGCAATGAACGGTAAAATTGGTTAAATAGAGATGAAAATAAATACGTAATAATACTGAACATGTTTTGGCTTAAGGTTTCCAAACTCCTATATTAAAATACTTACAAAGATTTTATAACTTTTAGCACCTAAATTAATTTCAGTCTAAGTTATAATCAAATAGTAATGAATTTTTTTGAAACATCTTTTTTGTTTGTATAAAGAAATCAATTCTTCTTGATTTTTATTAAAATGAAAAAAAAATCCCATTTACATTTAAAAATAATCTCATTTTATGTTTTACACTCTTTTTATTTTAAAATATGATTTTTACCCTTAGAACATTTGGAGTGCAATATTTTATTTTGAAATCTTGGTTTATTTTTGTGTGGATTTTTTTGTGTAATGTAAATTGTATAATTTCTCACCATCTCATTCATATTTTTATCTAGTTATAAATATCGTTCTAAGAGTAATCTTTTGTAAATCCCACAATAAATCCTACAAATTAGTATTTATTTTAAAAGGTTAATTATTTGATTTTTTTCACCACAAATTCTCATCTCCTGCACATAAATCCCTTGCCTAGGTCAGGTTAAGTTGTATTGATACTTAACTTGATCAATCTAATTGGAACAAAATTAATTGTTTTAAAATCTTTTCTTTTTCTTTTTCTTTTTTTCTCTTTCCCTTCCCTACCTTCTCGTATTTGATCCTTACATACCCTCATATGTCTCACCTCCTTCTCCTTTCCTTTTGTTTGCCTCTTATCTTATCCACACTTTTCATCCACTATCTTCATTCTCTTCTAATGAGCAAATCCAAGAGATTAGAGGATCTTGCTTTTTTTATATAGTTTTTTTTTATGAATTTATTTTGTTTTTCATCTCTTTCCTCTAATTCATTTTTTTATTCTTTTTTTTTTAGTTTGTGATGCTTTCCACTGCAATAAGCAAGGAGGAAGAGAATTAAAAAATTAATTTAGAATAAATATATAGATTTTCATGGTATCTTTACAAAAATTCATTTTCTATGTTGAAGATATTTATTTTGCTTTTAGTAAAAAAATCTTTTAAAATGCTATATACGATTTTAATTTAATATCTTGTACAAAAATATTTTCATCTTAAAATCTTTCAAAATTGACACACGTGATTTAATGTATAAAAAGTAGATATAGCGAGCAACAAATTAGTGAATCTGACACATGTTAAGCATGTGAAAGTAAGAAGAAGAAAAAATCTCTTTTGTACATATTAATAAAGATAATCAATCTAATTGTTATCATCACATTAATATTAATTACGAAACTCATACTTAGTACAAATTCTCAGCTTCAAAAGATATTTTAGTTTCGAACATAAATTCTCTTCTTCCAGCTTATTTTTGCTTTCTTCCCTAGAATCGAAGTTAAGTTTTTGAATAAATTATGCATTATTAACGACATTTTGACTTCTTTTATCAAAAAAGTTGCAACATAAAGATGCATCGATTGTGAAAAAAAAAAGTGAAATATTGGAAACCGTGCTTGTCTGGTTTGCGTTAATATTATTGTAAAATATTGTAAGGCGTCGGCAATGATGCATATCGGCAGTTTGGTTTGCTGTTTTAACATGTTTCATTATCTTCTCGGACAGTGTTTCCGAACTCTCTGACAGCGATGCTTATTACGCAACAATACCATAGATTTTTGATTGAAGGGTAAAAATAATAAAATGTGAATAAACATGAATGTATACAATAATAATAATAATATTAATAATAAACATAATAATAAATATTAATAATAATAATAATAATAATGCACATGGGAATGAAAAGGATGAGAAAGTGATTTGGACGTTGTACCGCGCGCACAAAACTATTGTATAAACTTCGACCTAGGATAGGGGAGGAATCATTAGCGAAGACCGTAAGACAGCTTTGTTCTTCCTTAAATATAAAGAATAAGCATGTGATAGGATTCAAGCCAAATGTTGTGAATAGTGTTATGTCGGCAATAATAAACATTGCACAGTGGTGAATAACTAACGGAAGCAAAGAAAATTCAAAAATCATGACCCACAAATACGGATTGAACCTAGCATGCGCTCAAATTTGTACTATTTCCGTCTCTTCAAAGATCACCATCATCTTTTCAAGTATTTTCAAGTATTTTCAAGATAGAAAGCACCGAGGTTGAATGTTGGATACCAAAGTAAATGCTAACTCATTATAGTAGTAGTCTCAAATCAGTAAAAGCAGAGTTCATCATGCCTTCGCGACATAGCCTGGCATTTCTTTACATTGAAGAAAATTAGTATATTAAAGGGCAAATAGTAATAGCTCCAGAACCAAACAATTCAATTACTAGTTGTAGCTGGTCCTACTCGTTTCGTGTCAACCATACGCTCTAAAACCTAGCAATGCATTCAGCTACCGATGAAGAAAGGGGATACGGTGCCCGAGTTGGTGATCGATGGTGGAAAATGTGAGTGGAGGAAAGTCATGTTTGGAAAATGAATTTGAGTATCCGCAGCTGATGGTATTATTGTTGAAGGGAATCCTGATGATGCTGCAGTAGAGAACGGTGGAGTAAGAGTTGGCCCGCCATACGGACCTTGGACTTGCCATGCCCAATTAGGCACGGGACCAGCTTCCATCCTCTTCTCTATTGCTGTTTCCTGTAAAATATAAACCAAAATGGCTCATCAATCACAAGAAATACTCAGCCAAAAACTATTTATCCCGGCCTTAAGAATATATGAGAATCACCTCGTAGATGGGAAAGAAATTGCCACCATTCCAGGTGGAAGGATGATGCCCAGATACTCTGTAGATGCCTTGAGATGCCTGAACATTCAGTGATCTCGATCCAGAGTGCTCAAACTAGCAAGTGAGTGAAGATATACCATCAAAGCCAAGAATGAAAACTGCCACTTCAGAAACAAGAATTCTGAAAAAAAGCAGGGACTCTAGGGAAATTGCCGACTCAAAGAAGAATTGAATCCAACCATATGGCCATACAACACTTCTCCACCTTACCATAAATCTCTTTTCGACAGGGATATCATCCCAGCTGGGTGGACCTTTCAAACCACTTCCGTTGCTAGGTGTGTTCTTGATTTGAGAGTCAGTGTAAGAAGGGGGAGCTATGCCCAGGTTAAGATCAAGATTTTGCTTGCCATCTGAAAATGTCAGAATAAATCCATTGTCGATTTTTATGAACGACTGAAATAAATAAAAGAGCCTGAACGATAAACAAGTGCTACCTTCGTTATCAGATTGGGAAATCACCTCCCCTTCGTATATGCTGGGCTCGAAGTTTGTAACTGCTTCCCTTCCATTGCATTTTATAGCAGCCCTATCATACGCTCTGGAATTATCACACAGCAAGTCAATAATAACACACTACGCGTGTGTCTGTACATATATGGAATCCAAAATTTTTAGGAATTTAGTCTGAGAGATATTCTGATAACGATTGATAAAACCTTGCAGCCTCTAACTCGCTGTCGAATAGACCAAGATATATATACCTGCAGCAATAAACCCTGTCCAACTTTAAAATTGAATTATGATCTATCACCAACTAAACCAACCAACACAACCACACTTAATGGATAGTAAAATCGAAAATTGATAAACAAAATTGATGAAGTATGTGAAGCTTATCCATCACATAATTCAATCGAAATCGATTTGTTTTCTCACTTTTTACCCAAAAACTGCCCCATACGAGCTTCCCATCGCCCGCACTTATGCAGAGTAACTCCCCTGTATTTGGAGCTTCCCCTTGAAAAACCCGTGCTCTGTCGACGCAGAATATGCACAAACTCCTCCTTCGTGAAATTACTCATCTGCACATCACAGTAACAGTAAATCAAATCCACAATTACAGTTTCATTCAAGTTTCTTAAACAACCAACACACTAAAACCACTTCACTGTTCAGACTCACAACCTGCTTTATATCCTCGTCGTAATCGCTAACGTTGAAATTGATATCCGCATCAACCCCACGGAACTTGATCGCAGCGCGATCATAAGCCCTGAAACAAAAATAACAATAAAAAACTGTACGAAACATTTCACACGCTTAAACAAAAACAGAAACACCTAAGGACGAAAACGATATAAATGAAATTACCTTGCCGCAGCATGCGCCGTGTCAAATCCACCTACAAAAAGAAAAAACCGAAAGCGATATTGAAGAAAGGTGAAGCACATAATCTAAAACAAATCCTCTAATGGCGACCTCACCTAAGTACACTTGTTTGCCACAATCCCTGCACAAATCAAAAACCACACAGCGTGTTCAGACAAAGTAGCGTGTTATCACAAAGCAAAACTACCAAAATCCACTAACCAAATGTGAGATTCCCATCTTCCTGTCCTGCGATAGAAAGTGACGCCGCGATACTGCGAGCTCCGCGACCTCGGTCCACGGCGGCTCTTCTTCACCAGCGGCTGCCGCGGAGTGATCCTCTGCTCCGAGGCGGCACCGTGTTGATCCACCTTCGACGAGAAGTCCAGCCAAGTCGGCGAGACTCCTGAGTCGGTGGCCGGAAAGAGCTGGATGGTGCGGACAGAGGATTCTCCTGCGGAGGGAGAAGCGATGTTGCTGTTGAGGATGGCGAAGTTGTAGGCGACGGCGTCGCCGTAGGAGCAGGAGTCATCGGTGTCGGCAGCATTGACAACAGAGGAATTGAAGCTTCCGGAGCTCTCCATTTGAGCGACGGAGAGAGGAGGCGTGTGGTTGTTGTCGGAGGGGGAATCGGCGTTGAGGTTAAGATCCAGCATCGGTGTGAGAGTTTGTTAGAATCTGTTAAGGAAGCGTTTGGAGGGAAAGTAAAGTTAGTTAGAAGCGGAGGTAGAGCGATTAATCTCCTACGGTAACGCCTTCACATGGTTGTGAAATAGGATACTGACCCAACCGTACAACAATAGGAAGGAGTTTCATGCAGGGAGAAGAGTGATGAGTGATGAGCCATGACTGAGGTTAAAAAAACAGAAAACAGAGTGCCTTCTTTTCCTCAATGTTTCCTTCAACTCTTTCCTTTTCTTTCCTTTCATTCTCTTACCCCACATTTATTATTTCTAGTTTTTCTTTTCCTTCTCCTAATTTATGCTTCCATTATTATTTTTTGTTTATTTATAGAAGTTACTTGTAGTAATAAAATTAGGAGTATAACCAAAAATATTTCCATGAGAGTGACGCCTGCATCTAATAAATAAATAATTTATCGTTAATTAACCTCCATATTTTATTTCATATTTCGGATAATTCCTTCCTACTGTATTTCCGCACTCTGCTAAGGCCTGACAATCTCATTACTCAGTCAACTGGCCTCTTTTTCAGTTTTTCTTTTTTTTCACGGTAATATACTAATTTTGTATTCAAATATAATTAAACCTCTTTTAATCATCATTTCTTAGATTTTTTATCATTCTTAAATTTAATTTTTACATATGTGTATTTATTATGATGTAACAATAAAAATTGTCAACGGTTATATTGTAATTGATAAATTAATTACTGTTTACATAAAAATATCAAAAGAAAATGAAGAAAGTAATTTCTAAATATATTTAAATCTTTTCCAAAGAAAAAATATAAATACTGTTATATAATTTGATAAATAAGTCCTTATAATTATCATTCATATTATGCTTGGATGGTACGTTTATCGACAAATGAAAAATCCTCTAATTATTTCTCAGTTATTTTCTTGCATGTAATTTCATTTAACATTCTAATTGATGCTCTGAATTAATTAGCACGTATTTCATTAGCTGTTAATAAAATTTTAACTTTTTATTCTTTTTTATGTTGGAAAAAGAAAATAATTAACTATATAACAATGTTTACAAATTTTATTTCAAAATTCATCCAGAAAAAATACAGGGAAAATAAAGTGGTGATAAAAATGTTATAGAACCTGTAATTAGTTTATTTTTCTATCAATTAAATATTTGTTTCAATTGTTGAGGAAAACGAATATCTGTAAACAAAGAAAATAGTATGCAGTTATCATAAACATTATTTATGTAATTAATTAATTAAATTTTTAAAAGCTTTGTGTATTTATATAAATATTTGTGAAATATAGTAACATAATCCAAATATAAGAGCTTGAACAGAATATTTACCAAAGAAAAGAAATAACAAAACACTTGAAAAGAATACAAAAGAAAATTTCTAAGGGTAACGTTGGAAATGCAATGCTCTAGAAACAGTAAAATCTTGTCTTATAGATTACATTCTTCCTCTGTTGAAATATTCTCCATGATATCTATTTACATTTAATTTAACTTACGGAGAAAAAAAAGTCATAAATAGTTAAATTATTGGTAAAAGTAACTTGATAGCATGAATTATTTAATACAATTAACACAAATTTTATTATTAAATTAATTTTTTTAACTAAAAAAGTTATATTATTACCTTTTTTAACAACAAGAACTTTAAAAGAATATAGCAAATAATATTTTCATAAACATTATTTTTTTTTAAATATATATTTCAAAAAGTAAATGAAACAAATTTTTTAAACTTTAAATTCTCAATAAACTATTTTTTTCCCTTAACGCTATTAAAATTGTTTTAGATCAATGACATGAAATATTTGAATACTATTTCAATTGGGATAATATTTTATAAGAAAACATATTTGTTTATTTTCCATCTTAATAAATAATATTGCTAGATGTATGTAAATTTATTGTCGATTAATATATATCTGGGAAAAATAATAATAAAAAATAAAATATAAGTATTTCTTTAAAAAATAAATTACAAAGTGACAGTGAAAGCACGTAATAAAATAAAATATATTTTACTAAAGGTTGTAAACTGACAAGAGTTTATAAGAAGTGCAATAATGTAAATTAAATAATATTAAAATATAATAAAATATAAAGTGAGTAAAGTAAAATTTATTGTGCTAAGTTGAAAGGATAATGATATTTAGACAACATTTTTTTGACAATATTTGAATATTGATTACGTGTCAATCTGTGATTGGTTAAAAATTACTCCACAATCAATAATAATAATAATCATAAACATTAGTGTAGAATGAAATGTTGTCAAAAAAATGTTGTCTAAATATCATTATCCAAGTTGAATTAACATGTCTGTACCAGAGTTTGTAGTTACTACTGGGGGCAACCTAACACCTAATGTAATAAAATCGTTTTACGAAAATAAAGTAATTAAATAGATTCGTGGCAACGTCTGTTATGTTTTTTTGCTGGATAATGCATATTTTATGCTTAAAAATACTGATAAAATTTAATGAAATGGTACTACGAAGAAGGAAGTTAGGAAAGAACACAGTATTGTAATGGTGAGATGGATGGGCTATTTATAGGTGCAGTGCCCATTGTACAAGAGAATGCAATAAAAACACCATAGCTTAAAGAAATCGATAAATTGTATCAGATATTTGATGTGCACGTAAGAAATAAGCAAGTTCCATTGACATTAGGTATAAGAATACACTCTTGTACCCAAATTGTCATGTCCCATGGTTTCATGCTATGTCTCCAACCGATCAAACAGTTTAGAAGCTAGGATTTGTTGATACAGGACTATCCAAATTCTAGTATAAGTTTCATCGTATTAGGACCAAGATTTATAAATTTATTATTTTAAAGTTTTGAATTATTATATAATTAGATTTACATCTTATCAGTATTATCTTTTTAGTTAACTTTCTCCTCTGTATATCTAAGAATGATGTCAACCATCTTAACATAAATACTACAAAACTTGCTAAAGCTTTTCGCTACCTACATTGCAAGAGTAAAAATGGTGGCCAAAAGTTTCAGTGAGACTTTAGTTGAGTTTTCGAAAAAGTTAAGTTTTAAAAAGTTAAAAATTTATTGTAGTTTTGGATATGATTTAAAAGTAAAAAATGATAAATATAAAGATATAGAAGATCACATTTTAAAAGTCATATTTAAAATTGTGAATTTTGATTGTTTTAATATTAAAAGATTTTAATAACTAGTTTCGCTATAATGAGTTTTATAATTTTAAAATACATAATACTTTTATAAATTACTTTTCTAAAGTTTAATGACTTCTCTCTAGGAGTTATCAGCCTTCGTTAGTCTCTATTTGTCTAATTGAAGAATTGAAACTGTAGGATCGATCCTAGCGACGAGTTCTTCATTTTGAATTGATCTGTTCCTCAAATAGAGTAAGTTTGTTTTTTGCTCTTCTTTTTGGTTTGTTATGTTTTCTTTTGCATACAAATTTGTTGCGGATGAATGTGATGTTTGAGTCTTCTATAAGATTCTTTTTTAATCACTAGTTTTAACGTTGTATCCTGATTGTGTACTTGTTGTTCGTAAGAGAAGATAGAGCTTTTTGTGTGTTTAGTACACGTTTTAGGCTTTTTAGAGTAGTTTGGTCATATATAGGTAAAGAAAACTAAATACCTCTTTTCTATTGTTTTAGTGCTTTGATAATCTGAGTTGGTATGCTTGTGTTTGATTTAAAGATTAAGCTTATTTGAGACTATGTTGTGTTATGGTATAATTGCCTAAACTTGATCTAAATGTGTGTTGTGTGATATTAGAAGAGACTTGTTACAATTTCTTGATGAATTATGCTTAATTATTGATGATTTTGTGGATGATATGTTGTTGGTTTGGTTGATCAATTAGCTGCTAAACTTAAGTTTGACAATAGGTTAGAGAAATGGTTGGTTTTTTGTATAAAGTTTTGGGTTTTAAAAGGTGAAATGGTAGAGTTGATTTAGGGGGGAACATGGTATTTGGAGTCTGCTTTTGTGTCGAATAGGACTTGGTTAGCCATTTAGTCTGATAAAATAAGATCTAAAATACGTGAAATCTACTATATGAGTTATTGGTTTGGTTTTGAATTAGAGAATATGGAATTTTGAATCAATGCAGTGAATTGATGTTCTATCGAACATCAAAACCTATTTTAGAACTTTCCATCAAGTCAGGAATACAGATTTTGTCATTTAAACAGGTCTTTGGTTCCCCAATTCGCAAAAATGAAGTTATTGGTTTCTGGTATAGCGTTGAGCAGCTCTCGTATGGCGTTGAGTGCCAGAAAAACAGTGAGACTCTAATTCTTGGGTGTTGAGCAGCGCTTTTTGGCACTGAGTGTGAGCCACTGGTTTATGGGCGCTGAGCGGTATGCTGGGACATTAAGCATCAATTTCCCCTGCAGGTCTAAACCTTTTTTCCCTATAATTCGTTGGGCGATAGGTCTGACTCGCTAGACTAGGGCTTGAGTGTTGGGCGCTCCCTAATTCATAGTAATGTTTATTTTTTTTCTATGTTTTTTTTATTCTTGATTTGCTTAGATTGATTTAAATTGATTCGACGCGTGTTAATTTTTTAGTTGGAAAGGATAATACTTCTCTCATGTATGTGTTATATGTATGTTGATGTTCAAATGAAATGGAAAGTGTGAATTAAGTATGTTCTGAAAGAGATTCTATAGGGAAATCCTTATTATGGTTTTGTAGTATAATGTATCGAAGTAGGGCTCTGTGATTGAGGGGTGATTCTGACACTCTAAATAAATTTCAATCTCAAGAAGAGAATGATGGTTATGTTGTAAAGAGTAGCAAGAGGTCATGAGTCTGATGGTCATGCATTGACCATAAACATTTAACAAATTAACCTTGACGTGTGGTAGTTTGATGTAGACGGGTTGTTTCACCACACAAGGGGTAGGTCTCTCATGAGTTTGACATCAATACATGTATATGGATGGTCAAAGTTTAGAGTTGATATATTTATTTTTGTATTATTTGATTTGAACAATTATTTATATATTAATGATTGAAATTATATGAATGTTTTTTGGTACTTTAGTGTGTGTGGTGTTTTCTCTGGTGTGTGAGCAAGGATGGTGTCTCTCGTGAGCAAGTGTTAGCATTCAGAGTCGAATGTTTCATCTTTTTTTTATATATAAACTGTATTACAATTTTGTGTTTAGTATAGTATATCTTCTTGTAACGTAAAAAAACAAAATATATATATATATATATATATATATATATATATATATATATATATATATATATTTTGTTATTATATGTTATATCTGGATAATTAATAAAAATTTATATATTTTTTTCAAATTAACTATTTTGTATTATTAAAAATATGATGAGTCCTAGTAGTTGCACACTGTGAAATTGAGATATTACATTAAAAATATTTTTCCTTCACAAAAATATTTATATCTAAAAATTATTTAAAATTTTATTAAAAGAGAAACGTAATTTCATATGAAAATTATAATATGTTAATTGTTAGAATTCTCAGTTTAACTTTTATATTACTTTTATGCCGCCTAAAAAATAAAAAAGTTTAAATAAAATTTATAAACAACAGATTTTAATAAATATTTTGAGTATCAAATTTTTATATAAATATATAAACAAATTAGTTGTAAAATATATAAAATGTATTAAAAACATATTAAACTTTTGAAAAAGAAATTAAATTATATATTAATTTATATATAAAAAAAAATTATAAGACACCAAACCCTCGATTACATAAGTTGTAATTATTTAAATTATTTTTTAGGATTTTGATTTAAAAATTCCATTGATTACTTATGTAGATTATAGTTAAAATGTAACAAGTAATAATTATTCATTTCTCTGTCACAGTTGTTGGGAATCCTCTAAGAGGATGTCGTCTCATAGCAGTTGGTTATTCTGTTCGGTTGGAGACGGTTACTTTAAGATTGAATTTTAGTTATCGTATTCGTACTGTTTATTATAATGCTAATATGTTACTTGATAAATCAAAACTGCTATATTTGAAGAAAAGTTAGCTATTAGCAAATGAGTATTGACTAGGGTTAGGGGGTTAAAGGTTAGGTTAGGGGTTTAGGGCCGAGGGTCAGGGGTTCGCGGGTCCGGGGGACGAGGATCGGGGGGTCCGGGGGTTCGGGGTCCGGGGATCCGGGGTCAGGGTTCCGAGGTCTGGGGGTCACGGGGTCAGGTGGTCTGGGGGTCCAGGGATAAGGGGGGGGGGGAGGGGTTTCCGGTGGTCGGGGGTCCGAGGGTTGGGGGGATACGGGGTCGGGGGGTCGAGGGTCACGGAGTCGGGGGGTTGTGGGTCGGGGGTCACGAGGTCACGGGGTTCGGGGTCAGGGGGTGGGCCGGGTGTCGGGGGGTAGGGGGTATGGGGGTCCAGTGGTCGAGGGGGTCCGGGGGTCGGGGGGGTCTGGGGGTCGGGGGATAAAGGGATCCGGTGGTCGGGGGGTCCGGCGTCGGGGGTTGCGGGGGTCGGAGGTCACGGGGTCGGGGGTCGGGGATGTCGAGGGGTCGGCGGGTCGGGTGAGTAATTCAAATTCTCATGAAAAATTCAAATTCTCATCTCATGAGTAATTCAAATTCTCATCTCATAAGAAATTCAAATTCACATCTCATGAGAAATTCAAATTATCATCTCAGGAGAAATTCAAATTCCCATCTCATGAGAAATTCAACTTCTCATCTCATGAGTAATTCAAATTCTCATGAGAAATTCAAATTCTCATCTCATGAGAAATTCAAATTCTCATCTCATGAGAAATTCAAATTCTCATCTCATGAGAAATTCAAATTCTCATCTCAAGAGAAATTCAAATTCTCATCTCACGAGAAATTCAAATTCTCATCTCAAGAGAAATTCAAATTCTCATCTCACGAGAAATTCAAATTCTCATCTCACGAGAAATTCAAATTCTCATCTCATGAGTAATTCAAATTCTCATCTCATGAGAAATTCAAATTCTCATCTCATGAGAAATTCAAATTCTCATCTCATGAGAAATTCAAATTCTCATCTCATGAGAAATTCAAATTTTCATCTCATGAGAAATTCAAATTCTCATCTCATGAGAACTTCAAATTCTCATCTCATGAGAAATTCAAATTCTCACGAGAAATTCAAATTCTCATGAGTAATTCAAATTCTCATCTCATGAGAAATTCAAATTCTCATCTCATGAGTAATTCAAATTCTCATGAGAAATTCAAATCTGATCTCATGAGTAATTCGAATTCTCATGAGATATTCAAATTCTGATGAGAAATTCAAATTTTCATGAGAAATTCAAATGAGCTTAAGAATGGTCCAAGTAAGGAAAGTATGCACCAAATGAGGTATATATAGGGCAAAGGAAGCTTTCCAACGTTCAGAAATGGAGAAACTAGCCGTTTATAACTGTTAAGAGACGTTGGTAACGGCTAGTGCAGTAAATGCAGCGCAAATTTTTTTAAAAAAACGATCTGGAGCGCTTTTAATCGATGAAAGTGGCAATTAATCGATTAATTAATCGTTTAAAATTTGAATTAATCGATTAATCCATTCGTAAACGCAAACATGCAGTGCAATAACGCTTTTAATCGATTTACAAGCAAATTAAATGCGTTTGTTAACGAAAAGTGCATAGTTAAGCGAGAAAACACATATTAGACTATTTCTAGTATACCTAAGTCTCTTCTAAGCTCAAAAAATCTATCTTTAGGCAGTGGTTTGGTAAAAAAATATGCTAATTGATGCTTAGAGTCAATGAATTCTATTTCACAATCCCCTTTTTGCACATGATCTCTAAGGAAGTTATGCCTAATTTCTATATGCTTAGTTCTAGAATGCATGATGGGATTCTTTGTAAGATTAATGGCACTTGTATTATCACATTTAAGCGGAATATGATCGAGATGAATATCACAGTCTTCTAATTGTTGTTTCATTTATAAGATTTGAGCACAACAACTACCAGCAACAATATATTCAACTTCAGTGGTTGATAATCCATAAACGAAAAATTATTTTATTATTTAGAATTTTTTGTTATAGTTAATAAAAAAAAAAACATTTCTGGTTAATAAATCTTTTCTTTCAAAAGGTCCACCGATTGGAAAAATATTCTACTAAATTTTTGTAAAATATAAAAAAGAGTTATTATTTATTTTAGAAATAAGCATAATTTTTTTATACAATAGTAAAGAGAAAAAAAAAACATATTCAATTAATAAACAAAATATAGAACAATAATGTAGTTTTTATGATAGCTAAAGTTGACAATGTTTTGTTGACATAGGTTGTAGAAGTGCTGTGGGTAAGGGGAAAGGTGATTGGCGGTACAACAGTAATTTAGCATCACAACAAATGCGGTCCAAACATCTTCAAAATGGTCAGGGAAAGGCTTCAAATACGAGACAAAGGTTTCGGTGGATGAAAACTGCAAACATCTATGTCTCCTAAACATTAATTCTTACTGTGTATACCAATTTATTTTATCATAACTTTTATTTAAAAATGTGTTTTTTAAACTTGATTTTAATATCTAATTTTTAATTAATGAATTTTAATTTAAAAACATGTGAATATAGTTCATTTTTGTAGTTAAACTTTACGTAAACTTTATCAATTTCTTTAAGAAAATTATTGGATCTCTAGCTCTAAAAATTTATAATGAAGTCCTTAAAAACAGCAGCTTGAATTTGTCTGCTAAGTGTTATGTGAATATATGAAAATTGTGAAAGTGGGGCTGTTGGACTTTTTATTATTTATTTGTTCTGACATGCACGTCTTTCCTCTCCTTTCATTTCTTTGTGTCCACTGATATGCTACAATCATTACTTTCATTGAAAGCATAATAACTGATAAGGATGCCAAGAGGAAGAAAGGGTAGCAAAAGGAAATGAGACATGAATCAATTAAAACCTTAAAACGATATTCAGCTATTGTATAGGTTCTTAATCAGTTGTACTTAGTAAGTATGGTTACTTCTGTCATTGACTTTAATTTTTGTAAAGGGAATAAGGGTAAAGATAGTAATGATTAGTGGTTGAATAATTGTGTTTTGACACATTTTATGGGTAATTTTTTCATCAACATCCTCAACGACTTGTTTTACCTTATAAAATCATTAACTAGAATAAGATTTCTTTATCTTTTGTGCAAGACTTATGCATACATTCAGTGTTCCATTTTACAAGGGAATGTTTCTCAAACGATCGGAAAATGTATCTTTTAATGTATCTACTTTAACAACAAAACACTCCCTAAAATAAGAAACTTCCAATCCATTTAAATTTACTTTCATTATATTATCTAAGAATGTAAGCACTTACAAGATCATTTAAGAATAACAGTAGCTTTAGAAAACAATGTTCAATTATTTTATTATTAAAATATTGAAATGTAAGTAATTTTATAATAATCGAGTTTATTTTATAAAACAATTTAAATTATATTTTTACAACTACCTTTAAAATTCGCTTTGTCTTTTCTTTAAGAATTTGACTACACCTTTTATCTTTTTAGGATTAAAGACTATATTTGGAGTTACAGAAGAGAGTTTTACAAACATGATTGAACATAATATTTGATGATTTTATTATTTGATGATTTGATAGGATGAATGCATGTTATTTATTAACCTGCCGTTAAATTGAAAAAGTGTAACCAAATATATGAATATGATTTGATATATTAGATTAGAAGTTAGAAATTTTGATTAAACCAATTTTATAAATTGTTGATTATTGATGTAAATTATCTTTTTTAATGAGATATGTCTCTTATGATAACTAATTTGATATATGAAATAATCAACTTAGTATAGTATTTTGATCTAAAAAAATGTAATTTGTGAAGACAAGTTGAGTAAAACTATTTAAATAGACTAATAGACAATTTTATCTATAAGAATTTATTCTATAAAATTATGTAAACTTGTTGGATAATAATGTGGCTTGTTGAGCGAAAATGTAAACTATGTATTCCAAACAGTTTTAGCCTCTTTAAACATTGGGTGGGCCACAATTCATCCATGAGCTCGTCATGAGTGATGTCAGTTATTGGTCTCTATGGGATAGTATGAGAATGACTAGGCCAAAATGAAATATGTAAAAGTTTAAGAGAGAGGTGTTTGCTTGATTGTTTTGGAAGAGAAGAAATTTTGTTGGCCAATTTAGTCTGAATGGTCTCTTGTTGAGGAGCTTACACTTCACCAATCAAAAAATTTATGTGGAAGATATTCAATGATATATTTTTTTTCTAGGCGAGTTATATAGTTGTTGGGTGAGTATCACTTTAGTTTTGACTCTCTAACACATGAATGCATTGAGTAAAAACATAGGTTTATAACTTATAAAACTAGTCATAAAATAATGTATTATATGGTGTTGTCTGGTTTAAATTGTGTAGAATAAGAATGTAGTAATTCATAAAGTGGGAATATTATTGTGTGTTGTTGTGAGAAGTATATTAATGACAAATTTTGTAAGATGAGATTATCATGACTACTAGTATCTGACTTATGTAGAAGAAAATAATTAGTTGTGACAATTGAAGGCGGTTTCTATATTTGGTGTGTAATGTGAAATAGAACCACATTTAACAGATGTTAGAGATTTACCTTTTCATACTCTTTGACGAGGACATGAGTCTGACTATGATATAGTCATAACTCTTGAGAGATAGAAGTGAGTGAGTGATGGCAGGTGCATGATCTCAGCATTTACTCAATACACATATCTTCCAAAGGTAGAGTAAGAGGTCTGATGTATATAAATGAGCCATAAGGGTTATGTGTGATATGCTTTAGACATTTGTTTCTTATGAGTGTGACGTGTGACTTGTGAAAGAAAGGGCCTGACACTGTATGATTTTTAACTTATATTTAGTACGGTTTAAAGTTATTCTAGCTTACCTTGTGTACTTGGTTGTGGTTGTGTTATTCACTTACGATGATCGTATACTTCACAAGAGTAAAGGATAATGTACTTGTAAGAGGTGAGCAACACTAAGGCTATAATGAGTTTGTGGGAAGCAAATGTTTAATTGTTTTGTATATAAACGTGTATATAAATATATTTTGTATTTGGCTAGTTCTCATACACTGATAGCAAGTTTTAGAAGCAATGTTTTGAAATACTAAATTGGTAGTTTTAAATGTAAAGGACTTTACATAATAAATATGTATAATGTTTATGCTTAAATAATGTTCTTAATATTACTTATGTAATAACCTAGTTGGGAAAAAATTATCCAATATAAATGGGTTATTACAAAGAACATAAAAAATACTTAAAAGTAGAAATAGTTTTTATAAAAACACTTAATGATTTTATTATTAAAAAGTTTGAGCTATAAAATTAAATTAATTAATCAAGTTCCATTTTAATAATTGGTTGAATTGATGATATGTAATATATTTGTGGTGTGATGGTAAGAGTAACAACTATGTTATGGATGATGAGAATGAAAATAAATTGTATGTGATTAAGGATCAAAGTGAAAATATAAATATAAATATGTGTGTGTTTTGTGAGTGTTAAATGGATAAAAACACCTTATGAAGTCAATTATACAAACTCATATATTGCATAGAATTCTATCTTTATAAAATTGAAAATCCAGTGAGTTCCAAACATGCCACTCGTTGGTTGTTGGCTAAGAAGAACTATTGTTAGATGAAAAATATTTTTAAAAAATTTAGAAAGCTTAGGTGATTAGAACTGCTTAAGGTTTTCACTCTAATGAATAGTTATTGGTTGAGACAGTTCCTTGTTGAATAAAAATTTATTTTAAAAAAACCCTAAAAAAATTCCGATGTTGAACAACATAAAAACTTCTTAAGCAATTGTAGCAATCCATTATATGTAGCCTTTAGCTACAATTAAACTTTTGTATCTGTAAATTGAATCATCAACATTATATTTCAATTTAAAACCCATTTTAACCCTATGTAATGTTTGTCTAAAGGAAATAAAGACCCATTATCATTATCATGAAATGGAAGTGTTTGGTAACAAAAATGAGTCCCATAAGTAATGGAAATTTGATTTATAAAAGTTTTGTACTCTGAAATTTATTTGAATAATACAAATTTTTTAATGAGATATTTAGTAATAACGTGACTATTGGATGGGGCATTAGAAATACATTACATTGTTGTAATTTTCTTTTCAACATCTTTGTTTGTATTATAATGTGTAAAGTTTACTAAGATTGTATAGTATATTTCATAACTAATATTTTTCATTTTAATCAATTTTAATTTTAGTTTATATTTTAAATTTTATTTTTCATGATAAATTATTTTTTAAAACTTAGAAAAGAAAATATATCATATTATCTATGATTATTTTATAAGTAGGAAACAAATAATTTAACCTCTGATAAGTTAGAAGTATTTAATATTTTTAAAATTTAATTATATTTTATTTTATTACAAAAACACTTTAATAATTTATTAAATATAGTTATTTATAATTTTAATTTCACTTTATCACATTAATTAAATTAAATTATTTTTATTCTTGTTTTCTTACCATTTTTTATCTTTTTTTTTAATCTAAGCAATTATATACAAGTTAAAAAAGAGAGGATGCTATCAGCTTTACTTTGCAAAGCTTATTCTTTAAAATATACCAAACTTTAACCCTAGAAAGTTATAATAGGTAGAGTATCCTCTACATTAGAATATTGAAGTTTGTTGAATTTGTTCAATAACAATAATAACTGCACATGAATGGAATACCTCACGAAACCACCCGCGTGGTCATCGTTGAATTTTCATGTACGGATCTACATTTGACCGTACTTGCTTTCCTTCAAGCTTCTTTACTTTCAATTTACTGTTTTACCCTTTTATTTCTGACAAGAAAAAAAAATTCAGGTATATATTTTATTAGAATTTTAAAATTTATATAATATTGAGATTTTGTAATATTTCAACATAATTTTTTCATAACAGATAATAATAAAAGAAAATATTATATAGAAAATGTTAAAAAGAAAAACATATATATATATATATATATATATATATAGTAATATTATCTATAAATGTACAAGCAGGTTATTTCCTTTCTGATGATAAAGAACGGGAAGTGCTTAATACAGTGTGTGAAAAATTTTAAATATGATGAGTTTTAAAACAATATAATATTAAAAAATACATATATAATAAAGTTGGCAAGTGCGATACTTGAAACATTATTGGACAATGTTCACATGCTAAATCCCACTAATGTTTGGCTTGGTAGTGATATTTTAATGCGTACAGTCAAAGGTAGTACAGAATTGGGATGAGATTAAGACAACACAAAACATATAATTTTGTATCTATATATGTATCGATCTAGAATCACTATAGATTTCTTAAAAAAAATGTAACAAAGAGTTCATTAGCCATGCATAGAAAAGGTGGTGTTACGGACAAGAAGTGGAAGTTTGTAATCTTAATTTCAAATTAAGCAAGTGACGCAATTAGAAGTATAATTTATGTGGCATTATTGGATGTTTGTGAAGTTTGTTTGAGGTTAGTGGAAGATGCTATTTGCTTATGTGGTCCAATTTCAACTTTTGTTTCGAGAATTCATAGGTTGGCACCAGGTTTCTCTTTATGAACGAAAACCAAGTTGCTAGAAAGCTTAATTTGCGTTCCACGTAATGGAAATAGGATATCCAACAGCTGAAAAGGAACCTCACTTTGAAATTTGCAATACCATTGTTGTTTGTTGCAAAAGCAAGTTGGATAAGTGACAAACTAATTATAGGTTAGTGGTTCTACTATGACCAATTCTACTTATTAGTTGCATTAAAAAATTCTCATTGCTATATCATCTTTTTTAATTTCTCTCTATATATACCTATATTTACCTACTCCAACTAGGTTAAAACTAATACGACAATATTTGTATGATAACCAAAAGAACAAAATCATCCATGCTATAGGATAGAGTAAACTAGAAAAATAGAGATAGATTAAATTTTAATTATTTAAGGTTTACGAATTAGTAGAGTAGATTTATTTGGGTAAAAGTTTTTCTGGTGGTATTCATGTTCAAACATAAACCGTCTCTATTCTTTAACAAATATATATATATATATATATATATATATATATATATATATATATAAATAAATAAAATAAGACATATCATTCAATATAGAAGTGCAGAGAATAAAATCTATTACATTGGAATTCAAACATTAATAATCAGTTTCAAGACAGTTAAAACAAAAAGAATACCAGAAAATAAAATTATATCTTAATCTAACTTCTTCTGTTATATAATTTCAGAATAATAAATAGTTGATGAAGCTAATTAATATAATGCAAAACTAAGAGTTAATCTTTCTATCTTAAAGATGAAAATAATTTCTGTGTTATACGATGTGGTTTAAACTTTATTTGGAATCCAAGTTAAATTTGATTTTATCATCGTAATTATATTATAGTTACATTTGAATTCAAGTTAAATTTGACTTTACCACCATAATTTTATATTATAGTTACATTTAATGTTGTTAAAATGGATTTGAACCCAAAAGTTAATTTGACTTATAACATGCTGGAATCAAATTGAATTTAAAAAAAAAAAAATCAACATAGACTAATTTTGAGCATAACCATTAAGAATTTTACTAACTCATCAATTTATCCAAGTTTTTTAAATTATAGTACTATATTACAAAATTTGTTATTTTTTAAACTATTAATTCACGGTAAGTCGAGTTAGTTCACATATCTCTCTAGTTTGTTATTTTTAAATTATATTATTGACATTATTTATATAGATAACAACTAAATTTAAATTTTTAATGTCAATATATGATAAAATGATATAAAGTTGTAAAATATGACATAAAAATTGTAAATTAGTGTAAATGATCAAAATATTTATTATTACAAATTATAATAGATTAGATAAGTCAAAATTGAAATGCGACTCTATTCCACCCTTATTATTAGTTGTATGTGTTTGTTCAATAATAAATGGTTTATCGGCAATCTAATTGTGGTAGAAATTAAGTAACTAATTTAATCAAATGGTCATACTTATGTTATTATACTTATATCGTACTTCTTACAATCAAATCGTAATACCTAATAATAAATGTTTAACATATATTTTATAAAAAAATAATTAAAAATATATTCATATTGATGTTACATTCTTAAAATTGAAATTTCATTTACCTAAAACGTTTAAAGTTATTTTTTTTTTAAAAAAATACTATATTAATTTATAAATATTTTTGTACCAATTTAAGTTATTGATAAAGACAACGTCCAAAAACCTCATTTTTAATTAAATTATTTTTTTATATGAATGTATTTTTTTTTTATCGAAATAGATATATTATATATAAACATGGAAACTATTCTAGCACTCTATTAATGTATTGTTTTTGTACCGTGAGCTTTTGCAAGAGTAATAATACCATGACATACTTTTACATTCATTTGACATAGAATATAAGGGTAAAATGGTCCAAAAAGTGTAAAGTTTTGTAGTTTTTCAAGAAAGAATAGAGTAAAAAATAAGTAAGGATAGTGTCAAATGAATGTAAAAAATTTAGGTGTGTCAAAGAATCATTTCTCTTTTTGCAATCATAACTAGAAATATGAGTTTTGATTAGTTGGTTGAGCTTACAAATTTTACATTTTTAAATTTCATAATGCTTAATTAATTTAAATGTGCACTAAGGTTAATTTGTTTAATGTGTAGATTTTTTAGATAAAGTAATTAAATTAATATACTCATATATTTTTTAAAGAATAAAAGTTCTAATAATTTACTGTTATTTATATATAATAAGAGTGGGTATGAGTTTCACTATTTTATTTTTATTTTTAAAGTAAAATTTTATTTTCATATTGAATGAATATGAAATTTTGTATCCTTTCTCTTATTATTGGAGAGCGTTATATTCGTATCTTTTTCTATTGTTTTATTGTTCCAAATATTTATTGAATAATTTATTTTTTATAACAAAAATCAAAACATAACATTATCAAATATTCAATACTAAAAGTTACACATTTTTTTATCTAATTTTGTATATAAAATAGAAATCATAACTATATAAATATAAAATAAAAATATCAAAGAATATTTAGATAAAGGTAAAATAATTAAAAAGAAAAAAATCAATCAAATATATATTTTAGAGATGAGTTGATATAACGACCAATTAAAAGTTAATATAAATTGGTTAAATTGTCTAATAAATGAAATATATTTTAATAATTTAATATTCATCCTCATTTCCATATTTAATTTAAAAAATATGATATTTATTATATATTTATTCAATCAATACTGATTAAAATTAGGATCAAACAATATATATGAGAATTGATTTATTTACGTTTCGTATACGTATTTAAACGTTTGATAAGGTAAATTGTTTGAGTACTTATCATTTGCTGTAGATTATGAAAAATAGTTGTTGTTAAACTTTGTTGATACAAAAAATATATTATGTAATTACGAGAATAGACTATTATTAATAATTATACACCCCTTAATATCTCTGTATAATATATTATTATGTGTTTTAGTTATATAACTTTTGTTAGGTTTATTTTGGAAAAGACAATAAAAATATTAAAAATTTGTGAATAAACCTATATAAAATATTAAAACACCATTTTTAACTCAAAACTCACATATTTGTAAGTTATTACACTTACATTTACTCGATTTTATCCAAGGACACCTTGTTCATCTTAAATTTTTAACCATCTCTTATCCAGAAATTTATATTATGATTAAGATTAATGATGATAATATCACGAATTCATATAATAATCTTCAACTCTTTACCAATAAATTACACATGTATTTTACATATTAAAAATTATTTTATTTTTCAAAGTAATTTATTCTGAAAATTGTATATTTTATTTTATTAACGTAGATATTTGTTACGTTTATTTCATTAATGGTAGTTTTGATATATAACAACATTGCAAAGTGATGTTTAATGGAGAAAGAAAAAACATAAAATCAACTAAGGATTGGAACCGGCAAATGCACCATTAACATGAATCTTTATGCAACCAACTCTCATTAGGGAAGCTCCATAACCCCTTACTGACATTCATTTTGGGCCTAACAAAACTAGGTGCTAAAGAATGAAGGTTTGAACTAGGGGCTTTCTTACTGCATCCTACATTTTATTTCCTACACTCCCAAATTTTTCCAAAACTCATAAATACCCTATGACCTTTTGACTAAGGTAAAAAAACCTAAAAATCTAATTATGTCTCCTTATTTAGAGACTTACTCCCTCCACCACCACATACTGCTCGTTGCACATCCTCAATTCTCTTTTGTCCTTTAGTAACATTTAAACGGATGTGAATACGTTGACATCCGTTTAAAAATTGAAGGTTCACGGATGTTGACTTTCGTCCGACCACATATTTTACTTCATTGTTAGTAAACGATCTTGTACTTTCAATCAATTATTGTTTATGTCTTATCTGCAGCAGAGTATCATGATCCTATATTTTGTAGTGGGAAAGAAATTGGAAATGGGTTAGGCTTCCTAGTTTCTAATTTTAGCTGCGTTTGATTTTAATTTGCAACAAAGCATAAGGGTTATGTGAGTGATAGCTTGTCGGATGACGGGAAGGTTGGAGTTGGAGGAGATTCTGGTAAATCGAAAAGTTCATTGGAGAAGGGCTTAGTGTTTCGCAATGATGCTTACATATCGGAAAGTCCAGTAGTGGTCCCTCAAGGGACGAAATTCAAAGGAAGTGGATAAAGTAGATAACATGGAGGAGAAATTTCTGAATCAACCAGAGGGAATTATTGAGAAAAGGGTATTTGATGATGGTGTTGATGTCAATGGTAGTAAAGATGAAGTGGGTAAATCAATAGGAAAAGAGCAGGAGGAACCACACAAGTCCCGAATTAGCCGTGAGAATGGATCTAAGTTCTTTGGGAGAATTTCTAATATGCAGAATGGAGAAAGAGGTGAGATGGCAAGGTTTTGGAAAAAGCCACGAACTGAGATGAAAAGTGTGAGATTTTCAAGTATCTTGATGAAGGACCTTCGCATCAGCGTCCGATTGCAGCGACGGACGTTCATGTGGCTATTGAGAGCTTGGATGGAGCGGAACTCCCTTCTGTAGTATACGTAGGTGTAGAAGTGGAGGTGTAGGGGTGCAAGAAGATTTAAAGGTTTAAAAAAAGTAAATTAAATTAAATTAATATAGGATATTTTGAAATAAAAAAAAAATTATGAAAAGATTGAGGAAACACTCGGGGGTGGTGGAGGAAGCAACTCTCTCTTGTTTACTCCCTCCCATCACTCACCTCACTTGCACTTACCCACCTCACACTTAAGAAATTTATAAATCCATTAAGTTTGATAGTTGAACCAAATGTCTAAATCCGTAGGTGATTTATAAATGTTTGGAACAATCCTAGATTTAAGGGTTTAGGATAGTGGATTTCGAAAATCAGTTAGAAAAGGTACATATTTTCAAAATTCGATTAAAATTAAAGGTGTCAAATAATTTGATTTAGGAATGTCTTGAATTTTGAAATCCTTATTTAAGAATATTTTGGATTTCAAAATCTAATTTATGAATATTTCGAATTTTGAAATGGATATTCTAGATTTCAAAATTTAGGTAAGTTGTTTGTTACAGAAATAGGAAGAACACATGATAAGAGCTTTGCACAAGTGAAACTAGAAGGAAACAAAAACCTCTACTCGTAGAAGAGGTCGTCATGGTAAAATTGTACTATTAGCTGTTATTAATATTGATGAACACAAAAGAATATTGTTAAGCAGCACAAAAATCCAATTGAATGAATAAGAAGATGAATATCTTCTTCAACACGAAGATGAAGTAGATGAATATCATAAAGGTCCATGTGATACTTCTTAGCATTTGCATTATTGGAAGGCTAAAGCTTTTGATGATTGATGTTTTCTTAAAATTCTTAAAACAGAACACCAAATAACTAAAATTAAAAAAAATAACTAAATCACATCAAATAAAAAAATAAAAAAAAAAACTATATTTTAAAATCTAAAAGACTCTAAACTCAAATTTTGAAATACAGATTACAAAATCAGATTTCAAAATTCCAGAGACCTCAATGATTCAAAAGGCGAGAAATAACAAAATCAAATTTCAAAAATGTGATAACTCTTAAGTTAAATTTTAAAATTCGTACTCTTAAGCTAAATTTCAAAATTAATTTACTTTAAAAGAGATTTCCAAATTTGGTGCTTACTGAATCGGTTTGTTTGTCAGATTTTGAAATTCAGAAATTCAGTAACCATGTCTATAAACCTATTTTCAAAAATCTAATTCATAGACAAAAAATGAAAAATAAAAAATAATTACAAAATTCAATCGATTTTGGCCAATAAAACTTGAAAAACAGTAGTGTAAATGAAAAAGAATGACATTAAAGGAATGTTTGACCGTTGAAGAAGAAGAATGTTCTTGAAAGAAAAAGAATAACATTAAAGGAAAATGTTGCTAAAGGGTGTGCTTCCTTAAAATGACTTAGGATACTCTTTTATTCACTCCAATTTAAGTTTAAAGCACTTTTCTCTCCAATCCAACCCATATAGTTAAGTGGATTCATATGTACAAACCACTCACTATAGTGTGTGTACATAGAGACAAGCGCTTAATTAAACAACTATTGCTTTTATGAACTTAGATGTCAGATATATATACAACGAGACATTTTGGTAAGTGGAAGCACCTTTGCATAGACTAAGGATAGCAACAATTTTTTCAAGCTCTTCCCAAGAGATAAACAAAATACTCAACAAGTAATGATTAGGGATGTCTTACAAGCGGACTATATCTGTGCATACTAAACTCACCATACTCCCACCTTTATAAATAAAATTATGCTCTAGATTGACAAAAATGAACTCGTAAATGACAAAGTTGAAGTGATACAATGCTTCCGAGCAAGCTTAAATGGGTAGATGCATGTAACTTTTGTATTGGCTTATTTTGTATCACGGTAAGAATGCACTTCGTTGCGCGAGTGAAACGCAACAATATTGTTTTCAAAGAGTTGGAGCTGAAGGCTAAGAAGATGGTGGAGGATTTAGAATTGGGACTGGGAAAACCTACCAAGCAAATTGGTAGAGGAAAACCATCAGCCTTTGAAGGGATGGTGTTTTCAAATTATGCAAATTACTATTATTCTAACCTGCTCAACATATCTACACATTTCTACAAATCCATTTTCTGTATATTGTCCCTCCTATAAGTGAATACAATATTTATTATACTGTTTTGGTAGATATTGTTAAACTTGAACATCATTTATCTCAACTTTAAAAGGAGTTGGATCCAAAGTAAGATGACTCTTGTTCCATTCAATAGGATTACAAACAGTTTGGGTTTGTATCCATTTATCTTGCACGATAATTTTTGCTCTCATTTATGATTCAAACCTGACGCAATCTCTATTTTCTATCATCTATAGATGAAATAATTTGAAGATTCTCAGTCCATTGAGATATCCTCGGCTGGATAAAATCTTTAAATTAGTTTTTTCACAAAGAGGTCCTAACGACAAGTAGTCAACTATTAGAAAAATGGGGTTTCAAACATAATTTGAAAAGGATAAGGACATATCCAGATGCTAAATATCAATACATTGCCGCAAAGCACATGGAAAATGAGCAAACCATACTTGTTTTAAACAGCATCAGAGAAATAACGTTCACTCGGACAACATAACTACCGTATCAAAACTGTAAATGTAATCTAAAGAAAGTACCAAAACAAGAACTAATCAAAATTCAAAAGAGTTTATTGGGAGACACCCAACCACTTAGAAAAGTTGTCAAATTCTGTATAATCAGAGTCTGACACCATTGTTTGATACCACGCTTTCCCAGCAGCTCTGATAGCAGAAGCCTCCTCCTAAGATGAAATAAGAAAACCAATGTCATTTTAAAGCAACAACAATTTCTAATGTTTAAATGATAAACCTAAAAAACACCGAAAAAAAAGTAAACAAAAGCCTCCAATTAAAAACATACAAAACTCACAAACAGCACATAACAACTACAGAGCCACACAGCATGCGAATTCAGTTTCTAAATAAACCAAGAATATGCTTTCCATTAACAGTTAAAGGCATACCGTAATAACAATCACCACAATGCACATTCATTTGATAAAAATTAACATTAAGCAGAATCAGGTTCAAATGGGAAATCATAAAATCACTAACCTTGGAAACAATGTTGCGTTTCTGATCAAGCTTTTCCTTCTTAGCAACAAGACGCTGCTTCTCAGCGAGAAGAGCCATCCTTTTAGCGGTCTTAGCATAGGGATTCAGCTTCAACATGACATTGAGGTTCTTCAGAGGGTTCTTCTTCAGAGTGGCGCGCTTAACCTCCTTATTGATGGGCCTCACCACGGACTGAACTTCATCGGAATTAATGATACGGGACAAGTCCGAGTTAACCATCTTGGGGCGGGGAAGCAGGTAGCCCTTTTTCTTCTCGGAGACCTTGTCGAAAGACCCATAAATGGAGTCCAATTTCTCAAACGCAGACTTGGTCCAAATAATAAACCTCCCAAGGTGGCCACCGGGTGCAAGCTTCAGAAGGTTAAGCCTGTCCACATTTGCCAACTCAACACCAGGAATGTTCCTGAACGCTTTGACAACTTTAGCACCTTCGGATCCATAAACGATGAGAGGACCCTTGCGTGAAATGTACCTACGGTTCCTCATCTTTCCCTTACCGGGACGAATTCCGTGACTCAGTTTCGCCTTCTCCGCGTCGGGGAACGCACCGATCTTCTGAAGAATTTTCACCGCTTCTTTGGACTTCTCCACGCTCTCGATGCTGTCGCTGACGACGAGGGGAAGCTCAGGGACAGACTCGATGCGGTGGCCGCGGGCCTGGACAAGGGCGGGGATCGCGGAGGCAGCGATGGCAGAGACCACGGCGTGGCGTTTCTGCTGAACATTGATCTTGCGGTGCCAGCGGCGCCAGATCTTGGTCGGCGCGAACATGCGACCGCCGCGGCACATGTTACCGAAGGCGGCCTGGCCAGCACGGTGCGTGCCGCCGCCGGGGACGCGAGGGATACGCGACACGGCACGGCCCGTGCCCCATGACTCGGCGGAGGTCTGGTGGCCGGCGCGCTTGCTGACGGCATAAGGTTGGCGGCTGTTGCGAGAAATATTGGAGTGGACGAAATTGACAATGTCGGGTCGAATGGGAGCCTTCATGACATCAGGAAGAGGGACGGTGGGGGCTGCATCGCCTTCTAGGGTTTGAACGGAGACGAGAGGCCTTGCTGCTGCTGCCGCCATTGGTGAAGGTTGGTTTTCACAAAACTAGGGTTTAGGGTACTGTCAGCAGAAAACAGCAGAAAACAAATCGGTGATTATATATCTATACAGGGCCCCTTTTTTTCTTGGCCCAGCTCAGGCCCACTTGGGAATATGTTTGGGTCATTTCTTTCACCCTCATAATATCCATATACACCTTTATAAATTTGAAAATTCAAAATTAAGTAATGTTCACTGCTTTGGGTTGCTAGATTTGAGGTAATGTTAATTAGCGGATTTTTACATTCAAAAGAAAGACCTTCTAAATTAAGTAATTCAAACCTTTAAATAAACTTTCTTGTCCAAGTGAAAATATCACTTTCGATTATAATTTAAAAGTCAAATTCGACTTTTAAATTACAAAATATATCTTAAAATATTACCTAAACATTTTAAATTAATAAAACTAAACAAGTCTTATTCAACCACATGACTTAACATATATATATATATATATATATATATATATATATATATATATATATATATATATATATATATATATATATATATATATATATATATATACACACATATATAATTAAGAATTGTTTGGTCTTTTTATCACTTATATAGGATGTCTGTGAAAAGTATAAGGTTGCAGAACGAAATTTCCGTATGTTTGTGCTAATTGGGCTTATTCTTCTTACGTACCCCCATTAAACCTTTTTAATATCTACAATTTCCTCCAACCAAAAGGTTTGGATACAGTGATGAAAACTGAGAAATAAAACTAAAAAATGAATGAAGATAAAATAATCACTTACATTAGAAGAAATGCATATAAACAAAAAATACTTTTATCACTTTTTCTTAGGATATTTTTGTAGGCCGAGAAACATATTTTTATTCTGTTGTTGTTTTCTTTTTGACTTTTGATCTTCTTACTCCAAATTCTCCAAATCTAAGTCAGGGGCGGATTCCTGCAAAAGGTATTCCGACTTTTAAGTCAGCAATATTGTTTTTATATCTTTACTTATACATTTAATTCTGTCTTTATAGGTTTTGCCATTGTTCAGCCTCCTAATTATTCATTAACACACTATCTCTTTATGCAATACATATGTTAATCACTAATAAGTGTGATATATTTGTTTTTGATATGTCATTAAATGTATTAAGTATCCATTAATATTACCAAATCTGACTACTCATACTGAATGGTCGATCGTGTAACGTTAATGTTCTTGATTATTTATTTGGATGGTCGGTCTAACCTGACACAGTACAATCATAATATTATTTGATTAATTTTTTTATTTACATATTATTATTATTATATATTGTTGCTATTATTTTATTGATTATTTGTATATTGCTTTCATTATTTTATTTATATTATCATTACCTTATTTACCTGATATGCTTAAAATATATTTGAAAATAAAAAATACAAGGTGGACCCCATAACTAGTTACGAGCCACATAAATAAACTATTACTTAATTGGGGTTATTTATTAGTGGTAGGAAAATTATAATAAATATAAATATGACTATGTACTTCTCACTTCAACCCTTCTTTTTTGCGAAAAGTTTGTTGTTCTGCACCTTTCATCTATTTTCCAATGTTGATCTCCTTCTCCTTTTCATATATTAAACAATACTCACAACATATATACTCAGAGAGAGAAAAAAAGTTTGGTATAATTCATTATGTGGGGGAGACTTAATAATATCAATGATTGTTGAACAAATCAGGCGTTTTTCTCTTATACACACACGTATATATATATATATATATATATATATATATATATATATATATATATATATATATATATATATATATATATATATATATATATATATATATATATATATATATATATATATATATATATATATATATATATATATATATATATATAATATGAATAAATTACTACCCTATATAAAGTGTCCACCATATTTCAAAAAATATTACGTCGATATTAAACACAATCAATCAAAAAGATTATTTAATATTTGACAATTTTTATAAGATAAAATAATTTTAACAAAAGTTAATTTTTGTATTTCTAATAAAAAATAATGTAAAAAAAAAATTGGTTTAAAATATAATTATTCCACACACAACCAACATAATTGTATTTAATGAATTTTCTCTTCTTAAAAAATAGACTTTAAATCTAATTTAATTTTATAAAACTTGTAAATAAAATTTTTATTTAGTTATATATTTTAAATTAATTTTATATTTTGATATACAACTTCCAACGCCCATCAATCAAATTTAATGTGTGAATAGTATTGATGGAAAATATTTTTACTTTTCTACACAGATGAGTAGATTGAAACCACATCAATGTTTTGTATCCCTTTCTCGTACATTGCCACCAACAAACACAACGTTATGGTGACAAGTTATTACAGTAGGAATTAGTCAAAGTGCCTTTATGCAAATTTCTACTGATACAGAAGTAGACAAAATGACTACAAAGTCATTTTTCTTCAACTCTCTCCCTCCACATGCATTGTCATGCAGTAAACTGTTTATTTAACTAGAAAAGCTTAGTGATCTACTTTCTACTGCATAATCATGTTAACTAGTTATGTCTCTAGTTTGAATCCTTGAATATTATTAAACAATGGAAATATAATCACTGCAACACTGTGCACCTTCATATCCTTTTGGTTTTGGTAGCATTTCTAACACTCATTCTCCTGGCTGTGGTCACAAAGGCCGATGATGGTTTTGTTGCATTTACAAGCTTCGCAATGAGTGAATGCATTGCTGCTGGTAGAGCAAAACTTCAGTCTTCCATTCAAATTCGATCACTGTAGTAGGAGATGTTACTATCCAAGGGATATGAAAAACAAAAGGAAAGCTACATAACATCAGGGGAAAAAACACGCACTTGTTCAATTAACGTCTGTTGAGCTGTTTGACATTATAGATCCTTTGTCTATTTCTTGACATCAATTCCTGCCGTAATTCCGTGTTGGCATCGTATGATGACATGGCATTCCTCTGTACAAAACAATTAAAATGAACTTGTATACTCTAACATTCAATAATCGTCAAAACAATCAAGAAATTTGATCTCCTTATATTAATTAGCGCAGATAGATATACATGACTGAGATTTATTTGAATTTGAAACTTACAACGGGCACAAAGTCAGGACTAGACAAGTTGAGAGTGAGATTTTTCATCAGCAACAAAACCTGTAGAGCACCAAATATGTAAACCAATTCTTAGTCACAGAGAAAAAGAACAATGCTATGTACATCGCAACTAAAAGAGATAATAAAAAGCAACCTTATGCAAAGCTCAGGTAACTCTCATTATTTTAACAAATTTTTACATGCCTTATAATGTTAACGAAGATTACCGATTATGCAGGAAACAAGCCTTATATGTGACAGCAAAGCCTTACGAAAAGTTTCATTGTACTCACAGTTTCAAAGTTTATAGGATCCATTTCCTTTAGCTTCTGGACATGGCCTTTTGTGTCTGGATCAAAAATACTTCCAATGAAGCTATAAACTTCAGCAAAATCTGGTAAACCTGTGAAATTTGGCCAAAATGAGAATCCCCCACCAGCTATTAATTTCACTATGCAAGCATATTATGATGAACAAATATATGTAAGATCATTACCATGAAGCACCCGAGTCTGTTTCCCTTGTTTTGGTATCTCAGTAGCAGACAACGTTCTAGTAGAGTTCCCAACATCACTAACGCAGCTGTTGCCAATTATTGTCATCCCCTTTGATCCAATGTCAGCTGAATCAGTGACATCATATAACATAAACAAGTGGTGGAAAGTTCCATTTAGTACATCTTCATCTCAAACAGAACAATTGAACCAAAAATATGAAAGAATAAAAAGAAACACGCATGCCTTCATCTCCATGAAGATTGGTGAGTTCATCCAGATAGGACAGTGATCTGTTGGATCCAGAATTCATGAGCAAGAAATTTTCATCCCACGTGGGAGAAACATATGCCAGGGAAGCTGGAAATGGCACCAGAACTGCAAAACCCAGAAAGCAGCATGTCAGGAATGTGCATGTTGTGCTTTTAAAGAACAGAACATCATAGTATGAAATAGAAGCAAACCATTTTTGGATGCCTTTTGTGGGTAAGGATGAGCAGCTTTACGCTTAGGACGAGGAGGAGGAACATGTGCTACTGTCCCGTTCTTCTGAACTTTCAGAAAGTACTTCTGGGCATGACTTCTAATCTGAAGAAAACTCATGGTGAGACAGTGAGATACATATAATAGCATAGCAGAATACATAAATCATGAAAACATAGCTGAAGAACTGCTTCCTAACCTGAATAACTGTCTTTGAACCAACAAAATCCTCGATTTTCTTCCAATCTCTGTCAAATCTGAACAGCCAAAAATATAAAGGAAAAGGTCAGTAATTCAATAGCAGATTGTGTTTGATACTTCTCTCAAAAACCAAAAAAGAACTGAACCAGCAGAACGACCGAAGAATTTGTTGAGTTATGCACCTTTTCTACCCAGAAATTGAAAATAATAAAAATAACTCAATCTAGAGTACTGAAAAGAAAATAATTTGTGAAGTGAAGCAGCATTATGGTTAAGAATAAGAACTGACAGTTGAAGAGCTTCGAGAAACTTGTCATGCTCCTCCTCAGACCAGCTCTCCCTAGACTTGGTGATAGTATAAGGCTTTCTAACCTTCTTGCCAGAGCCGCTAGAGGGAGTTGAGGGCACCATTGCCATTGGTTGACAACTTCAACTGTTACTATAGTTAGTGTGACAAATTAAATATAACAAAAGAGAGATATATTATCATACTTCATTTCACTAAATGTTGTTTTGCCTAACTAGTCATTGTTACCAGACTACCAATGAATGCATATTCTTTTAAACTTTATGCTTGAAATACCCAATCCTTTTCGGTGTCAGATAATGTGGTATATAGCTATAATAGAGTATAAAACTATCCAACTTTATGGACTAATATTAAATGCTGCTTTAGATTGAAGTCTAATTTCTAAGAAGAGAAAGAGAGAAAAATGAAGGGATTGGATTGTGTGGTTAAGTGAGGTGCATAGTTGTAAATGTTAGGTCAGTACCACCAAACCAAACGAAAAGCAAAATTGCTACTTTAGTTGTTCCACTTGCCAATGGAATTAACAAATTACAATAATTTTTAAGTTGTACAACACAGACATAAATATTTACATTGATTATCTATTTTGAATCAAACTCTCCCCAACTGCAATACATTTTAAGTGTTTCATTATTTCAAAAACTATGTTGCTAATAAAGATATCTTATGTATATATAAACTCATATTCATATCTTATTTTCTTTTATTTCAAACGTTTATATCTAACAAAAACATAAGCAACTCTACAGTAAAAGTTAAAATGTTGTGAAAGGAAAAAATGACGATATGAAAGAGGGTTATATGGTGTGGAATAGTTTGGCGGCGTAAGTAGATTGTGGATAGTAGATTAGATAGATAAAGAATGAAGATTAAAGAGAAGATTGGTATAAAGAAAGAAGTTGAAGCGACATGAGAGGAGGCAATGTTTTTGTGAACAAGAGGAAATGACAGTGAAAGAAAAGGACCTAATACAAATCATGTGCCACTGCTGTTTCTCTTTTTAGTTCGGTACAAGGCGCGCCAAAACCTATTATTCATTTCATTTGCTCCACCCCAGAACTACAAGAGGATATTTTCTTCTAATATCCCGCAAGATTGGTCTTCGTATAAAAACATGTTCTTCATAATTCGGAGGGTTTCATTAGTAACTTTGTTAACGATGTACATGTCGTTTTAGGCCCTTATTTAACCTTTGCCAACTCTGAAAAACTATCATTAGATGGATTGTGGGGTGGTCCACCTTATCTCTATCTGACATTAATATATATCTAGGGAGTGAATGATGATGTTCTCGATATTTAAATTACTTTTAATAATATTCAAAGATTTTTTTTTTTTATAAATATAGTGAATTTAGATAATAAATACGGAATATTTATACAAGAACAATCTTATTGGCTTAATGTGGATACGTAAAATAGTCATGTGTTACACCTTTTCTTTTTATAGAAGACCTACTTTTAAGGAATGAGGGCAACTAGAAGGAAAATGTTCTGAGAAGAAGAAAATGAAGTAAATTTGACAATTCTATTGTTAGGATAATCACGCCATTATAAAGTATGTGAAGTTTTGGAAAAGAGACTTGTCAATTAGAGTCGTTTAATGGAAGAATAATCTCAAGAACATGGACTATTATCAAATTTTGTTTCTATTACAATGTTTTTTTTATTATTTGTTAAGGTTTTTTTATGAGATAAAGCATATTTAAATTTGAAATAAAAAACAATCTTAATCATTCAATCATTATCTTAATTGTTTGGTCAAAGTAAAAGTAAATATTTACTCATAGTTACCAAAAGTCTTCCAATCAAAATAAATACCACTTAATCATCTGATCATGATTTTAATCAAAATAAATACCATCTTTTTTCAGTTTTATAGTCTAAAAGATTAGGGAATTGATCCCTCCACCTCTCCATTTCAGACATACATCTCCCCATTTTTATTTTATTTTTTATTAATTACAAAAGTAACCTTTTTGTATTTTATGTTTTTACTTTTTTAACCCCCAACCCTAATTTTAACTTTATTCAATTTCACTTTCACTTTCAAACTACTTTCAGAAAGCAGCCCCACCTCTCCCTTCGAAAGTTTCAAACAGCCCCACCTCCCCCTTTCCTTCACATTCACACTCCCAACCTCCATCTTTCATTGCAGCGGCGGCGGTGCAGGTGTGCGACGGTGGTGCGGCGCGGTGGTGCAGCGCGGTGGTGCTTCTTTTCGTTTCTGTAGGTTTGTTTTCGTTGCCCATGTTGATTTCTTGGTTTGAAAAAGTGTGTTTAAGATTGTATTGATCTTGCTCTGTGCGCCATTGTTGTTTGCCTCTTTTCTCTGTGTTGTACTTGCCTCTTTTCTCTATGTTGTGCTGTGTGTTCTGTGTTCTGGCAGAGGTTCCTCTGCGTGAAGAGGAAGAAGACAGACACGGATGTCGGACATCCGTGGACGGATGTTGACATCCGTCTTAGGGCCAAACGGATGTCGACATCCGTTTAGGGCCTGATACAGGATATTAACTTTTAACTTTTTATTTTCAAATAATTTTGTTACTTAATTATTTTGTTTTAATTTTTTTATTTTATTAGTTTATTGTATTTTTAAGTAATTTATAGAGTATTAATATGTTATTTAATTATATCTAAATTAAAATTATTTTAGTTAATAAAATAATTATTATTAAATATTTATATATAACTCAATCTTTAAAACTGATTTTCCATAACTCAACGCAGTAAAACGGATGTTGACATGCGTTGAGTTATGGAAAATCAGTTTTAAGGGTTGAGGAAAAGTGGATTAAGTACCTTTTCTACGCGTACGTTTATCTTTTCGGAGACGAAATATGCACTTTTACACGATTGCTTTCCTTTTCTTTACACGATTTCTCATACAATTCAGAAAAAGAAAAAGAGTCTCAGTGAGAAACACAGAGAATTCAAAAAGAACAATAACAAAAGAGAAAAGAGCGTAGTAGAGATGAAAAGATCAACGTGAGAAAAGAGCGTTGAGAGATCACAAAGTAAGTTTTGTATAATAGGAAATTAAAATTAAAATTAATTTATAAAATAAATTTTAAATTTTAATTAAGGGTATAATAGGAATATAAAGAAAAATAGAAATATAAGAAAGGATAGGATTGGAATGGGAAGGTGTAGGACCAAATACGTGGGGGTGGAGGGATCAATGCCCAAAAGATTATGAGTGTTTCATCCTACACCTTCAACACTTCATCCTGCACCTCCAAAAATTCCATTTTTGACCTTCTGACATCTTATCTTACATTCTTTTCACTTTTTCTCTCTCTTATTAAAAGCATTCTACACCACTTTAATAATAATTTAATTTAATTTAAAATTCAATTATTATTTAATATAATTTTATATTTAATAATTATTAAAATATAATTTATATTATAATAATAATTATATTAAAAAATTAAAATATAATAATTAAAATAAAATAATAATAGTAAAAATAAAAAATAAAATAATAATAATCAATTTAATTTATTATATTAAAAATATAATAAATTATATTAAAATATTAAATTAAATTAAATAACTATTATAATTAAAAGAAAAAATAAAATTTTAAAAAGATTTGTTAATCGGATATGGATATCCGATTAATATTGTTTTTAAAATTTTGTTTTTATTTAAATTTAATAATTATTTAATTTAATTTAATAATTTAATATATTTTTAATATAGTAAATTAAATTAATAATTATTATTTTATTTTTTATTTTTACTATTATTATTTTTATTTTAATTATTATATTTTAATTTTTTAATATAATTATTATTATAACATCAATTATATTTTAATAATTATTAACATATTAAATAATATTTGAATTTTAAATTAAATTAGATTATTATTAAGGTGGTGCAGAATGTTTTCAATAAGAGAGAGAAAGAAAATGAAAAATATTTAGAATTAAAAATGAAACTTTTGAAAAACTGGAGGTGTAGGATGAGATGTCAGAAGGTTAAAGGAATTTTTGAAAGTGCAGGATGAAGTGTTGGAGGTGTAGGATGAAACACTCAAAGATTATAGGCTAGGGGACTCTTTTGTGTCAGGTCCATTTGCGACCTTTTCATGCACTCTCCTGTTTTCTTCCTGCACCTACATAGTCTTAATGGAATGTCTTAATTACCCCTTATTAAAAAATAATTTAAATCCTAATTTCATTTCAGGTTTCCCTCACACTCCTATGCACCTCCATTGACTCCATCGTGTGTGAGGAGTCCAATACGTTCATCCTATTTTTTGGTCTACGTGCGTGCTCTAATAATTTTTAATTTAATTTAATTTATTATTTATTGTTTTTATTGTAATAATATTGTACTTTTTACTTTCTTTTTAATATTTCAATTGAATAATTTATATAGTTAATTATATTAAATAATTAAAAGGTTTATATAAACAAAAAATGCAATAGAGTGAGAAAATAAATATTACAAAATGTACATCATTTATATAAACAATTTCTTTAATTATACGTTGCTTGCGACAAAATTACAAAATGTAATAAGAGAGGTATTGTATACCATTAACAATAGGAGAATTAATATATTGTATAATTGTTCGAGAAAGACTATCATATAATGTTTGTAACCATCTCAAAAGGTTATTTTATAAACTTATTGTATTAAAATTTTCAGTTATTCATACTATTAATATAAACAATTATGTTCAATTAAATTAACTAAAATATTGATGTTGAAAATTACGACATTATATTATAAAAAAATAAAATTTACAGATGAAGGTTGTGGAGGTCGAGGGACAAAAAAGGAAGAACAATTGTGAGGAGGTGATGAATTTGGAGATCCAAAGGAAAGGATAAGAAACAGGTGATGATCCTTCTTCATGGCTTCCACCTGAAAATTTTGGGAATTCAAATTGAAATTCAATTGCATGCAAATGGATGTTTATTCATATCTTTCGTCACCACCTTTCATATCGCATCGTTTCTCTTCTTCACGATACCAACCTTTCAAGCTTCTCTGTTCCAAGGAATCTAAACCCAAAGACGATAACAATAATAAGGGTATGCAGTTATTCTTCTACAATCACCATTTTTCCATTTTCCCCTAATTATAGTGATGATGAACATGTATGATAGTATTTTAAGAGCAAAATTGGCACAAATAAGTAGTTCTAAGAGAAGTTCAATGTATGATTTTTTTAATCTGAAGCTAAAATTAGATCAAAATTACTAACATAAAAGTGACGATATGTTAGTTTTAGGTTAAAAACATTCATAGATTACCTAAAAGATCAATGGCTAATTTTTGTCTCGTCAGTTTTTGTACAAACAAAAATGATCTGGATTTCAATCGTTGTTGTTTTCATTTCTCTGATAATTAGCCAGGATTTAGTACAATGAGAATTTGTCTGCATTACAAAGAAAGGAAATAGAATGAATATATAATCAAACTTTTACTCTTCAACTTGTTTGTTTCCAGAAGTATTGAATCCATTAAACAAAGTGCAGAAGTGACTGCAAGTTATTGTAATTGTTGGTTATGGTTGAATGTATCAGGTGATAAATCTTCAACAGACTGGGACAAGGCATGGTCAAAATTGAAGAAGCAAGGGGGCAAAAAAGCCTTCTCCAAATTTTCAGATAAGTATGTGAGTTGGAATCCAAGGCGTTCAGAATACCCTCTTTCTGAGGAGGTTGATCCTATTAAGAGAACAGAGAGATCAAATCTGATGTTCTGGAATAGTCCCACTTTCACTCTAGGGGGTGCAATTATTATTGTCACTTTTCTTTTATTGTACACCATTCTTGCACCAATACCAATCAAATGAAGTTTTCTTTCACAGAAAATGTAAATCCTTTTCGATTCAAGTTGATGCTTCTCTCTTTCCTTCTCTGGTGTTGTTGCTTCAACCACTTGAAACAATTTTCTTCCTCCGATTTGTCATTGGCTTTTCATGGTTAATCTATTTTCAGATGGTTTTCCTACATGCAGAAGTGAGATGTGGATATGGAACAAAATGATCACATTATTTTTTTTGGTATGAAAGAATTCTTGAAAGTGAAGACAAGATAAATGTTGGACTTGGATGGAATACTAAATTATAAGATAAATGATATTTGACACACCCAAATATTTTAAACTAATATAAACATAATTAAGTAGACTCTTATAGATGCTTAACTTTACTTACGACTGTAATTTTAGGTTAACTGTCAAAAGATTAATCATCAAGCTCCCATTTTAATACAAATACAAAGCTTCATCTAGATAACATTTGTTCTAACTTTTTTCCTGTGTGCAAAACAAAACTTGTATTAATGTTATGGTTTCCTCTTTGTAGATGGAGATGATTTATGAAGTCACATAGGCTTACAATAGGCACTAGCTACTATATTGGTGTGTGTGTATATATATATATATATATATATATATATATATATATATATATATATATATATATATATTAATATATATATGATTTTGTAAATAAACAATATACCACACGTTTTCTTCACTCTTGGGATTAAGTCCTAGATCTAGTTCAAAGAGGTGATGGTTCAGGATTCAAAAAATATAGCGGTGTAGTATTATTTATTTATTTATTTATAAATGCATTAAATTTATTGTCTCATTTCATATGCTTTTTGTATCAAATTTAATTTAACAAAAATAAAAACAGATGTAAGTTTTAATATGAATTACATTTTGTAAATGATAAACGACAAGAGTGAAACTGAAGTATTTGTTGGGTGTAAATATCTAAGTTAAATTAAATTACAATTCTATATTTAACATATTAAATTTAACCAAAAAGTAAAAAGTTATAATAGTTGACTACATATAGAGAAAACCAAACTTATATATATAAGTGAAAAAAAAAAGTTCTTAAAAAGCAGTAATTGTAATGATAAAAAAATATTTATTATATGTGGGTGTCTCGTTGAAAGTTTAAAAACCAAATTTGATCCTCAAATATTGTCAAACAAAAGTTTAATTTTCCTTCAGGGGTCCTAACCTTATATATAAATAGCTTATGAAAACATTTTAGGCTGGAACATAAATTGAAGGATAAAGATAACATTAGATTATTATTCATATTTTAAAGTTTTATTAAAATCATATCATTCTATTAATGTAATAAATCAATTTTTAAATGAAATTACATACCTAATTTTTTATGCAATATATATTTAAAGTGAGAACTAACTAAAATGATCTAAAATACAGTACTAAGTGTATGTTTGAATTTCAGTTGAAATATATTAAACTAGTTTTAATTTCTACTAACAGTCTCAATATGTTTGCCATTTTCTAATCTAGTTATAAATAAAAATGACCTCAAACTTTAATTACTTAAAATATACTATCAATTTTTTTTTTCAATTTCAGTTATACTAAGTTAATTTAATTGTCTAACTGAAATTGGAGCACGTGCTAATTTTTGAAGATCAATGTTGAACACCATATGCATTATTTACTATTAATTAAAATTTATTAAAAATAATACAATTTTGTAAGTTTTGTTATTCTACTTGTCTCACTTGATTTTATCATTTTAAATAAATTCTAACAAATAAAAAAATCTGGCTGTCCAGAAAAAACCAAATAATAAAATCTGCGTTTAAAAGGAACTTGTCAATGTCGATCAGGCAGATGCTTGCTAGATATTTTCTACAGAAAAGTGAAGAAGAAGGCAAAATAATAATACGAGTTGCGTGAAGGGAAACGGAATTTGTGGGTACGATAATGTTGGAAAAACATGCTCCTTTAAAATTCAATCCAATCCAAATTCCAAAACCCATATAAACCCTTCCATTACAGTTTCCTAACAAACCAAACGGTTGGCCAAGAATCACAACATCATCACCAATAATGAGAGATTTCGTGATCCTTGGCTCCTCTGTCACAACCCCTTTTCCTTCTTCTTCTTCTGCAGCACCCTATCGCTTCTCCATTAAACACTCTATTCCAAAGTTCGCTCCTTTCTATTCCTCTTGGAACATTTCATGCGCCCTCCAAGCCCCCCTCTCTCTCAGCGCCGATTCCAAGCTCGTTGAAGAATTTGAAGTGTTCGATGAGGATGCCATTGATTCTGGGGTCGATGCTGAAGTTCTGGCCAAGATGGTTCTGATGGGAATTCGAGGGAACAAGGTAAGGAGTGTTGTTCACACTCTCAACAGAGTGCAGGATCGCGCAGTTTCTCTAGCTTCTCATCTTAATGGCTCTTCGATTGATGCCATTGCGAAGGAGTGTTGCCGTTTGGTCACGTGCGGCCAAATTGAGGAGGCTGTTGAACTAATGGAGATTCTCACACGTAATTATTTTCGGCTCCATTTTCTTTTTATTTTGCTTCCTTTTCTAAGTAGTGTAGATCCACCTCATAATGTTATATAATCTATCCTTAGACGTACACATGCAAATTTTTGTTCATGGTAAATTTGTCCACTTTTATGATAGTCACCCTAAAGTAGTTGACATAAGTAATTTGAGAGTTGTGTGCTTTGACTAAGGATTGACGTTTGATCATTGGGCATGGAGTTGTCTCTACAAGTATCGCTTTTAGTTATATATAAAAAGTAATAATTTTCCTGCAATCTTAATTAGCATAATTTTTTATTAGTTGTGTAATTTATTTCTGAATTCTTACATTGCGCGAAAAAAAAATAATCTCTGTATAGACACACTTATATAGTTATTCTAAGAAATGTAGTATATTTAATTTTTTAAAATTAATTTGATGTGAATTAAAGATCAATAATCATTTTTTATTTATTTAACAGTTGTAATTGAATGTTAATACATTCTTATTAGGAACCAACTCTAGTGGGTGTTTACTTTTTTTGATGTCTAAATCTAGCATTTATGCTGTGCATTCATTGAGTAATGAAAAATTATGTATGAACGCTACGAGACACTTAGAGAGATAGAAATAGAAGGGAGAGAAATGTAGATATGATATGTGATATGATGTAACTAAAAGAGATACAGAAAATTAGTATCAATTAAGTGTATATTGTACTCCCACCACCATAGTTTTAGCACTGGGGATATAAGGATGGCTTAGTGTGGTAAAGTTGGAAGGGAGGATGAGAGAGGTTGTGGGTTCAACTTCTCTACTAACAATTTGGAGATATAAGATTGTTTTGGTAGGTTTGAAAGGGATGGTCGGAGAAGTTGTAAGTTGAACTCTGTCCACTAACAAATACTAACAACTAACATTGTCTATAAAGAAAAACCATAGTTTTAGTACTACTACTGCCACCACCAGTAGTAATACTACAACTGGTGGCAATAGATCAATATCAATTGAGTGAACTCCTTTTTCAGGGGAGAGAATATTAGAGCAGCTTCCTAATGATTGACATTGTTATGACTTGTGATGAATAAAATTCATTAATTTCTTCTTTCAGGTTTCAAGATATCAATCAGGGGACTTGTTCAGCCATCTGACGTAATTAAACGCTGTGTTCTTAGTCGGAACCCAATTTTAGCTGTTAGGTATGATTTTACATTGTTGTAAAAGACACTTTCAATTTCTAGAGCATTTTGATTCCATTTGAATGTGTTGTCTTTAATTTTTAATATGTGGTCTGTTTATACTTTTGTGAAGTTAATTTTTAATTTATATCTTCTAATCTAAACTAGTGAATTCAATATATGTCGACTTTCCCTATGATAAGAATGATATTATCACTTCTTTCAGGTATGCATGTCTTCTTCCCCATGCACAGATATTGTTCTGCAGTATTATATCAGAATTTGGCAAAAGGAGGGATTTGATTTCTGCTTTGAAAACATATGAGCTATCGAAGAAACATGTGGATACTCCCAATATGTACATATACCGGGCAATAATTGATGCTTGTGGTCTATGTCGTGATTACATGAAATCTAGGTACATATATGAGGTATTTTCTGTGGCAGTTTACATTGACTCACTTCAACTTGTCTTAAAGCAATTCAAAACTTTACGAGTTCTGCATTAGTAATTTATTCTCCTAGGTGTAGCACTTATGATACAGTGCCAGTTACTTACAAGCTACAACCCCCATGTTTATGCGCTCTTTTGCTCCTGTTCCTGTTAAATGTAGAGCTATGCTATTAGTGGTTATGATCACTGCATTGGATTAATTGACATTTTAAATTAAAAGGCTTTAGAAGAATTAATTGGTTGTGAGATTGTAGCGCAGATAAATAGTAAATCTTTTAGCACAAATGTCTTACATAATAAGGACTATTTTATTGATTCCTACTCAAATGTTAATCACCAAGGTTTAGTTGAATATGGAGCAGTAAAGGAAAGCATTCAAGCACAAGAATCCTGTTGCATGGGAAATGAGAAGAGATGACTTGAGGGTTGCCATTGTTCATTAACAAACTAGTACTATCGTGATAAGTATTATGGGGGATACTACCCTCAAAAACTAATTATTAAGAGGGGAAACCAACGTTTAAATACTCCACTGAGCATTCCATACCACTCAATGATGGACTTAGGCACTCCATAATACCCAAGTTCCTTTCATATACAATCAGAACTACTAGAAAAAGGATAGAGCTAATATTTTGAAAAATGTGCATTGAACATCTCAAACCTATGTCGGCATATAGAGATCAAATCATATTCTATATTTATGTAAACTTAATTTGGATTCATTGACTAAGCCTTTACCATATAAAGTGAATTTGCCGCACTATTGTTTACAATAGCATAATGAATTTTATAGGATAGTCCATAGTAACTGAATTCTCTCCGAAGCTCTGCACACCATATTGAATTCTTTGCACAACGAATAAAGTACCTGGTTCTCTTTAACTGCACAACAAATAAAGTACTTAGTTCCCTTTAAAGGGATAGTAATTTATAAAAGGATGAACTACGTGCCTACATGAACCATGTATAGTTATGCTGTGCTCTTGATAGTATGGGGATAGTCTATCTAGTTTTAAATTTTTTATTTCTCTTCACATCCCCTAAATTTGTCAAAAGGAGATATGCAATGACAATGGGAGAGAGATTATCTCCTCAGGCTAGGGATACAGAAACTGTAATTAATTTTTGATTATGTTTTGGCATACTCAGTAATTTTGGCTTCACATGTTTCCTAAAATGTTTTCAAAAATATAAAATATGACTGTTCTGATGATAAATACTGAGCTAGTGGTTATGATGTTGGCTTACAAGCTCAATACAAGTTTTTGTAATATTTATTCACTTCTCTGGTGTATATTATAGCATACACTTACACAATTTCTGGTGCAGGATTTGCTTAATCAGAAGATCACTCCAAATATATACGTTTTCAACAGCCTCATGAATGTGAATGCTCATGATCTTAGCTACACATTAAATCTATATCAAAATATGCAGGTAACCCTTGTTCCCCTCGAATATAGTTGTCATATGCACATTTACACACATGTGAACACACAAAGAAGAAAAAGGCAGAACTCCAGAACAGAGATATGCATCCATGCATATTTTTTTTTTGAATGAAAACTTCACTTGTCTTTACAATTCTTGTTTTCTCACAATAATTTTTAATGTGTTGGATAACATCGAATGAGTTATGTCTATATTATTTTCATTTGATATCCCTTAAAAATGAGAAAAGAAGACTAATTAGATTTCTTCTGCATAACTTTATATATTAATTGACAACATATGCTTTTATTGTCATGCCAAGAGTTGGCAGGAGCATTAAAGTTTTTCTTCATCTGAGCAAATACTGCATATTGGCTAAATTCCTTCTACAAATCCAGAATCTTGGTTTAAAACCAGATATGACATCTTATAACATCCTACTGAAAGCATGCTGTGTTGCTGGAAGAGTTGATCTGGCTCAAGACATCTATAGGGAACTTAAGCATTTGGAATCAGTGGGACAGCTAAAATTAGATGTCTTTACCTACAGTACAATTATAAAGGTATATTATTGTAGACTCAACATCACCATAATTTCATTGATATTGCATGGAATCTACAACCTTCTCGTTCACCTCTTTTCAGTGAAGAACTATGTAACAAAAATAGTACCTTTGACATCTCCCCACACCAATTTCAGGTCTTCGCAGATGCGAGGTTATGGCAGATGGCTCTAACAATCAAGCAAGACATGCTTTCTGCTGGTGTTTCTCTAAATATTGTCGCATGGTCATCATTAATCAATGCCTGTGCACATACAGGGCTTGTAGAGCAGGCAATTCAGTTATTTGAAGAAATGCTTTTGGCTGGCTGCGAGCCTAATACTCAGTGTTTCAACATAATTTTAAATGCCTGTGTTGAAGCTTGCCAATATGACAGGGCTTTTCGCTTTTTCAATTCTTGGAAGGGAAATAAGATGTCAAGGTCATTTGGTGAAGACTGCCACAACAATATAGGGCAGGGACTTGTGCATAATGTTACTACTATGCCAAATGGCATTTCTAATTCACACATCTTGAATTTTGCTGAGAGGTTCCCTTTCACACCAACTACAACAACATACAATATTTTACTGAAGGCCTGTGGTACTGATTATTACCATGCAAAAGCATTAATCAAAGAGATGGAAACAGTAGGCCTTTCCCCTAATCAAATTAGCTGGTCAATTTTGATAGATATCTGTGGAGCATCAGCAAACGTGGAGGGTGCCATTGAGGTAAAACTATAATTAATCTAAAGTATTATATATTTGCATCTATTTTGCATAATTTTTTTGGAAACCTTTTTAGTCAAAATGTATCAGGATTGATGTTTTGGTAACACTGCCACAGGGAATGCCTTGTGTTTCTTATCATATTTGTAATTTTTTATGGATCACTTGAACTAAAAGAACAGCTTCAAAGTATTTGTCAATCTTAATATGATCGATTAGTTCAATTTTTTAGCTTGATAAATCAGCTTAGCCAAGAGATTATGTACTTAAAACTACTGAGGCATAGAATACAGCAGGTAATAGGAAAACTCTTCTCCAAAATGTTAAAAATTATAATATTTACAAGGAAAAATTATAGCTGCAAGATAGACGATAGAGGAAATTCAAAATTGTCATGTTTCAATTGTAACCATGGAAAGTGATTATGGGACCATTCTTGGACACTTACCATGAAATCATATTCCAGCTGACCTCCCCTAGTGAGATAAAGCTTTATTGTCGATGTTGTTATTACCATGAAGTCATAATGTCATATTCCATAAAAATCATACTTCAAATAATTACTGTGAAATAATAGTCTGCTTGAATATTGATGTGCAGAGAGTAAATATTGTGGTTCTTAGCTTATTCATATCATGGTCATGCATTTAGTTCTCTGATGAGATGACCATGTTTTCCATGCAGATTTTGAAAAACATGGCTGATGCTGGAATTAAACCTGATGTTATTGCATATACGACAGCCATTAAGGTAAAAAATTATTCTGTCCAAATGAACACATTTTATTTTATGAAATTACCTGTACACTTCAAGGGACATTTTTTACTATCTTAAAATTATATGGTCTTTGACGCAAGGGAATTTTGCCTTTTGGTTCACAGGTTTGTGTTGAAAGTAAGAATTTTATGCAAGCATTAGCATTATATGAAGAAATGAAAAGCTACCAGATACGACCAAATTTGGTAAGTGCCCAGTGACTTTAGTTGTTATATTCACAAAATGGTAAATTTGGATAGCCCTATTGATGAACTCAATGCAACTTGGATAAGGCGGCTATTGTACATCCAAAAAGCCAACTAAAATATAAGTAGAATGGTTGAAATATCTACTCACAGAAAAGGAAATGACAAACAATGTATAATACAGTAAATTTCTGAGAATAATGGAAATGAAAACTTTCTTGTGATCTAGGGAAAAATTAACATAGTATGCTTCATCTTTATCATCTTATCCATATTGATTTTGTTAATTACCTGTCAGATAACATACAACACACTTCTGAAGGCCCGCAGTAAATATGGCTCCCTACATGAGGTTCAACAATGCTTGGCTATATACCAGGATATGCGAAAGGCAGGGTATGTTAGCTTTACTCATGTCAGAGATAAGTTGGACAATTTATCTTTTCTAAGTAATGTGTATCCATGTAGACCTTGTTTGTTCCATTTTAAATCATATGTTCATAATTTTTTTAACACATTTGGATGTTTGTGAGATCACTTCTCAGTGGTTTCAAATTTCAAGTATAATTCTGAATGACCTATGCCCAGCAAGGTTTATGTTATTTCAAACTCTATATGCACTTAATTGCATACATAAAGTAGTCTACTGCTGATGCTACATTCATAATGTTAACTTTGGTATGAGTGGTCCTATTCAATATTGTTTCTTTTCTATTACCTAATTGATTTTATCAGTTGTTGTTTGCTTGGTTATAATTTCTCCCATAGTGAATTGGTGCTAAAAGTTTGTTTTTGGAAAGTTCAGATCCCAAATCAATTATATATGCATAGCAAACTAGAACTTATAAAGGCTCGGGAAACCCCCATCTAATGTGCTAGCTTTTGGGTTTACATTAGGTTCACTTCAAATTCAAGATGGAACCAGAGCCCCCTATCATAGACATGATACTGGGCCATCTTCGCCTGTCCAAAAGCTTGCCTGACCTCACAGCTTTCCCAATTCAATATAAAAAATGGTCATACAAGCTTCATGCTTCAGATGTCCAATATTATGCATAAGAAAGGTGTTTAGTACATCCACTGTAAATATTATCAAAGTAGAGCCTTATAAAAACTAGGACAACCTTCATCTCATAAACTAGTTTTTGGTATTGAGTTTGGCGTGACCCAAATTGAAGATGAGATGATATGCTTTACTGAAGTGATACCTATACCATGATCCTCTTTGGTATCCTTGAATTTAAAAGGAACTGGAATCCCTCATTGTCCAAGGAAGAAGAGGGAATTCTGATTCTAATTCTTTACTTCCATTGTCCTCCTGGTATACAATATAACGAGTTCCCCAACACTGTAGAATACAAAGGATTGAACAGAAGGATGTGATCCAGGACTATCTTGTACTTTGAAGGGAATGACCAGAATATCCTTTGACACCAACATCGCTTCAGTTGCAAACTAAATAACTTATGTATTGCAGGTATAAACCCAATGACTGCTATCTGGAAGAATTGATTGAGGAATGGTGTGAAGGAGTGATACAAGATAACAGAGAGATGCAAGGAGAATTTTCTTTCAGCAATAAATCTGAATTAGAGAGATCCCAAAGTCTACTTCTTGAAAAAATTGCTGCTCACCTGCTAAAGAGGGTAGCTGACATCCTATCAATTGATGTTCAAGGTCTCACAAAGGTGCCTATAAATTCCTCAGTTAATAGTTGTCATGAAACTGTCTCAACTCTAGCACGGTTGAAAGACATTTGTTTGTAGAAATGCTAGCGAACTATCTTTTCAACATGCTCTTAAGTGTTGTGTGAATTTCATGTGAGTCCCACTAAATTGCGATTGGAACTCATGAATCATGATTTAGTGAGCCTTATATGAATTTCAGTCAATAATAGAATGTAGGTTTAATTACTCATTTAGTCCTTTTGGGTATAAGATTTTACGTTTTGATCTTGCTTAAAAATTATCCATTTTAATCCCAACAAATATTATTTTAATCCTTATACATGTAATTTTTAATCTCTTAGTTCCCACGGTTTAAAGTCATATTATTTTAATCCTTATACATGAAATTTTTAATCTCTTAGGGTTTAAAGTCATAGGACTAAAAGAGATTAAAAAAAGTATGCATGCAGACTAAATGACTGATTTTTATGTGTAGGGACCAAAAGGTAAAGTTTGTTCAACTATAAGGACCAAATGAATAATTATACCCAGAATTATTTTTTTTGTGTTTTTTTAAATTCAGATTGCTGCATTTCATTTCATTTACTTCCTTGTTTCTTGAGTTTCTGTTACTACTCTCAATTTTATAAAATAAGCAATATTTTGTTAGTTACATTTGATCTGGAAAATTCTTAAAAGTCTTTTTGTGATGAAACCAACGTTGTGAACAGGTTGAAGCTCGTTTGGTTGTTCTTGCAGTTCTTCGGATGATCAAAGAGAATTACAGTTTAGGTATGAATGTGAAATTTTAGCCATATAATGCTACAATGCCATGTTACATGGTCTTTGTCCACATATTTTGAAAGGGAGCGGGTGGAAACACCAAAAAAAAGAGTATATCTATATATATATATCTAAATATAACTTATAGCTGACATTTGTGGACGCAGGACATTCAATAAATGATGATATCTTGATCGTCATAGGAGCTACTAAAGTAGACGAAAATCCAAATAAACGCATATTAGAAGTGCAAGAGGCAATAATAAAACTTCTTAGAAACGAATTGGGTCTGGAAGTTTTTTCTGCCAGAACTAGATTAGCACTAAGTGACACACCAAAGTTAAAGCACCCCAACTTTGCAAATCTCAAAATAGGAGCACTACCAGGAGAGGATGCATTACCCATATTAACGGGGTTTCAGACCAGAAGACCTGCAATTCTAGTGAGGTTGAAGGTCACCAGAAAATCATTATACAGCTGGTTGCACAGGAAGTAAGCATTGAATAGTTCCATTACAGCTTATAGGAATTTTGTACAAATAATAGGTAAGATGTGCCATTTTCCCCCTCCCAACTCTGTATATAATGTATGTGGTTATAGCTTCCCATGTATCTGTAATCAAAATAGCTGTAAAATAATGAATGATACCAAGTGCCGTCGAATGAAATCGTGTAATTAGCTATTCTCAATGTTTCTCTCCAGTTATACCTGTCATCCTAAGTTGCAATACTGATATTTCAATTCAGCATCACAAGTTTAAGAGAAACTCAAGGAATTAAAGAAAAAGAAATATTGTTCTAGAACGTGCTAAAATTAGCACCGGCTCCCACGTTTCTTTGAACACAGTTATAAATAAAGGTCAAACAAACAATCTAATTTAAAAAGCGGAAACTGGAAAGTGATTAAGGAAGTCTGTTTTAGAAGTCCAGCACATTCCATCGCAAACTGGAAAATGAAATAAAGTGCTCAATGAACCTATTCCTCCATTCCATCAGTAGAAAGAACGGAATAAAGGAAAATTATTATATACAAGATTTTGAAATAATCGACAGAATCTTAGGTTAAACAGCCAATAGTATTAGGTTCCAAAATTTGAGTTTTCTTTGGATAATAACGTTATTTTTTAACCTAAACTCAAGAAAAGCCACTCAGCATAAGAAGCAGTTTACAATGCCTTATGTTTGATACGATTAACACTTCAGGAAGCAGGATACATAAAGCAGAGAAAGAGGGGCTCCTTCTCTTTCTTTCTTCACGAGCAACATGCTTTTAAGATATCTTCAATTTCTGGGTCATCTCCTGCTTCTTTGTCCTACTCCCATGAACATATTCCACACAATGATATCAGAAAAATGTTTATATGCCATGAATATTATGTTGATTGACGCTATTTGCTGTTAAGCTAACAAGTAGCAAGGAATATCATACCTTGTGAAGGTATGAGATGTTATTTTTACCCGGGCCTGCAACTATAATTCCTCCTTGTTTCCTGCCACAATCTCAAAAGTAGAGGAAATGTTAAGAGAATTCAGCTATGCACCAAAGGGTAAACATGGAGAAATGATTTAGAATCTGTTAGAAAAACTAGGAAATATATCTCATAATATATCTATTGTATTTCAGAATGACTTGGAAGATGTAGTAAGATTAATTTAACAAGGGAGAGTCAAGTATATCACAACACACTATATGATAACAGTGGTTATTCAGTATATCATAACACACCATATGAGATATAGACTACAAATCTGGAAAAAAGCAGCATAAGATAATTTATTTACATACCAGCCTCCTCTGGTAACAGTATCCTTTTCAAATGAAAGCTTCCAATCTTGTCGATAACCTTCCCTATATAGCTGTATTATCTTAAGACCTGCCTGCAGTGTAACAGCTGAAATTGACATGGAATATTCTTTGTGCAATTAACAAAAACCTCAATAGATAAACATATGCCATTCGGCCACTGGTGATTTATGCATTATTTTCAATAAAAGATCTGGAGGCGTGTGACTTACATTGGGGGTAAATGTGGTGAAAACTCCAGAAACAAATTGTAAGGCCTCATATGACGAGTGTGTGGGGTCTGCATAGATTTCTAGAAGAGGTAACAGAGTCATGTCAAAGTGCTGCTATAAGATGTATAAATTACGAAACTTATAACAAGCCTAAGGTTATCTGCAAAGCACCTCCTTGAAATTTTGTTTTCTCTGCAAAGGATTTGGCCTGTACCAACATACGGTATCAGCAACACATTCCAGAACATTCAGATGATAAGAGAAAGAAGAAATTAATACTTGGGAGTCTTGCACCGAGAATTATATCTATTGGACATTAGTGGTTCCACTTAAAATACAAACAAGACTCCAATTGAAGAAGGTAACCGAGCAAGAATCTTTTTGACTATAAACTGAAGCTTGTGAAAACAATGTTCTAAGAGGACTTAAGCTTAAATAACCTTGCCAATAAAATGATGGATACAGTACAAGAAAATTCAGCATCCAAAGAAGAAAATAAAATCTAACCCAACAGACCTGATAAAAAAGTACAGACATTCACCATAATTTCTTCTGATATACCTGATCAATGCTCCCAGGTCCAATCAACACAAGTGCCACACCAGATGCATCCATTATATCCTGTTGGAAGAACATATCCATGTTAGTAGGCATGCAAATCGTGGTGAAATAGAAATATTTAAATGTTACCACCAAACATTTATCATGAAATGTGATTCTTCAAGCCAAAACTTCTGATTGCAAACTATATTTTAGAAAAATGACTCATGCTTTGACCTTCCACCTCATGGTAAGGATATTTTCAGTCAGAACTAGTGAAGCAAAATATAGATTACACCAAAAGGAAGCTATCCAAAGTTCAAACATTTGTCACATGAAAGGGAACGAAAACCATGAATCATGTTTGAATCAGCATTTTGAATAAAGATGGATATCTAGTGCATACTATAAACTCAAAAGCAAAGAACCAAAATAAACTTCTAAGACTAGGTTCTAAAAGCAACCTGCTAACTTCTGGCAGTAATCAAACGAGTCTTCAGTTAAGGTGGAAGCTTATTGGAACATAAAACAATTGACAAAAGAACATGAGAAAAGAGAAATAAAATAGCAGAAAACTTTACCTTCTTGGATGCAAGATAATCAGCTCTTTTGCGGCACAACACGCACCTGCAAATTTACAGATAAAAAGGAGCACAAGTTATTTCAGCAACTGATAAACAGGAGTTACCACATATAATAACTTATGTTGTGTAAATATGATAAAAATCACCCAAAGTGGCGTGCAAAGGCCACAACAGCTTTCCTATCTTTCCACAAGTCAGAAATTGGAATCCCGTTTCCTTTCAAATCAAACACAGTCACCGTATCCAGAGAACTCGTGGTATCGTCACTCAACACGGGAGACTCTACTCCTGTTCTCATACACCCATTGAAACAGTTAACCTTCAAGAGTTTGAGTGGGATACATGCATATTTATTTTACAATTTACACTGTCAACTAATTAGAACTTGTTATAGACTTTAAAGAAATTATTACAAGATTTACAGGACTATATACTCAAACATACAGTGCATTCTAATTAAATTAATCTCATATTGGTCGATGATATATATCTTCAGCAGTTTTAGTGCAATCAAAACTGACAAATGGCTACTTCAGAACGGGAAAATGTATGATCTTTTTAGAGGCTATTTCAGAAAATTATCTTTTTTTCTTTACTTCACAAAGGGAAAAGAGTAAAGATTGAGACAAAACTTGCCTGCAGTGCCAGAAGCAAAGGGTGTGGTCGTTACATGATTTTGAGTTGTTAAGAGTTTGGGAAGATTCTTGGAATATATTGGAAGGTTTTGGTGCAGTGAAAGGGTGGGATGTAGATGCAAGCAACAGTGACTTGTGGTTCTATTAAGGTGAAGAGAATTTGACACAAGAGTTGCAGAAAGAGAGCATGCCATGGAACACGGTCACAGGAAGCAGAACAACAATGGAAGACTTTTCCTTCTTTCTATTTGTTCCTCGTTGCATAGCAAAGTGAAAATAACTTGTTGCTTCAAATGAGAGAAACAACTAACGTGGCATGTTCTGTGGCTCAATTAAACATATGGACACAAATCATTTGTCTAATAAGAAATTCACAATTTTAATCTTTTTTTTGTACTTTTCTTAACAAGTTATTCATTTAGTTACATGTATAAGAAAAATAGATAGATTATATAATGATTAATAGTGTAAAATATATAATTTTCAAAAGGATTTAAAGATAAAAGGTTAATTTTCTATCCACGTGTCCATTTAATGTAAGATAAATAATTAGGGCAAACCATTTAGATTCCAGTAATAATACCCGTATCTTCTAAATCTTTCTCCCAAATTTATTTCTTAATAAAATATTGAGTGACAATTTCATATATATTAAACATATTATTTTTATAACAACTATCTTAAAAAAAATTATACAAATATTTTATTAATTAATAATATAATCTTTACAGTAACCGTATATGTAAGTTTTTTTATTCTCAACGTAACATTTTTCATTATTTTTAAGAGAAATTTTATGTATCCAACTTTTTGTTATTGCAAAAAATTATTAACAATTAATAATTTCATATAAAATCAATTAGTTCAATCAATTAATATTTTTTTAAAATGTGATATACAATTATATTTTCTAAAAAATAGTGTAAAAGTATTTTTTAATAATTTGATTAATCAAATTTTATTGTTTTAGTATTTTTTTAAAAAAATTATGTATTAATTTATTATAAGATCTAAATTTTTTAAACTTTTGTGTAAACATTTTGTTTTTCTTTAAGTTATTTTTTAATAATTTGATTCACAAATTTAACCCTAATATTTATACTATTTTATTTTTTTTAACTTTTTAATTTGGTGTTTTTTAATTTTTTAAATAATTTATTTTTAACTATTTTTTATATTGTTTAAATAACTTTTTTATTAAATATTTTAATAATTTAATTTTTTTACATCTAAAAAAGCAAGTAATTAAAAAATACCTCAAAAAAAATATTTACACATAAATTTAAAAGATTTATTTTTTTAAATCAAATTATTAGAAAAAACATTTTAGGATTTAAAAGATTATTAAAAAATTAAATTATTAAAAGAAATATATTATAATTAAAAATATATGATTATAAAAATTAATTAAACAAATTATTAGAAATAGTTTAAAAAATATTGGTGTATCAAAATTTTAGAAAATGCAAAATAGTTAAAAAAAAAATTGAAATGAGAAAAATAGAATTCGTGTTCCTCCTGAGACTTCTATAAAAATAAAAAATAATGTAAGAAATAGAAGTTGTATGTTATGAATATGACTTCTATTTCAAAGACCATTATCAATATAAAAATAAAAATACCAAAATCGTTAAAAGATAAATATCACTTTAGTTAAATTAAAAATATAAGGAAAATATAAGGAAGTAGTCAGCATTATGCACGATTTCAATGTTTTTTTTTTTTGTATTTAATTAAAGTTGAAGTTATTGTTCATCTTAATGACTTGATTATTAACACCAAAATCATGAGTACAAGAGTTATCAAGACTTGTTCCTATGTGTAAATTTTCAGAAAGAAATCTCATATTGGTAATTTTGGAAATAAATAAATAAATAAACTTATGTCATGGTAAAAAAAAAAATCTAACAGAATAAACACGATTTACGTAAATTTTAAAAAGAAAATAAGCTATTTAAGAAAAAGAAAGATAGGGTAAACAGTTGTAGAAAAAGAAAGAAAAGAAGGAAAGAAATTTATTTAAGAAGGATGCATAGCTGAGTGCGCAATCAGCGTTGTAAAGAATACCGCTGCGTTCTTGTGCCTCTAGCTGCGTTTCCAATGGCGGCCATAACCCGCCTCGTAAAGCGCACCCCCTACCTCCCTTGCGCGGCGCGATTCCTGTCTAACGCGCCGCCGCAGAAGGAGAGGAATGTCCAGTGGGTGTTCCTGGGGTGTCCCGGCGTTGGAAAAGGCACCTACGCCAGCCGGCTTTGCAACCTCCTTGGCGTCCCTCATATCGCCACCGGTGATCTCGTCCGTAGCGAGCTTGCCTCCAACGGCCCCCTTTCTTCCCAGGTCTCAACCTCTCTCTGGGGATTTCAAAACCCTTTTATCGATTTCGTTGACTTTGAATTTCTGACCTTGATGTGTTATGCTACGCGTTGTGAAACCTAAATCTAATGCGTTGCTGTGAAATGATCTTAAGAATCTATGCTTTTGTTAGTTACAATCACAGTAGTGATGTAATTGCTCATTGAAAACAGTGGTGATGTTATTATGTGACCCTGTGGTCCTAGGTTGTGCATTCTGGTATTAACGAACTTTGGAATTCGATGCACTCAGTTGGCTGAATTGAGATCCAAAGTTGTGGCTCGTCCCCTTTCAGTGATGTTGTTTTTGAGAAACATATGGTTATGATAGTGCAAACTCAGGGATATTAAATTGAGTCACGATTTGAGTGGATCTGAATTATTTTTTTAGGCTTCTTATTGTTACAGCTTGCAAGACCGGAAACTGAATACTTGTGGCATATTTTTGTTGTTGGTTAACTTTATTTTGACAATCTGAGCCGCGATCTATGAAATTTAAATAGTTTATTTTGTTAGTTTCTTCCATTCGCCTCTTTGACAGTGGTGAAGGATTATTCTGTTGTTGGGGTTGGATATATGCTATTTATTTTACTAGGTTATAAGTAAAGTCTGCCTTCTTGTCTTCTGAATCCGTGAATTTCGAGTCTTGGTTTCTTCTCATTTTTATTTTCCATGTTTTTAAGCATACGAGTATGAACTTTGTTTTCTATTATTGATCTCTTTTTTGAGGTTTTAATTATACATATCTTTGGTGGTTTTGATTTCAATGCATCATGTGGTGTACCCTATTTTTTATCTGTTTATTGGAAGCTGTTGGGTATGAATTGAAGATAACATGGCTTTAACTTCTAAAGTAGCCTAGTTTTTTACCAAATAAATTGTAGGTGGGTAGTATATTTTTTTTTTTATCTACCCAGCCATCTATTTTACTTTCTGATTTTCTATTTTTGGTCTTTTTACAGCTATCAGAAATTGTTAATCAAGGTAAATTGGTGTCCGATGAAATCATCATGAGTTTATTGTCGAAGAGGCTGGCTGATGGGGAAGCAAAAGGTGAATCGGGATTTATTCTTGATGGGTTTCCACGAACAATAAAGCAAGCAGTGAGTATTACGTCTTTATATTGATTACCTTATGTGCTTGTAGTACCCAAACAATGGCTATATTTTCTGTCCTCCCCATACTTTGTTAACAACAGCAATCCAATAAAAATGTGCTTAACATCTGTGTGAACAGGAAATATTGGAAGGAGTAACTGACATTGACTTGGTAGTCAATCTGAAGATCCAAGAAGAAGCACTGCTTGCAAAATGCCTTGGTAGAAGAATTTGCAATCAATGTGGAGGAAATTTTAATGTTGCTTCCATCAGCATCAAGGGTGAGAATGGGCGCCCAGGAATGGTCATGGCTCCACTTCTTCCTCCTGCACATTGTATGTCAAAGCTCGTTACACGTTCAGATGATACTGAAGAAGTGGTCAAAGAAAGGCTTCGAATATACAGTGAAAAGGTATTTGTGTTATTATTTCGTTAAATTTCCCCATTCATTTGTATTAATTTTATAACCATCATGCTTGCAGAGTCAGCCTGTGGAGGAATTTTACCGTAGCAGAGGAAAACTGTTGGAGTTTGATTTGCCAGGAGGGATCCCAGAATCTTGGCCTAAGTTGCTACAAGCTCTTAATCTTTACGATTATGAGGAGAAGCAATCCGTTGCTGCATAAGATATAAAATCATACCACACAAATGAGTATTTCATTCTTTGCATGCATGTATGTATTGCATGCTTTAAAATTTTGCAGGTATAGAACCAAAGAGGGTGGACTTCTCTATTGGTATTATTTGGATAAATAATGATACACGAGGTGTTCAAATCTGATATAACCTCTTCCCGGTTGGGAATTCACTATTTTAATTCAGTTAATAATGACAATGGTTTTTATGCTTTTTAATGGTGTCAGCAACAGTTAATTCCTATAGAATTGCTGACTGGTTAGGATTTAGCAATAAGCTTCAGTAAGATTGACTCATAATTACTGTGTTGTAACTGAAATATGAAATACGAATGAACTAATGCTGTTGTACTAATTTCTTCTCTGCCACCCGATTTCACAATTCCCACTCATGACTCCTTGGTTGACTCTATTTTGGATGTATATTATGGTGATTCAAATCATAGGAGTTCTCTTTTATTGTTAACAGGAATTCGCATTTCATATATCTGATAGTGTTTGGATGAAAGCTTTGTTTTTCATCAATATTATCTAATTGGTATATCGGTTTGTAGAAATACTCAATGATTTTGTTATACTAGTCCTCTTGGTACAATCGCAGCTGGCCGAGCTGGTCGTCATAGTGTTTGCGAGCCAGTAAGTTTAATCAGCTGCTAAATTAAGAGAGGGCACGGTACCAGCTCTTAACTGCTCAAGTTTTTGTGGTGCAAGATAGATCGTGCCCTGCATTTTATCCCAACAATAAACAGTTCCTTTTTTGTTCCTCCTTTTATTTTTGGACAAAACATAATTGCATTTTCTCATGTGTTTTAGTCATGTTTTTCGAACAAAATTAATGTTTTGGAAATTCCAATTATAGTTTTCATCTAAGGTCTGAATGAGTGTAATTTAAATGAAATTTTAATTATGATAACTCTGTTGAAGTTGTCTCCCTTTTTTACTAGGCCCGAGTTTCATTGCGTTGGCAATGAGCATATAACCCTGTTGATTGTATGAAGTTCTGTGAACTGAATATTAGTTGTAAAAGGTTTTGTTGAATGATGTAAACAAAAACGAGAATGTTTCTGTACTCAGATTTATACATATAACAATTGATAAGTCATCATGGAGGACTTTTGTAATAGCTATAGTATGCCACTAGCTCGACACGGTTAACTCTATCAACAATCTTAGCTGTCATCTTATCCACGTTTCTCCCCAATGTCTTCTTCAACCTCTCCAAAACAATCACTTTCACCTCTAACCCTTTTTCGAAATAAACTAAAAATCAACCGTCACTTACATGCTAAGGCGTAACTATATGTTAGTCCTAAGATTGATAAGATATCTTACATAAACGTCAACAGAAAGCGAAAAAAGAGATTGCTTAACGTGTGTTTGGATTTTGTACCAGTTAAACTGAAGGTGAACCTAACCATTTTCTTCCTTTCCTGTTGCTTGATAGGACAAAAGCAAAGACAGCATAGAGAAGATAAATAATTTTAGAAACCAGTGATTTACCTTGCCCTTCTACTGTAGAGAGAACAAAATTAACACCATCTTAGACTCACTTTCTGCATTACAATAACAACCTGAAACAGGATAGTTTACAGCATGTTTGCGAGTGGTGTGGTTTGCTTCTATCTAGATTAATATATCATCTTCAATAGTGAAAATGAAAATTTTAATGTTTGTATGACCTAACAAAATTTAGATCTAAGATGGTAGTAAACCGCTAAAAGCATAATTGTTTAGTGGTTAAGGAATCTTTTTATATGTATATGTCTGCACAGGAATTCATTCTTGGGTGAGTTTTAGCAGAGAGAGAAAATTACCTTCACAGATTAAAAATATTCAACCTTTTCACTAAGAATTTATCCAACACCAAAAAGTTGGGGCCATCAGAAAAGAAACAAGTTAGTGGTGAGAAAATGGAAGGAAAGTTTTACACTTTGCATGTTTGATAGTAATTTGAAGTGAATAAAATAGGTTGTGTTGTGCAGTTAGAGGCAGAAAATGGGGTATTGGGATCCTCTTTGATTTGTGCAGTCACATGCAAGCGACAAAACATGCAATGCTTATGTAGTCATAGTATAGCATTAATTTCTGAACATAATTAGGAAAAAACAAACACTAACAAACTAGTTTTCTGAAATCATGTTCAACATATAATGGTATATCACCTTTTGCTTTCTTCCAGTCTATTATTAGAACTCATGAGTCAAGTTGAATATGCCAAAACAAAACTTTCATATCAAAACTTTTGGGTTCGCTGCGTCATTGCCAATCAATTACATTCAATGAATACGTCCTCTTATAACATTTTGCAACAGCCAAGATATTTGTTTCGTTGAGAATTTTAACCAATAATGTATTATAACTTTATTTATTTTTATCAAGATTTCTATTCTTTAGAAAATTTTGAGATAAGTGTTGATGTTACAAGTTTCAACAACTATTATAGTTAAATAATGAGACTACCTTAAATAATTCTCAATGCAATTGGATCGACAAAATTATAAGCATGATATCTGAAGTCACACTTTTCAAACCATTGATGAATTAAAATTATTGATAAAAATATTTTTAATCTTCTGAAACTTAGTTAAATAGGTTTTAATTTTTAAAAGAATATAAATTTTCTCCAGTTTTAAAATGTTATTTAATTACGTTCGTAAAAACAATATTTAAATTAGTGGATGAAAAATAATATGTTTTAAAACATTTAAAATAAAAATAGATAGTTTTAAAAAAAATTGAAACTAAAATTTGAAAAATTTGTAGTAAGACAAATAAAAAAAATTGTGGGACATACACAGCTAACACTCGGACGCGTTCACTTTCCGTCTCATCTAACGTTCAATGCCCTCAACTAACTCTCAAACCCAATGCTATGTGTAAACCCTAATTTTGATTCCAAACAAATCATCTTTCATCACTCTTTCATAATCTAATTTTATTATATGATTATTATCTCTTAATCACCTTTACCAATAAACACATATATAATAAACTTAAATACACACACATATAGTATATTTTAATTTAATTTGTTCATATTCAGTTATTTTTCATGACAAAACTTATATTCTACTCTTAAATTTAGTATACAAAAGAAAAATAATAATCTTTTAAAAAAAAAATCTTCTAGTACTTTGAGATGCACAATTATCAATGATAAGGTCAAAGTTACTGTTTCCGACATATCTTCTCAACAGAAAAGGCTTATAGTATTCAACTTTTTCTTGTAACTATAAAAATTTCCAGTAAGTTTTTATTAAATTTAATTGTCAGAGAAATTATTTCAGCTACTAAAGCTACATAAACCTGATTAATATTTTCTTCAAGTAACTTAAACGTAAGGATAACAAATCAATTAACCAGTTGTAACTAAAAATGAAAAGCAGTTAGTGCACTTATTGTCTAAATTGTGTAAATTAATACATGAATTGATGAGGACTTGAGAGTGAGTTTCAGTACCCCAAACATATTTGTGTATGTATAGTGATTTACATAATGAACTTGTCTTGTTTTATAGAAGTAGTATTATTTATTATTTTTTATCTAGTATTCTCTTGAGTTTATGCTCACTTGTTAATTTGTTGTTTTAAAAATAATTAGATGTAGTACGTTGAATAATTGGTATGATTGAATTATATGTTTATCTTAATTTTGATATAATTTACCCTTCTTTCTTTTTGTTTGTAATGTGAGAGTTATTGTAATTATACTTTATACATGAGTTGCATGAGAGATCAGTGTAAGAATATTAAGGAAAGTTTATATATATATATATAGAGAGAGAGTTGCATGAGAGATCAGTGTAAGAATATTAAGGAAAGTTTATATATATAGAGAGAGAGTTGCATGAGAGATCAGTGTAAGAATATTAAGGAAAGTTTATATATATATATATATATATATATACTTTTCTAATTCATGTTATATTTAATTTTTATATTTAATGTTTGATGTAGCTTGATTTCATGGCTTGATTTGTAGTTATTGAGGTATTAAGAAATATTTTATAAATCTAGAAATACAATTTGATTTATTAGTAATTTTAAAATTTTGAATTTAATATATGTTTTACTTGTTGAAGATTCAAAGGATTAGAACTTGATAAGCAATCATAAGTTAAAATGTATTAAGAATAAGATTTAAGTATAATTATGAGTTGATATTAACATGAAACTGAAATTGGAATAATTGTGAATACACCACAATGAGGTGAATGAAATTTAGTCTTAAACAATTGTAAATACACTATGTTAAAATTTCTTGCAAACCAATTACTTGATAAAAACACAAAAATAATTTCTTGTGTTTTTATGAATAATGTTGTCTAATTGAGTTGTAAATTATGTTAATTGTAGTGTTGCATAAGTCTCTTATACGAGAACGATATATATGATGTGTTATCCTCTTCTCCTCCTTCTCTCCTTTTTTTTTTTCATGTTCTTCTTCTCACCTATATTTTCTTAATATAAAAAAAAATCTCATCAAAATTTGGCAGGAAATTTACAACTCATTTTGTTGTGGATTCCCACAAGGAAATATTTGTCAATAATAAGAATCACAAATTACTAACTAAATTTACTAACTAAATGCACCATGAGATATAAAACCAACAAAAATAGTCATTTGTATTACAAATTCTAATTTACTAATGGAGCTTACTAATAAATTTTATCGATGAATTGGTTACTAATAGAAATATCTATCGGTAATTAAATTTCAAAATTTGTTAGTAAAATCCAACTGAAAATCTGGCTTTACCAATAGTAAAATAGTAAATTTGTTGATAATTAATTTTTTTAGTGAATTACATAAAATGATAAAAGAAAAATTAATGTAAAAATAATTTAAAATAAGAAATAAGAAAACACATTTAAATAAAATTTATCACATAAACTCATATAAATAAAAAATAACTTGTTTAAATAGAGAAAACATATTTAAAATTTCAAAAAAAAATTACACAATAATATTCTAATTTAGAAACACAAATTTAATCTACATAACAACAAAAAATCACCAAAATCACATACAAATGCACAAAAAAGCAGAGCAACAAGTTTGCAAATAAAAAACAATGAAGATAAAAAACCTAAATACACAATTGTAGTGCAAACTAAATTTCTCCAAATTCAGACCTCGTGTCAACTCTGAACAATCATAATGAAGAATAGGATGTCCTGAACATGTTGTCAATTTTTTAGCATGATCTATAATGCCAATTTTACAATAACAACTGAGTGAAAAACATGAACAAACGTTTTCCTCTCCCTCTCTCTCTCAATATGTCAGGATTCTAAGTGGATTCTAACTTAACCTTTTTTTTTGTCTCTTAATTACTTTCTAGCTCCTTCTCCACCAGGTTAAGTGAGACATAAACTTCTCAATTTTTGAGTTTTTTTCTCCACATAGGAAGGGAGTCCAATACTCAAGACCCAACAATCTCTCCCTCACAACTTTGTCGTGATAACCACCAAACAAATGATCTCACAACAAACTTCGAATTTTCTTCTTGACAATTCTTTAGTCATCATATCAACACCAATATTGTCATTTGTATGAACCTTTTCCAACTCCAATAACTTAGCATCCAAAGCATCATGTATCCAATTTTACCTCACATCAATATGTTTGAATCTAGTGGAAAGTTGGATTCTTACCAAGATGGATAACACTCTAACTATTAACAAATAATGGATAATTATCTTGCACAAAGTCAAACTCTTGTAAGAATTTCTTTGGCCATAACAACTCCTTCGTGCTCCAATAATGACAATGAACTTTTCCTTTATAGTAGACAATGTTACATACCTTTACAATCTTGATTGCTAAGCCACGACTCCCCTACAAAACATAATCAAATAGCTTGAAGTAAACTTCCTTGAATCAATGTGTCTAGCCATATCTGAATCTGAATAGCTCACCAAATTAGGCTTATCACCTCTAAAACAAATTTTCATATCAATAGTACCATGAAGATATCTCAAAATCCATTTCACAAAATTTCAATGCTCTCTACTTAGGTTTGAAAAAAATCGTCTACTTGTACCAACAATATGTGCAATATCTAGTCTCGTACACATCATTGCATACATCAAACTGCCCACTGTAGATGCATAAGCAGCTTTGCTCATATATGCCTTCTCAGCCTTCATTTGAAGGACTCTATGTAACACTTAGTTTAAAATGAGTAATAAAAGGAGTGCTCACGATTTTCACATTTTTTATTTAGAATCTCCAGAACACCCTTTTAATATAGTATTCTTGTAACAACCAAAATTTCTTTTTCTTTTCTCTCTCAAATGATTCTTATTCAAAGAATTTGTTTAACAACTCCTAATTTTTTCATGGAAAATGACTCACCGAATTACTTCTTCATCCTATTAATTTTGGAAACATATCTCCTAATGATAATAATAACATACAAAAATAAAATAATAAAGTCATCCGAAAAACTTTTAACAAAGACAAAATAATAACACATCCTAAAATCTTTAAAATATCAAAGGTTCAGACAATAATATAGTTTTTTTGTACTATTAGATGATCTCATTTTTTCAGATTTTCAATAAGATCTAATTTTTTTAATCATAACAATTAGTTATTTCCTTATATTGAAAAAAATAATAAAAAAAAAATAATGACGCGTATGTTACCCAATATGTAAATGATAGAACAATATACTACACGTTTGCCATGCTATTATAGTTTTAGTCACGTTTTATTAAATTCATAAATATTCTTAAAAAGGAAAACCTAATTAAAACTTTAAAATAGCGAAAAGAATTGTCAAGTAAATAATATATTTTATGTTATTTATTTAGTGTAGTGTGGACAAGATGAAAGTGAGCGAAAGAATCCAACAATAGGATGATGTTATGAGATGAAAAGAGAAAAAAAAAAAAAAAAAAAAAACATTGGGATTGATATATTTATTAACTCATGTTCTATGCTTTCGCGCAAAGTGTCTGGAACGGTAACAGTAGAGGAGTTGAAGAGTTGAACTACTCGGTGTGGGATCTAATCTGATATCTGTAACAGTTCATACGACATGATATCTTCTTCTTTCTCTCTCGTTATCTGTTTCTTAACAATTTACCATTAACCCATGTAGCGAATGGTCAAAGAGGGACACTGAGACAGTTAGTTGTCCGTACAACATTGGAGGTTGGCTTCCACTGCCAACCACCAATCCCAAGATTCATATGTCCCAATAATAAACATAGCAAACATAAACATGCAAATGCAATGCAACTATACTCACTTTTTTTTTCTTCTTTACAACCAAAACTATACTTTTAAACATTCACTGTTAAGAACCACAGAGCATGTGGTTAATTTTTGAAAAGGGTGCATTGCATTACAGTCATATAGCAGTTAGATTCTGGATTTTATTTTCAAATCAAAAACCACTCCCTCTTCTCTCTCCCTCTGTGCTGCTCCTTTCTCTCTGCATTACAATATAAATATTCATGCATTACAACTGTTGAGATTTCAGAACAAGATCCTCAGAAGAAGCTGCTTCAAAGTCCTTACTTTTGCTGGTTTATTGCTTGGATCTAGAGAAGAAAATCTTGCCTGTGAAACCCAGGTTTCGTATTTTTATTTGTTGAACTGATTTTTTCATTCTTTATATGTATATATTGGGCTTATTTTGTTGTGATATTATGAGCCTTATGCAGGAAAAGTTAAACTCAGGTTTTATTCATAAAGCTGGAAATGAAAATTCAGTCAAAATAATCCTCATCCTTTTATGGCATGCTGCTTTTTCTAAGCTTTCTGGTTAGTTTTCTACTCTTTTCTTCTTTGTTTTCTAGTGATAGCCATAAACCCTTAAACACAAAGGAATGAAAAGAAAAGATACAAAAAAGAAGGAAGATACAATCAGCTTTTGTTTTTTTCCCTTTCAAATCTTCAAACTACGGCAAAACTTGGCACAAACTAACCTTGATTTGGGACTTTCCAAAAGTCATTCTTTACATTAACAACGCAGAGTATATAAAGTTCTACAAGATCTGGTTTTCTCAGATTTTTCTGGGTTTCATAGATCAAGAGTACAACTCCTCTTCCTATACATATTCAATCACTTTTTTTTCTTTAATTTCATTAGACAGTACAAAATTACATACCTTTTTGCTATTATTTATCATATACTGTTTGTTAATCGTTATCAACTTTTTAAAATTAAAAAAAAAAAATACATAAAGATTGATTGAAATTAGTGTTCCTGAGTCAGTTGATACTTAATATCATCCTTCTGTACAGGCGTGAAACTTTTGGTGTGAATTAAAAACGCAAATGGAGTCTGGGAAAAGTTGAAGAGTTTTCGTTTACTACTTTAAACACAAAAAAAGAAACACTTTCACTCTTTTTGTTTGTTCAAGATGAAAGAAAATAGATAAATAAAATTATATTTTGGAAAGTTGCTTTAATTTTTCTTTGACTAAATCAAAGATGGTATACTCTTACAGGCAATGTTTCTCTTTTCTAAAAATCTACGAAAGTGCATGTCTCTCTCTCTTTCTCTCTTTTATCATATAATTTTTTTCCTATACAATAGAAAGAGAGGGAAGCTTTTAAAATGTTTGGTAGAAAGTTTTTGTTGGTACACATTATCACATGGCTATCTCATATAGAGATAAAGCTATGAAGATTTGAGTTTTTGTGAGTTTCGAAAATGGAGATTTATGACCGACAAGGACTAGACAAATAAGTGAAATGCCAGGTTTTCTTGTTTGTGACTTCAATTTTCCTAACAGGGTATCCATTTCAAGTTTGGCCACTTTAAAACCCAACAAATTTTTTTTGATAAGAATAAAAAAGAAAACAACACTCTAAGTGAAAACATCTTTCATATAATTAATACATCAAAAAGTGTTAAAAGGAATTAGGGATTCTTATAATCAAAAAGAAATTTCAAACTTATGCTTTTAGATAAAATTCATATTTTGATAAAAGGAGTATCTTTAATATGTACTTGTAGTTTTAATAGTCTTTTTTATTTTATTAATATTATCAATTTGATTTCACTTTAAAAGAAATGTGTTAATGTAGTCAACATCATCAAACCAATGCTAATAATGTTACAATATATAGTAACATTGAACATGAAAAAAGGAACAACATTCTTTGAAAGTTAACTTACTAGCTAATGGATCAACACGGGACATAATTATTATTGCAAATTTGGTGGAAGAAATTATACTGATTAGTTTTTAAAAGAAAAAAAAATCAAATTGATATCATTGAGACTAAAAAAAATAATCATATAAAGAAATAGGAGAGAAAAACTAAGAAACAATATTGTAAGTAAATAAGTGTCTAGATTATAATTATTTATTAATGAATGAATATGTATATATATTATCATGCTCACGAATATCCCTTACGGGTTGTTAGTAATTATTTTTTAAATTAATTGATAAAATAAAGCTAATGATAAAAAAATTTAACAATTGAAAATTATTTAAAGTTATTTTTTAAAAAGATTAAATTAATGTAACTTTATATATTATGACGTAACTTATTTAATTGTTTTTATAAAAGATTAATTTTAATTGAACTTGTGATGCAATTTTGTTTTCATTAACTTTTCTCAGAATATTTTTCTTAAAGTAATTTTACTTATAAAAAAAATACTAATAGGTATTCATGTAAGTCGTTAAATAAAAAATAATCCACATTTTTTTTAAATAAGTAACCAACAAAATGATAGATTATGCATAACAAATTATTAATAACTTAGATATATATATATATTACTTAAAATATAAGAGAGAAATTGTTTTATTATCATAATTCATTATAAGTGTACTTTTTAAATTTCTTTTACCCTTTTATAATAATAATAATAACAATAATAAATAAATAAATAATAAATAATATTAATAAATGAGTTATTAAAAAGAATTATCTTTCCATTCCTTTCTCACAATTTCTTATCTTTTTTCCCTTTATTACTTTCTCTGTAACGAACCCACCGTAAATCTTCCTGTCAAAATTTCGAACTCTTTCAGAATCCAAGTATCATGTTTGTGCTCTTTCACTAGAAAAGGGCAGCATACGGCTCTGTTCTGTTCCTATTTAATATGTTGGATCAAGTGAAAAATGAAAAAAGAAAAAGGAAAAATATTTTTGTTTAATTTTCTCAATAACATAGGGAATAAAATTATTGTAAGACTCGTGATTTTTGAAAATAAAGCCTAGCTTGAAGCAAAAACAGTATAGATAAAACTACACGACCTGCATGAATCTTAATTTATTTTATACATAAATCAAGTTAAAAAGAATTACATAATTTTTAAAATTTATATTTTTAATTTATGCAAAATTTAGTTTTATCTTTTGAAAAATAAAACATATTTTTTCTCACCGACTGAGTACGATTGATTATAAATGCATGGGGCATTACAGAAGAACGTGGTCCAATTTGATGAAACTTGTCTCAATTCTTCTAAATGTTACTTTTTCATTTCTTGGTGGAACCCATTGTCACTGTTCTATCAGTATAAAACCTTGTTTTGGTTGGTGGGAAGATAGTTTTGGCTTTTCATCTATAGTCTTCAACGTTTCCCTTTTCTATTATTATCACAACTTTGTTTACGTGAAATAATCATTTCAAACAAAGTTTGTTTCCCTTGAGTTTGTAATATGTAACGATGTGATTTTGTCAAGGTTGATGGTTTTGTTTTTCTTGCAAACAGAAACACTCGTAAAGTGAACACACTTTGCGAAAGACGGACATATTTGAAGATGGATATTAAGGAAGCAGAAAGGGTGGTGATTGCCAAACCTGTTGCTTCAAGACCTACTTGTTCTACTTTCAAATCTTTCTCAGAGCTTTTAGCTGGTGCAATCAATGTTTCTCCTGATATTGCATCTTCTCAAGCTACAGTTTCTGCCATTAGACCCAAGACTGTGAGGTTCAAGCCTGCAGCATTGAATCACCCCCATGCAGGGTTTGATTCTTGTCAGGTGAACTTTTGTTTCTCTTGGAAAAACTCTCTTTTTCCTAGCTGCTTCCAACATAAATGGTGTTTAACAATTTCAGGCTGATACTTTTGGAGCTGCACTCAGTAACTCTTCTGACAAGATTCCAAAACTTGACAACAATCAGTCCCTCATATACAAACCAACGGCAAAACTTGTGTCAAAGACAACTGTGTCTCTTTTGGCAAATATGGTTAGTAATATAAATAACATATTTAGTGGTGAACATTGTTCGAAGTTTTATAGTCACTTTTCTGAAAAAGGTTATGTGACCTGGTGTACTTTAATTTTAAGGGTTAATTCTGATGATTAATATTTGTATACAATTGTCATCTTTCTCTCATTTTGAAGAAGGGAAATTGCAGCACTGGTCAGCAGCAAACACGGCAGTTAATGGAGGCCAATTTTCAACATTCCATCAATGAAAAGTTTAGAACCAACATGAGTTCACATCTTGATCAGAGTATTGCCCGGCATACAGAAATAAACGAGATCAGTGAAGCTAGTAAGATGGTGCAGCAGAACACAGAGGAAGAGCAGAAGACTTTAACATCCTCTGCGAATTGTGATCGACCTTCTTATGATGGGTACAACTGGAGGAAATATGGTCAGAAGCAAGTGAAAGGGAGTGAGTACCCCAGAAGTTATTACAAGTGCACACATCCTAATTGTCCAGTGAAAAAGAAGGTTGAAAGATCATTTGATGGGCAGATTGCAGAAATTGTTTATAAAGGTGAACATAACCATTTGAAGCCACAGCTTCCTAAAAGAAACACAGCAACAGGGACACAAGGTTCGGGGGTGTTGTCTGATGGAATGGTTCAAGATATGTGGAGTAATAGTCACAGCGAGAGGAATGAAGGCAATGAAAGTAGAGTTGAGAACACAGGAGGAGGACTATCTGTGCTTTCAGATTATTATGTCAAACTTCCACAGCCTAATGATTCTGGTCTAAATATTGGTGCAACTAATGCTGGTGGAGGAAGCACGGAAAACTCCTGTGGTCTAAGTGGGGAATGTGAGGAAGGAAGCAAGGGTTTTGAGGCACAGGAAGATGAACCCAGAAGCAAAAGAAGGTTAATTCTTTTCCTAAAAGTGTAATTCATCCATAGTCTGCAATAACATGTCAGATAAATCGTTGGTTAAGCAGTTATGTGAGAATTCCACACAATAGATGAGTGTGCAATGAATCCATGCATAAAAGCATCCTTGAGATGTATATGAGAGAATATTCTGTCCTTATAGGGTAAAGTTTTAGTCTTTCTAAAAAAGTTCTGTCCTTATTTTGCTCTATAAATTCAAAAAACATACTTGATCCTATAAAAAGCCTTTACTAAGTTCATAAGATTTTGGGTTGCATGATCCAGACCATCCTTCTTGTGCATCCTGTCCAAAAACATTTACTGTTCATCAAGTAACATGTACGTCATTCACCATTTTTAGTCAGAAGATAATTTATATATTGAATCTCATTGTTCAGGAAAAATGAGAATCTATCTAATGAAGTAGCATTATCAGAGGAAGGTTTAGTAGAGCCGCGGATTGTGATGCAAAGTTTCACTGATTCTGAAATACTTGGAGATGGATTTCGCTGGAGGAAATACGGGCAGAAGGTGGTGAAGGGCAATCCATATCCCAGGTTTATTATTATACTTGTTTCATGTTCATCTGTACCAATATATAAGTTCCCATGTTCTCATCAAAGTAACTATTTCAAATTATCTGCTTCAAGATTCCTTGAAATTAAGGACTCGTGAGTTTGAGTTCCTGTTCAAATTACTACTGATTATTTAATAATGTTTTCTCAGAACATATGAAATAATTTTGTTTTGCAGAAGCTACTACAGATGTACTAATGTAAAGTGCAACGTTCGCAAACACGTGGAGAGAGCAATAGATGACCCGAGATCATTTGTGACCACATATGAAGGAAAACACAATCATGATATGCCTCTCAAGAACACAGGAAATGTGGCCTCTGAGAGAGACTCACAGGCTTCTCTTTGTAAAGATAAAGCATGATTGATAGACACTTCAATTAGTTAACAAGTATGACTCAATGACAGTGCCACAGGCATCAGAAATAATTGAGAAAATTCATTACTGTTATATCCAATAATTGAAGTTGATAAGAAAGACCAAGATATTGACAATTTCAAATGCAATACCTACTGAGACAAAGATGTTTAGGGCAGCTGGTTGATACTTTCTAATGTGCTGGTAATCTGTATTATATATATATATATATATACAGTATTAGCTATGGAGATAAATTTGTTTCTTATATGTAATACTTTAGGTGATACTTTCTTGTTCAATACATGTTAATAGTCATCACCTACATATGAAAGAATTAAAATGATAGTTTCACATTTTTCCAAAAGAAAAAAACCACTTCACAAACAAACCATGGTTCATATGAGTAACAATTGAAATCATGCTTCACTCACTCGGCCACGAATTTTGGGCTCAGCTGCATCATCCTTGAATTCCTTATGAAATTGTTGCAAATCATAATAAATTCATCAATTTTTTATTTTTCTTCTTCTTAGTACTACCTCATTTTTGTAATTATAAAACTAAAAGTGGTTGTTTTATGCTTAAATAGAACCGTTTGATACATGATAAGTGTCAATTTCATATGAAAAATTTATTTATTCTTAAAACTTATCAATAACACCCCACTTTAGCTCCTTGCTTGCCCTCAAGCAAAGCAGAACAAGATAGAATGGAAAAATAATGAATTTCATGGGTTGTCAAAGAGCTAGTGCAACATGTTGAATGCAAGTGAAGGAACAACAAAAGAATACATTCATTCACGAACCAACATAAATGCATAAAAATTCATAGTTTTGGAACCAACATGAATTTTCACTCATGTTTTTCAATCTGATTTATATTGAATGTACTCCCCAGTTTAAAAATCTAATGTTCCAAACAACCTTGCAAGCTTTCACTTGATTTTGTTTTTCATCTATTGTATTTATACCAGATTTGTTTTTCTCAGTCCTTTGGACTATATTTTTCTTTTCTTTAGACAATTTTCTCCAATTAGCCTTAATCATTGCCTTTTATTCGACAAACATATGTTGTTTTTGTTCTCCTTAATTATCACTGAGAAAAGGTGGGATATTTACTTTTATAGGCTAAGGTGTGTATTGTGAGGCTAAGGTTAAAAAAAGATATTAAAATTCAATCCAAGAATGGTTATTTGGCTCTAGGTATGAATATTCAACAAATAACACCTTGATCGTTTCCATGTTTTTTCATGTTTTTGACAATTTTTAGAGAATTGACGTGGGTCATTGGACTAAGCATTTCGTAGGTATTGGTCCATGTAGTTGCTTAGTTTGGGTCAGGACCCGTGTGTTAGGTTGTATGATCAGGATAAATAAATATAAAATAATTTTAATTTGGAAATAAAATAAAATAATTAATTAATTTGGTTTTTGTATATAAATAAAAATATTAAAAATTTGGTAGTTTAGTAGCTTTTATGAACAAATTAAATCAAGAAGACGCTAAAGTGATGTTTCTTGAGTATATATATTTGTGAAAAATGTTAGATGTTTGTGTTATGTATATCCAAGTATTGGTCGGTCCAAAAGAAGATTTATATTTGGTTGTATTGCATACACACCTATGAGGATAAATGTGTGATAATCATAAGGCTTTGTTTTTCAATGATAAATTAATTCAAAGATAGATTAGTGATTGGAGAATTTTATTATCAGTGTTTGTTCATTACATTAAGATACCTCTAGTAGTTAATATTACAGTCCAAAGACTTGATATTAATGGTTAGACCATTATTTGAATATATTTATAACTATTAATTTTATAATGTGAGTTTAATTTCTTTGTTTCTCTTATTCTAAATACAGCTACAATTACTTCAATATCTGCTAATATAAATTCAGTTTCAGTCCTCAATGAATCAAATTTTAAGGACTAGAAAACATAAGATAATTCTTGCATAGATCTCGACCTTGCATTAAGGATTGAGAAACCCCATTCTCTTACAAACTCCATTACCTATGATGAGAGGAAAGATTATGAGAAGTGGGATGACTCAAATTGCATGAGTCTGATGATCATTAAGTGTGACATTCTAAAGGTCTTTAAGGGTGCAATATATGAAGAAATTATAAGTGTTAAAAAAGATTTCCTTGCTGAAATTGAAAAAAGGTTTTACAAAAAGCGATAAGGCGAAACAAGTGTGCTTCTTCATAGCTTGATTTCCATGAAGTACCAAGGAAAAAGAAATGTTAGAGAATTCATCATGGAAATGTTGAACATTGCTTCAAAACATAAGGCGCTGAAACTTAAGGTGTCAGAAGACTTACTCATACACTTAGTTTCGGTCTCTCTTACTTCGTAGTTTTGATAGTTTAAGGTATTATATAATTGTCAGAAAGAAAAAATGTTTCTTAATAAGATCATTTCATACTATGTACAAGAAGAGGAGAGATTGAAGTAAGAAAAGACTGAAAACGCTTACTTAGTAAGTACCTCTAAAGACAAGAGCAAAAGGAAGAAAAGTGAAAATCCCAAGAATGAAACTGCTAAAGGTTCACCACAAAAGAAACAACAATAAAGTGAGAAATGTTTCTTTTGTAATAAAGTTGGACACGTAAAAAAGAAATAAAGCCAATTGATTTTGAAATATGGATCTATGTTAAAGATGGAAAATAAGTGGAAGTGGAAGTTATAGGGCCTTTTTAGATTATTATTATTATTATGTGTTAGTTTTTTATTTGAATTTGAAAGACACTTTCGTTGTATCGTCATTTAGGTGGAATTTGATTTTAGTTTCTTATTAGGTTACTTGTGTTTGTTTGAAAACAATAAATTCAAATTGTCTTTAAATTCAAATGTTGTTGAAACCAGCTCAATTTTGGCTAATGATAATCTATATAGGCTTGATATGTTAACTTCCTATATAAAGTGAGTCCTTAAATACGGAATCGTTTGGTACTAAGCATAAAATTGACTTCACAAACCTTAATGCTTGTGTTGAATGCGTTGAAGATAAATAAACCAAAAAACCAAGATCAAGGACTATAAGTTTTATGATCCCAAATTAAAGATAATTTTTTTAGATAGGAACTGTAAAATTCTTTAAGGATATTGAGTTTGGGAGGAAGAATAAGGTTAGAGACAGTCTTAGAAGAAAAATCGATGACAATTCCAAATTTTATTCATAGAGTTTCTTTTGATTAAGTTCAAAATCTCTACAAGAACAAAGTTAAGATCCTCAAGAACCTGTGCTTCATAATCCAATATCTTTGCGAAAGTCCATGAGAGAAAGGAGAAATGTTATTCCAGATGATTATGTGGTATTTCTTCAAGAAAATAAAGAAAATAATGGTATGATGGAAGATGACCCAGTCAAACTTTAGCCAAACCATGCAATATCCTAATTTAGAAAAATGGATTGAAGCAATGAATGAGGAGTATATGTTCATGCAAGACTAAGGTTTGGGAACTTGTCCATCACTAGAAGGTGTGACACAGATTGATAGTAAGTGGATAATTAACCCTAAGAGGGATTCCAAAGATAACCTGAATGTATAAGGTTCGTCTTATGAAGAAATGTTATACTCAAAAGGAAGAGATTGACTTTAAAGAGACATTCTCTCCAGTTTCATCAAAAAATTATTTTAGATCAATCATGAATCTTGTTGCACATTATGATTTTGAGCTTCATCAAATGAATGTCAAGACGATATTTTTTGATGACAACATTGACGAAACGATTTATATGGTGCAACCAGAAAACATTGTGTCAAAATACAAAAGAATATGGTTTGCAAACTAACAAAATTCATTTATGGGCTAAAACAAATATCTCGTAAATGGTACCTGAAGTTTCATCAAGTGATTCTCTCATTTAATTTTAAAATGAGTATTATTGATTATTGTGTGTATCACAAATTCAATAGGAACAAAGTATATTTTTTGGTATTGTATTTGATTACATATTGTCTATTACTAACAATATAGACATACGAAATTAAAAGATTTCTATCTAGAAATTTAAAATGAAAGATATTGACAATGTCTCCTCGTAATTATATTGATCTCATTGAAATCAAGTAAACGCCGGTTAAAATAGATGTGTATATATCATCTTTCATAATTTTTATACTACATATTTTATAGTGAATCATGTCATTTCATCATGTAAATATTGGTGATCATTATTAAATTTAGCTATAATTAATACAATATAAATATAATTAATAGACAAATTTTTTAAAATATATTCAAGATATATAATGACAATTTTGAGTTTATAATACATAAATTTATAAAGTTATATATATATAACTAGAAGCGTTTAAAAATAAATAATGATGATTTTTTTGTTATTTTTTTATAATCATTTATTCCTGTTTTAGTTATATTATTATATGTATATATGATTGCATTGCAAAAACAGATGGCACTTTGGTAGATAGGGTTTCCTACCAGCTGTCACCATGTAATAGATTTTTTAAGCAGAGAGTCTCTATCCATACTGAAATATTTTCATTATTTTCCTAAGGGAATTAAATGTGTCAGTAACTATCTTACACTCCTTTTTCCGTGAATGGAATGAATGTGAAACAAGAAGAATAAAGGTAGAAAAATAAAATGATTGGCATAGAAATAATGAGAATTATGAAGCAAAGTAATGTTAAAGGACAAAAAGAAGAATCCAGGCTTGACCTAGTCTCTTAATTTTCCTTTTGAATATGGTTTTGAAAAGGAAAAAAAGGGCATTTGGTAAAACAAAATCTTGTTTCCCTCCAATGAATTACTTCCATTATTGACCAAAAGGGATAGAATGAAAGAAAAGAGTGAGAGAGAAAGCTAAACTCAGGTGATGGCATGAACCCCATTTTGTAATAATTATAGGAATGTCTTTAATTAAGGTCTACAGCTGTTAGCACTTGTTCATTTGTGTGCCTAAAGTTGAACTGTGAGGGCGGCCAAATTTTGATCATTGAGATTTTTTTTATCCCTAAATGTTTTGATGATAGTTTTTTTAGTAAAGGAGTTGAATCTATATATAATTTTTTTTTCTTTTAAATGATATATCTTTTAAATATTTATAAAAGAATTGAATTCATAACTTTTTCATTTTTTTTTTAATTTTTACCAAGCTAATCTTTTTATTTTCATTATCATTCAGTTAGACTTAAATTGCATCACATGTTGAAATTAAATGGACATTATTGCTTTTTCATTAAAATGGTAAGTAGGAATTGTTCCAACAAAAGCACAAAGCATCTAATTTTGTAGATTCTTGTTGTAGATCTTAAGCAGTGTATGGAGGGCAAATAGAAGTGCCAAGCATGACAGAAATTAACTTAATATCAAAGCAATTATTTTATGTTTAGACAAAAAGGGGAAACATATATAATTTTTTTTATGAGATTGGTTTTGGAGGTGATCCAGTGAGGCGCATTTGAACCAATCATGGTGTTTTTCCGACCAAAAGAGAAGGCAAGGAATAAATTAATGAACTCAAACTAAAACACTAGCCAAATATAAAAACAGAAAAATATAGAACACAAGACACAGACACATGATAAAAGTAAACATAGAGAGAGAAAGAACAAAGGCTGTTTTCTAAGTTGTTTTTGTTGCAGTTGGCTGCCCGAGAGAACCGTGTGGTGGTCTGGTCGGGTCGGGTCCTGAGAGAGTGATTTGCGGTTTCTTTTTCTTTCTGATCACGGTGCTGCCTTCATTGAAGGGAAAACAAACATGGGTTGGATTCCCTGTTCTGGATATTCAGGCACTAAGAACAAGATTGATAAGATGGAAGTTCAGGACAGTCTGGTTGGTCAGATCAAAGCCACCCCAGGTACTTTTCTTTCTATACTGGAAAAAAGGGAGAAAATTGAAGTATGATAGTGAGACCCTGTTGGAGACAATTGTTCTTTCACTTCATTAAGGTAGTTTCTGGGGTTAGACACTTGTTTCTTGCACAAATTTGTCTCTTGTTTTACTTGGGGTTATCAATAAATAAAATTTGAGGGCGTGTTCTTGATGTTTAGAGTTTATGAGTATAGGTAGCTGGGATTTGACGTGGTCAATGATTGCAATCTTTTTATTTAATAGCAAAACGAATGATTTTGAGAGTAGGAGGGGTGGAAGCTGCAAACATACGATCTAGTAATATGTTGTTTTCAGTTATATATATATATATATATATATATATATATATATATATATATATATATATATATATATATATATATATATATATATATATATATATATATATATATATATCGTAACCAAAGCCTTTAGTGCTAGTGTGATTTGGTTTTGAATTTGTAGAATATGAGTTAGCATTTTGATCTCTGTGTTGAGTCGTGTAAGAATGTTTTTTCTTACTGTCTTGGATACATTTTATTGATGGTGTGTTACTGCACCAAGTTTCAGTCTATAATATTCCATGTACCTGAAATTATCTTGTTAATTTTCTGAACAATACTAGACTTGTTTTCTTTGAGTTTGGTGATGTCATCAGTTACAAAGTATATATAGCAAGTTTGATTTTGTAATGTTGATGGTAAATTCAAAATGATGCATAATGCATGCAGAATCAGTTTGTGATTCCATGAGATTGCATTAACATGTGATGGTATTTTGAAGTCAGATATAACCCTGCTGTAGCTTGTGCTTCTTCCCTTAAATATTTTTCTTGTCACTTGAATGCAGGAAAGTTGAAGAGAAATACATCCACAAATTCAAAAGATACATCTAAAAATGGGAACCCTGATCACATTGCAGCACAGACATTCTCATTCCGCGAGTTGGCAACTGCAACTAGAAATTTTAGAGCTGAGTGTCTTCTGGGAGAGGGAGGCTTTGGTAGAGTGTACAAAGGGCGTCTGGAAAGTATTAATCAGGTGAATCTCTTTTCTATTTGTTTATGAAAAATAGGAGAGAGTAGCTGAGAATTGGAGTGATTCTTCCCTATGTCAATGTTCTTCATCTGCCCCAGATATATCTTCTGACAGCCAGAACAATAGATTAAGTTTTGCTGACATGAAACTCTGCATACATTTTGTGTAGCATTTTCTAACAAGCTTCATCCTGAATTCTTTTGAATATAGGTTGTTGCCATTAAGCAACTTGACCGGAATGGGCTCCAAGGAAATAGGGAATTCCTTGTTGAAGTGCTGATGTTAAGTCTACTTCATCATCCAAACCTTGTCAACCTTATTGGTTATTGTGCTGATGGAGATCAAAGGCTTCTAGTTTATGAATATATGCCGTTAGGATCCTTGGAAGACCACTTGCATGGTATTTGTATTCCAACTATGCAAGTTTTTCCCCATTTTGTTAAATTGAATATCATCTTCATGTTGTTATTGATCATATATGTTTGATTTGTAGACATTCCTCTTGGCAAGAAACGACTAGATTGGAACACCCGAATGAGAATAGCTGCTGGTGCAGCCAAGGGATTGGAATATCTACACGACAAAGCTAATCCTCCTGTCATTTACCGTGATTTAAAGTGCTCTAACATTTTGCTTGGTGAAGGGTATCAGCCAAAGTTATCTGATTTTGGTTTGGCTAAGCTTGGCCCAGTTGGGGAGAACACACATGTATCAACAAGAGTTATGGGAACTTATGGATATTGTGCTCCAGAGTATGCCATGACTGGTCAACTGACTCTGAAATCAGATGTTTATAGCTTCGGTGTAGTTCTTCTGGAAATAATTACCGGAAGGAAAGCAATTGACAATTCAAAATCTGCGGGAGAGCAGAATCTTGTTGCATGGGTAAGACACTCCTACAGTTATCTCATCTCCTAAGGTTGGCTGTGTAAAAAGGCTTTTGGTTGAGTGTCATAAACATCTTTAAGTATATTTTCATTTAAACTTAAAAGTAGCCAGGGTGAATGGCATAAAGAAAATGTCCTTGTGAAGGAAAGTCTCTTCAAGATGATATTTGTGAAACTTTTTAGTTGCATATCTCAGATTGAACTGGCTTTTGCACATCTCATAGTGGTGAAATTAGAATATTTCATAACATGGGTTGGTCCTTGCTCCTTAATTATTTGAGTCATAACTTGGGATGGACTATTCTGATTTAAATGCAGGCTAGACCCTTGTTTAGGGATAGAAGAAAGTTTTCTCAAATGGCTGATCCAACACTCCAAGGTCAATATCCTCCGAGAGGACTATACCAGGCCCTTGCTGTTGCAGCAATGTGTGTTCAGGAGCAGGCTAACATGCGTCCAGTTATAGCTGATGTTGTAACAGCTTTGTCTTACCTTGCTTCACAAAAATATGATCCCAATACACACACAGTCCAAAACTCACGCCTTGCTCCGGGTACTCCTCCTAGAACCAGGAGGGGGCTATGATATGCAGCTCATGCTTGGTGGATACAACAAAATCTGGAGAAAAATTCAAGTATATTGTTCAATGGGTTTCTCAACTATAAGGTATAGGTTTATAGATGTTAATATCAGTTGTCCTTTGCTGGTGTTCTTTCAATTCATAGTACAGTTCCAAAAATAGAACATGATTCTGGAATTCTGTTCTAGTCCTGTACTCAAAACCGCTTCCATTTATTATGTCTGGAGCTAAGATAGTTGCTCCACCTTTTTCCTTTTGTCCAAAATTTTATTTAAGACAAATTGCTGGATTCATAATTCCTGTGCCTTTTATCTTGACAATTTTCCTGCCTTTGCTTCTTTATTCTGGTCTTCTTGTACAGTTTATTAAGCTCTGTGGTAATATATATATATATATTACCCAAGGACCATTTTTATGGATTTTGCATTTTGCTTTGAATCTGAGCTGAATCCTTGCAACTGATCCTCGATCATTTTTTCATTATTAAAAGGATGAAACTTTAAGGGAGTAGGGAGAAGCAAAGAGAGAATATAAAGAAAATAAGGAGAAAAGAAAACAAGTGTTATAAGTGACATCACTAGTTAAGAAAAATGTAAGAAATTGTGATGAAAAAGAAAATAAGGATATGATAATAGTTTTTCATTTTTTAATGTGGTTATTTTAGTGCTTTTGATTTTGTTTCTTTCTGTCGAATAATAATTTAAATATTATGTGAACTATTGACATAAATTTTTTGAAAAAGAAAATTACTGAAAACAGTTACAACTTTGGAAAGGAAAGAGAGGATAGGTGTTTTACATTTAAATAAAGATACGCATTGTTTAGCTTGTTCATACTTTAATTCACAAACATATTTTATAATACTGCCAATTTCATAATAAAGTATATAAAGAAGTAGATGAAACAATATAATCATGTGATGATTAAGCTTACTACATATATTATAAACAGCTAAACAAATATATAACACATGAAAAAACAAATAAAGAACCAATCTACTTGAGAGGGTATGTGCAAATAAAAATGCAAATTTGTCAACAACATTTCCATACAAACATAATCGTTCATGAAAAAGTTATCGGGCTAACCATAACTTTAAATTAAATAATGGTGATAAATAATAGAAATTAAACTTCATATTTATTAAAGCATAAATTAGGTATTTTAATTTTCAAATTATACTACCATACTATTATCTTAAAATATTACTATTTCCGTTTCTAATTTCCGTTAGTTCACCATGCTGTTCTTTTTATAACTTTTTTTATATTTATATTTTAGATGGGAAGTTTACATATTACTTCAAATAAATCTGCATAAGGACAGAATTCACCATCGGGAGAGTATAAAAAAGACAATAATTTATTAGGAAATTACATATCCAAACATAATAATCATAGGATAATTCCATGCCACTTAGTATTGAAAGCACCCACTCAAACACCAGCCAAGCTGCTACATATACATCACCCAAATCTTGAAATCTAATTTCTTGCAGCAACTCTAGCAGCCAAACCAGTGCTTATTACAGCTTATTATCGTCTCTAGCAAACAAAAGAAGCGTCCCAAACACACATAACACTTTATTGCCAATAATCTACATCTTAGATGATGACTCTCTGTTCTGGCTTTTACTGTTGAGCCTGCAGGGCACAAAATTAGGAAGTTCAACACAGTAGCAAATTGAATAGGAAGAATTGCAGAAATCAACAACAATTATACCAAAAACTCAATCTTGAAAGGAGTGTGAATGTTGTTTACAGTACCAAAATCCGTTTCTTGAAAAAATCAACAATATCCTTAGGATCGCCTCTTGTTTGTGTATACGCATTAATCCTGTTCACTTCCTGCAAAAGAAACATTTTCACAAATGAATATATCTTCTGTAACCAGTAAGTTTGATTCAGTTGGTCTTGAGGCTCCCTTTTAAAGGCATGAAAAGATCGGGACCATTCTGTTTCCACTTGTTACAGAGCATAGAAGTTCTCTTCAAGAACAGATTGTTGATTATGATAGGAAACAATCCATTAACATAAAAAGAATATAAAGCGGTACATATTCTTTGGAACTGGAAAATAATTTACATAGAACTGTTTCTAGTGTACCTCAATCCACGCTGCAAGTTTAGGTCTTCCTTCAGTTATGTCATGTTTGAACACCTCGAAAAAGACAAGCTGGAATCTTTCAACAAATGGAACATAGGCAATATCCACCTGATCATCACAAGCATTTACAGGTCATGTCGGAGAATACAGTCATAGGCCGTATCGTTTATCTTATACTTTATTTACACTTGAGCCTTGACTAATTTAATACTTTGTTCCATCACATTATTATGTGCTTTTTTTCTAGAATTTATTGCAGATGGATAATTCAGTCAATTGAAAAGGAACATTTTCAAGACTATTGATTTCAACTTACCCAGCTAAATTGACCAAGAAAAAATGGCCCATCATCAAATTTACCAAGAGAATTCTCCAAGTAATCAAAAGCAGGACCTGGTTAAAATACCCAATTCTGAAAATTAATTTCATACGGACTCAAACAATACTTTCCTCTACTTATAAACCCAAAACCGTGCTTACTGGCTTGTTGTATTGGATCTCCTTTCAATGCAGAATACAGCTCTTTGGTGAAAGTATCAACATAAGAAATCAACTGCTCACCAAATTCTTTCTTGGCAGGATCCTGAAAAAAAAAATCTTCTCAGGACAACTCCCCACTAAACCATAAATTGAAATGCAAAGTGAGAAAAGAATATACAGTTCTTACACTGGGAACCAGAGATGGACCTTCGAAGTTGACATCTACGTATTTGACCAAATCGAGACTTTCTCCCAAGACCTTCCCATTGTGCTCCAATGATGGCACCTATAACATCAGAACAAAAAAATCACAATTGAACACCCCATCATGGACTAATAATGTTTCCTCATTCAATAAGCAAGTTAAACAAACACCTTGTTTTCTGGGTAGACTTTCTCCTTATACCAGGCAGGTCTGTTTTGAAGATCAATAGGAACCAGTTCGATCTTGTCCTGTAGTCCCTGCATGAGTAAACCCAAATCAATCACCAATCTTGAAAGAAAACGACCTATGGCTCACAGAATACCATGAATTAAAGAGTAAATTTAAAATTATCCTCTAAAGTAGAACCAAAAATCGCATAAGACAATCCCAGTGGCCAAAGTAATATCTGAAACATCAGAATATTAGTTCTACATAAAATGTGACCTCTCGATGTTTAATGATTTAAGTAAGATGAAGGCGTTGTATTTTGTTATTTTTGAAATCTTCATCTTTTTTATGTATAACATTTTAGAGAAAGGACAAATGAAGGTATTCACTTGTAAATTAAATAACAAAGATAATAGCAGTAATAGATTAATTAAAACGAAGTTGAGATCATTTCAAAAAGAGGAAAGGGAGAGAGACCTTGTAGTTCCGAGCGATCCAAACACGCTGCGCATAGGGACAAATATAACTGATATACAACCTATAACAAAATTCAAAACAAATATTAAAAAAATATAATAATCAGCACAAAAATACGGAAGAAGAAGAATAAGAAGAAGAACCTGGTGGTTCCGTCGAAAAGAGGAGGTGGCTCGGAAACGGACGTTAGCGGGGGAATACGAGCTTCTTGCACGCCGCTGAATGAGGAAGAGGAGAAACAGTTAATCGGAATCGTTTTCAAATTAAAAGTAATTGCATATCATAATTCATGAACAGATCTCATGCGATGGAGAATGAAGAAGTAACTTACACAGTTGCCATGGATGTGTTGTGATGTTTGCTTGCAAAGTTTGGGCAAAGAAAGAAAATTTGTACAGAATGGCGTCCAGGTTCAATTGGGGGTGTCTTTGCATTTTATAGGACCACATCAAGTAAAGGAACCGCTTGCAGTCATCAATGTTTTGCTTTCCCACTATCACCTGTCACTCCCAGCTTCTAGAAAACTCTGACACCATTGATCTAGAATTAAAGAAATTATGAATTCTCTTACCATATCCTTGTCGTCTAATTTTATTTTTAATTTATATATACAAACATGAATAAGGAGTAAGATTCTCCTATTCATCACTTATTTTATTCATTACTATTTTTTAATATTTCCTACACCGCAGCATCAAAGAGCATTCTATACAACAAATTGAAGACACGGTCTCTGTTCTAGAACTTGGCAATAGTTACGTGGGTTTTTTTGTTTTGTATGATGTGCTTCTGGCTTATTCTAAACTCACGCTTGAATCCAAACACTGCCCTGTCATAGCATTTGGCAAGAAGTGATTTCCGTCCTCGCAAGAAGAGAAAGAGAAAGAGGGTTTGGTGCTACAAGTAACTGTGATCTTCAAGTTCTAATTTTTTTTTCTTATGAGAGACAGGGTCAGAAGAAACAACATATTTGAGATCTTTCGATTTGTTTCGCTTCAGGTATTGTCTTTTTTGTTTTCAGTGGACCCTCCAAAATGTCAACTTCATCTCTGTTTTCTTATCCCATCTTACACTTTCCCACTTTCCATTCTCTCTGTAATTCCCTCTTATTCTCCGCAATTTCTTTTCCTTTTATGAAAACTCGTAACTTTAACTTTCACCACTAGCATGTTCCAGCTAATTAGACTTCTTGAATCTGAATTCACCCTTCATTTGTGTGGGGAATGCAAAAGGGGAATTAATTCAGGTATTATCATTTTTTACTATATTATTTGGTGAACGAGGTTAAGAAACCTCTTAATTGCTTTTGGCGCAACGTGATTGGCTTTCATAAGTTTAGACAGACAAACATTATTTTCCACACTTTATTTCGAATTTTAAGAATGCCGTTCTTTTGCATACCAACTGTTCGAAAAATGGCTAGCAAGATATTTTGGCAGTCTGCGACATGGTTCATTTTTCATCTTTTACGCCTTAAGTTGGACAAATTGCACCTTGCACATGCCTCAGATGTATTAGCCATGATTTCCACGAAGGATTTAATTTCCCAGGCTTGTATGATTACAGGGTTTGCTCAACTTGGTAATGACATAGAAGATTTATATCTTTTCAGAGATATGCTCACAGAGGAAGGAATTCCATTCCTGTGAGTTGCAGAATAAGAAGTGGAAGAAGCACCTCCCCAGATTCAATCTCAACAAAACCAGACCTATAACGCCATACAATGTGAACATGACATCTTTTTAATCATCCTCCTAAATAGAAGAAAATTTTAAATTACTGATTTGTTTTACACCATGAAAACAAAATTCTGAATTTTCTTTTTACAATATTATTATTGTATATAAATGTTCTTGACTCGAATATAGCAGTTTCACTTAAAAAAACAGAGGTATAAAGGAAATATATTAATCAAGTTTTAGTATATTAATTATGAAGAAATAGTTCATATATCTTATAAACAATTTAAATTATCTAAGGAAATGAAATGATTTTATAATTTTAAAATAATTTTTTATACTTCTATTTTTTATTCTGTGTTTTTAAAGCAGCAACTATGTAACATCCCAATAAATATAACAAAAGATATAATTTATTGTAGGAGTTAACATAAATAATAAGAGAGAACAGTGATGAATAAGCAAATAAGGAGAAAGGAATATGAAATTTCATATAGAATTAAAACCGTACACTCAAGAGTTTGATACAATTCTAGAAGCTAAGACCGAACGGTCATGAAAATAGCTCAAGACCGAACGAAAATACAAAAGAGGAACATAATACCGACCAGACGGTCCTACACTACCTTCGGGCCGAATGGCTGGTGAGACTTCTTCCAAGACTTCTTCGAGATCACCCTCTGCTCACATCCATTGGATGATCATTGCAGTGAAGAGAACAGCCGAACGGTTAAGACCGAACGACACATGGACAAGACAGGAAATATAAGGGTAAGCTTATGCAATTTAATTAATTCGACTCACATACAATTTTATCATCAAAGTAATATAATCACCATAAGGTTTCAATCATGTAATCATCATATAAGAATAACAATCAAACCGAATGTATGCATCACTTAATTCATCTCATACAATAAATCGAACGTATAAATCATTAAGACCGACCACTATGACTCTGTCCGGACTGTAAGAATATGTAGCTATGGTCGTCCCTGCACCCGTGGGTGGTAACCTGGAATTCAACCATCAGAGTTACCGCGGCATGGAAAACCCTTGAGCCTGCCACACGAGGTTAGTCCGTTAAAACACCTTAGGTCAAGGTTGTACACACCGCCCAGACTAGAGCCTCCTGCCATTCTCACCACATGGTCACTAGCGCCAGTGAGCATTAGAATATCAGGATGAACACACCAATACAAAGCTGGCCATATTCTTACTTTACCAACCAATCAATACAAACTCATTCATCCTTTACATCTTTTATTATAGACGACACGGATACAAAAATGATCCAACAGTGATGAAGAGACCGAGTATCAAAGTGGTTCAACAAATTATCGGACGGTCAGAGACAGAATAAGAACTGAAATAAACAAGAAATTCTAACGAGTGACCGAACGGTCTGGTAGAGAAGAAAAGGATTAATAAACAACTCAACAATGAAACGCTAAGTCAGAGTAGCTGATGGGAACCGGACGGAAAGTCCATAGAACTCCACAGTGGAAACAAATAGGATTAAATCATTGAAAACCGGACGTTTAACGATAAAAGAGTTCTCTTCAATACAACGAGTGTCAGTACAAGACCGAACACTCTGTGAGGAATCAAGTGTCAGTGTAAGACTGAACATCTTTCAGATAAATGATATTATAAACCGGACGTTTTTCCCAAAAGGATAGGTAACATCAAACCGAGTACTTAGTCTATGACCAAATACTCAAATGTAATATCATATGTGTAAAACCGAACGCTTGGTTTATGATCGAACATTCTTAAAATGAATAATAATAATAATAATATAAAACTGAATGCTTCAGAAATTTAATGTCAGTCCAATACCAAACACTCGTATAACTGAACGTACAGTTTATGACCGAACGTTCTTAAATTCAATTACTGGTATAATACCTAACATTTTTGAATAGACATCATCAATATAAACTGAACGCTCAGTGTATGACTGAACGTTCTAAATAGTTAAATGGGAGACCGAATACTCAGTTTATGACCCAGTACTTCTCAGACCTAGCACTCGATTTACGACCGAGTACTTTCAATAAACATTATCAATATCAAAACGAACGTTCAGTGTGAACGAACGCTACTATAGTAAACACAGTTAACATGAGACTAGGAAATCAGTCTATGACCGAATACGTTAAAGCCGAACACTCAGTATAATATCGAGCGTTCTGTAATGGATAGCTCATTACGACTGACTAAGCAAGACATTTAAGTTTCTATACAACAGTACAAGACCGATCGTTTTAGGGGAAACCCATTTTACTATGTTTTATAACTTTATGACATATTTCATACCAAAATCAATCATGCATTTCTCAATAACAATATCATATATTCAGCAGCATAGACTCACCAAATCATGCATACACATTAATCATAATTAAATTTATAAGTTTCCCTTACCTCTAACTCCAGCTAATTCTTCTAGGTCTTTAAGCAAACTTCTAAGACTCCCAAAAGTCCCAAGGACGTCCAACTGAGAATGCGATCGGTGCAAGTGAAAGAGTTTGGCACCGGGAAGAATTTATCTGAACGAAGGTTGATGATCGGAGGGGAGGAAGTGGCCGGAACTTTAGAGAGAAGGTGGAGATTTCTAGAGAGAAGGAGGAGAAAATGGAGTTCTGAAGTTTGGAGAAGAAGATCACATGCAGGGAAAATGATGCCAGATTTAAAATCTCAGCTTTTGTATCACTTTCCAAAACCGAACGGTCCAATGCCAAGCTGCCACCTGGATTCCACTCCCTCCTTCCCTGCTGTCGCACGGTTTCCAATGGATGGGGAATTAAATAGGGCTGATAGCTTTGTCTCCCACTCAGAACGGACGGCTGAAATGTGTATTCCACTAAAGTGGGGAATTTAATGGGGTGTAACAAACTAAACTTCCCCTTACATAAAATAATTTAATATTTGATACAATAAAAAATATTTTCATCAAACATTAGTTTTCTTAGCCACTGTTTTGAAAGAAACTTCTTACTTATAAATCAGTTCATTTTTTAAAGGTAATTAATTTGGGAACAAAAGATCACGTCTTAAGTTTATTACACTTCGGGACTAAACAATTTGACGGTCCATACAAAAGTCTGAAATCAAAGTAACTGCAACACCATCTTCTAAATTGGAACAAATCTTTATTCACTTTATCTTAAACACCAGTGAAACAGCAACACACTTTCACTTTTAAGCCTACAAAAGTATAAACATAAACAGTTAGAAAACTAGCAAAAGCAAGGCAGCAACACAAAGTTTTGACTAGTTGAAGTTCATAATACCAAAAACTTTATCTTGAAAGCTTCCAAATACTCCTCCTTGTCTACTTTTGTCTGCTTATATCCCTCAATCTTATTAGCCTCCTGCAATCACAGTTAACTTAGAATCAGTAAATGTAAAGAAATCATAATTGTGGAGATGGTTAGGCTCCATTTCCAAATCATGCAAACTTAATTTAAAAAGTTAATATGTCTTTAGGATTGCACAGAAATGTGAACCTGAATCCATGTGGCTAGTTTTGGTCTTCCTGCTGTGATGTCGTGCTCAAAAATTTCAGAAAAAACCAATTGGATCCTTTCAATAAATGAAACATAGGCAATATCCGCCTGATCATAACCACAGTGCTTAAAATCATCAGTGATAGGGGGAAATTATTATACTATGATATAACAAAACTTTTCATTACATCTGGTATGGCTACATCTCTTTTTTCCTTCTATGACTGACTAGACCACAGAAGGTTCTAACTTTCATACAACTTTATAGTGAAATCAACACAACTGAACAAAATTTCAAGATTGATGAGAATTTCAACTTACCAAACTAAATTGGCCAAGAAAGAATGGTCCATCATCAAATTTACCAAGAGCATTCTCCAAGTAATCAAAAGCAGCACCTAAAATTCAATTTGTCAATTTTAAACCATTCAACAATTCTATATTCTCATTTTCTTTACTTAAATTCAGAAAAGAAAAATGTTAAGATCTTACCGGTTTGTTGTACAGGATCTCCTTTATATGAAGAATATACGCCACTGGTGAACGTATCAACATGGGATATCATTTGCTCTCCAAATTCTCTCTTGGCAGGATCCTAAATTTTTCCACTTACCAAGAGTCATGACTTCCCTTTCAAATTACACAGATAAATGTATAAAACTGATGTATATTTCTTACACTTGGAAACAGAGATGGCCCTTCAAAGTTGGCATCTATATATCTGATCAAATCAAGACTTTCTCCTAAAACCTTGCCATTGTGCTCCAACGATGGCACCTATAACATAAGAAGAAAGTGTTACGATCCATCAATCGAATCAAATAGTTTTCTCCAGTTAAAAATACTGATCATGTCTATGTACCTTATTAAGAGGGTACACTTTCTCCTCATACCAAGAAGGCCTATTTTTGAGGTCAATAGGAACCAATTCGATCTTGTCTTGCAGTCCCTGAAGTTCACAAATCATCACTAATTAACAAAAAAAAAAAAAGAAAGAAGACTTTCATTGATATTTCTAAGAAGAACCAGAGAGTTTGTATATATATATATCAGAAGAACTAGACTTGGCAGAACTTGAAAGCTGAAGAAAAGGTACAAGTGAGAAAAAAACCTTGCAGTTCCTAGTTATCCATGCACGTTGTGCATAAGGGCACAGATAGCAAATGTACAACCTACAAACACCATCCAAATTACACACTCATAATTAAGTTATTATACCTATACAAAGAAGAAAAATAATGGAGAATGGGGTGATGAGTGGCACCTTGTGGTTCCATCAAAAAATGGGAGTGGTTCAGATACGGAAGTTAATGCAGGAGGCCGAACATCTAACACACTATGCATTGAAACAAGCTTAGAAAAGATGAAATGGTAGAATTGATATAGAACACTGGAATTAATGTAAAGAAACATATGATATATCTTACGAAGTTGCCATTGATATATATCTTTTGTTTTCAGAAAACTGATGAAGTAACACACGAATAGCAAATACAGAATGCACTCACTTGGAAGAGAGTGTTTGCATTTATAGGGCATAATTTATACTGTGAAGTTTGAAGTCGCAAGCAGTGACGAAATTCTTGTTTTTTATATAGTGGGTGGCGCCACGCATTAGGTTCATTGAGATTTGAGAATCCGGTGACGTTATATTTTAGAGTAATAGTATCACGACAACATGCTTTTACGTTCCTTTGATACAATATATAAGAATAATATGTTCGTTAAAGTATAAATTTTTGTATTTTTCACTAAAAAAGAATAAAAAGTAAATAAAAATAATATTAAATAAATATAAAAAAATTATGTGTATCAAAGTATCATATCTTATCATATAACATGTGTTGTGGTAATCAACTTGCATACGAAGACCTGAAAATTTATTACAAGCAACAAATCTTAGCTAAATAAATATAATAATAGGAGAACTTTTTCTTTCACCAAAATGTCTTTACATTATGAAATATAAAAGTGTTGGATTTTTTTCATACCTATTTAAGAATCTAAACAGAATTTGAATTCGTATGAAAAGTCCTTTCTTTCCAACCCTTCTCTGTCCCTATCTTTCATCCTAGAAGTAATTCCTAATTCATACAAAGTAATTGACTTTTTTTTTTAATTAAGTTGATTTTTTTCATGAAAATTAATTTTAACAATTACTAAACTGATCCACTATTTAAATTAGAAATCAATCAAATGCATTTGAGAGATAACTCCAAACAATTTTATGATTGATTATTATTGCTTTCGGTGAATTATATACACAGAATAAAACACGCTTCAAAAACTTTGAAATTTAGCCAATTATAAACTTTATATAAATATATTCGCTAAATAATCATAAATGGAACGCTATACATTATTAATAAATAGTTATAATCTTTCTATATTCTATTACCATTCCATTTACTTTTCCCTCCTAAAAGTCACTTTGGACCATCATTTGGAAAAAGACTTAAATCTTCAATTTTGGTCCTCAAGATAATTTTTGTAAAAATGCACATATTTTAATTTTTGTAAAAATGCACACATTTTACCCTAACTGTTAAGTTGTCTCAAGCGGCATTAATAGATGAATTGTGTGAAAATCTCAGTTCGGTCCTCAAGTTTTTCCTCACGTCTTTATGAAATGCAAACATTTTATAACATTTCACTCTAACCGGTTAAGTGTATTGAATTGAGACGGTGTTAACTTTGAACTGAGCTGTAATTTTTTTTTATCTTTTAAAATCATTAAATCCACGTGGTTATGGTCTTTCTTTTTCCTTCCAATCAATGGTCACATTTTTTCCTCGAGTTCTTATGAAATGCAAACATTTTAACACTTTTTAAAGTGTATTGAGACGGCGTTAACTTTGAATTGAGCTGTAAATTTTTTTTTATGTTTTAAAATCATTAAATCCATGTGGCTATGGTCTTTCTTTTTCCTTCCAATTGAGAAAGTTCAAAACATAATGTTCAAAACTTGATGACCGAACTAAGATTTTCACACAAACATAAGGATGAATGGAGAGATTAAGCCTAAAATAAAAAAATCATCTCAGCATCAATTAACGCCGTTTGAGACAACTTAACGGTTACGGTAAAATGTGTGCATTTTTACAAAAATTATGACCCAATTAAGACAATTCAAAACTTGAGGACAAACTGAGATTTGCAGACAAATATGAAGAACAATGGAGGGTTTAAACCTTTGGAAAAAAAAGTAATAATATTTGACAACCAATATTAAATGTACAATCATTAACCACTTACTTAATTACTAATCAATATATTATTGATTAATTTAGATATCACTGTTATAATATAAATATGTTGGTAATTGATTGTATATGAAAAAAGGGATTGTGAAACCATAATAGACTTTTATGTTTTTGTTGGTATTATGAGAGAATTATATACTATTAACTTTCTCATTCTTAGTCAAAGGTCCACGAAGATACAATACAACCTGAACCCACTAAGACAATGAGTTTTCGACAATAAAAACTGAATTAAAAATACGAATAAAGATAAAAAAAATCAATATAAAATAACATGAAAACGATATGATTCGATGTTATATACCAAATAAATGTATCCTGTTTATATGTAATTATAGATATTATATATTTAATAATTTTTTGGATATTTCTCAAATTAACTTATCTATATACAGATATTACTGTGATAATATCATTAATTTAAAACTAATAAAATTAATGTAATATTCTTTGAAAGCATATATAAAATACTTAACACAATAAATATAATAATTTTAACAAAAACTAATTTTGTAGTAACTAACACACTTAAGTTAGTTGAGTGCTTTATATAACAATTAAGGCTACAAATATCTAAGTAAATTATTTATTTCAATGGTTATATTATTTATAAAGTAATTATGAATATTATGGATGCTTACTCCTAGAAACTAATAAATAAGTCTAATGGTTCATTTATTTCGTAATCTAGAGCTTTTATTCAAAATATCTTAAATTAAAGAGTTATAATAGGATAGAAAAATACTCGTTTGTAACTAAATAGAAATAGTTTGATTTGTTTTTGGTAGAAATATGTTGGCATGTGTCTCGGTAGAAACATGTTGGTGTGTGTTTGAGTAGAAACATGTCGATTTGTGTCTAGATAAAAATAAATTGACTTGTGATCCGGTAGAAACAAGTCAATCGACTAAAATAGACCAACTTGTGGTTAAGTAGAAACAAATCAACTTATAACAGGATAGAACCGACCGACCTGTGACCAAGTAGGACCGATCGACTTATGGCCTAATAAAATTTACTGTTGTATCATATTACTTTGTTACCATTGTCCTAATCGTTATAATTGTCACCTTTATTTCTATTATCGTTGTTGCTTTAAAGAAATAAAAAGAAAAAATACATAGAAAAAAAAAGAAAAGAAAAAACACTAAAATTATTCCAGAAAACTTTTATCATTACATGCGTTTCTTGTTTCAGAACTTTTATTTCGAAAAGTTTATTTTGGAATGTACCAAAGCACTGTGAAAATTCTGTTCGAAAAATCTTATTTCATGAATCTTATTCCAAAAATTTCATAAAACTTGTTCTGGAAAATTTTTGAAATCTGGAAGTGAATTTTACCGAGAATAAAGTAGTCATTTTGAAATCCGGAGGTGCGTGAAAAAATTGTGCGGCTTCGGAAAGTAAAAAGTTTTTGCATTTGGATTAGTTATTCAGGCCCAGTAGCCCACACAAATGAAAATGAAGACATATGTAAGTATATATGTCATGCTCCTCAGCTGTAATAATAAATAAAAAAATCATTTTGCTCATTGCAACTTAGAGAAGGAACTACACAACAAAACCTCTGCCTTGTCTTCGGAAGAGAAAGGAATCATTGGCAGCGTTTTGGTGTCGCTGCGTTTCATTTTCATTCTCAGCTTTCTCGTTTATGCTGTTTCGTCGTTCTTTTCCTTGATTATTCGATCGATCTTTACATACCAATGGCAACAGTTACCGACAGCAATGACAGCAATCCTGCACCGGAAAACCCTAACAAAACCCTAGACCCCACCTTACCAGATCCAGTCGTTGTCGCCACTGAGGCTGCCGACGATACCAACACCACGGAGGCTGCCGACGATACCGACGCCAGGAATGCTGCCGAGGCCAAGACTTCTCCGCCGCCCGAATCCGGAAACGATGCTCCGCTCTCCGAGAAAGAGAAGTGCAATTCCCGAGTCGAAAGGTCAATTTCGAACCTCTTCCATTCCTTTGTTTTTCAAATATACATTCAATCGTCCGTATTGTTATCCTCTTTTGTCTATCGGTTTTCATGTATTGATTTATAGACCCTATTTTTGTGTATCAAATTTTAGGTTTATCTCAAGTGAACATTTTCTTAACGTCGCTTCGCATGGATCAGAGCCCTCAAAATCTGAGGAGTTAGAGAGGAAGGCCGTGTAAGTTGATTTATATGCACTTATAATTTTTGGTTAATATTATAGGTTTAGTTAAAATTTATAATGGATTAAATTTTAAAGTTTTGGAAACATTTCTATAATTGAGTATTCTATTATCTATACCTACATAGGATTGTATTTTTTGGGTATACACATTTTTTTTTTCAATTTTATCCTTTAATAACTTTTATTTTAAATTAAAATAATTACATTTTTATATTTACTCTTTAACTAATCTCTCTAAATTAATTGTTTTATAAAATAATAATAGTTATTTTACTATTTTATCTTTTGAATAATTAGTTTTCTAAATTCAAATAATTATTTATAATAAAAACTATTTAATAATTAAAAATATATACAATTTTTTATAATTATTTATAGTTTAATAATTTGTGTTAGAATAAAAAAGAAATAACACTTACGCCTATCTGTTTCCACTGGTTAACTGTAAAATTGTTTGGAGTTATGTCTCATGTACTTGACCATTTTGAATTTAAATAGATCATCAGTCTAGTAATTGTTTAAATTAATTTTTCATGAAAAATCAACTTAAACAGCTATTGTGAAACAATTAATTGTAGAAATGTATCATTTATTTCATATCTCCATAAACTCATTTAAATGTTTGTGCTTAGATGAAGAAAAATAGGGTAAGAACTCTTGATATAAGGTAAGATGCTAGTAGTTTAACTCAAATAAATAAGTTGGTTATGGTAGGTGAACTTTATATCAGGATTTAATGGCTGATATGAGATAGAAAGATAGAAATGACATTTACATTGAATCCTAGAGAGAAATGGAATTGAAGTCTTATTTTTTTTCTAGGAAAACAACTTGTCCACAAGCTTGATGTTTATCCAAACATATATAATATTATATGCATCTTTGATTTGATCTTCAAATAAAAGGTAGATATATTGAAATGTGAATATGATACTCTAGATACGACGAGATCAAAACGCCCACAAGGTTAAATAAGTTTGTGTACCGATAAATTATTATTCCTATTGAAATTGATAACTTGAAAAAAGTCAGTATTTTTCATATCCAATATTTAATTTTGCCATATTCCTTTCTGTGTTGTATTGTCTCTATATCCTATATCTCACTTGTGCTTTGATTTTTTCGCAGTAACTGAATGTTTTGTATGATTTGTTTAATTCTTTGATTAGTTTTTAAAAACACTTACTTTTGTTAAATTGTGTTCTGAGCCACATTCTCTGCAAAGCTTTGGAGTGTAGACCCAAAATTATCATTTCATTTATAATTATTTTGCCAAACATTTTGTGAAATCATGTTCTGAGGTACAATCTCCATGGAGTCTCGGAGTGCAGACAAAAGATTATGATTTCCGATATGATTAATTAATTGTTTACTGTTTTGTGTAGATTTTCCGAACGAAATTTTGAAATGGAGGGCAAAGGAATTAAGCAGGAGTCAAATAGTTCAGCAGTTGGGGTTTATGAGGTAGCTGGAGAACCTGCTATTGTAATTAATGGGGTGCCTGACATAATCCCTAGTGACTGCTCTATTGCTCTCCGTGATGGTCCGAGGAAATTTGAAACAAATGTGGCTTCAGGTTTGGGTGAATGGTTTGAAGGGAGGGAAGTGAGAAAGTGGTTTATGGGAAGATATTACTCAGGTAGAGTAACTGATTACGACAAAGATTCTCGGTGGTACAGGGTCCACTATGAAGACGGGGACTCGGAAGATCTTGATTGGCAGGAGTTGGAAGAGGTGCTTCTTCCTTTGGATGTTGCAGTTCCTCTGAAGTCATTAGCAGAGGCGGTTGTCAGGAGAGGCAAGATATCTGCTCCTAAGTCTTTTAAGAATGTAGATCATTCACAAAATCCCTATATCAAAAGAAAGCCGTCAAAAGGACACTAGACCCTAGTTCCATAGCAAGAGGTTTTTTGTTTAAAATTTATTGATTTCTATTGTAGATATCAATCACAAGAGACCCAATCCTAAAACGTAGTCCGGGATTTCATTTTCGGTACACACACCTCTATTCCTGAACCTGTAAGTGGGTAACAGATTTGCATTTTAGGGTTTTTTAATATAAAGGGTAAATGGGAGGTTAAATTCTATGGGGGTGTGGAGAGAAGGAATTAAGGAGGTAGATGCAGGGTGAGGGAGTAAGTAAATGGGAAAGGGAAAACTAAAATTCACTTTACTATTTACTATTGATTCATTGATTCAAGGGTAAAATCAGTATTTTATAAAAACGGGGTGCATGGAAAAAAAATGGGGTGCAGGAAGTAGCACCAACCCATATATTACCCATACTGTCAGTCCAATCAATCTCAGACCACTGAATAGCAAAGTTTACAGTTTTTATCTTTCAAAGAAAAGAAATCTATACCGACAGCACGTGTATACATTAAAAAGGTTTAACAAAATAAAATAACGTCAAATATTAATCTATAACATATATAATATAATGTCTAATATATAATATACAACAATTTAAGATACAATATAGACCTATATTTAAAATTATATTAATATAATCGATATAATATATAACAATTTAATGTAATATTTAATATATTATATATAATATATAAAAAAATTATTATTTATTAGTAATTAGAAATATTTAATAAACTTTGAATCGTAGACCACTTAATAGCAATGAAACCCATATATTACTTACAATTTCAGCCCACATAATACCCAATTAATTTTAAATATATATATATATATATATATATATATATATATAATATAAAAAATTTGTTATTAATTAATAATATTTAATAAAGTTTGAATCGATTGAATTCTAGAAAATTATAAATAATATACTTTTCTACTTATTATTCTTGTAATGTAAAACAATGAATTAAAATTAAAAAATTTGAAAGTCAATGTATTGGTCACCACGATAGCGGTCCAATAAGGTTTCAACAAATTTTCAATTCTAAAACAAGTTTATCTCTGCTTCAATTTTTCTCTTCCAAAGAAAATAAATGTAAAAAAGACTATGTTTTAAGAATTTTTACACTTATGTGCTAAGTGTTTTATTGAAAAAATGAAACAAAACCATACAACATTAATTAAAAACAGACATGAAGCTGTGATGATATTTCTGTTCACATGAACACGCGTTGATTACTCAGTACAATTGGAACTCTATCAAAATTAGAGAAAGAAAAAAATAGTAACATTTTAGAGCATGGGTTGGTACATAATTATTAATAAAAGTATAATATTAAAAAGGAAATGATTTATTAACTATCACTTTCATATTCATATTTCTTCATTTCTTTTGAACTTGAAATAGAATAATATTGTCCTCTTCAATTGATTGAAAGCAATAGTCTCTCCATACAATTTTGAAGATAAATTCTATCTAAAAAAGAATTAAAAGATATGTACTTATAAATACTCGTATATATATATATATATATATATATATATATATACTCATAAATATATATGTATATTTATTGGGCAGAGTACACCTTGAATGAGATTTATTTTGCAATAGTGTGCAATAATAACATGTTAATTCTCTTGAGAGGCAAACCAAACAAAACACATCTCATTTTAAAATTAGGTTTAATAGATTCAGAGGTCTATTTTGTTGGGTCTATTAAGGAGGAGGTTCACCGGGGAGATACAAACACTATCCAATGTGGGACTTGGACTCGCACTTGCATTCCCAACAATCTCCCCCTCAAGGGTGAGTCTCTTCCACATTGGTACACTCCCCCACCAGCATAACGGGACACGCTTACCTGGAACCCTTTGCCAGGAAAACTTTCGATATGGGGACTATTGTACTCGTCTGAGCCGGTCACAAAGGCTAACCATCGGCTCTGATACCACTGTTGGGTCTATCAAGGAGGAGGTTCGCTGGGGAGATACAAATACCAATGAGATATGAGCCCAACCATATAAAGGATTGGCACCACTCTCTACCCAAAACCTTAAGGCAATGGGTTAACGGGTCTTTCATCTTTATATAGTGCTATACTTTCTCATTTTTATCCAATGTGGGACTTGGACTCGCACTTGCATTCCCAACATATTTGTGAAATTTTTCATCAATTAAGTCCCTTCATTTTTTAGTAGCTCAATTTGGTTCTTGTTATGAAAAAATAAAACAATAAAGTTTGTGTGTCGTTAAATTCTATGGACGACGTCAAAAATGTTGTTTGCTGACTTGGTGAGCTGTAATTTGGAGACACGTGACACTTAACAATTTAATACGTGGATTTGTTTATTTGTTTAGCTTTTAAAATGGTGGTTGTATTCTCGACAAGGACCTCGATTGGAAGATTGAAATCCCTAAATTGAAAAATTTAAATCCTCTCAATGAAGTACATTGCAGTCCTAATAGCCCAATCAGACACCAATCTCCCACAGATCAAAACTAGAACCATAATCAATAGGCGACGGTGAAGGCGAGCGATGATGGTCGTATTGCGGCGGGTGTTGGATTTTAACCATGCAGGCAGTATATCTATTTTGAAATGCATTCAGTCGAACGAACCATTGGATGAAGATCCGATGACTCGTTTAATCCTTAAAATATGCATATGAGATTTAACTCTGTGAATGCTTCGCATTTGAATCGGGTTCAATATTGAGAAGAATTTGATTCCAGAAGAACCAGATGCATTTGAGATACAGTCGACAATAGATTTTTCAGGATATGCAGATGTGGGCACTAAACAAAAAGGGTAACTTGGTGCTGCAAAATTCTAGCCATGGTGGGGTGCAGGGAAATGCTTTGACCCATTAAGGGAACTAAAGAAAGATGGTTATGTTGGATGGAGTTACTTTGGAGCTAGGATCTAATGATGCAGTTTCAGTATTAAATTAGTCTATAAAAAAAATCATCATTAGAGGATTCAATTTCCTTGGTCGCCTCAGTGTCCTTACCATGTTATATCCGTCATGTTGGACCACTCCAAAAAGTAGAGATCTTTAACCTTCCTTTTCTGTCTTTTCATCTTTGCAGGCCAATTATGAGAAAAAAAATAGCTAATGATATAAAGTTCATGATTTATTAGTTATGCCTCCAGATTATCAGATCCTAGTTCCTTAATAATTTTATCCCACATATTCATCTTATAGTTGGCATTTTGGTTGTCTTTGTTTGCTTACCTGAACAAATTGTAGAAACTACTTTTCAAAGTTGCTCAAACATCTCTAGCAAGTACATAAAGTCTGCTAAAGTCATTAATTTTTTTAAGAAATAAAAAAAAGGATTCTTAAGCTTCTGGATTAACCAAAAATTTTGTAAGATAACTATGCCATGTGTTGATTTTGAAAAGAGCTTTATGAATAGAGAAGTTAGGACTTTTTTGGAGTAAAATGTCAAGCTGTTTAATTGAATGCTAGGTTATACTAAAATAAAAATTTGCTTTTCTGATAATAGTGAGAAACTTAAGGGAGTAAACTTTCCACTGTAGTAGCCTGAACTCATGAATAGCCTTGAAGCAAATCCTAGTATTTGTAACAAAAGCAAGTAACACCACCTCGTCGCTGTCGCGGGAATGGCGGAGAACCTTTCGAAACTTCGACAATGATAGCGAGAGTTGGAGATCGGAAAAAGAGTTGGCGTTGTAGGGGGTTTGGAGGCGACGAGGGTCTTTCTCTTGGAAGAGGAGTGCGAGGCGGAGGCGGAGTCAATCATGATCGAGAGTGCGACATGATTATTCTTTGTGAGTTTAATGTTTGGGAAGTTGGAATCCAAAGAAAGAAGGTGAAGGTCCATTTCTTGGTATGAGAAATGTGTGGAATAGTAATAATCGAAGGTGAAGAAAGAGAAAACGTCGTCCAGTCACCAGGCCACGTTGTGTCACATCATTAAAAATTTATACAGTTAGCAATTTAGAACACACAAGTTTTAAAGTCGTTCAATTCAATTAACGACAAGGTTTTAATTGAGCCAATTTCAACAAAAAGAGGGACTTAATTGAAATAAAAAAAATACGAGGACCTATTTAAAGATATTTCACACAAATAGGAACTTCCGAATCCATTAAACCTTAAAATTACTATTGGTTAGAAATTTACAACAACATATTTATAATAAACATATAACATATTAGAACAAATAACAAATTATAACAAAGTCAAACAATCATCCTATTCATAGCTTTGAAGGAAACGACATTTATCTTTGTCTTCTTACCAACCTTTCCAAACTCTCTTTCAGTTTCAACACTATAAATAAAAATGGAAAAATACAGCTTAAATTACAAATTAGTCTATGCATACAACATAAAATGTAGACTTTATTACATTATAAAGTAGAGAGAGAGCATTGCAGCCTTCATAAATGTGGTTTCTGCCAAATGAAAACAAAATGCAAAGATTAATACAGTAAAAATACATATGTGAAAATAAACTACGAAACCCTATTTTAGATGCACAAATGTTGTGAAAAAAAGAAAAAGTTGCATACAGCAGAATAAATTCCAAAGCCTAAGAAACATAATCCTAAGAAAAAAACAAAATGCAAGAAAGGTTAAAAAAAAGTAATAGAGATAAAGATAGAACTCACATAAGAAGTTAAACGTGAGAAAAAAGATAAAGAATTACATATGTGATGTTAATCGGTTAGATTTTTCAAATATTAAGAAGGATTTTTGAAACAGGAAAAGACAAAAATTGTGAAGAAGAATGAAAAGAAAAGTAATAAAGATTAAAACACAAATTTGATGTTAGATGTGAGAGAAATAAATACAAATCTTACAAAATGTCATGCCTAAGAAGAATGCAATACCAATTGTAACAATTTGAAGGGTGTTGTAATTTCTATTTTTAGTTAATTTTTGTATGTTTCGTGTTGTGTTTGATTGACCTTTAAAATTTTGCTTTTTGTGATGGCTTAAAGTGTATTAACTATACATTCATTCACTTCGTACAAGCTTAGTTAATTTCTGCCAATAAAAAGTGAAGAAAATTTTCTCCAATTTTAATGCTTCTCTTATCTAACGAAAATCCTTTATATAAATAATTTAACAAAATCCAAGCAAGATTCAACAAGGCTAAGGTTGTCTATTTAAGACAAACAAACTTATCACTTGATAGACTTACATCCATTTAGGTTTTGTATTGTAAGTTTGCACCATTTTCTCTCATTCTTCTTCCAATTGAGGTATTAAGTGAACTTTCATTTGAAGGTTAAAAGAAAATCATAAAAAAAAGACTATGATAATATTGACATAAGTTTAGAAATTAAATGACAATAAGTCCTTAAATTTGAGGAGTTATTTTACATTTCAAAGGTTTTTAGAACTTTTTATTTTATTTCAAGTACTAATATAATAATTATATTTACTTTAGGGATTAAAGTGATTGTTTGCTTTTAAGATGTTCTAAATATGTTGTTGTATAATAAGAATACTTGATATGTAACATGATACAAACCACGTCTAAAAAAAATCGTGACCTAGATTTTAGAGTGGAGATATGTTTGACAAAACCAAAGACAAAAAAGAAGACATCTATAACACAACTCAAAATCATACTATTGTAATCATATTTGTTTATTTTTAACTTAAAATTTTAATATATTATTATATCATTAAAATTAAAGAGAATTGTTAATGGCATTTTTTTTTTTACTTTTTGAACTTTCAGTATGAAGCAACTTAAGTCTTTAGTAGTATATATAACGAATGATATGCAATAAAAGAGTTAAATTCATAAAAAAAGGTATATTTATTCGTATATATTACTAAATAAGAATGAAAAATTAAATTTAAAAAAAATGTTCAAATATCTTTAGTCAAAACATTCAAGAGATAAGATTAAAAGACAACAAAAATATAAACAAGTTAAAATAATGACTAACAGGTATTTTAATTCCTATAAATATATAATTAATTCGTTAGTCAAATTTAAGAATTAAAACTAGTCATCATAATTTTTTAGCACATATATAATTTTATTTTGAGTATGTTAATAAATAGTTTATTAGAGTCTCGTATTTCTTGCAACCCTACGTCTCGTTTAGATGAATTCTTAAGTGTATGCAATGAAGTGACAGAGATAAGAAACAAATCGCACTTAGAGTGAAAATCAGAGATTATGCCATTAATCATAAATTTTATACATTAATTCTTCCACAATTTATTTTAAGATAAGCACATAAAATCAAGTTACAAAAGTCAAATACGTCTTAAGCTTCAGATTAAACAATTCGATGGTCCCAATTCAAAGTCATTTGTTTGAAATAAAAAATAACTAAAACACAACATCTTTTAAAATAATGAGGTGCCATAAGAAATTATGGGGTGCAGAAAGAAAAAGTCATTGTTTTGCATTTATTACTCCAGTCCAGGCCCAGTAGCCCACACAAATGAAAATGTAGGCGTAGGTAAGTAAGTATATATCGCGCTCCTCGTCTCTAATAATAAATAGAAAATCATTTTGCTGATTTTCGCAACTTAGAAAAGGAACCAAAGAACAATTTCCCTTTGTCTTCGGAAGAGAAAGGAATCCCTTGCCAGCTGTAACTCCGTTTCGGTGTCGCTGCGTTTCATTCTCAGCTTCCCCGTTCGTTCTCCGTTTCGTCCTTCGTTCCTTTGTTAATCGATTGATCTTTCCCTTCTAATGGCAACAGTCACCGACAACAATAACACCAACCCTCCACCGGAAAACCCTAACAAAACCCTAGACCCCACCTTACCAGATCCAGTTCTTGTCGCCACTGAGGCTGCCGAAGATACCGACGCCACGGAGGCTGCCGAATCCAAGACTTCTCCGCCGCCCGAAGCCGGAAACGATGCTCCGCTCTCTGATATTCAGAAGAAGATTCGCCGCGCCGAGCGATTCGGCATTTCCGTCCAGCTGTCCGAGAAAGAGAAGCGCAATTCCCGAGCCGAAAGGTCAATTTCCATCCTTTTCAACAAAATGTACATTATATAGTCGGTGTTGTTATCCTTCTTTTTTTTTTTTTTTATGTCGGTGTTCATATATTGATTTATATACCCTTTTTTTCTGTATCAAATATTAGTTTTATCTCAGTTGAGTGTTTTCTTCACGTGTAGGTTTGGCACTGCTCCCGCTTCGCAGGGATCAGAGTCGTCAAAATCTGAGGAGTTGAAGAGGAAGGCCAGGGCAGAGAGGTTCCACTTTTCATTTTCCCTTTTTTGTTTCTGACACGAACTTTTATTTTTCACTGTGAATGAAAATGAAGACTGTTACTTATCCTGCTTCACAGATTTGGAATGCCTAGTCCTACTACAGCTGCAGATGAAGAGGCAAAGAAGAAAGCAAGACTTGCTAGGTTTGCACCTGCTTCCAAAGTTGATCCTCTAGAGGAAGATAAAAGGAAAGCTAGAGCACTTAGGTGGGTGCTTGTCATAATTTGGTTTTCCCATGTCATGCTGCTTAAGAGATCGACCATGCATGGAGTCTTATTAGGTCTTTCTGTTTTCTGTTCCCAGGTTTGCGAATTCATCGTCAACTTCTATAGCTAGTGGTAATGGCGACGGAAACATTGAGCCGGTAAGAACTTTTGGTCACTTCCAATGCATTGAGTTATAAAGAGACAAATTTATGGGTTTTTTTTGTTTAATTTCTATTTTCAAAACGGAGTTTAGTTTTCAAAACACAACTAATAAATGGTTGTTCGGACAGATGGTGAAGGGTGGTTCAGGACACGAAGTTTAGTGTAATTGAGGAAAATGTTGAAAAGAATGAAAAACTATAGAACAATAGAAAACGTAACCCTAACTGTTTCTCTCTTTTAGTTTTAATATAATTTATTCTGGAAAATTTTCCAAACTTATTAGATTTTGGATGAGTGCCAAGTGGTGTAAAATTACTTTGAAAACTGTTTCTACTAATTAACAGTGAGAAGGGAATCAATGAAGTCCTATACTGTTGTGGTGACTGCTCTTTTTTTTTGTGTTTCCAACTAGAAGGCTGCTATTGCAGGCAAAGCTGGAGGAGGTACCTGAATGACTGGTTGCGTAGTTAATTGTAGGAAATTTTCTTGTAAGTGAATGATCATTTGCTCCTTATGCCATCCTTTGTTTTTTTATGTTGCGTGTGTTCAATTCTAGCCTGATTTGTGATGTTAAATTCAATTTTTATTCATGAGATTTTTTTCCCTTGACTTTTTCTGCAGTTTTTAGTTTTTAGCAGTTCAAGATTTGCAGAGCAACCTCCACACCATTTCTACTTTTCAGCATATTAATCCTGGACACGTCTTTAATATATTTGCTGATGCCTTTCGCTATGAGATAAAAGAGATTCGAGTGTTCTGAAGAAACTTGTTTTCCATTTGTAGTGTTGGCTTCATAGGTGACAGCTTTTGGGGTAATTTTGTCCATCTTCATTGGGTTACTTATCTTAAAATTTGCGAAAGTTTTGAATTTTGGAATCTACAGCTTAAAAGTCTAATGGTCGAAGGTATGCAGGAACAAAGCTTTTGAAATTTCATCCACCCTCTGTTTCTAATGCATTGATTATGAAATGTGCCATTGTCATTGTGCTAGAAGGTAGTACCAGGTAGGTTTTTAAATCCAACATCATGCTGATCCAGTCTACTATTTAGGAAAATTATGTTGCTTGATATGTCCTTGAGTAATGATGATTGAATAAGAAAATAAGCCCTCAAATAGAGGCATGTGCGTTGGATAAACTTGTTATATGCTGTTTGCATTTTTGGGCATTGTGGGGGAAGTGGGGGCTAGAGTTAGGAATTAATATTTTGTCATTAGTAATGTTGATTCACTTCTCTTCTATGGTTTTCCAAAAGCTATTGGGGTAATTGCTCTTCAATCCAGGAAGAGGGGGGATCATGGGAATACTACTGTGGCTTGTGTGTGAACTTCCTTTTCTTGGATCCTAGTGTTCTTTAACTTGTTAATGTGTGTTTATGCGTCATTAGCCATTTTTAGATTTTCATCGTGATTAGATCTTACGAGAGTAGCTATTAATGCACATCACATGGATTAGAAGCATGTTTCTCGAGAATGGATCAATGGATTATGTTTTGGTGCGTGTAGATATGTTAATTTGTTTGGTCTAGAGCTAGTGCACAACTTTAATGGATCAGCAGAATGTTAAAGCTCAAGTTCCTGGTATTATCTTCTGGCATTCAAGAAAAAAAAAACGAGGGTGAATAATGGTAAGCTGAATATTCGAAGTGAAACCCTGAAGGCGATGCAGGATTATGTAAATGTTTTAATGGATGTTTTAAAAATGGGTTTATTTTGAAGGCTGTGGCTTCCAATTTTTATCATCTTTGTTGTTGGTTTAAGATAAGTCAACCCGATGAAGATGTCTAATAGTTTACTTGATTGCCATAATTTAGAGTTGTACATTTGTAGGGCTGGATGTGGAGGGAACTCTTTACATATTGTTTTAATATCACTCCCTTGTAATTTATACTTAAGCTTTTCGTATGTTCCAATGTTTGGAGGATAAAATATTATGCTAGCTAGTATAAATGAATTCAACGACCATTACTTAGTGCGATACACACACATTTAGAAGACGACCTCGCCAGATTTTGCATAGCATTTTTGAAATGCGATACCATCTAATACCCTTCAAAACATAGTGTAGGGGGGAGATCGATTAGAATCTAGGAATTTCCTTCTAATTCTCAATACAAGGCCTCCAAACTTATCAGAGTAAGCAACAAATTTATAAATATGTTGACAGTTTTTATTTGTTAAAGCTTATTAGAAGTTATAAAATTAAGGGTCACAATGTAGTTGTGACTTTCAAGTTTTATTTAATAAAAAGCATGTTAGGGTTTGTAGTTAACTGTCGTGTCCGTAGTTTTATTAATAATTTTATTTTGTAATGTTTATAATTCATAATTATAATATTTAATACCTTTTGAAGGGTTTAAAATTTTAGTGAAATAGTTTTTTTTTTTTTTTTTATAGAAGTGTAAACATCAACTGTTAAAAGAAAATGAAGGTTGAGTGTCGTGTAAATAATTGTATGATGGCGAAAGTAGTTAACTGTCTGTACAAATAAGGTTGAGTGTCCGTATAATTATTGTTTTAATTTTTGTTAGCTATTCATATGAATAGTTAAAGTAGGTTTTCCACTTGTTATTTATACACAGACAATTTAGCCTATCCAAACTTAAACAGTAATCTTTTTCATTATTATTTAATGAATTCTGAAAATATTTATAATTAAGAGAAAAATAATTAGTGCAGGAGATATTTAAGATTGAATCTTATGAAAAGAATTAAATTAGGTCCTACAAATAAAGAGGATAAGATTTATTTGTCAAATTCTCAAACGCAGCCATTAATTAAATTGAAAATTTGATCAAACCAATTTGGTGGGTACATAAGCTGACACATAGCTGAGGTTGGAGTCCTGAAGGTGCAAACTAATTTTGTATGGAACATTGCAACAAAACCAATTAGGGTTCGTTTTTCTTGTCCTTCTATTTCTTTTCACTTTTATTCCTACTTTTAGTTTGTTGCGCATTCTGGGTCTCTTTTATCTGTTTTCCTTCATTTATTTTATGTTTAGTTATTTCCTTCATTTTGATTGTTTTAAGATTTATTTTGTAATTTTCACCTTATTATTCGTAACCCTAGTTCATGCTCACATAATTTGGTGAAACTCTCAAGGTGAAGCTTGGTAATATTAATTAGGATTCAAAAAAATTTATATCCATAAGTAAAATCTACTATAGATTCTAAATAAATAATATATTTAATAAATATATGTGAATATGAATTTGAATATTTAATTATCCTCTTGTTTACGAGTGAGCACCGGTATTACAATATCCAATCACAAATATCTACAATTTATTAATAATTATTGGTTAATTTCATTTTAATATTTAAAATGATCAAAATTAGTAAAAAAATATTAATTATAAATAAAACGTGAAATATCTCTATTTTTATTTAGATTTATGTAATTGAAGTTATTTTGATAAAAGTTAAATTTATATTTTTATGTAACTAATTTAATTTTTTTAGACCAAATTTATTTGCATTAATATTTTAATGTGCAATTTTATTTGAATTATAATTTAAAATTAACTTTTCATTTAAATTTATATTGTAATGAAATGTTTTTAAATAATTTTATTTAAAATTAAAAAATTTATATATAAAAATCTATATACAGGTATTCACATACATCGTATATATAAAAAAACCTGTAAATATATTTTTTATGATATCCGAGGGACAAATAACAACATATAACATAATAGATTTTTTAGACTGAATCGATAATGGATAGATAGTTCCGGTAACCAACTCGTTGTTATCCGAAGTTGTAAGAAAGAAAGTATAAAAAATTCTTAAACAATCTTTTTTAGAGTGAAATACTCAGCTTTAATTCCTAGCTACAGTTTGGTGATGAGTTTGGTGGGTATAGGAATAGATGTGAGTGTATGAGGTGGTCAGTTTGGGAACTACGCAACTAACTTAAAGTGAAGTGCATATTTTGTGTCTGTAGTGTGTCGGACACTAATCATTACTCACATTTACAAAGGTTTGGCTTTTCAAAATAAATTTTCAACAAGATAGGCTTGATGTAAAATATCTGCAGCATTTCGAGTTAAAAGTGATGTAAAATATCTTGTTATTTTAACTCAAGTTTCTCTCTCAGATAAATCAGAGTTGATGATAATGTTTATATTTAGATAGGGTTGATGGTGATGTTTATATTTAATACGTTATGACAACAAAGTTGATAATTTGTGTTTGTTGTTTTACAGTTTGAATATTGTTGAGTGTATATTCTATTTTATTGATGTATGTTGGATTGTATTTAAATTCTGATTGACTATGTACTCCCTAGATAATGTTAAACTCAGCATTTTTTTATATTTGTTGTATGATCTGATTAACAAATGAGGTACACGATACAAACTTGTTCTGTAACTAAGCTATTTTCTGCACTCTTATCCAATATCACACTACGCATCAAAAGGAATATAGGAGTTTAAGGATTGTCGCTTTAGTATATCAGAATGCATGGAAAGATATAACAATGTTATTTATTGCTAATTTTAATGCATGTGAAGAAATTTAAACATGTGTGTCTTTTTGGAGATCCATAAAAGACCTCACAGCAATGCTTAGAAGGACAATATAGTATGCGAATTACTAAGCTTAGGTGCTATGAGACTTAGCTTGAACTTGAGCACATCTATGTCTCGTTAATGAATTCAACAACGGAACAAAAGTAGGGACATTTCAACTTGCTTCTCTATAGTCATAACTTATTTATTTTAGTCTCCGCAGATGTAAATTTTTACTATTTCCTTCAATTCCCTTATCAGCACAACTAGTGCTATGAATTCCAGAAAACAAAAAAATTGGCCATTGGCGAGTGGAAGAAAACCAATGATTTAGGGGTATCTGTAATGATTCGCTACTTTGCAGTTCCCCTTTAATTAGTATTACTATAATATAAAATGGGGATGATGATCAGATGCCACTCTTAAAATTAAGTGTCATTGATTCATTGGATCAGTAAAAGATCATCATAGATATGGGAAGAATTATAACCATTGGTGAGAGCCTATCAAAAGCTAATGTCTAACCTTTGGCAAGGATCATAACCATGATCCAGCATCTGCAACCATAAATCTTCTAGCATAGTGTAGATTTTGCCGCTCTGTGGATGAGAACTGTCTTCTGAGAAGAACACGTGGATCTGATCCTTAAATTCTATCCAACTTTGACCAGGAACCTTCTGTACACCAATTTGTTTCATTAAATGCCTTAGTCTCGCAACTTCTTTCCAGTTGCCGCCAGAAGCATTTATATTAGAAAGTAGCACTAGAGCAGCTGAATTGCAAGGATCGAGTTTTAATATATTTTCTGCAGCTTGTTTTCCTATGTCAACATTACCATGAGTTTTACAGGAAGCGAGTAGAGTTTTCCATGTAGTAATGTCAGGATCAAATCCTGTTTTCTTAATAAAATTCTCTGCTTCATACAAGCATCCAGCACGAGCAAGTAAATCAACCATGCAAGAAACATGCTCTCTTGTTGGTGCAATACCTAGTTCCAGTTCCATGGTTTTATACAAGTGCCAACCTTCCTCCACCAATCCAATGTGACTGCATGCACTGAGAACCCCCAGATATGTGACCTCATTAGGCTGGACACCAAGATTCCTCATCATTCTAAAGAGATTAAGAGCTTCATGGCCAAGTCCAAACTGAGCATAGCCAACAATTAAACTACTCCACGAGACAATATCCGGGTTCTGGGTTGAGTCAAAAACATCACGAGCATGTTTAAGTGATCCACACTTTGCATACATGTCAATCAGCCTATTGCGGACGGAAACATCAACGACTAGCCCACTTTTAACAGTAAAGCAATGGATTTGATTCCCAACTTCTAGGGATGCCAATTCTGCACAAGTACCTAATATGGTAGTTATGGTGATATTGTCAGGCTTATTGTCAGAAAAGAGCATTAGCTTAAATAATCTAAAAGCCTCTCCTGCATGTTTGTGCTGCAAGCATGCTGATAGAATTGCATTCCAGGAAACTAAAGTGGCTCTTTTACCCAAATATGAGAAAACATTGAATGCATCATTTAGACTTGAACACTTTGTGTACATCGTCAACAAAGAGTTGCATACAGCTGCTTCCTTATCTAAACCTACTTTAATAATGTAAGAATGCATTTGCATGCCTTGGTTACGTGTCAAAAAGCTCCCACAAGGACAGAGTAAGGAGAGAAAAGTAATGTCATCTGGCATCAATCCTGTATGCATCATCTGGCGAAAAAATGATATCGCTTCATTAACATGACCACTGTCAGAAAATGCTGCAATAATTGCATTCCATGACACTAAATCCGGGCTTTCAATTTGATAAAATGCCCTTTCTGCCAAAGGTAAGAATCCAAATTTTGCATACATATCACAGAGGGAGCACCCGGCAAAAATGTTCCTCCCTAAACCAAATTTAGCGCAGACTCCATGAATCTGCCTTCCAAATTCTGGTTCGAGAAGGCTTCCGCAAGCACTGAATACACTGCCAAATATAAACTCATTTGGTTGATAAACAGATTGCCTGAGCATATCTCTGAAAACATATAAAGCTTCTATGTCATTACGAAGTTGAGTAAACCCTGTAATCATAGAAGCCCAGGAAATTAAATCCTTCGAGGAAATCATAGCAAACACACCTGAGGCATGTGCAATTTGTCCAAACTTCGTATACATTGAGATAAGAGCGTTTTGTGCAATTAAGTGACGATCATACCCTGATTTAATGACATGACCATGTAGTTGTCTGCCGAAGTCTATATCTGCCCCAATGCAGCAAGCCTTAATGATGCTTCCAAATGTATATTGGTCTGGGAGATAACCTGATCGCAGCATTTGAATATACATGATGATGGCATCATTCTCTTCATCATTCTGCATGTATCCGGAGATCATTATAGTCCAAGAGACCACATTACGCATCTTCATAGCATCAAAAACTTTTCTAGCATCCTTCAGAGAACCACATTTTGCATACATATTAAGAATATGATTTTGGAGAACAAGGTCAGGCTGACACTTGGATTTTGAAATGTGATCATGGATTTTCTTGCCGTAATTTAGAGATCTAAAGTTGGTACAGGCCAGTATTAGATTCGCATACGTGCTTGGTTCTAGGTGGATACTCGATTTCTCTAGATGGAAATTAAATGCATCGAGTGCTTCTTTGTAATGCTGTTGCTTGCACATCAAGTTGATGTAATTGTTGGTTGATAAATCTGTACTGAGACTGGAGACTACTCTTGTTGATACAATAGGTCTTGTACAATTATATATACATCGAATTTGGCTTGGAATGATCATGGACAGGGGATGTCGACAAAGCAAGTGAAGTTCTTCTTATTGTTGAGAATCTCACTGGGTGTGGTGTCAGGATAATGAAGTCGACACAAATGAGTGTTTGTGATTAATGAAATAAAAAATCCATAATTAGATTAATCCACTGGGAACACTTATGTAAAGCCAGGTATTGGACGAATATCAAGAAACCGCATATGATTATGTAGTACCTGGGCCCAGTGTTGTTAAAATCGCGAGTAAACTCGCAAACTCGTACGGTCCTGCGAGTTTACACCACCAAGCGAGCTGACGCGGAGGCTGGAAGACAGGAGCAATTATGCGAGGGTGCTCGCTGGATCCGAGGACCATGCGCCGCGTCGATCTTTCTGGTAGGGTTCTGTTTCGCATATCAGAACCAGAGGAGAAGGCCCACACGAGGCACGAGCTTCACGACGACCATTGTTGACACCACCGTCGCACTCACCGGCGGCCGCCGCCTTCGCACTTACCGGCACTCGCCGCCCTCGCTGCGCTCTGTTTACTCTTTTTTCTTTCCCCGCCTCTATTGCTTTTGCTCTTCTGGGTTTTGACAAGAGTTGAAAAAATTGGCATGAAATTCTTTATGAATTTGTAAATTTATTAGTTATTTTATATGAATATGTTATAATTTTTTTTTTGTATTATGGACTATTTTATGAATTATATATGAATTATTTTAATCATTTAGTCATTTTAAACCAACAATATTGGTTATTCATTTTAAGGTCTTAATTATCTATTGGAGATATCAAAAACCTCTATCTTCCATTCCTTGGATAAATAAAGGGAAGAATCAGAGTTTTGGATTTTTTCATATTGTGAAGTTAAAGTCTAAAAGTTTATTAAGATACCTCATTTGTAATTTCACTTTACATCTATCATTAATTAGAAATAGAGAATTCTCAAATCTATATTTTTTTTGGAATCTACAGCTAGAAAGCTTAATGCAGTAGACACATGTGCATTTAATTTAATGTAGCATCGCCATCCAAGAATTTAAGCACATTTAGGGAGATCGAGTATAATCTAGGAATGAATTTCAGCACATTTACTTGTTAATCAATTCAACAACGGAACAAAAGTTGTGACATTCAACTTGCTTCTTTATAGTCATAACTGTAGATGTAAATTTTTACTATTTCCTTAAATTCCTGTATCGGCACAATGTCAGACTAATAACGCTTGTGCTTATTTGATCATATTTTAAGCTTCAACAATAATCAATCACAAACTGCTTCGCTTGAAGGATTTGAGAAGCATGGTGCTGCGGTTGTGGAAGTGTGATGTTATGTTATTTGACTATGTTGTTTCGGAAACAATTTTGTAAACAGGAAGACCATGATTGTTTGAACTAAAAATTGGCTGAGCCACCTCCTCTGATTGAAAGAGGAGAAGCCAATAGAGAGCTATTATCTATGAGTTTGGGATTTAGATATACAACAATAACTGTAATATCATCGTGGAAGTGTCTCCTCACTCCTTCTTCTATCTTTTGCAGGTCTGACACTCTCATTTCTCTCTTCCTTGCTGCTTCTCGAAGTGCAGCTTTCACAAGTCTCCTACCAATACCCTGCAAAATCAATTACCACCAACCATTAATATTCAGAAAGAACTTTTGCATGATAAAAGAACACACACACACACACACATATCCTTTGGTAGATGTAAAGGAAACTTACATTGCGTGGACTGTTGCTGACTATATTCACAACTTCTTGGTTGCTAAGTTGCTCCCACAAACCATCAGAAGCAAAGATGAGAAATTGATCTTCAGGACCAAGTTTATGCACTGATATTTCTGGTTCATAGCTAAGAATTGGCTTAAAGAAGGGTTCGGGTAGTCTAAACTTATTCGGCAGAGGCTCCCTGTTAAATTCTTGTTTCTTCAGATATGCATCACCTATGGATCTTGAAACCTGCAAAGGCCAAATCTGTTAACTTTGAATTCTCATGTTTTTTTTTCTTCTTGTTGTAGCTTTTATAACCTTCTCAACAATCAACAAGGAACCACTTAACAATTAATGCTATGAATCTCTCTAATTTTTACCTGTATAAGGCCTTTCACACGCCAAACATTGTGTTTCTTAACCACGATTTGTGGATCATAGGAGTGCCTTGTCCGAACTTCATCTCTCTCCATTTGGATGTTAACGTTGTGCTCTGCAGACAATTGGATAGCTGTTGTTTCCCTTGTTGCTCTCTCTACTCTCCCCAGCACCACCCTTGAGTCTCCTGCATTTGCAACATACAGCATGCCATTGCAAATTATCCCTGCCAAACAACATGTACCGGTAGATGCAATCTGTGGTTTGCTTAACCACTGTTTCTTCACAACAGAGAGAAAACCCTCTTCTGTTGCAGAAAAGGCCCTTCCTATAACATTCTCTGATATGCCTTGATGCTCAGCTGCGAAACCTGCTTTACACACAAAAGAGGTTATTAAACTTCTATGGATGCTTGTTTCTGTTTGACTTTCAAATAGGTCCTTATATTTAAAATCATTAACAATTTCAGTTTTCACTGCCAAAAGTATGGTCCAAATTATGCTACTTTGTTCAAGTAATGTATTTAGTTTCAGAATATTTGGGTCAAGCAAGAAAATACTAATGGATTTTCAGTCTTCAATTGATTCGAAAAGCATCAGAGAGAAAAAATTGTTCTTCAAGTAAACACACATATGGTTATAGTAAAAGTTGAGGGCATATCATACTCTTGACATTGGCGAAGAGATTGTCACTGACAAACTGTGAGGCTGCAGAACCACCATGGCCATCGTATACACCGATAAAGGTTCCTTGAGGACCCAGATAGTCAGAAGTCAAGGGTCCAGATTCAAGTTGGCTACGATCCTCCAATGAACTATTTGCTTGAATCACAGCCATTGAGAATTCCCCATAAAGATGGTTTCCCAAATCCTTGTACCATAGCAGTCCCTCAACTCTCCCATTTACATCTCCATCATCACCCACAGAAGCTGGCTTCCAGCAGAATCTAACCATATTTTTTTTTTTTGCAGACCCTTAAAAGTAATAAAATAAGAAGAAGTTTTCTTCAGCTGCTTATGCTTCACACGCTCTCTTATCCTGAAGTTATATTATATATATACCTAGGAAAAGCAGACATCATAGGATAAGAACAAATTTTAGCTAAAAGCCAAATTGGTATGGGGCAAACTAACTGAGAAGTATACCTTGGGATGACAAGCCAAGTAACTCTCATGCAAGTTCAGAGAATACTGAGGCCTTTTGGTGGTATGTACCTTGAACCTGAGCAGCATGCATTCGGAACTTCTCCGTGTGCCAATTTTGAGCAGCAGACTTAGCTGTAAAAGCACATAAATTTTCGATATGGCAGAGTTGGTCTAAGATTTGAGTGATAAAAGGGAGCAATGGATAAGAAAAGGGGTTTTGGATGTTTTTGACAGAGGATCTTCAGAGCACTGAGACTAGATCTAAGATCAGAAAATGAAAAGAGATTTAAACTACAAACTCTGACATTGTAACTCATGTCCTTTCATTTGTCCCACATGATTTTAATGTTATGTGGCCATGTGGGTTTCCAAAAGCCTTTCATGGCTAGGATTTCAGTTCCATCACATTAAAAAGGTATAATCCTAAGTGTTAGGTAACTTTGCTTGTCTACCTCTTCCACTTTCCATTTTTCTGGGTAAACGTCGACTTTTCCCTGCTTTAACTTTCGTGATAATGCATGACTTTACCAATCTAGAGTCTAGGACCCACGGGTTTTCTCATCCTTTACCATCATGGGTTCATGCACTTGATTTTTCCTCTCTAATACTTATCTCCACATTTCTGCTACATATCACTTTGTTTAACTCTGCAATACTTTCCTATACGTCTGAGTTGTAACAAGACATAAAAATCTAGGTAAGTGTAAATATGTGATAAAGAAAAATTAGAAACTGAACAACACAACACAACATCAGGAGTAAAATATGTCCAAAAAGTGGTCCTTTAACACTTTTTTTTTCCACAAACATGTTCCAGGGTGGTCAAATAAGTAAAATGGCAAAGTTCACTTTGGCTTTAACCTAACAAATTTAACCAGGAAAAGAAAAATGGACTCTTATCATATCCAGTATCTGCCAATACAGTACCAAATTCATTCACCCAATTTCTCCTGTATGGTCATTTCATTTTTCTGTCACCGACTCACTGCATAATGAATCTGTATTATTCTGATATTTTCTTTTTATTTTTCCAGTCAAAAACCTCACCTACCAGAATACATCATGGTCTATTAAACCCTGCAACATTTTCATTTCATAAATACTATTTTCTGGATACAACTATGTTAGGCAAAGACTAATCCTTGTCTTAAACAGATATTTAAATCCTAACTGGCTGAGACTAATCCATGTCCTATACACAACCCTTTTGGTGTATAAGGTTTGAAAGGTATGATTGAGAAGGGTGAGGAGAGAATGCAGCTGTAGACATCAGAAAAGGTATATACGCGGATGAAGACACCTTGGAACTTGAAATGATGCATGCATTCACTGTATGAAACAAGAGAGTGTGGTTTTCAAATTCCATCAACTTCAATATGATAATTTGGTGAAGGTGTATTAGTTAGCGAGCAATAGTTTATGGAAAGAGAAGTGGGTATAGAAGGATTTGTCGATTACATATTGTGGTTATGGATAGTAGCAAAGTGAATGATGGTTTTGCATGGGTTCCACCTATAATAAATTTGGATGCGTGCTCTTCAGAGAATAGTTAGAAAACAGGACGCATGATAGAACATATATATAGTATTTAGCAGATTTTCAATGAATAGTCAGGCTAGCAGGTGGCCTTGTCAACTCAACCTCACTCAATATGGAAACATGTAAAACATACATCCAAATTAAATTATTCATCATTTTAACATCAATTCATATCCTCATATTTTTTTTATTTTTTAATTATTTTAAAAGGGTATTTCATCAAATTTTATATATACAACAAGATAGACCAAGTTGATATGTTTGAAGTTAACCACTATCTTTTCTTATTTTTTTACTATATTTCATCAAGTTCTCTGTTTCAAGTATTTTTAATACATTTTTCTTTCTAATGAATTTCACCTTTAATTAAGATTTATGTCAATTGTAAAGTTAGATATTTTCAATTCAACTTTTATTACAAATTTTAATTTATTTAGTGTTTAAATTTTTTATAATTTTAAATTGAGTATATGTGGTTTGATTTTGCATAGCTGTTATCTTGTATCATCGTTATTTATGTGTCTCCACACCAACAATAAAAAAACTAGTTCAATTAAGTTTCTATTAAAAAAAGAAGTTATTATATTTAGTGCCAAAATTCTTTATATATATTTTGATGTCAAGTGAAGTACGTAACTTATTTATTACATTTAGCATTTAAGGTTTAGAATCATTATGTTTTGGAGTTTTATTTTTCTTATTGCCAAGGTCGTGGGATTATGCTTAGAGAACAAAATAAAACTGTTTTGTTGTTTTAGTTTATAACAGGGACTCAATTAAAAATATAAAAATTTTAGACATTAAATAGAATGCTATTTTTGATAAAAATTCAATTGAAAATATAGAATATACGAGATATTTTAATTATTTTCTTTTTTTTTTCTTTTTAAAATGAAGAATGAATGATGATGATGGCAAAATCAAACTTCAAAATTAATTAAAAAGTATAAAAGTTTTGAACGTTCAATATAATTTTTTTAATTAAAATGGAAATGTATGGCATAGTTAAAATTTTATCAAGCCAGTAAAATATAAGTAATACTAACTACACTTACTCATATCATCAAAATAATTTTAATTTTTTTACCCATGATACATATTATGGAAATTTAATGTGAACTAAATTTCTAAGAAATTAAGGGTCTCTCATAAACAATAGTAGTTTGTCTTAAGATAACTGTATTTTGGAATTGATTTATTAGTCACAACAAGTTTGTTTGTTTGAAGAATTGACTTTGATTAACTTTTGTGATTTTGAACTTAATCTAATTAGTCACAACAAGTTTCTTAATCTAATTCATAATAACTTAATCATTAAAAATTTAATTAAGAGAATTATTTTGAGGATGATACATATTAAATAAGTTTAATATAAACCTACTTTTGCTTTTGCATACCAAATATTTAGGTATCTAATAGATTATAGAATTTTTGTTTAAGTCTATTAATTTTTCTTTCTTTCATTTCTATTATTGTGCTTTAATAAAAATTTTAATACTTTTACATATATGTTTTTGTCTTTCAATGTATTTTTATAGTAATAAACTATTATATGTTGACTATCTAAAACTATATATTAAATTTCTAAAAACAAAAATGTCATAGAACTGAAATTTATTCAAGCCATTTATTAATAGATTAAAAAATGAAATAATGGATAACGGAATTCATTAAGACTGTGATAGAGAAACACATGGTTCTTGATCTTTAAAATCCTGCATGTAGGACAACATTAAACAGTGTTTTCTCTTTCAATAATGGATTTCATAAATGAATCGTACATATGACTTCAAAACCATAACTTATTATAATAATAAGTTCATATTATTTATAATATTATGTAACTTTCCATAAAAATAAATATAAATGGTTTTGCATTAAGACTTTAAAAAATGAGACGCACGTCCATCCAGGTAATTTTTTATAACGATCCATTTTCTCTAGTTGAAAATTCGTGAAGAATATATGAATTAATTCCTGAAATATTTTATTTAGTGATAGAATATTAAAAGTAAATTTAAATGATTGAGAATGTATTCTTAGATTTGAAGGTGTGAGAGGTCAATTTCATATTTAAGAGTTTGGAAGATCTGAATTTGTAGGAAAATTTGAATAATAGAATAACAGTAGTACATGGGATGCTCGATTATTAGAACGCATGTTACTCGTATGGGTCAATTTTTGGTCTTTCTTTCTGAAGCAACTCATCATGCTTTCTTTATTTTCAAGCTAGTAAGACTAGAATGCCCAACAACTCTTTAACTAGTTTATTATACTACAATGCCTTCAATCATTTTTTTATTCTACAAAACTTTATCATATATTTACAGTCATTTATATATTTATGTATTGTAAATTTACTGTATCTCTAATTAATGTAATTTTTTTCAACATTTATAATATTGTTTCAAAATAATTTTTCAAAAACCATTTTTCCACTTCGGTATAATCCTTCCATTGTTTCAATTATTTCTGAAAGTGACATCCAACTTGCCTCATATAATATGATATTGAGTTGATGTGAATGATTATGTGACACCCATATCTTCAAATTGCTTTCATATCCCTAAATCTTAATTTTAGAAACCTTGACCATAATTCTTGATAAATCGTTTTCAGATTTGTGTACATCTTTTCCATTTGAGGCCAAGAAAGCCAATATTTACTTGATGAAGGATTTTGTTAATATGGTGAAAGAAAAAAATGAGAAAGGGATTGATGAAAAAAAGGAGAAGAACAATGCGATCCAAGAAATTTAAAAGATGGAAAAGAATTAATGTAAGTTAAAGAAGTGTTAAATTTATGTATTGAAGTTATTTCACATGATAAGAACATAATAGTTTACGTATGGAATGATTTCACATGTTGGGTTATCAAATTTGTATAAACATAGCATGTTTACGTATGTAATGATTTTTGTGATGTTTGTGGGAAGAGAAAGAAATAGGGCATAAAGGAAATTTGAATTGAAAGGTGGAGAGTGAAGTCCTATTAGTGTAAAATTGGTGCATTTTGTGTATCATATAACATGTTAATAATTATGTGTGTTGTCCTATTTCTAGTGTGAAAGGAGAGGCATAGCAAATGACACCATTCATCTTACCATATTTGTTATTTCCCCTACTAATGTCACTGCCAAATTTTCTATTTAATTTCTTTCTAATTATTATTCACAAATAAGGCCAAGATCATCTATTATAAATATTTTTTAATTAGATACTAAATATCAACTTTGTTTTGTTAAGTTGTACTAAATTGTAGGCAATACTAATTATCTTATTATCTTTGTGCTATATTATGGGGTGAGTGAGTATAATCTTCATCTATAATATCTCAAAATCAACCATAGCTTAAAGCTTTATGTTAGACTACATTTCTTTCTAAGTTCATGTTACGAATTTTCCTCCTAAAACACATGCAATGTGAATTTATTTTGTCTACAATGGGTCCTACCTCCATGGATAATTGTCCTTTTTTCTTCAAAAACAGTATTCCTAGGCTTTCTTTCACTGTTGAAGGATCACATTTTTGCTATATAGTTATAAATGTCTCTCATGTGGATAATGTATCAATTGGATAAGCACACTAATGACATAAGTATTTAATATGTTGTGTTTAAGCCTTTTTAAATGTTTTTTAGTGTCGTTTTCCTTCCTTTTTAAAAAGATTAAAATATTTCAATGTTCATTATTAGTAACTTTTTAATTAAGTACTTTCTTAGAATCAAATGAACAAAATAAAATGATTGATGACAAAATCATTATTATATTTTGTTATTTGATTTATAGGTTTATGTATTAACTTTTAAATAAAGTAATTAAGCATGATAACTTGCTTAACAAAGCAAAGACCACCTACGACATGTAACATGTTCATATGAAATACACTCATAATCATGAGAATGTGACCAGGTAACAATATTGTTGGAAAAATCTCACCATATACACTTATAACGTGACCTACACAAATAATTTTAAACTCCAATCCAATGTGGGTTTGACCAACACAAATAATTTTACATTCCAATCTACTGTGGGTTTGACCCACACAAATAATATTACTTTTCAATCCATGGTGGGTTTTTTTTTATTAAACTTTAGCACCCTTTAAATAGGTACAAATCGGGTCTTGACAATAAAATATCAACTCACTTGAAAATAAAATCTCTTAATTCTATCACAACATAATATTCTACCCAGATAAACTAAAATCATAACTATCCATCCTATTTTATTTCAATCAAAATCAAACCAAATATTATTAGACTCAAAACTAACAAAATAATAAATCTCTAAATTTAAGTTTATCCAACAAATGCCCTCAAATCATCTTAGACAAGGAACAAGATCATACAATATACCATGAAATGTAAAACCATACCATATGGTATCCCTCTGTCTTTATTAAATATTGTATCTAGTACATTTCATGGTTCTTCTGGTCCCTTTCTATATCCCTCTAATTTTTTCTTTTTCCCACCTACCTTTATTAATTTGTTGTATCTAGTAGATTCCATAGGCCATAATAATCCCTTTTTATGATTAGTGTTATTTTGTTTTGGCGTTAGTTTGATATTCATATGTTTCTATCTTTTAGTTTTTCTGTTGCTAAATACAAGTTAGACGTTGAGCTCATTTTGATCTTCTGTGTATCTATCTAAATAGGGGTTTTATGTTTTACTGTCTATACATTTTGATCTTGAATTATTATCTTGTTTTAGTGTGAATGTTATTTTATTATAAAAAGTAAAGTTTGATTAAGATATAAATTCACAATAAATTTAAATATTTTATTTAAATTTTATCAAAACTTTACCTTAATATATACTCCAAATTTTTATATTTTTAATTAAATTTCTATGTTTAGTTTTTCTGTTAAATAAGTAACACTATCTATATGCGTGATATTACAAATAATATGTTAATAACATTTATTAGTTTTATTAAAAACATAATAGATAATAAGAACATCTCAGTGGTTATGCTTTCTGGGTTATCATATATGAAATTATCAAAAGATACAACAACTTCGTTCAATAACAACAATAAAAGTTACTCGGTTATTTCACATTATTTCATACATTAAATATATAATCTCCAATTTATTAGACGATTAGATATATTATATTATTATATATCTTAGATAAATATTTTATTTTTATCTTTTATTATTTGTTTATTAGTATTCTTTTTATATTTTAAATTTCTTTTTTTTATTATATTACACGTAAACAAATAAACAAAATAATAATTACATCGCTTGCTCCGTTAATCGAAAAGTTAACTATACAAATTTAATTAAAAAATAAAAAAAAAATTTAGTACTTAATGAAGTAAAAAGATTTAATAAAGATTCAATTTAAAATACTCAAACTTATCAATACTTAAAACTTAATTATCAAAAGAAAAACTTCTTTTGAAATTAGACAAGTTAGTGTCATTTAGAGTAACTTTGAAGAAAGAAAATGAAAAGTTTTTCACAAATACAATATCATTTAAAAAAAAAAATCCATCAAAATAAACAATCACGGGAAACTAAAGTTTTGAATTTAATCAATTTGAATAATCTTGAACATAGAGTGAGATGTATCCATGATGTAGACAAGTTTGCCTGCCATGAATGATTCTGATTGTTTGCCATCTGAGCAGTATGCTGAAGCTCGCAAGTTCAAGTTTTATAATGTAAATGGAAGTTACTGCCTCACACCAATCAAGTTATCACACCATTCACTGTTCCAAAATCCACACTTTTTTGTTAATATCTCAATATGCAGTTATAATGTGGGCCAATTTTTATCGTTTGACTTGTTCTTTATGCATTTATGACTTCAAACACTCTTAATTGATTGGTTTGTTATGTCCAAGTTGCTGGCAAAAGTCACAGCAACTAATGGCAGTGCCATGGTGGTTTTGAGCTCAAACTAGAACCCAGAAAGACTGAAACACATCTTAAGTTGAAAATTGGTAATTACTCAACACAATCAAATTATGTTGAAGGACAAAAACTACTTGTCTAATATAATGTCTCCACATTTTCTAATGTAATACCTGCTACTGTAATCTTGGATTTGGATTCTGACTAATCATTTCAGGTGAAGCTTGAGCAGGACTTGGATTTGAGCCATAATAACTATAGCTACCCTGAGAATTATAACCATTCGCCAATGATTTTGATCTAGAAAGTGAAAGCCTAACATAGAAACAACCGAAATCAGCCAACAAATTCAACTAAAAGATCCAAAATTTCATCAAATGCAATGTGACTTCAATTTCAAATGGAACACCTATTTTCGCCATTCTTCAAATTATCTGAGCTCTGATTTGGCGTCTTGCCTGAAATTTGAGGGAGAAAGTTACCGAGGTCTGAATTACAACTAGAAGTATCAGTTAACAGAGAATCACCATCTTTGCTGATGAATGGACTATTGTGGGTATGAACGAGTGCATGTTCTTCTGCAACATTGTGGTTGCGGACTTCATTTTCTAACAAAGCTGCACTACATTTCTCACCCGAATGACATTTTTGCAATGACGGGGTGGACACATTGAAACATTCAAGCTTCTTCTTTAAAAGCTTAAGCTTTCTTTCTGCTTTGTCTCTTAGTTTAATCTCTTCTTTAAGCTTCTTTTCCAGCTCATTAAACTGCTAAAACCAAAGATTTTTATTTTCAATTTTAGGGAGACAAAAATAAAATCACAGAATAAAGTTTATGAAGCAGAAACCAGAAAGTTATGTCATTTTGTTTCCCTAATCAAATTAACCGATGAAAGAAAGAAGAAGCAATGTATGAAAATGACCTTGTTGCACAATGATTCTGCTTGTTCTTTGGCAACCTTTGAAGCCTGTCTCTCTGCAACTAATCTCCCTCTGAGGCACTCGAGAGCATTCCAACCATCATGTTCTTCCGTTTTCATGCCACTGATCACTCGAAACAATGTGAATTCCATTTTATTTTATTTTTCTTAGCAGTGACATAACCTATTTGAAAGAAGGTCCGTGAGAGAGAGAATTGAGAAACCCACCTCCATGTGTGATTCTGCTTGACTGTGGCAGGTGTTATTGGCTTCTTCTCTGTCCTTTGGCCGCAGCAAGTTGTCATCTTTGTGTGTTGCTGACAAGTACTGCTGCTGCAACGATCACCGTTTCAGAACTCCAAATCTTTCCTAGTAAAAACTTTATGATTCTCTTCAAAGCAGAAAAACATTTGTGTTCTACAAAATGAGTCATGCAATGCAGAGTTTAAAGACAACATTATATTATTATCACACTACATGTAAACAAAATTGTCGACTTTAAAATAATAATAATGTAATAAAAATTTCACATCGATATACAAAATTATTATTAATTAAAATGAAATTTAATACTTTCATTTATGAGGAATAAAATAAAAAATGTGTAGTTTTTGTTTTATTTTTAAAAGGCGGATTGTCATTGATCGGAAAAAAAATTATACTAGAAACAATTAGTTGATTTTTATGTGTTACTGGTTCTAAGTTTTGATGATGAGAAAACGTTATTTGCACATACTATAGACTTTCTATTTATTTTATAAAGAATATATTATTTTATTTTTAAAATCTATTAATTTCGTATGCATCATCTTAACCTGTGTGACCCGTTTAAATCATCTCATGACACAAACAGACACACAAAGTTACTGATTTTCGTGAAATACCCACCAACATTTATTGGTTAGTGCACCTTATTATATTATATAAATTCATTTTATTTTATTGTCACCTAAAATTCAACTTTGTTTCTCTCTCAATAAAAAAAGAGCATATTTTTAATGAAAATATTTGGACCATTTTGCATTATTTATTTGAAAAACTGAGGGTTCAGAAATATGCATTCAAATATGATTTTTTTTGCCTATTCACGGGCGAACTCTAACTTTAAAAAGAATTCTTAAGACTCCAAATCTGTCTATCACAATTAATAACAAGAAAAAGAGATTCAAGTTTTAGTAATCAATGAGCAAAGTTTTCTGGACCAGTGTGGGAAAAAATGTTTTTTTTTTTTCAAATCAATGGCATTTGCAACATATCAACAGTTCGGGTTGAGTTGTATAGTTGAAAGTCTAAATGTTATTCTGAAAGGTATTTTGATATTAAAGTTAATTTAATGTTTCATAGTTTATATGGTTAATTTAATAATAAATGCATGTAATGTAACATCTCAATTATGTGGAATGCATCATATATAATAAAGTGAAGCAGTTAAGAGTAGAAGTATGATGAAGTATTATAAGATACAGTCATCCAAAATAAAAGGGAATTAAAAGCTCTACATATTGTTATAGAGTCTTTCAAAAAGAAGAGAAGGAAAGAAGACTAAGTTATATAAAATAGGTAATAACTAAGCTACACTACTCTGCAGCATCAACAGTGTATGAGATATCTTGGTCATCTAGTATTTGCTCCAAAGGGTCTCTGAAACCTCTGCTCACATCCAATTAGGATGATCATTGCAAAAGAATACATACAAAACAGGCAGCAAACAAAGCAAGGGTAAGCTAGATTTCAAAAGGAAACAAGTTAACTAAGAGATTATCAAACTAAAAGAGGCATTCAAGAATTACAAGCATGGAAGAACAATTTAATTAAGTTATGAGTTGTGGTTTTATTAAGTGGTGTTAGACTTAGACTCGTCCGGACTTGGAATGAATATCGAACCATGGCGGATTATGCACTTGTGGTGGCCTCTACTGCTTTGCAAAGTCAATTGTTATGGGTTCCATCCTACCACCACAAGGTTAGTCCATTATCACTCACCTTGGCCCATATAAAATGGAGACAACCAAGACTAGGACCTCCTACTACTCTCACCACATGAACTAATCTTCTCTAAGTAAGATTGAATAGTCATTAGAGCATTAAGGAAAACCCCCAAGACTGAGCTACCTATATTCATTCCAATACTTAACATGATATCACTCATATCTTGGCCCATATAAAATGGAGACCCAAGACTGAGCTTCCTCTATTTATTCTCAACATTAACAATGATCTCACCTAGAGATCTTGATTTGATTCTCAAAGCCCATGATTCATACCACCCATCTTGTTTCACTTCACCAACCTCATCCAATTAATCATACAATCTCATTCAGAAGCAAAATAAACATATATAACTCATACATTACATATCTTCACAGAAACATCATTTATTAATACAAATATCTTTATAATCTTAAATTACCACTACTTAGGTAATTCAAATAGCTTGGAAACCCCCACCAATGGCTCCGGAAGGGTCAAAAACCCCCAGAGCGACCTAAAGAACGTCCAAAACGGACGTCCGAAACCCCACAAACTATCAAAAACAAACATGACAGCAGAAAATGGCGCCCAAGCGCCCTTTAGGGGCGCCCAAGCGTGAATTATGCAGATTTTTCTGCATAATTGAGCAACTCTACCCCCTAAATTTTGTTTTAGGCCTTTTGGTGAACTTTGGACACTCCTAACTTGATATACAAGTTGAATCTAACTTGTTTGAAGTCTCACACACCATCCTAACTCAAAACTCTAAGAGATATGCAAGGAAATTGGATCTAAAACTCTAATATGATTCACCTAGGAGCTCAAACTCAAATCTACCACTAGTAATCTGTTTTTGGCTTATTTAAGGTTCTTAACAAGTCAAAAATGATTCATCTAAGTGATCTAGATGGCCTAAAACCACTCCTAGCCCCAAATTCACGAAATCACTACCCAAGTTCCCTAAATTGACTCTAATGTTGAAGTTAACTTAGCCATTTGCTTACAACCTACAGAAACTGAATACTCACCCTTAAACCATAAAATTCCCATTACACACATAGTCATACAATTCAAAATTAATCACCTATTAGTTCATACCAAACACAGACCATAATCATCTATATCAACACATACACTTTTCATTCAGTTCAACAGTAAAGTAATTCTTCAATCTATTCATACATGCATCAAACAATGATATCATTATTTTCCAATCAAGAACTTAGAATCTAGCTTCCCTTACCTGGGAATTTCACAATATAGCCCAACTAAATCTGGTTCAAGCTTGCACTTCACAGAATTTCTAGAAAAACCTACAGACCTTAAATTGGAAACAAGAAATAACTTTTAGAACCTAATTTAAGTCAGAATTTGGAGGAAGGCACAATCAACTACATGCAACAGGGTTTTGTTACATGATTACAGCCCTAATATTATGTGGGACATGGAAGAGGACTTACCGGCGGAGAAAGGGAAAACTAATCGGTTGAAAATGGAGCTCTTTGAGTCGCAATCACTGAGGTGCCATCCAATTGAAGATTTTCTGGAGCAATGAAGCTTGAGGTTAGAGAGAATGCAGATGGAGTTGGATTTTTCTAGAGAGAGAATGAAAGTGTGGAAAATGGCTTGAGGTTTATAAAAGTGGGGTTTTCTAATGTCAATGTGGTAGCTTACAAAGTTTTGGTTCCTCTTAAAAAAAATTTAAATCTAATTCTTAATTTAAAATTTTCAGATTATTACATGTAACATACTTTCTTATTTAAAATATTTATTTATAGGTTTGATGGTGGATATTTAATTAATATTGATCTAATTAGGATCTATGCAATTATATTTTGTTCTTAAGTTGATTAATTTTAAAGTTAATTTACCTTGAGACAGTTCATTTTAATTAGTTCAATTCATGATCAATCAGTTTATTTATTTGGTGTCCGACTGAGCTTCTTGTTTTATTTAGTAAGTTAATATTTGGGTATTTGAGTTGGTATATGATTGACTGATCTGTTTGATGACTGAGCGATCTTTATGACTTGTATTTCAAGTTGTAGGACGTGGACTCCGAATTGATGTGTATCAACTATTTATTTAGTATTTGGTGATGTTGATTAGTTTGTGCTCCAGACTAATACATGTTCTCTTGACCTGTTTGGTAATTGATTAAACTCACTTGTTAACCAATCAGACCAAGTCATTTTTATGATACCAACTGCATGTAAGAAAACACTAGAAGTACAGTTATAAAATAACAATAAACTATAAAGGGCTATTTTGACTTTTTGTGTTAGGCTTCCATTGCACAACTCTAAAAAAGAATGGAGTGGCAGGGTTTTACTATATTTATGAAATATAGATTAATCATCAAAATGGAAATTGATCCTTTTATGTTGAAAAAATAAATGCACAAGATTTTTAAATATAATGATCTTGTTATTTATTTTATGACATTGTTGCTTTATATTAAAACAGTTATTTGTTAATAAAAAAAATCTTTATCAATAAAAATGTCATTGAAAATAATTAAAGGTAATAAAATTTGGATTGTTTTGATATATCTTTTCATTGATTTACTAAAAGCGAGATTTAAAAAAACAGGACAAGATAGTAAAATGAGTTAGCATTCGTGATTCGTTTTATGGAATAACCTGCCAACTTTTGTTTCAATTTTTTAATTTGTTTTTATGTATATAATTATAATTGATTAATTAATATTTTTAATTAAATAAATTAAAATAATAATTATATTTATATGTTGAATTTGTTAGGTACTAAACTATAGTATACAAATGTAGAGAAATGCACATTGCTTTATTAATATGATGGGTCTTATATAAGTCTTTTATAACTGAATGCAAAAAATAAATATTCACGTCTAATAAGTCTAAAAACGTGGAGCCACTAACTGCAACCAAGTACATAATATTTAAGGACTTTATATTTACAACAACAAATTGACTAAAACAAATCTTGTCCTAATATATCATACTCTAAATCTCATTATGATATGATTAATTTAAGTTAACAACCTTATAAACTCTTACTTCTCTCAGTTTCATTAAATGTATTTGCTTGAGTGGTTCGATCATTAAGTTTGTCATTTGATAAAAAAAATTATAGTATATCAACTTCACCTTGCTATCAAGAAATCGAAGTAGATATCAATGTGTATACTTCAACCATGAAAGATAAGAGTTTTTTTTTTTTTTTTTTGCCATTTTGATGGTTGAACTATTGTTAGAATATATTATAAAACTTTTATCTTCACTTTCACTAAGTTTGTGAAGAATTTGTTTTAATCGTATGCCTTGAGTTGCACAATAAGTTATTATTATATATTCATTATTATGTGAATGACAATGTAATCACGGGTTGCTTTTTAGAATGGAAAAACTTCTTTTAACAACACTTTTTTAACAACTTTTTGACAACGCATACGTGGCAGTTTGTGATTGGTCCGTTTTAAATATTTTTTAAACGTAAATTCAAATAAACCAATAAAATGATGACACGTGTCCCGTTGTCAAAAAAGTTGTCAAAAAGTGTTGTCAAAATATCATCATCCTTTTAGAATTATAGTCTACAATCTTTCCACTTAAGTAAAACACATATTTTTTTTTCTTTTCACATATTTCATAATTCCCTTCACGATTTGCTTATGAAATTCTATTAGATAAGCCATAAACTTGTGATGACATTATTAATGATGTAATCAAATTAATATTACTAAACTATAACAATTTCAATATTGTTAAGATAGTAATCAAGAAAATAAAAAGGATAAAATAAATCTTAAGTCATCTCCCAATGAACACGAAATTGATTATAATAAAAATGCTTGTATTTAAAAAAAAATCATATTGAGTGTTATAGAAGTTATTTTTTGGTTTTGAAACACTCAATCCAAAATGTATAAAAAATATATTTCAGATTAAGTATTTAAAAAAGTATTTTTAGATTTGAAAATATTTTCTAAAATATCTAATCCATAATATAAAATGTTCTTTAGATTGAGTATTCTGAAAGATATTTCGAATATAAAAATACTTTTTTGAACACTCGCTTCGAAATGTATAAAAAATATATTTTGGATTAGATGTTTTGGATAGTACTTCCAAATCCAAAAATACCTTTCGAAACATATAATCTGAAATGTATAAAAAATATATTTTGGATTGTGTGTTCTAGAAAACATTTAGAAATTTATAATATCTTTCGAAACAGATAATCTGAAAAATATTTTTAGTGACTTCATCATAAGAGTACAAGTATGTAGGGTTACGAGATCACAAAGGCATAAGTTATTTCATTGTGTTTAACGTTTGCGAAGGAAGCATTGCATGTGAAATCAAGTTTGAGTGGGACTGTAGTATGAACACATAGATAAAGTTTGTTAGCAACTTTGGGATGATGGAAGAGGGGCTGTAATGGTGACTCTCACATGGAGGTGTGTTGATGAGTACAACTATGGTGGTGTGTCACTAGGAAGAAGTGAGGGAGAACCATGTTTTAGAGATGATTAAATATGTTTTTGGTCGCTTAACTTTCAATTAAATGTATTTGAAATGTTAAATAAACTTAACAAAATTTAGTTAAAGGAACAAACATATTTAACCCATTTAGAGAATAAGAAAGATGTCATTTATGTGCCATAATCATGGAAGAAAAGAAAGGAAAAATGAATATTTGAAATGAGAGAAATGTTATACTTATGGAAGAAGAAAAAGGAAGAATGATGGAAATTAATCGATTAGAATTTTTAATATTATTCAATAGACGGGTAGATTTGAGATTTTGCAATTTGACAAAGGTGTAAGAAGAAAAATGGGAGTGCAGAAAAAAAAATCCTTCAAGCATGAAACTAAACAATCCAATAAAAAATAAAAGAATAAACATAATAAAAAACAAATTTTATTGAAATACACTCCAACATAACTTTAATATCATGTTAAAAAGTAGATTTTAAACTAAACTTAACCCTACAATAATATATGATATGATTGCAATTACTCATATACTATAATTAAACTTTATTTCTAAGTTATCTAGGATATTTGACATGAAATCGGTTCATCTATCAAACCATTGTTATCTTTTGGTATTCTTATTGACATATAATTTACTTCACATGGAAGTTTCAATTAAGTATTAAACACCACCTATGATTAGTACATGAAAATGCTATAAGAAAATGAGTGTAACAATCTTTATAATAAATTTTAAGTAGTACATCACAGCTCATATAAATGCAAAGTATATGCTAAAAGAGAAAAACATATATTAAGAAGAAACTATTCAAAATATTAAGATAATAATATGATTATAAAATTAAATTAGATTCTCACATTATTAAGTATTGAAGTAGATTTTTTTTATACGATATATCAAACAATAAAACAAACTTGTAGAAACAATAAAACAAAACTATCCTAACACATCTCATAACAAAATATAAAGACATTGCAGAGACTCAACTTTTAAAAACACTAACTGTTATTTAGACTTGGCTTCCTTTGTCTGTGGACCGGTCTGTCCGGCCGGTCTGGTTGTTTACTTTGGGCTTGTTTTGTTTTGGGCTTGTTTTGTTTACAGGCTTTGCCTGTTGCGTGTTTACGTTGGTTAAATATAGTAACCAACCCTGTTGCGTATTTACGTTGGTTAAATATAGTAACCAACCCTGTTGCGTATCTACGTTGGTTAAATATAGTAACCAACCCTGTTGCTTGTTAACGTTGGTTATAAATAGTAACCAACCCCGTCTTTTCAATTACAACTTTCAATTCAATAATATTCAGTATTCATTCTCTCGCTCCGCTCTCTCTCTTTTATTATTCTCTGGTTCTAAGGTTTTCTTGAAACGCCCCAAGAACCCAACAATTGGCGCCCACCGTGGGGCCAGGATTCAAGAATTCCCAAGAAGCGATGGCAACCAAGTTCGACGTAGAAAAGTTCAACGGCGCTAATGACTTCGGGCTGTGGAAGATCAAGATGGAGGCAATCTTGATACAGCAGGGATGTGATGAAGCGTTGAAGGGTGAGACAAGGATGAATGGTACCATGACTCAAGAAGAGAAGAAGAAGATGGGAGATAAGGCAAGGAGTGCAATCATCTTGTGCCTTGGTGATAAGGTACTGAGGGAGGTTGCGAAGGAGAAGACTGCCGCTGAAATCTGGGCAAAACTAGAGTCCCTATACATGACGAGATCGTTGGCCCATAGGTTGTGCCTGAAGCAGCAACTCTTTTCGTTCAAGATGTCAGAATCAAGAACGATAGAGGAGCAGATTGCAGAATTCAGCAAGATAGTTGATGATCTGGAGAATATTGAAGTGAAGTTGGAGGATGAAGATAAAGCTGTCATCCTGTTGAATGCGCTTCCAAAAACCTTCGAGCATTTCAGGGATGCGTTACTCTACGGGAAAGATCAAGTGATCACGTTAGAGGAGGTTCTGACGTCAATTCGAACCAAGGAGTTCCAAAAACTCCAAGATTCGAAGACAACCGAGGAAGGAGCGTCCGGATTGATTGCGGTAAAAGGGAAAGGGAAGAAGCAGTCTGGAAAAGAGAAGAAGCTGAATCCGGACGGTACGAAGCAGGTGCGTTGCTTCAAGTGCCAGAAGATGGGTCATATCAAGAAGTTCTGCCCGGAAAAAGGAAAGGCCGGTCGGCCACAAGAAACCGCTGATGTGGCAGAGGCGTCTGAGGGATATGAGTCGGCTGGAGTGCTGGTGGCTTCGTCTGAAGATCCTCAAAGGAGCTGGGTCATGGATTCCGGCTGCTCCTATCACATGTGCCCGGTAAAGGAGTTTTTTGAGAATCTGGATCAGAAAGAGCATGGTAATGTACTGCTCGGTAATAACAAAGCTTGCCGAGTGCAAGGTGTGGGGTCGGTGAGGCTGAAGATGTTTGACAATCGTGAGATGGTGTTGCAGGCCGTCCGGTATGTGCCCGAACTAAAGAGAAATTTGATCTCTATTAGTGCATTTGATCTTGGAGGTTACACCACTAAAGTTGAAGATGGAGTAATGAGGGTTTGTTCTGGAGACTCTGTGGTTGCCAAAGGCAGAAGGAGGAACGGCTTGTACATTCTGGAGGGATCAACTGTCATTGGTCATGTCTCAGTAGCAAGTGGGACCGAGAATACCGCCCGGTTATGGCACTTGAGGATGGGACACATCAGTGAGAAGGGTCTTGAAGAATTGGAAAAGCAAGACTTGCTTCTGGGAGACAAACTGCAGAAGCTGGATTTCTGTGACCATTGTGTCTTAGGGAAATCACACAGGATACCGTTCGGAAAAGGGAAACACTCAACCGAACGGCCCTTTGAATATGTCCATGCTGACTTATGGGGACCGGCAAGAACCTTAACTCATGGTGGAGGAGCGTATTTCTTAAGTATAATTGATGATTTCTCAAGGAGAGTGTGGATTTACGTTCTAAAGAATAAGTCCGAAACGTTTCAGAAGTTCAAAGAGTGGCACACACAGATTGAGAACCAATTGGGGTGTAGGCTGAAATGCCTAAGAACCGATAATGGGCTGGAGTTCGTTTCAGAGGAGTTTAATGGTTTTTGCAAAGAGAAAGGGATCAGGAGGCACAGAACGGTCGTTGGAACTCCTCAACAGAATGGATTGGCCGAACGGATGAACAGAACCATTCTGGAGAGGGTCCGGTGCATGTTGTTGGGATCAGGGTTGTCAAAAGCTTTCTGGGGAGAGGCTGCCAATACGGCCGTCTATTTGATCAACAGGAGTCCGTCTTCAGCTCTCAATTTCAAAACGCCAATGGAAGTGTGGAGTGGACGACCGGCTGATTATTCACACTTGAGAGTGTTTGGTTCTTTGGCGTTTGCTCATGTCAGGGGTGATAAGCTGGATTCCCGGGCGGCGAGATGTATCTTTCTTGGATACGCCGACGGAGTTAAGGGATACAGGTTATGGAGGTTAGATTCACCTTCAAAACTAATCATTAGTAGGGATGTCATTTTTGATGAAACAAGGATGGCGATGCACCCGGAAAACTCTGGAAGTGAGAAGAAGATTCTCGTGGAGGTGGAGCATACTACTAATGGAGCTGGCACGGCCGGTGGGACTGAGGAAAACCAAACGGGTGAAGGGCAAGTTGAAACCGGTCGGACGATAGCTGAGAACCGACCGGATGAATTTCGAACAGACCTTGGTGATGACACAGATGATATGTCTGGCGAGGGAAGTCATGGAAAAGCTGCTGGTGTTGATTTGAGAAACTATCAGCTTGTTCGTGACAGAGAGAGAAGGATCTCCAAGCCAACCAAACGGCTTGGAGAGGCGGATCTAATCTGCTACGCCCTGAACGCTGCTGAAGATATTAACCGATCGGATGAACCGAGAAGTTATAAGGAGGCTCTTGACAGCAGCGACCGACATCTTTGGCAGGGTGCTATGGAAGAAGAGTTGGAGGCTTTGAAAAAGAATAACACCTGGAGACTGGTGGATCTGCCGAAGGGTAAGAAGGTCATAGGTTCGAAATGGATTTTCAAGAAAAAAGAAGCTACACCGGGCGGTGAGAAAGCGAGGTACAAAGCCAGGCTTGTTGCCAAAGGCTTTACTCAGATTGAAGGCGTAGACTATCATGAGATCTTTGCTCCAGTGGTTAAGCACTGTTCGGTCAGAGTTCTGATGGCAATAGTTGCGCATTGCAATTTGCATCTGGAACAGTTGGACGTTCGGACAGCTTTTCTGCACGGCGATTTGGAGGAAACCCTCTATATGAAGCAACCGGACGGTTTCGCTGTGGGTGATAGGGTGTGTCTGTTGCAGAAGTCACTTTATGGCTTGAAGCAAAGCCCAAGGCAGTGGTACAGGAAATTTGATGACTTTCTGATAAAGCTGAACTTCAAGCGGTGCAATTATGATGACTGTGTTTACACTCTGAACCATGGCGGTGAAATACTATATCTCTTGCTTTATGTGGATGATATCCTAATTGCTAGCAGTGACAGGGGCATGATCGGTGAGACGAAAGCAAGGTTGGCGGATGCTTTCGAAATGAAAGAGCTAGGGGAAGCAAGGCGGATTTTGGGCATAGACATTAAAAGGGATAGACCGGGCGGTAATCTTTTTCTGTCACAGGAGTGCTATTTGCAGAAGGTAATTTCAAGGTATCGGATGGCTGAATCTAAAATGGCCAACACGCCGGTCGGTCAACACTTGAAACTTACCAAGGAGCAATGCCCAAAGACCGAGGAAGAAAGAAAGAAGATGGAATCTGTTCCATTTTCAAATGGGATTGGGAGCATTATGTACGGCATGGTCTGCACAAGACCGGACGTGGCGCACGGTGTTAGTGTTCTCAGTCAGTTCATGGTTAATCCTGGACCAACACACTGGGAAGCGTTGAAGTGGATGCTCAGATATATACGGGGGTCTCTCGGTACTGGATTGTCTTTCCAGAATAACTTTCAAGGTGGAGGTTATATTGAAGGTTTTGTTGATTCCGACTTTGCCGGATGCATGGACACTAGGAAATCCCGGTCGGGATATGTGTTTACACTGTTTGGGACTGCTGTTAGCTGGAGGTCTACACTACAGTCGGTTGTGGCTTTGTCAACTACGGAAGCTGAGTACTATGCTCTTGCTGAAGGAGTTAAGGAGGCACTGTGGTTGAAAGGTTTGGTTCGGGAACTTGGTTTTGATCAGAAGACTGTATGTGTTCATTGCGACAGCCAGAGTGCTATTCATCTGGCCAACCATCAGATTTATCATTCCAGAACCAAGCATATTGACGTCAAGCTGCACTTTGTCAGAAGCATTGTTGAATCCGGTGACGTTCAAATCTGCAAAATTGCATCCGAAGAGAATCCTGCAGATATGTTAACAAAGCCGCTCGCTAAGGAGAGGTTTCTCTTACTGTTGGCCAGGATTGGGTGTCTACCGGTCGGTCACTAATTGTTTGACCGGCCGTTTCCGTGTTTTATTTTGTTTTGTTTCTGAAGCAAGTCTAGGTGGAGAATTGTTATTTAGACTTGGCTTCCTTTGTCTGTGGACCGGTCTGTCCGACCGGTCTGGTTGTTTACTTTGGGCTTGTTTTGTTTTGGGCTTGTTTTGTTTACAGGCTTTGCCTGTTGCGTGTTTACGTTGGTTAAATATAGTAACCAACCCTGTTGCGTATTTACGTTGGTTAAATATAGTAACCAACCCTGTTGCGTATCTACGTTGGTTAAATATAGTAACCAACCCTGTTGCTTGTTAACGTTGGTTATAAATAGTAACCAACCCCGTCTTTTCAATTACAACTTTCAATTCAATAATATTCAGTATTCATTCTCTCGCTCCGCTCTCTCTCTTTTATTATTCTCTGGTTCTAAGGTTTTCTTGAAACGCCCCAAGAACCCAACACTAACTTTTGTTAAACTGTGTTCTAAGCCACAATCTCCTTAAAAGTTTTGAAGTGTAGACACAAAGCTATCATTTCATTTATAATTATTTTGCTAAACAGTATTTCTTGCTGTTCTAGTTAAGTTTATATTTTAAAAATTAGAATCCAAATAGTAATAATTTAAATAAATAACAATTGGCCTCCTTTAATCACCTAATTAGCAATTGACACTGATGTCAAGAGTGACGTATTGCAAAACTTGTGAGAATAAAATAATAATCTGTCACGTATTGTTTGGTAATTGGCACAATACAATACCTTTATTATGTACGATAGAATACGATGACATCACATGTGGCCGTACACTACCTAAACCACGCCCATTGCTACGAACGTGGACAGATCATGGACGCCCAAATTCAAAGCCACGATTTAATATCAAATTAGGCATGACCTGCTCCACTCTACTATTTAATCAACCATAAATTTTAAAATAATTATTATAAAATAATTGTTTCCGGAAGTATGATCGAGATTATATTGTTCTCAATTTTATGTATTTTCATAAGTCTTCGTCCAAAATTATTCAAAGAGTATACATAAAACTCTCCTATCAAAGTTAGTTTAGCGTTTGACATTCTGGTATATTAGTTATCTCTATTTCTTTATCTCAAACATTATATTTATAGATCTCGAAGATAATTTTAAATAATAAAAATATTCAATAGTTGATAATTACACTTTATTTTTAAATTATTGAGTATTAGAAATCTTGGCCATTAATCAATAAATATGACTCTTTAATCATATGCTTAGATAATGTTTTATTGGTACATCTCAATGATAGCTGACTTATATAATATATACACTAATATTCTTATTCAATTATGATAATTTATCAGTAAATAATAATTTAAAATAAATCTTAAAAAAGTTTTAGTTTAAATCTTAAATAACAATACTAAAAGTTTTAAATTTTTTATTATTACTATGCTGTTAAGTTGATTGATCTTTATAATAACTTTTTACTTAACATTAATTTTAATTGATCGATAAAGTAAGAGCCAAAGCATAAGATTTTGTTAAACTTTCACTAACACGGCACATTCCAAACCGCTTCAAAACAAAGGACAACCTCACGAAAGCAACTTGTCGTACGTACGTTCCGTTACTTTCTAAAAAAACACCTTGAAAAATTTAGTTCCTAATATTTGAAATTAAGATTTTGAAAGAAAAAAAAAACACTTTTTTAAATTAAGATAGTTTATTTAATATCATGTAAAAAATGTTTACCAAAAAATTTCCTTTCTTGCATTTTCATAGTAAACCAAAACACCAGTAATAAATTTAATTTGGACGAGTATTCAGATTTAAATCTTTAATTTACTCTTCAACTCCTTTTTCAAGTGAAAAAGGTTCTTGAACATCCCTTTAACTTTTATTACTTTTTACCATTTTACTTTATTTTGAAATATATTTTTGTCAGCTGTATGCATATTTAGAAAATGTTTGGATCGTTGACAAATTATTTCATGCTTCAAAATTATAAAATATATATTGTTCCAGGTAATTTTGAGCTGAATAATAACCATATTTTACATGTAAAAGTTGACAAAAATCATTAAAATTTCCCAGCAACTGTAAATTATGAAAAGAATAGTAGAATTGAATAATTAAGTAAACTAAGATAAGGCCAAAATAGTGCTGAATCTGCTGCTGTGTCACGCAACTAAGAACTCCTCACTCCACATGGTGACTCGCATTCTGGGGAAGGTCTTTTCTGCTTTGGCCTTCACATATATGTAATCATAGCTATATCCTATGTGTCATCAAATATCCATCACCATGGATTCCTTTTTCTTCCTCAAACCCATGCTAGCTTCTCAGAACCACACATTACAGCAGGCCACGGATTGGTCATGGATGCTGGAGTTCCTCAAGGGCATGGTCAAGCCTGTGGCTGCTACAGCAGTGGTCTTTCTCGCTGTGGCCTTATCCTTCTACCAGAAGCTTGGCCTCGAGCTGGAGATGGTTGTTGCCATCCTGAGGGCATTTATTCAACTTTCTATCATTGGCTTTGTGCTGCAGTTCATCTTCAACCAGGACAACGCTGGATGGATCCTTCTAGCTTACCTTTTCATGGTTAGTCCCTCTTCGTTCTTTCTCCATTATCCAGTTCTTTTCGGTTAATTTCACGTAACAAATTTCAATGGTCACTTTCATCGGGTTTATCTCAAGTAAATGTATATATTTTGTATCAATAAGTTTTGGCTCGAATGTAAGATAATTGGGATAACCCAAATGGCTGTTAGACATTATTGAATAGGAAATCCGTCTGCAAAATCCAGAAAAACCAAAGGGTGGGAAAAAAAAAACTTTTTAGGAGTTTGATAAACAAAACTAAGATAGTTTGTGTTTTTAGTATAGGTTGCAGTTACCCACAGAAGAAAATGTCTGTCTTTTTTGTTGCAGGTAATAGTTGCTGGTTACACTGCAGGTCAACGTGCAAAAAACGTGCCTAGAGGAAAGTATGTGGCTGGGGTTTCCATTCTCACCGGAACTGCGGTGACCATGTTTGTGCTTGTGGTTCTGAGCGTGTTCCCTTTCACTCCCAGATATATAATACCTATTGCTGGAATGATGGTTGGAAACGCCATGACAGTAACCGGTGTTACCATGAAAAGACTCCGAGAGGACATCAAAACACAAATGAACTTGGTATGTCTTGTAATCCTCCTTATCGATTCATCTTATTATGTATTACACAATGAATAATTCAGCTGCAAGCTTGCAAGTTATTGCTGCTGCACTAAGATGAGATCTGCATAAGGTTGAACAGATCCACACACGCCACAAAAAAAAAAAAAATACTGAAGTCAGTCAAAATATCCAGCTCTTTTAACACCAACCACAAATTCCAATTGTCGATATTTTATTACTACAGTTCTTGATTTTGCATATTGCTAAAGTTCTTTGTTACTAAATGATTGTAATTTGTAACTAGTTTCTATTAAAATGAAACACACTTGCATAATATTTTTTCTGTGTTTTTTTAATATTTCAAACTGACGTCTTCGAAAGATCATGATTTAACTATTAGTTTTCTCTATTAAATATATGAATGCTGGTTTATCAGTGCCAATTTTAAGAAAAACACTCAAACATTTATGAGATATTGATTACACTGTGAAGTGTAGGTGAGTATAATTAAATTAGTGAGTACAATAGTTGTAATTGTTTTTGATGAAGTGAATGAGTGTTTATTGATGATAATTTGTTTTGCAGGTTGAGACTGCATTGGCTCTTGGTGCAACACCGCGAGAAGCAACGCACGAGCAAGTGAAAAGAGCAGTGATATTAGCTCTTTCACCAGTGGTGGACAACACGAAAACAGTAGGTTTAATATCCCTTCCTGGAGCAATGACTGGTCTGATAATGGGAGGTGCCTCACCATTGGAAGCCATTCAACTGCAGATAGTGGTGATGAACATGTTGATAGGTGCAGCAACTCTTAGCAGCATAATGGCCACATACCTCTGTTGGCCAGCATTCTTCACCAAGGCCTATCAGCTCCAAACCAAAGTCTTCTTAACTTGATTTCTTACTTCAATCCTTCATTTCAAATTCATCCAATTATATATATATATATATATATATATATATATATATGATTTTCAATTCCTAAAGGTAATTCAGTAGATGTTTACTCCAGTTTTTATATTTTGTCTGACAAAATTCATTCTTGTGTAAATCTTCAAAATCACCATAAACTTTTCAAATCTGGATATATAGATCTTATTTAAAGCAAATAACTCACTTTATAGCATAACTTTGTAAGTAATTAACATCAGTGAGAAAAGTTGATTTATTATGTAAATACATATTATAAACCGTACGTTAATGATTAATGACAGAGTTCACAAATACTTCCCGTGAGCAATGCAGAAGTTATTAATTCAAATTCATAAAAGATTATAGTAGTTTTTGTTGTACAGTTAATTAAAACTTGATAAAATACGGTTTTGTTATGATTTTTGTCAGAGAATTAAAAAATTACAAATTGACATGTGATGGTGATATGTAACGTAATTGATACATTATAATTGGAAATAATCAAATTACATTAATTTTAAAATGATTGAACCTATTGAGAAAAAAAATTAGGAAATAAATTTGATATTCTCTCATGAAAATGAAAACTAAAAGTATATTTAAACCAATAATAAAGTATATATATATTTTTTGAAAAATATATTTTTAAAATATTAAAATTTGTTCATGTTTTAATGTTTGGTTTCTAAATTTTTAAAAAAATATATATATAATTTTTTTTAAACAATTATTTTAAGGCAATTGTGTTATACATACGATATTTTAAGTTGATAATTGTTTATATTATATGATGTTGGTCGATTCAAATGTCTGAAATGTGGTTTAAAAGGGTTCTAAGGTTAATAATATAAGCTTAAATATGTGAAATGTTGTTGTAAAATTAAGAATATAACTAGTAAGATTGAGGTGTATTTCAGTTTTCATTATAGTTTTGAGTCTTTCTCTCTCCACCTCCAAGGTTTCGTCCTGCACCTCCTTATTTTATTTTAATTCCTACTGTACCTCTATAACCTGATTCCCCATAAGTCTACCCCTATAACTCTACTGCATCTCCCACAAAAACCTACACCCCCCCCTTTCTTCTTCTTGCTCTCATCTGCTCGTACTCCCCTTTCTTCTTCTTGCTCCCCTGCTGCTACTGCTGCTATCTCCCTGTTGCCTATCTCCAATTAGTACTTTTCTTCTAAGATCTCATATTTGTTTATATTGTGGGTTAAAAATCATTTGCTTGATCTATGTGTTGCTTGATCTCGCTGCAAGTGTTGTGTGTTGCTTAGATCTCTGTGCGAATTTACAGAACCACAATTGGAAGTGTGGTTAAGAGGAGCCCCAATTCGAAGGGCGGTGGAACGAGAACCGCCGTTCGATTTGCGGTTGATGGTTTTTGGGGTGTAAACCGCTAGTGGAAATGCGGTTAAGAAGAGCCGTAATTCGAAGGGCGGTGGAACGAAAACCGCCGTTTAATTTGCAGTTGATGTTTTTTGGGGGTGCAGGGCAGAATACGCTGCTCGAACTGCGTTCTGCGTTTGTGTGAAACGCAACTGAGACTGCGGTTGCACTTGCTGCGTTTTTTTTTTAAACGTTGTTTTTTTTAATTTTTAGGTTGTTTGTTAATTTTTTTAAAGTTTATAAAATTTTATATATTATTTATTATTAATGTAATTTAGATTAAGGATTAATTATGATTTTAGGTTAACTATTAATTAATTTATTGAATGAAATAATTTTAATTAATCTAAACTATATTTTCGTAAATAATTTTATTATATTATTTATTATGTATATAATTTTAGTTAATTTTTATTATCACAAAATTATATTTTTGTAAAATTATCACAGTAGCCGCAACTCACATTGTTGTTGGTAGCAGCCACATTTCGAAAGGCAGCAAGCCTTAACCGCTGATCGAAGTGCGGTTATTTGGTTTGGTTCTGAGACTAACCTTTGCTTGTCTTCTTTCTCGCTTTATCTTTTACTGTAGCACCACCACCAAATATCCACCAACACTGATCACCACTACTAGCACGGATCAACACCACCGATCACCAAATCAATATCTAGAGTCTCTCCGCTTCAGACACAATGAACAGTAACAGTACACACAAAGGATGTGTATGTTAAGTGGTATTAGGGTTTATAATCAGAGTTGAGTTGTTGGTTGTTGGTAGTTAAAAATAGTTGTTAGGAAAGAGAGATAATTAAGTAATCACTAAATGAGCTTTGACTAAATTAAATTAAGGACAAAATGGTAATTTGGGAGGTGCAGGAAGAAAGAGATGAGGTGCAGGGAGAAGCATTCTATAGTTTTTCTCATCGCATTCAAAGGTATCGTGTTTTAATTATTAAGTGTTTCCTTTTGCAATTGATTACATACTTGTTGAACCATTCTCGGTTTCATTTTTAACAATTATACATTTTCTTAAGGTACTAATATTATAATGTTTGGTGTGATCTTTTGTACAGCTGAAACATTCATTGCTTTCATTTAAATATCTGTGAAGTTGATTGAGATGTATTTTATAATAATGGTGATTTAGCATCTTCTTCAAAGGTTGATTCATTCAAGATCCTTGAGCTGCTTTATTTAGACTCCTTAGGGTTGTTTTGTTCTGAATCAATCTTGCACTATCTTAAATAATTTCTTGTATATTCTCTTATGGACTATCCAAATTCAGACTAAAATAATAAAATTCCACCACTAAATTATTAAAACAAATGTATTTATTTCTCTTAAACAAATGTTTTAAAAAAAAAGGGAATTTTATGTTTATGTTTTAGAGGAAACTATTAAAAGATCTTTTTATATATATATATATATATAATTACACAATTCATTTATCTAAAAACTATTATTCTAGATTTTGGAGGATTAAGAATCAATAATTTTTTTAAAGGAATAATAACTATAACATTTTATTTTATAAAATCAGGAAAAAGATAAAGGTATTCTCTAGAAAATTCAATGCACATGACTTAAATTTATTGAGAAATTATTTATTTATTTTTATATAAATTTTCTTTTTAAAGTACTTGCGCTGAACTTTCAGTTAATCAGAATTAACTCATTCATATAATTGAGTTTGAATAATTATTTTGAAGATCTTTACGAGTTTATCAACTTTACCTTAACAGAACGATGTCGTTTCAGAAGTAATGACGTGGCGGAACATTCTATTGTGTTTTACGCTACGCTATGATACAAGTATTATTCTTCGGAACGCACTGCCAACCAGACCATAACGAATAAAGCAGTTGCAATCCGTGTACAACCTTGAACGCTGTCGTTTAAGCTTCGTATCTGAATTCTGAATTCTTCTCCGACCTTCCTTCATCGATCTCTCTTCTCATCTCCATCTCCATGTTCATGTCGCTTCCTTATTCGCTTCTCCTTCTTTTCTCTTCGATATTATTCTTGACAGATTTTCCAGGTTAATTTTCAATTTTCTCTTTATTTGTTCGTTTATAGGTTTCATGAAACATAAAACTAACTGTTTGTAGCACAGGGTTGGTTGTATCTGCGGACGTGACTCTGAGCTCGATGGAGATCTTCACAACCCACGAGTGGCTAAAAACCACTCCAGCTGTCTATTTTCGGTGCAAAGGGGACAACAAAACCAACTTGCCTGATGTAAAAAAAACCAACGTTTCTTATACTTTTAAGGGTGAAGAGTCTTGGCAGGTTTCTCCTTGTCCCCTTTTGTTTTTAAAGCTTTTTCTTCACTATTTTTAATTTGAGTTTTATTTTATAAGTCATGAGAAGGTGATCACAGGAAAGAGGAGTGATCAAATGAATTTAATTCTCTTTATTAGGGTTTTAGAATATTTATATGGAAAGGTATTGTTGCAATATGAAATTCCTTGAACTAGGATGTATCCTATATATAGCAGCTCTCTGTAATGTACCGCAAAAATTACATAGGAAAAACTGATTGGGAGTTATTCTTTTATGTTGAGCTGTCTGAATAGTTATTTGGTAATGTTAATGCTTGGGAGATGCTTAGTGAAGAAATTTCCGTGAGCTTAAGAAATGGGAAAGAGGGCCTTCTCTTTTATCAGGATCCAGATGATATGACTGTGTTGGCACACTTTGGTTGTTGCAATACAGAAGAAGGGTGCAAGTATATTGACATTCAGATCACAGAGTAAGTAGAGAAGCCAAACAACCAGCTGGCCAATCAGGTTATGAAAACCAAACAATTGCATGGTAAGAAGACCTGGGAAAGAATAAATGCCGACCTGGGCATCCCTTCATATATTTGAGAACCCTGCAAGCAGCTTGGTAGTGAACCAAAGTTGGATGAGAAATAAACTGCTTCAGCTGCTGAATGATAAAAGTATTGTCGTCTCTCGTAAGAATGATATAAAGCAATCTCCCTCTGAGATGCCTATTCGATGGAACGTCTTCATAAGGCTTTATTCAATCTGGACGGATCTTAAATGAAAGGGTCAAGTTTGAACTGGTTTGGATCCTAAGTTACCAGATTCAGCAACAAGGTCCAACCATTACTTCCTCTCACAAAAGGAAATTGTTTGGCAACAATCAAACCAAGAAAAAACTTAAGGACTCCCAAATCCTTGTTGACGTACTTAATGTGTTCGAACTCTATCAAAAAATTTCCAGCACAGATGCTATCATCCACATCAACTAGAAGTCTTGTGAAATGAGTACTAGTAGTATTGCCAAAGAGGCAGTGGTCAGAGAGCAAAACTTGCTTGGAAAGCTCACCAGCTGCATGAAAGAAAAAAGTGCTTACAAGATATGGTGGCTATTAGAAAGCAAAATTGTCCTTGAAAAGCATGGTGGTTGCTGAAGAGAAAAAAAATGCTCAGATAGAATAGCAAGTACTAGAGAAATATACTCCAAGGGAGCTGTGGCTGCAAACGAGCAAACAGGCTCAGAAGGTGTGCCAGCTGCTGGAGAGAAAAACTAGTTAGAGGGTGCAGCGGCTGCTAGAGAGGAAAACAGGTAAAAGGGTGACTGCGGCTGGAGAGCAAAACGGGTCAAATGGTGCAGTGACTACTAGAGAGTGGCTGGCAAAGAGAAAAAAAAAAAGGCTTGGAGGGCATAGTGACTTTCGGATTTGATCTTTGCATGGCAAGGCGATGCCAGCAGTGGTCATCGTGAGCCAGAAAAAGCTCGCTAGACAGTTTTTAGTGGTGAACAATGACACCAACTAATTGTGAAACACACTAAAAAAAAATAACAAAAACCAAAAAATATAGATGGTTTCTAAACAATTTACACCTATGATTAGTGGGTCCAAGGAAAGTGCGGAGGTTAGGTTCCCTTCTCCTTAGGTTCTCGATATCAAATATGATGAATTCTGTATATTTAGACCACAATCTAATAGATCCTAATATCAACAATTACTATATCTGTAGGCTTCTAACATATCTACAAGATTCTAAAATCATTCAATTCATGTAAATGCAAACTTTGGATGGATGCATGCAAACATTTGTAAACTTCTCAACCACAAAGAATGTATCAAAGTAATCCAGCTGGTCAACCTTATGACAACCTTTGGCCACAAGTCAAGGTATAAGTCAATAGATCGTTCACCTCAATGCTTTATTTTATATCTCAATTTTCTATTAATGGGTTTCAAATGAGAAGATGAACTAGTTTCCAAGTGTCGTTGCTCCCTATAGCTATGAGCTCACCCAGCATCAAATGATTCCAACACTCTTGTTCATTTGCCTTAGCATTGGATTAGAGACTTAAAATGCAACATGTGTTGTAATCGGATGTGAAAAACAACAAATGAAAGGGAAAAGCTTAGCATCAGAAACAGGACAAGAAAGAAGGTAGTATAAGGAAGAAGAATTTACTGAATCAGTTGAGAAGCTGAATATGTACTCAACAAGGTGATTGGCTGATGTCTAGCTTGTGTGGATCTTCCTGGTGGAGGTTCAGCCTATGCAAAGTTAGGTAACTGAGAAAATTCTATTACACTAGTGCACTATTATCAGTATAGAGTACATGAGGGAAGCAACGTGGTTCTACAAAGTGATATTCTCAAGAAGTATGAAGTGATAAGTTATCACTGTCAACCTTTTAAGGAAAGATTGTCTCATGGAAGATCACACTGCGGTATTTTGAACACTTTTCTGCTGTTGAAATCTAGCGATACATATCCCTTTATTCCCATTTTGTAACCTAGAAAGAAGGCATTTTCTAGCTCAGGGTTCAGGTTTGGCTACATAGTGATTGAAAGACTTTGGCATCACTATAATTAACCATGTAGCAACTGTCAGGGGTAGCTTTTTTTAAAAATGCAGTTATGAACTAGGGACTGGTTTATGATGTAATTGACACGGGTAAGGGCATAAGACAATTTTTTTTTAAGAGTATGAAAAGGTTATCTACATAAGTATATGTCGGTGCTTCCTCTCAATTCTATGGTTTTGTAAGGGGGACTCAATGTAAGATTTTTGGCGAATTATTTCATTAGATACTTGAAGCTGATGAACCGGAAAATCATGTCCATTATCTGTACAAATCAGTTTCACTCATGCATCATGCTGAGTTTGTTCTCAGAACAACAAAATTCTAAGTATGAGACTCGGCTTTGAGTTTCCACTATGTAATGCATATAGATCTACTGAAATCATCCGATACAGGTAAAAAGTATTTGCATCCAAGAATAGAAACAACGGACAAGGGTACCCATTTGTCAAAATGTAGCATTCCAAGAATAGAAATCATCCATATCTCTTCTGGCTTGCGTAATCATAATGGCATACATACTGAATTCTTATTGACTGAAATGAAAGGTTGAAGAAAGACTACTTAGTAAGGACATTCTCCCTCGTAAAAAGTGTCTCAACAGAACTGTCATAATGCAGTCTTGGCTTAGGTCTGAAATTGGAAATATATTGGGTACAGCTTGAACTTGAGCTCGATTGATATCAATCACTAATTCCCTTCAACTTTATCTGCAATGCCAATTGACCACTGGGATTTTAGATACTGCAGAATTCACTGACTCATGAAATTCGAGAGTACACATGAAGAAATGACAAAGCTTAGACTCTGAAATAGATTGAAAGAAAATTCGTGTTAATAGAGAACATTAGTGTGCTATAAGGTGGAACAATAATTCAAAGTTCTTGCAAACTGTGCAGTCACGGTTTCCTTTTGGTAGTGTAACATTGATTGTCTTAATACTGTTATAAACACTGAACCGATCAAGAGATAAAAATACTTGATTGTTGGCTCCTGAGTCGAATATCCAAGAACCAATACTGACACATGAGGAAAAAAGTTAGGACAGAGACATTATGAGGTGGATTGAGATCCTGGCTTGGTTTATGGCCAACGTGAGGAGAGGGGCTGACCTGATTGGAAGTGTGTTTTGTTTGTAGAAGAATCTCACTTGTACAGAATTTTGATGGCAATGGAATTGCATAGGGCAACTCCTGACTGAGCTAAGATGAAATCAACAATAGCTCTTTGTTTGTACAGTTAAAATTGCAAAAATAATACCTGCTGGGTAGTTATTCTGTTAAGTTGAGCTGGTTGGGTACTAATTGGGTTATGATGAGACTGGTCATCTTGTATCTCGTGTAACAACGAGGTCTAAAAATCAGTTATTTGAAATCCTTGCTTCTTTGTACAAAGTACTGTTATTTTTAATTTAGGCAGTTGGCTCATCTTGTTTAACCGAAAAACAACTATTATACTGGTTTGCTTAATCATTAAATTCATGTGACTTTGCATTTTGTAATTTCAAACGTTACCTTTTGAGATTTCACTTAATCATTATGTATGAATTTGCATTTGCAACTGCTGAGATTTTGCTTTGTGGTTCCAGCCGTTAACTAATTTCTCCGGTAAAAAGTGTAAACGATGTGGATTCTATGAAGAAGACAAGATTCTTTATGACGATGTGTTTGACGAGTGGGAATTGTGTCCTTCTGATTTTACGGCCCCTGATGGAAGATATATCCACTTCAAGGAAAACGAATTCAATGCTAGTTTTCTCTGCTCAGATTGCTTAAATATTACTGGTGGTGAGTTTCCTGCTACCTTTTTTCTTGGAAAACTCCTTACAGCTATCATGGTATTAGACTTCACAGACAACTGTGTGATGGTAGTTGTGAGTTATATGATGCCAATGCAACAATTATGAAGTTATGCAAAGAAAACAAATTCAACTTCTGTCAATGGTTCTTCTAATCTCTAACATGGTGCTTACAGTTGAATTTTGTAATTTTAAAAAAAGTGCTAGTAACCTCAATTATGTCACCGTTGATGACCTGCTTAGAAGATTATTTGGCTAAGAATCTAAACAAAAAAATAAATTATCTTAACCTTTTTTTACCCTAACCAACTAGAAGAAGGATTAATTGGTGGTGTTAATAAACAAGAGGTGGGACTTATTTGTCTTAAACTTCAATTTTATATGGTAAGTATTATATATAATCTTTGGTTTGATTCTACCTAATGGGACAAGTCTTGATTACCGTTGATATTGTTATCTCATGTCTGAAATATACTTTTCTCATCATTGTTCATTCATTTTGTTCTTGTGAGTCTGTGATTTACTGGGATTGCCCAAATTAAGTTTCTTCCACTTCGCACTTTTTAATTAACTTTTCATGTTGTTTTCTAAGTTATTTTTCTTGCGTATGAATGCATCGTTACTGCATTACTTGCTAATATGTGTTTGCGAAAAAATGTGTTTATTTGTAGTTTCTGTCTCTGCACTGCCGGCCAAGAATCAAGATCACAGTAAAAAAGAAATGCATGTAGCAGTTATCGTTTTGCTAACTCTTCTGGGCTCGGCCATATTGATTCTGGTAACGATGGTTGTGTACAAGTATTGGCAAAAGAGGAAGAGGGAGCAGGATCAGGCTCGGTTTTTGAAGCTATTTGAAGATGGCGATGACATTGAGGATGAGCTCGGCTTTGGAACTATAATATGACAGCAAATAAATTCCCTCTTGTACAGTAGGTTTACCTCAATTTTGTTTAAGAAAATTTATTGTTCATATTACCTGTACATACCACTACCACAAATTTACGTATGGCTGTTTGAACTTCACCTCACAGAAATACGTTAACAATCAAATTATTTAAGATCACTTTTACAAATTTAAATCTTCAGTCCCACACTCTATCATCCCACCAATCAAATGCTGCACTTCATCTAACCTTTTATGCATATCTTTATTGTTCCATTCTCAAAATACCCATACCATAAATCTTCCCTTCTACTTACAGAGTGACACATTAAAAAGCATATTACTTGTCACAAATAGGCAACAAAAGCAATTTGTAAACAGCCATTGCATCTTGGTTTTGCATTGGACAAATCCATCACATTACCAATTTCAAGAGCACCATTATAACACTTTGTCAATTCGAAGAAAAACTTGCTACTTAGTTTTTAATTTGAAATGAAGGATCTAGTAAAGTTGAAGTACTTACCTTACTCAAATAAAGACATTTTTATCTCTCAAAATGATCTTCTCAAGCAAACAATCATGATTGATTGCAAGACTACTGGAGTTTTTACATAACAAAACCATAAAATTGAGAGTAACGAAGGCAGTTATTATGTGAATAAGGCCAATATTAAAGATTTGTTGGGAAGCTCATTTACTTACCTCATACTAGAAGAATATAGACTATGTTGTGAGTATTGTGAGTCATTTCATGCATGATCTAAATGGAAGAAATTTATAAATTGTAAACAAAACCTATGATCTTTTATTGTGATAATAAATTAGCTATTAGCATTACTCGTAATCTAGTTTAGTATGATAAGACTAAATACAAAGAAATAGATTGACACTTTATTAAAGAAAAATTGGATAATGGTTTTATTGCTACTTCTACATCCTATTTGGACTTTAGTTAGTAAATTTGTTTGCAAAAAGTCTTTTCACTAACAATTTCATGATTTCACATGCAAACTTGAAATGACATATATACATTAGAAGTGTTGTTAGCTGAATATTAAATATTATTGAAAGTTGTTGATAAGATATTAAATTACTAAAAATTGTTAAAAACTTTTAAAGATATCTTGTTTTCTATATATAGAAGTGGATGTATTGTTTAGAATCAATAGAAAGTCTTCTTTCTTTATTATTAGTTCTTTCCAGTGAGAATTATCAAGTAATCCTTAAAAGAAATTTAGAGACACTTAAGTTTTAAAATTTTCCATTCAGTAAGTTAGTCCTTCTGTCAATAATTTTGTTAACTCTAGTGAAAAAGGATTTCTACGATATGTTATAAGCAAACACTCAATTGTGATCGTCACATTAGTAGAGGCAATATCAATCACTCATTTCTACAATGAAAAATGATAATTTGAAATAGAAAATCTAATGAGCGTGAATAGTGATGACATGAGAATTGGTGTATGAAAAGTTATTGCACTAGTCAAATACAATGTGGATTACTCTTTTGATTTTTTGTGACTTATGACTGAATTAATACGGAGGTTTTTAAATTTTTAATTAAATTATGTTATGTAAATATGTTAGTTATTATGAAAGTTAAGTGTACTGGAATCCAAATTAAAATACAAATTTTTGCGTCACGTCTTCATTAATTACAATAAAGCATTTCAATAGACACGCAAAAAAAAAAAATGTTAATAATGATTTAGTCTCCATAATGGTGTTCACTTCCATATTGAGGGTGATTTCTATTATATCATGGATTCCAAGCAATGCTTCTTGTTTTGAAGGTTATCTTCAAACACCGACATTTAAGTTTTGTACAATTTTTCATAACCATAAGTTTGAAATGACCAAAAAAATTGTTGACATGATTATGAAAATACCTGGAAAAGATATTCCATGTACCATCAATTTACTGCAAACAAATTTGCCTCATCTGAATTTGACATAATTAAATATCTTTTTATCGCTTGTAATGGGTTTGTGGTGGAATACTATTTTTTTGAATATTCACATATCTAGGATAACGAAAATTGCATTAGATGATTAATTAATATTAACTTATACCAGTGAACATGTTTTGTCACGTAATTTTCTAAATCTGGTTACGATAATATTATTTATTATACTTCCATTATTTTTTTATCTTTTAATTTATCCCACTTTATTAAGAAACGTATTTTAAGACAAAATGTACCAATTCATGTAATTTTAGTCAAGCCCATTGATCTATAAAAGAAGAAATTCACCATATTAAAACGAGTTAAAAATCTTAATGGGTTAACTTTTTCTAAAATTATTTGTTTAATTTTATAATTAAAATTTATAATATATTAAAAATATTAATTAAATAGTTAATAATTCTAATTAAATAAATTAAAAGTTATCTTTACATATTAAATTATTTTATCATAATTAATAAATGAACTATTGATAAATGTAAAAAATTTAAATTATAACTTTATAACTTCATTCATTATATAAAAAAAAAAGAAAAAAAAAAAGAAACTCAAAATCGTCCAATCATACCTTAAGATCTTTCGAGCTGAAGAGCTTCAAAACATGCATGATTTAAATTTCTAACAATAATTTATAATGGTTTAAAATATCCCAACCCTTGAAACTAATTCATCCACCATATTCTAGCTATGACACAAGCTAGTTGAACAGCAAGAATCTGAATAATAGCATGCATACATAAAATGTCTTGATCACATTTAAAGTGGAGTGCAATTTATAATCCAGATGTAATAAACTGGGCCAAACCAGATCTCTTATCAAAAGCACTAAGGTGGTGACTGTGAGCGACGATGGTTGTCATCATCTTCATCAATGGGGCTCCTGTCATCCCTAGGGCTCCGGCTAGGGCTCCGGCTACGCCCATTAGATTTAGGGCTATCATAACCCCTCTCATTGTTGTTCCTTGGAGGGCTGGCAGGGCTTCTACTTTTACCTCTTGGACCATCACTGAAGTCAGACCCATCTCGCTCTGTGACCAACCTATCATCATTACGGGGAGATATGTCACTTTTCTTCTGTGGGCTGCCATGGTCAGGTGATGCACTATGATCCCTTATCTTGGAAGGTCGAGGACTCCGTGACCTATCTTCAGAAACTGGGCTTCTTGCTCTTCTGACAGGAGATCTAGATCGACTGGCCAAAAAAAATAGGTCACCAAAACTCAGCTACAAGGCTTATTACAAAAGAAGTGGTACTGACAATTGAAACAACAGATTATTACACTCAAATTGCAGTACTATTGCAATCAGAAAATAAACAATAGGATTAGAAATTACTAGAACCCAACCTGTAGCTGCGGTCACGACTGTAGCTCCGATCCCTGCTTCTCCCACGACGAGGAGAATATGACCTGACTGGTGATCGTGAGAAACTCCGTCCACGCCTGCTGCTACAGAAAACTCAAATTGACATACAATATTTAAAACTCATTAAAAAAAATAAACAAGTTAAGGACATATCAACACAATGTAGAAGAGGTGTGGAAACAAAACGAGGGCTAACCTCAACTTTTTGGGACTGTTCTTACAGTTCTTCTCTATATGACCTCTTTCCCCGCAGCGGTAGCATTTGTTCTTCCAATCCCCAGCTTTGCAATCTCTGGCCCAATGACCATCAATGCCACAGTTAAAGCATCGTCCAGATCCAGGAGGTGGACCCCGACCCAAGTATTCACGCGAACCACGAGGACCCTGATTATAAAGAGATCAGATGAAAATCAAATTAACAAGCAATAAAAAACTACCAAAATTTGTTACAAAAGTCGCAGCACAGTAGCAATGAAATTAGAGATGCATGGCTCCAGAAGAAATTGAATATTTATGTACGAGGTTCTTAAGGAAACGGTTAAGACAGACAAAGGAGAGCATCATCCAATTGTCCGTTATTGATATCTATAAGATAAAAATGTGCACAAATAGAAGCACTAAGGACCATATAACAGCCCAAGTATTAAGATTGTAGATTCAACAGAATAAATCCATATATGCCACAATAAAATCCAACAACCATGCATTAAATAAACACTACAGAAACTACGAAAAGCATCCCTTAGAGTATCCCTAAGACAGTCAACTACAAATGAGAAGCGCAAATCTTAAGAAAAATATTATGATATGAACTTTGAAGTTTGACCTACCCCCTTAGCAAATTCAACAATAATACGACTTCCTTCAAAGTCACGGCCATCCAAGTTAAATCTGGCATCATCCGCATCTCGAGGATCACTAAATTCCTGTTCAAAAACTGTCAGTAACAATCCACTAAAGTAACAGAATCTTACCATCATTTACAACCGAATCCTCTGAGCAGACACTAATAGCCACCTTAGAGCAAAGGCATGAGGAGAAATGGAAGTCAAAAAAAATAGATAAAAGACAAAGAATGGAATGAAGACTTACAACAAAGGCGAAATCGTTCTTCATATCCACACCTCGAACTCTGCGGAAATGGTTTCCAGAAACAGTAAGGCCATCATTACTTAACTACTGGAACTGTATACAACGCCCCTCAAAGACGGACTAAACACCAGTTTGTGATTGTTGCCATTTCCATAAAAAACACGCAATAACATTACAGAAAGAATCGCCAAAGTCAACACTCGACAGGAATTTCCATCAATTCCACCAAGGCCAACCTCCCAACACAGACCTCCAGGTTTAGAGAAAACCACAGAAACCTTCAACAAGATTATTCATGTTAAAACATGACACCTAGGGGATTTGGTTCCCACGCATAACATGCCAAATAACACAACAAATCCAAGCTCAAATGAAAGCTTAGATAAAACCTGCATATCACCACCCTAAGTTTCAGCATAAAACAAGGTCGACAGCCGACGTCAACCTATCACTAACTCAACTCCCTTTCCAACGTAAACAACAAAGATGAATCAAACAATTCCAAACATATATTGGAAAAAGTCAAACAATTTAGAAATTGAATTGGAAGGATAAAACAAGGGAAAACATCCTGCCGATTCTAAGCAAGAAATTAAATACTAAAGAAGAAAGACAATCATCCACGTAGACAAACAGGTGAGGAGACATGGAATAATAAGAAAAACATTTTAAAGATTAAAAGAGTAAATAGGTCTTTATAAGTAAACATGGTATTAAAAGAAGGTCCCAAACGGTGATTTCGGCCTCAACACTGCAATAGAAGTTATTTGTCTGAAATCTTCTGTAACATAAAGGATCGCGATGAACCCACAACAACAATTTCAAAAAGTACATGTAAATTACATTGTTTTCTAAAAGTATTGAGTTCCTTAGAGAAATAATCAAGTCTATGGTTCTCTATATATTTCGAAAGATAAGAATTAATGGTTAAAAAAGGAGAAATTACCTTCCATATCTGCTGAAAGCACGCTCCAGATCACGGGAACGGGTATTGTGGGACAAGCGTCCCACGTACAGGCGTGTATTGTATTTATCATCATGGCGAGGCATCGTTTTTGCTTCTAGCTCTACAATATAAACAAATCAAATTTCGAGAGTAATTATGAAAGCGGCCACGCAGAGACCTCCTCTCAACAGAAACAAAAATTGAAATTGAAATAAAAGGGAATGAATTATGGAAAAATACATAAATTTCAAACATGCAATCAATTTCAAAAACCTATATCGCAGAAAACAAATCAATTTCAAGAACTTGATGAGAAAGACGAAGAGAATAATCCAGAGAGAAAATCCTATAGAGACATGAACCAAAAGTTGAGAAAGGCGAATCGAACAATTGGAAGAAAGAGAGGGTAGGGAGACGTTACCTCGTAGCGGATTGCAGCTTCTGCCCAGACCTAACCTCTTTCAAAGTGGTTCAGCTTCTCTGGGATGATTAATTTATACAGGACCTCTACCACACATCTTCATAGACCCTTTTTTTGTTAATGGGCCCAGAAATTGGGCTTTTGGTAGAAATTATAAAAAAAGAATAAAACAATGGATGCTATTTCTTGCACCCCAATTTTTTCTTCCTACATTCCTATAAGAGTCGTAATTCTCAAATTATCCTTTTATTAAAAGTATAATAACAATTTCTACATAACTATGTCAGTACTCTCTTTTTCTTGTAGTTGATTTTAAATTATGCTGAGTCTTTTGAATATCTCAAATTCTTTTAGTAGTTAGCAAGTGATTTTATGTAGGATTAGTCATAAATCTATTAATTATACTTACTTTATATTAGATTTGGTCTTATAATAGCACACGAGGCTTTCAATCACTTCTTTGAATAGAGTTATATTCACTATTGTTCCTTCATCATTTCTTGATAGCTTTGAACCTAGTACGATAGAATTATTCACTGCATTATAGTTATTCCTATTAAAATCGTGCCAATACATCTTGGATATACTTCCTTTGACACATCAAGATTCCATGTGTATGTTGCAAAATTTCTCCTTCAAGAAAATATTTCATTTTTCCTAAATCAGAAATATCAAATTTTGATATCATGCTCTCATCATTTCTAGTGTATATTAAATCATATATATATATATATAAGCTCACAATTAAAATGTTTTTCCATGGCATCCATCTCTCTATCCATTGCGTTTCATAAAACTTTGCTTTTCATATCTTCTTCAAATGTTATTGGATCATCTTCTATCTCAATCATTGCATCTTCATCTAATAAACCTTCTCCTTTTTCACAATCGACAATCTAAATTGGTTTTCTTATACATATTTTAATCCTCCCTTTAAATGAAATATTAATCTATGAAAGATGAGACTCGTTTTTATAAGCGTTAATTTCAATATTACCTTTATTCATATTTTCTACTATATGTTGTCCTAAAATTTTTGCTCCGTTATGTTTTGTTTCTTCTTTGTTGTCATTATCATGTGTTCTAATTTTACCCTAATTTAAAGTATTGTGTTGATTGGTTTTGTCATGCTCCAAATTCAGCCTTTTTCTTCTTCAAATATAACATCTCTACTAATGATGATCTTTTCAATGATTGGGTCAAACAATCTATAAGCCTTGGATTCATCACTCACTCCAAATAGAACACACATTTTACTCTTGCCATATAATTTGACTCATTGTTGATCTGATGTATGTATATGAGCTATACACCTAATAATAAGAAACAAAAGGCTTTATTTCATTCCAAACTTCTCTGGGGGTTTGTCTTGCCCTATAGTTGCAGCCCTTATTAACAACATGAACACATCAATTGTCAACTTATTGCCATGCACCCTAAGTCAATACTTTCAATGCTTCAACCTTCTTCTTCTTCCGCTCTTGTCTCTAGGCGGTGGTGCTTAGTGAGTTTTCATCACAAAAGCAAAACCTTTTACTTTGCTTTATTCACATTCTCTTTCTTCATTTCATCTCATCTTCCATGTATAAGAGTGTTTATTCGTTAAGATTTTAAATTTTATTTTTCTTTCATTTGATATATCTATTTTTAATTTTTTAGATGACTGAATTTCAAAATCTGGTTTAAGAAACTTATCGAATTTAGAACTTGATTTAGAAAGTTTTATATTTCAAAATTTAGTTAAGAAAAATCGTTGGATTTCATAACTTATTGAATTTTAAAATCTAGCAATGAAACTTATTGAATTTCAAAATTTAATTAAAAAACTCAACGAATTTTAAAATTCGGTTATTTTGAATCCAGTTGAAAAACTCACCAAATTTTGAAATTCGATTATAAAAATCACCAAATTTTAAAATTTTGTTAAGAAAATTATCAAATTTCAAAAAATCCGATTACTATAGTCATCGAATTTCAAAATTCGATATTCAATTCCTCTAAATTTCAAAATTTGGTTAAAACTGAAATTATAAACTCGAATTCATTTTGAAATTCAAGACTTATCGCTTTTATTTTTATTTAACTTTTTGTTTTTTTCTATTTTTTAAAATGTGTTTTACTTGTTTTAGTTTAAAATATTAAAATCTTAATATATATTAAATTTTATTATAATATTATATTCAATTAAACTAATTAAGATATATTACATATTAATAATAATGATAATAAAAATAATAAATTATATGTTAAAATATTAAAATATCAACACATTAAATTATATTAAAGTATTAATATATATTAAATTATACTAAAATATTGAAATAAATTATATTAATTAACATATATTAAATAGTAATAATAATAATGATAATAATAATAATAAATTATACACTAAAATATTAAAATATTGACGTATATTAAGTTAAATTAAAATATTATATTAAATTATACTAATTAATATTATTATTATTATTAAAATTATAATAATAATAATAAATTACATGTTAAAATATTAACATATGTTTATCGAATGTGTTCATTGATCATTTAAATTAAAAAAAAAATGTTCATCGAATGTTTTAAGATATTTTGATTAGATTTCGAAATTTAGTAAATTTTAAATTTGAATGAGATTTTATGAAATTTTAAAATTCAATGAATTTTTAAATCAAATTTTAAAATTTGATAAATTCTTAATTTTAAAATCTAATAAATTCTTAAACTTTGAAATTCGATTTTTTCAAAATTTCATAATTTTTTAAATCAAAATTCAAAATCCAGTTAAATGAAAGGAGATATGACGTTAGGTCTATGCAAGAAATACCGAGTGATTATAGGACAGAAAAAAATATTTACCCAAATAATTTAGACACTAAAAGAAAGTTGGAGGTGCAAAGTAAAGCCGCCATGAGATTAAACAAAACGACAAGCAAACGAAAACCCAATATACCAACACCCTCTAAAAACATTCTCAAGTAACTTTCACCAAAAACATATTTCGTAATTTTAGTTCTTACTAATTACAATATTATTTTTTCTTTTGTAAAAATTTTATAAACTATAGAAAAATGCAACAGACCTTCTCCTAATCACACTAGCTAAAATGTGAAAAATAAAGAACATTAGCCACATTCAACAATACTTTTTTTAAATGATAAAACAGGTGCAACATGATTTCCATAAGCATTTATATATTCATTTCACGAGAACATTAAATAGAAAAACAATACTTACCACGCTAGAAAAAAAATAAAAAAGTAATCTTTCAAATTCTTTTTCTCGAAAAAAAAATAACACAATATAATAAACAAGGCTTTTTTAGAGTGAAAACGTTCGCACGTTATAATGCCTTTCACATCCAAACAACGATGTCAAAATACAATAACAATCCTAGAATAGAGTAAAAATCCTAACTCTGACTAAGGTTGTTTCTCAACGGTTATGATTGTCTAATTAACACAATCATCAAAGTGATAAAAAAAATTAGAAAAACCTTAAGATCTTTCAAGTTGAAGGCCTTCAAAACATGCAAGATTTAAATTTCTCACAATAATTTATAATGGTTTAAAATATCCCAACCCTTGAAACTAATTCATGCACCATATTCTAGCTATGACACAAGCTAGTTAAACAGCAAGAATCCGAATAATAGCATGCATACAATAAACGTTTTGATAAACACAAGTCAAAATTAAACTGGAGTGCAATTTTTAATCCAGATATAATAAACTGGGCCAATCCTGACCACTTAACAAAAAGCACCATCTAAGGTGGTGACTGTGAGCGACGGTGGTTGTCATCATCTTCATCAATGGGGCTCCTGTCATCCCTAGGGCTCCGGCTGGGGCTCCGGCTACGACCATTAGATTTGGGGCTATCATACCCCCTCTCATTGTTGTTCCTTGGAGGGCTGGCAGGGCTTCTACTTTTACCTCTTGGACCGTCACTGAAGTCAGACCCATCTCGCTGTGTGACCAACCTATCATCATTACGGGGAGATATGTCACTTTTCTTCTGTGGGCTGCCACGGTCAGGTGATGCACTATGATCCCTTATCTTGGAGGGTCGAGGACTCCGTGACCTATCTTCCGAGACTGGGCTTCTTGCTCTTCTGACAGGAGATCTCGATCGACTGGCCAAAAAAATAGTTCACCAAAACTCAGCTAACAAGCTTATCAAAGAAGTAGTACGACTACGGACAAGTGAAACAACTAATTAATACACTCAAATTGCAGTATTATTGCATCAGAACAAAAACAATAGGATTAGAAATTAGAACCCAACCTGTAGCTGCGGTCACGACTGTAGCTCCGATCCCTGCTTCTCCCACGACGAGGAGAATATGACCTGACTGGTGATCGTGAGAAACTCCGCCCACGCCTGCTGCTACAGAAAACTCAAATTGAGATAAAATATTTAAAACATAAATCTCATTAAAAAAATAAAAAAGTTAAGGACATATCAACACAATGTAGAAGAGGTATGGAAACAAAACGAGGGCTTACCTCAACTTTTTGGGACTATTCTTACAGTTCTTCTCTATATGACCTCTTTCCCCACAGCGGTAGCATTTGTTTTTCCAATCCCCAGCTTTGCAATCTCTGGCCCAATGACCATCAATGCCACAGTTAAAGCATCGTCCAGATCCAGGTGGTGGACCCCTACCCAAGTATTCACGAGAACCTCGAGGACCCTGATTATAAAGAAATCAAATGAAAAACCAAATTATCAAGCAATAAAAAACTACCAAAATTAGTTAAAAAAAAGCACGGTAGCAATGAAATTAGAGATGCATGGCTCTAGAAGAAATTGAATATTTTTGTGCGAGGTTCTTAAGGAAACGGTTAAGACAGACAAAGGAGAGCATCATCCAATTGCCCATTGCTGATAACTACAAAGAGAAAAATGTACACAAATAGAAGCACTAAGGACATATAATAGCCCGAGTTTTAGATTGTAGACTCAACGGAATAAATCCATACATGCCGCAATAAAATCAAACAACCATGCTTTCAACAAACACTATAGAAACTACAAAAACATCCCTTAAATAGTCTAGTACAATTGAGAAGCAGAAATCTTAAAAAAAAATATTATTAGAGACTTTGAAGTTTGACCTACCCCCTTAGCAAATTCAACAATAATACGACTTCCTTCAAAGTCACGGCCATCCAAGTTAAATCTGGCATCATCCGCATCTCGAGGATCACTAAATTCCTGTTCAAAATCTGTCAGTAACAATCCACTAAAGTAACAGAACCTTACCATCATTTACAACCGAATCCTCTGAGCAGACACTAATAGCCACCTTAGAGAAAAGGCACGAGGAGAAATGGAAGTAAAAAAAAAAAAAAGATAAAAGACAGAATGGAATGAAAACTTACAACAAAGGCGAAATCGTTCTTCATATCCACACCTCGAACTCTGCGGAAATGGTTTCCAGAAACAGTAAGGCCATCATTACTTAACTACTGGAACTGTATACAACGCCCCTCAAAGACGGACTAAACACCAGTTTGTGATTGTTGCCATTTCCATAAAAAACACGCAATAACATTACAGAAAGAATCGCCAAAGTCAACACTCGACAGGAATTTCCATCAATTCCACCAAGGCCAACCTCCCAACACAGACCTCCAGGTTTAGAGAAAACCACAGAAACCTTCAACAAGATTATTCATGTTAAAACATGACACCTAAGGGATTTGGTTCCCACGCATAACATGCCAAATAACAAAACAAATCCAAGCTCAAATCAAAGCTTAGATAAAACCTGCATATCACCAAGTTTCAGCACAAAACAAGGTTGACAGCCGGACGGCAACCTATCACTAACTCAACTCCCTTTCCAATGTAAACAACAAAGATGAATCAAACAATTCCAGACATATATTAGAAAAAGTCAAAAACAATTTAGACATTAAAATTATAAGACAAAACAACGGATAACATCTGCAGATTCTGAGCAAGAAATGAAGTACTAAAGAACAAAGACAGTCATCCACATAGACAAACAGATAAGAAGACATGAAATACTAAGAAAAACATGTTCAACATTAAAAAGTTAAATAGGGCCTTTATAAGCAAACATGGTATTTACAAGAGTGTCCCAAACGATGATTTTGGCCTCAACTGCAATAGAAGTTATTCATCTGAAATCTTCTTCAACATAAAGAATCGCGATGAATGAATCCACAACCGAAATTTCAAAACTTGCATGTAAATAACATTCCTTTCTAAAAGTATTGAGTTGCTTAATAATCGAGACTATGATTCTTTATATATTTCGAAAGATAAGAATTAATGATTAAAAAAGAGAAATTACCTTCCATATCTGCTGAAAGCACGCTCCAGATCACGGGAACGGGTATTGTGAGACAGGCGTCCCACGTACAGGCGTGTATTGTATTTATCATCATAGCGAGGCATCGTTTTTGTTTCTAGCTCTACAATATAAACAAATGAAATTTTGAGAGTACTTATGAAAACGGCCACACAAAGAAAAACTGAGATTGAAATAAAAAGGATTGGATCATGGAAAAATAATTGAATTTCAAACATGCAGTCAATTTCAAAACCTAAGTCACAGAAAACAAACAAATCTGTAATTATTATATCAGAAACTGCTGTGAAAGACGAAGCGAAGCATCCACAGAGAAAATCCTATAGAGACGATAACAAAAAGTAGAAAAAGGCAAATCTAACAATTGGAAGAAAAAGAGGGTAAGGAAACCATACCTGGTGTTTCTGTCGAAACCTAACCCTTCAAAGTGGATCTGCTTCTCTGGGATGATTCATTTATACAGGACTCTGCCACATATCTTTGTAGATTTTTTTTGTTAATTGGGCCTGAACTTGGGCTTTTTGTGGAAATTAAAACTGAACGAACAAAACACTACATCCTCTAAAAAGGTAATTTCCGTTCTTGCTTTTATAAAATTTATAATTTTTTATCTCAATTTTTAAATTTTTGATAATTTAATATTGTTTTTTATATGATATTATTTTTATTTTTAATTATATGTAATATTACTTTGGCTATAGTATAAAATTACAAAACAAAACATATAATATTATATTTTTTTGGGATAATTGAAAAAATATAATCTATAAGGACTTGTGATCAATGTAAGTTTATAATGATTTAAAATACTTTTAAATATTACAATTTAACAAGTTACAAATAATTAAAAATAAAAAATATATAAAATAAAATTAGAGAACAATATTACGAATAAATAAATAAAACATTAGATTTGAAAAAAAAAATAGGAACAAAACTGTTTATTTTTTTTCAAATATACTAGGATTAAACTTTCAATTATTTTTATAGTGGCTGAAATTTTTTGTTAATCTTATTAACAACGATCAGTAGAAAAATCTGTTTTTACTAACTAAGTTACCACATAAATAGCATTTTTTACTTAATCTTTCTTTAAAAACTATATTTAACTTCTAACCTGATATATTCGTTCATTCTTAATGTCACAACCCGTAAATTTCACTTTTATTAGGTTCGGCCACGTGGCGACCGGCCGGTCTCCTTTGGTGAGTGGGAGACAAAATCCTGCAAGCATTTAATTCCCTTTTCTTGTAATCCGTGCAGCGACGGCATAGCAGGGAAAATCCCTGTGAGTGGAAACCAGGTGGCGTCAGTAGGATAGACTGGATGTTTGTAGTGGAAACCAGGTGGCATCATATGAATGGCCGACCGCTGGTGTTGAAGGTAAGAAGAAAACAATGCGAATTATCTCTGCATGCAATCTTCTTCTTCTTCATCAAATCTCGTTTTCTGAAATCTCAAAGTTCTCTTCCTTCTCTCTAAAACTTTCCCAACCTTCTCTCTAAATTTCTAACCTCAAATCTTTCTCCGATCACTAGCTCCATTCAAGAAATTTGGTGGCTGGCACCAAGACGTCCAACCTGTACTAAACAGAATTTCATTCTGAGTTGGTAAGTGTCCGATCCTTTAGGTTTCCTAGTTTTTCTGCATGCATGTGCCGTTAAAGCTTGCATGTATCTGTAAACCATTTCTTCTGAACCTATATTTTTGTATTTCATGTTTAGAATTTGGAAACTTAGACGAGATAGTTGTTATCCATCCACTGTTGAAGTTTTAAGCAGGAATTAGAGGTAAGGGAAGTTTATGAAAATTCAAGATTTATTTTCTATGGTTGAATATCTTATTTATGTTATGTTTGATTTTATATGGTATAATGAAAGTTTGAATCTTGCGTTTAATTGAATTCTGTGATTTCTAGATTTGAAAGAGTGTATAAGAACTTAGTATAACTGATTTTATAATCGAATGGTCATTATGACCGTCCGGTTTCCCGTTACACCTTGAATTGATTACTTATTTCTGAACCTAAGTTATATTATTAAGTCAGTCATTTTGGATTTTTTTGTCTTACACAGAACGTCCGGTTTATAATTATAGTATCCATTTGATAAAGCGTCCGGTATTTTACCGATTCTTGATTTCTCACGGAGTGTCCAGTTTAGTAAGGATATTCACTTTTCTGAAGAGAACTTGTCTTCCTTTAACCGTCCGTTTTCTTCAGTTTAGTCAGTTGATTTTCCTTGATCAAATTCTTTATTCGATTCTCCTTAAATAGTCGGGTTTATCTTTTGTTGATTAAAATTCTAAGTTAATTATTTCGACCGGTTTTCATTAGTTACATTCATTTCTGTTGATGAACCATCATTGATCGTTCCGTCCGGTTTCATCAGTCAAACACTCCTTAATTATATTCTGTTAAATTTCCTATGTTAAATTTATAATAAGTTGTCGCTTATGTTGGATTGAATTGTAAGAGAATTCCAAGGAGGAATGTCTCATGTTTGAAGTAAATTGATTTGGTATGACCGTGGTCATAGGCTCAGGTTCTGACTCTATTCCGATATTCCGTGATTACATCATCTCAAGTAGAGAGGAGTAATTCATGCGTGGGAATGGCGGGAGGTCCTCTAGCCTCAGGGTATTTTGATACCGAGGTGGTTCCATTGGACTATCCTCGGGTGGCGGTCTGTTGAGTGTATCCCAGCCAGGTCCACCCGGGTGCAGAGAGCGGCGAGCATACAGGGTCATACGTCCGGACAATAGTTTTGAATAATTGATGTTGTTGATGTTTCTTTCATTGTTTTATTTGGAAAGGACTTATATTTTATTGGTGATTGTGTGAAATATAATAAATGAATTATGGAATTCTTCATAAGCTTACCCTGTTGTGTGATTTTTGTTTTGTCTATGTTACCGTTCGGTATCTGACCGTTCGGACGTTCTCTTCACTGCAATGATCATCCTTTTTGGGTGTGAGCAGAAGGATCTCAAGAGGAGTCTCTGGAGGAAGTACTGCTAGAGGAGCAACCTTTGGAGGTGCTGCCTGAACACTTTGCAGGACCGACCGGTCCTTAGTTTTAGTTGTTTTGTTGTAAATTTTGTAGATGGCGGCCGGTTAAGTTGTTTTGTAAAGCCATCCGTCCTAGAATCTTCTCTCAGACTATAAACTTGTATATTTGGAAGTATTACGTTATATGTATATACCAGCTTTCGTTCTTTATCTCTTAATTATCGTTCCTCTACTGTTCTTTAGTATTGCTTATGATAACTCCTAAGAATAATATATAGTTTTGTTCTATATATTTATTGGGATGTTACACTTAATCTCTAAATCATTTATTAAATTATCTTTTAATACAATAATAATAATAATAATAGTAATAACGATAATAACATATTACATTATTATTATCTTATTGTTTCATTCATAAAATAGAACTTTAAATTTTTATATAAGAAAACTTTTATACCTTTATATTACATTAAATATTGATTATGGATGATAATAATTAGCCTATTAATATTTCTATATTATGATATTTTTTAATTATTATATTGTTTTTAGTTTTATTTCATTTTTTTAACACTATGCATATCAGTTTTTTATGTAATTATCACTTTTTATAGGATGCACTTATTAATGATTAATATAATAGAAGGAGAGCACATTTTATCCTTGTAATAACACTTTTTTTTGTTGGTATCTTTAATGATGATATGTGTAATAAGGTCTGGTAATAATATTTGTCTGTGTTATGTTTCAATTATTGTATGTAGTCAATCAAGGATGATAGTAGTTTTCTCAATTCTGAAATGAACTCTGTGTTATTTGTTTGGAAAATGATATTTTAACACCAATTTTTTTACATCATTTTTACACTGCACACGTGTCAAAATGTGGTTGGACGATTTCAAATTAAAAAAAAAAAAACTTTGGTTTTTTCCTTTTGAATATGTCCTTGTCTCACTTTTTTAATTTGAAATCACCCAACCACGTTTTGACACGTGTGCAGTGTCAAAATGGTGTCAAAAATTAGTACAGAGTCAACTCAAGTGCTCAAAAAACGGAAAATGATATTTTAACACCAATTTTTTGACACTATTTTGACATTGCATACGTGTCAAAATGTGGTTCGACGATTTCAAATTAAAAAAAAACTTTGGTTTTTCTCTTCCAAATATGTCCTTGCATCAGTTTTTTTTTTTAATTTGAAATCGTCCAACCACATATTAACACGTGTGCAGTGTCAAAAATTGGTGTTAAACTATCATTTTTCAGGTTTTAAATATGTGAAAATAGTAACAACTCTATACATACATGTTTTGGTATATTAAATTTTTCACAAGTGTGAACTTGAATTCCTCAAAATGTTTTCCGTAGACATTAAACTTAGTCTTAGATACATAAAACAACGAACATATGAATGTGTGAACGCATGATAATCGTTAACTTTGGAAAAGATGAACTCCAATTGTTTTGGGTTGACATTGCTAGGTTGGGAAAATAGGGCTCGTAGACTTGAAAAAGAGACAAATGATTGACTGACAAAATGTGAATGATTTTTCGTTCCGTTCTTCAAACAAATTGAAAAGCCGGTTCTTCCAGAAATCATTCACTTGCAGTACATTAAACTCAACTTGAGATACATGCAACAAATGCAAGGAGACATGGGATACCACAAACAAGAGAATAAGATGGGAATGAAAGATAACCATTCTCCTGAATAAATGAACTTCAACCAGTGCTTATTCTATTCTTAAAATAAGGGTGATTGAGGATACTTCGATATTGATTTGGAAATTTTTTAGAAACGGGATTCGTTGGTTCAGAAAAGGAAGGTTGATTCGTGGACAAAATACGAACGATTATTGGGAACTGGGATTCGTTTTGTTGCTTCTGTATTTATAAAATTTCATGTTTTAAAGTTTAAGCTGAATGGTTCTGCCATTTAACATGTTCTTATAAGATGACACTATAAATTATAATACAAAGATATTTGCAAGTAAACTAATAAGAAAAAAACATATAATTTATAAATTAAAATAAATCAGCAAAGGGAGATGATAATGTGGAGAACATAAAGAAATAAAATGTAGAGTACATACTGGAATTCATTTACGTTTAGATAGTTTAAATGCAAAAAGTAATTAAGATAATGATGAAAAGAGTAGAGAAAGAAGGGTTGGACAGTTGATTTAGTTGTCTGTTATTATTGAAAAAAATAAGGAGTGTTGGTTCCATTGACTACCTCCTCTTGTTCCTGCTCCCAAAGAGAAGCGTCAAATAAAAGAGGAAGCGAAAGAAGAATCCCCATGCAAACGTGATCCACAAGCAGCTCCATTTGCTCAGCTGCGTTATCCCCTGCTGCTTCAGCACATCCGCTCCAGTGATCACACAGCTGGACCTCGTGATGTTCATGCCCAGCGTCTTGCTCATGCTCTTAAGCAGCTCCACCTTCAGTGTCTCCGGCACCATCCCCAAGGGCGTGTTGTCGAACATCTGAATCCCCCTCACGAAGCACCTCGGAGAGTTAACGTCGAACTCGTTCTGCAATACTCCCTCGTACGGGTACTTCACCAGTGACATGTAGTGGAACCATATCCAGTACGGAGGCATTCTGTCCCTGCTGATGAAGAACCCGCTGAAGAGAAGAAAGTAGGCCAAGATCGCAACCACAACCGTGAACCCTATCATCACATGCGATACCACTCCCGACAGGAACGTCACGAAGGAGCTTCCAGCCCAGAAGGAGGCCACGATCACCAGAAAGTAAAAGAGAAAGCCCGAAGAGCCGCCCGCCAGGCCCACGGCCCAAAAGGTGGTGGCTGCAAAGGCGAAAGAGAGAAAGAGCAGGGAAGGGAGTGAGATGATTGCATGTGAGAGGACATAGGAAGAGCGACGGTAGGCGTTGTACGCTGTCTCCCTCATGAAGATGTAACGCTCTTGGAGGAACACTGGGATGGCTTCGGCGCAGGTGTAAAACGTGGTGGACATGGCGAAGGCGAAGAACCCCACGCGCTCCTGAACCCCTTTTGGTGAATCATCCAGGTGCCAGAAGATTGTTGCCAAGATTACCCCCGTCACAAGAACTGCACCTAAACGAATCCCGAATAACTCTGGCATCCTTCGTGAGTTCGTCAGAGACCTTTTTCCTATCACCGCCATTTCCATCCAAAACGGATTCGCGAAGGCGGGAACGGAAACTGCCGCCGTTGAGTTCTTGCCGTTACCGTTAGCGCCGGACACCAGTTTCCCTCTGGAAATGCTAGCGCTGATGGCGTCCTTCAGAGATGGTTTGGGCTTGTGATCATTCTGGGACTGGACCGAGTTTTTTTCTTTCAGCTGCCACGATTTGTTGAAGTCCACTAAACTCTTTGTCCCACTGGGTTGTTCTTCCAGTTCTCGAATTAGGTCCAGCGCGAATTCTGTGCGGTTTTCGTTCTCCGGTATGGGGTGGCCGAACTCGGAGAAGAAGGCTGGGAGGTTCGCCGGAGAGCCGCTGTAGACGGTGTTACCGTGAGAGAGGAAGATCAAGTGGTCCAATATGCCTAAGATTCTGTAGCTAGGTTGGTGAATGGACATGATGACGATGCTTCCACTCTGAGCGATTCGCTGCAGCACTTTCACCACCATGAAGGCACTTGTGGAGTCGAGGCCCGAAGTTGGTTCGTCGAGGAAGAGCACGATGGGATCGTGGATGATGTCGATTCCGATGGAGACGCGGCGGCGTTCTCCCCCGGACACGCCGCGGTGGCCCTCGTCGCCGATGACGGTGGAGGCGGCGGAGCGGAGGCCGAGCTGGTCTATCAAGGCCTGGACGCGTGCTTTCTTCTTGGATTTCGAGAGGGAGCGAGGGAGTCTGAACTCCGCTGCGAACATGAGCGTCTCTTCGACGGTGAGCATGGGGAAGAGGAGGTCGTCTTGCATGACATAAGCGGAAATCACCTTTAAAAGACTTGAGTCTAAAACCTCGCCGTTTAGGGTGACTGTACCTTTGAGACTTTCCTTTGATATGCGGTTGGCGAGGGCGTCGATGAGAGTGGACTTGCCAGAGCCGCTGGCACCGAGGACGGCCATGATCTCGCCGTCCCTGGCCTCGCCGGAGATGTCGTTGAGGAGAGTCTTGGTGCCGTTGGGTTTAGTTTCGTGGTCGGGTGGGAAAAAGGTGGTGGTGGGAAAAAAAGTGAACTTGCGGCGAAGCTTGACACTATAGGTTAAATTGAAAAAAGAGAGGACAAAGGGGTGGGTGGAGGAGGAGGAGGAGAGGTCAAGAACATGGTGGGGTGGTGCAGGTGGAGTGTCGTTTTGAGCGTCTTGGACGCGGTTTAGGAGATCGGCGAGGGTGCGGGATCGGGTTCGTGTTGTTGGCGGGTTTGGGAGTTGGACCAGGTCCATGGATTGGTTGAAGAAAGGAAACCTGTCGTCAAGAATAGTGTTGGGTTGTGGTGGTGGCGGCGGCAGCGGCGTTCGACGAGACATTGGTGGGGGGAAACTCTATTAAGCTGAGAAGAGCTGAGTTTCTGCACACTGAAGAAAGTTTGCCGTTTGCCCAATTTATAAGAACTGCATTGCATTGCATGACTGATATTAATTACACTTGTCATGTGTGAAATTTGTTATTGATATTTTGGTCTTAAAATTTAAAAATTAATTTTTTTAATTTAATTATATTAAGTTTTTTTATATATTCAATGAATTTCATACTAATATTTATTTTAGTATCAATTAATTTTTTTATAATTTAAAATGAAAAATATACTAATTCCAACTCTAGGATAAAAGTTTAAAAGATATTTTGTATTATTGATAAATTGGTATTATTGGTTTTTATTTTGTATGAAAGTTTTGATGCAGTAGTTGTGTACCTTAGTTTTTGTTGTTGATGTTAAGAAAATCGTTAATTGGATTGTTTGGTTGTTGCATTTTAGTTTTAATTTGGAGACGTGGTGGAGTGATGAAAGTCTGAAGCAGATGGGGAGGAAGATGACCAATCTTGTTGATATAAATTTTTAAAAGGTGGTTTGATATGTTGGTTACAGCAAATTGTTACATCTGAGTCAACTCAAGTGCTCAAAAAACAGAAACTGTGTGCAGTCAATTGCTTCAAATTCATTTATTATTTGTTAAATATTAATTGTGGACTGAGAGACAAAAAGGGGTCACCAAACACATCCTAATCCATTTTCGCCTTCGGCACGCATTCCTTTCTATACGAAACCAAAAGCCCACTCTCTTATTAGACCCACCCAATTCATACGTGGATGGCCCTTGTTGGACAATCATTTTCTCCAATATTTTATAAACTTTTATAGTCTTTTTTATTCGATTCAAAATTATAATTGAAATAATTTCTAATTAAAAATCCCTCCAAGTTATAATTGCTCATATTTTCAAAGCAATAGATATTCCTAATGTAGGCGTGCATGATATATCTAACAGACTCGTCTTCCAAAGATGAGAGAAGAACACTTCTGCAGAGAGCTTTTATTGTTTCCAAAGGGTTAGGTCTTTATTTTTGTTGATTTACTTCAATTGAGTATTAAAAAATATTACTTTTTTAACGTGATTCTAATTTTTAATTTTATTTAATTTAGTTTTTCTATAAAGTAGTTTAAATAGTTAACAATACGTGATCAGGAACGCCTGTCCGTTGTTATTTTTTTTAATGAGTTTGTCAATACACTAATTAGACAAGTTTAACATTATAGTTTAGATAAATCTATTCATATAATTACTAAAATAAAACAAAAAATATTAGATGAATTATTTAACACATTGATTAGATGGATCTAGAAATAACTATTAAACGAGTTTTTCCATACACTAATTATACAAGTCTATCAACAAACACTTACCGAGTGTTCATATATTGATAAAACAAGTCTGTTTTTCCATACGCAAATTATACGAGTCTATTAATACACATTATACAAATTTATCCATTCACTGATTAAACAAGGCTTGCAATACAATTAAATGAGTCTACACATACATTGATTGGATTACTACGTCTATACACTAGTTAAACGATTTTAACAACAAACATTAGACGAGTATGTCTATACACTAATTAGAGAAGTCTAGTATTATACATTAGACAAGTTTGTTTATACACAAATTAAACGAGTTTATTAATACACATTACATGGGTTTGTCCACTAACTAATTAGAGACGAGTCTTACAAGACACATTACACAAGTCTAAATATATACTTGTTAGACGAGTCTGACAATATACATTATACGAGTGTGTTCATATGCTAATTAAACAAGTTTAGAAATACATATTAGATGAGTTTATCGATGTACTAATTAGAAATTCTTTCCACCACACACTAGTTAGAAGAATATATAAGAAAAATACACGAGATTGTCCATACAATAATTACATGAGTATAACAAAAAATATTAGACATGTCATTTCATACGTTGACTATGTTAGTATAGCACTATATATTAGACTAGTCATTCACATATTTATTAGGCGACTATAGTAATATACATTAGACAAGTCTTTCAACACATAAATTAAACGAGTTTATCAATAAACATTAGACATGTATGTTACTGCTTAGATGAATATTGCAATACATATTAGACAAATTTATTCATACATTGATTAGATGAGTATAACAAAAAATATTACACAGGTCTAACAATACATATTAGACAAGTTTATCTATATATAGATTAGATAAGTATAGCAAAAATATTATATGATTTATTCCATACATTGATTAGATGAGTCATTTCATACATTGATTAGATGAGCCTAAGAATACACATTAGACAAGTATGTCCAGACACTGATCATATGAATCTTGTAATACATGTTAGATGAGTTTGTTCATACATTGAATACATCAGTCTAATAATATACATTAGACAAGTATGTTCATATACATATTATATGAATCTATTAATATATATTATATGACTTTATTCATTTTATGATTAGGTGAGTCTTGCAATATATATATTACACAAGTTTATCCATATATTAATTAGATGAGCCTAACAAGACATATTAGATGAATGTGTCTATATACTTATTAAACTATTCAAATAATACATATTGAATGAATTTGTCAATGCATTAATCTAGCAATTCACATTAAATTAGATTATTTATACATTAATTTATATTTTTAAATAGTCAAATTTACATATTTCAACGTATGTTTTATACTTTTAGAGAATTTACTCTATTTTTACATATGTTTTATATTTTATATTTTCCAAAGCCTACTATTTAGATTTTTACAAAACCTACTATTTATATTTTTATACACGTATTTTTCTAAACCTATAAATTATTTTTATGGTTAACTATATTCAAAACTTAATTATAAACTTAAAAATAATAATAATTTTTTATCTCTAATTTTCTTTTAATAATCACACAAACAAACATTAGGAATTGATTTAAAACTAGTTATTTTGAAAGATGAACTCCAATTGTTCTTAGATTCTTGGAACATGGGTGATTGCATTAACATTATTAGGTTGGCAAAATAGGGCTCGTAGACTTCTAAAGGAGACAAATGATTGACAGACAAAATATGAATGATTTATTCGACTCAAAACCATAATTGGAATCATTTTTAATTATAAACCCCACCAAGTTTTGATTGAATGGCATACGTTATTTTGCCCATATTTTCAAAGCAATGGGCTCCTAATGTAGGTGTGAATGTTATACTCTAACACATTCTTCTTCCAAAGATAAAAGAAGAACCCTTGTGGAAAGAGCTTTGATTGATTCTTAAATTTTTAATCTCTTCTGTCAATTTTTATTTATTTGTTGGTACCAATATTAATAATTAAATATTTCACCCTATCATTTCATACATACTAACGGGTATTTTGTTAAATTTCAATCGATATCATAGAAAGGAAATTTTTAGTTTGTTTTAAAAGTAATGCTCTTAATTTACTACGTTTTTCAGAATTTTTTTAGTTAATTTAAGAAAATCATATTAAAAGGTGACAATTTTTTTTACACGCTAAAAAAATATTTAGTGCTGTAAAATTGTCGCGTTTTATAAAAAAAAAATTCGTTACTCGCTTAAAAAAAATAACATTTGCAAGTTTTATGACAAACCAAAAAGAATTCAATAATTTTTACAGATAATGTTAAACAACGCCTGTTTACAGATAATGTTAAAATTTAAAACAAACTAAACTATAATATTAAAAGAGTTATTTTTAATTGAAATATTACTTGTAATAAAAAAATATTCATTAAGTAAGATGACCATATTCATTAAGTAATATGGTAGTATATTATTGAGAAGTTATATAAAAGTCTGATGCAGTTTTTTATTACCCTTCCCAGAAACGCATGTTGGATGAAGTGAGATAGAAGGAATCCTAACAACAGAAATGGGTTATAAGATCCTATCTTAGAACAAATTGATGCTAAATGACGAATTGAAATTTTGTTTACTTTGAAAAGTAACCACTTTTAAAGGTTACTTGTAGAAAGGGTAAGCATGGTGCACGAGGTTTCGCTGGGGCATTTTAAATATTATTCCTTGTCTGTTCCAATCTCCCCATATGCCAAGCAGAAGGGCCAGTTCCATTTTGTCTTCAAGTGCCAACTGCCAACTGTATTATTGCTGCAGCCTCAAGATAGTACACACCAGAAAGTACCTTCCACACAGACACCACAAAATCCATATCATCAAAGTTTAAGGCAAAGTACTTAGTCCTTTCATCCCAATTTTCAGGCACAGAAAAATGTTTCCGAGTTGCCTAAACGATTGCATCAAGAACAAATTTTAGGTTTGGTATAAAATTCCACTAAAACAAATAAGTAGAAGATGACAGATTTTTCAGTAAGATAAATGAGAAGAAATCAAAGGTTTTTTCCTTTTTTGTGAGAATCTTAAAAATGTTCAAAGAACTGGGCAAAAGGTAAATAAAAGATTAAAACAAAAAGATATAGTGCACCCAATGCAAGCCCGGCCATCCCTCATCATAAAATGGGATGGAGACTACAGAAAGGCCTAAAATGCACTAATTTAAGATTAATTGGCCATGAAGCCACCTCTTCAGTCTCTGAAGGTTTTAGCAACTTTTCTACCGACTACAGAAAAACGTCTACTCTGATTTTTGCTTTGATTTTCTTGAAGTTGATGGTCGACGACTTGTACATCTCCCCACAAATTTCAGTATCTCGTCAATCAGAATGACAGGAAGTGCAACAGCCAAAACCAAAAGCCACTCGTTCAAGCTCAGGGGCACGATACCAAATACTTGTGCCAAGAATGGCACGTACAAGATCAAAAAGTGTAGACCAAATGATACTGACATTGCTAAAAGAAGCCAAGGGTTGACCCAAGGGGGCATTGTCAAAAGGCTTCCATCTTCAGATAGGGCATTGAGAGAGTTGAACATTTCAATGGCTACCAACACAGAAAGGGACAATGTCATAGCCTTCACTTTACCAGTGTGAAAGTAATCACAGGGGTTGTCAAACGTGATTGTTTTAGAACCGGCAGTGAATGGAGAAGCAGTGAAGTTCTTCCATGAGGAGCATTGATCCCAGTTGGCAAGTTGAGTATAAGTGACAAGAGTATGTCCATCCCCAGCTAGGTCAATACCCAAGAAAGAACCGTGTGTATACCATATGATGAAGACACCAACTGTAGCTAATCCAACATAAATCCCAATAACCTGTTATGTATAAAATCAGGTAGAAGATTATAGGTAAGTAATACACATAAATCATCATAATAAAGCCCAACAAAAGATACATGTGTGAAACAGAAAGAAAAGAAAAAACAAGGCAAATACCATATAGCGGAATAAAATCCACAAATTAATTAACGAGTCATCACTGCGACGAGGAGGCTTCTTCATTATATCCTTATCTGGAGGATTAAATCCTAGAGCTGTTGCAGGGGGTCCATCAGTGACAAGATTGACCCACAAAAGCTGGACAGGTATTAATCCTTCAGGAATACCTAGAGCAGCTGTTAAAAATATTGAAGCAACCTCGCCAATATTGGAAGAGATCATATACCTGCAAAATTAATTTGTTACCACTTCAAGATAATATTAACTCCTATTTTATCACAAGAGAAGGATCTTAAAATAGTAGCACGCATATAGGTAACTAACAAAAGTACATATCTAGCATACTAGATAAGGGCCATGCCATGAAATGCCGCTCAAGATTTTGAATGCTTTACAGTTAGAAAAAAATTATGAAAAGTTCATTTTACCGTTCTTAGAATTCTAAAAAAGATTTCTAGTAGATAGCAAATTCTGAAATAGGCACCTTTGGATTGGTAAAAAGAAATCTAGCAAAACAGGATTTGATCCAAACCCATTTAGCATCTCAGTTATTATAAATAAAAACGACACAGCTGAAAAATCCAGATTAAACCAAACAAATGCCTCCCATGTTTCCAATATTTGGAGGATGGATATGAAATGTGAAATACAATTTTCAATCTTCGTTATTTTTTCATTTTGTTTACTTGATATTCATAGGAAAAAGCTCATGCATCACAACTGTACACTTATGGTAGCAACATATGAACATGGTCCATGTTTATCTCAGTTCCTCTATTAGAAATCTAATTGTAAGAGTGTAAAGAGCAACTCAATGCACTGAAGGCGTTTCTCCCTTTTCTTTTGAGACATAAACTGAGCAAATATTGAACGATGTATTAATGCAGTAAATTATCAATATACGCAGTAGTGGCTTAGATGAAATTGTGGACACGTCAATCGATCATTAAATTAGATTTTATATATGCCAATTGTGAGTCAACACAGTGCTCACCAATAGAGAAAAAAGCCTAATGCAAGGTAACCACATCCCTTCATGAATGTATAAATTATTTAAAGATCATCAGAATCACCTTATGAAAGCCTTCATGTTATTGTAGATAGATCTACCCTCACCAACAGCAGCAACAATTGAACTAAAATTATCATCCGCCAACACCATATCTGAAGCTTCCTTTGCCACCTATATAGGATTAGCATAAGATAGAAGAGATCAGTTGCCAAAAATAAGCAATAGTAACTGGCGTTCCTTAGTCCAACTAATTACAATTATCATTGAGAAAAGACCCAGAACTTCAATTTGCATCAAAACTCTACATCAAACTAAAAACACAAGCATTCCCAAGACTACCTTAGAAAGCCCAAATCAATCACCAATGTTCACTTGTTAGTAATGCACCAGAATCCGTAATATGATTACAACGAAAAAAAAATACCTCAGTCCCTGCAATGCCCATTGCAACGCCAATGTCTGCAAGCTTCAAGGCAGGTGCATCATTAACACCATCCCCTGTCATGGCCACCACCTCTCCTTCCTCTTTGAGCAGCCTCACAATTTCTTGCTTGTGCCTAGGTTCAGCCCTTGAAAACAAAAGGCCCCCACTCTGGTTCAAATATGCCTTTTTATCACGCAATTCCATAAAATCTTTACCCGTCAAACTTTTAGAAGTAATGTCTTCATCAGAGGTAAATACACCTATTTCACGGCATATAGCTTCAGCAGTATTCTTGTTGTCCCCAGTTATAACCATAACACGGATTCCAGCCTCTCTGCAGTCTTCAATTGCTTGGTATACTTCCTCCCTAGGGGGGTCCTAAGCATTCAATATTCAATTTCACAAAGTAACCACATTAACAAGATATGATGAAGATGGTAAAACATGGCATATAAAACAAGAAGCTTAAAACTTACCCTCAATCCAACCAAGCCAACAAAAACAAGTTCACTTTCAATTAATGAATAATTGGAAGGATTAAGCAAAAGCTGGTGTGCTGGATGATCGTCACTACCACTGTAGTTTTCAAATTTCGGGAGCTCATCCTTGTAAGCAAATCCCAAACAGCGCAATGCGCTAGTTGACATTTCATGAAGTGCTTGCAATACAAGGTTCCTAGCATTATCATCCAGGTTCACTATAGAACCATCTCGCAACTGAATTTTAGTGCTTCTGTCTAACACGTTTTCCACAGCACCCTAACAAAAATTAGGGACAAATGCTTGTTAAAAGGATTTCCCAATGGTGAGAAAAGGGAAGCAAGAAACTTTAAGAACATAAGCATGCATAGGGTCATGTATGGATTCAGTAAAAGAAACTATTCAAACTCCTAGAGATATGATTAGAAACAAAATGACAAGGTGAATGAGAAGAATGATCAGGCCATAGTGTGACACAACCATGTTATCGAATTTGTTTTGGAAAACTTTATTCATTCAATAACACTATGTTGTACTTGTAAATAACCGGTACTAAACATTGTACAAGACTAGTTTTGCCCCAACATGTTCCTGTTCTTTTAGTCTAGCCTTACAAAACATGTCTAAATTTTGGGGAGTTGGGATATTACCTGTTTAGTTAAACATAATTTTTTTAAAAATTTATTATTAAATAAATGGTGATACAATAATAAAATTATTTTGGGGGAAGAATAAAAATACCTTACTCAAATAAAGATCTAAGAAGATTTCGTTTTAAAGAGATATGCTGCCTTGAATTTATTTTACAAAAATGAGAAAACCACATGACAAAAAGAACGGTATACACTTCCAAGTTAACCAGTATTTTCACATAGATATTAATTATGTAATTACAGAACAAGGTCATATCATAGAAAACTGATCATCTAAATGAACTGTCTAGGTGAGAGAAAAGGTGACAAAAAGAGATAATACCTTAACTAGAAGCGACCTTTTTCCTAGACCAGAGTCCACAATGACGCCCATTGACTTCCGGTCACGGTCAAACTCAAGAGTGGCAAGCCGTCGGTCATGCTCATTCCACCATTCACAACAACCTACATTGAAAATTGAAGGTCAAGAAACTTAATATATTTATTGAATATGTTTTTTATACTAATTCATATTAATAAGCAACAACGCTTGTTGATCTGATATATGTGATCTTTCTGATAAGTTCTGAATACATAAACTCAAACAAATTTATTACAAAAAAAAACTTAAGATTACATAACAGCAAGTAACCTGTTTGCTAAAAAAATGCTTTACAAAATAATTTGCCTTGGTATATTTCACCACATTATTCTGTCAATAAACATAATTAACTTACGCAGCAAGGTACTTGTGCTTGCCGACTGAATATCCTTGGATCCTTCAGGATGGCCCATCTTCTCTACCAAAACCTGGAGTTCCAATACAGAGTACAAAAAACTGTCAAACACCTTAACCTCCTAAAGCCGGTCAATACGTTCCAACGGATGGATTAGTAAGAAAAAAACAAGAGATAATTAAAAAGAATAACAAAAGCATTAGACAACTTGATAATGCTCACCCTAGCGCTCAAAGTAATTATTTAAATAGATACTTCCTACAGAAGCATAGAAAAATTGCAAATAGTAAATGAAAAATATTCCATGATAAATAAAAAAGGGGTCCTACCTTTAAAGCTGCTTCAGTAGGCATTCCATGGGCGACGAACTTATGCTCTGATTGTGCGACTCCGGCATCATTACAGATAGCAGCTATTTTCGCAATCATCTGAAGATTAGCATCCAATCCTTCAGTCGGCCAGTTCTCAATTTGACCATCAGCTGGATTGTACGTAGTTCCTTCCACCTTGAAGGCTCGAAGTGTGTCCACATTATGGCCAATTGCGATTAATTTCGACACAGCCATTTGATTGGTAGTCAGTGTGCCAGTTTTATCTGAACAAATCACAGTGGTACAACCCAGAGTCTCCACGCTCGGTAGTTTCCGAACCAGAGCGTTCTTCTGGGCCATCTTGCGAGTACCAAGAGCCAGGCAAGTAGTGATGACAGCCGGCAAACCTTCTGGAATAGCAGCCACAGCCAGCGCCACAGCAATCTCAAAGTAATAGGTACACTTTTCAAATGAAAACTTGAAATTCCTAGGCCAGCCATCCACGTACTCCCATGTAAGGAAGTACTTAACATTGATGAGCCAAACTAAAATACATATAAGTCCAATTATCTTGGTTAGGTTCTCTCCAAACTCGTTGAGCTTCTTCTTCAATGGGGTATCTTCCTCACTCTGCGACGCCACATGTATCTGCGTATGCACCTTCCCAATTTCCGTGTCCATGCCCGTCTGAGTGACCAAGCAAAAGCAATGCCCGTTAACAACAGTGGTTCCCGCGAAAACCATACATCTCTTCCCCTGGATATCAGCATCCTCCTCCACACGCCTGTTAATCTTATTCACCGCTTCACTTTCTCCAGTCAGAGAGCCCTGCTCCAACCGCAAAGTGGAACTGATCAATTCCACAACGCGCATATCTGCAGGCACCTTATCGCCAACCTTAAGCTCCACGATGTCGCCAGGGACGAGATCCTTCGCAGGCAAACTGGGGATTTTCGTGCCCTCTCGAATAACCATCGCGTGCTCCGACTGAATCTCTTTCAGCGCATCAAGCGCCTTTTCCGCATTGCTCTCCTGCCACACGCCAACAATCGCGTTGACGATTAGTATTAGGAATATCACCAAAGGCTCAACGAACGCCGTTATCTCCATCTCACCGCCTTCGTCTCCGTCGTACCAAGCGAGCACGAAGGAAATTATTGCGGCGGCGAGGAGAATCCGAACCAGCGTGTCGTTGAACTGCTCGAGAATCAGACTCCATATCGATGGGCCGTCGTGCTTCTCCAACTCGTTCAATCCATAGATCTTTTGCCGATTCTCGACCTCCTCGTGATTCAACCCCACTTTCACATTCACCTTAAAGTGTTCCTCGCACTCTTGCACGTCCTTGGCCCATGCCTTGAAGATTTCACGGTCCGAAGCTCCGGAACTCGTGTTCTCCGGCTTCCCATAATCTTGGCCTCCTCTCCCCATTCAGATCCGTTGAATTCAAATCCGGAGAAAACAATTTCCGTATAAAAAATTGTTCCTCCCGTCAAATCTCGACGGAATCTATTAAACCCTGGACGCAGCTATGCAATCGGAAACCCTAATTGCGAGATACGCGAGAGCAGCAACCGCTTCGGGAATTAACAGAATAAAAACGAACTTGGTTAAACGAAAGAGGAAATCAGATATGAGATCCTGTGAAAAACCGACAAGTGCGTGGTTTGTGAGTGTTTGTTAGTGTGAAGAAAACTCAAGGTTTGTTGGGGGCTCTAGAATGCCGGAAGGGGCGTTGGTTTCTCGTGAGAACTGAAAGTGAGAAAGAGAAAAAAAGAAAAGCTTGAAAGGGAAAGGGTTTTCAACTATGTAATGTCTCACGCATCGTACAATGTGCTTGCCCAGTAAGCTAACTAATGGAATTTGTGGCCCAATTTCTCACTCTACTTTCTTTAGTGCGTGCCTTATGGCTAATGGTTATTATTTTTTATGACTAATGGTTATTATTTTTTTACTGAGTATATCAGGCGAAATTTCCTGGTACGATCCATAGTCCCACTCTTTCTTTCCATTGCCACGTGTTTTGTCCAATCAGCACCATTTCTTGCTTTCTTCTCGAACTTTCTTCTATCAATACTTTTGACCGCTCGTATGTATTTTTTTCTCAAATAATAATCTCTTTTGCTATATTAAGTTATTTTATATATTGTTATTTATTTAATTTCATCCATTTATTCTGTGATAATTAAATATTTGATTTATCCGGTAATTATATCATAACAAATTTTGAATAATAATATATAAACAAACATTGAGGACAGATCTAAATCCAAATTATGAAGCAAAGATTAAAAGCATGTTGAACAGCCGTTTTCTTTTACTACAAATAAAAAATTAATTAAGCAAGCAATAATTGAGAATCCTAAGGCCAAGTTTTAATGCGTACTTTCCTGGAATGTTCATTGTCACATATATCTATGAATGGGCTACTAAGTCAAAATTACAGTGCAACAGAATTGGTAGAATTGAAAGACAAGGGCGTTTAATTTTTTGATAGTGATGGCAGAAGGACAAACAGTGTTATTATTAATTTATAAGTTAGGATGTTATCTTACACCTCCAACTTTTAATTTAATATTTTTTAATCTTAATTAATATTTTATTAATTTTTTTCTTTTTTATAAAGTTATTTTGTTCTCTAAATTTTTCTTTTTGTTATTAAAATTATTCTATATTTTTTTAATAGATTTTAAAATTTGTACATATTTTAAAATTTGTACAAATTTTAAAATATTTTTCATGAATTTTTTAAATTTCATTTTTAGATTTAAAAATTAATAATAATCTAATTAGTTTAAAATTTTAATCTTATTTAAGATAATTTTATATCTTAATAATTATTAAAATATAATTTCTACTATTATAATAATTATAGTAAAAAATAAAACCAAACGTAATTAAAATAAAATTAGCAATAAAAATATTTAAAAAGTTGTTTAAATTACAGTTTTAAATTGAATTAAATAATTATTAACTTTTAAAGAAAAAACAAAATTTTAAAAAAATTGTTTATGGAAATCGTTAACATATTTTAACAGATTTTGATATTAGATAAACAAGTTTTTAAAATTTAGTTCTTTTATTTAAAATTTAATAATTATTAAATTTAATTTAATATTTTAATATAATTTAATATATTTAAATATATTAAATCAAATTTTATATAATTATTTTTTATTTTTCTTATTACTATTTTTATTTTAATTATTTTATTTTTATTTTTTAATATAATTATTATTGTAATATAAATCATATTTTAATAATTATTAAAATGTAAAAATATATTAAATAATATTAGAATTTTAATTAAATTAAATAATTATGAATTTTTAATTAAAAAAATTAAAATAATAGTTTATTAAAAATGCAAATTGGATAAATAAATCTTTTTAAAATTTTGTTTTTTATTTAAAATTTAATAATTATTTAATTTTAATTTAATAATTAATATAATTTAATATATTTAAATATATTAAATCAGATTTTATATCATTACTTTTTTTATTTTTTTTAATTCATTATTACTTTTATTTTAATTTTTTTACTTTCATGTTTTTAATATAACTATATAATTATTAAAATATAATTATATTTAATATATTTAATAACTCGAATAAAAAAAATTTAATATCATATTTAATATTTTAACCTACCAAACTTTAATATTATTTAATATATATTTATAGTTTTTTAATATAACTATTATAATAGAAATTATATTTTAATAATTATTAAGATATAACATAGGTTAAATAATGTTAAAATTTTGAATTAAATTAGATTATTATTAAATTTTAAATCTGAAAAGGAAAATTAAAAAATTTAGGAAAAGGATTTCAAAATCCATACATATTTCAAAATTGGGATGTAGGGTGACTTTAATAAGAAAGAAAAAGTTTAGAGAGGTGTATAATGACTTTATCAAGAACAATAAAATTAAAAAAATATTGATTAAAGTTAAAATTGAAATTTCTGAAAAGAGATTGAAGGTGTTAAAAACATAACAATGAGAGAAAATGAAATAAAATATAACAAAAAAAAATTAGTTATTGTATACAATATATATATATATATATATATATATATATATATATATATTTAAAAGAATAATTTTGGTTGATTTGGCCTACAAAGTAAACTATGTGAAGTTTTTATATACAAAATTAGTTTTAAACCATGACTTGTTTGTGTTATTAAAAGAGATTGTAAGATGAAAGAGAAAAATAATAAATATTTTTAAGTTTATAATTAAGTTTTGAATATAATTAACTTTAAAAATAATTATAAATTTAAAAAATTAATATATTAATAAAAATATAAATAATAAATTCTGTAAAAGTATAAATAATAAAATATATAAAATTAATTCATTAAAAATACAAATCACATATAAATATAAATAAATTACTGTAATGTATATTGTTATATTGGTTTAATTAATGCATTATAAACTCAAAGTCATTCAACATGTTGAACTATTATAATCAATATATACTATTATAATCAAGGATAGTGATATTTACATAACATTTTTTTCACAACATTTGATTACGTGTGAATCTGATATTGGTCAAAAATTATTTCACAATCAATAATAATAATCATAAATATTATTGTGGAGTAATTTTTGACCAATCATAGATTGACACGTAATCAATGTTCAAATGTTGTCAAAAAAATGTTGTCTAAATATCATCCGTATATTATTAGACTGGTATATTTCTTAATATTATAAAATAAAATTTTATAATATTAAGAAATATAACTTTTTATTATAAATACCTAATTTAAAGATTTGAAATTAACCTTATTTTAATTTATTTTATTAAAAATATAATTATGTAAAAACTTATGACAATTATATATATGATTAATGCTATTTTTTATTAAATAATATCAATTTTGTTTACAAACTAAGGAAAATAAAAAAAAATATTCAATGATAAAAATAATCATATTATAAATTAATACAAAAAAGATAAATGTGAGTTTTTAAGACAAAAATATTAATCTATTTTAAATTACAACGTAAACAATATATATTATAAATTAATATGTACTTTTTTTAAATCTATTATATATATATATATATATATATATATATATATATATATTTATATATTAGTTTAATTTTTACAAAATAAAAATATGAAAAGCATCCAACAATAAAAATATTTATATAATAATATAAAAAATTAATACGAAGTTTATTTAAGAAATAAAATAATAATTTATTAAATATTAAATGTTAGAGTTTAAAAATAAATTAAATGAATGAAAGTATAAAATAATTTAGTAGAAAGACAATATTTTATATAATAATATAAATCATACGTATTATATATATATATATATATATATATATATATATATATATATATAATTTTATTGATGATTAAATAGTTATAAGTCATTAATAGATAAAATTAAAAGAAAAGTATAAAAAAAGTTGATACTTTATATATAAAGTATTTTCTAATAATTTAGTAAATGAAAAATTGATTAGGAGTTATAAAAGTATAAAATTAAAAATAAAAAAATAGTATAAGAAAATTAGTCTTAAAATAAAATAAATGAATAAAAAAGTAAAATAAATTTTATATACATGTGGCAAAAAATAAATATAAAAAAATAGATAAAAAAAACTTTCATCCGTGATAACAAAACAAATATAAATAAAAAAATAATGGTTAAATGATTAAAAATCTAATTTTTGAAACATTTGTTAATAAAATAAACATGGATAATAATTTATTAAATAATCAATTAATTATAAGTTATAAAAGAATAAAATAAAAAATTAGTTTTAAAAAATAGATAAAAATGAAATAAATTCTATGTTGACTATAAAATAAATATAAATAAATAAAATTAATGAATAAAAAATAAAATAAAAATTAAAGTGATTGCAAAAGAAGTATAAAAAAATAATTTCAAATAACTAAAAAACCAAAAGTATTTATCAACAAAATAAATATAAATAATTAAATAAAGTATTTTCTATTTTGCATAATTATTTAATTCGATTGATACCCGTTAACTTTACTTGATGATATAATCATATAAATGAGTATGCAAATAATTATTTAAGAAAATAAATAAATAAATATGGCTTTTATAGTAAGTGTTGTATGAAGAGAATGTTCTATGTTTTACAGTAATTATTAGAGTATTATTTTGGTTAAATATGTTTTTAATTATTAATTCTGAAAATTAAAATGAGATTTTTTTAATCTTAGATTAATTTAATTGATATTTTTAGGATAATATGGTTTTTAATTAAATTTTGATAAACGTATTTAAAATTTTAAAGTGTTTTTTAATTACTATTAAAAAAGGTATATTAAAATATTATAAATAACTTAAATATTATTATGAAATTTGTTTGAAACACAAAATTAATTTTGACGTGCTTTTAAAGATTGATGGATTAAAAAAATAAAATTTTACAGATAAATTAATTCTAATTTTAACTCAAAACTAAATAATTAAAAACATATTTAATCGTAAATATTTTAGCTTTTACCTTTATTAACCACTGGTTTTAGATAAGTAGTTAATTGTTGCAATGCAACCCTACCATTTGAGTCTCTATATGGGTTTTTAGTGTTTAGTGATGTCAGAACAAGGGGCCCACTCAAATATCAGAATTAGAAAATTAAAAGTCTAACGTCAAGGTCGAGGTAGCTGAGTTGACCGGGATTCTAAATTCCAGGCATATGCTTTCACGAAAGCAATGTAAACAAAATAAAATAAATACCTCCACAAAAATTTCTCATTTCTTTTTACAAATAAAGTCAATACGAATAAATTTTAAATCCATTTTTATTAAATCTAAATACAAGGGATAAATAATAACAGGAAAAGAGCAAAACTAAAATTATTAAAATCATTCTTTTGTTGGTACAGTTTAAAGTATAGTTGGTGATTGAAAAATGAAAAGTGGAAGATGGTCTTTGGAAATTTATTTCACTTGAATACCATTGAAAAAGGTTGTGAGTGGTGAGAAAAGACTAATAAGAAAAAACACATATTTTATAATTTAAATAAAAAAAAAACTCTCCAGAACACCAAAATACAAATCTTACCAAACGAACCTACCCACCATGAATATAATAATATAAGAGCACGAGAGAAAGGAATCCTGTCTTATTTGATTGGAGAAGGAAGTGAAAAGATAAAAATAAAATAACAAATAAAAAATAGAATGAAAAAGAGTGGTTAATTAGATTGAGGAAAATAGAGTAAAAGAACTCTGTAAATTAAGAGAAATAAATAATAAATGTGTGAAAAGTTGTGTATTATTGTGATTGGTTTAAGAAAATAAAACTATATAATTTACATGCTTATTTTTAGCCAAATGAAGATATAAGAATATAGCTTATTATTATATCCTTGAAAAGCATGTTAATCAGATGAATTTTGACTTATATAATTTATTACATATCATATATAATTAATTGTGTAAGTTTATATTGAGACAAAGGACTTAATATAAATCTATTTAATCAATTATGAAGTATAAAAATATTAATAAAACTATATAAAACTCTTAACATAACAAAAAAAAAGTAGGTCTTTCTATTAATATATATTTGTATATATTAATAGAAAGCAAAAAGTTGGAGGCAATTGCCCCCGATAAAGATGGATCCGTACGGGCTAGTGTTGTCTTTTCCTTCACCCTTTTCTTTTTGATATTTACATTTTTATCTTAAATATCTGTGGAAAAGTCTAAGTTTCTTCTCTAAGATGATTGGCAGAATACTGTGTCTTCTCGTCTACTAATTATTCACACTGTTATTCAAATTTTTAAGAGTATTTATAACAAGTTATTTATTTATTACTATTTTTATTTTCTTTATTATTATTATAAGTGAAAACACATACATTATGCATGTGCTATTTTTAATAATAAAATTATTGTTATTGTTATTACTATAATTAGAAAAATAAGTATAGATGGTTTTTATAATTTTGTTGTAAGTAATTTTTATTTATTTTGTAGATAAGTTTTAAATTAAATAAAATGTTAGGTTCAAAAAAACGGTTAAATAAAAAAAAGGTCTTATTTAAATAAATAATCATTAAAAAGTAATATTGATAATATAATTATTTTAATTTTAAAACATATTCAAATGGTAAAATTTTATTGATTTGATGAAAATAGTACATTTTGAACAATCTCAATAATAATCATCAATTAGTGCTAAAGTGTTTAATGTCTACTTAACATATTCTCTTATGACTAGATATTTAATGTTTATCTTGACTTGTATTTCTATTACTTTTAGCCATAAATACTCCAACAGTTATCGTAATATAAGCTCAAATGTAAAACTCTTCAACCATACATCATATGAGGTAGCCTAAAAACAAGAAACAAAATGGGTATTTATAGTGGAAGTAACCGTTGAGGTCTGCGTTTTGTTGTTCCAATATATAGCTATACTATTCAGCATAAAAATATATTAGCTGTTGATTTTCTAGTATTAATGCAATTAGTATAAAGTTTGAATTAAAGTAGTCTATCACCTTCAAACTATTAATTTTTTTTGTATACGAGCGTAAAATCCTTTTATCATTGAAGGTATCTCACTATTATCTTTGTAACTTTCTAGTGGTCAACACTTTGATTACTTTGATATCTTCCCAAAACTCCAACAGTGAAATGTCAGTGTCTACTGCAAACTTGATCATACATTAAACGTCCAACAGCTGAAGCACTTATAACATTCTTCATTTATTTCAATTCAAGATCATTTTCAGCTCCAATGTTATCATCTAATTCTTGTAAATACATTTCATAGTCACTATAAAACTTTTGATCTTTTAATCCTTGTGTATCTTCTCAATGTTGTTTTACTAACTTAATGAGAAACTTGTTGTTCAAGTAATTCCTCGACAACTTTATCTATCACCAACAATCTGTAGAACTCGAATAACTTGTTGTTTAATTAGCTCTTGAATTAAAGGAGCGTGAATAACTATCAATCTATCATTTGATTTAGAGGGTTGAACTTCATTATGATTATTTTGAATTAAATAACTCCCACTAATCAAGTTATTTTCAATATAATTTTCACATTTTTTGATTTCACAATTATAATGTTACGAGGCAGACGATAAAAAACCATAACCTTTAAGCTTTTCAATTTATCCAATGAAATATCGACTAATAGTCTTAGGTTTTAGTTTCTTCTCTTGTGATTTATTAAATGTCACTTCAAATGGGCATTACACACATATGTCGTAAATTGGGTCTACGACCTCTGAATAACTCAAAAGGTGTTCTTAAAACAACCTTGGTTAGAACTTGGTTCACTAAACACACAACCATCTTAAGGGTTTCAATCCATAGAAATTTAGGAAGCTTTGCTTGACTCCTCACGCTTTTTATGATATCCATTAAAGTTTGATTTCTTCTTTCTACCACACAATTATGATCAAAAGAACTAGAAATAGTGTATTGGACAACGATCCCATGTTTTTGAAATTTTTTTACAAATGAACCAGGTATTTGTCCACTCATAGTGTATTTGTCATAGTACTTTCCATCTCTATCTAATATTACAATCTTAAGTTGCTTTCCACACTATAACTTTACTTCGGCCTTGAAAACTTTAAAGCCATATAAAATTTCATACAAGAACAAAGTTAGTAAAAATACGTAGATTATGAGTAATCATTTATAAAGATGATGAAATATCTTAAGTTACTTGCATCCAAAAATATACGTATGAATTATTTTTAATACCTTTGAACTCCTTTTAACACCCTTTTATTTATTGGACTTGTTAGTTTGTTTACATTTATTGTAATCCACAAAGTCTCAAAACCCGTAAAATATAAAGTATTAAGTATCCATAATTTATTAATCGCTTGATTCTCTTAATAGAGATATATTCCATTATTTGGTGTCGTAACATAGGAAGCTTTGCATGACTCCTCGTGCTTTTTGTTATATCCATTGAAGTCCAATTTCTTCTTTTTGCCACACAATTATGATCCAGAGAATCAGGCATAATGTATTGAGTAATGATCTCATATCTTTGAAGAAATTTCACAAATAAACTAAGTGTTTGTATACTCAATATATCAATCTATCATAATACTTTTCATCTCTATCTAATTCTACAATCTTAAGTTGTTTTATTGTAACTCTACTTCGACCTTAAAAACTTTAAAAACATCTAAAACTTTATCAAAAATAAAATAAGTAAAAATATATGATGAGTAATAATATATATATATATATATATATATATATATATATATATATATATAGGCAATAAAATATTTACTTATATTTATAAATATATATGTATACATTATTTTTAGCATGTCTAACTCCTTATAATACCTGTTTATTTATTTTTCATTAGTTTGTTTATCCTCCATATAATACATATAAGTCTCAAAATTAGTAAAATATAAGTAATCAGCCATTTATTAATAACTATATTAATATTTTGATTCTCCATAAATACTTTATACAAATTTTTTGCAAATTAGAAATGTTATCATAAACACGAGAAGACAAAAATCAGTGTTGTACAATTAGAGTATTTATGAATTGTATTTTTTGTATGAACAAGCTCTTCCTCACATAAGTCACAATCTCTTACTATAGTGCATGTTCACTTATAAAATAATAAACCTATAATATCATGTAAGGTATATAAATAAATAATATGAATATAACGAACTTTACTAGAAACAAATCACGTGTTTATTTTACTCGTCATTATCTAGTGTTATAACGTATATTAATTTAATTTCTTCTACTTAAAAGTCTTGTAGACCTCATTTATTTACATATTAGTAAAATTAGATAAATAGGTTAGAAATTTACATAAATCCCATTTATCTCCAAATCTACAAGGACAAAAGTAGAAAAAGAACATAAAAGAAATAGAAACATAACGAATACTCATTTAGCTATAATACCAATTTACAATATTGTTTATATTTTTTTATACAATAATGTCCTTAATATTTCTTTTAAGTTTTAGGATATTTTTTTTATAATATAATCAACGTTATATTATACTAGTGGAGACACATGTGCTGTGAGTCAACTTTTTTTTTTGGTTACAAAACATTATTAAACTATAATTTTTTTATTAAAAATAATTATAAAATTAAAAAAATTATGCAACACTTAAATTATTTTTATTATAAATAATTATTTAAATTTAAAAAATAATTATTAACTAGATTTAGATTAACCCTTATTTAAAAGGTAAAAATGAAAATATAACTATCTTAATTTAAAATAACGGTAAAATTGAAAAAAAAAATCATATACAACAAAAAAACAGAGAGAGAGAGAGAGAGAGAGAGAGAGAGAGAGAGAACAAATAAAAATATTAAATGCTACGTATCTTGAAGTATTGGAAATAAAGATACTTTTCCATTTTGGAAGTATTTTAGTGAGTTGTTTGATTCGTATAAGTTTCGCAATGAATGTTATGTTGTCTCTTCAAACGTTCACATTCGGAACTGAATTAACGTAGTCTTATGATTTTCGTCTTCTGTTTAAGGAGTGGTAATATTGTAAAATGAACCGATACTCCGATATCTATTATTATCATTAAAAAAAAATGAGGTTTACAATAAAAAAAAAAGTTTCTGATTTTTATGGATATATTAAAATAGTTTTATCACATGCCGTTTATATTATTGGATGAGTTTACGTAGATCTCGTTCTAAATAGGACCAGGCTCCTATGTTTAAGTTTAACTCAAATAAATTATTTAATAACAAATATAATATACTAGAAAATGTGTCTAATTATGTGGCATATATTTTTGTATAGTATGATTGTTTGATTAGCAGTTCACTACGTGGTTAACATTAACACATTTACATGTAGCTTTTGGAAATAGAATGATTAGTAATAAAAGTTGCTGACTGACAGATAATTTTTTTAATAATGATCAAACTTATAAATTAAATATTATTATCGGTTATAAACTCTTAGGTATTATTTGGTAGATGTTAATAATTTTAAAATCTATAAATACTGGTTTAAGATAAGGAGATAGATAATTGCATTGTCGAGAATTAACTCTACTCACCAAATGACCATCTATTGAATTAAGTAGTACTAGGTAACTCACCACACGGTCTAAAGGAGTAAAGGAGAAAAACTTGAATTGCAAGACAATTTGAAGTTTAGTTTGTAAGACAATTTACCTTGATCCCTTTACCAAAACAGATTTAAAGAGTGACTTTAAACATATACAATTATAATTTGTTTCATTATATGACTTATAGTTGACAAAAATAATTTCTTTTTAATTAAGATGATTTATTTGATGAAAATATAATTGTATTGGTACATGCTTATTTTCTCAATTGAGTCTCAGTTGACATATTAGTGGGAATGTTATAGTTTTCGCTGCTTTTACTTTATTGTAAAAAAATAAATTAATAGAAAACATTTGGATGTTATATATATTGTTTTTTCAATTAGTCTTAAGTTATCTTCTTGTTCTTTTTTCTCCTTAGTTTCTTAGCTAGTTTGATCTTTCTATGAATTTCTATATTTGATTTTTAAATAGTCATCCATATCTTTTCTTCTTTAGAGTTTTTCCTTCAGGGTTTTAAACACTTATCTCTTGTTCTTTATTTTGTGAGGTTGTGATTTTCATTTGACCTTTCTAGTTTACGATTTTTTAGTCCAGTATTGTTCTATCTTAAATTGGGGTCTTTTTTACGTGTTTTTTAGTGTTTTTTTAATTTAAGGTTGATTTTTTTAATCTAGGACATTTTACCTTATTATTTGATGTCTGTTTCCTATCCTAAGTTGTTTCTTTGGGGTTTTCTATCCTAAATTTGGTCTTGGAGTTTTTTGTCCTAGTGTTTGATGTTTGATGTTCTACCTTAGTGTTTTGTGTTTCTGATTGGTTTGCAAAGTGTTTTTCTAGTTTAGAGTTAGCTTTCCATACACATAGACTTCTTTGTTAGTTTTTCATATACAAAGACTTCTTCGTTTCATGTTATTTAGTTAAATTTCAAAACTAAAATCAACGTTTCTACTAAACGAACTGGTCTTATAACGAACTTGTCATATCATGACAAAAACAGATATAAAAACACTAGAAAATAAAAAAAAACACTGAAAAACATAAAACGAAATCCAAAACCTTAACAAAATTTGGAAATGTGTTGAGTTCTTAACTGACTTTTAAAATTTTTTACTCTCCCTTGTATAGGCTCAAATAGTTTTCCAATCACACAACAACTTAATTGGATTTCAACCACAAACAGACATGTTTCCTATTCTACGCTTTTACACTGTAAAATTGGAATCAAAACCACACATTTCAGTGAAAACCAAATAAATCTCAACGAAAGCCAAAAGTAATGTATACCTAGTGTAAGTGGTTCGTGCAATGAGAAAGAATAGACGTAAACATGGGAACCTTCAGAAATCCAGTCCGATAGTGCCTTCAGAGCAAATGCAGTGCAGAAAGCATAGCTGTGGAGAGCAAAGGAAAAGGGTGAAGCAAAGGAAATGGGCGAAGGGTTACAAGTGCCATAGCTAGGACATGACTCAATTTAAGAATAGAGAGAAAAGTAATAAAATAATGGGTTAAATATGTTTTTCTTCCCTTAACTTTTAGTGAAATTTGACATTAGTCCCTCTTCAAAACTTTGGCCTAATTTAGTCCTCCAACTTTAGAAATATATAAATTTAATCCTTTTGACCAAATTTTGTTAACTTTATTTGATGTTTCAAACGCGTTTATCAGTTGACACTGAAGTAAATATGTGTCAAACAGTGTAAAAAAACACAAATGTTATTATGAAACGTGCTTGAAACATCAGATAAACCTAACAAATTTTTGTTAAAATGACTAAATTCATACATTTTTAAAATTGGGGGACTAAATTAGGCCAAAGTTTTGAAGAGGGACTAATTCCAAATTTCACTAAAAGTTAAGGACCAAAAACATATTTAACCCTAAAATAATCTATGTGGAGTGAAAACGTTTTTACTTTCACTTTATGTATTTTTAGTGTTTATTATTTAGCTAGTCGTTGGTATTGATTGTTTGTATACGTTATTGTCTTTTTCTTATCCACAAATGTAATATTGTACTCTCTCATGCACCATATATAAAGATGCGAAACCATGGATTTTAAAAACAACATAAGTTAAAATTTGCGTCAAGAACTTTAACATTGAAGTGAAATTTGGTAGGAATTCTTAAATGTAACGTGACATTATTATAGCACAGAAAAAAGCAAAATAAGAACCCATTGGAAAAGTCAAGAGATGCTCCAAATTGTTTGGTTCTCCTTTGTTGTATTTTGAGAAGTGTCAAATCCATTCTTATTTTTCACTAAATCCATGTGTTCCTGTACCTAACTCTTCCTATATGATTTTTCCATCACCATTTTCCTCCATAAAAGAAAAGAAAATGTAGCATAAAAGAAAGAAAACATGATTCCCCCCACTTAGCTTGTGTTTATGGAAGCTTCAAAACACACTTTAAACTAGCCTTCAACATCACAAACTCTCATACACACAACAACTAACACCGAAAAACGTAGTCATTGCAAATCATGGCACATGATAGCCTCACAAATAATGTCCACTACAAATCCATTCAATCATTAATCTTTTCCTTTCCACACCCTTTTCTTGTAATCTAAGTTTTTTCTTCTTTCTTCCTTTCTTCTTTTTCTTTTAACTTTTCTCAATTTATACCCACTCTCTCACCCGAGAGACCTCACACAACAACAACAAAAGATGACATCAGTTTGCATATCGCAGTGCCTCAACGATGCACGTGACCCACGTGTTCCGGTGAGGGCAACGTACGTGAACCTTTACAAGTGGCCGGAATCGGATGCGGAGTTTGTGAGGTCAGTGAGTTCCAACAGAGAAAAGGGTTCCCATGTGTACGGACACCCCAGGGTGGTGGACAGTATCTCCTGCAGGCAGATGTATCTGAGAAGCTACACCTTCTCCAGGGAAGAAGATAACGAAGCCGAGAAAGCTCAGAAATGTTTTGGCGTGAAGAAGAAGAAGAAACTTGAGAACAACAACTCAAAGCCTGAAACTGGGAAAAGAAAGTGCTTCGTTTGGAGTAAGGCTAAGGAGATCTCATGTTCTGCTTTGTCTAGGATTTTCCGAAGGGTCTTGTTCTGCTCCGCCAGTGTAGATGTTGTTCACCATAAATATTGAATTTTTTATTTTTTATTTTTCCTTTTTCTTTTTATATATATATATATATATATACTCTGTTTCTATTTATGATCCAGTGGGAAGAATCTGTTAGTGTATCTTTTTTCACTTTGCTTTCTTTTTATTAACTTCTGTCAAGTGTGCGTTTAATGTAAAAATTTTGTGTCTTACAGAGAAAGGTTTATGTTGATTTTTACTACTGTTTTAGGTTGTAATGCTGTTTTGCCTTTTGTCAACTTCTTTTGTGGCCTTATAAAGGAAAATGTATAGTTTCAGTTTATGTTTTTTCTTAATATATTTTGGATATCAGAGACATAGTTTTTTATCCTAGTTCATGTTGGATTTTCAAATTTTAACTATGTTTTCTTGTAATTTTATTTTGTATGTTTATTTATGACTCGTAGTGTGGAGTTGTGTAAATCATTATTCTAAATGAAATGATGAAGCAGACATGTTAGAGGTTTTGTTTGTCATGTACTCCCCAATATAGAAAGTTGGTTGTCTTCCACGCTTAGCGGTGTTCACGCCAGTTTTGTCCCTTCGAACATAGCAAATTTTATGAGCAAATTTTTATTTATATTTTCATTTTATTTTCCACTCCTTCATTTTCTCAAACCTATGAATCTAAATACGACCAATTTAAAAAAAAAATAAAATGAAAAAACTATTTTTTTTTTCTTGTAACCTTTTTGGGTCCTTGTCCTCAGCTCACTACACATTTCATGCGGGTTTAGAGACTAATAATTTTTGGACTATATGAAGAGTCAACAGATAAAAATTGTCTAATGGTATATTTTATGATTTGATAGTTATCATGAATTTCATCACCTAAGTTATTTTAAGCTAATAAATAATAATTAAATTTTTGTATTTGAAATTTAAAATTTTTTCATATGGCATATAATAAAGCTTAGAATTGAAGTTTACTGCCTCAGGCCCTCATTGATTTTGCAGCGATTTGATTATAATATTATGGATAATGATATTTAGACAATATTTTTTTGACAACATTTGAACATTGATTACGTGTCAATCTGTGATTGGTCAAAAATTTGACAACATTTGAACATTGATTACGTGTCAATCTGTGATTGGTCAAAAATTACTCCACAATAATGTTTATGATTATTATTATTGATTGTGGAGTAATTTTTGATCAATCACAGATTGACACGTAATCAATGTTCAAATGTTGTCAAAAAATGTTTCTAAATATCATTATTCTAATATTATTAGCTCTTGGTCACAGAGAGTAGTAGGTTAGTGTTTGTATTTTAGTTTCTTTTATTAAAGAATTTGAAATATTTTGATCCAATAAAACAAGTAATTCAAAATAAAATAATTCATACCACTCAAATGTAATTGTCTCTTAGACTGTGAATAAATAAATGGAGCATTAAGGTCCTGCTCAATCTCAAAGGTATAAGCAAGTATGAGTGTTACATAGAAGTTTGGTGATGATAATGATTATATTATCCACGCCTATTAACCACTTATGCAGTGTAAGTAGTTATTTTTACCTTATGTTTTATCTATAGCAACTGTCTCATTTCACATATCTATACTTTCTTAATAAAAATTTGATATATCAAACTAAATATTTAATTAATAATTTATTTTTATATTTAGATTTTTAATTTGTTTCGATTCTTATATTTGTTTTTAACTCAATTGAGTTTTTATATTTATAAAAAAAAATCAATGTTATATTTTCCATTAAATTAATCGTTTAGAAATATCACATCTCAAAATTTAGGTCTATTATATGTCAAAATTTGAATTATCTTTTAATTTAAAATCTTCCTAATTTTAACAGGTAATATCTTTCAAATAGAAAATGACTTAAATTTTGACACATTTGACACATTCAAATTGCGTTAATGTCAATTTAACGAAAAAATATATATATTTTTTTAGAAAGATAACAACTTAAGTTTTTTCTGTTGAAAGTTCCCCATCTACTAAATATATAAAACAATTTCATGGTTTATAAGTAAATGCAAACTTCATGTTACAAATCAATTTTATAATATTGTATTAGACTTAAAATACTTCTCTTAACACGATATCAAAACCACTTGTTAAAACTCATTCTAGTATTGTAAGATTGGTTAAATACCTTAATTTAAAAGAATAGTTGACAATAACAAATTATACTGTGAATTTGTAAAATTTCATAAAGACAATTTTAAAAATATAAAATTTTACATCAAATTAATAATTAAACATAAACAGAATACCTTTATATAAAATTAAATATGTAATTTAACACTTTTTTTAAGAACTACTTATTGAAATTTTATCCAAAGATTCCTGGTTAAATGTTTTACCAAAACATACTCTTAATTATATTCTACTTCACTACTTGAACTAGTTAATTTAGGAAAGTGAAACAGTGAAAGGACAAGCTAACTATATTCGTTCATGAAATTATCATTATCATTGTTAAAATAAACTAAAATAATACGGTTTCCATACATATATAAATATGCAATTACTATTATCTATTCCAAATTATATATATATATATATATATATATATATATATATATATATATATATAGAGAGAGAGAGAGAGAGAGAGAGAGAGACAACTGCTATAACTTAAAATCACAATAATAATATTTCCTAAATTATAAATTACCAACCACTTATTGTTTCTTATTAACTTAGATCTCATCTTGAAAAAGATTGAAATTCTATGTTAAGTACTTGAGTGTCAATAATATTATGTAGTTATTACATTACACAGATGGAAAGACCAAAACAATGGTAGCCTTATCCATTAGTTTTGCATTAGCCTTTTAATTTACAATGGAAAGACCAAAACGTCTAAAAATTGTTTAATTAAAACATGCATAATAAAATTAACGACCATATTTATTTATTTGTTGTTGACAACATTAGAAAGAATGATTCCCTTTCATTTAGTTATGTCGTTTTAAACAATTAGATTTAAGGATTGACGTCATAATATTTGTTTCACGTAATTACCACAATTAGATTAATGTAAAACTAACCAATGAGGAAATAACAAAAGTGCAATATTGTGATGCGATTACTATTCTAGCCATGTTTCGATTATTTTATTTATGTGCCAATTAAGTATTTTTAATTACGATAGATAAAATAAAATAAAATAATATTATTTGATTATAAATATTTTACTTATGTTACTAAAATAAATAAAAACACACTAAACATATAGAGACATGTGTATTTATATGTTTAATTTTATAATCAAGTACTAATATAATTTTCAAGAGTTTTGGGCTTACAAAACCAAAATTAACATATGCTTATTAGGAATCACTAATAATTGGAAATAAATTATTTAAAAATTTCTTAAAAATATCTCTAAATTAGAGTTATAAAGCGATCCCACGCTTATGTTACGTACCATTTTTTAACAATAAATGAGTGTAATCAAAATAATATTTTTTATACTATAAAATTTTAAAATTATTATGAAAAACTATATAATTCATTTAATAAATGATTCATATGTATTATTTATCAATATATATATATATATATATATATATATATATATATATATATATATATATATATATATATATATATATATATATATATATATATATATATTCATAAGTATAAAAGTAAACATTTTTTTAAAAAAATATCAAGTTTGAATTTTTGAGTTAACATCTATTGTAAACATTAAATTATTATATAATTATAATTCTAACGATTAAATTCAATTATGATATATGACTCCTCACACACTTATGGAATATTGATAACTCTAAATAAGTGGAAAAATAATTATAATTTAGTACTTACAAATTATTTACATTGGGACCAATGCTAGGTTACTCTTATTTCATGCAACTTCTATATGTATATTTTTATCTACATGACTAATGTCTTCAATTAAGAAAAGTAATTAAATTAGCATGACCCACTTTAAAATCCTTTAAAATAATTTAAATATTGTTAAAATATTATATTTATGATATAAGAATATTATTTGAATTATATGACTTCTCTTGAACAAAATATATCCTAAAAAAAATCTATAGCTTTCTACTGTTAGTATTTTTTTTTAAAGTGACCTATACTATTCTCGAATGTTAGTTAATGTTACTGAAATTGTTATGTGTAAAGTATTTTTTTTTTATTGAATATTCAATTTTAGTATGGACAACACTACATTTAGTGTACAATATATGAGTTGGTATATTATTATGTTAGAAACTTTATACATATGTGTAAGTCATCTTTGATCGTTCTTAAATTGACCTAGCAAATTTAAAATATAAATTTACATCTTTTTAAGATTGTCAAATCTTAAATATTTTGTCTTTCATTTCATGATCTTAGTGTCATTTGAATAGTCATAAGTCATTCATATAGTATAAACTTTGGTGATCATGTGAAGATTATACTAATTTCTTTTTATGGTTTGATTTGTTTTATGATTACACTTAAACTAAAAGATTAGTGCATCAAAACTTTACATTATTTGTTATGATCAAAATCATATAATATTTTATCAAGATTGCTAATTGGTGAATACTATATAATGTTATTGATCAAATCATTAAAATAGGATTACGTTGGACTAACATTATTATGATGTTTCATTTTCTCCAAAACTATACTTGAATTTTATATTGCAAGCTCGTTAGTAAATTATTTCACTCAAAAATCTTAGATAAGAAATCAGTTAATGTCAAAATCAAACCAAAAATTAATTGTCAAGATTTATACACTTATTCATCTATCATATCACTGAATTAGAATCTAAACATAAATTACATATATTGTGATACCTATAAACTTCCACAAACAAAAAGATGAGATTTGAATAGAGGAAGTACCAAGTATTCAAAAGAACACTCAAAATTAACTATCTACAATTGCTCTTAAATATCTAATAGCTCAAAAATCATAAAAAAAAAAGATAAAAACTTGTTTATCAGACCTTTCAGAAAATATAAGAGATAGTAAAAAAAAAATTATGAACAAGGAATTTATGTTTTATCAAAATAAAAATACCTTTTCAACCCTTTTACTTACATCCATTTTTACGTCTATTAGCTTTATTCTCTTTCATTACAACCTGCAATTTCAACTTATCTTCTTTAAAATGCACAATTTAATTTTACTAAAACTTAAGCATACAATATATTTAATTTATCACTTTTAAGTTATTTTACATACTTATAAAAAAAATCATTTAGCACACCTTTACACTCATTTAACATATTAATTTTTATTTTCTTATTAAAATATATGTTAAAATGAGTATAAATACGTCAATCTATTATTATTCTAAAATATAACACATATTCTTTATACGGATAATTAATGTGAAATGTATTAAATAGATATAAGTAAAAGGTTTTTCATTAAGTTATTTATGTTTTACACAACTATATTTAGAATGTATTAAATAGGCATGACTAAAAGGTTTTCTCTATGTTTAGAATTAATGTATAATATTTTGTCAGCATGTAAACATCAATTGCCACATTTTCTTAAAGAACATTCTCAAAACTAATGTAAAGCACAACAAAGGGAAAATATATTATTATTCCGTCCATGATTCAAATTATTTTCATCACAACCATATTTGTTTGTCTATTTGTATTAAACTTACAAACTTAAAGGGATGGTTTCAAAATTTTTCAATGACATTGGAAGGTTGAATCCCAATTCATTCAATGGTGTATGTATGTTTTACACAACTATATTTGAGATTAATGTCATAATTATATTTTATCAATATGTTGATGGAAAGACTAATTACCAAATTTTGTCAATGGATAGATAAAAAAAATACTAGTAGGTGAAGGAAGAACAGAAATATAAAGTAAAAATAAATTATTATTCCACTCTTAGTTTCAGTTTTTATTTATTTTTTTATTCATCGGCATGCAAAGAGGCTAACGTGTCAAGTTAATTGTCATTCATACATTTAATTTAACGTGCCAATTTCTTTTAATACATTAGATGACATTAATTATTAAGAAAAGACTAAATAAATTGATGATATATAGTTTTAAGGACGATTTTACCATTTCTTTTTTATTTTTATTAGCATTATAAATTTAAAGAGTAAATTAATTGATAATGTATATACTTCATAGATTATTTTATTTTATTAATTTTAAGAATTAATTTAACCTACTGTTATAAATTGAGGGAATTTTTTGTATCCATTGAAACTTGAAAGTTATCCATTTAGGAAAATTATAAAATATATCATTGCTTAAAGCTTAGTGAGAATAATATAGTTAGGGCGATCAGCACAAAAAGGTTTTATTCTCACCTACAAAGCTAAGAAGGTTTTGTCTCCACTAATTTAAAAATGCATATTCCTAAGAATATATTGTACATTGAAAATATGTTTATCCCTTTTTACTCAGCGAGGACAACTTTTATTCTCTTGTCACTTTCTCAAAAATATTAAAATCTAAAATTTCAAGATCACAAAGAATAGAACAATCACAAAGGCTCATTTCTTTTTTAAATATATTCAATAACTACAACAGTTTTCTGTGCAATTATAGCCATTAAAATAATGTGGATTTCAAAACCCAATCAAATTATGCATATATTTTTTTTTTCAGTAATATTTATCCAAGATGGGCATTTTTTTCTCTTCAACTAAAATTTTTGTATACTTTATAAGAAAATGCAATATCCCAAAATCAAACTATTTAAATCAAAATAAGTTTTTGTTTGGTTAAGTTTGTTGAAAATAATTTTAAGATGATTAAGTTTTTATAAACTTTTTTTACACTTTTTATGAAGTTGAAAAAGACAAAAACTGTTTAAAAATAATTATAAAATATAACCTTTTACCTTTGTAAGATTTTTTTTTTTTCAAATTCCAGGTATCATCTCAAGCATACCAGTAAAATTATAGACATTTTCTTAAGTTTAAAAACAATTTAAATATTTAAAACTTGATGCCTGTACTATAAAATGTATCTTAAACATTTTAATAAAATTTAAACATTCTTTTAATTTCTTTTTAATATAGTTACATAAGAAAAAAAAATTTCAAAAACAGCTTATCCCACATAATCCACGTTCCATCCTGATTTAGTTCAATGGCTATATAGAATGGTGAATAGAGGACCACTTGCTAAGGTGATCGCCCTAGAATTAGTCTCGTTTGTCCCTTTCGAAGGAAAATTTAAAAGGGTGTCTAAAAAGTCTCTAAAAAGGGGCCATTTTTATCACTTTTGCCTTCTATTTTCACTTTTTCATTTGTATTTTGTTCAACATAGATTTTTTTGTTCAGATAATCTCCCAAAGGGAATCCCGCACAAAATAAACTGGCACATCAAAATTGAAGTTCAAACTAACTTATAAACTCCTGAATGGGCTTATAGACACACTCTTTATTAACTGAAACCATTCGAAGTTGGTTATCCTGTTAACACACATTATAAAACATCGGATACTTGGGAGCTAGAAATATTGGTGTGTGATAGTTATCATCTACCAACCGAAACCACCCAATTTCCACAAGCTGTCAACGGTCAACTGATTAGACCTAAATGACCCCTCCAAAAAACAATAATCGGTAATAATACAGTTAGAAATTTACATTAGAAAAATCACAAAATAGACACTTTTTCTTACAAAGGGAAAAGTCTTTTTTCAGTGAAGTCATCACACCGGGGAGAATTACATTCTATCAAGCCCAAATTATACTCCATATCAGGTGATATGATTAACAATAAAATGCACCACTCACCCATCAGTTGTTCTTTTTGATAAAAAATAGCCTAATCCTGGCTGTTAATGAACCATTCACAAGGCAATTCATAAAATGCCTCTATTCAACTAAAGAAGCATAATTGCTTTATTGTTAAAGACTACATCATAAGTAAGGCACATCAGTTAGTTTTAGCTTACATGACAAGTTCGATGAATTTTTCATTCTTGTTTTATTCTCCTTCAAGTAATTTTTTTTTTTGAAGAATTTGTCCAATATTCTCTAATCAGGGTCTTTATATATCAAAACTAAATAAAAAAGCAATACGAATTATGAAAGGAACACCCTATTATATAAACATAACGTGATATAATTGCACACAAATGAGTAATGTAAAGTAAAGCAACAGTATTATACGACTAAGAACAATTTGGATAAAGTAAGAAACTAATGAATGAACTGAGAAATGTACAGAGCACCTGTTCCCGCCAAATCTGATGGAAGAAATCCAAGAATGATCGATCAATAGAAGATCTCACCGGTACAACTTCTCAAAATGACATATAGCTTGAAATGGACAAAAGGAAAGTAGAAAACTTTTTTCTATGCCGCGGAATTCATCATCATCATCAAAGCTAACCAAGAAAAAAAGAAGCTAAATATAGAGGCAGTATTCCCTTGTGGACACTTCTTTGGCAGCAGAAGGTTGAAAGGGGTATAGTAAAACAAAGGAGAAAAGGGTAAGCACGTGAACATCCATTCAAATTCCATAATCAAGATCTTCAAAGCTCAAAATCTTCATCCTTGAGAGCAATCTCCGCAGCCTCCTCCTCCTCCTCATCAAGCACAAAGTACTCATTCTTCTCCACAGGTCTAAACATGTAGAACATGACAACATAAAACGCAAGACTAGCAGTTTCCTCCGCAGCATTGCTCACCCATTGGTACTTATAAGCCGCAATAGTCCTCAAAGCAAACACCACTATTCTGGTGAAATACAAGTAGCCAATAACAACAATATAAAACTGTCTGAAAAGCGTTAACTTAGCCAAATTCCTCGAAGCCTTCCCATCAGTTTTGGAGGTCTCTCTCAGCGACCTTATAGACCAAACAATGGGGAAAATAATAGCACAACAGCATATAATATCCACAAGCAAAAACACCTGGTTCCAAGTAACCCAGTCTTTGATAAAAGGCCCGGTTTCCCCAATCACAACGGAAGCCAAGTTAGCCAGAACCTGAAGCGGGATCACAATCATTAAGACCTTCTTCTCCCTGTCCTGCAAAAAGGGTTTGAGAAAAGACCATCCCGTCCCTATCAAAACGATGACGGTAAAGAGCAAAACGACGCGGATGAACTGAAATATATAAAACAACACGTCCCAGCCATGAGGGAGGCCGGTGACTTTCACGTAATGCTTATCCTCGGCGGCGCAGATTAGATTCAAGGCCTTCATGAGGAGCAAGAGAGCCATGAGGATGTGAATGCGGTGAACGGAGCGCCTGTTGGTGTAGCAGATGTAGAGCCAGAAGACGAAGATGGCGAAGTAGGTTATGGAGAAGAGGAAGAAGAGGGAGGGGAGCTGGGTCTGACCGGCGGAGAGGTAGTCGCGGGAAGCGTCGGAGTCAAGATTGTAGGCCTCGGTGTGGACGACCATGGTGACCGAGGTCTCCGGTGCGCAGTTGGCGAAGAAGAGGCTATACTCGTTGGGGGAGGTGACAGGGTACGAGCGGTTGAAGGAGGCCAAGGGGGGAGGGGAGAGGTCGCGGAATGTGAAGAGGAGGAGGATGTAGTGGGAGTCGAGGACGCAGAAGGAAGGGTTCTGTTGGATCTCCATCAGCACTTGGAGGAGAGACTCTTCGTTCAGGAGGAAGAATCCCAACCGCGACGATTCCGGCTGGACCGCCGAGGAGAGCACGCCCACGGAGACCGAGGACACTGCAATGGACACATGGCCTTTGTGAGTAAACCCGAATTTCTCGAACAGGATCATGGGGCGGGTGTCGGAGCTTATGGTGAGGGACTTTATCTCCGCCGAGGAGGGGGAGAAGAGGAAGAAGAAGATGAGCAGCGAGAATGCCGTTCGCATTTCGGCCATGGCCATTGCTCTGGTTTCGGTTCAGAATGTGAGGAAATCCGATCTCAACATATCATCATATTCATAGATCTGAATCTGCTTCTGAACTCCTTCACGACGATGACTTGCCACCTACGCAGAGCTAACACATTCCATGGGCCTTCGACAAAAGCCTTCTTTTTTTACTCTTTCGGCCCATCACGGTCATGGATCGGGCCCATAAAGTACTCAATTATGTTCTTTACATTTAACGCAGAGTCAGAGAAGGTAAAAAAATAGAGAGAATCAGATTAAAAAAAAGAAAATTATTGGAACCCCGTTGAATTTAGAAATTTTATTTAGTAAATAAATATTTATTTAATTTAATTTTGTGAGAAAATAATGGATCGTTAAAAACGAGAGAGTTCTAGTTCTTAAAAGTCCTTACAGGAAGTTTGTATGGTATGTATGTATGATGATGATCTGGATATAAACATAAAATTGTCGTGAAAAACACTTATGATTTCCAACGGCAACTAACTAGTATGAAATGGCGGAAGAGCCCTCGCACGATTCGTAATCTGGGTTGGCACGATTTATTTATTGCTCTGCTTCGTAGTTACTGTTCAAACTTCTAATACCTGATTTTTCTCCCTTTATCCATTCATTCATCAAAACAAATAAATAAACCCAATAATAAAAAAAAAAAGTCTTCAGTTGGAAACCCCCAGGAAAAAAACCCAACAGCATTCAACGCACTGCAAGAATCTCAAGAAACCTTGTTGCTAAAACTACGCAAATCGTCTTCAATTTTTTTCAGTTCTCTTATTGGTTTCTCAATTTGTAAGTTTCGCCGCCTTTTCTTCTTCATTCTTCAGCTACTTTTTCTATTTTCAAACGTTGAAATTTTGTGACTTGAAATTGAGGTGCTCCAACTTCATCACCTTAATCCTTATTCCGTTTGTTAATTTTGTCGAGTGCCATGCAGTGCTCTTTTTGAACAAGAATTTGAAATCACGGGGAAACAATACAAGAAATTAGGACAATCTTGGGTTAGGTGGGTTGGTGAGTAATTTAAGTATATGGTTGTATCAACCCGTTTCGATTTTAACAAAGCAGGATCAGACTCAAGAAATTTGAGGTCTGAGTTTTGGGCCTTCCAAAAGATTTGGTCATTGGTTGCTGCCAAGAATGAATGTGGTGGGCAAAGTTGGAAGCTTGATAACCCAAGGTGTCTATTCAGTTGCGACCCCTTTTCATCCATTTGGTGGGGCGGTTGATGTCATTGTTGTTCAGCAGCAAGATGGCACGTTCCGCTGCACGCCGTGGTATGTTCGCTTTGGTAAGTTTCAAGGTGTGCTCAAAGGTGCTGAAAAGGTTGTTCGGATAAACGTCAATGGGGTTGAATCACACTTCCACATGTATCTTGACAATTCGGGGGAGGCTTATTTTGTAAAAGAGGTGGATGATGATGGTGGTGATAATGGAATAAAGTCAAATGCGACTGCTGGTAACTCTGAGTGTAGTCAAGAAGACTGTGGTGTCGAAATTGATGATAAAAATAATAGTTATCTGAGCATTGATGGTAGAGTTCGTCACAGATTTGACCATAGCATATCTGATTCAGGGGTGCGGTATCTTACAGGTGAAGGCCATTCCTCGGTTTTGTCACAACTTCAAAGGGCAGAATCTGATGTCGATAGGAGATTTTATGAGTTCCCAGATGATCAATCCTCTTTTGAAGGTTCACTTGATGTTTCGGAATATGATTCTACTAGATATGAGAATCTAGACGTGGATAATTTTATGGACTCACAGGGCTCCCATCCGGAGGTGGTTTTGGTTAGTGTTGATGGTCATGTATTGACGGCCCTTATCTCAGAATCGGAGCAGAATGAGGACAATGTTCAGTTAAAAAATCCTCAATTTCATCTAGGCCCAGGTGAAGGGACTGACTTCTATGAGGGCAATGGGGAACTTATTTCTGATGAAAATGCTTGGACTGCTGATTATGTTAGTCCGCTGGATGCTTCTAGTAGTTATGACACTAAGGTAGGTGATGATACTTCCGGGCTCTTGTTGGAAGCTAAAGGACAGGGGGAAATTAATTGTCACACTGAGGAAACCTTAGTGATTAAAAATCAAGAAAATAATCTTTTGCAAACTGATTCAGAAGAGGCTGTATCTTGTATGAAGAGAGAGAGTGTCTTCAAAAGTTGTTTGGAATTACGTGAATTTACTCAGCAGGCTGGAAACGATGATTTACAAGATGTAGATTCTTCATTGGGGGTTCAGAATTCAGCAGAGGAATCCAATGCAAATATTTCAATCACTGATGAGAATAAAGACGAAAACATTCAGGTTGATATACAAGATGTAGATTCTTCACTGGAGGTTCGAAATATAGCAGAGAATTTCATTGCAAATGGTTCAATTACTGATGAAAATAAACAAGAAAACATCGATCAATGTAGAAAAAGTGACAGGTTATCTCCCCTTAGTGTGCCTTCTTCCTTTGATGACCATAGTTCTCCAGAATTAGAAGTAGAAGCTCAAGTGGTTGATAGAGATGCATCAGTGAAAGTGGACAATGGTTCTGGCAGTCATTCCGGTACTAAAGATGTTATTGAATGTAACGATGAACGTGTTGGAGAGTCAGTATCAAATGATCATGTAGATGATAGTGAACAAACTCCTGCACTTGAAGATGGCAATAAGAAAAGTGAACTTACTGAACCTCAAATTGTAACTTCCATTGACGAGGACCAATGTCATTCTGCTTTGAGTAAGAACTAAAAACTGCGCTTCAAATTAGTTTGGCTTATTCTAGGAAATTAATTTTTTATTTTCCTTAAAATATGTGCAGGATTTGAGGCATCACTTTGTGGTCACGAACTTAAGGCGGGTATGGGGTTGGTTGCTGCTGCTGAGGTTTTTGAAGCACATCGGATATCTGTGGAGGAATTTAGAAGTTCAGCATCATCCATAATTAAGAATGAAAATCTGGTTTTGAAGTTCAGAGAGAGGTATCTGCGGTGGGAAAAGGCTGCCCCTCTTGTCCTTGGAAAGACTGTATTTGGTTTAGACTTACCTGTTGATCCCAAAGATACAATTCCAGTGAGACAGGACGATACAGTAAAGGCTACAAATGAAGTTTCCGGACCAGCTTCGTCTGGACGCAGATGGAGACTTTGGCCTATTCCTTTTAGAAGAGTCAAGACAATTGAGCACACTGATAGTGAATCAAATGAGGATGTATTTGTAGATTCCGAATCTGATTGGCAAACTTCTACTGTTGAACCTTCTCCAACATCTGCTAGGCATGAGTCTCCTCGCAAGCAATTCGTGAGGACAAATGTTCCATCGAATGAGATGATAGCATCCTTAAATCTCAAGGATGGTCAAAATTTGGTAACCTTCAGTTTCTCTTCCAGGGTTCTTGGAAAACAGCAGGTTTGGCATTAATTGTGAATATGAGTTCCATAGACTATTCACACAGTTAGGTTTTTCTTACATTAGCAGGGATGTTTAATCATGTTACAGGTTGATGCTCATATTTACTTATGGAAGTGGAATGCAAGAATTGTAATTTCAGATGTAGATGGAACTATTACCAAGTAAGACTAGAGATAATTCTACTTATGCTTCTTAATGTTCTTTTAACTTACGGAAGTTGAATGCAATAATTGTAATTTCTGATGTACATGGAACAATTACCAAGGAAGACCAGTGATAGAATTTCTTATGCTGTTTATTGTTCTTTTGTTAATTCATTACAATACCTCTGCTCCCTGCTTTGGACATTACTTTTGATGAAATCAGAATGCGGTTCTAAAATGCTAATTTTGGTAATAATTTATAATTCTGGATCTTACTGGATGAAGGAATATTTAAAAGAGAACGCTAGTTCCGTTTTTTATGGTTTTTGGCATAGGGTTAGACTTTGAGTAGTCTCATGATACATTAACATAATGTTTATTCAGATTGTCGGGGTGGGATGAACAACCTTTCTATCATTAGCTTGTGTGCATACAATATTGGGGGGGCAATCCCTTTTTCTAAATCTTGAAATGAACTGTCATGTGTCTTTTTTTTTCTTTTACTTTTTTCCAGTGATGTTCACTTACTATGAATTGTATTATCATTATTAGGTTGTTTTTACATTAATGTAATAGTTGGCTTAGAAAAAATTTGTTTACATGAATGCTTTTGCTGTTATTAGTAGATGAATGGGTTTCGTGTATTAACGAGTTTATGCTGACTACCAAAGCTTTAACAGTCCTTTACCCAGCCTTTGAAACCATAGACAGAGTTTATGGCTTGCTAAACATATGAAACATGAACTAAAATAAGAAAAAAATTGCTGCTAGAATATAAGACCGAGTTGCATTATTATGGCATTGATCTCAATACGTATCAACTCCTTAGTGCTTTACCCTTTTCTTCCTTTCAGATCTGACGTTTTGGGGCAGGTCATGCCTTTGGTTGGGAGAGATTGGACACAGTCTGGAGTGGCAAGGCTTTTCTCAGCTATTAAAGTATGTACATTTCTTTTACTTTCACATAAATTGAGATGGAGTAGGGTTGTTAATGTCTACATTTAATGAGGTCAATCCTGTAAAAGGAATCTTGTGTAGTGGACATGTGATCAAATATCTCTTTGTTGTTGCGGTGATTTCTGAATGTTTTCAACATCCATAAGTTTTAAAACTTGTATATGATTCTCAAATTAGTGGCTTGACTTTTGTAACGATATTTGCGTTTTAGCTTTGGAGAAGGAAAAGAACATTCAGTTCCCAAGTAACTGGTATTTACCTAATCAGTGTTCTATTTTAGGGATGATGATGCATCTGGAGTGGTTTTTCCAAACACTTGGGGAGATTTTATGCTAGTTTGTGTTTGTATGGATGTATATATGTACACTCAAGCAATATATATATATATATATATATATATATATATATATATATATATATATATATATATATATATATATATTATGCAAATTGATTTCACTGCACTAAGCTTCAGCTATTTATAACTATACAGATATGAGCTAACTATGCTTCGGAACAAACTATGGTACAGATGCTAACTATAGTAAGGATATCAAACTGTAATTAGCAAAGTTTACTTAAGCTAATACGTTGTAACAAACTTGTTACAGAGGTGCTGAAAAGTAAGAGATATACAACCGATTAATGTATATACTTGAATACCATGCACCTAAAATGGTAATGGACAATGCCCACAAGCCTCTTTCAATAATATTTACAATTGTTTTACTGTTTCGTTTTGAGGTTGCACACCTAATCAACATTACTATTTTTTGCTTAAGTACTTCTTTTCTGCTTGCCTTCTCTTGCTTTGGAATATAGTATAGATGCAGATAAGTGTAGTGGGTATGAGCTGACCTTTTTCTATCTGTATAATGTAAAAGTCAACATAGTGTGCCTGATGTTATCATGATTTCCCATTATTTTACTGTATTTTGTGCCACGAAGATTAAGGTCTCATACTAGATCCTATTTTTATGTCAGGAAAATGGATACCAGTTACTGTTTTTGAGTGCCCGTGCTATTGTCCAAGCTTATCTTACCAGGAATTTTTTGGTTAACCTGAAACAGGTACTGAAGCCACCAAGCTCTTCTGTAAACAATAAAAGATAACTTTTATAGTAGGATTATTCTGTTTCTAATAAGATGATGCGGCATACCCAGTAAAACTTACAAGTAAACCAGATATAAAGATGGCAATTAGAGTTATTGTTTCCATTATTTTAATTATAAAGTTTTCAGATCACAATAGATCTATTTATAGTGGAATGGTATACAAAGTCAACAAATCTAAATGAATAAAAAAGAGTATTTGTGGCTACGCAACCCATTGAGGATAATTCTAGATCTGGTCCAAGATGAATTGTTGTAGGGAATTTATTGAAACCTTTAAAATAGTTTAACATAAAGTTAAGTGTGTAGGGGTGTTGGGTTATCACCTTTCATTATCCTTGTAGTCTTTTCAAATTGCATGGATGTGGAAGCCATAATTATTAGCATATGAAAATCAAATCATACTTAAAATGTGTGACTTATCACTAGTTACAATTGAAAGACGTGTTGTAGTCATCTGATATCAATTGATAAGAAGTATGGGAGTACCACACAATAAAAGCTAGCCAATTTAGCCAGAGTCCAAGGCTTTATAAATCTCACATCAGAATCTTATAATTCCAATATGGGACTCAATTCGCATACCTCAAAATTGGATATCATCACTTTTTTCTCTTCAATTTTGTAATTTATGTTCTTTATATTTTTGCATCTTGACTGGTCAGTTATCTTTGTAAAAATTCTGTGTTAGGTACCAAGAGGTTCCAATACTAAAGGTCTATTCTAGGAGGCAAAGGAACCAATGTGATGTAGTGGGTAGTTAGGAGGGCCTCTTTGTTGGTTAAGGGAATTAAGAGAAGGATTAATAAATACCATTGTATATTGTACAAGTTTGTAAATGATCTAAACTGTTTTCATGGTGTAAAGGGGGTTTTCCCTTGGGAGAGCAGAATTATAGAAATTCTCTCTGCTAGCTAGTGCATCCCCCACCTTTAGGTGATACTAAAAGTTCATATATTTGCAGGATGGCAAGAACTTACCCAATGGACCTGTTGTCATTTCTCCTGACGGATTATTTCCCTCTCTTTACCGAGAAGGTGAGACACTTTTAATGTAAAAGCAATTGCCATTGAATAGGTATTATTGCAATATCAGTGTATGTAGCCACTTGTGATCCATGGATGATATAATGACTTCTCTTTCCGCTTATGTACACATACTTGCATATGATAATGCCATCTTTATGAAGACTTGTTACTGTTGTCAAATCACCAAAGTGAGCTAGACAATAAAAGGTATGGTGGACCAAAATATACAAGTGATGCAAATGCACGAGTTTCAGCAAAATTAAGTGTTTTCTGAGTTTTGACTACTGTTAGGCTAATGGACTTCTTGATATTTAGTCATTTTATCATTATGCGTTTGGAGTTCTGAGTTAAGTGGCTGGGTATATCTTTGCATGGGCTTATGTATTGGTGTTGAATTACGATGTTATCAAAAGTTTTAATATACTTTCCTTGGTTTATCAACAGTAAAAAGAATATGGACTTCTATTATTTTGTTTGGCATCGAATTATCTATAATCCTGATCTGTACTGATAGAAATTACAAAGCTTTAAAGAAAAGAGGAAAAAAAAAAAACTTATAGTCAGTCATCAATTATTTGTTTATGATATCCATCCTATTTTATTGAATATATAGACATCTGACTTCTTATATTATTATGTGACTTTGAATTGATGGAAGTAATAAGAAGGGCACCTCATGAGTTCAAGATTGCTTGTCTAGAGGTAATTTCGAAAACACAAGCAACTCAGAAGTGCCATCAAAAGGTATTTTCCTTACTGACATCACACCTGTTCTGATAATAATGTTTTGCAGGATATCAAAAGACTTTTCCCTTCTGATTATAACCCATTTTATGCTGGGTTTGGCAATAGAGACACTGATGAACTTAGTTACAGAAAGATTGGAATCCCGAAGGGCAAGATATTTATTATCAATCCCAAGGTTTGCATCCTGGATTGATGTTGTTTTCTTACCATAGTATTTTCTTTAGTTCTCACATGGTACTAACAAAATGCCATGAAAACTAATAGGGTGAAGTCGCAACAAGTCACCGTATTGATTCAAAATCCTACACATCATTACACACACTCGTCAATGACATGTTCCCTCCCACTTCTCTGGTTGAGCAGGTGATAAAAGAGTCTCCAAAACGTGTAGCTTTTCAGGTTATGAACTTTACAACTAATAAGATTTGATTTGCAACTTTGAATTATGACAGGAGGATTTCAACTCATGGAATTATTGGAGAATGCCTTTTCCAGAAGTGGATTAGTTCAATGCTTAAGGTATATTGTTCCTTTTTTTGACAAGGATCCGTTGGTATGGGACCATCCAAGATGTTGATCGATAATGCAACATGTCCTTTCTACTTGGCACAAAACTGTGACATGATTGGAAAGTGTCCTACTACACGGGAATTCGATGATTGCATACAAGTGATCTCGCAGAACGTTATTCAACACGCCTTTGTTTTTCTTCTTTTTGATCTTCATTGAATCTTGATTAATCATTACCCATTAATCAACCATCCACATTGTATAACATTTGGTTTACATGTATTATACTCATTTTTTCCCGACCAAGCCAACATCTGTACAACATATTCACTTTGTCAGAAAAAACATGTTAACCCAAATAATTGGGTTATCCTTTTCTTTCCAGAACCCTCCTCCCTCACGTTAAGTTGATTACAAGTTTTATATCAATGACTTCAAATGTTGAGCCCGTTGGATTGCAAAATGCATCCACCGACTGATTCAATAAGAAACTGTCTTCACCCATGTATCTGTATCTATATATATTAATTTCCATTCGTTGCACCTGGCCGCACGAGTGAAAACTCGTACAGTGTACGGTGAAGGACTGAATGAGTACGTATAGCACATCAGATTATGTTTTTGAAACATGCAGAATACTGTGTAACGAATTCCAGCAAGCTAGTACAGCAATTACTCCCCTTTTGAATACACTTGTCCATTGAACTTGTGAAGTGGGATCGACATTTTTGTCCAGTACTTGAGAGACTAACAATGTTTAATGATTTTTGGTAAAGAAATATTAACATCTTTTATCTTTTTTCTTAAAATATTAGTCTTCACTACTTTTATTTTTACTTATCTATCAAATTTATGATAATGGTTTGATAACAAAATTTACATTTATCTTCTTACTAAGTTTTCTATTATTTTTTAGAAGACGCAAATAATAATAACATCAATAATCCTTAATTATAGTATTAATAATTCTGCGTAAAACTATATCTATATTTATTAATTTTTTTTTTGCCATAAGAACAAATATGCAGTGATAAATATATTTATTGTACACTACAATGCTATTGCTCTTTGTAAAAAACAATTTGAAATGGGAGTAACACCAAATTTACCCTCTCTGAACTAGTTTTGTAGCAGCATTAAAACTAGACTTCAATGACAGTGTTCGAATTAAGAAGCATAAGTTTAATTTTACCTTAAAAATGAGAGAAACATGTTTTTTGTATATCTGTGAAGTTGTTTTGGCAGATGTTAACATGGCTTTATAGTTGCTAACGCTACTCAAGTTGGATGGAGAATCTAGGGAGAATAGGAAGTTAGTGAAGGACAAAGCAATTGCTTTCGAGCTTTGTTTTGTTGCTCATTCTTTATTTTTCGAAACCAACGCTCTTGGGTAAGCTTTGGAGAACGACTGAAGCACATATCATCACCTCAAACATTGTTACAACTTCCAAACCAAAATGCTAAAAAAGAGAACCCTTGTATTTGACCAAGTCAAAATAAATTAACGTATTTACCACTTTATAAGATTAGATTAAGATAAAAGAGGAAGAGATAGACCAATTAAGTAGTGTACACTATGGATCCTGATGGAATCTAGCGGTTAAAAAGTTTGTCAATTGAATTTAATTAGTTTTTATTTGAAAAATCGAATCGCCAGTTTAATATAGAAAGTTATTTTGATTCAGTTTTTAATCAAGATTAGAAGAATTTGGGTTCGTTATAATTAAAAATTCATTAAAAAACCTATAAATAAATATCCAAAAATCTAAGGTAAAGTAATATAAAATGTATTAATTATATATTTATTACTCTTACATTCCGACTTAATTAATTTTAATAGGAAAATCTTTGATAATTAAAAATAAAGAGTTTAGAACAAAGAGTTTTGGAAGACCGACTCTTAAAAAAGTGATCGATTGACCTGTAAATCCAACCAAGTAATTTTTTTCTCCTTAATTATCTAAATATCATAAAACTATGAGAGCATAATTTTTTTCAGAATCTTAAATAGTAAAATGCTTTTTTTTTTCTCTTAATCAATCTATCTCTAAATAAACAGAGGTAATACAAAAGAACTTTTAGAATGATTTTAAAGCACCTTACTTAGCTCCTTCAATAGAAAATGTAAACTTAAGTTGAAATTTCATATGTGGGACCTTTTTGCTTCTACAAAACCATGAATCTAAATATAATAGATAATGTAACATAGAAAATAAATATTTATTTTATATAACTAAAATTTATAATAAATAAATAGTTATGTGTTTTAATTAAAATTTATAATAAGATAAACATGTTTAAAACACATGATTATATTTTTATATTTATGATAATAATTTATTGGCATATGAAACTATTTTTAAATTAACGGTGTTTATTTAAAAAAATATTAAAATTTAATTTACAAGTAGAGATAGAAAAAATTCAAAAAGATAATAATAAAAAACCTTTTGTTGAATAGTGGTTGATAAGTAAAAGGGTCTACTACACATGATTAATTGATATAAAATTGAGAGTAGGCACAAAAGGAAAAATTGAAAAGTCGACAAAACAAGCTTCCTCCACGAGAGATGCTGCGTTTGGGTTTCTGATAGTTAGACACGCCATTCCGAACGACTTCTTCACTTTCAGACATGTCTTTATACACACAAGTTTTATGTTCTTTTAGAAGATGTGGCAGAGAAGCACGTCGGTGTAACAACAAATTAAAGAAAAAAAAAAAAAACATGTCGTTTCATTTCATTTACCTCGTCAATGTTCAATTTAACCACCTCTTTATAACTTAATTTTTACATATGAGTCACTGTTGCATGGCTGTGTGATTACTGAAACACGTAAAGATAATAAGGACGGGAAGATTCATTTGTTTGAGACCTCTATCAAAGTAGATGTATGATTTACCTACTTCGGTACTAGATTCTATCTAGTGTGTGAATCATTCTTTAGTTTCATTTTCATGGTACGAACAACAAGTGTGTGACTGTGTTACTTCCATTGAAACTCAATAAAAAAACAACGTTTGTGTCAACATCGTCATGAGTTGGAGACTCTCAACCTTTACTTAACGTGTATCAAATTCAAATGGAAGAAGACAACAAAACTAAGGATATTATTGTGTATGAATTAAACACATGCATGATTGTGTATCTTTTGCACATCCATACATCTCCATATCTTTGTGTATCTTTGCACCTCCCTTCATCTTCGTGTATCTCCACGCCTTTATACATATTGGTGTTTTATGCATCTATGTTATTGTATCAATTGAACAAGTTAACCCATCTTGTTTTATTTGATGTGCATGTGACACTCGGACATTGACGAAGGCGGAGAGTGATCGTCGATGCAAGAGGCACGAAGTGTGAGAGACACAAACAAAGAACGGCTCCTAGTAGACTTCTTGTGGAAGGGGCACATGAAGAATCAAACATACACCAGAATAAGAGGATATAGAGACTGTATAGGTATGAGACTATACAATTGAAGAATAGTTTAAAAGAATTGATTTGACTACTCATATCAATAAAATGCATTTACTTTTCGATAGTCTAACCCACAAAAACTCTATGGTTAAGCGTGCTTAACCTGATAATGTAATTAACCTGATAATGTAATGGAGAGAGAGAGAGGTAGGTGATGAGACCTAAGTCTATTAATTTCATATAACTAAAACTAAGCGAGATTTGACTCAACTTTTTACATCCATGTAGAAGTAAACCCAAAAATCCTTTTAAAAGCAACGGCCGGTATCTTGTTGGGATTAAACGTCTAACATGATTTTGAGTTGAACTGGCTTAATTGGCACAAAATATTGGTTGACTCAGAGCCTATAATTCAATCAGAATATTGCTCTAAACAGAAATAATAATTGTTCTAGAAAGTAGCCGTTAATAGGTGCTGTGTATTCATTCTGCACCAGCAAAAAAGAATGATTAAAGCACAGCATGTCCAAAGTGAAAGAATAATGAGGATGCATTTCTAAAGAACAGTAGTACTTGAAACAACGTAGATACAACTTTCTTTTCTTTTCATGTTAGCGTCATATCGATGTTAATTAGGTGTTGGATGGTTGACGACAAAACAACATTCAGAACATTTCAACTTATATTAGTATTGACATTAGAAAAACAACTATTAGTTAGTAGTTTTCAATAATCCTTTATAAATATACATGAAAATCTTTAATGAAGAATGTTAAGTATTTGTTTTTTTTTTTACCAAACTGGTTTTATTTACTTTTTCTGAATTATATATTTTAAAAAATTTACAAAAAAAGTGAAGTAGTGCCAACGAGTCACTTCACTACAAAAATGTCGTATACTTTGTTCAGGATTTATAATAAAGTTGTGGAAGAAAAGTATAATTTAATTATTAATGTTGAAATCGTATGATTCAAACGTGATTTTCATCACAATTAATCTAATTAATCATTCTAAATCAAAGTCATATAAGCCGTGTACGTTTTCAATTGAAGATTTGATAATGTTGAAGTCGTGAAGAAATGACACAGGTTTTTTAAAAAATCGAAAACAATGAATTGTAAGAAGGATAATGATACTTTGACAACATTTTTTTATAACATTTTAACATTATCTACGTGTCATTCTGTGATTGATCCATGTTGGTGTTTATGATTATTATTATTATTGATTCTGAAGTAATTTTAGACCAATCACATAATGACACGTAGATAATATTAAAAAGTTGTCAATAAAATATTGTCAAAGTATCATTATCCTTGTAAAAATATAAAAATTGTACTTTTATCCACCACTTCTCTTTTCCTGTTTATTTTTTAACTTTGTTCATTTACTAAAATTTTGATATACATGATTTTTTCTTTTAAATTAATTTTTAATAATTCCTTTAATTGATTTTTAAAAAATTAACATTTTTAAACTTTTTATATAATCATGTATTTTTTTAATTTTAAGGTGTTTCTTTTAATAATTTAAAAAATTTTGATAACATTTTATATCTTAAAAATAAGATTTAAAAAAAAATAGAACATTTTATTAAAATCATATTATTATAAAAATTTAAGATATAGAACGTTATCAAAAATTTTAAATTAAGTAAAGAAATATCTTAAAATTAGAAAATATATGATTATATAAAAATTTAAAAAATTTTAGAAAATTTTTAAATTAATTAATGAAATTAAAAAAAAGAAATAAAAAATAAAAAATTATGTATATCAAAATTTTAAAAATAGGGAAATAAAAAGCACGACTTCTATATTTTCTAATTTGGAGAAGTCTTCAGATTAACTACAATTACACTGAAGTTGTCATCTACTTGCATAACTTCAGTATTTTTAAATTTTGAAAAAAGTCAGGTTATCTTTCATGATTTTGATTTAGTGATGATTAATTAGATAAATTGTGGTGTAAATCGCGTTTAAGTGATAAGACACTTCAACATTAACAATTAAATAGTATTCTTCTTCCATCAGAAATAGGATATACGATTTCCTTATAATGAAATTGTGTCTCGTTGACACTTCTTCATCTTTTTGTAAGTCTTTTAAAAAATAATCCAAATACGTAATTTTAAAATAAATAAACTCAAATTGGTAAAATAACCGATAGATATCTCTGTCACAAAGTTCAAAGTTCCTATATTATAATATTTATAGTACTATAACTATATAACTTATTCTTTAATTTCTATAATTAAATTTTTATTTTATATAAATAAAGTATAAATATCAAAAAACAAATCAAAGAATAAAAAAATTAAAATGATTTAAGAAAAAATGTTTAATCTTTCATTTTCATATTCCTTTTTCTCTGTGTCCACCAGTTCTCTTTATTATATCATATCCTTTATCTCTCTACCATTATCTTATCTTCTCAAAAGTTTGAACATTAAAAGATAATACACCTTTTTTTGTTAACATTAACAGAGAGAGTTATATACAGGGTTAAATAGGTTTTTAGTCACTATATACTTTGAGACGATTTTGGTTTTAATCTTATTTCAAACTAAGGTATAATTTAGACATTTAATTTTAGAAAATTCTGGTTTTAGTCATTTTTATCAATTTTTTTTTACTTTATTTGCTGTTTCAAGCACATTTCACTATAGCATTTGAATTGTTTACACTGTCTGACACATTTTTGCCTCAATGTTAACTGAGAAACGCGTTTGAAACAGCAAATAAAATTAACAAAATTTGGTAAAAAGGACTAAAACCAGAGTTTTCTAAAGTTGAAGAAATAAATTGTACCTTAATTTGAAAGAGAGACTAAAACCAAAATCGCCCCAAAGTATAAGAACTAAAAACATATTTAACCCTTATATATATATATATATATTAACGTTTTTTTATTTTATTTTGAGTCATCATATGTTTCTGATATTTAATTTATTTTCAGTAATATTCCTTCTCAATTATCTCACGGTAAAAGAGAGAATAGTTTTAGTATATTTAAAATTAGGCATAGCAAAATGAACTTCATAAATGGAGTACTAAATTTCGATGTCTTCTATAATCTTTCAAGATAAGACATAGATGGAATTTACCAAAGGTGAATCTTGTTCAAGAGATAATTGGGTCACTAGACTTTAAAACTCATGGGCTCAAATAAATTATGATTTATTCGAATGAATTAATGATCAACAAGATAAATATTATAAATAATGCATTAGTGATTATGATTCAATTTTTACACTAATTGATATTTGACCATATAATTTTGATCAAGTAATAACTTAAATGTTGAAGAGTCTTTTACAAATATCCTTCATTTTTGTTAGATGTTGGAAACAGAAGATTTGAAGAAAAGATACCAGACATTATCGAGAATTGATAATCAATTAAAAAAATAAATATAATTTTTTTTTTTCGTAATTGTCACAGAAAAAATAACATAATAGATATCAATTCATTATATTAATTTGTTGAGATATTAAGATATTTTTCAAAAAATTATACTTAGGTTTAGATGTATTATTAAAACTAAATAAATGAAACCACAAGACGAATTAAAATTAATAACCACGTAAAGATAAACATAAACACAAGCTAGATATAATTTCTTTGTCATAAATTACATGTTTGGTGAGAGTGGTTTTATTCTTTGACTGTAAAAACTATAATCGTTTTCAATTTTATTTCATTTTACTTTATCATTATACCCTCAACACTGATGAATCTTAATAAGGTTGCATGTTTGAGTTTTATTTTTCTAAATTATTATGATAAAAAATAAAATAAAAATACTATTTATTATTATTTTCCTAACTTACAATTAAACTCCTCAAATTAAACTTATTTGCTTTTAGACTCAATACTCATATTGGCATTTTAAGAATATATTTTTTCCTTTTAGTAAGTTTTCTTTACAATACAACTATACACTTAAAAATACATAAGCTTTCAGTTTAATTAATTTAAAACTATTAAATATTAATAAAAGTATATATTGAAATTAATAACACTAGTAAATTTTACAAAAATTTCTTTTTAGAAAATGATATTTTGATATTTAAATTTTTTTACATCTGACATTATTTTTTTATTACTTTTCACTTTTTATTTTTTTATAAATTTATAAATTTATTTTTTATGACTATTTTATCCATTTATTATTTTACTCTGATAACAAAAAGAGAAGAAAAATAAAAAACTCAGTCATTATTTTATCGTTGACCTAAATCTATTAATAATTATAATAAATACTTATATGCTAATTTGTTGGAGTCGATAGTTGTCAATTCAATTAACAATCTTAAATTCTCAATATAAAACTTAAATTTATATTTAAAATTTTAATAAATATAAAATGTTTTATCTAAATATTACATTATATAAAAAAGTAGAAGATAAAGAAAGAAAGTACTAAAATCAGAAGGTTTAAACTGTGAAGATTGTCCAAGATTATAATATTACCTAAACTGTGAAGCATTGACTTGTAATGACAGTAAATAAATAAAACAATATTAATAAAAAAATATAATTATTTATAATAATTTAAAAGTTAAAAAAAATAATTTTCTCTTATTTTTCTTGTCACAACCCGTAAAATCCAATGTTTTAGATCCGGCCATGTGGCGACCGGCCGGTTTCTCTTGAGTGAGTGGGAGACAAATTTCTGCAAGCAATTAATGCCCTTTTCTTGTAATCCGTGCAGCGACGGCTTAGCAGGGAAAATCCCTGTGAGTGGGAACCAGGTGGCGACTACAGGATGAATGGGGGGTTGGTAGTGGAAACCAGGTGGCAGCATACTACTGGCCGACCGCTGGTGTAAAGGTAAGAAGAAAACAATGCAATTCTTTTTGCATGCAAATCTTCTTCTTCTTCATCAAATTTCGTTTTCTGCAAACTCAGAAATTCTCCTCCTTCTCTCTAAACCTTACCCATCTTCTCTCTAAATTTCTAACCTCAAATCGTTCTCCGATCACTAGATTTCTTCAAGACATTCAATAGCTGGCATCAAGAGGTACAATCTGTACCAAACAGAAATCCATTCGGATCTGGTAAGTGTCAACCCTTTAGGTTCCTAGTTTTCTGCATGCATGTGCCGTTAAGGCTGCGTGTTTCTGTAAAATCATCTTTCTGAACCTATATTCTTGTATCTTATGTTTAGAAATTGGAATTTAGACGAATTAGTTGCTCTACATCCACTGTCCAAGTCTTAGCTGGAGTTAAGAGGTAAGGGAAGTTTATGATTATTCAATAATTATTTGTTATATGGTTGAATGTATGAATTTTGGTATGCTTGATGGTTGAATGTATGAATTTTGGTATGCTTGATGGTTGAATGTATGAAATATGAAATGTTTGATTTTTATATGTTGTATGAAAGTATTAATCTGATGTTGAAATGAATTCTGTAACATTTAAATTTCAAAGAGAGTCTAAGAACATAGTATAATCAATCTTATAATCGAATGGTCTTTATGACCGTCCGGTTTCCCGTCACCTCTTAAATCGATTTCGTATTTCTGAACCAAAAATATATTATTAAGTCAGACATTTTGGATTTTCTGTCTTACACAGAACGTCCGGTTTTTTTAAATTTCATTGGTCAATTGGTAAAGCGTCCGGTATTAGACCGAGTCTTGAATTTCTTATGGAATGTCCAGTTTAGTCAGGACCTTTACTTTTCTGAAGAGAACCCAATCTTCTAAACCGTCCATTTTTCTTCATTTTAGTCACTGGATTTCCTCAATCAATTTCTTGATTCTTTTCTCTCAAAAGTTGGATGTCTCTTTTGTTAAGTACATTCTAAATTTTATTATCCCGACCGAGTTATTTATTTATTTCCTTTGTGGACACACCACTACTAATATTCTGTCCGGTTGAACCATACTGATCTTTTCCGTCCGTTTCTACCAGTAAACACTCTTTATCTATGTTCTGTTAAGTTTCTTAATTTAAATGGTTGCCAAGTTGATTTGATATTTGGATTGAATTGTAAGAGAGTTCCAAGGAGGAATGTCTCATGTTTGAAGTAAATTGATTTAGTATGACCGTGGTTATAGGCTCAGGTTCCGACTCTATTCCGATATTCCGTGATTACATCACCTCAAGTAGAGGAGAGTAATTCATGCGTGGGAATGGCGGGAGGTCCTCTAGCCTCAGGGTATTTTCTATACCGAGGTGGTTCCATTGGACTAACCTCGGGTGGCGGTCTGTTGAGTGTATCCCAGCCAGGTCCACCCGGGTGCAGAGAGCGGCGAGCATACAGGGTCATACGTCCGGACTTTAGTTTTTGAACATTTTGATGATTGTTGATGTTTCTATCATGATTTCATTTGAGAAATATGCTATGTAATATTGATGATTATGTTTATATAATAAATGATTTGTTGAATTCTTCATAAGCTTACCCTGCTACGTATTTTTGTTTTCTTTATCTTACCGTTCGGTATTCCGATCGTTCGGTCATGTTTTCTTCAATGCAATGATCATCCTTTTTGGATGTGAGCAGAAGTAATTCAAGAAGAGACTTTGGAGGAAGCGTTACTTGAAGAGCAACCCTTGGAGGTACTGCCAGAGCAGTTTGCTGGACCGTCCGGTCCATAGCTTTTCTTTTAGTTTATTGTAAATATTGTTTGAGACGGTCGGTTAATTCGTTTTGTAAAACCGTCCGTCCTAAATTCAGTGAACCTTGTAAATATTACAACTTGTATATTTTGGTTGATCAAGTTGTTTTAATCCAGCTTTCTTTAAGTTTTGATTAATCTCCTTTTCTCTACTGTTCTTTAATATGATTTTTGATAACTCCTAGAATAAAATATAGTTTTACTCTATATATTTATTGGGATGTTACATTAATGGTATCAGAACAGTTTTGTTCCTTAGAATGCCTCTAGGTTATGGGTATGCTAGGCTTGTGCTGTATACTCACATGATCAGTTAGAATTTTCTAACTCCTTATAGAAATTTATGAGTTTTTTTTTCTGTTGAAAACAGAAGATGGCTCCAAGACCTCCTCCACAACCGGCCGACCGTGATACAGCCGGCAACAGCAACAACAATTTATTGGAGTCCGTTCTGGCTGCACTCCAGCAACAAAACACAAATTTAATTCAGCAAAATACAAATCTTGCGCAGCAGAATGCACTTGCCTTACAGAATGCTGAAGCCGCTAGAGTAGCTGCGGAGACTACTCAGAGACAAATAATGGAGTTATTAAGAACTGGATCACAAACCGGTGGACCGTCCGGATCTTCGGTAAACAACACGGCGGAATGGAGTCTAGAGAGTTTCCTCCAACACCGCCCGGCCAAGTTTGACGGAAAGTGTAGTGCCGACGAAGCGGATCGTTGGATAAGAGACATGGAGAAGATTTATCAAGCTAAAAGATGTCCGAATGAAAACAGGCTGTTATATACTGAATACCAGCTTACTGGGGAGGCAAATCATTGGTGGAGTGCCATGAAGATGTTATTGGAACAACAACGACTTCCAATCACTTGGGAAGTATTTAAGGAGAAGTTTTATGGAGAATATTTCCCCAACAGCGTGAGGTTTGCAAAGGAAGTGGAATTTCTCCAACTAGTTCAAGGGGGGATGTCGGTATCCGAATACACCGACCGTTACAAGCATTTGATGAGATTTTATACCATGGGCGTGAATGAAGAGTGGCAGTGCAGAAAGTATGAAAATGGATTAAGGCCAGAATTGAAGGTAATGATCTCCAGTCTATGTATTACCTCCTTTCCTACTCTTGTGGAAAGAGCCAAGGTACTTGAAAGAAACATGGCAGAAGTGGAACAACAAAAGAAGCTGCAGCAACCGACCGGTAGGGCGTCTGTTTCGGCTAGAACTGGTCAAGTTGTGAGGAGGACTCCTTATTCTCGGTCTATGCCGACCGGTTCTGGTACTCCCTCACAAAACTCAGTTTACACTAATTCGTCAAGGCAGCAAGGAACTGTTTCTTGCTTCAATTGTGGAGGGCCACATTATCGATCATCTTGCCCTCAACTGGTGGGATTCAAGCATTGTTCTAAGTGTGGAAGAAACGGCCATACGGACTCTGAGTGTAACATGGGAAATCGAGGGGCTATGAGACCTCCAATTGCTGGTAGAAGTGGTCAGAGGAATGGAGGAAGAGCGCAAGCAACCGGCCGGGTTTATGCTTTGACCGGAGTAGAAGCAGCAAGCTCAGGTAACCTTATTATTAGCACTTGCCTGCTGCATGGAGTTCCTTGCTGTGTATTGTATGACTCGGGGGCAACACATTCTTTCATCTCGAAGGCATGTGTTGAAAAGTTGGGTTTAGGCAAGAGTGAGATGCAGCTTGATTTGGTGGTGTCTACCCCAGCGGCTGGAGAGATTAGGACGTCTACTGTCTGCATTAGATGTCCTATTGAGGTAGAAGGGTACAAATTTAAGGTAAACCTTATATGTTTACCTCTTCAAGACATAGAAATAATACTAGGGATGGATTGGCTGACAACCAATCGCATTCTTATTGATTGCGGGAAGAAAAAGTTGATTTTCCCAAGCGATGAAGAAGATTTATCCTTGACTCTCGGTAAACTTCGAGAGGATCTTATAGAAGGAGCAATGTGTTTTCTAATCTTAACACGTGAAGATCAAAATGAAGAAGACCGTCCGGCAGAAAACCGAACGGTTATTGAGGAGTTCATGGACGTTTTTCCGGATGAAGTACCAGGCTTACCTCCAATCCGAGAAGTGGAATTCTCCATCGATTTAATTTCTCAAGTCGGCCCAATAGCAGCAAGACCGTACAGAATGGCTCCAGCAGAGTTAGTGGAATTGAAAAAGCAAATTGCAGACCTCTTAGAAAAGAAGTTCATTCGGCCAAGTGTATCGCCTTGGGGAGCGCCTGTTTTATTAGTCAAGAAGAAAGATGGAAGCTCAAGACTTTGTGTAGATTATCGTCAATTGAACAAGTTGACGATTAAAAACAAGTATCCACTACCCAGAATAGACGACTTATTGGATCAACTGTCCGGCGCGACAGTATTTTCTAAAATAGACTTAAGATCTGGGTATCATCAGATTTTAGTGAAGGAAGCCGATATCCCGAAGACTGCTTTTCGGTCTAGATACGGTCATTACGAATATGTAGTAATGCCGTTCGGAGTTACCAACGCACCTGCTGTATTCATGGATTACATGAACCGGATCTTCCGGCCGTTTTTGGATAACTTCGTGGTAGTCTTTATAGATGACATCCTCATCTACTCTAAGACTGAAGCTGAGCATGAAGAACATTTGAGGATAGTGCTTGGTGTGTTAAGGGAAAAACAACTATATGCCAAAATGTCTAAGTGCGAATTTTGGATGAAGCAAGTCCAATTTCTTGGGCACGTAATCTCGGCTGGCGGAATCGCTGTGGATCCGGCCAAAGTCCGAGCGGTTTTAGAGTGGGAAACTCCTCGTTCGGTTTCGGAAATTAGAAGCTTTGTGGGATTGGCTGGCTACTATAGAAGATTTATTGAAGGCTTTTCTAAGATAGTAGCGCCTTTAACTCAGTTGACTCGAAAGGATCAACCTTTCGTCTGGACCGACCGGTGCGAGTCTAGTTTTCAAGAACTGAAGCAGCGATTGACGAATGCTCCAGTTTTGGTGATTCCGGATGTCAATCTGCCTTATGTAGTATATTGCTACGCATCTTATCAAGGGTTGGGTTGCGTTCTGATGCAAGAAGAGAAAGCCGTTGCTTACGCCTCTCGGCAGTTGAAGGTTCACGAGAGAAATTATCCAACTCATGATCTTGAGTTGGCTGCCGTTGTGTTTGCATTGAAGATTTGGAGGCATTATCTATACGGCGCCCGGTTTCAAGTATTCAGTGATCACAAGAGCCTCAAATACTTGTTCGATCAGAAGGAATTAAATATGAGGCAAAGAAGATGGATGGAATTTCTGAAAGACTACGATTTTGAACTACATTATCATCCGGGAAAGGCAAATGTAGTCGCTGATGCCTTAAGCCGGAAGACGGTACATGTCGCAAACATGATGGTTCAAGAGTTTAAGCTAGTGGAAAGCTTCAGAGATTTAAGATTTAACTGTGAGTTTGAACCGACCGGTATTAAGTGCAGTCATATGCAGTTGTCAAGCAACATCATCGACAGAATCCGAGAAAGGCAAGTATTTGATGAAGAATTACAGAAGATCAGCAAACCAGACGGTATTCAACTTCATCAAGACTTCAATACTGGAACTGATGGTCTTCTCCGATATAGGGGGCGGACATGCGTACCTAGAGATGAAGAATTGAAAAGAATTATCTTGAAAGAAGCTCATCAAAGTAGACTCAGTATACATCCGGGCATGACGAAGATGTATAAAGACTTACGAATGTGTTTCTGGTGGCCAGGAATGAAACAGGATGTAGCTCGTTTCGTGGAATCATGTTTAACTTGTCAAAGAGCTAAGATTGAATATCAAAAACCGAGCGGTCAACTGCAACCATTGGAGATACCCGAATGGAAATGGGACAGCATTGCAATGGATTTCGTGACCCATCTACCCCGAACGGTCAGAAAACACGACGCAATTTGGGTGATAGTCGATAGGCTGACCAAAAGTGCTCACTTTCTTCCCATCAATTTGAAAATGCCTATGTCTAAGCTGGCTCAGTTGTACGTTAAAGAAATCATAAGGCTTCATGGAGTACCGTCCGGTATCGTGTCGGATCGAGACCCAAGATTTACGTCTCGGTTTTGGCAGACACTTCAACAAGAAATGGGAAGCAAACTTCAAATGAGCTCTGCTTACCATCCACAAACGGACGGTCAATCCGAAAGGACTATCCAGACCTTAGAAGATTTGTTGAGGACAAGCGTGCTGGATCACTTGGGTGTTTGGGACGAAATTTTGCCATTAGCAGAATTCACGTACAACAATAGTTTTCATTCAAGTATTGGAATGGCGCCTTTTGAAGCTCTTTACGGTAGAAAATGCCGAACACCTCTTTGCTGGTTCCAGGAAGGTGAATCGGTGTTAACTGGACCAGAGATAGTGCAACAAACTACCGAGAAGGTGAAATTGATCCAGGAGAGACTTAAAGCATCTCAGAGTCGACAGAAATCATATGCCGACAAACGAAGGAAGCCATTGGAATTTGCTGAAGGAGACCATGTGTTTCTTAAGTTGGACCGAAAGACTGGCGTTGGAAGAGTCATCCGACCAAAGAAGTTATCCGCTCGATTTCTTGGCCCTTATCAAATTTTGAAGCGTATTGGACCGGTAGCTTACGAATTGGCTTTACCTCCATCGTTGTCCAACCTTCATCCAGTATTTCACGTTTCGCAACTTCGTAAGTATATTGCCGATCCTTCGCATGTAATTGAAGCCGACAATATTCAACTCAAGGGAGATTGTTCATTAGAAGTCCGATCGGTGAGAGTTGACGAATCAGCATACAAGCGACCATCCAATAAGCGGACCACGTATATTAAAGTCATTTGGGATGATAAAGCTGGCGACATTACTTGGGAACGTGAGGATGAAATGCGAGAGAACTTTCCTCACTTGTTTGAAGGTAACACTTTAATTTTCGAGGACGAAAATTTTTATTTGTTGGGGGGAATGTCACAACCCGTAAAATCCAATGTTTTAGACCCGGCCATGTGGCGACCGGCCGGTTTCTCTTGAGTGAGTGGGAGACAAATTTCTGCAAGCAATTAATGCCCTTTTCTTGTAATCCGTGCAGCGACGGCTTAGCAGGGAAAATCCCTGTGAGTGGGAACCAGGTGGCGACTACAGGATGAATGGGGGGTTGGTAGTGGAAACCAGGTGGCAGCATACTACTGGCCGACCGCTGGTGTAAAGGTAAGAAGAAAACAATGCAATTCTTTTTGCATGCAAATCTTCTTCTTCTTCATCAAATTTCGTTTTCTGCAAACTCAGAAATTCTCCTCCTTCTCTCTAAACCTTACCCATCTTCTCTCTAAATTTCTAACCTCAAATCGTTCTCCGATCACTAGATTTCTTCAAGACATTCAATAGCTGGCATCAAGAGGTACAATCTGTACCAAACAGAAATCCATTCGGATCTGGTAAGTGTCAACCCTTTAGGTTCCTAGTTTTCTGCATGCATGTGCCGTTAAGGCTGCGTGTTTCTGTAAAATCATCTTTCTGAACCTATATTCTTGTATCTTATGTTTAGAAATTGGAATTTAGACGAATTAGTTGCTCTACATCCACTGTCCAAGTCTTAGCTGGAGTTAAGAGGTAAGGGAAGTTTATGATTATTCAATAATTATTTGTTATATGGTTGAATGTATGAATTTTGGTATGCTTGATGGTTGAATGTATGAATTTTGGTATGCTTGATGGTTGAATGTATGAAATATGAAATGTTTGATTTTTATATGTTGTATGAAAGTATTAATCTGATGTTGAAATGAATTCTGTAACATTTAAATTTCAAAGAGAGTCTAAGAACATAGTATAATCAATCTTATAATCGAATGGTCTTTATGACCGTCCGGTTTCCCGTCACCTCTTAAATCGATTTCGTATTTCTGAACCAAAAATATATTATTAAGTCAGACATTTTGGATTTTCTGTCTTACACAGAACGTCCGGTTTTTTTAAATTTCATTGGTCAATTGGTAAAGCGTCCGGTATTAGACCGAGTCTTGAATTTCTTATGGAATGTCCAGTTTAGTCAGGACCTTTACTTTTCTGAAGAGAACCCAATCTTCTAAACCGTCCATTTTTCTTCATTTTAGTCACTGGATTTCCTCAATCAATTTCTTGATTCTTTTCTCTCAAAAGTTGGATGTCTCTTTTGTTAAGTACATTCTAAATTTTATTATCCCGACCGAGTTATTTATTTATTTCCTTTGTGGACACACCACTACTAATATTCTGTCCGGTTGAACCATACTGATCTTTTCCGTCCGTTTCTACCAGTAAACACTCTTTATCTATGTTCTGTTAAGTTTCTTAATTTAAATGGTTGCCAAGTTGATTTGATATTTGGATTGAATTGTAAGAGAGTTCCAAGGAGGAATGTCTCATGTTTGAAGTAAATTGATTTAGTATGACCGTGGTTATAGGCTCAGGTTCTGACTCTATTCCGATATTCCGTGATTACATCACCTCAAGTAGAGGAGAGTAATTCATGCGTGGGAATGGCGGGAGGTCCTCTAGCCTCAGGGTATTTTCTATACCGAGGTGGTTCCATTGGACTAACCTCGGGTGGCGGTCTGTTGAGTGTATCCCAGCCAGGTCCACCCGGGTGCAGAGAGCGGCGAGCATACAGGGTCATACGTCCGGACTTTAGTTTTTGAACATTTTGATGATTGTTGATGTTTCTATCATGATTTCATTTGAGAAATATGCTATGTAATATTGATGATTATGTTTATATAATAAATGATTTGTTGAATTCTTCATAAGCTTACCCTGCTACGTATTTTTGTTTTCTTTATCTTACCGTTCGGTATTCCGATCGTTCGGTCATGTTTTCTTCAATGCAATGATCATCCTTTTTGGATGTGAGCAGAAGTAATTCAAGAAGAGACTTTGGAGGAAGCGTTACTTGAAGAGCAACCTTTGGAGGTACTGCCAGAGCAGTTTGCTGGACCGTCCGGTCCATAGCTTTTCTTTTAGTTTATTGTAAATATTGTTTGAGACGGTCAGTTAATTCGTTTTGTAAAACCGTCCGTCCTAAATTCAGTGAACCTTGTAAATATTACAACTTGTATATTTTGGTTGATCAAGTTGTTTTAATCCAGCTTTCTTTAAGTTTTGATTAATCTCCTTTTCTCTACTGTTCTTTAATATGATTTTTGATAACTCCTAGAATAAAATATAGTTTTACTCTATATATTTATTGGGATGTTACATTTCTTCTTTTGTTTTGTTTTCACTTACTTTTTTTTTGTCTATTTCTTTCATCTTTATCGAATCCAATACAAACTGTCTTGCAACTAAAATTAACGAAATGCTTGTTTATTAGCATAATTGTCGTTTTTTTTTTCTCAACCTTTATTTGTGTTGAAAAAATAAATGCACGACTAAACATATTATTAAAATATGTACTAAGATTAGTATGAGCTGTATTTCATGTTAGCTTGGAAATAAATTAATTTTAATACTAAAGTAAATGTATAATTAATACAGTAATAAATTTAAATGAAAAAATTGGAAAGGAAATAACTCCCAGTAAAAAAAATCATATTTATAGTAACTCATTTAAAAAATACTTTAATGTTAGAAAACTATAATTTAATAGTAAGAGTGCAAGAAAATTTAATCTTAACCGTCATAAAAGAATAGTTGAAACTAAAATAATTAAAGCAATATTGTCTGTGTATGATAACAACGTAGGACGTGTTCTTAGATAAGAGGTTTCCAAAGTACGTTCAAAACCTAATATCACGAAGGGTAAGAGAACTGAAAAATTAGGTCTAGTTTAAAATTGGTTTTGCATTGTAAATTCATTTTACCGATGAGATTTCCAATGCATTTTTCATTAGAATAAGTCTAATCAATAACAATTTTTTTATCTGATTAAGAAATTTTTTAAATACGTTTCATATCATTTAAAAAGTAAATTTTAAGTTTAATTTAATATTACAAGTTAACTTTATAAAAGAAATTAAGTTAATTTTAAAATTTACTTTATTAAATTAGTTTATAAATTAAAATTTTATCAAAATTTGTGGTGTGAAACTCAATATGAAATGAAAGCAGAAAAAGAAGTGGAAAGTGAAATTAATTTAAAGTTGAATGATTGCTGACATGTCCTTAGAAATATAAATATAATTTTATAAAAAAAAAAATAGGAAATATTAATTTGTTATATAAAAGAAGGTTTGGGAGCAGGTTCCCTCTTGAGTTGAAAGAAGAGCTTGGTCTGTTTCCTTTATAAAAGCTCAATTTCCGAAAGGCATCAAACAGAGAGAGTCACATGAAATGGCCACAAAAAGAGAAGCCTCGGTTCATGTAGACGAAGACTACATTGACATTGAGCTAAGATCTTCCCCCAACTTCTCTTACTCTTACTCCATTCACAACAGAGAATTTGAGTTCCAAAATAAGGAAGAATCCACAACTTCCCCTGCTGATGAACTCTTCTACAAAGGAAAACTCCTTCCTCTTCACCTCCCTCCTCGCCTAGAAATGGTGGAAAAACTCCTTCACAACGCTGATGCAACCTTTGCCTTCGCAAGATCACACTCATCATTGGAAGAAAGTAGGTTTCTTTCAACAAATGCCATCACCCCTCTTGAATCCTGCAACATCTCTCCCTCCGAGTCACGCAGGGTTAGTTCCTGCGAAACGCTTTCTTCTGAGTATCAATTTGATTGGTCCTCTGAGATAGAAGGCTTGGTCAGTGATCATCACCATCTTCCAAAGAAGCAAACCAAGCACTTCTGGCTCGCTCAAAGGCTCAAGGCTTCAAAAACTTACTTCAAATCTTTGTTCGGCAAATCTGGCTGCACAGATAAGACCTGTGCAGGTGATGCAACAAGCAAAGTGGGGGCAGTGAAGAAACCGAAATGCAAGGAGTGCCAGAACATGGAATACGCGAAGGATGATGCCGGGAAAAACAGAAACAGAAACAAAAAACCGTTTGAGCTTTTTTCTGACAACAAGCACCGTAGGCAGAGATCTTGTATGGTCAAAAACAGTGACGTGGTTGAAGATGGGTTCACTAACAGCAGCAGAAGGTCTTTCTCTGGGGTGATTCAACGGCATTATGCTTCAAAGTCTTCATCTTTGTCCTCCTCTTCTTCTGGGTCATCCTCTTCGTCTTCGTCTTTTTCACTCAGTTCAGCTGGGTCTTATGAGTTGCAGTTGTTCAACAAGAGTATAAGTGCGGAGCTGGAGAATTCAATCGAGAGTGCCATCGCTCATTGTAAAAAGTCCCAGGAAAAGGGTGGTTCGACTAATGTTTGTTCAAAATCTGCAGTTTGTGGAAATAAGGAATTGATGAGAAGCACTTGGGTGAACCACCGAAGGGAAAGTGCGATTGTTAAAAAGAACGACTTTCTCATTTGAAATGTAACTGTGTGTTAAAAGAGCTTGATGCTTGAGTAAATAGCTTGGTTTGAAGCACTAATTTGTTAAATGGGTACTCTAGCTTCTCTCTCTTTCTCTGTCGCTCTGTCAATTCTTGTACATGTTGCATACTGAGTGAAATTGAATCTTTTAGCTGTAACAGTTGCTATAATTAGTCCATGGGAATGCAAATTCACTCAAGCGAAAGTGACTTTCGTTTTTTAAATAATGCATAGTTATGATAAGTCGTCATGAGATTTCTCTATGACAAAGCGCCATGATAGGATACCGTGTTCTTGTCTTTTTAAATTTGAAATTGGTCCACACTTCTCAATCAACCCTCCTGTGCCACTCCACGAGATTTGTGGATTTGATTGTTCAACAATTTACACTAAAACGCAGCCCCCACATACAAATCTCACTTAATTGTAGTTACTTTGTCTCAGATATCCTAAGCTCTCACATAACTCCTTTAAAAAACTGCCCCTCTAGATGCTGTATATTATAAATTAACCGCACCCAAATGATGAAAATTCCTCAGAATTTTTTGACTGTTTTTCTTAGTTTGGTTCCACTGTAAAGGGTGAATTTTTTACCAACTGCCAAGTCTAATGTTCTGAATCTGACTCATTTCCCCAGAACTAGATTCTCAATGACTGCATCAGGCTTTCCCAGCAATTATTCCTTCAGAGTTCGACAGAGATAACAGATAGGATGATGTGGTAGTGTATGTAAATGATGAATGCGATGTTTATATCCTTTCCCTTTTCTCAGATTTGTTTAATCGTTTTAAGCTTTTGTGTGAAAAGAAGGGAGGGAAAAAGTTGAAAGTCATTTAGAATAACCTAACAGTGACCCAAAAAAGGTTACTAACAGCCATTCACCTTTTTGGAGGAAGAAAAAGCCTAAAAAGTGGTAAAGAGTAGTCTCATATGTGAGATGTGAAAATCATGGTACATTTGGTGCCTCAAACCTTTTCCTCGCCGACTTATCCCTTTTTAAAAACAAGCATCATTACTAACAACGAATCCCCAACCAAGCACCACAGACAGGCATAGTTGACTGCAATGTACAGCTAAAATGGTTCAACTGTATATCTTTGATGTAATGTAATTACCCAAGTGTAACGATGCAATATAGTCTCCCTTTAATTCAATTTTAGAACAAAAGTAAAGTAAAGAATTCCCGTTTTCATTCTGTAAAGAGCAAATAAAGCCACCACCACACACATCACAACTTGCCATCTGCAGATGTCACATTAAACAAATAATCTAGTTTACAATTATTCTGCAGACAATTAAACCTTTACGCATGCACTTCTTCCGTTCTTCCTTTCTTTTGGTTTTGAACTACACACCAACACGAAACTGAATCACATGCGGGGACTTCGAAGTTGCACCGATACGTGAATGTTGTAACGAAGTGTACTCATTAGACAAACACACGAAACAAAACACAAACAACAAGCAATTATTTTCAACAGTCCTAATGGTCAATGGATAAAACTATATACGTATCTCTCTCCCGCTCCCTCTGTCTAAGTTCATGTACTCTTTCTTTTTTCATGATAAATATTTAAAGAATCTTCCACAAAAGCTAAAGCTGTTAAGCTCTTCAGCATGAAGCCACTGCTGACTATACCACTATTCTAGTTTAGAATCCGTACAAGATGAAGTCCTAACTAAGAATCTCTCCCCAAAGGTAAATGCATATTAAATCAAATGTGGAAAACCAAAGTACATGATTATTCTACAGCTCAAGTTCAGCTAAATCGTTGGCAAGGCAATGCAAATGGATGGTTGTGTGTCGATCTTAAAGGTAAAACCTTTCAAATTTGTACTGTCTGATTAATATCATAATAATATGATAAAAACATTATAGGTTTGCATTGATAGAAGGTTCTAGAGACATTTACGTATTATGTGAAGTGATTTGTTTGTTTCTTTACATCTGATACAGTTGTATTTGAAGGGTCCCGGTAGTTTAAGAAGAAGAAGAAGAAGAAAGCACCAACAGAACAGATCTTCGTGGGTGTCATCGATAGCATCCAAGAGTTGCAACTTGCAATAGTCACGTCAAATTGTGAAGCCAATGGATAGTGTTGATTGGTGTCCCTCCTTTGAAAATATTGCCTCCCATACTAAATTCACCTCTACTTCCATAGTAATACAAATCAATAGTTTTATTAAACATTTTATACAAAGAACAGAATAATAAAAGTTCAAGTTTTTCAGTGCTTAAAGTTTTTTGTTTCTAGAAATTAACAAATATAATAGCTTTATTTTTTATTAACATTAAAGTTGTTCTGTTGTGTGAGTTAACTGGTAGAGACATATTTACATATTGTGAGAAATGCTTTGTTGTTTTGTGTTCATCTTGCACATTTCCAAGGGTCCCGGCAGTGTAAGAAGAAGGGGAAGAAGAAAGCAGCAACAGAACAGATCTCGTGGGTTTCGTTGATATCATCTGAGAGTTGCAAGTTGTGTTAGTCACATCAAATTGTCAAGCCACTGATCTAGTCTTGATCGGTGTTCCTCCTACGAAAAATAATGCTGCTTCAATTCCCCTAAGCAAATCCCAACTCAAGAAAATTTCAACTACCAGATGAACCTTTGCACACGACAATACCGATGCATTATTAGCACTTCCTTTGCATTTATCGAACCAGACACCTCCAAATAGCAACGTAAGCCCTGGTTTACGAGAGTTTGTTTGAACAGGAAACTATTGATAGAAAAGTCAAAATATGTATGCATAAGACGACAATAAAAGGAGCATTATAAGCACACGTATAAGTAAATATTGATCAATGATCATATCCTTTTGACCCTTTCCAAAGAAAACTACGAAGGTGGCACTGTTGGGTCAGTGACCAAGTGGAACACGTCAGTAATGTCAGCGGATATTCAAAGCCTCAAAGTCATTATTTTTCATGTGGATAGTTTGCACTGAAATCTTCTGCTAGTTTATTGTCGTATATTCATTCTTTCCTTTTATTATTCTTTTGAATGTTTACTGCTAAAAAATTAGCAAAAGACACAACAGAAAGAAAAAATTACGTTTCTTTTTCGCACGTAACTTTCCACGACCTGTTCTTACCAGGCATATATATATATATATATATATATATATATATATATATATATATATATATATATATATATATATTTATATATATAAATATATATCAAGTTGAAGCTAACACACCTCACATCATGCTTCTACCCATTTAGGTTTTTAGCCAACATCTCTTTTTTCCTTCTCAAAAAACAATGCAGATTCTCATGGATTGTACTTTGATTGATGAAGACGTTAAATTGAACAATATTATAATTTGGCGTTACTTAGTCACTTACATTCCAATAATGTTCGAACTTCGTTCAGATCATTGTTTATTCCTATCACCCCTCGTTACTTACTTCTTTGCTTACAACGGACAAATAGTAGATTCTAACTAATAAACATGAATAAATTAAATATAGAAATCAAGGAGTCAGCAAAGGACAGAGGTTTTGACAAGAAATTACACTGATTTCTGCACGGACCATGTGCCAGAAGGTAGTTTTTAATTTCTTTTCCCTCATTTTCTTCTAAGATTATTTTGAAGGAAAGAAAACTTAACCTGATATATTCAGAAAATTACATGTCTTGCCACAGTATTATTTTATTTCCCAAATCATAGAAAGTGGACACTCATTTAACGTAGTAAAGTGATACACATGGCAGTCTTTCGAACTTGCCAGTAATCCCTAAAGCAAATCTTTTTGTTTGATTTTTTCTTTGTCTTATTATACACAAATCAGGTGGCCAAAGTAAGTAGTCTTATTCATAATAATAATAATAATAAATTATTATTATATTATTATTAAAATATCACTTGGTGGTGGCCATGATCTCTTATTTGGTGCTACTTAAGGAAATTGATACTATCATCTAAAACAGAAAGTTGAGGTAAGGAATACTAGTAACTCATTTACAGCAATCTTCTTGCAAGCCATGATAATTTACCTATAAATAAATAAAATCCCATAGAGAAACAATAAGCTTGTATAATATTTATTTTATGATGAAGCTAATGAGAAAATAAGCATAATCCAACACTTTCATTTTAGAATGATCATTCACATATAAAGTGGGCAATGATTACACATTTTGCCTGTGTTCTGCAAAGGCGTGTATGCTTTTGTAACATTAGTTAATGCTTGTTCTGCTAAGAACAAACACCTACATCAATGTTAGTGTAATTTGACAAAAAAGGAGGAGAACTCTGAAATGGTAGAAATCAAAGTTATATGGCGTACACTGTCTTGTACTCATTCTCCGATCCTGACATCATTGACAAAGACATTGACTGCCTACTGCTCATTGTTGTTCGAAGACTTCGCAATCTTGAGGCCTCGAGGCGGTGAGCAATCACCCAATAACAGAGTGTTCCTAAAGTTGCTGCCATAATCACTGTCCCTATAGCTGTGGCTGCTATAGCCAACTCTTTATGATCTCCAACAATTATGAATGACATTGCAATAAACGCCACAGAAATTAGCACACAAGCCACCCACATCAGCTTGTTTATAACTGCCATCATTTGTCTCTTTGCTTTCCTCTCAATAACAACCACTGATGTTTGGACAATCACAACAGCCAATGATATGAAGAGGGCAGTAGAATCAAAGATTATGAATATCTTGAATCCAATATCAGGAGCAATGTATACTTCCCCAGGAGACATCCCAGGAGAGAGTTTATCTTGTTGCTCGGGATACTGGCCTGGGACATTAAATATGGCAGCAAAAGCAACCGTTGCAATTAGGACAGCAACAATAGTGTTGTAGTTGATGGCATTGTTAAGCCCCTCAGTGTGCATTTTGTTAATTCGCTTCGCTATACCTTTCATACGTCTCTGTGTTTTGAAAGTGTGTTCCAGCTGGTTATGAACCCCACTTTTTATGTCACTCACTGTTCGTTTCAGCTCAAGGGCTGTGTTTGTATTGGGTGACTTGATGGACTTGGCACTTTGCGCTCCCCGGTGTTGCAGAAAGTTCGAGATTTCCAACCGACCATTTTTCTCTGCAGCATCCAAGGCAGTTTCTCCAGATTTGTTAATAACATCTGTGTCTATTTCTTTGCAATCTAGTAGCTTCTGAACAACCTGCCAGATTAGTACCTAAATATTAGATTTACTTACTATGGTTGCAGAACTTAATCAAACTGTTTAAGTTCATAAATTCAGGCAGAAGTTAAACTATGACACAAACAAACATCTACCTTTGGAAAAATCTCCAATTTAAATTTTAATTACTGTATAGAAATATGCCATCTATTAAACAATGTTATTAAAGCCAGACCCTTTCTGAAGTATCAAAGAAAGAAAGCATTCTTGCGATAATAAAGAAAATTTAGTTTATTCATGATCTTTGATGATGAAGAACTCTAGAATCTGATGGCAAGAAGCAGTAGCACTATTTCAGTTGACTTAGAACGATACATCATCGGTACTTCCTTAAGAGATGAAACATAAAAAGGAAAGCATCTTTTTCTACCTGTAGACGACCCTTCCTGGTTGCTATATGCAGTGCAGTGTTTCCCTTGGCATCCACCATATTAGCCAAAGATGAATTCAGTTTCACAAGCTCATCCACCAACTCAAGATTCTGTCCTTTAACTGCCATATGGAGCCCTGTCTGTCCCTTCTTATCCATTCTCACTGTAATTTCAGGTTCTTTGTTCAGAATGGCCTTGACTACCTCCACATGACCATTTCTTGCAGCAGAATGCAACACAGTTTTCCCATTGCTTTTCGCAATAGTTACCAAGCTGCTACCATTTTCCAAGAGAAAATTTACTACCTCAATATGTCCTTGTGCTGCAGCAGTATGCAACGCAGTGGTGTTTGTCAGATCAACAGTCATTGAAATTTCAGGAATAAACTCCATGAGGACCTTCAATATCTCTGCAAACAAGTAAAAGTGAAAATCATTCAGACAAATCCAAAGTTTAAATTAATAATAATGATATGATTTAGAAATAAGACTATTAAACCTAAAAAGCTAGCGTTCACAAAGATTCTGGTAAATTTGAAAAACAAAAGGCATTTAAAATCTTAGATAAATAATACATATTGGGTATCAAATCAGTACATGACCAAGCTTCTGGACAAATTAAGCAAGAATTGTTAAAATATGTATATCATAGCATTCCTAAAAAAGAAGTTAAATTACCGCAACAGTGCTTGCATGCTAAAAAGGGTTTAGAAAACACCCTAATCTGGTACTGATATAGCAATGTCAAGTGGACCAACAAACAATATGTAGTAATCAATAGTTAGGATCCTACACCTACCCATTTGAGATCATTAAGAGACTTACCCAAGTGTCCATTCTTAGCAGCGATGTGGAATGCGTCGAATCCATTTCGAGCTTTGAAGCCGGCCAACCCAGCATCATGGTATCTAATCAATTCCTTCACTATATCAAGATGACCATTATCAGCTGCAACATATAAGGCAGTTTCACACGAGTTGTTTCTCTTTGAAAGAAGCTCCTTTAATTCTCCCTCGGGACTCTGAGAGATGATTTCCCGAACCAATTCTAAATTCCCAGCTCGTATTGCAGATTGCAGGGGAGAATCACCCCGTATACCTGTCAATTGTCTCTTCATAGTCTTTTTCAACGTATCTTTACGACTTCAATGGAGCTCCAACTCATCAAGTTTACACATTTCCACAAGATGTACCCAAGTTACAACCATTGATTATCTTTCACCATCAATTCACCAACCAATATTGCGAAGGCAATTCAAAATTGTACAGAACGGGGTAAGCACTCAAGGTCCACTTGACTCCAAAACTCATTCTCAACATTTCAGAGTTCACAGTTCAGACTCGCTTTGCATCTAGCTTCTGCTACATAGAGAGGTCACAAAAACTAAAGGGTGAGCAATAGTAGGAACCCAAAATTGATTCACAAGCATAAGTTTTTTCAGGAGGGATGGAAGGCAATATCGATTCAACAAATCTAAAATAAAAAAATGATCTTTTGAAACAAAAAGAAAATCAAACTCAATAGGGTCAGCAAGCAACAATATTTAATTGAAGTGAAAAGAAAAGAACAACTAACCAATAATTCATGAATAAGACATGGTAGCTGATAGAGGGCCGGTTTATATGCTTGTCTTCCTAAGACACGTCGAAACTGTATAGGAAAATAGTATTTGTAAGAAAACTTCAAAAGGGAATTTGGATGAAGTTGAGGTGGGAAAAGGCAAAGAAGCAAATGAACAACCTTCTACCCCATGTTCAACGGAGGAAAAAGTTAACACCTTTGTGGAAGCAGTTCAAGTAAGCTTCAAAAAGAGAATAAAAAAAGAGTAATTGAGAGGTGAAGAACAGAAGAAGAATAGTGTGAATGGAGGATGATTGCAGCAAACGCGGAAATCAAAATGCACGAGTTAGGTCCAGTTTGCCAGTTTCAACTTTGCATACAATACAATACAATGCAGTGGCCCCCATGACAAGATGACATGACATAACAATGCAAGATGATGTTCAATGGTTGACTGCCATTTTCCACTGAACAGGGACAACTGAGGTTTCTATTTTTTTTTTCTTCTTCTCGTGTTTAAAAACAATCTAACACCATTACACAGTCAATGATACAAGAGATATTACAGAACAATATTATATATATGTAACAAAATTAAAGTGAAACCATTCTAATAAATAAACAATTTTTATTTTTAATATGTTCTTTTGTAATTTATGGGATATTTTTTTAATTATTTAATTAGGGTTCTAAAAATTATATAAAATATAAAAATGTTAATATCTATAGAAGTATAGGACTGTGTTAGAAGTGTAGTATAGGCCACGAGTTGCAAATTAAAAATTTAGAGGTAATAAAGAATATTTAAGATTAAAATAACTATACTAATTTGAAGTACATGATTTAATTAAGTAATTCATTATTATTGTCTATAGCCACATATAATTTAACAAAAATAATGTTTAAATTACTGTTGTTATTTGAAAATTAAAAATAAATTGTAAAATAATATAAATGTGATCACTAATAATTTATCTGCAAAAACATTATACGTTCTAAACGATCAGAAAGTTCTTGTAGTCATGGTTTGAAGGTACAGTCTTAATCAAATTACTACATTTTAGTCATCGTTTCAGAACTTCCTAACGGTATAAGTGCTTCTCAAACTGATTTCTCATTTTTTTCAAAAGTAAAAATAAATATTCAGATAAATCATGTCAACATTGAAAAGTCAAAGATTTTGATTTCAAACAGAATTCATTTTTCTTCTTCTTTGTTTCTTTCCATTCTTTAGCAAAGCTTCTAATAGTGTATCTTATCTTCCATCTCCGTAAATTTCTCTCTTTCATCTAATTATTTTTAAGATTAGATCCTACTAAATAGTATAATGAGTGAGACAAGGATCATTTCCACTATAAGATAATTCTATATAAATGTCTATTTTCTTTTAGAACCCTTGAAATTCTTTTTATGCTTGATAGCGATTTGATTGGTTAAGAAAAACAATTTACGTAACTCATTTTGTCTTCATTTGAAGTTTGTTTATGTTTTTTTAGATTTCTGATTTTTTTGTGGCCTCAGACTTTTCCTTAACTATTTCTTGAAATACGAGTAAAGTAAAGAAATTATTCTCTAATCAATTATTGAGAGTTAAATTATGTTTAGAGTTGAAATGAAAGTGAAAATATATGCATAAACTTGCGTGATTTTATCAAGTTAAAACATTTTGTATGGGTCATTGAAAGATTAGATTACCAATTAAGGTTTGATTTAGAAAACATTTTATTTTAAAACATATAGTTGCTTCAAATAATTTCAAAATTTTCATTTTATTTTAAAAGATTTCGCTTTTTCTTTAAATCAAAACCTAGGTAAATATTTTTTTTCATTAGTGTCAAATGAGATATTTTTACTCCAAGAAAATAAGACAAAAATCTACCTTTCCTCTTAAAAATGTATATCATTCAAAATGTAAATTTTGTATTCCAAAATCCATGTTTGATTAAATATGTTAATGTGAAAATGAAATTTTATTTATTCAACCTTGTGTGCACATGTACTTATATTAAATGATTAGTGAAATATTTATGAATGATTAATATATGAAATAAATTTGGTTGCCGTAATAAATCTAATTAATATGAACTCATGTTTGAATGTATATGTTTTTTTTTTACCAATTTACATCAATCCAATTTTGAAATTATTCATTTAGATTATTTTTAAAAAAAATTATGTATATAGAGATAGGTCGTATTCGCTTAAAACAACTTTGTTCAGAAGAAATCGTTATTTTTAAAGACTTCAAATAAAAAATAACTTATATATTAATGTTAAAATAATAAGAGTCAAACACAATTTTAATTAAAATCAAATATACATTTAAATCAAGTCGTATAATTAGACAATTTATTCCCAAAGTTAAAAAGATTGAAATTATGTATATTAGAACATCTTCTTTTTCTTATGTTATTTTATTATTTTTCTTTTCTTTTTATAGAAGTCGTGCGTAAGAGCGACTTTTTTCTTTCATCCAGTACAATTTTGATATTTACATAATTTTTTAAAAAAATTATTTTTTAATAATTTGATTGATTAATTAAAAAGTCATAGATGCTGAAGTAAATTCTTATTGCCCAAAAAATACAGAAAAAAAAATTGAAAAGAAATTAAGCAAAGTTTGAGCAACAACAGGAAAAGGAAAATGATTGAGGTAAGATAGGGTTAAGAATGTATACGAGACACAGACAGATATCGCTGTAAGAGTGTTTGAGACCACCACGCCACTCAAACTTCCTTCTTCCATTGATCCCTTTCACACTCTTTCTTCTTCTCTTTGACGCCTTCTTACCACACCCACCAAAAATCTCTCAAAACTTCGAATAATCAACAATATATTTTGACAAATAAATTCTAAAAACTAATAATAAATCTTAGTTTTTATGGACATCTTTTTTTCTTTTATCTTCTTATAATCTTTAGAACGTGCTTTTCCTCCTTCAATATTTAATTTCGTTACTTTTAATCCTTTCATTTTAAAAATTATGTCATTTTTAATATAATATACATAATCCTATCATTACAATTTTAAGAATAATTAAAAATTATTTTTTACACCTTAACAAGATAGTTACTTAAAACAGACGTTATGAAAGACTTTACTTGGTGGGATAAAAGATAAGGCCCCACTGATATATATTTTTGGATGAATGATTATTAAAATAGCAAAAGAAAAAAGTCAAAATCCTTTTTTTTTATTGTTCTAGTTCACTTTAAATATTTAAAAAACGAGTTACGCAACTTCGTCTTTAACGTTTATCTATGTCAAATAAAATAATGTTACGTATATATTAAATCTGGTTAGATGAATTCTAAATAAAAAAATTTATGTATAAGTATGACGAATGTAATTTCAATATACTTTAAAAGAGACATATAGTTATCAAATATTACTAAATTAAGAAAGGGAGTTTTATATGAAACCTATATATTAACTATAAATATGTCATGTTATGAAATATCAATTTTACAAGTAAATAAGTACGTGTGAAAAGTATTTTATAGATATATACCTATTTTTCCTAAAACATTATGAAGCGAATATAAACAAATCTAAAGAACTATTTCCATCCAAAGAAATGACATACTAATTTTTCATCACAAAAAGTTGGAACAACATGGTTTGTCGGTAACACGTTACAAATTATATTAGAAAAATGTAAATGTTTTAATTGAATGAGATTTGGTTGTAAACATTTTCATATTATATCACTAATTCAAAATTTTTAAAAATGCACGAAAGAATAGAATTGGGGGCACGTGGCACGGAGGAAATTAGTATGTTGTAGAAGTAAATTAGCAAAAGTATAATTATTGTGGTCATAAATTATTCCACATTTTAAAGTGAGTTCAAATTTGTAAATAAATTCAATTTACCCTGAATTTGAGTATGTTTGGATTAGAAAAAATATACTTTTTGATATGAATTTGAAAGTATATTGACTTGTAATAATTTATAATAATAACCCTTTATAATATTTTTATTTTTTATTAATTATTTATTATTTTTAATTATGTAAATTAACAATTCATATGTTTAAATAATTAAATATTGTTTAATATTGTTTGAATGGTTTTTTTTTTTCAATTATATAGTTCAATTACACACTTGACTTGACATTATGATCTTCATTTAACTTTATAACGTTACTTTTCACTTGTAAACATAGGTTAACAGTTTGATTGCATTTCCCTAAATAAGTTTAATAATTTATATTACATTACAATAAATATATAAAATAAGTAAACATAATTAAGTGAATCAACTTATTAATTCATGGTTAGTTGAAACTAATTATAAAATTTATAGTTTAAAAAAATGAATGAATTAACTTATTTTTAATCCAATCCATGATGAATTAACTCATATAAACTTAATTGACTTATTTTAAGATATTTATTGTGCTTACTGGACTAAAATCACACTGTAAATATAAGAAATTATCTTTTTACTTTTCAATCTTTAATCTTAGATGTCTGTGTTACATGATAGTAAATATTGTAATAATTTAGTGAAACAATGAGTTTTTTATCTTGTTAATTAGGTTTGGATAATGTAAATGATTACTTTAGTTAATTTGTTTAAAATTTCAGTGATTTGTTTTATGTCTTAACACCTACTAATTACAAGTGATTCTTACAACTTTAATCGAAATATTCTTTCCAACATGATATGGTGTCATTTGATATGACTTTTGTCATCTTTGACAAAATAAAATGATACCAATAAACATTTATACAATTTGAAATGATCTTGGATATTTAGGCCAAGATGAAGATATCAGATATATATAGATTTAGATAATTCCAAATATGCAATCCGAAATAATATAATGTACTTATAATACATTTTCAAATTATCATTATATATGTGATAATAAAATAACTTAATCGTGACAAATCAATCTCAAAATTGGCAAAAGAATAACGGTTGTAAATTACTTAACGTAACGTGTGTGTATAACTTATACTAATTAAATTTATATTATTTTTCATATTAATTGTTGATCCTATCTTTCTATAATAACATTGTTCAAAATGTCATTACCTAACCCATATGATTAGGTATGTTGTAAAAGAAATCAAATCTATAGTCTCTCTTACAGTGAAACTATAGGGTTAGAGTCCCACCAATTGCATGCAAATACTGTTTCTGAGATCGAGAATGTTAATTATATGCTTAAACATTATTAAAAATTGTATGCTTTCATTTTTTAAGTCAAGAACAACTTTATGTGGGCCGTTGGAAGTTTTCAATGTGATATGTCATGTAACTCACCAATTATATGTATTTAATTATAAATTTCAATCATGATTTGGTTAAATAGTCACAACTATATACTAAAGAAAACACCAAATAATCAAATGAAGAAAAACTGTAATGTAAATTGAAAGCTGGATTAAAAAGTACATGCGCATATTAAAAGGAAGTAAAGAGCAATGCTTTCAATTGAAAACAGAATCAAAAGTACAGAAACTGAACTGAAAATCAGAAATATCAAGAAACTAAAGGCTAAAGTGAAAATCAGAGAATATCAAACAAAATCATGGGCAATCCTTCTCTGTTCTTGACTGCTAAGAGTTCAAATCTGAACTCTTAGAACATGAAGAACATCAAAACCAATTGGTAAACAGATTCTAATCAAAACTCGAGAACCAAAAAATGCAAGAATGAAAACCAGACTTCACATGGTTACGTTCATATTCTTCATGAATGTAAATTGCTGAAACAAACTACAAAAGATATTAATGTTCTCAAACACTACATACATATATGACAACTGATATCTGATGTGCAACCAAACATTATAAGAAAAGTGTAACAAACAACCTCGGCTTCCTTACATTGTTCCCTTTGAAACACTCGCTAAGAAGGAGCCATTAATTACATACGATACAAATCTTTTTTAATTTTCTATGAACAAATGAAACCTCCAAATTAAGCTAAGAGTCCTTCAACATATAAAAAATCATTGAACAAAGGCGTTAAACTAACATCGAAATCCAAACATCAAATGGCATAGATTGGATTTATTTCTGACTCATCAGAATTTGAAAGACGCAACGTTCCTTCTTTCTTGGACTTCTTCTCTTTCTTCCTCTCTCTTCGGGAGCGTTTGGATTTGACCACATAGTATGTCATGGTACCCAGAACACCACCCATTATGATCCCCCCTATAACTGTAACAAGTATTGCAGCCCACTTGCTGCGCCGACCAACTACTATATAAGAAGCTGTAATGTATGAAACAGAAGTGCATACAGAGGCTAACCACATCATCTTGTTGATTACTTCCACAACCTTTCTCTCAGCCTTTACCTCCCCTCTAACAATGGTGATTTGAACCAGCACCACTGCCAATGATGTAAACAGTGCCAAGGCATTAGATATGAAGAATGCCTTGAATGGTGCACTATGTACCATCACTGCCATCCCATTATCATAATCCCCACCAGGAACTGTGAAAAGTGCTGCAAATGCAACCGCAGCAAATAGCACAGCAACCACCGTCACTGAGTTCCCAGCATTGTTGACTCCAGCCCTGTGCAACTTGCGTAGCTCATTTTCAATCCCACTCACATTCCTGTTTGTTTTTCGAGTCTGTTCCAGCTGAAAATAGACATCTTTCTTAATCTGTGTCATGGTTTTCCTCAGCTCATCCCTTGGTTGGTTGAGATCATTGGCTTTAACTGCGCCATAACGAATCAGACAATCTTTGATCTCCAGAATTTCTTCAGTTATAGGAAGCCCCTCAGCAAGGTCGAGAGCTGTCTTGTGGTCTCTTGTCAAGGTATTTACATTGGTGTCAGGAAGAAGTAACAGCTCTTGCACTATCTGCACCAATGTTTGTAAGGAATTAGTTCAAACACACTTTAAATTTATATCAGAAAGAAATTGCTTGAGAAATATGAAAAACTTCAAGTGTGTGCGTAGTAAGAAAAAGTGTTGCTTGCATTCTTCATAAAACTGTACATAGGAGATAACACAACTCATGGTTTAACTGCTATATATATATACCAAACTTTAAGTGAAAGCATTATGATACCTCTGCCCTCTTCTTCCTCGTGGCTACATGCAATGCAGTGTTGCCAAACCTGTCAGGGAGCATGACAATGGCTGCATCGGCAACCAAAATGAGCTTTACCACATCGCAACTAATCCCTTTGACAGCCATGTGCAGTGCAGTTTGTCCTTTCTTATCAGTTCTTCGAGCAAGTTGTGGATCCTTCTGCAGCAGTATCTTCACAACATCCACATGCCCCTGCCGTGCGGCTAAATGGAGAGCATTCTTTCCATTGGCCCTTGTCATCTCCAACTGAGTAGGATCCCGAGACAGCAACTCTTCAACAACATCCGAGTGCCCTCGTGTAGCTGCAGAGATTAGAGGCGTTGTATTTGACTGAGCAAACGTTTTAATCAACCCAGGGTCATGCTCTAGTAGCACCTGCACAATCGCTGCCACAATAAAATCCACAGTTGTAATCTTCATGTTCCTCCTCAATACAATAATTATATCCTCTCTCTTAATAAACTTCAATCCAAAAGCCTTACGTATCAACAACAAATTATCTTTTTAATTTTACTTCAATCTCAAAGCTATTCTAATTATTTTGCAGCCTTTTTTATCTTATTTTTTACATGGTACTGATCCATCTCTGTTAAACTAACCATGGTCTGTAATATAATGTTCTCAGAAACACCACATGCATTACACTAGTTAAAGAATGTTAATTATGTATTATAGCCGAAAATTCTAGAGGTTTAGTATTGAGATTTAGAGTTTGGTGTCCTCAAACTTATATACAATACTATTGCTCTATTAGAATAATTCTCTGTGTAATAATGCAGCAATTGTCTTGGTGTGCTGAATAACAAAGAAACATGCCTTTCATACTCTCATTGGTTCAAAAGCAATGTTGCATGAACAGTGAGAGCATGCATTCATGCAATGCGTGGTGTTAATATTATATAAAGTTTGTAGTATACGTACCGAGATGACCTTTGCTAGCGGCGATGTGCAAAGTGTCAAAGCCGGAGCGGTTTTTGGAGGAAAGGGATTCGGCGGTGGAGTGAGGGAGGAGCTCGCGGACGACGTCGAGGTGTCCCTTTTCCGCAGCGGTGAAGAGAGCTGTTTCGCCGAGGTCGTTGACCTCGTTGAAGATGGCATACTTGATGTGGGAAACCTCGGCGTCAAACTCGAAGGTCCCCATTAAGACGGAGTCGATCTCGTCGATGATTTGGCAGACGGCGGCCACGTCTCCACGCTGAGCGGCGAGGTGGAGCTCGGTATCGTTGTTGCGGCCCGTGACCTGCTTGACATACTTCTTGCGGGGTGTGTCGGGGCGCTTGTTGGAGTTGGAGAGAAGGAGGGCCTTTCCAGAGGCAGAGAGGAAGAAGGTGGAGCTCGGAGTGGTGGAGGGGGTGGGAGTGGTGGGTTCGGAGAGAGGGTCGCGTGGATGGTGGAGTCGGCGAAGGTGATAACGACGATCCATGATCGCCCGCGCCAACGACCAAGATGGTGGTGGAAGAGGTGTAGGTGGCTACCCTCATTCTTCAATGCTCTCAACACAACACCGTTTCCATCGTCTTCGTTTGAGTTGCACCATAAGCGCTAACTCCCTTCTCCAATATCGTTGATTTCTTTGTTCGTTACTTTCTTCCTTCTTTCCATTCACTAATTAACCACTCTTCTCATTTTAAATCTTACTTTTTTAATTAATTAACTTTAATCCAATTAAATTAATTATGCTTTTAGTCTTTTAAATTTCAACTAAACTTTAAAATAATTCTTTTTTTAATTTTAAGTATTAAAATTACATTCTGTTATTTATTTTAAGAGCTAAAAATACAATTAACTTATTCAACTGTACGGTTTTTTAAATTGAACTGATCATTTGATTTCGGTTTTGTTGTAGTTTTTTTAAATCATTTAAGAAATAACAATTTGGTTTGTAATCACACATTGTAATTCTCTAAAAAAAAATTAAAATAAAAAACATAAGTGTAAGAATTTAATTGAATCAGATGAGACTTCCATGAATTTAAAAGCTTATACCTCGATCATTAGAATTGGATGTGATTCGTTACACTTCTTACAATAGAAAATTATAATAATGTACCTGAAAAAGTCTTTTCATAATGTTTTTTGTTCTTACAAATTTGTTGGATTTGAGAGAAGGTGCAGGTTTAAGACAAAATTATTCATTCTAATATTAAATACTTGTATTTAGTACACAAAATTAAGTTACGGAAGTATACTGATGAATCAAATTTTAATTAATGATCAAATTTTTGTTAGATTTAATTTTAGTAGCTCATACTAATTTATTTTTTGGTAAAGCATTCCATACTAATATAGTAACTGATACACATAATTTATTATCAAATCTTTGATCTATTGTTATATGGTGAACTATAAAATCGTGGATTTGGACTTTGGTTTCAACAAATGTCTGCTACATTTGGGCATTAATCCCTCCACCTCTCCATTTCAAACCTACACCTCTCCCTCTTTTTTTAACTTTTCATTAATTATAAAACTAATCTTTTTTATTTTTTATTTTTACTTTTTTAATCCTCTTAATTTAGTAACTCTAATTTTTACTTTACTTTCTATTTCAGCTTTCACTTTCACATACTTTCAAAAACAGCCTCACCTCCCCTTCCCTTCGCATTCACACCCCCAAGCTCCAACTTTCATTTTGTAAAAGTTTTCAACTTTTCCAGCCATCTCTTCCTATGCTTTGTTAGCTTTTGGTGTGTGCGACGGTCCGACTGTTGTGAGCGGCGGTCCGGTGATTGTGTGTGGCGGTGCGGCACGGTGGTCGTGACTCTGTAGTTGCGTTTTTGCCTACAGGTGTGTGCAGCGTTTTCACCCTAAACGGATGCTGACATCTGTTGACGGATAATCAGATCCGTTTAAGGGTTTATGCTATTTTTAACCGTAAATTACATACCTCTGCGCGCTCACGTATCTCCTTCAACCACCGCACTACGAACACGATCACGGAGAAAGAGAAGAAGAATTCTGTACAGTTGCAACTTTCTTTCTCCAAAGATTCTCTCACAAGAAAAGAGAGGACAAAAAGAATTCTAAAAACCAACGAAGAGAGCACAAAAAGAATTCGAACGAGAAAGCAGAACGAGAGAGAGCAAAACACAGCAGAATGTAAGAAAAAAAAATTAGGTTTTTTACTGTAAAAGATTAGAATTAAAATTAATCTATAAATTAAATTTTACGTAAGGATATAATAGGAATATAAATAAAAAATATAAATATAAATAAAAAAAGAATAAAAGTAGGAAGTTAGGTTTTTTACTGTAAAATATTAGAATTGAAATTAATCTATAAATTAAATTTTACGTAAAAATATAAATAAAAAATATAAATATAAATAAAAAAAAAAAGATAAAAGTTGGATGCGAAGGTAGAGGTCTAAATAGGTGGAGGTTTAGAAATTAACGCCGGCTGCATTTAAGCAAAGCAAAAGTCGGAGAAACATCGTTTAACCCACCAGAGTGGCCCAAAGAAAAGAAAAATCCATGAAAAGCCCCAATCCTTTCTCAGTTACCCAACAACACCACTTAATTTTCACGTCAGTATCCAAAGAACGTTTCTTACTAAAATTTATATATGACAAAAATATATCTAAAAAAATTCAATAAAAATGAACTAACTAAATTTTTATAAAAATTAATTATTAATAAACTAATACAAACTTGTATATATTTTTGTTAGTCTTTATTATTTTTTGTGTTTTTTATTTTTTGTTAAGTAAAGGATGACAAAATAACTCAGTCAAATTTTAGTATTAATTCGTAAAATAAATGTAGACTGGTCTATCATAACAAAATAAGTCAAAATTGTGGTCTGTGCTCTGACAATTTAATCATATGATTATTTTTCATATATTTAATTAGTTAATTAATATCTCTAATTAGATAAATTAAGATAATTATTATCTTTATATATTGGAAGAATCATATCTAATTTAAAGTATATATATATATATATATATATATATATATATATATATATATATATATATATATATATATATATATAATTCGTCTTATAAATTCATTTAAGTGAATTTTGTAAAGTTGAATTAAATATAAAATTTATTTATTAATATAGTATGAAAATCCCATATTAAAGCTTATCAAAATTCAATGTCACTTATTAATATATAGTTTTTTCATTAAACTTAAAATCTAATTTTTAATATGTTAAATTATTTTATTATAATTAATAATTAAAACTTATTTATAATTATTGATAATTTAAGTCATAATATTATTTTATATCATTATCTTTTAAATAAAACAATACAAAAAAAATAATATCGTCTTCACAAAAGATATTAAAATTAACAAAAACACATAAACTTTACACAAAAATAATCAGTGAATCCATATAATTATTTCAATTTTTTCATTCTCTTTTTCTTATGCAAATAAGTGAAATATTTCCTTCAAATAAAAAAGAGAACAAAACTTTCGTCCTTCATTTGTAAAAACTTTTCCTCTGCTTTATTTTTAACTATGAAGCTCGGGTCATCATCATCTAGAAATATCCGAGGATTTAAAGCCTTTTAGTTTTTGAACGATGTTTCAAGACATTTGAAGTTTGAAAAAAGTGTAGGTGCTTAGTTGAAAAATTAAGTTTGATCATACAAAAAAAATATATTAATTGGAATAGCTATTATAATAAAATAATCAAATTCGATACATTTATATATCAAGGAAACTGAAAATTCTATAAGCTATCATTCAAATAAACATGAATCGTTTACAGTATGGACCACATTCAAATGACAAAACCTTCTTACAAATTCCACGGTTGGTGATTGAATATAAAAATGAGGCTAAAAATAACACATGTGAACGTGATGGTTGGAAAATTTGCATCTTCGATGGCTGAAAATATGATTGGAAACGACCCAGTGAAGGAATAATGTCATTTCACATTCTAAATCGAAACAAGACAAAATACGATTACTGTATAATTTTTAATAATTTCGTTATTTCTAGTTTAAAAAATATAATTATTATTTTTCTTTCTAGGAGTGTAATTTGTTTACTATTATTGTTTTTTTTTTTTGACAAAAATTGAGGCAAAAATTTGAAGTTATCGTTAATGAACAAAAGTTAATCGTTTTGAAACGGATGAAATTGAGAAGTAAAATAATTATGTAAATCCACTACTGGATATGTTAATATACAAATAGATGGACACAGCATTTTATATAATATTATTTTAGTAAATATTGATTAGGACAATTATACCATAATCTTTGATGTATGTGTTACGCACTGGTCAAATTAACTTTTTTGGGATATTAACAAAAATATCATTATTAAGTTATTAATGTAAATAGGCTATAAAAATCATGAAAATTGAGACCTTCATATACCATTAGCCTCATTGGATAATCAAGTATGAAAAAACAAATTACTTACATCTACATGATGCGTGTGTTTTCATTATGACGTCAGTTCTTTATCAAAAATCTTGAACAAAAAATTGATTTTTCAATTTCATTTTTTTGTTCTGGTATTCGACAAAGTCTTATGTGTATAAAATTAAGATTCATACCTTTAAGTTCGTACCATTAGCGCATTGATGAGAGTCTAATATTTATTTACTTATCTATTTGGATCAATCATTTTCATTTGACCTTCAAATTAATACTTTTTATGGAAAGAAAATTATTTATGTTCAAGAATTCTATTAACGCTTTTATATTCTCACATTGAATACTTTTCTTTTTAACTTGATCTAATTGTGAGAGTGTCTAAATTAGTACAATCTAAATTAGCATAATAGATATGTTCATTTTGAAAATTATCAATTTTATTATGTTGGATGCAAATTATCATGAGAGATGATCAAAGTGTGAATGAAAATGGTGTAAAAGAATTTCAAGAAAAAACTTTTTATGGATGATTGTCATGTGTTGTAAGTATGGATATGAGAAACTTAGTCTTGAAGTTCATCCTAATAATTTAATGGTTCTCCATTCTCAAGTAGAGAGGGGTAAGACATGTCATGAGAATAGTAAGAGATCCTAGTCTATAGGCTTTACTTTGGTCTAGGGTGAGTGATAACGGATTGATCTTGTGATAGCTTGGGGTGAGCCAATTGTTTCACCACAACAAGTGTACGAACTACAAACTACCAAAACTCGATATTCATACTAATCTAGATAGTTTAGTCAAAGTATATTATCATGCATAAGATGTTTAGTTGGTTTTGTGTGATATATGTATCATGTGTAGAGTGTTTATAATGTTTAAATATATTCTGAATTGTTTTTGTATCTAGTTTACCTTTACTTCTGTGTTTGTTTGTCTGTATGTATTTTTTCTTTTGCGATGATCACCTTAAATGGTGTAAGCTTAGGAAGAACATCTTTTCAGTCGTTTTAGTATGAGGTTAAGAGTAAAACAACAACACAGGTAGAGTTGTGTTTTCCAAGTGTTAAATCTTCTTCATTGGTAGTATGTAGTTTCTTGTAAGTTATTATATAAGTAATGTTTTATTTTAGTAATTTTATTTTGCTAAAATGGGATGTTACAAATATAAAAGACATTATCTTTTCCATACTATGTTTCATATAATTTTTAAATTCTTAAAATACTATTTATTAAATAACTTAAAACTTAAAATACTATTTATTTGTATATTTTTATAATTGTTAGACCCTTATTCATTTATGATTTGATATTCATGCTGTTATAATTCACTTTTATATATTTGAGACAAAAATGAAAATATAACAAAATATCTAATAATATCATATTTTTCTTTTGTGATTTTTAATTTTGTAAAAAAATTATTTTATTAGTATCTGTAATAATAAAATTATAAAAGTTAGGGTTACATACTTATCTTATATATGTGTATTTATTTTTAAAGACGAATTTAAAAGAAAGTGGATTTGAATAAATTTAAGAGAAAATAAATGTAAAATTGAGATTACTTGGATTAAGAAAAAAAAATGATACAAAATGAAGATATTTAAGAAAAAATTATGAGTGAATGGTGTGATGAATTTGATAGATTAAAAATGTTTTAATGATTACAAATAGAATATTATCATTTTAATTTTGATCATAAAAGTAAGTTAAAATATATTATACTAAGTGTAAATTATTTTAAAGTAAAAAATAAGTTGTTATTTAAAATAAAAGATTCAAAATGATAAAATTGTATTAAAATAAAATGATATAGTTAGAAATTAAATTCAAATAAATTATAAATGAGTGATTAGTTTAAATAAAAATAATATTATTTCTATTATTATGAAATGTGAGTTATTATCTAAAATTAAAAAGAAGAGGCTAAATTATGTTAAGTATGAAGTTGCAAATGTATGGATTGGATAGTAAAAAAAATAAAAAGATAAAACGCCATTTGTAAATTAAACACAGAATGACGTGACTTTCTCTTATGATCTTTACTGATGAGAAAGACCTAAGAAAACTCATTCCTTAAATTTGTCATCACAAATATCTCAAAATCAGTTAATCCAAACAAGTTTCACACCTCTTTTTTTCTTTTTTATGCTATAATACATTACTCTAAACAAACACAACCATAAAAATAAGGAATGAATAAAAATATATACCTTATATATATAAAAATTATGATAAATTATGAGATGTTAAACCCTACTCATTAATGTCTATCACCATTACATGTGATTCTTTCAAATCAATAAACATTTTTAAGTTATATAAAAAATGCAACAACTTAAAGTATTTTAAAAACAATATATATCAATAATTTTGTTTAACTCAAACAAAATCTTATCTCAAATAATACATGTACGTAAGTATTGAGTATTTTATCCATCTATTGCTTTTGTGGTAAGGAGAGAGTAAAAAAAAGTGAGAAAATGAGAATTTAGAAAAACAAAAAAGACAATCAAAATAATGTTTTATACGTTTGACAGTGATTTTTTTATAATTTGATTTATTTATAATAAATAATAATAGTAATAAGTACTTTTAAATAAAAATCCATAGTTATTTATTTTTTAATTTTTACCTTTTTCAATCAAATCATTTATATATTTACTCACTTCTTTATTTTATTCAATTATTTTACTAACGGTATATTTAACACCCAATATGTCCATTTCAGGTCATGTGCAATCTGTTCGTCCATTACTTCATATTAGTATGTGTTTATTTTTTATTATTTATTTGTTTTCTCTTTAAATGTCCATCGCTATCATAATAATGATCAATCACTGTTTTTCACAATCCAGTGACTCAATTTTGTTTTCCTTTGAAAAAATAGTCGTGGTTGTTGCACATTAAAATTTTGTACCCTTTACACACATTTTTTTTCCTATCTATAAAAAGAAAAGGAAATGAATCACATAAGAAAGAGTTCAATCACATAAAAAAAGGAAAATATAAGAAAAATTACAAGCATACAAAATATAATGATTTTTTTTATTTTAAATTAAGCCTTATATATGTCTGGAAGATGATATTAGTCAATTTAGAGAGAAAAAAATATAATTTAATGAATTAAAATTTAAAGGCTTATAAATTTCATAAAGATAATATTTAAACCGTTAGTAGTAAAAATATAAAATGGTAAGATTTCAATTATTATTTTAAAAATTATATAAAATCGTGTATATGGTAGAAAAAGTGGACCGCTAGTTCCTATCAACGAATTTTCCTCTCACCTACCGCTTGAATGAAATGAATGGAAAATGATAAAGACATTATAATTATAAATACATATGGAAAACAAAAAAACATAAAAGTAAATATATCTTATTAAATGTAAAATTATATTTAAATCCCGGATTAATGGGAATATATGAAAGGGCTGGCAGAAAGAAAAAACATAAATATCCCCGCTGCACGCTACAACGGGTGAAAAAAACAGAAAGATAAAAAATTAATAAGAATTATTTTAAATAAAAATTAATTTAATTAAAATACACTTGATTTGTAAATTTTTCAGTCGTTGACATTTTAAGAGAAAAATAAATAAAAGAAAGTCAAAGTTCCTTGTTTGAGACGATAGGCAAAGCTTCTTCATTAGGATTCTTTAGAAAAAAATCTCAAACTATAATGAAATAACAAAAGAGGGAATTATATATCAATCCTACCAATACATTTTTGTAAGATAATAACTTAAATGTAAAAAAAAAAAACATTGAAGTGCAAATTATTTTTTTATTATACAAATAACTTTAGATTGATATCTTATTAATTTGATTTCCTCTTTTTCACTTCTCAGTTTAAACAGATTTTTTTTAGAATAATTTCTATCACATTATTTCGAGATCATACATATACAGTGAGTGTTCAAAATTCATTTTTATTTAATTTTAAACACGAATCCTACAACTTCGTTGATGATAAGTATTTTGTTTAGAGATGGCTAGATTTTGATTGTTAATGATAAAACGAATTCCGACAAAATAGAATTGAAATGATTTTTTACTTAAATATAAAATCCTTAAGAATTGTAAGATTATTTTTTAGTTTTTAATAAAGATAATTTTTCATAAGCCTCACTTTTATATTTATAATAAAGTATTTTTTACTCTTTCGTATTTATTTCTTTCCTAGTTTTTTTTTTCTAGTCATGTATAAAAAATTTTCATTTATTTGTGTACAGTGTGATATCAGGGCCGAGTATATCTTATTAAAGATATAAAATAATCAATAATATTTAAATATATTTAGCACCTAACTAGATTTTCAGGTAAATCTGTTTATATTTTATTATGCTTATATCAGTTCAAGGTTCATGAGACAAATTATAAAGAGAGTCAGGACCACAAGCCAGGTATGTTCCAATCATACTTCTAATCACATTCTACTCACACTACACTACTCTGAAAATACTATACAGTGATGCCAAAATCACTTTCTAAAGAATCGAGACTCTTCAATACACGTCTGACTTGGGTGTCGGAGTGCCTTTTGCAGGTACCTCCCCCTCTTCTCCAAGAAGGCAACCGAGCGGTCAAAGTTTGAAGATCACCGAACGGTCAGGATTATAGGCGATCGAACGGCCCAGGAGGAAAGAAGACAAGCGAAGAACTCAGTTCAAGCATTGGAAAGCGGTAAAGCCACGTCAGAAAAGATTAGTTTTTCGGTCCCACAAAATATCAACCGAAACATTTTGGCGCCACCGTAGGGCCGAGGGCATCCCACTGAAACTGTAAGGAATCAAGACTAATGCTCGATCTCGACATTGCCACTTCGGATCAACAAAAATTTTCATCAAAGCTAAAGTTACAAAACATGGATCCACATCTCTACATGAGGCGTCATCAACAAGATAAGTATTTTTGAAATTTATAATAGATATTATAACAACTATTCCATAAAATATTATATGATATATTAAAAATATGTATTATATTACATTATTATAACCGAAAGATTTGTCATACATGATATATTATATATAATATAATATGTTACTAATCTTGGTGCAAATCAAAATATATTGTAGCCATAACATTCATCGTATATGTTATTTATTGGTTATATAATATAATATATAACTATAAATATAGTTATTAATTTTTGTAACCAAAATATTTTTGGTGTGATTAAAATAATCAGAAAGATACGTGGATATGAATGATCTGTTTTCATTTTACCCATAGATATCTCTTTAGATGAAAAGTGGCTATGATACCTTAAGGCGTCTTAGGCTTTAATTATTTATCTGTATTTCAAGATTTATGACAAGCTACATAGATGCAACAGTAAAATGTTGTACCCGCATGCATAAAGAAGGGTAAACAGAACCCAACCTGGGAATATTAGAATGAGTTAATATGATATGCAATTTCTAAGGTAGTATATAAAATCAAGAAAGCTATAGCGTTCTGGAGATTGTCTTCCATAATATATACGCATCGAGATGCATTTAAAGATTACCACATACTATATTATTATATATGCATTTAAATGCAGGTTTGAGTTCAAAAACATATTACAAGGCTATAGAGCAGTTACTTGCCGACCATGAAACATCCTAATATGGATTCTTCAAACATTCAACCAAAGACCGAACGATCTCGCCTATATTTTTTATGTTATATATCTTGTAGGTCACAAGACTATAAATAAAACACAGTCTTCCATGGACTATAAATCAAAGACAGTTCCCCAGAAAGAATCTGAAGTTAAAAACCGAGTGATAAATCTCCCTTGGCCGAGAGGTAAATCCCTCTCGTTGATGCTGAAGACCGAAAGGTAAACCCCACTCGATTCATGATGAAGGCCGAAGAGGTAAATCCCTCTCGGTTCATGATGAAGGCCGAAGAGGTAAATCCCTCTCGGTTCATGTTGAAGGCCGAAGAGGTAAATCCCTCTCGGTTCATGTTGAAGTCCGAAGAGGTAAATCTCTCTCGTCAACTAGAAAGTTGATAACAAAGACCAAGAGGTAAATCCCTCTCGTTGAAGAAAAAACCGAGAGGTAAATCCCTCTTTTCAACTAGAAAGTTGATAACAAAGACCGAGGGGTAAATCCCTTTCGGCCGATAAGTAAATCCCTCTCGTTGAAGAAAAAACCGAGAGGTACATCCCTCTCGTCAACTAGAAAGTTGATAACAAAGACCGAGAGGTAAATCCCTCTCGACCGAGAAGTAAATCCCTCTCATTGAAGAAAAAAACAAGAGGTAAATCCCTCTCTTCAACTAGAAAGTTGATAACAAAAACTGGGAGGTAAATCCCTCTCGGCTGAGAGGTAAATCCCTCTCGTTGAAGAAAAAACCGAGAGGTAAATCCCTCTCGTCAACTAGAAAGTTGATAACAATGACCGAGAGGTAAATCCCTCTCGGCCGAGAGGTAAAACCCTCTCGTTGAAGAAAAACCGAGAGGTAAATCCCTCTCATCAACCAGAAGGTTGAAAACAAAGAACAAGAGGTAAATCCCTCTCGGCCGAGAGGTAAAACCCTCTCGTTGAAGAAAATATCGATGGGTAAATCCCTCTCATCAACCATAAAGCTGACAATGACCGAATCACATGTACTCAACCGTCCGGCCCAAATAAGATACAAGGATATGAAAAGCAAGTTCCTCAATACAACGAGAAAAATCTCCCTCAAACTCATAAGTCCTATAATTAATCATGGCTAAAGCCGAACGATTAACTCGGACTTGGGGGCATAATGTACAGTGTGATATCAGGGCCGAGCGGTTACGATATATCTTATTAAAGATCTAAAATAATCAAGAATATCTATTTAAAGATATTTAGCAACTAACTAGATTTTCGGGTAAATCTGTTTATATTTTATTTTGTTTATATTTTATTGTGCTTATATCAGTTCAAGGTTCATGAGACAAATTATAAAGAGAGAGTCAGGGCCACAAGCCAGGTATCTTCCAATCACACTTCTAATCACATTCTACTCACACTCCACTACTCTGAAAATACTCTACAGTGATGCCAAAATCACTTTCTAAAGAGCCGAGGCTCTTTAACACACGTCTGACTTGGGCGTCGGAGTGCCTTTTGCAGGTACCTCCCCCTCTTCCCCAGGAAGGCAACCGAGCAGTCAAAGTTTGAAGATCATCGAACGGTCAGGATTATAGACGATCGAACGGCCCAGGAGGAAAAAAGACAAGCGAAGAACCCAGTTCAAGCATCAAAAAGCGGTAAAGCCACGTCAGAAGGTTGGTGTTTCAGTCCCACAAAATATCAACCGAAACAATTTGTAATAAAAGTTATGTTCTTTAGGAAATATTTTGAATCTTTAGTCAAGTGTAACCAAGCATAAAAAATGTTTATAAATAAATTTATATTTTAAAGTTGTATTATTATTTATACATTTTGAATTATGCGTAAGTTTATAATGGACATGAGAATGACAAGTATTATCTTTAGATGGATAAGTTAGTTCTTAACAACTAAGCTTGATTGGTAATGAATTGTCGTTTTTAAGCTCATACCAACCTAATGTCAATCTAGTAAGTTGAAGATTGCTTACGAATTACAACTCGGAAATCCCACTTAAAAAAGGAGATAACATCCAAATAGAATTAGTCTAGACTTGAGAAATAGTGGCCAAAAAATGTACTTAAATTAGTTACTATAGTAATTGTCCAAGATTTGCAACTATATAGGCAATTTTCCAAGCCAACCTAGGAATATATGTTTTATTATCCACTTAAAAGTTTGTCACATTCAAACCTCCATGAGCTTTTGAAGAGTGAATTTTACACCAATTAATTATGACAAACCTTGTAGCAAGTATCTTCCATCCAAATAAAACTTGTCACCCATGAATCTTTCTTGTTAATAGGTTTGGTTTATAAACATGAAAACTATGAAAAAGAAAACCATAATAACATTATTAGAAGATGTATTTCTCTCATCATACTAAGAATTTTACCTTTGCAATAATTTAGATATCACCTTAGGAGCACCACTAAAAATAGGAATGCCAAGATGAGAAAATTGATCTTCTGTTACAAGCTAAACTACAAATTTAACATTCTTAGCAAAATTAAATTATAATCAACTAAGTAAAAGTGACAATGATTAATCAATTGACCTAAACAAGAACCATATATAATCAGAAATTTCATAAGATTGTTCAAACATTTACTATCACCTCTTAAAAAAAAAAGATATCATTTACGTATAAAATATGTCGATGTGATCTCTCTACTTAAAACTCCTTCAACCATATAGGAAAATAAATGAGACAAGTCTCCCTGCATAACACCTCTACTACAAGAGAATAAGTATCCAACAAGATTGACATTTACTTTGATGGAAAGCACAACAAAATTCAAAATTAATTTAATCCAAGAAATTAAACCCAGACTTCTTCAAAACTTGTAGTAAGAAGCTTCAACTAGGAGTGTGAGAAGCTTCTGCCATATCAATTTTAAAAATCATATTAACACCTTTAGTTTTTCTTGAAATCATATTTACTCTTTCAGAAGCAATATTAACACACTTTTAATATTTCTTCCCTTAACAAAATCACATTGATTCTTAAAGCAACAATGGTCAACCTATCAAGAAGAATTTTAAAAATAATTTTAAATTTGAAGTTTGTCACAACAATATAAGCTTAATGTCTTTATCATAATCAACCTCATAAAATTTAGGAATAAAAAAACAATATTAGAGTTCATTTTAGAAAAAAGTCAATTGTGATGAAAGAATTGTCTAGCAACATAAAAAAATAAAGATTCCATCTATAGGAAAAAGTTTATTATGACGAAAAAATTGTCTACAAATATTATAATATATATATATATATATATATATATATATATATATATATATATATATATATATATATATATATATATATATATATATATATATATATATATATATATATATAAAGGTGATTCGTATAAAAATAAACATATATTGAAATTTTTTACTTAACTAACTTACCTAAATTACATTGACCCACTTAACTCGTCCTTTTTAGTTCTTTCCAAGAATTATAAAGAAACATCTAAGATTAAGAAAACAGAAACATATAAGATCTTATAGCTCAGTTATATACAAAAACAATTACCATGTAACGGTTACATCGGATAAATTAGTTATAAAAATTAAGAATATAATTTTCAATTTATTTAACCTAAATCATGATTTAGTCACCTCTTTTATGAATATCATTCGAACTATTTCTATTCTTTAATGAAAAAAAAATGTTTCTATTCCATCCCTCTCAAAAATTCACTTACATTTAGTTTAAAACTTCTTAATAATAAAATATGACATTCCCTTCTTTTTTTTTATGTTCGCCTGAAGACAGATTGGTCGGAACTCTTGGTTAGTGATGCATGAAACGAATTTATCATTAGAAAATGTAGCAGATGAAATTCTAAAATGGGACGTAAAAACTAGAAAGAACCTGTATGATGAAGTCATGATTACATTTGCTATAGGCAGAAAACCGTGAAAGTCGTTATATCTTTGTTGGCTATCTAGAAAAAAAAAAAAAAAAAACTAATCATTACTAGGATCAAGAAAAATAACGGTGAAAAAGGTCGCCGTTTGAAAGCGTGCTCTCAACTCCAACGCCGGAGAGGGGACGAAGTTACCGACGAGGAGGATACAGAACTGGATGACGTTCCAAAAAAGAAGAGGTTAGCGAGGTAATTTTCAATGTCTTGTGGGGTAAACGTCACAATCTCCCTCACCGTCAAGTCCCTCACTGATCCCACCGAAGCAAGCAGCGCATTATACCACTCTCGATATCTTGGCACAATACTTCTCGCGATCGAACCTTTTATTTCGTCTCGCAGTTCTCTATCAGCTACCACAAACGAGTTCTGCTTTCGATATGCTACCTCGAATTTGAGGTTGAAGTTCTCGAACACCGCCCTCGCCTCCGCTGCGGCCGGATTTTCCGGCAGCGATGAAGCCACTTCTCCCCAAGCTATCTTCTCGTAGTTCGCCACAAACCTCTTCGCTTTAGCTTCGTGCTTCGTAATCCAATCGTCGCCAAGCACGTACTGCAGGTTCGAGCTTCGGACTCTGGCCACCACGTACCAGAGATTGTTCGCGAGAAACAAGTAAGATAGTGAAACGTCCTTGCAATGCTTCGCTTTGCCATCGAGCTTGCAAAGGAGGACGAGAATGAGCCACGCCATGCGCACCGTCAGCGCCGGCATCGACGCTGAGTAATCAGACTCTGGACTGTATAAATAAGACTCCGGAAGCGAAGAAGACTTCGGCAGAGGAAGCCACTCGCGCGGGAATATGTCAGAGAGAACGTTGACGTAATCTGCAAGGATTGCGAGATAATTCATTGTCTGAATCGTGAGCGAGTGCACGCCGCCGCCGTTCACCGCAGTCTTGGAAGAGTCTTTTTGCATCGTGGACTCGAACTCAGTGAGCAAGAATTGCGCAGACTCGGTGAGTCGTTGAAGTGAAGTGAGGACCTGAGAACGCACGGCGGAGTTGTAATCGGAGGAAAATATGGACTCGATCTCCGGCAACAGTTCTGAAGCCACAGCGTACATGTCGAGCACGCGGAACAGCTTCTCCGGCGACGATTTCTTTGTTTTGGCAACGAGTTCGGGGAATCCGAAAAGGAGAGAGGCACCGTCTCTGGAAATCTCGGCGAAGCAGGATTCTCTTACGGAATCCGAGTAACTGAAGACGTTGTCGCAGAGGATTCTCTCTCCGTTAAACAGCGTTCTAACGGCAATCCTCACCGCCTCCAACCAACTTTTGATTTTCAAATCAAGCACTTCCCAATCCATCTTGTTAGTGCGCGACGAGCTCAGTTTCTCAACACCGAGGCGATAAATTCCTTCGTCGATTATGGATTTTCGGATGATGATGTAAACGCTGACGCACTCCTTTGCGTAGCCGGAAGAGACCATGCAGTCGGCAATTAATTTCAGATCCGCCATGGCGCCTGAGGAAACCTGCTCGACTTCGGTGATAGAGTCGCCGGCGACACGGATATCGTCGTCTTCGGCGGCGAAGTCGTCGTCGCAATCGGAGGAACTAGAATTGGCGGAGGTGCGAGAGGATCTGGCGGAGACCGATTCGGGGTCAAGGTGAGCGCGGTTCATGCATAAGATCTGGTAGAACTCTTTCTTGAGTCTTTTCATGGCGATCTGCATTAGGTTGTGAGCGAGGACGAGTTTATGAGAGGAAGGGCTGTGAGAGATCAAGGAATGCATGGTTTGGTGAAGCTGGTTAACGCAGTTAATGTAGTGTTTGGCTTCCGATTTGTCTTCATAAAATAGGGAAGTGACTTTGGCGTAGGCAGAGGAGTCAGGGTTCCATTTGAGTATGATTGCCTCTGCTTCCTCCATGAAGGTATCTTCGTCGACGACGCTGCCAGGTTCTGAAAAGCTGAGCCTGGGCGGTGTAGGGCTTGAGATTAAAGATTGTGGCGAAGAAGGAGAATTGCGGGCCAAGGCAAACGACGGCGTCTTGGGGTTAAAACACAGCTTTCTCATATTTGGAAATCAAAATGAAAATGGTTAAGAGGACAGGAATCCCACGCAGTTGTATGTTGAAAGTGGTTGTGTTGGAGAGCGTGAGAGAAGAATAGATATTTGGAGAGGGTGAGTGTATATATAGAGGTTGGAAAAAGTTGCTAACGAGGCTATGGAGTTTAAACTTTAACCTGTATTGACCTTTCATGAGCCCACATAACGTTTAATTTTAAGTGCTTGTTCCTTTTGATTAGGTCAGGAAATGAAACAGGAACTGATCTCTTCCATGCTCAAGAGTTTGGTTATGGACTCAGTTAAAGCTACGCGTGAGCCTCTCTTCCTTCACCACATTACATACCTTCCAAGATCAACATACCACATACCACACTGATGTTGATTTTCGGAACCTCATTTCAACCATACAACTAACGCCCACCACCATCCACACAAGCCTGCCACGTAAGAAAACTCACATTAATCATACATAAACTATCATCAATTCACCGTGATTTCCCACCATTAAATCAAAATCAAAATTTTACGGGAAGCTTTATAAGAGTTTAATTTATTTATCATAATTAGGATTTTTTTAATATATATAATTCAATAAAAATTTCTTAATTACTCTTGAGTGCTATAGCCAACTACAACTAACTTTTGCTATATCACATGTAACTTTCAACGTCATCAAAAGAAAACGCGCTTCTGTACATCGCATCTTCCTAGTATCTCACTTGCCAAAATCATTTTAAGGTCGTGTGTTTTTTCTATTCATTTTCGACAAGACATATTTTTACATCTCTTTTAGAAAATTATCAAATAATAATACTTTTATTATAATGATAATAAATGTTTTAAATTTTATTTTTTTTATATTTATTATTCTTGTACTTGCCTTTTTAAAATAGAATTATCAATCTACTATTGGTTCTGATCTTGGTTACTAGGAATAAGTGAAGATAAAAGCTGTATACGGAAGCGTAATACTTTTCTTTGAAGAACATACAAATGTGAGAAGAGAGAATTAATTTTTATAAAGCAATGTGTCGATTATTTATTATTTTTCACCATAAAAATCATTTTAAAATATTATATTATTTTCTCTCTTTCTATTTTTTTTCATTTAATCAAACACGAACAAAAGAATATTTTGTCTACTCATTATTTAATTTATTTTTTTCTAATTATACTTAGTTAATTTTCGTTTCCCTTTACTTTCACTATTCTGGTACTTATAAGTTATAAATTTTATTATATAGGTATGTATAAATACGTTCCCATTTAGATATTTCCTTTATTTATGAATAATTAATATATGATATATGTTTCAATATCAAGTTGGCCAATGATATTATTAGAATTAATTATTTTTTATATAAAATATTTTTTATTTTGAAATCTGTGTTTCATCAATTTTTTTTAAGAGATATGTCAAAAGATTAAAAACAAAAATTAAACTATCTTTAACCTTAATAATTAAACAATATAAAATGATTAAATATTATATGAACACTATGATAAATGTACAAAATAGTGTGCAACCAGAGTCTAACCTTATGACATGCGTCTCTATAAATATCTATAACACACTCATAGTGATTTTCATGGTCACTATATTCTTAAAAAACAAAAGCATATATATTATACATTAAAAAAAGGGAAAAAAAAGTGCAGGGTAAAAAAAATATCTTAAATATTGACCTCTATGTATTTGTATTAAATAAGTAATCATATTTGTATTTCATTTTTTATTTTTAAATCTATCAATTATGATGTACTTTTTAATTTTTAAAGTTTAAACTCCTATATCATAAACCCACCAATTATTCGCAAGCATATATATGAATACATATGGGATTTGAGTTGAATATATTCATCTATACTAACCATGATCTGTAGATCTGTAGTAATATGTTTGATTATAGATTTATATTTTCTAGAAATAACTTTTAAGATGGTTTTCAGAAGTAGCAGATGTACAAGTAAAAGAGAGCTATTATTTATTCTAAATTTTTGGACTTCGTTGAACTTACTTGGTTTTGCATTAAAAAATCAATGTGAATATTGTAGGTAGAGAAATATCGAGTATGAATAATTTATTAACCCATATGTGATGTTTTAAAGCACAAAATTAGCATACAATTGTGGTATTTCTTTTAAAATTATGGAATTTTATGAATAATGTAAACACCATGTTACAAAACTAATTCCACTCCCAGGTCAGTCATGCAGATATTTTGGAAGTTTTATGATGACATATTGGAAGTCTTAGGACGCAACATTTCGCTGTTTTTCATATATACTTTTTTTTTTGTTTCTTATTTTCCTACACTGCAATAAACATTTCTTCATACTTTTTAAAAGTATTTTCTGTACTTAAATTCCATTCACAATATATATGTCAACTTTTCACATTAGCTCAACACTCCGGATAAGATCTTTCAGTTCTTCAAGCTTATACACTAAGATACTAATAATAGAATACTAATTACATTTTTTCTTATAAATTACCCCATTATTTTACAACGAATGGATTAAACAAAATATTAAAGATATGTGAAATATTTAAAATTATTTGTGGTAAATATACATGATAGCTAGACTTGACTCTGTTTTATTTTTTTTTTCCTTGCATCAGCTATTTAGATATTAAATATGTCATAAATCATGAATTTATCAAAGTAAAAGCTATGTCCTTATAAATTCATCCTGACTTGGAAAAAATGACCACGAAAAACAAGATTCTGCACGTCCAATTAATTAAATAATAATAATTATAGCGTCATAATGTAATGGATATATCATACTTTGTCTTTATTGTTGTTCTCTTTTACAAATTTCCATTTCTGAAAGTGAAAAGACAAAATATATTCAGCTTCTCCATTTCTCTTTTTATCTTATAAAAAAGCATAAAGAGGGAAGTCAACCAAATGTGTGGGGTGTAAATACAATTTCCTGTTGGACCGACTCTTACTTATTTTAGCCCACTTAGAAAATAGACATTAATACGACTTATCAGTTTGGTTAAGATAAAAATAATTACTATTAAAATGTTCTTTTAAATTTATGTTATATATTTAATAAATAATAAATTTATGTTCTTTTTACTTGAACTTTAAGTTTTCTAAATTAAAGTTTTTGAATTTAATATTATCATCCCAATTAGGTAATTTTTTTTATTTGTTTGAATAAAGATAAGATATGATATTTAAATAAAAATAAAAATGAAGTGTTGGATGTGAATTGACGAAGAAATAAGTGTGGTGCTTTTAACGAAGATGAAATGAAAGGGACTGAAGGTAGATAGATATGTAATGTTTGATAATCTTGATTTTGTCTTGTTAAGATAGATGGTATTTGACCGTCACTATTTACATATCAATTTCATTGCCAACATTATTTCAACATTTTTCCATACGTGCGTACCAAGAAAACAGAGTACAAAGTGGTGTATTTAACGATATACATAAAATTATGTTTCACCAAAGCTTTAATGAGATCAATTTCTTATTTTCTTTTTCTTTTTCTTTTTAAATATTGATAATAATTGCTATAACTTTAGATGAAAAGTATCAAATTTTGTAATTTGATTTAATTCTTTGGAATATTTTTTATAATTATTACAGCACAATGAAAATAGATTAATTGTATTCTTTATTTGATTACATCATAGCACTGCAATCAAAATATTAAATTATTTTATCAAACTTTCTTAAGCATTTATTCAAATATTAGTATACAACATTCAAGTATTAAAAAAAGTTAAATTACCATCTATACAACTAAAAGTAATAAATAATTGTTATTAAAAAAACTTATGAAAAATTAATAAAATGTTATCAAGTTGTGAATTCGGTTTACTAAAAAAAATAATTGAGTCTAACAAAAAAAATATTGAAAATATATTTTTATATAAATTTTTCTCTTTTAATTTTTAACGAAAATTGAAAATAGTTTACTTTTAAAACTTATATCCAATGTAATTTTCTTATAAATGTGTAGATTTAATATTTTTAATTGGATTTTGTTAAGTTTATTTATAATAATATTTAAGTTGTTTATTTTGTTTTAATACATTTCTATTTTAATATTAATTGATAAACACTTTTAAAACATCAAATAAATTAAACAGAATTTGGCTAAAAGAGTTAAAATCGTACCATCCTAAAAATGGAAGACTAAATTAATAAAAAAAAATTAAAAAGAAACTAGTTGTAATTTTTATTAAAATTAAGGGACTAAACAATATTTAACCTTAAAATTTATAATATAAAAATAAAATAGGTTTAATCAAAATTAAAATGCATTAAGTGTTTAAATTATATAAATAGATAGAAAAATAAATAACGATAAAATGAAATAATTTTGACCTTCCTTTTTGAAGAGCAAATAATTATATAATAGTGGAATATATTTTTCTAGAACAAAAACTCAATTATCTGTGATAACATAGTATTACTTATCAGGTAAGCATTAAATGTTGTATATTTATTGAAAATTATTATCAAGATCTAAAATAATTTGTTTGACATTTTAGCCTTGTGCAACGTTGCAAATGTATGTTCATGGTATTAGTTTGATGGACTTGAAATAATAATTAAAATGGTTAGAATTAACAACGCCTTATAAAAGAGATTACTCTTCAGTCTTCACAAAAATTATAGGAAATGGTTATTATGGTTGCCTTGTTGGGGTGAACAAACCAAAAACTCGCCACGTGTCCTTTCAAAAACGACTTCTCAGCACCACACTCAAGTGACGTAAACTTTCAACCACTATAAATTATAACTTTATAAACATTTCATTTATCATCGCTCCTTTTTGTCTTCAAATACCAAGACACATAGCTTCAAAAAATCACAATAATTTCAATATATATATATATATATATGCTATTTCAAGAATGAATTTGAAATTTACAATAATAAATTACTCTAATTTTTTTACAATTTAAATGATTTTTAACTCGTCTTTCTAAATAAAATGGTATTTCATACGGATAATTTTGTATATGTATAAAAACTCGTATACCAAAAGCATTTGGAGATTTTTCTTTGTCGAAATCTATTGTCATTAAGAATAAAACACGCGTACCCTAATTTTCTAATCTTAAATTGGTTTTACAGGCCCCACAAAGGGAGATTTGGTAGGTCAAAGTAATATTTGAACCACGTAATTTGACTTGACCTTCTTTAATTTTTTGGATATACAAAGTAAACTCGTTATTAATGAGATACGAAAAAACAAAGTCTCAGTCTTATTTTTAAATTTTGTTACACATTATGGAAAATAAATGAGGCGTGTCAGAACTATTCTATTTTTTTTCATTTTTGAAATATTATTATTAGACAAGGTTTGTAAGTAAATCTCTAACACATACTTTTCAGGTTAAGAGATAGTGCAAAATTAAATATTATCGAGTGACTCACCCAATAAACAACAAACTTTATTAAATTAGGTTTTGGATAATACTGATATGAGATGATGGACTATATTTTCTTATCTTCTTTTATTGTTTAAAGGAAATATAAGAGAATGAAATATCAAATATTTTACTTTTAATTTGATTTTTACGGGTAAAATTAACCAAAAGAGTGAAAACAACAAAATTCATAATTAATTAATGAAAAAGAAAAAAAAAGTCCCTTAAAAAATACATATATATAATAAGTGATAGAATAGGAAAAACACTCCTAAACGCATAACAGAAACTTCCATGAAAGACTTACTAGTATAAATCCTACATAGACTTAAACCTCAATCAATTTTTGGCAATTTTCACATATACATTGCTCCTTCATTTGGTTTGATTATTCTGTTGCAAAGTGACGAATTAGAGCAGAGTCTGTAATTAATCTAGAGGTATTCACGCATGCCATAAGCCCTGACCTCAATAACCATATATATACATATTTGCAAATGTATTTTCAGTCAAGCAAATGCAAATGAAAGGTCCTCCCATTTTCTAGAGATGACCGACCCAACCAAATGACATCATATATATCAATTGTCTATAACTTTGAAAATAAACAACCTACGCGATGTAGACATATATTTATACAGTTAAGCGATACATATCTTCATTATATATATACTTTTTTTTTTCTATTTGTAGCATTTCTTTTCATATCAAATCAATTCAATCATTTTGATTTAACTAAGTATTTTATTTCAGTATTAATATCAATACTGTTTTTTTATTTTTGTATTTTTTGATGAATCCATATACTTTATAAGTTAATGAAAACGTGTTACGAAGAAGAAGAAAAATCCAAAGAAACACAAAAATAATGTTGTTTTGTAAGAATTGATGGATGTCGTTTTCACTTTTATGTTGTAACACGTCACTCGTCGTGAAAATTAACGAAAACGAAAATTGTGAACTTTACGAAATTGCAAAAAGAAAAATTAAACCTTAATGCTTTTAATTTTTTCCAAAAAAAGGTATACTTTTATTTACTTAACCCACAAGAAAGGCATGGAATTTTCAATTAAACTTTACATATTTCATATAGTGATATTTCGTTCGATATGGAAAATAAAGTGATAGAGGGAAATGAATGAGAGAGGTGTGATAAGTAAAAGTTGAAAAAAAGAAATAGCAAATTAATATTTTTGTCAAGGATGATTTCATGCGGCAATACGCTACTGTCCATGCACGTATACTGAAAATGACCACATAGGAAAATATAAGCTTCACAATTTGTGAATTAATTTACATGATAATTTTAATTAATTAAGAAGATTTTGAAGTTAGAATGTGCACCACGTTGTTTTGCGTACAACAATGAATAACTACAAGTTATTTGGAACTGTGTTTCTATAAATTGTGTTGACAAACAACTAGGTTACACCCACACATGTGATGCACATTTGATATGCCATGTGTCGTTAATATGCTCCCCACGTGCCAATATTGCTTAAAATTTGTAAACACCTAAAGATACATTAAATATTCATAAGACAAACTCATATTTTTACGCATCACAATAACAAAATTAATTTTTTATTTTTCTTTTTTGAAATTAACTAATTTGAAGCTTAATTGTTTTAAGTCTAATGAAGTATTAGTGTTTGGAAAACGAATGAAGATTATGTAATATGTGCCAAACTTTTTTAATTAAAAAAAAAAATCCACGTACTAATTTATAGTTTCTGTTATTTTATGATGGAAAATATTGGTTAATTAAGAATATTTTAGGAAAATCACTACAACAATTAAAAGAAAGCATCTTTTAATAAAGGGACACGTAATTTTGAAAAAATGATGCTATTTGTTATTATTTTTAAGAAAACAAAAATTGTTCTTATATATGAATAGAAAAGAAGAAGGGTAAGAAAGTCTATGGAAGATTGCTCCTACTTTGGGACCATGTTGAACCAGTTTATAAAGAATAGGATTAGGATATCTTGACATCCAACAATTTTATACATATGCTATTTTATCTTTCATCGTTTATTTTTCTTTATAAATATAAATGTATATATTTGAATGATGGTATTATCCTTAAAAATGAGTTATTAAATGGTTGAAAAAGTATTAAAACATAATTTCTCTATTTCCAGTTTTCCATCAAAGTTAATGGACATTGGTGAGTACAATCAAAATTTGAAAGACGCATCACTCCAGTTTTTAGGGAAAACATTATGTTGAAGCATGCAATGAATGCTCACTCTTGACACATTCAACAAATTAATACACCACTTCTTTTTTTAATTATCATTTTTGAAAGATTTTTTCTTTTTTTTTTCCCTTTTTGTGGGATGTTTAAAATTTACAATTTAAAGTAGTATTAAATGTTTTCTAAAACAATGTACTATTTCCTGTTTATTTTTTATTAAGTGTACTTATATCTTATCATGAAATATAAATAAAATTTTAAAAATCATTGTGACTATTAATTTTTATATAAAATTTAAAAAAAAAACAACAAGAATACTGTTCAGAAATATTTATCCAAAAATATATTTTCTATATATTATATCATTAGTGCGGAGTATCTAAGATGTTTTAACATTAATCTATTTTAGAGAAACTAACTACCTATTTATCTTTAGTGAATTCCCTACTCCAAATGCATATTTGATAGACCATTTTACCAATATAATAATTATTCAACTAAATCTCTCTAAGACTACTTATTGTATTTATTGTAGATTAGAGGGTGATTTAATCTGAACTAGTCAGAGTGTTGAATGATAAAGCTAGGTCAAATAATCATTGTGCATCAAATAGTCTTGCCTGCTCTTTTTTTATAACTCGTTTAAAAAAATTTAGGTAAAAATGAGTATCTTAAATTATACGACCTCATAAAATGATTATGAAAATTGTTATTTTATTTATTAATTTTAATTATTAGTAAATATATAGTATAGCATATATTTTTCTTTAAGTCTACACTCATTTTTAAATTCGCATTCCGCTTTAATTTAAAAAGGAAAAAAAGTTTTGGATTAAGTTTCAAATGATTTTCTTATTAATTCTGTCGAATAATAATTAGTAAGAATTATGGTTTCGATTACTTCGACAAAACAATAATTTCCAAATCCTTACGATCATGCAAATATAAATTTTGGCTTTTGCATTTTGTAATATGGAAAAGTATTTTGGATGAATTTCTTATTTGATCTTAGACAATAATATAAATATACAAATTGATACTACCTAATTGCAAATAGTTAGAAGGAAATAAACTCCACTAATTTAATATCAATTATTATAATATCAATTATAATAATTGATATTTAACACTAAGAATTAAATTAAATAAAAGGAAAGTAAATATACAAGAATTAGCTAATAAAGGCTAATTATTTCAATTTAAAACTAATTATTATAATTGATATCCTCCCGCAAGTTAGACGATGTGGAAGAGAGATGCAACTTGAACAGTAATGAGTCAAACCGAGGATGAAGCAGAGAGGCTTTATGTTCTGCTTCAGTTGAGGAATGTCTAATCTGCATCTTTAGACACTGTGTGGAGACGCTCCTTTAACTGCTTGAGGTATAACACGGTCATGTCGACGCAGGTTTGATAAGCAGGATTTGGAGTTGGAGGTACAACGGTGGTGGAGATCGTCATCGGCGGCGCAGGAAAGGATTCATCTGGATATTTGAGAAGATCATAGCCATCAAGAAGAGCTTCAACTAATTTAAGGACAGAAGCTTGGTGACACTGCTAAGGGTGATGCAAGTGAATGGTTTTGATGACTTATGAGGGTTGCGTGAAAAGGAAGGATCGACGTCCTGTATTGAAGAAGATAAAAAAAAGAAAAAAATAAAATAAAAATGAAGGAATAGAGGCATTCCAAGTGGTTCTTAAGAGCGTCTGGAAACCCGACAATGGAGGAAGGAGCAACGTCCTTTTGGTGGCCGGTGACGGCGACGGTTGACGGCAACGGTGGCCGATGATTGGGTGCTAATGAGAATGCCTATGATTGGGTATTTAAAAAAAAAGGACGATCTTGGCTAGGGCAATTAGGTAGATTATACATTGAAGTATAAAGACACAAGTTGAAAAATAGACTTTTCGGAGGGGCGCCGGTGGCGGCGGCCATAGGCCACCGGCAACAACAAAGACAAAGTAGAAAAAGATCAGAAAACCTGCTCTGATACCATATGGAAAAGTATTTTGGATGAATTTCTTTTTTAATCTTAGACAATAATATAAATATACAAATTGATACTACCTACTTGGAAGTTAAAAGGGAATAAACTCCACCAATCTAATATCAACTATTATAATATCAATTATAATAATTAATATTTAACACTAATAATTAAATTAAATAAAGAGAAAGTAAATATACAAGAATTATTTAATAAAGACTAAATATTCCAATTTAAAACTAATTATTATAATTGATAGTACCTTCTTCCTAACTGTTCATGTTTCACAATGAGAAAAATTATTTTTTTCAATAAATATAAGATTTATTATATGACTCTTAATTTTTATAATTATATAACTTTTAATATTTCATAAATCCGTATCCTAGTTAAGTATGAACTAAATTCTCGCTATCAAAATATGGAGTTAAGTGAAAATATAATTAAGACTAAATAAAATAAGGAAATAATTGAAAAATAATTCATATTATTTCAAAATTTTAAAATAATAAATAAATAATTGTTGAATATTTAACATTTAGACGAAAAACAGAAACAGTATTTAAGAGGAGATTTATTTGGTGATCCCCACAACACAATTCCCACATATCTTAGTCATTCACAAGGATGAATGGGCCAATGGGCCATGATCCATTATGGTGGCAATTCTCACCAAGTTGTCTAAGCTCGTTTTGGACCATTGTGGGGGCAATATTTCAAGGAACTTTAATAATTTTTATATAACACATATTGTTTTTTATCCATAAGAGTTTGTATTACATGTTTTAAATATTTATTTTTAAATTCATTATTAGTAAATGTTTGTTTTTAAAGTAATCATTAATACTGCTTATTGGAATAATATAAGATTTATTATTTGATATCATTATATGAATACAAATAATATATACTCGTTTTGACAAGATTACGAGTGATACAGGCAGGAGAAAATAATGTGCACAAAGAGAAATAAATTTTTCTGTGTAAATTGTTCAATATGTTATTCATACGATTTCAACATTGTATAATTTAATATGAAAGAGTAATTAGATATAGAACAATAAGATATGTAAGTAAATTTTTCTATTTAATATATTTTGTTTTTAAAAAAAAAATGGTGTAAAGATTTTGGAACGTTACATGAAATATATAGTAATTTGTGTCTTTTTTTTATAATATAACATATATATTATTAATCCTAGGGAGAGAAAAATAAAATAAACCACTCCAAAGATTATAACTTAGCTTGCATCTTATATTTTGAATAATCTTCCTTATTATAATGAATTAATGTCCCTTAAAGAGGTTTTGAATCTTGATTCAAATTAGAAGGTAATTCAACTATAACAGTTTTGCCTCCATCGGTTGTGACACAGAACAAAAGCTCTGCTCTATCTCTAAAACCTTTCGAGATTGGAATCGAAGAGAAAACAGAATAAAGGGGAAAAAGAAAGAGAGAATTTTGAATGGTGGGAGCAGAACATTGGCTATAGTTCAAAAATGGGGGAAGAAGATAATAAAGTAAGGAGGAAAAGAGGAGGAAGAAAGCCACAGAAGCATCTGATTCCATGAATATGTGAAGGGAATTTCTTTCATTTTTTTTTCAGTTGATAAAAGAGAAAAAAAAAAGTGACTTTGCGTCGCATCCATCCACAAGAAAGCAAAATTCGAAATGGTTTACTAACTGGCAGAATTTGTTCCATTAGAATCTTATAATGTGTTGTGTTTTTGATTTTCCTCTTCGTATTGTGTTCAAGTTGCACAGTTGATCATGTGTTCCAGCATCAAACGTTCATGCAGATTTCATGCTATACTAGTTTCCTTATAGCTAACCAGCATCAATTATCATCAACACTAAACTTGTTTAATTTGGTGTGTTTAGTGTCTCACCGATACCATTATTATTTCCTTATAAAACACAAATTGTGATCGAAATGAACTTAGCACATGAAACTGTAGCATGTACTTAATGGTTGTGGTGTTTCCTCTGACTAAGTTTTCAATGTTCTATAAAGTGGTTCTGTCAAGTGCATGTTGGTAGGTAAATAGTGTAGGCCATGCCCAACAAGCCAACACGGCAACAGAGAATTACCCAAATTCACTGTTCTTTAGTTGTTTGTGTCTCCTATTTTTTTATCCATTCAATTCAAGTCACCACATAAAATGGAAATTCATGTCGCTGCAACTGCACGTCATTCCAAAACATGTCTGCACCTCCATGTATGCATATGTTGTTGCACAAAATCATTACTTTAAGAAATAATTATCATCTAGTATTATTATGGGAGCAATCATAATCACAGACATTTAGTCACCCGTGCAAAAAGATACAAAAAGTACTAAGCCTGGAATATATAAATTGGGTAAATACCACATGCATCGATAATGAATCATAACCATTTTCAAGATTATTTCAATAATCATTTCTTATTAATTGAGGATGCATTGAAATTAAACTTTTATATGTATAAGAAAAGATGCATTGAAAGTTTTTTTTTTCTTTTTTTCTGCATAATGAAACAAACAAAGAGTTAAGGCAATTTCAGTGTACTTATTTTGTGTCATTTTCATTCTTTAAAGCAACAGTAATGTTGGTTGCATGTAATAAAAATCACTCTGTGTTTCTCTGCCTTTACATAAATTTGATTATTTCCTTTCTACATCTTTGCCCTTTTAAGAGAATTACAAAGCCTCAATTATTATATAAGATAAGTATTGTGGAATGCTTTGAAGAATTTGCACCACTTATTTCTGGATTATGTAAAATATGCAGATGAGATAATTAATATTTGAGAATGATCAGAAACGATACTAAGAATTTTCACATGAGGATACATTTATAACTTTAGTCCTCGTTTGTATAGTTTAGTTTTGAACATGCATGTGTGGTATACTGTTACAAAAAATATCCAAACGAGTTATGGTATTGGGAAAGTTTAAACATTTCCTTCCTACGTTATTTACTCTTACTGTTTCCACATATTAAACAAGAAACCAATTCAATTTTGAATTTTCCATGTTTTCTCTTTGCTCTATATCTCAACCTACCAACCATACTTCACTCACTCCCAATTGAAGCTTAAAAGCAGTGAGTAGCAACTTTCCTTCTGGGTCAACCTTCTTCTCTATCTCTTCCTTTGTTACACTGCAGAACCTCTTACCCTTGATCATCGAGATATGAAAGGCATAGATATCTTCTGTGCATCACAGGCCTCAACAGCCATATGTCTTAGCATGGATGAACCCTCTTCCTCCATATCCAACACTGCTCAACTTGGTGGCAGAGCCATTGACCGCCACAACCCCATCATCACAGATCCAAGAAGAACACCCTCCAGAGACTTCATTGTCCCTAGTTCTTCTCCTAAACCTTTGCATGATCATCTCCCCAAGCCTAAGAAAAACTCCACTTCCAAGCCAAGTGGCCAGAAAAAGAAAAATCCAGCAAAGGGTCTTGATCAAAAGAAGAAAAGTAGTGTGGAAAAGTTGACCGAACACATCACAAACAATTACTCTTCAAAACCAATTGATAGTATTCTGAGGAGGAGTTGGGTTAGGCCACCTACTGATTTGATCACCCCTCCTGGTTCTTCGAGATATTTGCTCGGTGACATGCCTTCCTTCCATGGTGGATCATCACTTTATGATCCTGTTTTGGCTTTAAGTAACGTTGACAAGGACAAAGCTCAGGTCCTTCATCATGATGAAACCATCCATTCATCTAAACCCTCTTCTAGCTCCTCTCTTCCAAAATCTGCTTCCTCAGACCAGGTTGAATTTTTTTACAATTCCTTAGATGTTGTTTGAACCGTTCTTCCATCAGAATGAAGTCTCGTCTGCATAATCATTTCAATACAAAATTTATTTGTGTGAATCACTGAGTTGAAACTTCAATCACAGTTGAAGAATAGCACAATGTACACTTAAAGTTTGTTTTTCTTATTTTAGTTTTCTCCTATTGACTCTTGTACTTATCCACACATGCCCCTAAGACACTTACATTTTTCTATCTGAATTATGTGCATATTTTTCGTTTCAGGTACTCTTAGCCTCTTCTGATAGACTATATATAGCTATATAAGAAAGCTTTTTCAGTAGCGTCAGGAGTTTGACTAGTATGTGTTTGTCAAATGGGGTGTGATTTATATGATTTTTCTTGCAGGTAGTAGTTTTGAGGGTTTCTCTGCACTGCAGAGGTTGTGAAGGGAAGGTGAGGAAACATCTCTCCAGAATGCGAGGTATGAAAATCACCCTCGTAAAATCTTCTCTTTCGAAACCATAAATTTAACACGAGGTCACATGCAATCATTAAAATGTTTTGTCACATTTAGATGAAGTTTCAGAATTAAAGTTCTAAGGCTTTCAGGGTAAGATTGTAATGAAATTAATGTACAGAGGAACAGGTGAAAATACACATATCACTGCTTGAGTTCATAAATAAGAGGGCATGTCTCCTCTTTCAGAAGATTTGACAAACATAAGATGATAACAGTTTCAAACAGTTTTGTAAGTAACTATATATATATATATATATATATATATATATATATATATATATATATATATATATATATATATATATATATATATATATATATATTCTGATGATTTGACTTAAAAATCTTGTATCTAATAATCAAATTTGATTTCTCCACCTATTCTGACATGATTAGCATAAATTCATTAAAGTTGTGATTAATTATGAAAGGGAGTTTGTTGTTTGATGGTGTTATTAATGTATTGTTGAATTACATGGACAGGAGTAACATCCTTCAACATAGACTTTGCGGCAAAGAAGGTTACAGTGGTTGGTGATGTGACTCCTTTGAGCGTATTGGCAAGCATATCAAAGGTGAAGAATGCACAATTTTGGCCAGAACCTGCTTCAGTAGTTGGATCCGGTTATGCAGAAACGAAGAAAACAAATTTTATCTAACTCATATTACCATTATTCTGCTTTTTTATTTTTTTGTTTCAGTTAGAATTTCAAGGTTGGAACTGGTGATCTGGGTAGTAATTTAATTAGTGTAAATACAAATGTAGAAGGTACTGTAACTTTGGGTTTGAAGAGATATTAGAGTTTATTTCGAAGGAACCTTAATTTTGTTTGGTCTAATTTCTCTTTAAAAGTTATTTTTCTCTTTTCTTTTGTTGGCGGTATTTGGGTTTTTACCTGCAATATGAAAGAATGTGTTAGGGAAATCATCGGCATCCATAAAGCAATAAAATGATTTCTGTAACTTTTTCCAGTGTTTATAATATGGGGTTATCGAGAATCTTTGTCTTTTTTATAAACCAATGTGATGACAGGGATGATAGCTGTTTTGTGAGAGAGAAAAAACTTGATAATAAATCATGTCACTAATTTAGTAAGGATAAAAAATCTTTAATAAAAACTTGAAATTTGTAGTTTTATAACCAGATTTTGGCTGCATGTTGTATATAGATGTGCTTTAGAATGGCTTTTGAGCATATATTCGCAAAAATCAAGGAAAATAAAGGAAGCAATTCCTGTTTCCGCGTTTGGGCTAAATGCATTTCTGCCTGTTTACGCGAAAATGAAGAATATTTAGACGTTGGCTTTGCAGGAGTTTAAAAGCAACGTTGTGTGAGAAGCAGAAAAGATCCTTTTATTTTTGAGAATTTTGAGTTCAATTTACGTGTTCTGGAACAAAATTCCTCTTGGAGATCGGCACTTCGTGACCGAATTTTGGGGGAAACAGAGCTGGTTGGGAAAATAACTAGTTTGGATTTTTTTTTTTTTAAATCTATTTACAAAAGAGATTCGAGGAAGAAGAGGAGGGGGAAAATAATAAAAATTTAAAATTAATTTGTAGGAAAATATCAATTTAATTTTTTAAAATAAATTTTAATTAGTTCTGACAAAAGAGAAAATTTAAACAATTATGTGAGGGGAATATAATTTAGTTTTTGTAAAAGAAATTAAGTAATTTTAAATTTAAAAATATGAATAATATTTTTTTCAATTTAAAATTTAAAAATATTTATTTTTTCTATCTAAACAAATTATCTTTTACTTTACATATTTTATTCACTTTATTTCCTCTCTCAAATGAATTAAATTTATTATCCACAAATTTAATTCATTCTTTTGAATAAACTTTTATATTTAGTATTGCATTATCTAACATTCATTTAATTTTTCTTTTGACAAATTATACAAATAATAAGAAAATTTTTACTTTTATTTTCAATTTTCAAATCTATAACTTAAATCTACAGTTTCCAAATCTATAATAAGATGATTAAGATTATAATAATTTAATTTATAACTTTAAGTTATGATTGAGTGATTAAGATTATCAAATTATATGATCTACTATAATATAGTTATTTTTCTGGTTATCATGTTGCCTTATAAAAAATAATATTAACAATATTACATGGTAAAGGTTATTCTAATTAATAAACTTCATTGTCCAAAAACTTCACTACTCAATAAAAACTTGTCCATCTTGATAATAATTAGTTCAATCATCAAATTTGTTTTACTTTCTTTATTGTCTATATTTCTTTCATCTTTTGCCCTCATTCCTTAAAAGAGTATCTTATCAATAAGTATAATGAATTTAGATGACAAATGAGGTAAAACAAATTTGATAATTCAATAATTTATTGTCAAGATATACAAAATTTTATTGAGTAAGTGAAGTCTTGGAGGGAGACTTGTTAGTTAGAATGGTGGAGTTATTCAAATAACCTTTAATATGATATATTGCTAATCTTTTTATAGTGTTTTTTCCTTTTGGGTTTTTTTTGAGACCTGAATAAAGAGAGGAATGTTATCAATCATTTGACTATCCTGATAATGAAAGGATTCAGGAAGACCAATCATATTATTGTAGATCATATAATTTGGTGATCTCAATCACCTAATCACAACTCAAAGTTATAGATTGAATGATTGAGATCTTAATAATCTGATCACAACTTAAAGTTGTAGATCGAATGACCGATGATCGTAATCATCTGATCACAACTTAAAGGTGTCGATGGAATAAGTGATGATTTTAATTATCCGATCATAACTTAAATTGAAAATTAAATGATTGATGATTTTAATCGTCCAATCATAAGTTGATGATCAAGTTACTGACAATCTTAGTCATTCGATCACAACACAAGTTAATGATCAATTAAGAATGATCTTAATTGTCTAATCACAACACAAATTAATGAATGAATGACTAATGACTTTAATTGTATGATAACAACACCAGATAATAAAATTTTCAACAATTTTAATCATCCTTCATAATACAAGTCGTTGATGGAATTTACTTAAAAGGAAAAAGTTGGAAAACAAATTTAATGTCTAATCTCTCAAAAATTCAAGATTGAGGGATTGAGTAATATTATGATTAAGGTCTAATTCTATAACCCTAACCGTCCTTACTCAACTTATCTCCATCTTATTGCTCTCTATCCAATCGATAATATATTGGTGCGGTAGTATTATATATTTGATAAGCAAATTATAATATCACCATTAAGACATTTAAATTATTTTTAATGAAAATAAACATAGTATCCTATTAATAAATATAATGAATCTAAGAATAATATTTATATCAATAATTTTTTAAATAAAGATGATAACGAGAAGGAGGAGGAGCATATTCAATGCTCTAGCTTATATTTTTTGCTAGAACATGAATAACGGATAGTACTAAGTGGAAAAATAAACTAGAAAACAATTCAATTACATTTATTTTAGAAGGGCATTTTCTTGAAGGCTTTTGCCTTACTTAAGTACTTGGCAATTCCTTTGTTACACTTTGATGGGGAATAGAATCCTCCTATATAGTTCAGATCCAAATAATCGTTTCAATAAACGAGAATTTTGCGTTTAATCTATTTTTCAAGTATGTTATATTTAAGTTGAGAAATTAAATCATTTAGGGGGGGAGGGGGGGGGGGTCATTGTGGACTTCAAAGACACATGGATAAGTTAAATGGAAGATAAATTTCGATTTGCTATAAAATTTCTAAGAATAGAACAATAATTTTTATTTTTTAAATTATATATAAATAGTGTATATAAAGGAAAATTTTCGAATGTAATGGAAGACTGTTGTAAAGGGGAAAGCGCTACGGATTTTCTACAAACTTCAAATGCATAGAAAATTAATTAGTAAAATTAAAGAAAACCAAAATTAATTAGTAAAATTAAAGAAAACCAATATAACCTAAAACTCTGTATAAGAAAAAAATAAAGTAAGAAGGCCAAACAAAAATGGTGTATGGAGATGTGCATTCTGATCAGAGAGAGCATACACACTCATCGAAATATCTCGTATTTGCAGACGTATATGAGCAACTCATCATACCAGAATATATACACCTCAACATAAAACACAAAAGAAAATCTCAAATCAAATCAATCTGTACAAATAATCCAATCTCACTAAAATTAATATGATGCAACTTAGAAAAAATGTTTGGCATCAGATAATAAGCGGAGTTGAAATCCACACAGTAATTTCAGTGTGTAGGATAAGATTCTTTTCATCACTTGCCAAGACAGAGAAGTGCAGACAACATAGACACGCTTTTGATAGAAAAATAATAAGAAAATGAGTTAAACGGCGTAGTTCATGCCGCTCGTCATAGATGGCGCAAAACCCTAATCGACAGTGAGATGAAGAAGACCTTGCATTGCTTTGTATTTATACCTCTGAAAGGTAATAATTTTGCATCATGTCCGAAGCATGGGCTTGAAGATCTAACTACATTTAGCCCACATTACCGATTTCTTACTGCACCTCCATAATTCTTTCAGCACCTTTACGTATTTTAAAATTTCAATTTTATCCTGTTTTATTTTGAGTTTCGGAATATACAATCTGAAAATACTTTAGATTTTATGATCGAAAATAGGGATGTTAAAATGGGTTAGGTCCAATAGGCTAACCTTTCCAAAAAATTCAAACAAAGACAAATATTTTAACTTGTTAAACCACAATAGCTTCACTCCTCTAATCCATTAACCTGTTGTTGGGTCAGTCCATGAATCAAGCCAGATCAGCCTGTAAATCATTTTGTTAAAAAGAAACATGTTCTGTGCTACAATGCAAACTCTCTCATTTTCATTTTTAAGACTCTCATCTTTTATCTCAAATCCATTAAAAAACAACATACAATTAATCTACTCAAATCCATCCAATTCTTCTTCCACAAATGAACACACCCTAATTGTTAAAGTCACTAGATACATCATTATTTGAACCTGTTTCCATGTTACAACCAGTCAAGTCTGATCCGTTTTTGACATACAATGACAAACTGACAAAAACGCCTGACGCATGTTTGTCATCCCTAATCCAAAATATAATTTTTATATTTTAAATTATACAGTTTGAAATATAAAATGAAAAATATATTCCGAGTTAGTAATTTAGAATACAAAATAAAGAAAAAAATTTTACAATTTAAAAAATATCTTTATTATTAAATTACAGATTACATAATTCAAAATTTAAATTTTATATTCCAAACTAAAAAATCCGAAAAAAAAAATGCAGCGCGGGTGATCTTGCTTTTTGCGGTTCTTTCAATTGCAATGTGGATCATCTTCTGGTTTTCAGTGTCATGGTTGTCGCGGTGGCTTTCGCTGAGGAAGGAGATGGAATCATGGATTCATCGACGTTGCACAGATGAGGAGTGAGAGACCAAGGTAGAAGAACAATCCCAATGTTGGGTGAACGGAGGGGTGCACACGAAGAGATGATGGGAAGAAGATAAGGGTGAAATGGTCTTTGCACTTGACCTATGGAGGTGCTGGAAGAAACTACGGAGGTCGAGGAAGAAGCACCCTCCACATGATAGTGCCCAAATACATGGGCTTACCCAGATCCATGTCAGTACTCTTATGCTCATCTGAACAATGTATAGGCCCAAACAATAATGTTCAAGAATAACTACATCTAGGGCTGGGCAAAAATAATTTATCTGTACTGTATTACAGTTAACTGTACTATATTATACTAAAAAGGGCGTTAATCCCTACACCTCCACCTCTTTGGACCTTCACCTCCCCATTCCACTTTTATCCTTTCTTTTTTTATTTATATTTTTATTTTTTATTTATATTCCTATTATACCCTTACAAAAAATTTAATTTATAGATTAATTTTAATTCTAATCTTCTAGAGTAAAAAAAACCTAACTTTTTTCTCACGTTTTGCTATGTTCTGCTCTCTCTTGTTCTGCTCACTCGTTGGTTTTTCGAATTCTTTTTGTGCTCTCTTTTCTTTCAAAGAATCGTTAGGGAAGGAAAGTTGCAACTCTACAGAATTCTTCTTCTCTTTCTCTGTGATCGTGTTTGCAGCGCGGTGGTTGAAGGAGATACGTGAGCGCCGCAGAGGTATGTAATTTACGGTTAAAAATAACATAAACATTTAAACAGATCTGATTATCCGTCAACGGATGTCAGCATCCGTTTAGGGTGAAACGGATGTCGACATCCGTTTCCCCTTAAACGGATGCTGACATCCAAGTTGAAGGATGATCAAATCCATTTAAAGGTTTAGTTATATATAAATAATTTTTAAATTTAATGTTTTTAATAATATATATTTTTAATTTCTATTTTAATTGTTTAAGAAATGACTGGAAAAGTTGAAAACTATTATAAAATGAAAGGTGGAGCTTGGGGTGTGAATGCGAAGGGAAGGGGAGGTGGGGCTGTTTTCGAAAGTCTGTGAAAGTGAAAGTTGAAATAGAAAGTAAAGTAAAAATTAGGGTTACTAAATTAAGAGGGTTAAAAAAATAAAAATAAAAATATAAAAAAAAGGTTAGTTTTGTAATTAATGAAAAGTTAAAAAATGAAAAGTTAAAAAAAGATAGAGAGGTGTAGGTTTGAAATGGGGAGGTGGAGGGATTAATGCCCTACTAAAAATAACTGATCCATTTTTACTACAGTATACAATTTTATGGTTCAATTTTTTAAAACTGAACTTATAACAGTTATAGTTCAGTTAACTGTGAGAAGTGTATCTACTCTTACATCTTCTCTAGTTTCAGTTCAACTGTTTCATCTTGTCAAGAAAACTTTATTTAATAATAAAATATTAATAAAAAGAACTGTTCACATAAAAAAATAATAATTAATTTTTTAAGACAATTTTTTTATCACAAAATTTATATTTTTTATCAATAAAAATAAAAAATGTAATTTATATTTTTTAAGTTATATATATATAAATATATATATATATATATATATATATAAATATATATATATATATATATATATATATATATATATATATATATATATATAAATATATATATATATATATATATATATATATAACGTTATGTATATATATAAAATAAAATGATTTTTAATAATAAAATAAATATAAATAAAATAGAAAATAATAATATTAAATAATTAAAAATCAATTTATTAGATACTTATGAATAAAATAAAATAAACATTAAAATAAATTTTAATTAAAAAAAACATGTATTGTTATACTATTTAGTGTAAAAATTAGTACAATTCAGTTTAAAATTAGTATAGTAGTTCAGTTTATATTGTAGTTTAGTTAAAATTAGTGTAGTTTACAATTTAGTTAATAGTTCATTTAGTCCAATTTACTATTCAGTTAATAGTTCAATTAGTGTAGTTTACAATTCAGTTAATAGTTCAGTTCAATTTAGTACAATTTAGTATAGTTCGATAAAACAAAAAAACAGTTCAATTTGTTCAGTTTTAGCAGTGCAGTACAATTCAGTTCGATTTGCACACCCCTAACTACATCACAAGAGTGTTTATTAAACTATATACAAGGAAAGATGCACTGATGACATTTGCGTCAATCTATATAGCCTAAGAGACCCATAAGAGAGTTCCAATGTCGAATTGGCTTTTTCCAAGTGTGAAAATAACAAGGCACGAAGAGAAAGAGAATGAATGCTAAGGTTGAAATATTGACGAGCTACAGGGTGGATGGTTTTACAATTGACAACAGTGGAGGCAAAACCTTTACCCCTATTGTTTAAAGGTTGACACTTTCATTTTATTAAATGCAAATTGGAAGTCACTATAACAAGCTTACTCCATTTTCTGCAGAATGATTTGCGAGCTCATTTTCTGTCTGACAATCTTTATTCATTTTGTGACATTACCATTTTACTACTTGATTCATGAATTACGAAACATCCTAGAGCAAAAATGTCCAGGCGCAAAATGCCTATGTAACAGCTATCTCTGCCACTAGATCATCAAGTAGCAAGCTCTCAACTTTGCTACCTATTCCATCAATGTCATCTCTTAAGTTCAACCACTGCAATTCACTAACCAACACCTTCCCCAGTGTCGTATCCTTTACTTTTCCCTGACTCCACAGCATCTTGTACAAACAGTCTTGGACTCCACTTTTAATCAATTTCGCACTAGAACAAAGATTTGTGGCTCTCGAAGGGATTACCCATGATTGTGCACTAACGAATTGATCGTATATGTCGATAATTCCCCAATTTATACGATCAAAAAGCAATCTCCTTTCGGACCGTGGGCAAGTACTCCAATCAGAGTACTTCTTTTCAAGCTCATCAAACACTGAAAGACTAACAGGGCATTCAAGAGAATGCCAAACTTCCAAAAATGCATCAGGTAAAGCTCTATCAATTCCAGATTCAGACAAGACATCAATCACGTAGGAAGACTCCCAGCTATCTCCATTAAGTAATCCATTGTCTTCTGAAATTCCTGTGTATGCTTCCCCACCATCTTCATCACTTTGAATTAGCACGGATCCTTCTTCAAATTCTTCAGATTCTAGCTTCAGCAACTGAAGTTGCATCCGAAGCCCTGAACACAAGAAACGCACATGAAACCAAGGAATCCGGAAAGAGGAAAAACATCAAAGACAAATATGTTTAGGAGGACACCAAATCAATCGCTAATAATTTCTTCTGTTAAGCTCAAAAAGGTAATTGAAAAAAGCTTGAAGCTAAGCATGGATGCAAGAATGAGGGACAAATTCATTCATGTTCATCATTTATCATATCAACCCATCTGACATTTCAATTTACATCACGCAAAACAGGAAATGAGGCAATTATGATGTCAAAGTAGAGTCTCGCCCAAAATCTATTATTTAATTGCAGCTAGGAAGTCAGAATACATAAAAATATACTGGTATACCATCAATTCCAATTTTAATTAATTAAATGATAAATTAAAGGGCGCTAATGCCATCGCATGGGAAAAAATTCGATCACAAAATCTTCTTATTTAATTTTATAAAAGATGCCATGCTAAATATTGAGTTCACTTCAACTAGAACGGAATTAGGACATGCATGAAACTACATTTGGTCTCCTGTTTCTTCATTGACCAAGTGCAATGCAGATCACAAAGGCAAAGCACAAAAAAATCTTTTCAGTTAACTGTTTAATCTCTCAAGGTTCTATCAGTTAGCAAGAGCTCATCCTATTTATTTCTTGATTACATTGAGGATAAAATGTATGTACAAAAAACCATAATACTAACTACTGTAATTAGTACGGAAACATGTGAAGGAATACCTGACAACTAGGGAGTAAAAGGGAATAAATCAGGAACTATGCAAAGGATGGAATGAGGAAACTAAACATTGCCTATATACAGTAATCCAAGTAAATGTCTGAGGGAGTTACCTTGTATGTCAACACTGAGACTTTCAAAACACTCGGAACATGATGACAGATCATCAGTAAAAGAAGGTTCTAGCACTGAGACTGGACTGGGTTGATCCGCATCTTTACAGCATGAAGATTCAAGTCCAGATACAGGTGTTTGCAAGGGGACAGAATTTTTAGCGGAAGACCCAACTGATAAATCCTGAAATATTTCAAAATGTCAAGCAAGATTAACATACTTAATGGACTTTTAAAGTTTGTTTAACAATTACTGGCCTAATTAACATGCTGAGACAAAAGAACCACTTTACATAAGCTAATGTCTTAGAAGTTTACCCACTAGACTATTACAGCATCTAAACAAATTTTGCAAAGACTAATAATAGTTTCTGAGTAGATTTAGATGTTTTCAAAACTCTACGCATTTCATTTAAGCACCAAAAGTGTATGAATAACCGTGAAAATCTACTGAAAATATGAACGACTCCAAACGAATGGAAGATGGAAGAACTAAGAGAATGGATACGAAAGGAATTTTCCACAAATACACATAGAGAAGGATTAACCAAACTATATAAGCTAATGTAAAATAGCTGGCACAAAGCTATCCTTTACTCACTTCCACCGAATTATAAAAATATCTCATGTGATCGCATCCTGTTTTTAGCAACACTCATAGCCAGTTTCAAGTCAATTAGAAGACGAGTTTTCAGTTGATAAGAGCCTTGGAAGAACCATACTACAAAAACTAGCTGTTACAGTTGGACAGCCTAAGGCCTTATAAACCCCGCACCATTATTCCATACTTCTAACGTAAGACTCAAGTCTCAACCTAGCAAATGGATCAAAAGGATTTCTCCAATTTGATTATAAACTGTGACAAGTGAATTAATTGATTACTTAATTTAACGTGATACAATATCAATGTCAACTGAGAGGAGACAGACAAGTGTTTTACTGTTTACTGTAAGTTGACCTGTTGAGTAAAACAATTATGATTATGATATGGCATTCATACATGTCAATAAGCATATAATCAGGATACCAATGAAAATGCTAAAAGCTTAAACAGCAGCATTAAATTGTCTTTGAAAACTGCATTAGTGTCATCTTTGAGTAAAATAAAATAACTTCGGATCAAGAAGCACCTTAATATAAGATTCAGATGAAACAACTGCATTTTCATCTGCCACATTCACAATAGCTTCAGTAACTGCAATAGTTTCTCCATCGATCTCGGCTAATGATTCAGCGGCCAACATTACTTGCTTCGGCAAATCCTCTTCAAGATTAAGCCTCACTTTATTTTGAATTGTATTCAAGTCTGGGGATGACTCATTGCCTTCTAGATTTGATGGATGAGAACACCGAGACTTCTTGCTTTTTAGGTTTCTCGTATTCATACACTGTCTCTGTTCAAGACATTTCACCACTTTCTTCCTTTCCCGTTTAGAGGCTACCTTTGGCACCATAAATCGATCATCGTGAAGAGCTTCGTGGCACAAAATTGTTCTAGGACTTCCGAAGGAAGTAGTAGATGAAGCAGGAAGAGACTTAGACCTTGGTAAACTTCCAACACATCCATCCTTCCATCCATCCCTACTGCTAATACCCAATGGTTCAACCCACCCAGCAGGTTTACCACTGCTAGAAACTTTATCACGTAAACCCCCACTAGGGCTGCTGTCAAAATGAGCTGTTTTCATTTCCTTATCAGGGGTCGCAAGCATTTCAGCTAGTGTGCCACTCCTGGATACAGAATGACCCTGCTGAGACTTGAGTGACATTTTCCACCTCTCTGACAATCTCTTCTTTGCCTCTTTACTCACAAATGATTCACTAAAACATGATGATGGGCTGATAGTATTACTTACGTAAAATGGGTTTCCCAGAGTTACAGGTGTCACCTCTGATTCCTCAAGAGATTCATTCCCAGAAAAACTACATGAGCCATTGTCCCACGTATTTCCTCTAAATCTAGAAGTTGATAATAACATGGAGCCATTACTCAAATTATTTTTCATTTGGCTTGTGATTTCCTTTGCAATTTCTCTTGATTCCAATGAATTTTGCCTTGAATGCCAGGCATTATCAGGCAAATTTATCCTTTGATTCAGTTCAGCGTCCCTAAATCTGCTATCTGAAAATTTAGGATACTTTCCATAATCCAACAGAGAAGTACGTGAAGAACAAGGTGGTGAATCAATTTTGGTAGCTTTCTGCACTTTTCCAAGATTAGGTTTTAGGATAACAATCCTTGTTGGGACTGCATCAGGTTCACCTCTTCCCCGAAACTGAAGCTTTGATGATTTTGGCGAACTACGAGTATCCTGTTTTCTGATTACACGGGAAGAATAACCATCACGATGCTTCTGATGAGATCTATTGTAATTCAACCCTTTTATCTCCCTACCCGGCTTCGGGCTTAAGTCACCATGTTCATAGTTTTCTATATCTGATGATTTGGTACCTTTGATGTGATCAAAATGTGATTCGGATGGGGAACCTTGCTGATCATCTAGATGCCTTTTAAACAAAGAATCTGGCCGCTTAAAATATTTTTGCAAAAGATCGTTGTTAGAGTCTAGAATCTCGAGTGTATCATGGGAATCCTGGGAAGACGATAAATCCTGATAAGTTGCACGGAGTTTGGCATCCATGAATTTCTGTTCAACAAATGACATTTCATCATCAGTGATCTTCAACTTTACAGACCCCTGGGATGAATACCTACAACCCTCTATGTTTGAGATCTCTGAGACCTCAAACACATCCTTAAACTCTTGTTGATTCTTTGAACTTCTTCCAGATGTTCGACTTCCGTATAGTTTACCACTGCTTCGAGTTTTCGCTGCCGGTGTTGTCCCTTTCACATTATTTTCTGATACATGCTTGTGATGCTTATTAGCAGGCAATTGCAACGGAAGTCCATCAAGACCCATTAATCTGCCTATGACACCGGGAGCTCTTCTTTTGGGTTCAGTTTCTCGGGACAGTTCTTCAGCTAATAGCTTCTTCATGGGAGTTCCAAACGGTTGCTTCGAGGACCCGAACCCCAATTGAAATGATCCCTGAAAAAATCAATGCATTTTCTCACGATAGTCAATTTCTCCGATTCTTCTTTACTAGAAAACGCACCCTCCAACCACACATAAGGTGAACGTAATGCAATGTGTTAATTTGAACATAATAGTGCGTTCAATTAAGAAAATATGGTTCATGACTCCGAAATGCAGCTAATCAAATCGTAACCATGCGTCTAGATATGAAAGCTGAAAGAAATAGAAAGCTCACTGAATCTTCATCCGCAACCCCATCACTGCAAGAACCAGAATCAGAGGGAAAACTCTGAAGTTTTCTACGTCTATGAACCTGCTTGCTTCCTGAAAACGAATTAAACAACAAAATAAGGATGGAAGACTCAGGAGCGCGTACGACAAAGGGTTTAATTAAGAATTGATTACTAAAATTCTTCAAAAATACTAAAAGGAGACACACACTACTTGTCAGGAATCTATGGTAAAAGTAGTAATTGAAAGAGTGTGAGAAGAAACGCCTCCCACTCAATCATGCATGAGATAAAGAGAATGACAGAAAACGCTTTGGAAACAATTATCGAAGGCGAAGCAGCGTAAGTAACAAGACATCACAACAACACAAGAAATTCATGATGAAAACAGAACAGCATTATTACACCTACAGCACTAAGGAAAAGCTAAAAAGCAGATCAAAAGCTCATACACAAAAAAAAAAAACAAAACAAGAGAGTTAAGAAGGAACTTGATCCACCACCTTTAGGTCTCTGCATTTGAAAACACTGAATCGTTCAAGAAGCAGCAGAGTCCGAGAGAGAATGTGATTCGAAAATAAACGTGAAATTGAAGAAATAGTTTGCCAAATGATAACAAACCCTAGGATGTCATGCTCAGGATACCAAAAACAGAACGAAAAAAGAAAGATGAAGCAAGAACACAGTAGGGAAAAAAAAAAGTGAAGATGCACAGATCTTGAATTGTGCGAGGTGATTGATTTTAGTTAATAAGCCAAAACCAAAACAGTGTGAGAGAAAACGTGAAGAGAGAGACAGAGAGAGAGGTGTGATGGGAATGCGATGGGATAGTGTTCATTTTTTGAAGTTTCAATTCAAATACCGATACACTGACACCGGAGGCCTCACCCTCTGCGCGGGGAACTACTAAGAGTAGAATAGGAGTGTGATGCTCCGTCCATGCTACACGACACGTGCTCATCTCTCGTTTCGCCACGTAGGCTCCAAAGCCTTCGCATTTGCCGCTTGGTAAATTTTTAGATGAATTTAACACTACCCAACTTATACTGAACGAATTATTATTATTTTCCTGAAATTGAAGGTGGTCTTGTTCTTTGAAAAAATCGTTTTTAGCAAAAGAATTCTTGGATTTTAAAGGTGCCAAAATCTCGTGTGTATTGTGAATTTTAGGTAATTTTTTCTTTTTTTCACTTGTCTGTAAATATTTCTAAAAAGATTGTAGCATTCTAAGTTGTTATCTTATTACTTAGCGGTGTGACATTAAATTTGTCACTACAATGTTTGACCAGAAATTTTCCATTTGTGTGCCTACAGAGCAAACTATAATAATTGTAAAATTTATTATGACACGCGATTTTACTTGATAAATAGGGCAACCCATGAGGAACATTGCCTCTCCACAATGTCATTGACGGTCAAACACAAGCCATAATTGTGTGTGTATGCATTTCTGAATTCAAATCCCCCTCTTACCATAAATGTAAAAGCATTGAAGATTTTTTAGGAGAAACACAATAAAATAAGCTTTATGTGCAATAATAATCTATTGCTTAGGATTGTTATTGACAATAATAGTGTATATTTGTGTGTGTAATGTTGGAGGAACAAGAAAGTAGTAGGAGATAGGGAGCATATAGACGTGATGATCGATGAATATTTGAATTCTACACAGACAAGTCAAAAAGGCAAACTAAGTGCATGCTTCTACTACACCTTTATTCTTTTGCTTTTTTTTTTCTCTCTTCATTTAATTTACTTTTTAAGAGTGATTGGAGTGTCGGTAAAATATTATGATCAATCATTACGCTAAAGTACCATAAGCATGTTTGATACAAATCAAGCAGAAACCATAAAACCATTTGTAAGGGCTAGTCTTATTTTTCACAAAAGAGACACATATTTCAATGTATAAACAACATTTGAACAAATTCCATGTCCAACTAATGGAGAAAATCTAAGTTCAGATTGTGAGTAAGTAGCCCCACGTTGCTTCGTAAATTCATATTTTGATGGTTTCAGTGTCGTCCCTATCCGAACGAAAAGACATGACAACAAAAGATGGTTGTTCCTTAAATATCCATAGAGTGAAACATTTTTACCTTCATTCACATACATTAAAATATATATATATATATATATATATATATATATATATATATATATATATATATATATATATATATATGGGTTTGTTAATGCGCGTACATCTGTTTTTCAGTTGGTACATTTTAATAATATGTACCGGGTTTTAGTAGACAAAAGTATTATTATATATAATGGATTCTAAGTTTTAAAGAATGGTATTTTAATAATTTTCATTATCAAACTAAAAAAAGAAACCAAAAACCCTTACTCACCTCTTTCATTCATCTCACTTTTATTCTTTCATCTCTCCCACTCATACATTTTATTTTCTCTATCATGTCTACTGTAGCCCCAAATGAAAAAAATCAGAAACACTGACGGTTAAACAATTTCTTACAAAAAAAATGATTTTATAATGAGTTTTCATTTTATAATTTTTGTCTTATCTAAATTTATCTAATTTTCACAAGCATAATGACATAGAAAGGACTTGGTAATTTGTCTCAAAAAATCAGAAACACTTGCTATTAAACAATTTCTTACAATTTATAATGATTTTTCATTTTATAATTTTTGTCTTATATAATTTTATCTAATTTTCACAAGCATAATGACATCAAAGGAATTGGTAAGTGATCTAAAAACAAATCAGAAACACTCATTGTTAAACAATTTACAAAAAATGATTTTATAATGAGTTTTTCATTTTATAATTTTTGTCTTATCTAATTTTATCTAATTTTTACAAGCATAATGACATAAGAAGGAATTGATAATTGGTCTGGAGTTTTTTTAAGACATGATGATTCAACGTCTCCAGATGATGAAATTAGAGAGGTCAGTGAAGATGATGAAATTGAAGAGATCTTTGAGTATTTTTGATTTTTTTCAGTTGGATCTACCATAAGATGATAGAGAAAATGTTAGAGTGAGAGAGATGAAATGATTGAGAGGAATGAGTGTAGCCATTTGGTCATATGAAGAGTGCATTCCAACCATCAAATCTCAAAAACCAACACTTTGAAAATTTCCCAAATCTTGGCACCATGCACCGACCAAGCCAAGTCTCACCACCAAACTTGGCTAGCTTGAAAACCAACCAAAATGAAAAATTTCTTGCACCAAGATTTTTAGTGTAGCCATTTGGTGATATAAAGAGTGCATTCCAACCATCAAATCTCAAAAACCAACACTTTGAAAATTTCCCAAATCTTGGCACCATGCACCGACCTAGCCAAGTCTCAACACCAAACTTGACTAGCTTGAAATTAGATTCAACATAAGAGATGATGATTCAACGTGTGCGGATGATGAAATTAGAGAAGTCAGTGAATATGATGAAATTGAAGAGATCTTTGAGTATTTTTGATTTTTTTCAGTTGGATCTACCATAGGATGATAATGTTAGAGTGAGAAAGATGAAAGAGGAGAGGAATGAGGGAGGGATTTGGGGTTTCTTATGTTCTTTAGTTTTGAGAATGAAAATTATTCAAATATTCTTGACTTTAAAATTAGAGTCCGTACCCCCATATATATATATATATATATATATATATATATATATATATATATATATATATATATTTGATAAAAAATAGAAAAATATTGTTGGAAAAGGTTAAAGAATAAAGTTATGCAGCATTGCTATGATTGCGGAGCTTCTAGAATAAAATGGTTTTGGTTGAAACATATAAAGTTTATAATAGCATCCATTACTTCGTAAAATCTATTTTTCTTTATCATTTGAATTAATTTTTCTTACAAGATTATCTTACAGCCGTATGAAAAGCTTAAAGCAAGTTGGTTAAATAAAGTTATGTAGGACCAGACAATTATGAGATTTGAATGAGTAAGAAACTTTTGACGACATATGATCTAAATCGGTAGGTACTGCAATTAAACTTGGACGTTTGCCCATAAGTCATGACACCCAATCAGCAATATTGGAAACTCTAGCCCACATAGACATTTGAGCTGGCTCAATTGGTAGGGACACCACAAATGTCTCTTAATCAGCTCCATAAAGCGTAAATTATGAAATAGATGGATAAAATAACAATAACATCTTCAGGCTTTCAACAAGTATTCACTTTTCACTTATAATATTGCCATGTGGAGTTAAATCACAGATAAAGAGTTACTTATCTGATTTTAAAATTTTTATTGAAGATCTCAGATAAATATGTTTATAATTTTAAGTTATGTGAGTATATTCTATTGGTTACAAACAAATTTTCATATCATATAAAACAAGAGACATAAATATGAGTTTATATATACATAAAATAAAATATTTTGAGTGATAAGTGATACCAAAAACAAATAAGTAAAATCAATTCTCAAATCCACTCAGATTGAATTGTATACAGAAGGTGACTTTTGTAGAAAGTATACATAAGCCGCAATTCCATATTGTATCTCTGTTTGATAACTTTGTCTGCTATATCTGCTAACTCTCTTTGTTTATCAAAGTTTAGGACCATTACTTTTGCCAGCTATTCATATGGTAGGAGGTTAAAGTGCTTCACATTCAAATTATTACAATGCAAGAAAAATGCACTCTTCAACAATAAGAATATGGTATCAAGAGCAGTAATTTGCGAGAGTAACGTTGGTCCAATTGATTTCAACTTTTAACTGTAATTTTGCGCTTTAACTCACCAATATGCACTTCTCATTCTCTGCGGAAGTAGTTTCATACGTTTGTGTAGGTCTGTCTGTAGGGAGCTACAACTTTTTCTACCTTTTTCTTTATTAGATAGTGACATCATGAATTATACATGCTTAAAGAACTTCATTATGGAACATTATTTCTATTAAATTTAGAAAAATATTTATGTTAAGACAATACAAAATTTGCTTTCTGTTGATTTTTCATAAAAATATGTTAAATACAATTTCTGTGCAAACATCTTTACTGGAGTAGAACAAGGGAAAAATTGGAAAAAGGAAACATTTACAAGCCTGTTTATTTAAACTTTTTTAAAATTATATTAAACATAAAACAAGTAATTTTATTTTAAGGGTAAATAAAGCAATTTAGTCTCTTTCATAAACTATGTAAAATAAATAAAAGGCAGGAGCAGATTTTTGCTTGATTATAATTAATAATAAGAAATTATTCTGAAATCTGTCATAAATATTTTTTTTTCAAACTCTACTTAACAGACTTACTAAAATAGCCACAGATTTACATTAAGCAGATTTTAACTTAGTGTAAATGAATGAGGGTTAAGGCCCCTGTTTTATAACAAATTAAATATGATCACTTTGAATAATAAGAAATTCGACTTCATTTCTAATTCAGAACTTTCGCAAGTTTAAGATATTAAAAAATAAAAAATGAAAGCAATATTTTTATTAAGAAAATGAACTGAAAAATTGGCTTTCTGCCTGACTGAAGCTATTGAAGTTTCTTTTGGGCAAATTAGGAATTGTTCAAAGTATTTTATCCTGAAAATAAATCGATTTCTATTTTATTTAAAAAAAAGCTCTACATTTTGTCATACATGACAAGAATTCAAATTGTGCAATTGGCGTTAATGGTTTTCGGCAAATTATTGGATTTTAAATGTAGGAATCCGTTAGCAAAAATGGTGGCAGTTTGCATCTGCTAACGCAGGCCTGATCCGTTAGGTCGTCATCCTATCACGCTATACGAGACAACAATTTGTTTTACTGTTTATCTTTTGCATAATTTATGTACATGTTTGATTTTAGGTCAGTCAAAACAAACTTCTACTTTTTTACATTACAATTTGAATCCAGGTCTCCATGCCCCAAACTAAACCCATAACAGTAGTAGAAAAACAAGAGTTATGTTCATGTTTGCCATTATAATTTCTTTTTATTAAATTATGAAATAATTTTAATTATTACAAAAATTATAAAAGATTTTATAAAAACGTAATTATAAACTTAGTAGTTTCTATAATTTTATTATAAGTAATTATTTGAATTAAAGAAATAATTATTAAAATATTAAAACTGAAAATAATTTTTTTATTATGAATAGTTATTTTAATTAAAAAAGTAGTTATTAAAAGAGTAAAACTAAAAAAATATGTAGCCAAAAAAGTAAGTCTCCTTTATTTACTGTATAGATCATTTGTGTCACAATTATTATTGGCAAAATACCTTTTACAAAACAAATTATATAAATGCTAACTGCTCATGAAATAATTAGATCCAATAAATTGATGGATTACATGGGCTAATCCAATAGAAAGACAAGCTTAAATCTTCTGAACATTACAACTGTTCAGATACAGGCAATTGTTATTTTTACCTTCCCATTTTACTTATATGTCCATTTATGTAGCTTTTGGTCTTTCTAGCAGCACTACTAAAATTTAAAGTACAAACATCTTTGGAGAAGAAAACAAGTGACCATTGAACTGACAAACTGCAATTCATCAAAACTCAAGACTATAAAATTACCCTACTTCAGTGAGCTTTTAGATCCTTTTTATTTACTGGATCAGATGTTCCAAAAGTGTTTGTTTCGATCTTAGACATGATAATGTAAGCAGCCTCCACGGTTTTCTTTTAAAACTAGTTTTGAATCTTGTTTTAATTCATCCTTTTGCTAGACTTCTATTTTTGCACCCACATTTCACTCACGGTGTTCCAAAAAATTAATTAAAATATAAAAGATTTCTATTTGACCGCTGCAACTTCCACTCACAAGAGCAACTGTTCTTAAAAAACAATGTTGTGAGGAGCTTCAATTCAAGGATATGACCGACTGTATTTAAAAATGAGGGTAGTTTGGAAAAAGAAAGGTATAGAAGTATGTATTACTTAGATCATTCGCGCACTTACTAAACCAAATTATACACTGCAAAAACAAAACAAAGTCAGAGCCCTTTGTACTTGAGACAAAGCATGCATGCCTGTGGACACAACAACTCTAATTCAGATAGGACTAGAATATGAACCAGCATGATAATATAGCTTGTACTCATAATCTAATGGTTATCAAGCTCAGGTAAAGTTAACAAGCATTTATTTTGACAACGAAGTGTTCCAGAGTATACTAAGTATTATCAACTCACCACCACAAGTAGCAACCTAGTACCAACGAAAAAAACAAAGATATCATAAAGAATAATTCATGCTTTACACAAACGATGATGATATTAACAAACTTATACTCATGCAAATACTCTCATTCAAGCCATTTGATCCAACTAAAACCTTTTCTTAATATAGTTAAGATACATTGGAGTGTCATTTCCCATGTACAATTTGGATAAAAAGGCACTGCGAGACGATGGGCCTAACTCAATTTACAAAGGACCTGGTAACTAAATTCTCATACATTGATTAAGAACATGTATAATAAAACCCGGGGCAGAAGATCCCAGGTACTGACAAACAGAAATTTGTCAATTAAGACAAAATATGCAGAAGCTGTCTTGATCTACAGACTCAGGCACAAGGAGGCTAATGCAAATAACATTAGCTTATACCGGTTTAAAGCCATAAAGTAGGAGAAAATGACATCAACTTATACTTTAAATAGTACTTGTTAAACTGCTGGCTAAGGCCCCTGATATTATGCAACAATTATTAACAAGCACCTTAAGTTAAACACATTAATATTCACTTTAACTGTTTATCTCTTTTTTCCAGGACAGAGATTTGCACAGTAGATTCAACCAAAGTTTCCTGAAGTGCCGATATGATAAAATGTAGAAATTCAAGAAAATATTACTTTTCAGTCAGAGTTATCAAACTCGAGAATTTCCAGATAATCATTGAAGCACATAAAAGTTGACCCATAAGCTCAAATTGTAAATTTGTTGAAGTTTACTTCCTATTAAAAGAAATACTAAAATAACTATAGATAACATTAATTCAACATTTTGATCCCATAATAAAACTAACTGGTAAACGCCAATAATAAAGTAACTAAATCTAGTGGTAGCTTACTTATAAATATACACCAGATTAGAATAAAAAAACATCTTTTTCAACAAATTCATATTCTCAAATTTGGATAAAGACAAAACAGAGTATTCAAGCAAAACTAAGATCCAAAATACAAATAACAGAAAGTTAATTTCTAGGGAGATGCAATTCAAGTCGTTCCCAGGAACTGAGTTCATGTCCAGGAGCTAGAGTTAGCAATCGCAGATAAATCACAAAGAAGACCAACAATAGCAACGTACTCACAGTGAGGAAGGAGAAATAATTGAGTAAGGGAAAAAACCATATTCCAGTGAGGTAAAGCAACAAAGCCAGGTCGCAGAGGATGAACAACAAAGGAGCGTGGTGATGAACATCATGAATGGAAAAGGTGGTGCGAAGAGAAGAATAACAAAGGAAAGGGAAGCCAAGGAATGCTATAACAAATCATCCTTATTGCAGGTCTCCTCCTTTTCCCTATTTCCGCAAGCAAATCGACAAAGGGGAGCTATTTCAATAACAAACAACCTGAAGCTGAGTTCGTCAAACCAAAACTCGTAAGTTTGGCCTAGTTTGTCCGCTCAGTCCTAAACTAGTAAGTTTGCCCAAGTTCAGCCAAGTCATCCCAAGCCCACCTAGTTCACTCACAATTCTACTGCCATGCTAACTTGAAAACAGGTAGTGGGGTTGTAAACTCATGCGATTTTACAAGTTAAATTGCGAGTTTGATAACTATGCTTTCCAGCAATATTCCTCCATCCCAACCCCACAGAACAATAATAAATTCAATAATCTAAAAGTAAATGCAAACTCTCGTCATCTCCTCTAGAGATCTCACCAAAACCATCACAATTGCCAACCTTTTACTAAGCACAAGTAACTTCAGTGGGAGCTAGTTAATCAAAATTGACTAATATATCACCAGTAAGATCACTAATAATAAGAAAAGGGATAATCAAGATAGGATAGGTTTGCAAATATCATTTAAGGTACCATGTCAAATGTCACTTATTATTTATCGCAAAAAATGGGCTAATCTGCACAAATGAATCCGTCCTGCAAGCTAAACAAATCTCAAATCTCAGTTGGCTACACTCACATTTCTAGGACACCAACTAAACAGGAAACGGTGGCTTTATTTAGCTCTTGTTTCTTATGAGTATAACATTCAAACTCAACACGTACAAAACAATCACCTAAATTATTTTGCAGATACTTTCATTTAAAAATAAAACATTACGAGATATTTTGAAGAAAAAGTAGAATGACTATACTCCAAAATATTTGGACTGGAATTGAATATTAACTACAGCAATCCATGCCCATCAAGGACCCTATGAATTTACACAAGACACCTACAGAAAAACATTACAACCCACCATCCATAACTTAGCGAGTAAAGTCAAACTAGAATCAGCATGGTTCCATATCAAATAAGATTATGCAACAGCAACAAAAATGGTAGTGCTACCACACGCATTGTACAAAAGATATATAAACTCTCTCAATTAAAATACTATTTTCAAACCCTACACTGTTGCTCAGAAAGAGCTCTCCGTTTCATATTATTATGATCACCCTATATTACCGTTAACGGCTAAGTTTAACCTATGCACTGTTTAGATTCTTCCACCCAATATTACCGTCCCAAAACATAAGAAGATACACAGCAAAAAACATAACATAACTGAGGCTGCAATCCAAATAAAATATAACGCTATAGAAAACAAAAATCAATGCACCAATTTGATATTTCGGCACAAAAATAGCTTCTCTTCGTTAACCCTACTATTTATATCCACCACAAACCTAGCCAGCAGTAATTCAGAACCACCATTACGAAAGAAAACTAAAACTAATAAAATAACCGGTAATCACCTATGGCAACATCTGAATTACCATAAGACAGACATATAAGCAAAAACCAGACTGGGTATAAAGGAAAGGGAGAAAACAAAAACTCATAACCTTCCTCAGTCCCTAACACCTGCTCCCTCCCTCTCCAATTTCTGCGAGAAGAACTTGGTCGCGAACATGTTGTCCTCGAAATATTCCATGTAAGGATGGTCCTTAGGAACAAGCCTGCGAAACTTATCAAACTGCTTATCAGCTTCGTCTTTCTTCCTTAAGAGGGTATATATAATACCCTGACACAAATAAGGCCTGAAATCCCTGGGCTCTTCCTTCACTAAATCCTGATAAGCCTTAAGAGCCTCAGGGAAATTCCCTTCCATCACTTTAATCTGCGCGATCAAGAGCCGGAAGTCCCTCACATCCGAGTTCCTATTCTGCTTCTTGCACGCCTCAGTCGCCTCCTCCACTCTTTTCAACAACGCTTTCAACGGCTCGTTCAACTGCGAAGTCGCCATGACGAGGCCGTGGAACGCTTCCACGCGGAGCGGGTCCTTCTTCAACATTTCCTCGAACAGTTCACGTGCAGCCGCGTGGTTGTCGTTGTAGATATGCATGTTGGCCTTCAGCAGCGGCCACTCGTACTCCTCCGGCTGGAGCTCGATAAGACGGTCCAGAACTCTGAACGCTTCGTCAATCTTGCGCGCTTTGATCTTGCACTCCATGAGCGCGCGGAGCACGTCGACGTCGGCAGGGTTGGCACTGAGCCGCTCCTCCAGAACTCTCTCGGCTTCCTCCTCGGTGAGCGCAGTCTCGGAGTCAGCAGCGGGCGGGGAGAGAGTGACGGCGGTGGCGGGCGTGTGGTGGAAGCGCATGAAGAAGAAGGCGCTGGCAGCGATGACGATGCAGGTGGTTTGGGCGAGGGGGGCAAGGAAGGAGTTTAGGGTTTGGAAAAATGGGGATAGAGAGAGGGAGTTTTTGGAGGAGGGAGACGCGGGGTCGTTTGAGGAGCGTGAAATGGAGGCTCTGATGGAAGGCAACCTGAACGACGACGAAGAGGAAAACTGTGACGGAGGTCGAGAGCGGAAAGAGAGAGAAGAGGATAAGAGCGTGGGAAATGGTAAAGTCTGGTGATTGAGAGTGATATTAGAGTGGCGCAGTTTTGGAAGAGAATCCATGGGTAAAGCCCTGTTAGGAGATATGAGACTGAACATTGGGGTACTCTGATGATGATGATGACGACGAAGAAGAAGCTAAAACCCTTAAGAAGCTAAAACTATTCTAGTCTTCCTAAAAATAATTCCTTTCTAATTTCAAATATATAATATCAGGATCACGTGCTGCTCGTACAGGAAAGTAATTTAATTATCATTATATATGAATTTCGTTATTTAATATTTATTTTAAATTTTGGTTTTTTAATTATTGGGAAAATTACAAACAAGAGAAAAAGAGGAGGGATAAAGAGAGAATATGTTATTTCAATTTTCTTCCTTTTTTTTAAGAAAATAAAATATCTTACAAAAATTTAACAATTTTAAAAACTATTTGATATCTAAGTTGGGATGAATAATTTCTATATATGAAATATATACAAGTAACAAATGCTCTATGACACCAACCACAACAGTTACTTTTGTTTCTTCTAAATGGGAAGAGCCCAAGGGTCCGACACTTTTGGACCTGCAACGGTTACAGAACGGCTTCCACGTGGTGTGGTGATCCCTCTACAACACGAGTATTTCTTTCCTTCACCAATCGCACAGTTTCAATTCTTGCAATTAGTGCCTAGATTTCAGTGTAGTATACTCCAACCTTTTATAGGAATTCCCTTTGGCTACAAGTCTGGTCTTGTAAACCCGCTTCAAAGCAATAACTCTTTTGTTCAAAGACAATTCAACCAGCTTCCATGTGTGATTTTTCTCAATAGCATCTATCTCCTCTTGCATAGCGTTCTGCCAATTTCTATTTGTCATGGCTTGCTCAAAATTAGCCTATTCAGACTCAGCTATGAGGGCAAAGTGTATCAAATTACCCTTCTGCAGTGAGTGCTGAGTCATGAAGCAGCTCATATCTCGTAAATGAGATGAAGTTTGAGTTACTCGTGATGATCTACTTTCATTCTGCATCTCGACATCTTCCTACTGCACAGATATTTCGGGAGCCCTATAACCATTTCTCTCTGGCTAAGCTGACACAAATCTTGGAAATTCAGGTGACCAAACTTGAAATGCCAAATCCATTCAACACGATTTTCAGAAGTGCAAAACATTGGTGCTGCATTGTGCCCGTGTTCACCTGCAAGGTTCTATTCTGTGAGAGGCTTGCTCGAATTGCGAGTTCCCTGTTATTGTGATACACACTCAAGCAATTGTTTTCCATAGTCATGATGATGCCTTTTTCCAGCAACTGTCCAAGACTTAGGAGATTCGTTTTAAGTCCAGGCACATACAAAACATCATCAATTATTGCCTCTTTGCCATCATGATCTCTTAGTACAACACGCCCAGGGACCTTCAGCAATATCATCAGCAAAACGAATCTTACCACTTGGAGCCTTTTTAATCTTGATGAACCAGCCTCTTCTTCCTGTCATGTGACTGGAACATCCAGAATCCAAATACCAAGATGAGTTGTCACCACACCCTGCATCTGTTTTTGCCATCAACATAACAGTCTCTGAACCAGATGATGATGCATTGTCTTGAGCCAAGTTAGCTTGAGTCTTTAGCTTGTTTTTGGCCCTTCTCCATCCCAACATTCTCGAGCAAAATTCCCAAACTTCTGATAGTTATAGCATTTCACCTTTCTCTCGTGAAATTTCCATTCCTTTTCTCCATTCGAGTTAACATTCTACTTCAGGCGGTTTGCTTTGTTCTTAGAATTTTCACCTGCATCACTGGTCTTGCGAACTTTGTTCTTGCCTGAGGATTTTCCACCCGTCCAAGATCCTTTCCCTTTTCCTTTATGTCGTTCCTGCAATACTTGTTCTTGGTTATTCTTTTTCTTATTGATGCGAAATTCACGTGCTTCGAGAGAGTGTTGCAACTCCTCCACTTCCATTGTATAAAGGTCTGTAATGCCATTCATCACAACATCGACTACATCCTGGAATCCAAAGATCGCAAGCATCTTTATCTTCCAATCATCAAAGAATCCGCCATCTAATACAGTTAATGCTTCCGGGATGATGATGCCATTTCCTGCCATCTTCTTTGTGCCAGAATCGCGTCGACACAACCTGAGTCTTCCTCCAGAATCTTGACAGCCCTACACGCTTCTCTTGGGTTATAAAGATCCTCACACAAACCCGAATTAAGTCACCCAATGATGCAATTCACTAATCAAAATGAGGGCGGAAATATCATACGAGGCAGAAAATGTCTTCACAGGACTGTACTTGATCTTGATACCATGTTCAAACTATATCAGAACATATACATGCACATTAGAGAGTAATTAAACTGAAAATGTCACTGAACAGCATTTGTTTCAGACCCAGAGTGTGCCACTAATGATATGGTACTTTGCATGTAAACGCTTGTAGAGTATTTGTATTTCGAAGATGTCATGCATGTCATCCCTTAGGTTGTATCCCTTAGACGTCTCTCTGTTTTCGAACCTGGAGATCTAAATTAATCAGGCATTATCTTTAATTAGTTCTATGGTTTCTATGGGTTCAGATAACGACTCCTCCTAGGTGAGTTCAATGTCTCCTAAACAGGTGGTATTTAGACGCTTCTTTTGAGTTGATTAGTTCTTTTCTTCCTAATTCAATATTAATGCATTTAATATGGATGGGACACAGGCACATGTATATATACTTGTATGTCTACATGTTTATAGAATAGGATTCGACCAATGTTGTATAATGAGTTATTTCATTTCAGATAATGGTAAGTATACCTTTTTTTTTTTCCTTGATTTCTTCCTTTATCAATTTATTTGGTGATTTCCTCCTCCCTCTTACTCATCCTTGGTTAGGAATGAATACCCTTTTTCCTTTTTCTGTTGTGAACTGTTACGAGTCATTTCCCTGTTGGGAGTGATTAGTAGGGTTTCATTGCGCGAAAACATTCATTTTAAAAACATGGAGTTTGGATTTTGGCCTTTCATTAGGCGAGCCATGTTGTCGAGCGAGACTACAAATCAAGGTGACTCACTGGTGAAAGAATGAAGGTGTTGAGCGAAATCTAAATGTCTTATAATTATAGTTAAATAAAATTGAAATGGTTAATTTAATTGTTTTGGAATGAGATATGAGTTTTACGTGGATGTTGTGAATGTAGTGACTTCTAAAGATCAAGTACTACATTGATGATGTGATGTTAGATGGTGTATTGAAAGACATAAATTAAGGAACAAAAATAAATGTCCCAACTCGCAAACCCTAGCTAAAAATGAAATGAAAGTACCAACAAACTGCAAAGCACTTATTGTGAAGTGAAATGAAACACCAACAAAGAAAGCATGGCCTGCAAAATAAACAAAGTGAAAGACTTTGATTCAATTAAAAGACGAGCAAGGAGGTTAAGGGGTTGGCCCGCATTGCCCCATCGGAAGCCCGAATGGGTTATAGGTTAAACAAATCGGGTTATAATAGGTCAACGGGCTCAAAATTCTAGCCTGCCTCGCTCTTTTCTTGCGGGCCGACCAATTTGGTCTACTCCATATTGTCATCCTTAATGATATTTAGTGGTGTGAGTTGATAGAGGTTTCGTCTCTAATGTGTGATATGAAAAAGAATCATAACTCGTATATGTAAAAAATATACCACGGTGATGCTCAATGATAGTATGATATATGTGAACAGAGAACCATAAGGAGATAACAACAATAAGGTTGCAAAGTTTCTTTTATTTTGTGCATTAATGTAAATGATTAATTAGTAACTTGGTCCTTATGTTTAGGTCTTTCAATTGAGACAATTTTTTTTTTTAGAGTTAATATAGTCCCTTATACTAAATTGACCTTAACATGTTTAGAAGGTGATCACATGTCAATTTATTCAAATGTTTAATTATTAATTTAGTTCTTATATATTTTTGGGTCTCTTGCTTAAATAGAGATGTTTCGGTATGGAATTACTGGGACCGAAAGCTCTGACCTCGTTGGTGTTCTGCCGCTTTCTTCTGGTGCGATGTCTTTGGTCTTCTCCTCCACTCGTCTTTCCGGCCGTCCGTTCTTTCGTCCGCTGATCCTTCCGTCCGTTCGTTGGCTCTTCCGTCCGTCCGTCCTTCTCCCAGGAGGGGGGTGGTACCTGTAATGGTACTCCGACGATCAAGTTAGACGTCGGTGTTAGAAACTCTCTGTTCCAGGCAAATGGGTGCTCGGAACGGCGAGAGTGTGATATTTAGTTAGATCTGAGAGTGCAGGTGGGAAATCAATGTGTTTTAGGTTTAGATTATGCGTATCGCGTCTGGAGCCTTCTTCTTTTACTTATAGGCCTTGGATTCATATAAAATCAATGTAACAGAAAAATAAAAATATTAACCGAATGAAATATAAACAACTTACCTGATATATCTCTGTTGAGATATTAGTTGTTACAAGATATATTTGACCGTTATAAGATATATTACCGTACATCATGCCCCCCAAGTCCAAAGGAGGGATGAAGCTTTATCTCGGCGTGACTGCAGGACTTAAAAGAATATTAAAATGATAATGACCGAACGGCATTGGGTAACTTTTGTCTTCTTATGATCTCTCCTGAAATAAACAAGTTTTGACAATATTATTAACGACCGGGACTCAGCGGGTGACACTGTAGTTACCGGGCGGTGCAGATCGTGTTGAATGAAGACGCGTGGGTCTTGGTGCATTCGCTGGACCGAGACGAGTTTAATCTCGACGTAAAGCACGGGCGTTGCAGGCCGTGTGGAACCGAGACACGCAGGTCTCGATGTATTTGTTGGACCGGGACGAGTTTAATCCCGATGTAAGGCACGGGCGTTGCAGGCCGTGTGGAACCGAGACACGCAGGTCTCGATGTATTTGTTGGACCGAGACGAGTTTAATCCCGATGTAAGGCACGGGCGTTATAGGCCGTGTGGAACCGAGACACGTAGGTCTCGATGTAATTGTTGGACCGGGACGAGTTTAATCCCGATGTAAGGCACGGGCGTTATAGGCCGTGTGGAACCGAGACACGTAGGTCTCGATGTAATTGTTGGACCGGGACGAGTTTAATCCCGATGTAAGGCACGGGCGTTATAGGCCGTGTGGAACCGAGGCACGTAGGTCTCGATGTAATTGTTGGACCGGGACGAGTTTAATCCCGATGTAAGGCTCGGGCGTTATAGGCCGTGTGGAACCGAGACGCGTGGGTCTCGACGTCGACTAGATTGGTTGGTTCAATATGGTTGGCGGACGTTATAGTCTGTATGCAAATAATCTGCAAAAGGTGTGACTGAAAGATTGTATTGCAATAATGAATAAAAGACAAGTGGTCTGCAATAACTAAAAAAGAGCAAAACATTAACTGTAATAAAATTTAAGGTGAGTAGCATTCCAAGTGTTTGGAACTGCCTTGCCGTCCGGTTTTTCTAGTTGATAGGCGCCATTCTTCAGATCTTTGATGACTCGGAAAGGCCCTTCCCAATTGTCGGCCAGTTTACCGTGGGATTTATTCCTCCGTGCGTCTCCTCGCTTTCGCCAAACAAGATCGCCTTCGTTGAAATGTCGAGGTCGGACTTTGGTATTGTACCGCCTAGTTATCAATCGTTTTTGCGCTTCATTTTTAATTAATGCGATCTCGCGCCGTTCGGGCAATGTATCCAGATTCATCCGCAGTTGTTCGTCGTTGAGACGCATATCCTGTACACGTCGCCGCAAGGATGGTTCTCCTACCTCGACCGGCAGCATGGCATCTGTACCGTACGTGAGGTTAAACGGGGTTTCTCCTGTTGATCCGTGCGGTGTGCAACGGTAGGCCCAAAGTACCTCCGGTAGCTCCTCAACCCATAAGCCTTTGGCTTGACCTAGACGTTTTTTCAACTCCGAGATGATAGCCTTGTTCGCCGCCTCCGCCTGCCCGTTGGTTTGGGGATGTTCAACGGAACTTGTGACGTGTTTAATACCGAGTCCCCGGAGGAAGTCTTCCAGTGTTCGGTCAATAAATTGCCGGCCGTTGTCGGTAATGATCTTCTGGGGTAGGCCGAATCGGCAAATCAGACGCCAAATGAAGCTTTGCACCTTCCGGGCGGTGATAGTTGCCAAGGCGTCCGCTTCAATCCATTTGGTGAAGTAGTCGATAGCCACTAAGAGGTATTTGCACTGTCCCTTTCCGAGCGGTAAGGGTCCGGCTATGTCCATCCCCCATTGAGCGAACGGCCATGGGGAAATGATGGTCTTTAATTCGGAGGGAGGGATCCGAGCGTCTTGACCGTGAGATTGACAAGAGATGCATTTTTGAACAAATTCCCTACAATCTTGTTCGATAGTGGGCCAATAAAAACCCGCTCGTAAAATCTTGGCCCTGAGCGTTCTTTGTCCTGAGTGAGAGCCGCAAATCCCGTGATGTAGTTCTTCCATGACATACCTGGCCTCTTGGCTGGATAGGCACTTCAACAGCGGTGTGGTGTATCCTCGCCGATAGAGATCGTCTCCCACGAATGTGAAGCGGGCGATTCGTTTGGAGTCGGTCTTACTGACTTTAGCGCCCTGTTCTTGTTGGACCATTAGCTGTATTACATCCTGTCGCCAGTCGGCTGTAGGGGGCAAGACATCGGTGGCGCATGTCTCGAGGAGGGGCCGCTCTAACCGGGTTTTTATAACCGAGGTAAGCTGAGTGTTTCGTTGACGGTGCGTTAATTTGGAGAGTAAATCCGCTCGGGAATTCTGCTCTCTGGGAATGTGAACAATTCGGAAAGTGCCGAACGCTTTTATGAGGTCACTGACCTTATGATAATACCGAAGGAGATGGTTGTCCTTTACTTGGAACGTGCCGTTAAGGTGCCCCACGACCAATTGAGAATCCATTCGACACTCTACATGCCGGACGTTGAGTTCTATTGCCAATAGTAATCCGCTGATGAGGGCTTCATACTCCGCCTGATTGTTACTGAGTTGGAACGTAAAGGATATGGCTTGCTCGACTATGTCGCCGTTCGGTCCTTCCAGCACTACTCCGGCTCCTGCTCGTCGCTTGTCTGAAGATCCATCAACATTCAAATGCCAGACGGGCGGTTCTTCTGTAGGCGGTAATTCGGCTGCAAAATCTGCCAAATGTTGTCCTTTAACGGAGCCTTGCGGTTCGAAGCGTAGGCCGAATTCGGACAATTCAATGGACCAGGCAACCATCCGTCCGGCTAGGTCTGGTTTTCTCAGGATCTTGGCGATAGGGTGGTCGGTTCGGATGACCACTTGATGACTTTGGAAGTATGGGCGAAGTCGCCGGGCGGCATGAACTAAGGCGAGCGCCACCTTCTCCACTTGTGAATATCGTTCCTCGGCTTCTTGTAAAGTTCTGCTGACAAAATAAATGAGCTTGAATACGGGTGTCTCCTGTATGAGTGCGGCGCTTATCGAGTGACCAGTTGCTGAAAGATACACCTGTATTTCGAACCCTTCTTCCGGACGGCTCATGACGGGCGGGTTGGTTAATATGTTTTTGATGGCGGAAAATGCCGCCTCACATTGATTGTCCCAGTGTCGAGGGACATCTCTCTTCATGTTGCGCAGAATAGGCCTTATATGCTCGGATAGTCTCGGTATGAACCGAGACAACGCGGTGAGACGTCCGACTAGGCATTGGACCTCTTTTAGCTTGGTTGGGGTTCTCATCTCCAAAATTGCTTGACATTTGTCCGGGTTGGCCTCAATTCCTCGATTAGTTAACATGAATCCGAGAAATTTTCCGGCCGAAACACCGAAGGTACACTTGGATGGGTTGAGGCGTAACCCATACTTTTTGAGTTGTTCAAAGACGTCCGTCAAGTCCCGTAGATGTTGTTGATGGGAACAACTTCGCACTACCATATCATCCACGTACACTTCCATGCACCGCCCGATTTGATTATGGAAGATTTTGTCCATGAGCCGCTGATACGTGGCGCCTGCATTCTTTAAACCGAACGGCATGACCTCATAACTGTAATTAGCTTGTTCGGTGATGAAGGCCGTGTGGCTACGGTCTGGGGCATACATCGGAATTTGGTTGTATCCGGAATATGCGTCTAAAAAGCTGAGGACCGCGTGGCCGGAGGCGCCATCCACCAGCCGGTCAATGCTGGGGAGAGGATAGTTGTCCTTAGGGCAGGCTTTGTTTAGGTCAGTGAAGTCCACGCACATTCGCCACTGACCGTTCGGTTTCTTGACCATGACCACATTTGCTAACCACGTGGTGTATGTTATTTCCCGGATGAACCCGGCCGTCATTAACTTATCTACTTCTGCCTGTACTGCCGCCCGTTTTTCGGTACCTAGTTTTCTCTTCTTCTGAGCAACTGGTCGAGCTTCTCGGAATATGGATAGCTTGTGAGCGATGACCTCGGGGTGGATACCCGGCATATCTGAGGCGCTCCAAGCGAAGAGGGTATCGTTAGCTCGCAACAAGGTTGTGAGGTCATGTTCATTCGTAATCGTCAAGTCGGCCCCGATATTAGTAGTGTGTTCTTCATTCTTTCTGAGGGTGATCGGTTTGATCTCCCCTTGGGGTTGAATCCGGTCGTCTGTGTTGGTCCTCGGGTCCAAGTCAACCGATATGGTTTCTGATCTACCCTGCCTCTTGTAGGTGGCGGCCTTTAAGGAAGCCGTATAACATTGTCGGGCGGTTTTCTGATCTGCCCGGACGGTGCATATTTCTCCTTTTCTGGATGGGAACTTCATCGCTAAATGTGGGGTTGAGACGATTGCTCCGAAGGCGTTCAGACACGGGCGGCCGAGAAGAGCATTATACGAAGTGTGAGCTTCCACCAACAAGAAGCGCACACGAATTTCCCTTGACTGATCACCGGAACCTAGGCGAGTCTTTAAATCGATATATCCTCGTGTATCCACGCGTTCACCTGCAAAACCGACAATTTGTTCATGAAAAGGTGTTAAGGCTTCTTCAGATAAAGCCATCCGCTGGAAGGTTGTCCAATATAAGATATTGACTGAGCTTCCCTGGTCTATCAGAATCTTGCTCACGTCATATTCAGCAATCCGAGCGGTGATAACCATAGGATCATCCTGCTCGGGATCAGGAGCGTGGAAATCCCGGTCGGTAAAAGTGATGTCCGGCATCGTCAGAGGATTCCGAGCTATTGTATGGACACTATACAAGTTTCGCAGATGTCTCTTGCGAGCCGAGGATGAAGCTCCTCCCCCGGCAAAACCTCCCGAGATGGTGTCAATGCGGCCTTTTGGGGTTGGATCCCGCTTCCGCGACCTGCTTCTTGAATGCTCACGAATGCGCTCGGTCCTTCGTCGGACTGGCTCGGGACTTCTTCCGAATCTTCTGGGGGAACGCTCTCGCCGGGGGGAGCGTCCGCGCTGTGGGGATCGTCCGCGCTGGGGGGAACGTCCGCGCTGGGGAGAACGTCCGTGTCGGTCCGCTTCTAACTTTACAAATTCTTGCAGGTAGCCCGCCCGGACCAGTCTTTCTATCTCATCTTTAAGTCCCTGGCAGCCCTCGGTGGAGTGTCCCTGGTTATCGTGAAATCGACATATCTTGGACGCGTCTGCATTCCTGGGCGTCCGCTTTTTCCGAACGGCAATCAGGTTAGATTGGTGGGCTTTGTCAAATATCTTGTCCCTTGGAGCCGTTAGTTGAGTGTAGCGGTCGTATCGAGGTCCGAGAAGGGCTTTCGGCTCTGCGCGAGGGGGCTTGTGGTTGCGACTTCTGTCGTCTGTGGTTGGAGCGTCATTTTTCTTCCGATAGTACCTTTGGTCCTCCATTTTGATGAATTTGGCCATTTTTTCGTGTAGTTCTTCCATAGTGTTCGGTAATTCAGCGTACAAACTTTCTGATATAAACCCTGGTTTAAGACAATTAGGGAGGTTGCCGATGATGAACTCGTGTGAGACGCCCTTGACTCTCCTAGCCATCTCCGAGTACCTGCGCATGAACGTTCTCAGGGGTTCATCTCTCCCCTGCTTAAGGTTGACGAGTTCGGCAGCGGATACGCCTTCCTTCCGGCTGGCAGAGAATTGCCTTCTAAAGAGGGTTGTGACAGTATGGAAGTTGTCTACCGAGTTTGGAGGTAAAGTGTAATACCATTCAAGAGCTTCGTCCTTGAGGGATAAAGAGAAGGCTCTACACTTGACTGGATCGCTGTTCGAATAGAACGCCATGGAGTCGATAAAGTTACGGAGATGGTTCTCTGGATCTGTTGTTCCGTCAAATTTTTCTATTGGAGGGGGCGGCCGGTCGGGCATCGCCGTCTGCATGATCTCTTCGGTGAAGGGTAACAATTCTGATGGCGGTGGAGGACCGCTATCCTCGTGGGGATGATTGTTTCGGCCGTTACGACGGCCGTTGTTGCCGGCGTGGCTATTGCCTTCCGTTTCTCCCTGTTGCTTCTCCTTAAGTTGGGCTATCTCGGCAACGAGTTGCTGATGCACTTCCTGTTGCTGACGAAACGCTTCCTGCTGCTGGCGGATCATCTGGGTTTGCTGTTCAAGTTGAGCCTGGAGTCGTGCCAAGAGCTCTGTGTGGTCAATGCCGTCCATGCTTCTCGTAGTCACCATTGGGAGTCTTCTCTTTCGGGCCCCACGGTGGGCGCCAAAATGTTTCGGTATGGAATTACTGGGACCGAAAGCTCTGACCTCGTTGGTGTTCTGCCGCTTTCTTCTGGTGCGATGTCTTTGGTCTTCTCCTCCACTCGTCTTTCCGGCCGTCCGTTCTTTCGTCCGCTGATCCTTCCGTCCGTTCGTTGGCTCTTCCGTCCGTCCGTCCTTCTCCCAGGAGGGGGGTGGTACCTGTAATGGTACTCCGACGATCAAGTTAGACGTCGGTGTTAGAAACTCTCTGTTCCAGGCAAATGGGTGCTCGGAACGGCGAGAGTGTGATATTTAGTTAGATCTGAGAGTGCAGGTGGGAAATCAATGTGTTTTAGGTTTAGATTATGCGTATCGCGTCTGGAGCCTTCTTCTTTTACTTATAGGCCTTGGATTCATATAAAATCAATGTAACAGAAAAATAAAAATATTAACCGAATGAAATATAAACAACTTACCTGATATATCTCTGTTGAGATATTAGTTGTTACAAGATATATTTGACCGTTATAAGATATATTACCGTACAAGAGACAATGTAGTCCTTTTCGTGAAATTAACATTGTTAGAAGGTGACTATATATGAGTTCAAATCCTCTTCTTTCTCTCCAATTTCTTTTCCTTCAACGATGCGGTCCACGAGATCATCTCCTTCATATTTAAGATCAATTACTTAAGATCCATAATCTCATATCCAAGATATTTGTTTTTGTCTAATGTTGGAAATGGATACATAAACTCAGTTATGACTTTTGACAACATTGACGAAAAAATGAACCATATTATCTGTTTTGGTGGTGGGTCCGGTCACACTCACCTACACATTTACTTCTCACTCCTTCAAGCCGTCCGCTCCTCTGCCGCTTCACGATCCTAAGTCTCCTCTCCAAACTGGCCGGTCGGGTACCTGTTAAAGACGCTCCGACGCTCAAGTTAGATTATGGTCGTTCGGTTTTTAAGTTCGCAGTATTAAATGCTATTCAATTTAACGTACCTACCTCTTCTAGTTGACCTCTATATATAGAGCTAGTTTTGGGCCTGTGATTAAGACTTTACTAATCACGGCCCAATACCCTTTTAATCAGGGCCCAAACATGTTAAACTCTTATCAGAATTAAACCTACCTCACGGTCATCGGGGATGACCGGCCGACCGTCATGCTCTTGATTATCCCTGAGGCCGGCCGACCATAAGTCCTGTGGGTCGGCCTGAAGCCGGGCCGGGTGACCAGTACATTATCTATATTAAAAGATATAAAAACTTGATCACTTCATAAGAAAAATATAGGAATCAAATTACTAATTAAATATTTTATTGAACTAAGACATGGCCACCTTCCAAATCACGTTAACATCAATTTAACATAAAAAACCACATTAATTCTAACTATTAAAAAATGGACTCAATTGACTAAAAACAAATAAAAAAAATAACCAAAAGTGTAAATATAATGTAGAACTTGTTAAATATATTAAGTTAGATTTGTTTAAAAACTTTCAATTATGTATATTTTGTACAATCAGTGTATTAATGAGATTAATAATATAACTAATTAAAGTTGTTACATGTTTGAAAAGAAACATTGCCATTAATATCTTGAAATGATTAATTGTTATATCTTTAAATAATAAACTTGATTTATCATGTAATTGTTGACATATTTTGTCATTAAAATAAGAGGGAATACTTATGATGTCTATTAGCAGCAAGAATAAGATAATTAATTGGATTATCATTGATTCAATCATTATTGTGTGTCTTTATGTCATTCTCAGTAAAAAAGAATACACACGTTAGATGGATAACTCATAGTATCGATATTATCGCATGGATGTTGTTACTAATAATATAATTTTGAGACTAATCCAATTAATAAAAATAACTTATGAAATATGAATTCTGTAGTTTCATTTGTAATTTTTTTCGACTTCTAGTTAACATGATAATATGAAATTTTCCAGTAGGTCTTAGAGTTCAAGCTGTGCACATAAACTGTGTTGTAGGATTGATTTGAATAAAGAATTTTGAATTTTATAATTAAATTTCCATTAATATCAACTCTTAAACTTGAAGTCCTAAGTGCCCAGCTAGATGAAAGAAGACCAGACAATGAGATTTATTCGAACATATTTAAGGTTTTTGTTATAAATTAAAAAATATGGGTGGATGAAACTGTGTACAGTTTTCTAAAACTACAAATTATCTCGATTCATCGAACTTGTACTATGCACCAAAAATTCAACCTGTCGTTATATCAATTTTCCAACAATATTAATTGAAGTTTTAAAAAAACAGTTTTACGTTTTTTTTTTTTTAAATTTGTTAGAATTATAAAAAAAATATGAATATATATTTATACTTTTAAATTAATAATTAAGGGGTATAATTTACTAAACTTATCTTTAAATTAAAAGGTGTTTTGTTTTAAAGTGCAAATAGATGTTGCACATCTAACTCAAGTGGCAAACACAGATGAAGCAAATTTGCCACTATTGTGACCCGTTCTTATCCCTTGCAGCATCAAGCAAAACTGTTCCGTCAAAACACAAAATGACACGACAGGTTGCAATAATATATTAGTAAATGACAAAACTATGTTTTTTTATCAGAGTTTACTTCCTTAATTAATGATAACATATGTTAATTTTTATTGTGTGTTTCAAAACAAAATTTTAATTTTAATTTTTAAAACATACAAACTACTTGCCGAAAAATTGTTAATAACTTGTTATGAGTCTAACGAAATAATATCCTTAAGGATAGTTATTGAATTTCAAATATTGATTATTTTAAATTTTGTACTATTTTTATAAGATAAGTTGAAAAAATTAAAAGAGAAGAATGTATTTAAATTATGTTAAATCTCAGTGAGAATATGTTAATCTATAGAATTTGAGAATGGAAATGAGCTATGTTTTCTTTTAAAGAATTCACTAATATTATTTGATATATACTTTTTTTATCATTTAATGATGAATAAGTAGCTCAACACTCATATTTTCTTTCTATGAGAAGAAAGGAAAATACTCCTGGTTCTCTAAAAGTGTGGGTTTTTCTTTTATTAAAATTTTGAATTATAAGTATTTAATAGTTATTTTCTATTAAATTTTGAAAACTAAAAAAATTAGTTAACAACTAAATTTTGTTGATAAATTTCTTGAATTATAAATGTTTAATAGAACTATTTTCTGAAAAAAAAAACAATAAATGCAAAATTATTGAAATGAACATCTTTTAAGTGATATTTTATATCATATTGAATTCAATTTTATTAATGAAAATATTTTTTTAGATATTTATATTTCTTTTAAATAATTTTACACTCTTATAAAATTTAATCTGTAGATGAAATATTTTAGTTGATTTTTTTTATATTTCAAAATTTAAATAATATTTTTAAAAAATAAAACAATTTTAAATGTAAGCATTTTTAAAAATTTTATTAAAATGTAATTTTTTTTACCAAAGACAATAGACTTATAAATATTTATTGCACATATATTATTTTACATATTTATTTCTATATAGTTTAATTTCACCTTACATTTAAACTTCAATATATTAATTTTAGGACAACTATATCACAAGAACGGTAAGAACCTAAAAAATAGAATATTAGAATTGACATGTGTTTTAAAATAATGAGACCGAGTATTTAGTTGTTAAAATAATTCAATAATATAAATAGAATTTCATAAGCACATCTCATTATCTAAAACATTTGCTATCTCTCTAAAACTCATTAACTGAGTTCTCTCTCCTTTCTTTATAAGATTTATGACTCCTAAAATATCTATTTGACGATCACGAGGTGCTTAAGAGGTCACAAGAGTGAGCCCTCCATTCTCTATCAACCAGTTTTTCTTATAGAGTAAGTAAGTTTTTGTTCATTTTTCTTTAATTCTTAGTTTAAGACATATGCATATAAAATTCTTTGCATGTGTCACCTGATCTCTTTTTCTCTCATTGTCGATCAGTGGTCTTAAGGGCTTACTTTGGTCATGATTTTGTGGTCATGGTACTTTTAGAATTCTCTGAGCTGAGGCAGGCGTAGTATGCTTTATAGAGTCGTGGGAGCTTTCTAAACAGGTGAGGAAAGCTAACCTTGTCTTTAATTTTAATCTAGAAACTTTGAGTTTATGTCATGATTTATGTGTAACGATTTTTTTTAAATTGATGAGTTGTTATGATGTGAACTGGTTTTGATTATTGAACGAGCTATTGATAAAGATTTATATACCATTAATGTAACATCCCAATAAATATAACAAAAGATATAATTTATTGTAGAAGTTAACATAAATAATAAGAGAGAACAGTGATGAATAAGCAAGTAAGGAGAAAAGAATATGAAATTTCATATAGAATTAAAACCGTACACTCAAGAGTTTGATACAATTTTACAAGCTAAGACCGAACGGTCATGAAATAGCTCAAGACCGAACGAAAATACAAAAGAGGAAAATAATACGGACCAGACGGTCCTACACTGCCTTCGAGCCGAACGGACGGTGAGACTTCCTCCAAGTCTGCTTCAAGATCACCCTCTGCTCACATCCATTGGATGATCATTGCAGTGAAGAGAACAGCCGAACGGTTAAAACCGAACGACACATGGACAAGACAGGAAATATAAGGGTAAGCTTATGCAATTTAATTAATCCAACCCACATACAATTTTATCATCAAAGTAATATAATCACCATAAAACTTCAATCATATATTCATCATATAAGAATAACAATCAAACCGAACGTATACATCACTTAATTCATCTCATACAATAAATCGAACGTACAAATCATTTAGACCGACCACTATGACTCTGTCCGGACTGTAAGAATATGTAGCTATGGTCGTCCCTGCACCCGTGGGTGGTAACCTGGAATTCAACCATCAGAGTTACCGCGACATGGAAAACCCTTGAGCCTGCCACACGAGGTTAGCCCGTTAAAACACCTTAGGTCAAGGTCGTACACACCGCCCAGGCTAGAGCCTCCTGCCATTCTCACCACATGGTCACTCGCGCCAGTGAGCATTAGAATATCAGGATGGACACACCAATACAAAGCTGACCATATTCTTTCTTTACCAACCAATCAATACAAACTCATTCATCCTTTACATCTTTTATTTTAGACGACACAGATACAAAAATGATACAACAATGATGAGGAGCCGAGTATCAAAGTAGTTCAACAAATTATCGGACGGTCAGAGACCGAATAAGAGCTGAAACAAACCAGAAATTCTAACGAGTGACTGCAGGGTCTGGTAGAGAAGAAAAGAATTAATAAGCAACTCAACAATGAAAAACTAAGTCAGAGTAGCTGATAGAAACCGGACGGAAAGTCCATAGAATTCCACAATGGAACAAATAGGATTTACTCATTGAGAATCAGACGTTTAACAATAAAAGAGTTCTCTTCAATACAGCGAGCGTCAGTACAAGACCGAACACTCTGTGAGGAATCAAGTGTCAGTGTAATACCGAACACCTTTCAGATAAATGATACTATAAACCGGACGTTTTTCCCAAAAGAATAGGTAACATCAAACCGAGTACTTAGTCTATGACCAAATACTCAAACATAACATCATATATGCAAAACCGAACGCTTGGTTTATGATGAACGTTCTAAAAATGAATAATAATAATAATAATATAAAACTGAATACGTCAGAAATTTAGTGTCAGTCCAATACCAAACACTTGTATGACCAAACGTACAATTTATGAGCGAACGTTCTTAAATTCAATTACTGGTATAATACCTAGCACTTTTAAATAAACATTATCAATATAAACTGAACGCTCAGTGTATGACTGAACGTTCTAAATAGTTAAATGGGAAACCGAATACTCAATTTATGACCCAGTACTTCTCAGACCTAGCACTCGATTTACGACCGAGTACTTTCAATAAATATTATCAATAGAAAACGAACGTTCAGTGTGAACGAACGCTACTATAGTAAACACAGTTAACATGAGACTAGGTAATCAGTCTGTGACCGAATACATCAAAGCCGAACACTCAGTATAATACCGAGCGTTCTGTAATGGATAGATCATTACGACTGACTAAGCAAGGCATTTAAGTTTCTATACAATAGTACAAGACCAATCGTTTTAGGGGAAACCGAACGGTCCTAATGACCCTTCGATTACATATTTACATTTTACTATGTTTTATAACTTTATGACATATTTCATACCAAAATAAATCATACATTTCTCAGCAAGAATATCATATATTCAGCAGCATAGACTCACCAATTCATGCATACACATTAATCATAATTAAATTTATAAGCTTCCCTTACCTCTAACTCCAGCTAATTCTTCTAGGTCTTTAAGCAAACTTCTAAGACTCCCAAAAGTCCCAAGGACGTCCAACTGAGAATCCGATCGGTGCAAGTGAAAGGGCTTGGCACCAGGATGAATTTATCTGAAAGAAGGTTGATGATCGGAGGGGAGGAAGTGGCCGGAACTTTAGAGAGAAGGTGGAGATTTCTAGAGAGAAGGAGGAGAAAATGGAGTTCTGAAGATTGGAGAAGAAGATCACATGCAAGAAAATGATGCCAGATTTAAAATCCCAGCTTTTGAATCACTTTCCAAAACCGGACGGTCAAATGCCAAGCTGCCACCTGGATTCCACTCCCACCTTCCCTGCTGTCGCACGGTTTCCAATGGAGAGAATTAAATAGAGCTGACAGCTTTGTCTCCCACTCACCACGGGAGAACGGACGGCCGACATGTGTGAGAGCGGACGGCTGACATCTGTACTCCACTAAGGAGGGTATTAAATGGGGTGTGACATTCCCCCCAACAAATAAAAATTTTCGTCCTCGAAAATTAAAAGTTGCTGGAGAGATATTACCAAATGAAAATGGAAAGATGACGATTTGAATGAGGATTTTGAAGTTAAAGTCCGAATTGAGAACACTTGAATAAGGAGGCCAAAATATGATAACATGTTTGTTGATTCATGGTGATTTTGATGAATGATGGTATGAAAGACTTGTATTTGGTTGTATTGTTTGGATCATGTGAGGTTGCTGTGTTGGAGAATAATTTCAGTGAGAAAAAATTATTCGGATTTGAGGTTAGTTAATAGATAAATCTTATGGTTGATTTTTGGGTCAAATAAGAGACTTTGATAGGTGAAATTTTGAATTACAAGTTGAATGGAAAACACTAAGGTTTAAGGTCTGTTTTATGGTTAATTTAAACTTGTTTAGATCTTTAACTAAGCTAAATCTGAGGTAGTTAATAGTTGATAGGTTTAGTTTTATGCTATTTTTTGGTCATGGTTAAAGGTTTTAACAAGTGAAAATCTAAAGTAAAGGGTTTGGGGTTTGTTTTGGATCAATTAAGACTTGTCTAAAGATTAAAAATTAAAAAATGGTCATGAGAAATGAATGTGATTTAATTATGGGCTATAAAGTGGTGTTTTAGTTGGAGTGGGTTGGGAATTTATGGTAAAGAAAATGAGAGTTGTAGATGTTTGCGGAGGTGTATGAGTTAGGATATGCGAGGTTTGAGGAGTGTAGATTCTGCAGAATTGATGCTTTATAGAATTCTACAGTCTCGTTGGGCGAGCAAAACTCTCTATTTCTACATTCGTAGAGCAAGCTATGGGGCTAAGCGAGTTAGCTTGTGAGAAAATCTGGTTGTATCAATGGATGAGCGAGAATTCTCGTTGGGCGACAATAACTCTTTATTTCATTATTCACATAGCGAGTGGTGGTTCTTGAGCGAGGGGAGTGCTTTCGTCGGGCCAAGGCATGCGTTAAATGACTTAGAGTTTGATTGGAAGCATTCTTTCTTTTGATTTCTTGTATCTTTGAACTATATTATGGATTAAAGTTTGTTTAAAAGTAATTATTGAATTGAATTATGCTTTATGGTGTTAAGTATGTAATTGAGGTGTGGATGGACAGAGAGTTCTAGGGTGAAATTCTTGGTGGTGATATCAAATAGAGTGATGTATTGATGTAGGGACTGAACCTTGAAAATTAACCTAACACTCCTATAATCATTCCATCTCAGATAGAAAGGGATTATGTGAGGAGTAGCAGGAAGTCCTAGTCTATGGTATGGTGTTCTTTGTTGATAGGTGGTAGATAGACTAGCTTTGTGTGATAGCTTGGGGTGGGCTAGTTGTTCCACCACTGCAAGTGCAAAAACTTGTCATAGTCTGACATCAATACTCATATCCGAATTGGTCAAGTCTAGTAAATCATTTGTATGGTTTGCTTTGTAAATGAGATATTTATATGATATTTAAATTTCATGAATGAAGTCCATTTTAAATGTATTAGTTTACCCGTTCTTTGAATTGTTTTTTGTTATATATTTTGAACGATCACCTAACGAGTGTTAATAGAGGGAGATGATCTAACCATAGAGTAAACTTTAGATGGAGAAGATGTTAATAGCTAGTTACATCTTGAGTAGTTTGCAATACCATTTTATTTTAGTTATATTTTGAATAAACTTTTGTAAATAGTTTTAGACGAGTTATGTGTATAAATTTGAATTATAATTATTTTATATAACTGTATAAATATTTTATATATTTGTTTAATAATTATTCTACTTTATTGATTGTAGTATAATCTTTAATAATGGTTAATACATTGTAAAAAAAAGTATAAACAATAAGAAAGATTATTAAATTGGATTGGAAACTATCTATATAAAATTTTATTTTGTTTTTAGGACGTATTCTTTTTCATAATTATTACATAAACTTCTGTACAATGTCTTTTTACAAGGACAATAAGTTGAAAAATAGCACACTGTGATGTAATTAAAAACAATAAATAATATAAATAAAAAGTACTGTGATTAGAAACTGTAAAACATTTATGAAAGATCTATAGTAATGAAAAGGATTAATTGTTAAATGAGTATTAATTGTTATGGGTTGAAGAGCACAAGTTAAACGAGTAAATAATGAAAAAAAGAATAGAGTGAAAGTGAAAGAGAAATCTCATAGAATGGTTATGAAGGAGTGCAACAGTTCCGAACACAGACAAAGATCCACCAAATAGAATGGTCCATGCCCTACGCTACAGACAATAAAACCTTTCACAATTTAATATCAGAAACATGTGCGACAGATACGTACACAACATCATTACTCCAATTCTTAGATGCACACTCACTTTAATGGGAAGAACAATAAAAAAACAAAATAATATCAGAAAATTAGAAATATATAATAATAATAATAATAATAATAATAATAATAATAATAAATACATATAGTATCAGCATTCTCGTATTATCTAATTATAATTTTAATAAATTTATTTAGATTTTTTATAATAAATATTATTTGCATGTGAAGTGTAATTTTTATTATAGATTTAATGTGATTATATGTTTTGTATTATTTTTTTTAATAAATTATTATGAAATAACAAATGATTTGATAGAATTTAGAATATGAACATCAAAATTTATAATAATATTTGATATAACTTTATTTAAAAACTTATTACTTATTAATTATTAAAATTACAATTATTTTTAGTAATATAAAACTGTATATTTATGAGTGAGTTTTAATTAATTAATTAAATAATAAATAATTTACCTTAAAGTTTAATTATTATTTAAACATCTGTTACTTTTTAATTATTAGTTACAATTATCTTTTTAGTAATATTTACGAGTGATTTTCAATTAATTAATTGAATAATTATTAATTTACCTACCATAGTTAAAGTTTAAGAATTAATAACGGTTTATAGAATTTTTAAAAAATCAATCAAGTACTTTTTTTTGGTAGTATTTAACTTTACTTTTAAGTATATATTTAACTATATATAGAAAAATCTTTTGGGAGTCACATAGTTTTCTTATTTTTATAAATTAAATTATGAAAATATAATTTATCATTTTATTCCCTCTTATTATCGTTCTCTTTATTACTCATTTTCATTATCATAATAAAAAATGTATTCTTCAAATAATTCTAAACATATTTTCTCACCGTAAAATATTGAATCAAATTACATTAATATGTTTTTGTCATATAAATATTTTAAAACAATTATAATTGTTTTATTAAATATTGTGAATAAAAAATTATATTTTTTAAATGAAAGATAGGAAAGTGACACTAATACAAAAATCGCGTATGTCGACTCCTAACGGAGAATTCATGACATCATATCAGGAGACATTAAATTGACATTAACTTAATGTAAATTTTTTTATTTTTTTTAATTAATTGTGATCCTTCTTTACAACTCTATGATATCTGAAAAACAGAAAAACAACAAATTTCAAATTTTGGTATTTTATAAAGCATGAACTATGATCAACAACAAACAAAATTAACCAACAACAAACAACGTCGAATTTTGTCAATATACGAGGTTAACTTAATGTGGAATTTTTTATTTTTTTAATTAATTGTGATTCTTCTTTACAAAAAAAACAACAAACAAGTTCAACCAATAAGTTCTTCAAAACAAAAAGGAAAACTAACCTTCAAAAAGTGGGTTCATCGGAATAAAGTGTCGTCACCCATAAGAGAGAGAAAGCAGGACGAGCCTACGAAAGACAATAGCACGAAAATAACGAATCAAAACAAACGAAAATCACACATAAAGTAGTTAATTATATGCATTTGTATAAAATAAAAGAAAATTTACATGTGATGGTCGTCAAATTTCGTTCGAGAAAAGTTTGAGAAGAGAAGAGGGTCTCGCGCTCTAAGATAAACTGAATGAATTTTCAATCTCCTGCTCAAATTTTTATTGAATTCACACCGATCATTTTTAACTTTGGTTATTCAGTACTTCAACGTTAAACGCGTGACGTTATATGTTGTTTTTATGATAGTTGTGTTTTATATATAGATTTTGTCTTGTACTGAAGATGAGGTTATGTGTGTTATTTTATGCTACAGATAGTTTTATGTAGAGTACACAATAATTGTCCTGTGTAATGTTGGGTCAAGTGTAGATTTTGGGTGCATGTGTATAGTATACATTTTTTATGCATGTCTTTACCATACATTTATTACAAATTGATATGTTGATCTGAAGTTGTATATTGCAAATCAATATATATATATATATATATGAGGTTTGTTAACGCGCATATGTCTGTTTTTTAGTTGGTACATTTTAACAATGTGTATCGGATTATAGTAAACAAAAATACCCTCATATATTATGTATTATAAGTTTTAAAGTCAAGGATATTTAAATAATTTTCATTCTCAAAACTAAAAAAAAAAACTCAAACCCTTACTGACCTCTCTCATTCATTTCAATCCTTTCTCTTTCATGTATCTCACTTCAACCTTTTCTCTGTCATCTCTATTGTCGCCCCAATTAAAAAAAATCAGAAACACTGGCTGTTAAGCAATTTCTTACAAAATTGATTATAATGAGTTTTCATTTTATAATTTTTGTCTTATCTAATTTTATCTAATTTTCACAAGCATAATGACATATGAAGGAATTGGTAATTCGCCTGGAAAATATCAGAAACACTCGCTATTAAACAATTTTTTACAAAAAAAAAGATTTTATAATCATTTTATAATTTTTGTCTTATATAATTTTATCTAATTTTCACTAGCATAATGACATCAGAAGGAATTGATAATTGGCCTGAAGGTTTTTTAAGAAATGACGATTTAACATCTACAGATGATGAAATTAGAGAGGTTAGTGAAGATGATGAAATTGTAGAGATCTTGAATGAACCTTCTGAAGGCGAATATGCCAATGACTCAACTCTTTACAAAGGTAAATTGTTTAACAACGAGTATTTCTAATTTTTTTTTTCAGTTGGATCTACAATAGGATGATAGAGAAAAGGTTGGAGTGAGAGATGAGAGAGGTGAGTAAGGGTTTTGGGGTTTCTTTATTTTTGTTTTTGTTTTGAGAATGAAAATTATTTAAATATCCTTGAATCTATAATATATGAGGGTATTTTTGTTTACTATAATCCAGTACACATTGTTAAAGTATACCAACTGAAAAACAGGCGTACGCGCGTTAACAAACCCATATGGGATTTGTTAACGCGCGTACGCCTGTTTATCAATGGGTACGTTTTAACAATGTGTACCGGATTATAGTAGACAAAAATACCATCATTTATCATGGATTCTAAGTTTTAAGGTCAAGGATATTTAAATAATTTTCATTCTCAAAATTAAAAAAAAAAGAAACCCCCAAACCCTTACTCACCTCCCTCATTCCTCTCAACCTTTTCTCTTTCATCTCTCTCACTCCAACATTTTCTCTGTCATCCTACTGTTGCCCCAATTGAAAAAATCAGAAACATTGTTTTGAGAATGAAAATTAAAGAAATAGGTATAAAAGAACTCCCTAGGAGTACAATTTTTCAATTCTAGGTTGTAATCTTACATCATGTATACCATACCAAGAGAGAAAGGAAAAAGAAACACTTTGTATAAAGGAAATATCTTGTTCTTTAAAAATATAATGAAATGTGGTGTAGATGTGTAAATGATGTATGAAAATTTAATTGATTTATGAAGGTTTTATTTACATGATTTAATTTAAAAATGAAATTTAATAATAATAAGAAGGGTAAATATATAACACAAACCAATTACGATGTCGCGGGTTGTTGTGTGTGGCTGAGGGAGAGTATGGAGACGAGAGAGAAACAAATTGGATAAGTGAGGAAAGTGCATTAGGGTTAGGTAAGAGTTTTTTTTTTTTTTTAATTAGGACAACAGTAGGGATGACAGAGAAAATGTTGGAGTGAGAGAGATGAAAGAGAAAAGGTTGAGAGGAATGAGGAATGAAAATTATTTAAATATTCTTGACCTATAGAATCCATGATAAATGAGAGTATTCTTGTCTACTATAATCCGGTACACATTATTAAAACGTGCCAACTGAAAAACAGCGTACGCGTGTTAACAAACTCATATATATATATATATATATATATATATATATATATATATATATATATATATATATATATATATATATATATATATATATATATATATATATTTATTATATGTACACAAATATTATTTTAGTACATAATGTTAGATTAGATATATATATTCTTTTGGTAACTGACAGGTTGTATATTATTTTAGAAACCTATTTCTGGGTTTGAAATACTTAACGTATTTTCATGTTTTATTATTTAGTAATCGGCAGTTTATCTTTATTTATTCGGTTTTAGAATAATCTTGAATTTTATTTATGTTTTGATGGTTAAGGTTTTTTTTTCTCGAAACGGAAGTATCTCATTTTGGTGAGGTGGTAAAGTATTTATATATTATTATGCAAGATTGTGACTTTCTTCTGTCTTTTGGGTAATAATTAAAATGGTTTGTATTTACGGTTTTAGTATTATATGTATATATGGCAGTAATATTTTCCTAAAATTTCGGAGTTACACGTGTTCTTCTAGAGCGTTATATTATCGTGAACATATTATTAATATAATCTTAGTTTATTTGATTTTATTAAGGATAACTATATATGTAATTTTTTGATTTAATTTATCAATGTTAGTATGTAACTGTTTGGTTTGTGGCTGCAGGTATTTAATTGTTAAGTTTTGATTAAAGTTAAATAACATAAAATTAATTTTTACGTGTGGTTGGTAAGTTGCAGTTGGTGTTTAGTATTTTAGTAGTTGGCGAGCCCAACATGTTATAGATTGATATATTTTATGTATTGTTGTAGCCTAATGGAATATGAAACAAATATAATGAAATAGAATGTGTATTATTATGAATATAATGCATATCTATTGTGATGGTGGAATAATAAGTGTGCGTTTTAATAAAAGGTGAGTCGTTTTGGGAGTTGATCTTGAGGAGGTTTTAGGAATTGGTCTTTAGTACTTTGGTTGCAGTCTGTGGGAGAGCACCATATAGTGAATGGTCCAAAGTGAAATTTGTTAATAAAACTTGGGTTAAATATGTTTTTACTTCCTTAACTTTTAGTTAAAATTAAAATTAGTTTTTCTTCAAAACTTTGGTCTAATTTAGTCTCTAAATTATAGAAATGTATGATTTTAGTCTTTTTAAATAAATTTTGTTAGGTTTATTTGATGTTTCTTCAAAATTTTGGTCTAATTTAGTCCCTCAATTTTAGAAATGTATGAATTTAGTCCTTTTAAATAAATTTTGTTAGATTTATTTGATGTTTCAAGCGCGTTTAATGATAGTATTTTGGTTGTTTACTCTGTTTGACACATCTTTGCTTGAATGTTAACTAAGAAACGCGTTTGAAACATCAAATAAAGTTAACAAAATTTGGTTAAAAGAACTAAATTCATATATTTTTAAAGTTTGGAGACTAAATTAGGTCAAAATAAATTAGACCAAAGTTTTGAAGAGAAACTAATTCTAATTTACACTGAAAGTTAAGAGACAAAAATATATTTAACCCATAAAACTTGTGAGAAGAATAATAAGAAGTAATAGGTATGTACTATGTAACATGTCATTGAGAACACTAAAAAAATTTGCATGTTTAAAAAAATTAATTAAAAAATTAATTTTAACTTTCAAAACATTGAGTAGTTAATTAGATACACGTGTCTTGAATATGTGACACAATGTTAGCCATGTAAGAAAAAATCTATTTATTACAGAGAACTAAATCTCACACTTTCTAAAGAGATATGAAAATGGATCAAATTTGAAAAGAAAGAAGATAAAAACTAAAATCAATAATTTAAAGTTAAAAAACATATTTAACCTTATAATATATTTTGCTCTAAAATATTATTGCCTTCAATATTTCTTTTACATATTATATCAATATTTTTTTATTAAGTCTCGATTTAAACAATTTTAACATATAAAGTTATTTTGTTTTTACTGAAATTTACAAAATTTAACATTTTCAAGGATGAATGGTGAATATATCGTCTTAATCCTGGAGCGTTTTGATGTTTCAGTAAACATAATCATGTTGATTGTCTTGATTTATTTTCGGACTTGAAACATAATCATGAGAGAAACGCATCAAAATCCTTTTCTTTTTTCGAACAAATTAAGGTAAATTATGTATTGATTTATTTTCCAACTTGAAAGTATTAAGAGAATACAGTAACACTCCAATATAATTAGTATTTATGTTACAAAATTAGATTATTTCTCGAATATATATATATATATATATATATATATATATATATATATATATATATATTGTTTTATATATGTTTGTAGTACCTAAACAAAGTGTGAGCTTTTATTTTTATCTAAATAATTATTTTTTAGTCTCTCAAAAGTTGAAAAGTACTATTAATAGTTTTAAGTGACCTATTAATGTTATAATATAATAAATCACTACAAAAATAAGATTCCTGGTATAAATATTATTAATTTATCTTAAAGTAATATTCGGAACTACAAATAATTATTATAAACTTTGGAGGGTTAAAAGTTAAGGAAAAATAAATATTCGGAACTACAAAAATTCAAATATTTTATAAAGATTGTTATTTAGACTTAGCTTCTTGTTAGTTCTGTTGACCGGTCGGTTTGATTAGTTCTGTTGAGTTTTGCTTTTGTTTGACCGGTTGCGCGCTTGCGCTTGTGTTGGTTACATTTTGTTTGCCGGTTTTGTCTATTGCATGCATGTGTTGGTTATATATAGTAACCAACCCCGCTCCTTGTCTTGTAACTTTTGAATCATTCAATACTATTCAGATTTCTCATTCTCACGCTCCGCTCTCTCTCATTTATCTTTCTCTGGTTTTCTGGGTTTTCTCGAAACGCTCCATAACCCAACAATTGGCGCCCACCATGGGGCAAGGATTCAAGAATTCCCAAGAAACAATGGCAACCAAGTTCGACGTGGAGAAGTTCAATGGCTCTAATGATTTCGGGCTGTGGAAGATCAAGATGGAGGCTATCTTGATACAACAGGGATGTGATGAAGCGTTGAAGGGTGAGTCGAAGATGAGTGATGCCATGACTCAAGAAGAGAAGAAGAAGATGAGAGATAAGGCAAGGAGTGCAATCATCTTGTGCCTTGGTGATAAGGTACTGAGGGAGGTTGCGAAGGAGAAGACTGCCGCTGAAATCTGGGCAAAGCTGGAGTCTCTGTACATGACGAGATCGTTGGCTCATAGGTTGTGCTTGAAGCAGCAACTCTTTGCGTTCAAGATGTCAGAATTAAGAACGATAGAGGAGCAAATTGCAGAATTCAGCAAGATAGTTGATGATCTGGAGAATATTGAAGTGAAGTTGGAGGATGAAGATAAAGCTGTCATCCTGTTGAATGCGCTTCCAAGAACCTTCGAGCATTTCAGGGATGCGTTACTCTACGGGAAAGATCAAGTGATCACGTTAAAGGAGGTTGTGACGTCAATTCGAACCAAGGAGTTCCAAAAACTTCAAGATTCGAAGGCAACCGAGGAGGGAGCGTCTGGATTGATCTCGGTGAAAGGGAAATGGAAGAAGCAGGCTGGAAAAGAGAAGAAGCTGAATCCGGACGGTACGAAGCAGGTGCGTTGCTTCAAGTGCCATAAGATGGGTCATATCAAGAAGTTCTGCCCGGAGAAAGGAAAGGGCAGTCGGCCACAAGAAACCGCTGATGTGGCAGAGGCGTCTGAAGGATATGAATCTGCTGGAGTGCTGGTGGCTTCGTCTGAAGATTCTCAAAGGAGCTGGGTCATGGATTCCGGCTGCACCTATCACATGTGCCTGGTTAAGGAGTTTTTTAAGAATCTTGATCAGAAAGAGCATGGAAATGTACTGCTCGGAAATAACAAAGCTTGCCGAGTGCAAGGTGTGGGGTCGGTGAGGCTGAAGATGTTTGACAATCGTGAGATGGTGTTGCAGGCGGTAAGGTATGTGCCCGAACTAAAGAGAAATTTGATTTCTATTAGTTCATTTGATCTTGGAGGTTACACCACTAAAGTTGAAGATGGAGTAATGAGGGTTTGTTCTGGAGATTCTGTGGTTGCCAAAGGCAGAAGGAGGAACGGCTTGTACATTCTGGAGGGATCAACTGTCATTGGTCATGTCTCAGTAGCAAGTGGGACCGAGAATACCGCCCGGCTCTGGCACTTGAGGATGGGACACATCAGTGAGAAGGGTCTTGAAGAATTGGAAAAGCAAGGCTTGCTTCTGGGAGACAAACTGCAGAAGCTGGATTTCTGTGACCATTGTGTCTTAGGGAAATCACACAGGATACCGTTCGGGAAAGGGAAACACTCAACCGAACGTCCCTTTGAATATGTCCATGCTGACTTGTGGGGACCGGCAAGAACCTTAACTCATGGTGGAGGAGCGTATTTCTTAAGTATAATTGATGATTTCTCGAGGAGAGTGTGGATTTACGTTCTAAAAAATAAGTCTGAAACGTTTCAGAAGTTCAAAGAGTGGCACACACAGATTGAAAACCAATTGGGGTGTAGGCTGAAATGTCTAAGAACCGATAATGGGCTGGAGTTCGTTTCAGAGGAGTTTAATGAGTTTTGCAAAGAGAAAGGGATCAGGAGGCACAGAACGGTCGTTGGAACTCCTCAACAGAATGGCTTGGCCGAACGGATGAATAGAACCATTCTGGAGAGGATTCGGTGCATGTTGCTGGGATCAGGGTTGTCAAAGGCTTTCTAGGGAGAGGCTGCCAATACGGCCGTCTATCTGATTAACAGGAGTCCGTCTTCTGCACTCAATTTTAAAATGTCAATGGAAGTGTGGAGTGGACGACCGGCTGATTACTCACACTTGAGAGTGTTTGGTTCTTTGGCGTTTGCTCATGTCAGGGGTGATAAACTGGATTCCCGGGCGGCAAAATGTATCTTTCTTGGATACGCCGAAGGTGTTAAGGGATACAGGTTATGGAGGTTAGATTCTAGACCTTCAAAACTAATCATTAGTAGGGATGTCATTTTTGATGAAACAAGGATGGCAATGCACCCTGAAAACTCTGGAAGTGAGAAGAAGATTCTCGTGGAGGTGGAACATACTACTAATGGAGCTGGCACGCCCGGTGGGACTGAGGAAAACCAAACGGGTGAAGGGCAAGTTGAAAACGGTCGGACGATAGAGGAGAACCGATCGGATGAATTTCGAACAGACCTTGGTGATGATACAGATGGTATGTCTGGCGAGGGAAGTCATGGAAAAGCTGCTGGTGTTGATTTGAGAAACTATCAGCTTGTTCGTGACAGAGAAAGTAGGATCTCTAAGCCAACCAAACGGTTTGGAGAGCAGATCTAATCTGCTACGCCCTGAATGCTGCTGAAGATCTTAACCGATCGGATGAACCGAGAAGTTATAAGGAGGCTCTTGACAGCAGCGACCGACATCTTTGGCAGGGTGCTATGGAGGAAGAGTTGGAGGCTTTGAAAAAGAATAGCACCTGGAGATTGGTGGATCTGCCGAAGGGTAAGAAGGTTATAGGTTCGAAATGGATTTTCAAGAAAAAGGAAGCTATACCGGGCGGTGAGAAAGTGAGGTACAAAGCTAGGCTTGTTGCCAAAGGCTTTACTCAGATTGAAGGTATAGACTATCATGAGATCTTTGCTCCAGTGGTTAAGCATTGTTCGGTCAGAGTTCTGATGGCAATAGTTGCTCATTGCAATTTGCATCTTGAACAGTTGGATGTTCGGACAGCTTTTCTGCACGGCGATTTGGAGGAAACCATCTATATGAAGCAACAGGACGATTTCACTGTGGATGATAGAGTGTGTCTGTTGCAGAAGTCACTTTATGGCTTGAAGCAAAGTCCAAGGCAGTGGTACAGGAAATTTGATGATTTTCTGATAAAGCTGAACTTCAAGCGGTGCAATTATGATGATTGTGTTTACACTCTGAATCGTGACGGTGAAATGTTATATCTCATGCTTTATGTGGATGATATCCTGATTGCTAGCAGTGACAGGGGCATGATCAGTGAGACGAAAGCAAGGTTGGGGGATGCTTTCGAAATGAAGGAGCTAGGGGAAGCAAAGCGGATTTTGGGCATAGACATTAAAAGGGATAAACCGGGCGGTAATCTTTTTCTGTCTCAGGAGTGTTATTTGCAGAAGGTAATTTCAAGGTATCGGATGGCTGAATCAAAATTGACCAGCACGCCGGTCGGTCAACACTTGAAACTTACCAAGGAACAATGCTCAAAGACCGAGGAGGAAAGAAGGAAGATGGAATCTGTTCCATTTTCAAATAGGATTGGGTTTCTACCGGTTGGTCACTAATTGTTTGACCGTCCGTGTTTCGTTTTTTGTTCTTTGAAGCAAGTCTAGGTGGAGAATTGTTATTTAGACTTAGCTTCTTGTTAGTTCTGTTGACCGGTCGGTCCGGTCGGTTTGATTAGTTCTGTTGAGTTTTGCTTTTGTTTGACCGGTTGCGCGCTTGCGCTTGTGTTGGTTACATTTTGTTTGCCGGTTTTGCCTGTTGCATGCATGTGTTGGTTATATATAGTAACCAACCCCGCTCCTTGTCTTGTAACTTTTGAATCATTCAATACTATTCAGATTTCTCATTCTCACGCTCCGCTCTCTCTCTTTTATCTTTCTCTGGTTTTCTGGGTTTTCTCGAAACGCTCCAAAACCCAACAAAGATCAACAAGATTAATTTTAAATTTTACTAAAGTGAAAAATAAAGATAAAAACTTTATCAAGACCAAAATAACATAATTTTACAAAAATTAAATACATATTGAAATTTAAAGTATTATAAAAAAAAATATTATAACAACCATAATGAAGCTTGTTAAAATTAAAATACTTAAATCATATTTTAGATTAAAAATATTAGATGACAAATTAAATGTATTAATCATCTTATATGTTGAAAACCAATTGATAGAATTGTTTGACATAAAAGTAAGTGTTTTTACAACTTAAAAGATTAGAAAACTAATATAAAGGATTGATAGTTTATATATATTATTAAATTTTTATAAAGGATTTTTCCTTCAAACACGAAAACTTCTATATTAGAATTTTATTGCATGTATATTATTTAAGTCAAATTTATTTTATTTTTTACATAAATTCTTTTAAATAGATCGAAAGTGGTTAGTAACATATTTTATAGATATATATTTTGCAGTGTAATAGTTTATAAACTAAATGTAAATGAAGCAAAAATAAAAAACAAAAATATAAAAAAAAGTAAAATATCTAATAATAATTTTATTTATTTATTTATTTATACATGAATAACACACTTTTCTTTTTCAAAATTATTTAGAACAAACTTGTATGCCATGTCACACTCTGCAATCACTGTAGAGTGCTGACTTCAACTTCTACATCTTGGGACAAATCAAATAAAGCCATTTATGCCGCCCATATACTACGATGTTGTCCCATGGTCTAATATTGTTTGGTTCTGCAACTATTACCCTCAGATTGTGACATTATTACATAAACAACATGCTTCCTTCTTCTTCCTTTTATTCATGATTTATCTCGATTGCGTCTCATATCTAAACTCGTTCGTTGGAAGAATCTAAAACCATGTTCTGTATCCTTTGCCTCGTCTCTCTCTCAGAAACCGAAGCTTTTTCTGCTCTGCTTTTAGAGTATGCCTCGAAAAACTCCTCATTCTCCTTCTCTAACTCCTTCCAAACTGCTTCCATCACATGCATGCATGTGTCATTCACATGTCTCAAATATAATACAAAATAAAACAACAAAACAGATAAACCATATATATATATATATATATATATATATATATATATATATATATATATATATATATATAATAGATTTACACATACTTTCTTCGTATTCTTATATGCAGATGCATATATGTGTGTACTGTTACCAAATTAACACGTTAATTATTTTAGTCAAATAAACAGTGACAGTGGCTGTTGTCTAGAAGTCATAATAGACTAAATGGTCATAATTATAGTAAAAGATTAAATGAATTAATTAATTTTTTAAAAGCACAGTTTCGAAATTTTATAATTTAATAATTTCATTAAGCTACTGGAATTATTAGAATGAATTTACCGGTGGAAGTAATAACAGGCTTGATATTTGCATGTTTAGAAAGAGCTTCCATGCACTCTTCTTTGTTCATGTTGAACAAGATACACTCCTCTATCAAACGGTGCACCTGCACATATATATTTGATCATCAGAACATACACATGCAACCAGAGAAAACAAAAGAAAGGACTGAGAATATTAGAAAGATCTGTTTTATTTTCTTTGAAAAATTAAATGAATAAATAAACGGGAAAGTAAATTGAAACTGACCAGACGGATATAAGCAGCAGAGGAAGAGTCTTCCATTGATTTTGTTAGAGTTGGAAGTGTGAGGTTTAAGAATTATATTAGGTGGGGGTTGGATTCTCTGGTTAGTATAAATAAAGTTATGTTTCGTATATAGTCCAAAGTAAGATGATTAGAAGAGAAGGAGGAAGAGATGGTGGAATGAGCAGAAGAAGGAGAAAAAAGAGAGAAAGGACAAGAAAAGATGAGGAAAAAGAGAAAGGCAAAGATGAAAGAAAAATGAGAAAGGTAGGTTTATAAGGAAGGTGGTTCAGTGCAGTGTTAAAAAAATACTAATAAGCATGGATGGCATGATGGTAGGGAAAGAGGGATATAAAAAAAGAGAAAGATTAGACAAAGAGGGCACGACACATACATAAACAAATCAATATGAATAAGGTGAGTGTCAGGCAGCTGGGGTGGGACCCACCCGACCACGTGGGAGGAAAACGAGGATTGGTGGAGAGAGGATTAGAGGAGATTCCACATTGCATGAAGAGCACCAAACGCCGTTGTTGGCATATTACGTGGCGGTGGGACCCTCCCTCACGTGAAAGGTGGGACCCAAGATCCTTATGTCTTTCCATAGTGGCACTGGTAGGGTCACTCAATGCATGCATGTATGTACCATACTCTAACCATGTGTTGGACGTTTCTTTTTTCCAAAAATATTGTTGTATTGGTGTCTTCAATCAATGCTACGTTGGAAATAGAAAGGCTAAAGTTATTCCTTCATTATTCACTTCAATTAATATATATATATAATATATATATATATATATATATATATATATATAATATTGAGATCTTGGTTTTATCGTCTATTTTATTTTTGGTTAAATTAAATATTAGTGTTGAAAGTTCTATGTAGACTAAAAATAAAATCAATTCATAATGGATATTTATAATATATAAATCATTTTAGAAACTGAACTTGTAAAGTTGAGTTAGACTTAAAATTCACTTATAATATTGTTAAAGTCTATCCTATTTATATTTTTTGTTTATATGTATATACTTCACTTAGACTTAAAATTCACTTCTAACAATTAAGAAATACATTTATTAAATATATAATTTGATTGATAAAATTTCTGTTTTCTAACAAAATTTATCCGGTAATGTAAAATGAATACAAGAGTAGTGCCGTAGAAATATGTTATTAATGTTTTTCTTTTGTTAATTTTACCTACTGGTTCTGTTTATTTACTTTGATATATCCTACTTAACCTATTTGAAAAAAAGTGGGTTCGTCCATTGATTAATCTAATTAGTTTTGTTTTAAATTATATTAGTAAAGTCTCTGTCACAGTTTACTATTTTTTTTTCTAGAGGAGAAGTTATAAAGACAATTAGTCTTTATAATCAAATTTGGATTTCACAGTGGATGATATATTCTTTAGAATTTTTTATTCACTTTACGTAATTATATGTGTATGTATTAGTTTTGAAATGTCAATAATATTTTAGTGAGACCTTTTTTTTATATATATAATTTATATTTTGTAAAATATAAGATGCTATAGATTGCAATACATGACACATTTACAATAAGCAAATATAATGTTTTGATGTATAAAAAACATTACATAAATTTTATTTTAGATAATAATAGTTTTATAATATTTTTTTTTTATAATATTTTAACATCTACTTGTCATTCTTAGTCCAAAATTACTCCAAAACAATAATAATAATAACCATAAACACTAACATAAACCAATCACAGAAAAACATGTAAATGATGTTAAAATATTATAAAAAAATATTTCAAATAATCATTATCTTTTAATAAAAGGGTACTTAATGAGAAAGCGCTTTATATTATTTTTATTGCGTAAACGATGCACTAACCTAAATGATGATTATTTAATTGATAAAGATGACCTAAAGGTTTATGTTATAATGAAATAATTTTTCAATTAAAATATAAGATATCGCGCGCCGGACATAGATATCTAATCTATACCATATTTTAATATATAAACATAATGTAGGCTACAGATTTATATTTAAAAAAATATTATTAACTTAGACAACTCAAATAGTTATTTAATTAAATCTTGAAATACATCTAAAATAATTGAAAGAATAAATGCTAAACATAAAATAAAATACTATCAAATATCGTAGAAAAAATATAATGAGTACCAAACAAGGCTTTACATCTCCAACTCTCAATTAAGTCATTCCAATGGAAATGTTGTTTATCAATTACAAGATGCAGTAAGAATAAACTAAAATAATTAAAATTAGAGAGAAAACTCTGTCATAAGAGTTTTCAATGTTTAAAAGAGTTTTCTATTATTAAAAATAGTTTTCTATTCTTAAAAAAGAACTACTCTTTTGTTTTTCATATTTTTTATCTGGTACGAATACATGTTATTATAAAATTTAATAATTTTATAAAATTTAAAAGTCAAAATATAGGATAACTTAAATAGTTTTTTATCTCTAAAATATTTTTTAAAAACAAAACTGGGGTGCAATGTATAACTAAACACAATAATTTTAAACGTCAGTATATCTATAATAAAAAGAAAAATATTCTCAATTTTATCCTTGGATCGTTTGGAAAAATTTAATATTGCAAGTTTGTACACATTTTTCCTCCTTGATGTGATGTGTCCAAGGTGAACGTGAAACACCTTAAACACTTAACCTGGATTAGAAAACTACATACTATAATATTCATATATTACAATTTACAATACTTGGGATAATTTAAATTAAGTTTTTTGTACTCATCACTTAGTTTATGAAGAAAAGTATAGTTGTAAATGGAAACACGTTATTTCTTTCCACCAATTTTCAAGATTTTCCAACCTTTCTCGTTTATAGTTTTCCTTTTCCTTTTTTTTTATATTTTTTTAATATTTTTAAATTTAATTATCCGGACATGTTCATTTAAAAATATATTTATCCATATATATTTGGAGGGAGATTTTAGAAATTTTAATAATTTAAAAATATGTAAAATGGATAAGTTTGTTAGTTATAATTTAATTTTTTTAAAATAAGATTTGGTGAAAATTATTTCATTAGAAAAAAATTATTAGATATTGTTAGATATTAATTAGTATTATAGGATATTATTTTATTGTTATAAATTAAAAGATGTCTTAAATATAAATAGATATTATTTTTAGATAATAATAAATGAGAATAAAATATTGTATTTCCTTTATAAATATAATTTTTATAAATATATGGGAGAACAAGATTTAAGGAGAGAGTTTTAATAGAAATAATGATAAGTAAGGAAAGAATGGAAAAAGTTTTGAAGGTTAAGTTTTGAAGGAGTTAAAAGAGAAAGTGAAGAGTAAGGATAGGAGTAGCTTACATTCTTACATGTTTACATTCTTTCTTTTTTTTTCTTGTTTTCTTGTCTTTTTGTTTGTACGTAATGTAATAATGTAATATCTTGTATGAGTTTAAATTGTGAAATAGATGTTATTTAGTTCGATTTTGATGATATGTTAATATGTGCTTGTTTGAAAACATAAATGTGTGTTTGTGTTTGGTGACTCGGTGAAAGGTGGTGAAGGATAACTCCTCTTTGTTGTATTAAATGTGTATTTTACCTGGATTCTCGAGGAGAGTAAGTGAGACATGTATACTTCGTTAAGACTCTTAGAAGAGTATGGAAAGTGACATACATACATACATACATACATATATATATATATATATATATTTCAAGGCTCTCAATAAGAGTAATGAGAAGTTGTATACTTTATCGATGCTTTCGAGAAGAGTAATGTGAAGTTATATACTTCATGAGAGCTCGCTGGGAGAGTAATGGAAAATGAAATACTTGTCTTCGAGAGTTACAAATCAACTTGTAATGCTAGAATTACAAATGGTTGTATTATTTGTTGTGATGACATATTTGGGACCTGTGGTGATATGTTTCAATTGTTGTTTGAGACAATATGTTTTGTGAATGATTGACAATTGATGAAATCAAATTGTAGTATTAGAAACTAAAGTTAAGAAAAGTTTAAGTAGGTGTTATATTATAATATATGTATATTAGTTACGGTATTTATATATCAGCACATCTTTTATACTCGTGGTTTCCATTTGCAATGATAGAATTTTATAATAAAGCAAATGATAGTATAAATACTGGGAAGATGTACAATACTAGAAAAGTGATTAATTTTAAAAAATGTTTAATATAATATTTTAGTTTTATGTTTTTCATTTTCAAAGTCTTTGATGTAAAACAATAACTTTTTTATTGAGATTTTAAATAAAAGATTAATAAAATTTTATTTTAAATTATATAATTTGCATTAGTTTTACAAAACAAAAATTTAGTGTTACATTTAATTGTTATATAATATTAATAAGGTGATAATTTAGTTTTGAATGTTAATAATATAAGAAAAATATACTCACATAAAATTTTTATATTTATTTGATATTATCATTTTTTATTTTTTATTTTTATTTTTTTTCTTTTTTGAAAAATTCCAAAAATTTATTCTTTAAGATCATTTTATTTTTATTAAGTGTGTTAAATGAATGTCAATGTGTGTCATACTAATATTTTTGTAATCTTTCACATATTATTTTCCAGTTAGATATTTAGTTAATTATTTTAATTGATCTGATCCATCTATTTACTTTCTATTTATTTTTCTAGGCAAATCAAGTTAGGCTACATCAGAAAACATGCTAAAAGTTGAACCTACTCTATCAAATACATATTAACATATTTTGTTTGACAAATCAATATAGCTGAGTCAGATCATACAATTGACCGGTTTCCTTATATAATGTGAAGGTTTTGGTTCTTCTAAGTTAAATATCGTTAAACAATATTTATCACCGAAAGTGATATCAATTATTATTATTATTATTACTGTAACTATTCTAAACATATTTATGAATATGTATTTTTTTATCATTACCATTATTAATTTAATTAAATTTTAAATCTCTTAATTTAAATATTTTTAATTGAATTTGTATTGTTTAATTTTTTTAATTAATTGAGTGATGGGAATAATATTCACTTACCATATTTTATATTGTTTTTAAGGGTTAGAAATGTGCGGTTTTACTATTATTATAACTAATATTAAAATAAAAAAAGGCATTAGTCATTTTATATAATAAAAACCAAGAAAATAGATTATTAGAGTTGATAGGTGTATTAAAATAATGAGACCGAATATTTTATTTTAAAATAATTATGTAATATAAATAAAAGTCGTCTCGTTACTTAAAATATTGTCTATCTCTTTAAAATTATTTTTCTTTGTTTTCTCTCACATCTCTCTAAGATTTATCATCCCTTGTTCATCTGTTTTAATGATCAGGAAGTTTTTAGGAGATCACAGCTGAGTTATCTCCACATCTAGCCGATCAATTTCAAGAATAGAGCCATTAAGTTTCGCCTTCTTTTCCTCTTCCGTTCTTAATATGTTTTTAGAATAATCTTGTACTGTTGCATGTGTGATCATGCTTCTCCTAGTCATTCTTGGTTCATCTAGAGTTTTAAGGACTATGTCCATTTTCAATTTGGTGTTTCTTGGGTTCGTATAGATATTCCTTGTGTTTCAAGTAATCAGCGAAAAGTTCTTTGTGTTTAGGTTGTTTCTTGTGAGGTAAAGGAAGATAGAACTTGTTTAGATTATATTTGTTGTGCTAAATTAGTATTCATTAGAATAATATGATGTGTATATAGTAGTGTAAAATTCCCTATGTTTAAATATTGGTATTTGATAGTATGATGTGTGTATAATTGGAATGGTGTGAAATTGATGTTTTATGTTGTCATGATTGTGTATGATAATGTTGTTTTACTGTTTGAAAACTGAATTCAAGGGGTTGGAGTGAGGGTTGGTTAAATTATAGAACTTTAAGCCTAAAAGGGGGGGGGGAGGGGGCGGTTGAAGGTGTGAGTTTGAGAATTTGGGACTGATGTGATGAAACTATTATTGAGGTGCTACGTTGAGGTAAATTAAGACTTTTTGGAGGTATGATGTGATTAAAATCTGATATGTCATAAAGAGGTAGTGCATAGTTGAAGTTTAGGGTTTTTTAGTGTGAAAATGGAGTTTTGAGTAGTGAGATTTTGAAGTAAGGGGTTTAAATTGTTTTGGAGAGTTTGGAACATGTTATGGGACCAATTAGAACTTGTATAGATGTTCAAACCAGTAAAAGTTTATCATGAAGGTGAGAATTGCTTCATAGGTTGGTTTTTGGTTCATTTTGGGATTTTTGGGGTTGGAAATTTAAAGTAGAGTGGCTGTGAGCAATCTGAGGTGTTGAAGTGCACTAACAAGTGTATTTGGACCTGGTTATGTAGTTGGTAAACTGATGTGGGGGTTAAAAAAGTGTAGATTTGAGTTTGGGTAGCTTATAAGAGTGAATTTAGGTTTTTATAGGTCAATTTAGGTTTGGAGTGGTCAATTCATGTTAGAGGTTTGTTTTTAGATGTTTCTCAAAGCCTAAGAGTCTTTAGGAATCATTTAAACTTGTGTAGAGGGTCACCAAATTATAAATAGGTGAATTTTAGAACTTGGTGCAATGTTGAGCGCCCTTCAAGGACTTTTGACCGTCACTTTTGCTTGAAGAACTCGCCTGAGCGCCCCCTGAGCGCTTTGTTCCAGAGGTCTGGTGCTCGGGCGCCCCTTTTTGGGGGCGCTCAACGCCACTCAACCAGATTTTATTTATTTTCAATTTTGGGATCTCAAAGTCAAGGTTTCATATATCAACTTTGGATGTTCTTTAGGTCATTTTGGGGAGTTTTAGACCCTTTTGGAGCTGTTGGTGAGGGTTTCAAATCTGTTTTCCTTACCTAAATTTGAGTATCAAGATGCCATGAAGAAATTGTATTATTATGTGATTTTTGATGACTTGTAAGTGTGTTTCTAATTCTTTAATGTATGATCAGTAGTCCCATGTATTGGTATACTATGTGAATGTGAAGTGATCGTAATGGTTTCAAAGGTATAGAAATGAGTTCCAAAGAGAAACTTCATGGTGTTGGTTTTAAGTATCATTAATATGAATGCAAGGAGCTCAATCTTGGAGGTTATCAAGACACTCTAATAGTATTTCATGCTCAAGTAGAAAAGATTGATACATGTGTGGTGAGAGTAGTAAAAAATCTTAGTTTTGGGTGCTTCTAGTATGATCCAAGACATAGTCTTGTGAGTATGATAGAGTGAAACTCATATAGAATAACTTAGTAAAAGTCACGACAATTACTTTTCATTACATTTTAGTTTTATATAATTAAAGTATTATTAAAAATAAAATAAAATAAATCATATCCATATCATAAAACAACCTCTGTTATAAACTGTATCCATAATTCTTCTTTATAGCCATGTTTTCTTTAAAACCTTGTTTTCTACCTTTTATTCATTTTTATTTATTATTAGTATATTTATTTAATTTCTTTAAAAATTTCAATTAATTAGAATTAAAACAAAATTACCGTACGTATATAAATAAGTATAATTTTATTTTAGAAATCAATTTTATAAAACTAAATTATTTTTAAATTTTATTTTTTAAAATAATATAAAAGTTATTCAAAATGTATCTTAAAAAATTTATTATTAACCATGTAAATATTTATTATATTTATTTTATTACTTTATAGCATTATGCTTGACGATGTTGACAACGAAATGATAATTTTTTATATTTATTAGTTCATTTTATTCTTCCTCAGTTTATACTTTAATTTTATTATTTTATAATATTTAAATTATGACCGCTAATCAGTCATCTCCTCTGAATATGGAATTTGTACCTGACAGCATTCCACCATTGAAAGACCTTGAGTTGAGTGCATGTCGGCAAAAATTATTCACTCTCTCCATCATGTCACCATTACGATACTTTATACAAGAATATGGAACAAGAAAAGCCTTCTGAAAAACGTGGGGATGAATTAACCTCATAATAACTTATGCATACGAAAACCAATTCTTGAAAATTATCTCTTTTAAAATGCTTGTAAGGAAAAAATCTTTAATATATTATAAGCTGCGATTAAATATAAAAAATATATTTTAATAAAATTTTATAATACCTTAATTTTTTTTTATATAGTAATTGCTTTATGTGTTTTTTATATTCTAAAAATATAAAAAAAAATTATTATAATTAAACACGTAGTTCATCTTTCATGCATGTTATTCTTCACAAAATTACTTTGGGACCCCACACACATGTGAGTTACATTGTTCAAACTAAGATGTTTACCAAGTTAATTCAATGCACCGGTTGACAGTATATATAGATATATGGCACCATAGAGGTAAAGTCAAATCAAAGACATTGATTAATAAGTTTTTGGAATTACCTATGATATGAAAAATAAAAAATAAAAACATGTGTGAACAGTAGCGGAACTTGGAAAAATATTTGTGGATGCCAAATTAAATTTTTTATATATAAATTATTTTTTCTAATTAAAATAAAAAAATTTTATTTTTTTATTTTGTCTACTATAACAGAATTAATAAAAATTATTATCATTGTTTATCATATCGTTAAATAACCATAAAGATCTATTATTAAATGTTCAAAAATAGCATGAAACAAACCTAAGTAGTTGAAATAATTTACAAGATAAGACGTAGACTTATTTTCTCCTAGATAAAAAATAATAAATATTATGGAAAGTCAAGAATACTGAAAAATTGTACAATGCAAGTCAAACAAAATATCATTTAAAAGTCAATAACTATTTATATATATATATATATATATATATATATATATATATATATATATATATATATACCTATTGATAAGATATCATACTTTTTTTATAATCTTAACTTATCTACAACGAGTACAACCTCGATATTATTTTACCAATCGAAGGTTGTGCATCAACCATCTAAATTGTTATAACATTATATAAAAGTTTGTTCCTAGTACATGTCCCATATTGAAGATCTAAACGGGTAAATTGAATCATAATATACCTATAATTTATAGTAAAAATTTTAGTCCAATCCAACTGTTAATAAAGTGAAAATCTAAAATCTTGCATCGGTTCAGAAATAGAAAATTAGGTTATTTTGAGATTTTTGGAAATACATATCCAAATTTTAGGTTAATCTAACGGTTAACTAGTAGATATTTAGATTTTACCTAGACAACTCGAGGACAATATTCAAGTGAGTTTCAGCTCTATCTAAAATGCAGAATTGATTCCTATAAGTACAAACATCCAATTACAAATCTGAGTGGTCAAAGTATAGTATTATATCTCAGGAATCATCTATCAAAATTTTAACCTAATCTAACGGTGAACGGAGTGAGGATTTAGATTTTATCGAAATAACTTAGAGATAGAAATAAAGTGATGGTCATTCTACTCGAATTTAGGAGATTACTTCCTTTAGGTACAATTCTCAAATTAAAAATTCTGATGGCCAAAGTTAATTACTATGTCTTATGAACCATATATTAAATTTCCAGGTTGATGTAACGGTAGATTAAGTGACAATTAAAGTTTTACTAAGGTAACTTGGAGAATGGAAAACATAGTCAAAGAAACCTAAACTTCACAATTTAATTGAGTATCTATCCCAACATCTTTATAGCTCACATATTCAACATAATAACCTTGGTAGAAGAATTAGAGACAACCAACAATTTAAAGTTCAAATTATAGAAAAAAAATAGCATGATTAGAACTAAAAGAAGTCATCAGTTCAACTAAGAAAAGAATTGTGTTGGTGTTCGACAATCAAATTCTCTGTAGCATAATAAGAATTTTATCATTAATCAACTCCCTTGTAATTATTATTTTTTAAATTTATTATAAAAATTTTACTGTAATTTCTTACAAAATTATTAGTAGAAAAAATATACTACAAATTAATTTTTTTCAAAAAATTTAGTTGGGAATATTTGAAAAAAAAATTATTTATAAAATTTAAATTTGTCTAAAAAAGTACTTTTTTTAAAGTTATTTTTTCGTAGCTGTAACTTTTTTTCCTAAGAAAATTTACTGCGGATGTTTTTCATAAAAAAAAATTGTAAATTTTTAAATTTTACGATAATTAATTACGCACAAAGGTATTATCTATTGATCAAAATTCGTAAAAAAAATTATAAGAAACACTTTTCCTGTAAATTTTTATAAAAAGTCTAAAAAAAATCTCCATAAAACATACAAAAATTATAGTATTAAGAGTCTATAATTAACCAACAAAATAAAAATATGATACTTTGACAACATCTTTTTTACAACACTTTAACATCATCTATATGTCATTTTGTAATTGATCCATGTTAGTGTTTATGATTATTATTATTGATTGTAAAATAATTTTAAACCAATCACAAAATGTCACGTAAATTATATTAAAATGTTGTCAAAATAATATTGTCAAAATATCATTATCTTAATAAGGTTTAATTGCTTCTTTTGTCCCCAGTTTGGTTGAAGTGTGTCAAATTTGTCCCTCTTTTAGAAAAATGTCAATTTCGTCCCCATACAGAAAAAATTTGTGTCAATCAAGTCATTTCTCTTAAAAATCATTGCTTTCAAAACTCACTTTATCCACTACAATATCAGGTATCAGACCCATGAAGTGGTTATTATTCAAAACTCACTTTAAGTTTTTAACACCATTAGTTTGTATTTAACGGACATGACTTGATTGACACAAATTTTTTCTATATGGGGACGAAAGTGACATTTTTCTAAAAGAGGGACGAATTTGACACACTTCAACCAAATTGGGGACAAAAGAAGCAATTAAACCTCTTAATAAATATAAGAACAAAAAACTTAAGGACACAAAACTTAGTGTCATGACAACATGTGATGTCACTAGTGAAAAAAGCTATTTAACGTCGGTTATTTTGGGCTTTTAACGTCAGATTTCGAACCGACGTCTAATCTAGTGACGTTAAATGAGATGTTGGACCCCATAGGTTAGACGTCTATATAGACGTCGGACTATATAGGTCAGACGTCTATATAGACGTCAGACTCATAGATCAGACGTCTAAAATGTCGTCGTATTTGATAGGATCTTTCTCCGCTTGAGGCCTCTCGAGTTGCTCCTAGGTCATGGTAATTCGAGTTTACAACTTTATATTTTAGTTGAAGAGAATGAATTGTATGTTCTTATTTTGTATTAGACGGTTTTGATAATGTAGTGGAGGGAATTGGAGGAGTGCAAAACGCAAGAAATCGTCGTCCAAGTACGCTGCCTAAGGACATGAGCAAAACTGCACAAAAACTCAATGAAAACGCATTTTAATCTGTTTAAATGAAAAATAATTCATCAAAGAGTAATGTAATCGGAGTAAAATTAATTTTAAACGGTGCAAAAGTGAGAAAACGAACCTGAAAAACGTAGCCTGTGCAGAGAAAACGCGAGGAAGATGATGAACAATGAGTGCGCGTAACTACTGCCTCGCGTTCGCAGTGTTTTAATGCAGACATTTAGACGTCGGTTCCCTTTACAACAGACGTCTAAAGTGCTTCAGAGGTCAGAGTGGCGGGATCAGATGTCTAAATGGAGTCAAAAAGTGACTTTTTAAATTTCTGGATTTAGGGTTTAGACGTCGGTTCCCAGAATAACAGACGTCTAAAGTACTTTAGAAGTCGGAGTGGCAGGATCAGACGTCTAAATGGAGTCAAAAAGTAACTTTTTAAATTTCTGGATTTAGGATTTAGACGTCGGTTCCTAGAGTAACAGACATCTAAAGTGCTTTAGAAGTCGGAGCTCTCCCAACTGACGTCTATATGTCTAACAAGTAAGTGAATAGCCATTAATTTCCGTCATATAAACGTCGGGGCCCCTCCTAACTGACGTCTATATGACTGAAAGAAATGACTTTTCACCCACCTATCAGACATATAGACGTCAGTTAAGAGGGGTCCTGATGTCTAAAATATTATAAACGTCGGGACACCTTCTAACTGACGTCTATATGGCCAACCTATTTACGAAAATGCCACCGGTCATCAATATAAGTCGTGCTTACCCTTAACCGACGTCTAAGGGGCGACGTTAAATAGCGTTTTTGCACTAGTGTGTGTAACACACTTTTATGATTATTAATTTAATTATTTTGGGTAAATTAAAAAGCCTAAATATTCTAAATATTTTCATTTCATGTATATTGAATTAATAAATTAATTTATAAATTAGGATAATATAATAATTTGTATTACTATATATTATCTTTCTTCAATTTTATTCAATGCAATACAAGAAGGTTCACTTAATTGTAGAGACAAAATAAATGCAAAAACATACATAAACAAATACAGACAAACACACATACAAACACACAATTGAATAAACAACACACGTAAAAATTTGGCTACACGATTTTTACACACCTTCCCGAAGTAATAGTTTTTTTTTCCTCTCTATGTTTGCTATATATTGATGTTTGGAACGTAATGCACGTAATTATAGGTAAGTTTATATAATGATTGCATTAATTGTAACTCAATTCTTTTTGGTACTTCCTTTCACGGTGTCACTTGGATTTGAATTTTGTATTTTGTAGTTTGTTGTTGATAAGGGATAGTTTAATTTTACAGATATATTTAATTACATAAAAAACAAAAGAATTAGAAGATATCACTACGAAGAAAAATAATATCTAAATATAACAAAAATATTTGTATATGTAAGTATTTATAAATAAAATTTAGGACGGTAAATTAGTATTGTAATATTTATTATCCGTAAGTAGTAGATAACATATCGATTTATAAATAGATTGAATGTGGATATTATATTATTATATTTATTACTCATAAAAAAATAAAAAATTATTTAATTTTTTATTAAGTTAAATTTAATTAAAATTAAAAATAATTTATATTTTATTATATTAAATTTAATTATAAAAAATTTTAATTTAATTTATATTACATTTTATATATTTTTTTTATTATTTTATTTTAAAATTTTATAAATATATTATTTAAATATGATATCTACGTGTATTTAAGAATTTTAAAATATTTATAAATATTTTTTAAATGGATATGCATGTATGTAAACAGTGAATAGGTAAGAAATAATTTTTTTTTATGGAAATCAATAATAAGTAGGATAGCCATTATTTATGTCTAATCACGATATAAATGTAGAAAGAAGGTTAGATTGCAAAGAGGGTTTCAACCCTTCACTAAAATTGCACAGCATTATAACCACTCCTATAATTATGAATCTAACTCAAAATATCAAATATCATGACAACAATGAAAAGAAAAAGATGAGATCCCATGAAAAACAAAAGTAAATAGAATTTTTTATATTAACACTAACAAGTAACAAATAAATAAATATTAAACATTATAATAAGGACATAAAGAATAAATTACTGTTTATAATATTGTCTTACAGAGATTACAAAATTAAACAAATATTCCTTACAAAATAATAAAAATAACTATAGTAAGATCAAATTAGAATTGACCTTTCACGTTTCTTAGTTAAATTAGCACATAAAATACTTAATTGTTTGAGGATCAGATTACCCATTTTTTCTACTTTTCGGTTCTTCAAAACTTTCAAAAAGAAAAAGACATTTCAGAAAAAGAAAAGAAAAGGAATAATAATATCTTGTCATTTTCACTATTTCAAAGTAAAGATAAATAGATAAAAGATTGAGACATATGGTTATTTATGAAAAACGTAGATATGGTTGATGGTAAAATTTTAAGTGTAATATTAAATAAAAATAAAAAAGTAAAATATTATATAAAGGTAAATATTTATTAATTTATTATTTTAAAATTTTAAATAAAAAATTATGTTAATTTCTGTAACATCCCAATAAATATTACTCTAAAAGCCTTGATTTATTTTAGGAGTTACAAAATAATAAAGAAGAACAGTAAAGAAATAAACTCGACTGAAATAAAATATGTTCGAAATTAAAATCGAACCAAACTGAATACATAAACAAAGTATACAAAATAGATTAAAAAAATCTGATGTCCTATATATTGGCCGGTTGACCAAGATCAAAAATATTTCCTATACAGAACATTCTACAAAACAAAGGAAGAGAAAAATAACTATCTCTAAGGACCGGACGGTCCAGCACAATACTCGAGCACCGCCTCTAAGTTTTCTTCAATCTGCACAGCGTCCACCAGGGTATCTTCTAAAGCAACTTCCAAAGTATCTTCTGCTCACATCCAAAAGGATGATCATTGCAAATGAGGAGAAAAGTCGACCGGTCGGATACCGAACGACAACATACAAAACAAGACAAATAAGGGTAAGCTTATGTAAATTTAACTTATCCATTCATCATACAAGTAAACATATTATACAAACAAATCAAACAATACAACATATCATTCTCATACTCAAAATCGACCGTTAAGACACTGTCCGGACGGTATGAACATGTAGCTCGGTCGTCCCTAGCACCCGGGCGGTGTAGTAACTGTTTCCTCAGCTGCCACCCGAGGTTAGTCCTCAAACGGTTATATGCGCGTATAACCGCGGACCTCCTGCCATTCCCACACATGACCGACCTCCCTCTACTTGAGGAAGCGTCCTCACGGAATATCAGGATCAAGGACAACGCCGGAGTCATTCCCACATTCATACTTTACCAATCAATTTTCCAAACTCATGAGACATTCCGCCTGTGGAATTCTCTTACTTAATCAAATTCCTCATTCGATAGTATTTTCATAAAGAAAGGGTATCAGGACAGTGGCCGTGTTATCAACGATAGAATAAAAGATAGAAACGAGACCAGAAACATAGCTGAATGATCTGATAAGAATAAAAATTTGATATCATAGGGTATTTATAATAATTGACAGGCCGTTCTGGCAACGATTAGAACTAACCATCAAAGACTTAACACTAATAATGACCGGGCGGTATGATCAAAGATAAGACTGGAGAACAGAAGAGTATCAATTGGTTGGATAATGGTCCGACAAGGAATAAAATCGTACCCCAAAGGATTGACTATAAATAATAGTCATCCGGCCGGTTTGGCAAAGGATAAAACAAGCGCTAGTCATAATCGAAGGCTGGTCTATGACCGGACACTTCTCAAAAGGAATTTAGTCAAACAAACCTGTCGTTTCAATAAATAAAAGCTTCACTAGACCACGCAGTCACTAAGTGACCGGACGGTTTTTCACAAGGAAGAATATCAGATTTATAAGTTTTATATTTTTAAGTGTCAGCCTAAGGCCGAACACTTGTAAGACCTAATGCTTGGTTTATGACCAGCGTCTATTAAGTATATTACAATGGAATTATTAACGAAAACAACTAAGTTTAGCAAACATACTAGGCCGATCAGTCCGAACAGACCGAACGGAAGAAGGGAGGACCGAATGGTCCTAATGACCTTCGATCTCAAATTTATATTCTCTCTAAGTTTTTCATATATACTCATCTCTTATAACTCATATAACAATATACCACATTCAATTCATGCAAATCAAGCAACATACCTTACATATTAAACATGCATTAAATCAGCCACATATTAAATCATGCAGAACATCAAAATTAAACTCTTATAAGCTTCCCTTACCTCTAAATTCCAGCTAGACTTCTAAGATTCAACTACGAGGTTGACTGATCGTCCAAAGAGCTCTGACCGGAAAACTAATTGGTGCAATTGAAAAGTCTTGACAACAGGAGTAAGAATTCTGAAAGGTAATTGATGATCGGAACAGTGTTTAGGTTAGTAATTCTAGAGAGAAGTTTGGAGGTTTAGAGAGAAGGAAGAGAATTTGAGTTTTTCAGAAAGTTGGTTTGAGGAAGAAGAAGAAGATTGCATGCAGAAAAGTCTTAGGGATTTGAAATTTCTACCTTAAATACGCCTCCAAAACCGAACAGTCGGTTTGCTCTCGTGCTGCCACATGGCTTCCACTAGCAGAAGTCCTTCATTCCCCTTGCAGCCGGACGCTTCCCGAGATTGGGGAATTAAATGCAGCTGCAGCGTTTGTCTGCCACTACAGCTCACCGGACTCTGAGAGAGTGACACGCGCATATCACTAAGAATGCATTTAATGGGGCGTGACAAATTTCTAGTTTTTATAATATATATATATATATATATATATATATATATATATATATATATATATATATATATATATATATATAATATGTATTTAGCTCATAAATAACAGTTAATGATACAAAAATATTTTATTTGACATAAGCAGCAACTCAAAAAATTATTAAAGTTGAAAAATCTACATACATTAAATATGTAGAGAAATAATAATCTTATAAAAATGCCGAATTGGATTATTAGATCGATATAATAATAAAAGAACTCTTCTAGTTTATAATATTTTTACCACATTCTAATTTTCCACCAACATTTGTGAAACTAAGTTGATGCCCAACTGCAAAAGTATAAGAAATGAAATTATAACAAACTTTGACGATTATAAAGGCCATATAGAAAGTTTAAAATTATTATGTCGGTTTAAAAAACTCATCATAGAACGTGTAACTTTATATGACGATTCAAATTATAATCGATATAAAAAAATATGTTCATTTTTTTATTTAAAATCTTTATTTGCATGACAAATTCTTTACATAATAAATACAATTATCATCCAAGGAGATTTTTTAATAAATGACTATAGTAGAATAAATACCTAAAATATTAAATGCAAACCAAGCATAAACGAAAAATAGAAACCAAAGTAGAGATGAAAATAAAAACAAACCAGAGTAGAAACATAAAATGCAAATCACAATCTAAATGCAAAAAGCAATCCAAATCAGAGAAATTCAAATTTGAGCAAAAATGAAAAAAATAAAACTAGTGCAAAAGGGAAAAAGTTCTTTTAAAACACTTTTTTAACAACTTTTTGACAACGATACGTGACAATTTGTGATTGGTCTGTTTGAAATATTTTTTTAAACATAAATTCAAATAGACCAATAAAGTGATGCACATGTCCTCTTGTCAAAAAAGTTGTTAAAAAAAATTGTAAAAATATCAAGATCCGTGCAAAAATGAAACTAACGTTTTCCTTCCACAAAGTGCACCTCACAAAATCTCTCTCTTTTGCCTTACCTTGCCTCGTCTCACCTCATTTCATTGGGCAATATCCCATTTCGACCACAAAAACCATTCATATCAAGTAGAAAAATCTATTGAAAAAGCTCATAATCAAACGAAAAAGCTAAGAAACTGACTTGTAGAGTAGGATAAATGGTAGATCTCATCCACTATAGGAGAAGCTTGACAAGGTTTAGGACTCGTCCAGGAAGACGAAAAGAAAAAAAAAATCTTACTATGAAAGAAAAGCATGACAATTAGAAAAATTAATGTCATCACGTCACTCATTATACCAGTTCGATTTACACTAGTGTAGAAATGAACTTTCACGAGGTTTTATAATGATGGCTAAAAAGGTAACATTGTCAAATGAAACACGGTGGCATTTTTGTAAACTTTTCAATAACAGTTCCTCAACAACCATCGTTAAAAGTGGAGTAGAAAAACAACGATGATTATTCTATACAACCATCGTTAAAAGTGATTCATATAGGAAACGACTACAATTCCATGTTGTGGTCATCGCTAAAAAGCTTGTGCATCTCTTCATATTTCAATTTTCGCTTCCTGTACATGTGATTTTTCTCTAATTTTCACTCTCCTCAGCATCCTACATTATTGTCCACCTTCTTAATACCCACATTGTTGCCACCGCTAAGTGTAGTGTTGTCGCTCGTGTTGCCACTGTTGTTGGTCATCGCTCATGTTGTCATTTACCAATGCTACCGCTGGTTCGCATTCTACTTGTGATGCCGCTAATTTGCGCATCTCGTTGTCGCCATCTTTCACAATCTACTACCACTGCCATTTGTGTCGTGTTTTCATCATATGTTTGTTTGCATTCTCACTGTCACTACTCACACATTGTTTTTGGTCACTACTCGTTCACTTGCATCTTGTGACACATTATTCTTATTTTCATGTTCACCTTCATATTGTTGGGCGATACAACCAGGCTAGGCGTCACCTAGCTTTGGGACACTATTGTTGGAGATTGAATAATGACATTGACTGCCACATGTTATAACTTCTCTAAAAACCTCAAGTTCCTCCTAAGTTATCATCTGTATAATACTTTATATTAGTAGTTTTATATTATTAAAACGGAATGTTACATTTTATAAAATCGATATTTGATTTTCCATTCATTATGATATCCTAACAAATATGATTTCTATTTAAGTTATTTTAATGTAAACAGATTTTCAAAACTCTCACGGTAAAGGAGAATTGATTTAATCAACTATGAAATTTGTGACTTTAAAATAAGAAGTAAAAGGTTTAGACAAAATTTCAACGTCATATATCAAATACATTATTCCGTTACTGTTTTTTTTTTATGAATTTTTTTCCAAGTATATATTTTGTAGGTCTCTAAATACTTCATGTTAGAAACAATATCAACAAAGACCTTTGCTCTTTTCGACAATTACGAAAGCCATGGTTGCATGAACTATGTTACCAACCAGAATTTACTTTTTCATATAGAATTCTATCTCTTTGGGTGATATATATATTTTTTTAAACGTGCGATCTTAGAAAAAAGAATTATATAAAGACTATGGGAATGTACTGAAGATTAATTAAACTACCAACTACACCTACATATATGTCATACATTCCAATGAAATCTAGTTTAAATTTACGAAATGCATGTTATGAATAAAGCACTCATTTGAAAAAAACAGATCTTATAAAAATTAGCCAGTCAAACTACAAATCAAATTGGACAAACACATTCATATTTTAGATAAGTTTAAAAAATGTGAAACAAAACTCAGAGAATAAATTTAACGTAATGTATAGGAGGGAGCACATGCTCATTACTCTCATTCAAAATTCTCCTTATGTACATAACTTCATTTATCTACCCAAAGACTTTACTAAAGCTCAAAACAGTGCAATTGTAACCTAGTAATCTATCTTATAACTTCATTTATCTCACATAATAAATAAGCAAGTCTGATTTTGAAGCTCAAAACAGTGCATTTCTCACAAAAGCTTTCTCTTTTTTCCAGTTAATGCATGATTGTGCATGATATTGGAATCCATATCCACACATGACACCATTTCATTCTTCACAGATAACCCAAAATTTGATGCAGAAGATGTCTGAGAAGGTCCATGAGAACTCCCTGGAAATGCCAAACTTAAAGAAGTTGGAATGAATCCATTTGGGTTATCATGATCTTTGTAGGTAGAAAAGTTGATCTCTTGGGTAGCAAGTGGAAGGGCGAGGGAAGACAAAGTAGGAGGGTTTTTCCAATGTGGAACTGGATCAACTAGAAGTGTGTGAAGCAAAGGTCCTGCTTCTGTAACACTTTGCAATAATCTACCTTTTTGAGGTAAGGGTTTCCCACAAACTAGTTTATCAATCGCTAGGGAATCACTCTCAACCATGTCTGTTTCGATGTTGCTTGATAAGGTCAAGTTGCTTGTTTGAGACATTAAACTCGTGGAGAAATGTTTCTCATTTGACAAGGATAAATCACATGAATGATCTGATAAGATTTTGGAACTTGAATATGATACCTTGGTGCTATTCATTGATGGCTTTGTTTTGTTTTGGAGGCATGATTGATCAACCTGTGGAATAATAATACTTGTTGTCTCAACTGGTGTCGGTGCTTGTACATTCCTTATCAGCAATTGAAGTTGGTCTCTTGCTTCATCTCTTTCTTGGCAAACTTTCTTTAACAACTTGTACAAGTGTTTAACCGTCTCCTCATATTTCTTGATCTTAGCATTAGCTTCCATTTTTGCTGCTACCAGTTCAAGCTTGGTGCAGAGAAGCCTGTGCTTAACCTCCTCAATGCTCTGTCAATACAAGGAAAAGTTTGGTCAGTGTGCAACTGAGAGTTCAAATTACAATACACCACTAACAAGATGCTAAAACCAATAATTTTTTATTATTATGTACCTGAATGATTGAAGCATGTTATTAGAGGGATTGTTCAAAATGTGAAGACAAAGTAACTTTGCCTTTCGGCATGGCTGATATATTTTACAAGCCACTACTGGTTTTTAGTTTTGACTTATCACTTTGTAGCCAATGATAAATAATTTATGAGAATTCAAAGGTAAGATTAAGTTCCATATTAGTTAAAAATAAGAAAGTTAAGTATAATACAAGAACGATGACACATGAACTTATTTTTTTAAGGTTTTGAATAAAAAGAGATGTGAATTTTTGTATGAATTTGGTTTAAGTTTTATTGTTGTTATCTTTTGACCTATAAAGTATTGTAGTCAAATTTGTCTTAATGATTGGTTTAAACAAAATATGGATACAAAAGTCATAACCGAGGAATTTATGATTGAAAATACTTTCGTCATCGAAGAGTGTGTCAATGGAAGGAATTAACCCTTGATAAGAAAATTGTTAAAAATATAAGTATGAGTCTAAATTTACGTTAGGTAAAGATGTGAAAGTTTATCACAATGTTAAAAGTCTTTTGGCAAAGGGATTGAAAAGTAATGAGCGTTCAACTTCAAAAAGGTAAAGCAAGGGTAATTCAACTTTTCAAAGGGCTTTTTGTTTTTAAGGACTACATCTTTTGACAATATTCTGAACATATATTATTGTGTTCCCTAACCTACGTTTGAGTTATTTGGTTGCTATTAAGTAAATCTTATTGGTACGATTTGTTACCGTCATAAATACCAGCTAAAGTTTCATTTTTTGAACATTGTTTTGGCTGTAATTCAACATAGAATCTAGATTATGATATGTCCCAATCCATCCAATAATATAAACAGAAAAATTAATAATTGGAACACGAATGCAAATAATGAAGTGCAATTCAAAGTAAGTTATACAGGAGAATCATTTACCTCGTTCTCAGAAGAAATCATATTCATGTTTATGTAGCTACGAACGATTCAGAACAATCTGAAATATGAAATGCTACTTTCGTGGTTCAACACAAGCTGCTTTATGTATGTTGAAATGGGTAGAGTTCTCTTGAAGAAAAAAGTGATTTTGGTAAAAAAAACAGAAACTTCAATTTTATATTCTAATTGATGAACAGTTATTGAGTGAGTAAACTATCCCGTGATTATAGGGATGTTGCTTCCCAATATATGATTGGTATCCTTTTATTTTCCTTGTTAATTGATTGTGGCCTATTTTAGGGCCTAAGTATTTTTGAGTCATTATTTGGCCAATTCATAATTAGGCTTTGACAGATGAACTACAGTTTTGCTTTGTGTATTATACTAAACAACAAAAACATGCATGTGAGTTTAACCTTCGGTTGGATTTTGTGTAACGTTGTTGGTTCTAACAATTACTGAAGAATGAAAATCGGTTCCTATGTCAACCATGTTGCAGTTTAGGTTTCTGTTTTCAGACCATTTATTGTTCTGTAACAAATGGAGTTGACTATAGTTATCCGTAGCGGTCTAGCACATTGTAGCTGGCAATTGTGACTTAGTTTAACTCAATCAATTGGGCGTATTTTTGGTTGCATTTTTTTTTTAAAGTTTGTTTATAAACCTCATCGTAAGTTATTTTAATTATTGCTTTTACAGAATTCGACCTTAATTCTTAATTTTGCGCAATATCATTTAGTTTAGTCATTTCATTATAAAATAATTGTAAATAAAAAGAATTTAAAAAAAAAAGAATAGCAATTTTTTTATATTTTTTTTTTGGAAGATTGGATTTGAGAGAAAAAGGAGATGAATGTGAAATTGTTTAGGCTAAGAGAAATAGTGAGGAGAAATAAGAAGAAAGTTAAATGTGTGGATGATTTGATTGAAACAAAATATTTGAATAAAAGAGAAATTTTGAAATGTTCTAATTGTCCTTTGGTAGAAATTATTATTATTATCACTAATTATTGTATTATTACTATCTATGATTACTATTATAATAATTATTTTTATGGAAATCTAAACAATTGTTCTTATATATCAAAATCATGTTCTAATGTCTTATAGACAAGTGTAAACTTATTATTAATAAAAAACCTAATGTTTTAGATTTTTATTAAAAGTTTGCATTAAACATTAAGTTTGGATGCTTCAAATAACTGCTTGATGAATTTTATGTATAGATGAACAATCAATTAGTTTTTCTATCTTAGTTTAGGTTATAAGATAGTGTCCAAAAATCAGATATTCACAAATATACAATCAATTAATTATCATACGATTAAAAACAAGAATAAAACTTGATGTAAATTAAATATATTAAATAACAAAAATCACAAAAAGTTAAAGATACATTATGTCCAACTCCCATAAATAAGGGAGTTAATTACTCTTATACATTTTGAACATTAGAAAATAATAATGATGAATCCCTCCCGTTTCAAGAATAAGTTTTCACCCTTAAAGATGATTTTCAACTGGGTAATACCTTTTATATATAAATTTTTAGAATTGGTAGGTATCTAAGCTAAGCCTAAAATTTGTAGTTGAATAAATTGTAACTAAAAATTCTTATTATATATCTTTTCATCTTTTTATATTCACATAGTGATAGTATTATCAGGTTTTGTATGACCAGATTGAAAAATATCCTATAATTCTTTTGAGATAAAATATGTCTTAAGTTTCAGTATTCAAAGATTAAAATTTTCATTAGTAAAAACTAGTAGAGGATGAAAGAAAAGTAAACATTGTTAGAAGCCATGAGTTTGTAGAAAAACTCTTTCTTTTTGAAGTATAGAAGGAAGACTTTTGAAGTAATAAGATAGTTATTTTTTTTACACCCAATATATGACTAAACTTAACTTTGATACCACTATTATTATTTTGAGAATGTGAAAGAAATAGTTGATGAGATTGAAGAAAAGTAAAGATAGTAATAATTGGAAGAAGTATGTTTTATAGTTGTCTTCTATCTCAAAGGTTAGTATACATAGCTGTTTTCACCGTACATAATTATTTTAGAAAATGCTAGTAATAATAAAATTTTACTTATGTACGGTTTTTAATATTTACCTTATATTTTAGATTTTTCTACATTTCTAGAATTTAACATTACATTTTAATATAAATGATCTTGGTCGAAATGATATGGGATAATAGACTGAAATTATTTTGAGTATGCTTCGATTTATTTATATACTTGTTTGTTAAGAATTGATACTCACTTGTTTAGTTTTTTAGAAAAAGATGAATTGAATGTTGGAAGCAGCTGGGGAAGATTATGACGATAAGGACCCTTTTATGGTGAAGAAAAGATTGATCCATGAAAGTTACACTGGAAGTAAGTCAAGACTACTCTAAGTTATCTTTTATGTATTGGAATGAATAAGAAGTTTGAATATTTTTTATAGGTTTCTGGTGTCGTCCTTGAATCATAAAAATACGTTTATACGTCATGGGTATAAGTTACACCTTTATATATTCAATATTTATATTTATCGGCTTAAAACACTATCATTTTAGGGTGAGTAATTTCAAATGCTTTATAACAAGCAAATATATTATTACTTTAGTGAAATATCTTCTTATTTTTAAATAAATGAAACGTTTGCCACAAAAAACAGTAATGTATTTCTTAATTATAAATTTGTTTGCTAATCATATATTTCCCAACATATTCAATATTGTATTTTACTCTAGTTAATAATAGTAACAATTATAATTATAATTTATTATTAACTAATAACGATAGTATCACTACTTTCAATTCTATAATATATATATAATTTATTTTCAGCCTATTTGGGCAAATATATGATTTTCTAAAATAATGTAAATTTAACTTTTTCTTCTCTCACCTACATATCTATGTTTAGACAACATCAAATAACAGATAAATTTAAAAAATATTATTAATAAACATAATTAAAATAACAAAAGAGATAAGTATGTTTTGATGGAGTTTATTCTCTAAGATATCTTAAGATCCATATTGAAGATTAAGACGAGTCATTTGGACTAAAGGTTGAAAGATTGTCACATGAGTTGTAATCCAGGTTAAATTTTGAGATGATTCGGCTTGAGTTGAAAGTCAAATAAAGTCATCCTAAGTAAAATGTTAATCCAAAGATCTAATATAGTCATCTTAAGTCGAAGGTTGAACTGAGTTGATTTACGAAAGTTAAGTTCATTTTTTAGGTTGAAGGTTGAATTTAGTTAATTTAAGTCAAAGGTTAAACTTATTTGACTTTCATTGAAGGTCAAGTTGAGTCAGTTCGAATGAAAATCAAGTTAAGTCAATCTAAACAAAAATTTGAGACCATTTCATCTAAGTTAAAAATTAATTAATTTAATCCAAATCGAAAATCGAATTGATTAAACCCAAGTTAAAAGTTAGACCAAAAATTAAGTCAACTAAATCCAAAAATCAAAACAATCCAACCAATATATCATTACAAATTGTGATAAATATAAAGTGAAACTAAATCAACTTAAAATTGATAATATATTTTTAAAATAAAATTTTGCCTTTGAAATAAAAATTAAACTACTTTACCTAAATAAAAAATTAAAATCTAAATATTTCAAATACTTAATCCAACCAAACCATTTAAAAAAATAAGGATTTAACAATAAATAATTTTGTACTAGGGACCACCGGACAGATAAGACGGTCAGTCTACAAGGACAAGGGCTGATTTGTGGGAACCCTAAAGCAAACACAACGGCCGAACACCTTAGATAGAGACAGCCGAGCGGTAAGAACGAACGGAGCAAATAAGTAAGGTAAAGTCAGTTTAGTTAAGCTAAATACATGATTAAGGTTATTGGATTGAGATTGGGCCTTAATTATGGCCACCTTAATTCTAGACCCATGGCCAACACTATAAATAGAGGTCAAAGATACCAGGTAAGTGGGTTCATTTATTGCGCATTCAATTCTAAGTACTGATAGCCGATCAAACTCTTTTACTGACTTAAGCATTGGAATACCTTTAACAAGTACCCGATCAAATGAATATTGCATAGAGTGAATGAACGGTGAAGGACACTAGAAGAAGCAGGAGTTCGTGAAGAGGAAATTGTGGAGAGTTTGTGTAACTCGACCTTACACCAGAACCATTTTTTTTTTTTTTTAAGTTACTAAAATTCCTTATTCAACGAGCTATTGGCAGGAAAATGCTAGCAGAGGCGAAACATTTGTGTCAAGCGTGGAATAGCTAGTGCCAGATTAAATGTTTACGTGTTATGTTTTTGGGTTTGGTGGCGACTTTATAGTACGCATTTGGATGACACTAAAATATACTATAAACACACACCATCACTCTTTTTGCTGTATTTTTTTCTTTTTTTGGTTCTTTGTGGTATAAGTAAAATTACTTACATAAAACATGCCTCGATAATTACAAATGTTAAATAACCTTTTTAGAAATTTGACAAATAATATCAATATCAACATTTAAGTAAATCTAAATCAATTAAATATAATTCGTTCTGAACTTGAAGAAACATGCTACAAGTTCCTCTACATGTCTTATTTAAAAGATAAAGTGTTCCAAACAATAAAGGAGGTGTACTTTATAGATTATTAAATTACAGTAATATTCATCAAATAAAAAACGATACTTAAAATTATAATTATAAACTATAAGTTCCTCTATTTTTGTTTGTATATATTTTACTTATCACAATTTTAAATATTTAAATTTTTAAGTACGTTTTCTTCCCATAAACCAGCAAAATCGGAGAAAGAAAAAGCACATCAACCCACGTATTTAACGGCCGAGATTGTGTACCGGAAGCCCTCGACGCTTCACTGTGTGCGACAGAGTCAAACCCAGACGGTGACAGTGGCAGATTGCAGTATCCGCCGCCGTTCGAAGCTGCATAATGGCCATAACAGCCACCATTACCGTTCCTCTCACATCCCCCACGCGCCGTAGTCTCGCCTCCCTCAATAATCTCTTTCCCCACTCTCCCCGATCCACTTTGCCCATACCGCGACGCACCTTCAAATACCCTAATTCCCGCCTTGTCGCCTCCTCCATGAGCACCGACGCCCCCGTCAAAACCCCCTCCGCCTCCTTCCTCAACCGCCTACAGACCGGCTTTCTCCATTTCGCCAAGTTCCACGGCCTCGGAAACGACTTCATTTTGGTGAGTTCATTCCCCTTCGCTTTCCCTTTATCGAATTGATAACCGTTCGGTTTTTGACGCGTCGTTTTGAATAGATTGACAATAGAGACTCGTCCGAGCCCAGGATCACTGCAGAGAAAGCTGTTCAACTGTGTGATCGGAACTTCGGTGTTGGAGCTGACGGAGTTATCTTTGTATTGCCTGGAATCAATGGCACTGATTATACCATGAGGATTTTTAACTCTGATGGTAGTGAGCCTGAGGTAGTTCTTCTTACCAAGCCTCGTTCGTGTCTGTTCGGGGTTGGGCCTAAACTGAATTGCTGTAGAAAATAAGAAAGTTAAATACATTGAATTTTTTTCATAATTTAAAATCAACTTAGAAGCATTCTCATTTAACTTTTCCGAAAAGGGAAATGCATAAAAAAGTACACAAGTTGATTTTAATTACTAGGTTTTTTTTCCCCTGTAATGTAGAAATTTATCACTCAAACTTAAAAAAGTATAGAATCTTAGTCTTTTTATTATCACTGACAAGTTTGCTGTCACTAATCCGAGTGATGCTCATATTCGTAGATGTGTGGCAATGGAGTGCGATGTTTTGCCAAATTCGTTTCTCAGCTAGAGAGTTTAGAAGGAAGCCATAGGTACGGTTGTTCTTTCTGTAACTTTTCTGTTATGTTTCCTAATTGCTCTTTTCAGTCGCTTCAGCGTCTCACTTTTTATGTCTTGTGTATGAATTGTGAGACCGTGTTCTTCTGAGCTTTTTTTTTTCCTTTACGTGTAACAAATATCTGTAAAGATAAGATTATCGTGTCAGATAATATTGAAAATTAATTTACTAAAATGATGATGATTTTTTTTATGATGCTTTAGCTGCCACCTGGGTCATTACCATTATATAGTTATGGATTAGTGGGCTTAATGAAATTTCATCTTACAGTAATAATGTGTTTTCTTACTTTGCAGTTTTACCGTTCATACTGGTGCTGGTCTTATTATACCTGAAGTCTTAGAGGATGGAAATGTACGTTATTTTACAAATATTTGCAATTTGCTTATTGATATGAGATATTGTTTTAAGGCATTGGCTCATGCAGCTCCTAAGATGCCTTAATCGGTTTAACGTTAGGAAGGAATATTCTTTGTCTCTTATCTGATATTGGTTCTATTTCTCAAGATTGATAGAGAATACTAACTGTTTCAGGTAAGAGTTGACATGGGGGAACCGGTTCTTAAAGCCTCAGATGTGCCTACTAAATTACCTGCAAACAAGGATAGTGCTGTTGTTAAATCGGAGCTAGTCGTGGATGGAGTTATTTGGCATGTGACCTGTGTTAGCATGGGAAATCCACACTGTGTAACTTTCAGTAGAGAAGGATGTCAGGTCTTTATTTTGACATACAGTAGATATTTCATACGTACGATTTCCTTTTATGATGTATTATATAGAGCACTACATCTATTCAAAGGTATGAAATATTGTGGCATAGTATGAAGACGAGACATTAATCTATGGGATCTGTAAAATAATGTTATGTATATACAAGTAAATGGATATTCTTGCATACAGTTGAGTTTGGAACCATTTGTATTAAAAGAAACATAGCTCCTTTGAAATATAATTTTTAAGGTCAAAAAATATTTTTTTAATTGCATCTTAAAAGTTAAGATGACAACTTTCATCTGTTGTGCTACAGTCTTACATGGATTAATATTTTTCTGTCTTTACTGCTTATACAATGTTTGTTTTAATCCTTGTTGCAACAGAATTTGCTAGTTGATGAATTGAAGCTAGCAGAAATTGGCCCAAAATTTGAACATCATGAGGTGTTCCCAGCACGAACTAACACAGGCAAGATTTTTCTATTTCTATGATTGAACTATGCTTGTTAACTTTGTTAAAATATGAAATTGGCTGATTACAACCAAGAGAGGGCTTGAATTGGTTGGTTTTTAGAAAAGCAAGTTCTTTGTGTAAAAAGAATTTTTTTTCTTGAAAGTAATTGGTAGAGTTTAGATTACTGCTTTGTAATAGTCATATTTGAATGAACATAAAATTATAAAGAGAAGGAATAAAGAACAACACAAGAATTTTTATACTGGTTTGATTCTTTAAGAATCTACATCCAGTTTATCCAGCAACGTTAACTGGAATCACTAAAACTTTAATCAAGTCAGTTTACAAGAAACTCCGATGCAAACTAGACAAAAGAAATTACACAATATCCTTGAAAGACTTTTTCAAGATCCAAAAAACAACACAAGAATTGAAGCTATCAATTGCCTACTAAAACACACACACATTGGTCTAAAGTACAAATTAAAAAAGGTACAAAAGAGAAACAAGAAACTGTCACCTGGATTTGTGACTGATGTTACATGGAAAGATCACCTATAGCCTTGAAGAACCTTAACTTCTTGGTTTTGAAAGATTTGCAAAAAGATTTTGATGTCATCACTCTCAACATTTCTCTTACACGTTTTTCAGAAGTATGTTTTGATTTCAAAAATTGATTGCAATTGCCCATATTAATCAATTATGTTAATAACCAAAACTATTAATTTGTTCAACATCATTTCCAGAAAGCAATTTCCAACAGATTAATCAATTAGATACTTATCTTAATCGATTAAATGCGAAAGATGTCCTGTTTTTAAGCTTTGATTGATTTAATGAAGATCTAATTATCCATTTAAAAACAGGTTGTTTCAAGTCTTTATCTAGTTCAATCTGACTTATGAAAAACATGCTTATCTTTCAATACCAGTAGAGAAGGTTCTTTAAGGTCTTTTACAATTTTAACTAAAGACTTCTTGGACATCATCAAAAACAAAACAGAGAACCAATTCTTCTTCTGACCTTATGTGAACTAACAAATTTTCTTACCTATGCTGACCCCACCACCTTTTTTTTTAAATTTATTTCTGCCAGTTGGGGCTTTTTATTTTATTTTTCTTCCTTGAGCAATATAGCTTTGATGGCAAGCTAAATGCACATTCTGGCAGATGGTGGTTACTGATTTAGTGACATGCAATTGTTCTTGGTTTAATGTTTGGTATCATGATATTGGTGGTATTTTTTCTAGGACTTGGTCGGACAGTATTAGTAGCTTAGGTTAGGGTCCTTGTATGAGCATATAATGTGCAATTATGGCTTGCTTTATTTATCAGCAAAATTTCACCCTTGATGTTTTGATTCCGTATGCATAACTCAAATTAAATATCATCACACTAATACAGTTGTACTATATCTCACTAATTGTTTCTTATTAATGTGCAGAGTTTGTGCAAGTATTGTCTAAGTCTCACCTGAAAATGCGTGTTTGGGAGCGGGGAGCAGGTTAGAATATTCTAAAATAGCCATGATGTGTCAGATTAGTATTACTATTTGTTTGTACAATTGTCAGGGTAAGTTCAATTTTGAGTTCATGTTTTGTTGTGCAGGAGCAACCCTAGCCTGTGGAACCGGAGCTTGTGCTACTGTTGTCGCGGCTGTTCTTGAGGGTCATGCTGGGAGGGTAAGCTTGCTACTATGCTTGTAATAATATGAAAACTATTTATTTTTCATCAAAATAATCTCATAATCGAAGTAGTCAATAAGGTCGAAGTGGCTGTATTAGCAATGGTGCATGGTGGTGTTCCGGTTTGGCATTGTGCAAATTGCTGTTGTGCTGCATTTCTGTGTTTCTGTTTGAGTCATAGTAGTGGTGTAAGGGGGTGGCTGTGCACATTTAACCCCCCAAATAACCTCAATCTTTAATTATTAGATAGGGTATTTTAGGATTTTAATTATGTTTGGGTTAGCTTTTGAAGAGAAGCTCTTCTATTTCTTCCCTAGCCTTGTTCACCCTGAACTCACAGACAATTCTTCTTGTCTGGTGACCTTTGTTCTTCTCTGACAACGGAGAACCTTTTCTGGCAGCCAGAACACTCCCTTGAAGTTATTCCTTTGAAGTTTTTCTCGTCCTTTCTCTGAATTTTGATTGCCCTCTTTTATATGCTTTGTATTTTCCTTTTCCACTGCTGTGTATACTCTTTTTCTCTGTGTTCCTTTGTTCTCATTTTCTTTTTTATTTCTTTCATGCTGGCAGCAACCAAACACTTTTTTTCTCCCTTGACTTCATGTGTTCTTTTGTATTATTGACTACCACAGTGAGATGAATCTTGAAGAGAATGAAGGTTCCTATTAAAATATTGTATTTGATTTTTAATGTCTTGTACTTGAGTTTCTTTGGGTTTTAGAGGCTTTTAGTCCTTTTTTCCCTTGACTACTCTTTCTATCTACTTTATATTTTGTTTGGGTATTTAATATCATGAGTATTATTAATGATGACTAGTGCCCAATTTTATAGTTTTTTTGCTCTATTGTCACACACACACACACACATTCGACAATGGCCATGTTGGGGTCCACATTCGACAATTGACAAGCCACTTATGGTTGGTGCCCCATGGCATTCAGTTCTGCTATGACCGAGATCACAAAACTCTTCAAGGCCTTTTCTCTGAAATAACCCTTAAGTACAATCATCCTATAAGGCTGTCAGTTCACCTGAAAGAAGAAAAATATCTATTTCAGTCACAATATTGAAAATGGATTAATATTAAAGAACAGGAACAGGTTGAAAGTTAGCTTCTGGAGTCAGCTCCAACTTGGATATTGAAGATATCGTCCTCTCTCAGTGCTTGTCATGAAATATACACTTTCTATCAAATTGCTTTGTGAAGTACAACATTAACGGAAACGATAGATTCAAATGAATGCACTGAAGCTTCCAGTAGCAATATGGAATAACCTTGGTAGGTGTACCAAAAAGAAAATCTACAATGAAGTTGAGGTTATACCATAAATATATACTTAAGTTGAACTGGTGAAGAAATTACCATACCATCAAATCAAGTGTACAACTGAATTTCTTAATTTGTGTCCTATCCCTTAAATATGGTAGCAAGTTTGCTTTGTTGGTAGCTTCCTATGCAGAAATTATTTTGTCTGCTATACATCTCTGTAAAGGTGGGGGAAACTTTTGTTGAGTGTGTGACCCACTCAACCTCAATTTTTCAGTTCCTGAATTCGAACCTCCTTTACTTGTTTCAGGTAAATTCGAACTGTTTCTTAAGAACTAACTAATGTAGGCTGACTGACTTGTTTCTTTAGGCCATTCTTATTCCTTCTACATATATGTTCGTAATTGGGTCTGAAGCTAACTACTTGCTCTTTGTAAAGATGTTAAAGAACGCCTCACTGCTTCACAAATACTATTGATGGTCTAAACCTTGCAAACTTGTCAGCTAGGTGATAGGAGTGTATGAGTTTTATTGTGCAGCTGCTTTGTTCTAAATTCTTGTTATGGATTTATGGTATGATGTATTCCTACCATTTCCATATTAGCATTGTTCTTTCTGCAGTTTCCGGTGCAAATATTGTTTTGGTCTTAGTTTTTATTCTGTCTTGAGTTGATACTGGTATTATATCTTCCATTAAGGCTTTGGATGGTGAGTGCAACTGCTTTTATTAAGTCAGATGAGGTTTTTCAACAAGGGAAAAGCTCAGATATGTTTTTTGATTCTGTATTCTATTATATATACTTACATGCCACCAGCACTGGACTTTCGTCTCTAAAATCTGAGTCATGATTTGTGTCCATCGGTTCTTGGCATTATCATAAATTGTCTAGTGTAGTCAAATGTTCCCAACACGCCTGACCTTTGGTCCTTGCCATAATAAAAAAATTGTCAAGTGTTGTCTAATGAATTCCCAACAAATCTGTATTTAGTGGATAATAACAGTGTCTATTTGCAAAAAAGGGGTCAGCATTTACACTGTTTGTTTGGGGTGAAAAGGAGGGAGAAAGGATGGATTGGAAAGTGATGAATTTGGACGAAGTGAGTTGAGATGATCTGTGATGAAATACGTGGATGTCCCACATGTATGGTTTTCCTGGCTAGTAACATGAGAAAGAGGAGGAAAAGGATCTGGCAAGGTGAAATTCACCACATTACCCTTGCTTTTAGTTGAGTAACCCATGAATTGCATAACACATTCACAAACTAAAATGATTTGTCTTCCACACGGTGAAGCATGATTTTGTCCCTTCGGGATTTCCCTGGAGAAATTGGCAAAGAGATGGAAAGCCTTTTGAAGGAGAAGCACGCTTCCAAAGATAGTTTTCCATATTTGGGCCTTGATGTCTTGCCATTTACCCTGGGCGTTGCAGGATAATTGATTATTTGGTGTGATATAATTAATTATGTATATTAATGACGTAATTGGTTATCCGTACATTTTTTGGAAACATCTTTGGCCATTAGGCATAAATCATAAATCCAATTGTCTTATTTTTAAGAAAAATGTGAAAGACAATTGCAAAATTGTCATTCATCACAAATTATCACTTTCCTTCTTTCCTCCCCAATCAAACACATAACTCTACATTTCCCCTCTCTTTCCTTTCTATTTCACTTTAACAAAACAATCTCATTTGACACCAATTTTCCACTTATTTCTTTTTATCTCTTCCAATCCCTCAGTTTTTTTTCACAGCATCCAAATAGAGGCTTAATGGATAGTTGTAGAGGGATTTATATTTTATCTATTTGTAGAGACTGAATTCCTCACTGTTCCCATGAAATAACTGCTTTGATTTTACCATAATCTTTTTCATCTGTCAATTTGATACAGATATGCACGGTTGATCTACCTGGAGGGCCTCTTCAGATTGATTGGAGGGAGGAAGATAATCATGTGTATATGACAGGCTCAGCCGATTTAGTTTATTATGGATCTTTGCCTCTTTGATATGTTGCCCATTGTTAAACGTAATAGTTGTGTGAATTAGGAATTGCTGAATAATCTTTCCTTGGGAGGCGGACCTTTTGTTTTTACTGAATGTTTTAGGTACGAATTTAGTATCTTCCCACCCATTTAGTTGAACGAGTCACGATAATGCAGTACTGAGCTGAACGGTGCGTTGGCTTGTGTGGATTTTAATAGCTTTTCATGATAGCAGGTTTTAAGATTGTAAAATATGTAAGTTTGCTGTGCTTCTAGGGTACAACTGTTGAGGATTGGGATGATGTTAGTAGTGGTGGTTTCACAAAACAAATCTCCTTATATGTAAGAGGGTTAGAAAAAGATACTCACTGTTTTCAATTAATGCTGTAATAGGTGGATATATAACTTATTTTGTTTCAAAATCTCTACTTGGATACAATCAAAATAGTATAATGATTGAAACTTTTTCGTTATGTAAAATTTATTAAATATCTTTTCAGAAAAAGATGATACTATAGTTGTATTATAAAAGCTTACTACAGAATTTGACGTGAAGAAGCTTCCAATAGGATTATTTGTCGTCAGAATGAACCCAATTTCTCTTCCGAAAGGTAGCAGGCGAGTGACTGCCGGTTTCACTTTATTTGCCTGTATTCTACAAGTAAAATTACAATAAGTCAAATGTGGAATTCTCTCGATCCATCCAAAATAAATATCACTTCTAGATCATCTGGCAAGGATTTTACTACAAAGTTTTATTTTTGACTTAATAGTTTATTTTTCTCTATTATTTTTAAGTGGATTTCTATATATACATTTTTTTAAATGTAATAATTTAACTTTATTGTCAAATTAATGGCAATGTTGTTATAAAGGTGAGGGTGTAACACATGATGTCTTGTTCCTTCAAATGCGTTATGTTTGCAGCATATGAAAGATAAATCATCTCCTTTACTCTTCGTTACTAGTTTTGCTAAGATGCAGGAATTTAAGTCATGTTTTCAAGACTGAAAAATATCTTTTAAAGTGATTTCTTGCAAAATCTCAAATTTTAAGTGATCTTTATTATAGTTTCTGTTTCGAATGTCCTTTATTATTAAATAAAACAAGGATGGTAGGTGTCTGAAGCGCACATGGATACAAAGTTTAAGAAAGACTCGACTTTGTTTTTGCATACCAAATCCACAACTTTTATTATTCACTTCGAAATTATCAAAAGTGTATATATGAACCTTTTCAAAAGAATATAAACCTTTTAAAGATATATAGAGTGTATTGGAGTATAACGATTTGAAGGAGTATAATCTACACAAATTTATGCGTTTTTGTAATACTCGAAAACACAGCAACATAAACCTTTCAAAAACTATTTCCCGAATATAAATACATTAAACGATGATCAAGCATTCCATGATCTCGTGAAACGCGAATGAACAATCTTGTTCGGGTTCATCAGAATACAAGTTGAATGTCTCCGAAAAAACATAACAGTGCGCAAGCAAAAAGCAAAATTCCGAACCTAAGACTGATTCTAGGTAGATGTGAACTGAACCTTCTGCATAAGTAGTTGAAATAGGATGAAACTGCAGATCATACTCAGGGTAGTTGGATGAAAATCCCTACTGTAAAGTATGGGACAAACGGTCAATCCGTTACTCAGTCAAACCTATCTTCACCAAAAAAAATCGAATAGTCATGATTAAGCGATCTATTATAGAAAATGGGATCGTAATTAAAAAAATTATAAATAGAAGTTCAAGAAGAGTGATAAATTAATTAACTTTAGTATCCAAGAATATTTTAGCGTATTCCATCGATATTAGATAACAAGGAAGAAGTTTTTGACGCCGGTTTGAAAGTAACCTTTCGACCTACGAAAAACCTACCAACTAAATAGAAGTAGATATTAGAGGCGCGTTGCCTGTGTTGTTCACCAAAAAAAACCTAGAACTAGATAGGGAAGGAATTTTCTATTAGCTGAAAATAAAGTATTATTTTTCCCTGTTAACTTGCTAGAGGGATGACTGTGGTGGCAAAGTACAAACTAAACTGCCGCCCGAATTTGACTGGGTATGAAGTTTCACTACCCACATAGCATGCCGGATTCTGCTGCAAGTTCAAACATCCCCGTGTGAAAGCATATACAGCACGACCTTTCCGATGGTTCTACCAACCAACCCAGTTGGGAACACAAAGAAAAACATGATTTTTCGACCATTCAACCAAATCCATTTTCGGAATAACTCCTTTCCCTTTTTGTTCAATTACAGTAGAAACTGCCGAGAATGTTCTGGCTAAGGAAAAGGACACGTCGAAGTTTCGAGGAAGTATTGTGGGCCGTGGCTGTTCACTCGGTACTTAACGCGGCGAAAAGTTAAAAGTAGAAGTGAGCGTGTGGTACAAGCCTCACGTGGACCACATATTTTCACTCTCCAAATTCCAAAGAAGACAAATTTAACGACAATATTCGCGAAGCAACTACGTAACCACTGGGGCGTTCCCGTCATTAAAATACAACTAGTCAAAAGCGTAGTCCAACATGTCTTTTTTATTCTACTTTCAAAACTTAACATGGTTCAATTCCAAATCTTATAAATACTAATACCATGTTCCAGAGTTTCTCATCACCGCCTTTCAATCTCATATATACTTTCATATAACAAACTTCTTTCTTTCGAGACACTCAACACTCAACACCTTTTCCGTATTCAACATGGTAGCAATGAAGAGACAACGTGGTAACGAAGGATCGGAGAACTTAGATTTGGCAAAGTGTCTTATGCTGTTCTCTTGTCCTGAAGAAAGCAACAAGGTACAAGAAAAAGGTTTTGGATCTCTGGAATTTGAGTGCAAGACGTGCAACCGCAGGTTCTCATCTTTTCAAGCACTGGGAGGGCACAGGGCAAGCCACAAGAGGCAGAAAGTTGAAGGGGAAGAACTGAAAGAACAGGGAAAAAGTCTTAGCCTATGGAGCAAACCCAAAATGCACGAGTGTTCCATCTGTGGCCAAGAATTCTCTCTGGGGCAGGCTCTGGGAGGACACATGAGAAAACACAGAGGTATCAGCAACGAAGGCTTTGTTCCTATTCCTTCCATCGACCAAGTTATTGCGAAATTCCCAGTTCTTAAAAGGTCCAACAGCACCAGGGTTATGTGCTTGGACTTGGAGTTACACCTCTAGAGAATAATCATCTTCCTTCTCATACTTTTTCTAACATTTTCCCCGATACATGTATTCTTTCAATCTTTTCTGTAAATTCATTCGTTTTTTTCCCTTGTAGATGATTTTTTTAGGCTCCTACTATTATTGATTCTTTATTAAATACATTTGTTTCTCCCATACAATTTTTCTATTGCCGAATGCACGTAACAATGATAATGATTGCTAAGAAATTAACCAATAAAGCCGAAATTTAGAGTCATTGATGAGCAGTTTTGCTGCACAACATTGATAGATAAAAACATTTTGTGTAACACATGAGTCTGTTGCAGCTACAGATTCTGACTCTTCATCGCAGTCCTTGTTGTTTGTAAATATTTATTGGAAAACTGTAGAATAAGAATATTGGATATTGCGTGGGATGGACAAAATTATATGGTTTTATTTTTTTAAATTGTAGTAACTAACAAAACTGTGTCTCTGTAATATTTGTCACTATTTCTCTGTTTTTTCTTTTCTGGATGATGCGTGAAGTTTCGTCGTCGTTAGATTCCTTTTTTATCTAGAATGGAGCAAGTCAATTATATTATCTCCGCAATAATATTATGCTTGCAAGTTTCTTTTTCGTGTACTGCTTGGTTATACTTTTAAGTTTAAATCGATATTAAGAAATGTAAAGCATTATAGTTATTTAATGATAATTTAAGTGAATAAGAATGCAATGAAAAAGGACAATTTGTTATTTTTAGATTTATTATTTTGATATATAGCATGTTAAAATTTTAAATCGAAACGAAACTATAAAATCCTTTTCTTGTAAAATAGATATCTTCAATTTCAACAAAGTGTCAATTTGAATTGTAAAGTATTTCAGAAAAAATGAAGTATATATAAATAAAAAATAATATATTTACTGGAGGAGAAGTCACATAATTTAATAACAGATATTTTAAAAAATACTTTCACATAATAAAGGATCAAGTTTTATAATAATAGATATAATTAAAGAAATAAGGTTTAAATAGATAACGTTATTTGACTAAATATTCTTATAAAAAGTAATGATCTTCAACATGAATCAAATTTGAATATGTCGATATAGTGTAAATATTTAATGCATTATTATAATTATAGATTATATGATTTCAAAACCTTTATGTTGAATATATATATATATATATATATATATATATATATATATATATATATATATATATATATATATATATATATACCCTTAAATTAATTATTAACATTATATTAAATTTCATTAATATTTTTTAATCTACTGATCATGATACTTGTCAGAAGATTAGGGTAATCTTTAGTTTGGATTTACCTAATTAATTTGAGAATTCAACTTGGACTTGGGTGTCGTCTATCCTAATTAAAGCTAACCAAACTAAATTAATTAAATTCAATAATAATTAGTTGGAGTATTTCAAATTTGTGATTGATAAACTTAATGAAATGGAGTTAAATTGACTATGTGAAAATTTTGTGTTCACAAACTATTCCGCATAGAGTTTTAAGCTTATTGTTTAATTTTTACTATTATTAATTGATAAAATTATGTATGAATTTTTGATGAATTATACTTGTTTATAAAAAAAATTAATGTAACTTATCATCATTCGATTAATTTTGAATCGGACATCCACACAATAAATTATGTCACATGATTATGTATTACTAAATTTAATATCAGGGTATATTTTTATAAGTAATCTCCAAATATACACGAGACCGAATACTAATAGTATAAAGATACAGTAAACCGTTGATCTCCATTTTCAATACTATTTTCTATCGTATTATTGGAATTGTATAAATATATTTTGAAAATTGAAACTGATTCCAACTGATAAAAAAAGTTGTTCGATTTTGAGGTTTGACTTGTCATATACATGAAGAGGGTTGATTGATTGTAAGATTTAAAAAAACTACAAAAGCACTGTTTCACTTCACCAACCAAATGTGAAACATAAAATAAAAGTTTGTTTTTGTGACTGATTTTTCTTAATCTATTTATGCACACTTCCCCACAGCACATACACTTTGAACAGAGACCACACTTCTATTTTATTATTAACAACACATTTTATACTAATCACCATTAACTAATTTTGTTCTTCACAAAGAATTCCCTCAAATTATGTCATTTAGACTTTCTTACAGTTCATTATTATATTTCCTGCTTACTAAAAGTATTAAATATCTTTTGAATATGAGAAAGAGATAAGGTATCAATCATTTTTAATAACCTTTAAATTAAACCAACTTAATATAACCTAGAAATCATGATTATAAATATAATCTTTAAATGATTTACAACTTCATCCATATATATGATTAAAAAATAATTTTAAAAATTATATCATTCACTAAAATAAAATAGTTAATAAGGTGATGTATTAAACTTAATATAAAAAAAGCCATCTGTTTTATTAGAATTTCAAACTTGGGACTTTAGATTCATGAATTCTACTTATAACAATATGAAATTTTATTTGATTATTTTATTATAGTTGACACTGTATTTTGTTCTAAGTTTAAAAATATAAAATTTCGTTTGTTTGAAGGGAAAATGTCGGCGTGGTCGAAATTGTCGTCAGCAATTACTTGGACACTAAGGGCATAGTTGTCTTTTCAAAAAGTCAAAAGCCGGTTCAGTACAAAAAATAGTCAAAGAAACGAAGTCCTCGAGTTTGAGACTTTTAAGTCGCATTTGTATTAATGAAAAATTATAAATATTATTTTTATTTTTATTTTTTATTTTTCTCTCTTTTTTTTAATCCGAATTCAAAAAGAAAAATAAAATATAAAAATTCATTGTAGCTTATCTTTACTTTCTTAACATTAACAGTGAAATATAAAAAAATGTTAAGAAAAGTTTGTATTTTTTTTTTCATTTTTATTCCGTCAAATATTATTATTTGTACGCCCTCGTACCTTTGTTATGACATATGAAATAATCAAATGCACAGTATTTTCTAGAATTAGATTGGTGAGTCGTATAAGTTCTACAAGGCTTAAGCTTTTTGAATGTTTGACCGCCTTATAAAAAAACCAGTGAAACATCTCCATGGTCAATACTATCATATCGATATTTCTTAAAAAAAAAAGTAAAAAGAAAAAATAAATATGTAATAGATATTCATAAAATCGAAATACACTTATCTCATTGCTTGAATTACGCATTCAACGTTATTTTCTTTTCATCAGTGTAGCACATCGTGATACCAGCATGACAAAGCAACATACACGTGAAAAGCAGGTTACTCCGTTGATTCTCTTAAATTGCCATTTATATTTTTTGTTTTACTTTTCAATTTCTCTCTTCTTTTATAAATATAAAAGAATTTTTTTAATAATGAAAATCTCATAAAAACATTTTCGTATATGTCAACGCACGCAGTCCATATCTTCAACCTTTACACAATCAAAATCAAATTATTCATTGTGACATATATTTTATTAATTCGTTAATGAATTTGACTATATATGTAGAAATAAAAACGTGGTGTTCCTATCCTCTTCTATTTTATATACAATTTCAGGAGTTTCAAAGAACAATCAACGCACCAAGTTGCACTTGTTGTAGGGTAGCTAGCTCACTATCCACGACCCGTTCAGTGTGCACAACACGCGGTTTTCGATTCATCAGCATACATTCTCTGTGAAATACCCAAAAGAGACAAACCCTCACGCCAGACATTTCAAAACAGAAGGGCATTTCTGTTATTTTCCCTTCAAAGTACGACCAGTCGCCACCCTCAGTCTTAGGTTTGTTACTTTAAAGTATACACTTTTTTCTTAAGTTTCAAGCACTGATTGCTACTAATATAAGAAAGCCTTCGTAATTAGTTTATTTAAATCAGTCAAATTCCTTGACTTTTTCTTTTGTGTGTGTGTGAAAGAGCTTTATAAATAGAAACCTCCATGTGCATGTTTTCCTCACCAATCCCAGAACAGAAAAAATCTTTCATGAATATGAAGAGACAGAGAGAAATTGAGGGGTTCGCAACTATTGATTTGGCAAATTGTCTAATGCTTCTATCATGCCCCCAACAAAATAAGTTACAGAGAAAACATGTTGAGGATGTGGAATTTGAGTGCAAGACATGCAAGCGAAAGTTCTCGTCTTTTCAAGCATTGGGTGGCCATAGGGCTAGCCACAAAAGGTCGAAACTTGAGGGAGATGAACTCAAAGCACAGCCTATAGGTCTAAGTTTGGGAATTAAGAAACCCAAAATGCACGAGTGTACCATTTGTGGACAAGAATTCTCATTGGGACAAGCACTTGGAGGCCACATGAGAAGACACAGAGCTTCCATTAATGGAGATTTTTCTTCAGTTAAACAGGTTGCAGAAGTACCCGTTTTGAAAAGATCAAGTAGCACGAGGGGTATGTGCATGGATTTGAACCTAACACCCTTAGAGAATGACTTCAAGTTATTGTTTGGAAAAACGCCACTCAATGTTGGTGCCCTAGTTTGATTCTTTACTCTTCTTTTGTTTTGCATTCATTGTATTTAGTTTTCTTCTTTTCAGATTTTCTATTAGTTAGCATCTTTTTTTTTTGTTTTTTTTTAATTCATGTAATGCATTCTTTCAATTTTTTAACGTGATTTGTAATATTAGATGAAACGAAACTGCAACAATAATTTTGTTGAATTTATCCACGTTTTTGTTCATTGATTTTGTCAAAAAGATAAATATTTGTAAGACAAGTTCGTGAAAGGAAAATATTTTTAACAAACTTACCTAGTATGAAGAATTTATGTTCGTATAGAATGAGAAAGACAAAAACTGAATTACGTGTAAAAAAAGCTTACCAAAATTTTGTAAGGTAGATCCCTCAAGTAAGAAAATAATAAGAAAGAGTAAAACAAGAAAAAGTTTTAAGAAAATTGTTCACAAACTTAAAAATTATACAGCAAAAATTAAAAAGAAAACGACAAAAAGAATCATAGAACTAAAAACTTACTCCTGAATGAGATTTTCAACAGAAGATAAGAACTCAGTTCAAAAGAAAAAAAAATGCTTATAAAATAACAAGATAGAAAACTTTCTCATTATTGTGAATTGATATTCTTGGAATATATAATACGAAAAGTCAAACAGTTAAAAAGAATATTTTAGAAAATAAAAGGACTTACACGAAATGAGAAACATTTTTGCAATAATAGGATAAAATATTTACTCCCAATTCATAATTTCTGTTTATAAAATTTTGTGGTATTCAAGAATGGGACTATTGATGAAGGTGTTATAATGCAACACAAAGCTTCACGACATGGACATGGTTGTGGATGAATAATGTAAAATCCTTCCATTCATCCTTTTTCTTGTGATAAACTAACCTAGCTACATGGTTAAGAGTTCAATGGAGATAGGTAACATTATCATAAAATCATTAAATAACAACTTAACACCAAACATAATTAAATATTATATTCACTAAATTAGATATTATTTTATTAACTAAAAAGTATTTGTATTTAAAATGGTTTTTATTATTAATAAAAAAATTATAATTAATTTGTGGATTAGAGTTTAAATTTGTTTAGTTATTAATGTTTTAGTTACTTAATATTATTGATTCTAAATCAGTCTTATTAAGGTATTAAAGATCTTTCATATTAATTTCGAGTCCAATGTCATTGTGAGGCACATAAATGTATATTGCATGAAAAACACACAACGTAAAGTCAAATATATAATAGTGTCTGACGTAAACAACATGTTTTATGTCAAATAATAAAATGTCTTACGTAAATTGCTTTTATTTATTTACAAAAATGTGAGCATATTTTTTGTATATAAATTATTATTTTTGTGTTAACGTTTCTATTTAATAAAATGTTAGGGGTTAATTTGAATTCACAAACCAATTATATTTTTTATTAATAATAAAAATTATTTTACATATCAATAATTTTTAATTTATAAAATGATATTTAATTTAATTAATATAGTGAATAATTATCTTTTGCCTTTAAATTTAGTTTGTTATTTAATGCTTTTTTTCAATGTAAATGAGGTGGAGTAAAGGAAGCCAGAATATGTGGTTTCAGTGGTGGAGTGATGAAATTGTGATAGAATGGTGGGAGATATATTAGTGACATTATGTGACAACAAATTATCACTGTATATTATGGTTCGTTATCACAAAATCATTGTTGGATGACTTTTATTTCGTTTTATGTTTTATTTTGTCTGTCGGTGGCTGCTAAGCTTACTTTGGAACAGTACTATAGCAACAGTTTCTACTAGTTACATGTAATTCTGATCTCAATGCACTGAAGGACGAGACCTTGCTTTCATGGAAAACACTCTGGTGCATGTATTTTTCCAATAGGTTACAGGCAGTGAAGGTTTCATAATATATCTTGAGAGGAATGTCCTGAGCCAATAATTCTTGGGGAAACTGTTCATGCTTTTAGTTGTCATTTTCTTGACCAGTTATTTGACCCAGTTGCTGCTTAAAAAAGCACTTCATGAATCTTCAAGCAGAAGTTTTCTCTGTTAGTATTGATGTGAGTAAATAGTTTGGATTGTAGACACCTTTCTTCGTTGATTATCAACCACAGCGCAGGTGTTTAAATATTTCCTCAATGGTGGACAAATCATCCTTGTCGAGAACAAAAGGGACCTAATCATGTTCGGGTAATTTATTGTAACCCAATGGTCTTGTTCATAGTGCATTTTCTAGTCCTGACACGATGGAATTGTCATTGAGATTAACTAAACCTCTGTTTTATTTCTTCTTTATTGCTTTCCAATAGTTTCACCGTAAGATTTACTTGAATAGATTTACAGAGCTATTTACTTGTTTTATTTCATTGACTAACATATTTGAATAACTATAAATTAATTGTGTTAGGCAAACTTTCCTTGCATAGCTATAGGAAAAGTTTTATATAATGCTAAAGATTCTTATTAAGTGAGATTCTCTCGATGATGAGAGGCATTGATTTAGTCGAATTTGAGAGGTCTACTATCCGACTTGGATTTTTGAACTTCCTTATGTAGAAAAATGATTTTCACCAACCCTGTTTTATAGTCTCATACATGCCTGTTGAGCCGTTCATTATTAGTTATGCAGAATTGAAAATCAAATTTCATTATATTAGGATCACTTGTTAATTGGATAGTGTCATTTCAAGTGAATTGGTGAGTAAAATGGTTGGAATAAATAAATCTCCAGCCTCTGAAATTTGTAGCTATTCTGAATTAGAAATTGATCCTTGATATGAAGCTCTGCATCAATGTAACTAGTATTCGAAATTGTTCAGTCTTCTTTTGTTGGGATTTTCTTGCCTTATATTAAAACTTGCCTTTTGACATATAAGAGTGTGGTAAATATTAAAAATCTCTACTACTGCATAATATACGAAGGATGAAATAACTAAGAACTAGTATATTTATTTTGAAAAATATTCTTTAACAAATATAAACTTTTTACATTCATTTGACATTATCTTTAGTTATTTTCTCTCTTTTTTTCTCTGAAACAGGTTTAGATGATGAGATATGCCTGATTACCGAAATTTAGATTGAATTTATTATGTTTCCTCATACTTGTTCATCTCCTGCTATGGTGCCTAAGTTACTGAAATGTTCTTCTTTGTTGTTGCTCCTTTCTACTGTTTGCTTGGCTGACAACATATTCCCATTCTCTTCAGTAATCTTACTTGATGACTCGTAGTCTTTGCTTTTACCCCACACCACCAGATACAGTCCTACAATAATCACGATAGCACCAATTGCCCTGTAAAAAATTTCAGATTTATTTAGTTTAATTTTCTTATGAGTTTTTGGTGAGTTTTCTGGGCATGTGATTGGTTTCCTATTACCTTCCAAGGTACATTTGTTCTGCCAGAAAGAAGGAACCCATGATAGCCACAATGACCATGCAGAGAGGGTTAAAAGCTGTCACAAAGACGGGACCTCCATCTTTCATCACCACTCCGTGGATGTAATAAGCCAGTCCTGAGCAAACTATGCCCTGCATGAGAATACTTTGTAAATTTAGACATGATATAATAGTCCAAAATTAATTAATAAATTCGATTATATATGCTTGAAGGTAATGTGGTGGCATTTATAAATTCTATTTTAAAGTTAATCTATCATAGTGTCTTCAATAAATATATAGTTTATGGATGGCAATGCTGATCCAGTGAACCCTCTGTGGGAGCATGAAATTCTTGAGTGGTCCTAGATCAGTGATTCTCAATTAATAAGCAAATGACATAAAGTGTCTGTAATTTTTTTTCCCTTAAATTGAAAACCTTATGCATGTCATGCAGAAACCAACATAATTATGATACCTTCAGGACCTAATGACTTTAAAACAAACTTATGTATTCTTTTCTTACACTCAGTCGTAGATGTGTATTTTTCTTATGTTTGATCAACTATAAAAGTAAATAACCTACACTGTAAACAGCAACAAGCAATTTCGTATCCCATTTCAGAGACCAAGCTGAAAAATTATTCCTTTCCATAACCAGTGCCATTATGCCACCTTCAACCGTTCCCAATAAGCATATCCATGCTGTAAGAGAGCTCAGCAGGGTAAGCTTCAATGGTAATAGCCTAGAGCAAGCGAAGAAATTGTATTAGTGAGCGCATGAAATCAGAAGAAAAATGTGATTGAGATTTATTCTTTTATCAACAGCGATAGACGATGATGATGATAACTCACTTGGAGAATCATGAAACAAGCGCAAATAAAGCAGCCAATTGTGATCATCACTGATCTCTTTATTGCATGTTCAAGATTTACTCCACCATTTTGCACGTTGTTTTTATTGCTGGCGTGTGTTCCAAAAAGATCAAGTATTGGACCCTTTATCAGTGTCATGATCATGGCACCTGAAACAGTTGCTAAAGTTCCCACCACCTTTGCTTGACTGCGTGTGCTTTTTAATTTTATCTTCTCAAGCCTGGGATTCCCACTCAAGTTTGAGATAGATTTCATGAAAATAGCACATAGAGTTCGCTTCATGTAACATTTTTTTGAGAGTTTTACAGAGATATTGAAGTGGTTCCTAATGCATCCAGTTACAGATAGATATTGACGTAACATTTAAAATGTTTTCCATTCTTGTATGAATTGAGCTCATACACCCTCAAAAATAGAATCCAACAAAACTTATGATGTCTTTTTAGTCATAAACCAGAATTGTTGAAAGGCATGAGAATTTTACCTAAGAATCCAAGCCATGACAAAGGTAGTGGTAGGGAGAACATTGTACACGGAAACAGCAAAGGTTGCTGTACTGTATTTCATCCCCAAAAAGTATAAATTTGGGCTAATAACTAGCCTGCATAAGAAAGTAACGACAGAGTTAAATACATGAATATTGCATGGTTGGCACAAACTGTAAAAAGCAAGCATGTATAGAATTACTCTAGCAGGCTGAGAATCACTATCTTCATGAAGATGGAAAACGTCATCTTCAGCCTCGCTCTCCTGTTAAAAGTATTGTAGCATTACTTCAATAACATCTCTACACAAATAATTGTACACACACAAATGGAAGAGAAAAACATACTTCCCCAGGAAGACTGCAAAAGAGACCATGACAACAAAGGCAAAAACATGAGGGCATACAACAAATACATAGTTACTCAATCCCCTGTTCAATGCAGCCTTGGATAGAACATTCATAATTAGTAATCTAAACATGAGTTTAAGTAAAATAAAAAAAAAAAAAAATATATATATATATATATATATATATATATAAAGGTGAAAGACCCGTTAATCCCATTGTTTTAACTCCTCAACCCACCCATCAACCAAAATATCCAAACAGCAAGAAAACTACAATGATAATAACCCATCTTGTTTCAGCTTGGGAGTAGCTGTGTTTATATAGTGGGGGTGGCGTGTATGCACCACAACACATTTCATACAAAATATCTTGCGTATACTCACGGGATGGGCATCTTCGTACGCTCACGGGATGGGATGGCGGATTACCTTGCCTTAATTAGCAGCACTTTTATCAAAAACTGCAGAGGCTCTGTTGAATGCTTTCAGTGTCCATTTGTGAACGATGGTGGGACAAGGTCACATGAGAAGACAAGAGAGCTTCCCTCAAATTAGAATGTTGCTCCTTACACTACCACAAACTAATCCCCTGCACCTCCCCTTTCCAGTTTTGTCCTTCAGTAAAACGGATATCCGTTTTATCTTCAACGGATCCGTCAACTGATTCTAACATCCGTTAAAGCTGCAAAACCAACCACACAATCACTTTTTGGCAAGCTCTCGACATTTCCAATAGTCATTTGTCTGTCAACAAACAACATATTCTCTCTACAATTATTAACAAGAAATAAATGTCATGACATAATACCAAGTATTGTTTCATATTCAAAAGACTAGAGAGGATCATCTGTCGCTCGCAGTTTAAGAAGCCGCAGCCATAAACCCCGTGTTATGCAAAAGACAATGTAGAGAAATAGATTGCCCTTTTTTATGACATGATAGAATTAAAATAAAATAGAAATAAACATCATATATGAAGCATTACACAAAAAGCCCCCTCCCCTCCCACCCCACTGTGGCTAGAGATAGCAGATAGGGGCACAATTCACAGTCCGTATGATTGATTACATACAAACACTTACTGTAATGATTCAAATTCCAACTTCTTATGCAAATATGGGGAAGACAATAACCAACGAAAAAAAGAAAGAAAGGAAAAGAAGAAGAGAGGAACTCAAACGAAAATGGAAAAGAGAGGAGAGAATCCGTGAGATGTGGAGTGAATATGAATGAGATAAAATTAGGGTTTAAGAAATAAATTAAAAATTTCTAGTAAAAGTAATAAAGTTTTAACCTTTAACCTAAGGATAATTTTGAAAATAAAAGAATTTAGGGAGGTGAGTGCGTGGTGCTAGAGGGAGCAACACCCCTCAAATTATTATCACAATCATTGTTGGATGACTTTTATTTTCTTTTATGTTTTATTTTGTCTGTTGGTGGTTGCTAAGCTTACTTTGAAACAGTGCTACTACTAGTTACATGTAATTCTGATCTCAATGCACTGAAGGTGAATTAGCTTCTTAGCTTGGAACAGAACAATAACATTTATGTTGTTTGAATAATTAGAGTAAAATCAAAGTTATCAGATATAACAATAAGAAAAAACTAGGTTTCTATTGTGCAGTTTTAGTTTCAAACATTGGGCTTACAAGCCCATATACATTAGGCCCCTTTTACCCACAAAAAAGCGTATGCAATCTCCTTCAATGTCTTCAATAACTTGCTTCATAATATAAGATCATTAAACCAGCATAATAATATATGAGAATTTAGCTTCATCTTCTTCTTTTTTTCTCCTATTTCATTATTGTGATGACAATTGAGTTTTTAGTCTTCCAAATAATTACAAACTATAAATACTGAACACAGAAATTATTACATTGCTCAAAATGATAATTCAACTAACAATGATATCTATTAATTTAAAGCATGGATTAAAAAAAGTTAATGTAAAGTGTTAGAATTTTTCTACATATTATTTTATATTTCTTTAAAATAAAAAGTATCAAACAAATAGATTTAATGCCTACATTAAAAAAAATACTTATTAAATAAAGCAAGTAAAAGATAAAAAAAAATACTATTGTAAGAAAACTTTAAGGTATTCTTACAATTACTTGTTATGTACAATACCAACACTATATCTTCATATAACCTCCTTCATCTTAACGTATGTGTCGTTAAAAAAAAAGAAAATGAACCTCATTCATCTAATGCATCTTGTTTTATTTTCAACAAGCACGTTTGACCTCTTTAAAGAAGTCGTTGTTGGAGAAGACATTGTTTAATGTCAGTCTCAACGTGATTTTTGAGCTCATTTAAGTAAATCAAAACTTCAATAACTCTTTATGGAAGCACCGATTTATTTTAAACTACTGTTATACATATGACTTTGACGTCTTTTCTTTACAAGAATTTTTAAGTTTGATGTTAATTAGTTTGGATTGTGTAACTAAAAGTAAGAGTTGGAAAAGGTTAAAGTCACTTGAATTAAGTAAATATGAATTAAGTAAATATATATATATATATATATATATATATATATATATTTCTTTATAATATGATTTGTTTATCTATGATTATTATAAAGTTATAAATAATTACTCATGTAATTGATTGTGTTTATATAATTATATATATAAATGATTTTTTTAAATATTTATTATTTTGACAATGTAATTGATTAAGTGTAATATGATTGACATTTTAAGCGTGACTTTCTTCGTGATTTTTAAGTTTATTAAACTTTTTTATGCAAATCAATTTATCCATATATAAAACAAAGAATTTACTAAAAACATAATCAAGAAGGAATGAATAGATTAACAAGTATTTTTTAAAATTTCAAAAAAAATTATTTAAAATTATTAATGATAAAAGAAATTCAATATAGTAAATGATTAATAAGTACAAATACCAAGAATGATAATAAATAAAAATTAAACTAAAAAATACAAATATTTTTATATTTATTTGATTTTGATTGAACTATGTTCAGTTAATCAAGATAATCTGAATTAGATATTTTATTAAAATCTTGAAAATGTTTAAATATTAGAAATATCTATGCAACTATAGAACACGATTTACGAATCACTTATAGATGAAAATATTTAACTACCTACCACACCATCAAACACTTGTGTAAAGATATCAAATTTAATTATAGAAAAAGAAAACAAAGAAATATATTACCTAACATATGACAAATTATTTAAAAGAAATTCTATAGCATGATAACTTTCTCTTGTTATATCTTCGACACTTCTTTTTAAACAAGATATAATGTGTGACACTCTTATAGTATATATTTTAGAAAATAACAAGATATTTTTTTCAAAAAATATAAAATGCATACAATGTATAAAAGTGTTTACTTTTTAAAAGAATTTTAAGATTACCCACTTGTATAACCTATTATTTTTAAATATAATTGATTACTATGTTTGCGTATAACTTAGGAACATTTTAAATTAACATAATCAATTATTTATGAATTAAGTTTTTTTTTTATAAATGTTTAATATAAATGATTATTGTTTAAAATAATCAATTATTTTCAAAGATTTTATTGATGAATTTTATTTACCAAAAGAGAAATTCAGGTGATTATATAACTTAAGAATTTATTAATAGTCAAATTCGTTGATAAAAGGAGGGATATATTTTTCGTCCAAATCTCTACTCAGTTTTTTTTTTTTCATTTTCTCTTATGCACAACCCACCACCACTACAATTTAGGGCCTTGTTGTCGCGGCCCGTATCATTAACCGAACTCATCACATTGGAGATCAAACAGGCCACCAATACCATTGACGAGATCTTCTTCTTTCCCTTATGCGACGTTCACATTTTAGCTTTTTCGACGAGTCTTTACTCACGTCACTGCAAGTGTCTCATGATATCGACGTAATGATGCAATTGATATCATCATTAACGCCAACAATGCCTTTCTTCTCTCCCTCTTTACTAAGAATTGCAGAAACAGAACACTATAACCTCATCTTATTGAGAACAAAGTTGCAAACATCATAAACATGAGATTTCTTTCTATTTCGCGTGATGGTTCCCTATGATTTTTATTCTCCAAAATAAGTTGGTTTGTTTGGAGACTGACAGTGCATTATTAATGACAAAATTCATGAAAATAGAAAAATAAAAAAAGACGACGAAGGAGGAAAAAAATGAATGAGATCACAATGTTAATCCACATATTTTACCAATAGATTATTTCATTAATAAGTACTATATGAAAAAATTCGGTAATAAAATTTATTAATAAAAATTTTATCAACAAATTTTTTGTCATTGATGAAGTATCAATAATTTTGATAAACCAATAAATTTTAAATATTACGGATAAATTTTGGCTATTGATAATATCAATTTTTTTTAATATTCTAACTAAAGATGAATGGGTGCATTGTATGTAATGTAATCCAACATTATTCATCGCACAATAAATTAACCTTTCTTTACCGAAAGTTTGAATATAAATCCTGTTTGCATTTCAGCCATATATTTGAATTGAAAAAAACTGTATGTGAAATTTTGTTATGTTTGACTTATTTATAGTTTGAATCATACGTCTACAACTAAATTTTCCTACAGCCAGAGTGCTGCAAAATCTAGACCATGGGTGAGTTGTTGCATAGAAGTTAATGAAGTGAAAGAATGTGATACAATAGTAATATATATCCTTATTATCTTCTCATGAAAATTGACCCTACTATTAATGCATTCAGGAAAGGGAACATTTTTCAACTCTTCCCATAATTTATGATTAGTTGTGGGCAAAGCCGGCAACCTTATCATTAGATAACTCGAATCAGACACGAATACTCAAGTCAGTTACGAAATCATCAATCTCTGGAATACATTATTTCAAGTTGGAATTCAGTACAACTTTCCCAAAAGCTGGATTTATGGATTTTGTTGCAAACTTTATAGTGTACTACTATTCTGGCTTGACGCATTAATATTTTCATAACATTAAATTTTATCCACGACAATTATATCGCTATTAGTAACACTATGAATTTTCTTCTAGAAAAAAAAATCCTCTTTAACATTTTTTCATAACAGAATACTTTTACTTTGGTCATGGTAGGTTATAATATCATATCAAAATGGTAAAATTTAAATTTAATTTAATTTTACAAAATTTAATAAAATAAAATTTATTTCACTTTTTCATGACGAAAACATTGTGGATTCACAATATAACAGCCAACATAAAAAATGAAGAGAGCCTTATAATAGACATTTAATAGACCCAAAGAACATATACGCGACTTGTCAAAGTAATTAAACAACGTTGAACAATTATTGTCTATTATTTAATTTGAATTGTTGATGGTTCAATAAGCCCTGAATCTTTTGCTAGAAATTCACACATCTCTTTCCGTGCGTGAATATTTGAATGCTTGAGTTCTCATCCAAACCTTCCATTATTGTGTAATAGCATTAAGAAAAACATTAATTGTGGTTGATATTACGAGAATAATAAACAAATCTTGTGGGAAAAATAAACATATATAAGCTATTTCAGCCTCTCATATTCACGTCATATAGACCACTTGATGATTCGAGGAAAGTCAAAATCCCCCAATAGTCAACTTCTTCAACTCCATTAATAATATGTGTTACTATCAAAAATTTGCATGCTTTAGTCACTTCCAAATTAATGGGTTGGTTGATTTCCTTTCAAATGTCTTGTCACTGTTGTGAAACATGCCCAACATTCAAACATTAAATCATCTAATGCAAGTGGCACTGCACTCCAGGTTTATGTTCCTAAACGACAGATCCATTACAATGTTCAGTAAAAATGACTTATCAGAATGAGATGATTATTTTACGATATCATTCTCTGTCAAGCATCACAAGGATTCCATGTGAATCACGTTTTTTATTCTCCATTTTAATTGTTTACTATTAAGAATAGAAGTTTAGGTTTAAAAGTAAATTATGCAATTATTGAGTGAAATTATCTTCATTAATCGAAAGGCTTCTTGATCAAGAGAAAAGAAAAAGAGTTGGTAGCAGACAATTATACAGTATCGTCATTGCTGACGAATTTTTCCTTACATTTGCTTCACATGGTTGCGACTAGCACTATGGTCAGCATAATGTTCGCATGAAAATATAGAGCATAATTTTCTGCAGACCCCATTAGCAAAATCCATTTACATATTTATATAGAATATTTATATATATACACTCAGTCTAATGGGTCAAAGGTCCAAGACCATCTCAGCAAAATACGGAGTCCTGAGTACATTAGTCCAGTCAAGGTCATTATCATTCCCATTATTTATTTCTAATATTCATATTTAAAAAGTTAGCTTTAATTATGCAGATACTATTTCTTAAAAAACTGAAGTAAATATTAAAAATAAATAAAATTACTAACAACTTATTATACACTAATCTTATTTAATTTTAATATTTTATCTATTTTAATTAGTTTTGACTAAGTCGTTGCTAAAAATACATTAATAGCTTAGCCCACGCTATTAGCTTTCACTTAGCTCATACTATTAGCATCCCCTAACAATAGTCGGTGGTATTCTTTTAGCGTCCATACTACCATGCTTATTTTTTGTGACACAAAGTTGATTCTATTTTTAAGTTAGCATTCACTTTTCTTTTGTAACAATTGCTTTTGGTCAACTCTAACTACATTTTTCTTGTAGTCAAAATTTTCTAACTATTTTTAAGTTATCCATCTTGTGTTTTTTTTCTTTTATAATTTACAAGAATCAAAATTAAAAAAACTAAAATTTCTTTAAAACCAATTCACCCCTTTTTAGTTGAGGAGGTTAGGAAATATTGGCTAGCTGGTATTAACAATCATTTATAGGCTAGTATAAAAATTGCTAGGGTTAATCTTCGCTCTCGTTATTAAAAACAGATTTTGGAAAATGTTTATATACGGTGCACTTCTTAAATTTGAAGTTGCTTAAAGACTATTTATTAAGTATAAATATAATTTGTTTGTCTCCACCAATACAAAAACATTTTAAAATACATTTTCGCTCTCCTTCAATATATTTTCATTTATCTTCTTTAATATTATTTGGACACCCTCTATGATTTTAAATTAGATGCAAGTCTTGTGTTTCATATGGGACAATATTTTTTTTCCAAATGATCAAAGAAGTAACTGCAATAATATGATAAAGTTTTTTGAACAATTTAAAAGCTAGGGTTAGAAAAGGTATATATAGAGAAATTTAACAAAACTACAAAGAATATTAATGTGTGGTGGAAAAAAAAAGGAAGACTAGGACAACCTTAACACTGTGCTTCGTATATACATGTTAAAGCATTATAAATATCAGTAAATGAGAAACTTAGATTTCGATTTTTCTGAATACTGCTAAAAGTCTGCAATTCAAAGGGTTCCACAACTTTGTGATTGTCGTTTATACTGTTCCTCATATCTATATGCTAAGGTATAGGTGTTGTATTTGTAATGAATTGCACTTCGTTGACTTTAACATTGAACAATATATATTGTAGAGTGGACGTTAAGTAATAAGGGTGGCTGCATCACAATGGTTTAATTTTAAATGTGAAAATAACAAAACTGTTTAGACACTTTGTGGAGGGTGATTGAGGCACATTAAAATAAAAGAAAATATTATACGAAAAAAACTCCTAACTGTATCTATTTTTAATATTTTTAAAACATTTATTTTATAAATAGTTTTAAGAAAATTAATAAACTTTGGACGATAATTAATTATTGAGAATTAAATAAGGGCTTTTATAACAAAAAAACTGTAGATTATATTAAAGATTTTACTGACACAAAGAATGTCAGCATGTTAACTGTAACACCCTTTTTATCACGCCTTCTCATCAATTATTTAAATCTTTGGATATAAGTTTCTAGTGGACTAAAAAAGCCAAGTAATTTTAACTTATCTGAAAAAAAAAATGACTTTAATATTAACTTATAAAAAATAAAATTTAATTTTCCCTTTTATTTTCTTGTCATTTAACCATTTAAAAAAAATTATCCAAAAATAATCTATATTAGTCCTTTATTATTCTCTTTTTTTATACTTATTATCAATTGACATTAATTTTACTTTTCCTAAATCAATCATAATCGAAAATAATAATGCTCTACTTTAGATGGATTGTTTCTCATAGGATGAGACTCTAAGATAAATCGATGTATCAATAAAGATTTCTTGATCGATAAATAACATATAGTTATGTAAAACAAATTTTGTTACTTAAAATTAAATTTTTATAAAGATAACAAATTATCATATCATATTTGAATTGTTCGATGATCCTTAAAAACATAATTTGCTCTGAATATCTTAAAGTTTCTTTTTAAATATGTTGAAATTCAGGTGCTACGGGCTGAATATCCAAATATTTTGAACCAAACAAGTAGAAATAACATTCTAAATCTCTTAGGATATATCTTTCTGTCTTACAATGTTGGAAGAACTTATGTCCACAACATGGATGTCATAAAAACCTTGGTTCCAGGACGATCTTGAATTATATTTCAAAAAGGGAAAGGGAGAAGTCTATATGCAGTACTATAATTAGGGTTCTTTACAACGTGTCACAAAACTGATGTTTAATATGGAGAATAACAATTTCCAAAACTAAAATTTAAAAAAAGAAAAAAAGTTAGAATGTGAACACGTAATCCAAAAGTTAGTGATAGCTGTAAAATCAAGTCCCTTGGATGCACAACACATGAAATTCAGGTTCTTGCTCTATAAGAGACAATTCATTTGTGTGGCATGCGTCCTAATTCTTAGACAACTAATTAATTATTGATGATTAACATCAAGTTAGATTTCAAATCCTAAGATGTGTCTTAATATACTATTTTTCCCTATTCTGTTACTATCTTCATAGCATAAGAAATATAACAAACCCTATCTTCATTGAACCGGCCAAGATATTGCAATCTAACAATTTTCTATTGATCTTTTTGGTCAAAAAGTTTAAATTCTTCGTGCGTCTGTCAACAAAGTCCCAATAAAAATATGACTAATTAGTTTACGTGTCCTCGCCATGAAAGTATACCTTGTTTGATCCATTAAGTTAAACATTTTTTTTTTGGTACCACGTTGCTTGTTAATCCGTGAGGCAGAAGGTGACAATCTGTATATGTATATACATAATGAATCACGCATTCATCGTCATCACATCTACTTTACTCACGAAGTTCACCGTGATTTTTTTATCTACGAATTGTATTAACTATTAGCATACGTTGAAAGAGTCTAGTTTATCCACGAATGTGAACAAATTTGTCGTACTAAGTTTTTGAATTAAAAGAGTTTCATTTGCTCATTCATATTAAATACACCTAAGAGTCACCATAAAAAGGTTAGCTTCTTAATGGATAAAAATATTTAGATTCAATGGTTGTTACATTCTATCGTCACATTTAGACTTTTCAGAAATCAAACAAAAATAATAATATTGATTGAATTAAATAAAGATAATATAAAATAGATTTACAAAAAACTTTATTGTACACACATATGTTCTTTTAGTTCTTTTCAATAATATTCAAATATTTCATTTTTTTCTTTGTATTTTCTTTTCTCTTATTTACCTTTCGTTTTGTGATGACAGTGTGATATCTCATATGATGGTATAAGAGCTCGCAACCTCCACGTGGTAACAAAATTTATAATAGATGTGCTTTCTAACCTGGCAAGATTATAAATTGAATTAAGTTGTTTTGTTGGTAGGAATGGTTTGTTTTGTTTGATGAATATCTTAGCTAATTACTTGGCAGATTGATGGAGTAGGTTACAGAGAGGCATGATAGAGAATCTAGGTATCTGCTAAGAGTTTGACACACGGACCACGTACTTGAAGATGACTCTTCATCCAATCATATAAAATATTTCTTTTCCTCTCAAACTCATCTTAACTTGTTCAATAAATGGGGAGCATGATTAGGGCACTTAGCCTTCAATCTCCAGCTAATCTTTCACCTTCCCACCAAGCAAAATGAGACCTAACTCTTGCTCAATCCAAATCTTATTAAACACACTTAACCATATATGCTCCCGTGTATTAAAACACTTCATTCTTATTTTTATTTTTCCATTTCTCACTTTATTACATTTTTGTCTTTTCTTTCTCTATGGATCAGTTTGGCATGCAAAATTTAAAACATAAGAAAGGAACGAGACACGCACAAGTACTATTCAGCAACAGGTAGGACTCTGGTAATGAAACACCCTAACCAAACAGGACATTATACGTCTTTGGCATGAAAAACTGGCACCAAGAAGGATACAACGTAGGGCACATGTTGGGCTACTTGGTTGGTACCATTGTGAGCCAAACCCCACACCACTTCTCTCTTAACTTTTAAATCTCTTTTGTAGAAAGTTTTATTAAAATATATTTATATTACATAATGTATGTTTTTAAATTAAGAATTCACTACTTTAAAAGTTGAAAATTATCCTGTGAAATTTATCATCTTTTAAAATTAATTCTCCTTTAACAGAGCTAACTTAGTTCTCTACCAAACAAATCATCCCATGTTTCACTTATTGGAATTTTCTTACAAAACACCAAACAAATAAATTTTACAATTCAGTTGTAATAAACATGCGTGAATAGAAAAATCAAACAGAAACAATGACTTAACTAATGTTTTTATGCTAACATAAAATCAGTAGAAAAAATTAATGTAATTTTTCATTTCACCATAACATATATGAAGTTGCAGTTTTGAACATGAAATATTTATTTCAAATTATAAATAATCATTAGAAAATATTTCAATTCATTTTTTTAATGATTCAAGTTAGATTATATATATACACACACCCGTGTGTGTATGTATTCGCCAGTATACAAATAAAAAATTACTTTATTTTTGTGTAAGTACTAAGTTAAGAGAAAAGGTAAAATACATACCATTTTAAGTTATATATAGATCTTCTAAAAGACATAATTCTCTCATTAAATTCATAACTTTTTCAATCTAATTAAGATATGCATCTCACCTTGTATTTGTTAAATTATATTAATAATTAACATTGGTTCATGTAATGTAAAGTATAACTTTGATGTAAAGATTCTAATGTGATGATTATTAGAATATAAGGTATTAAAGTTATTGGGATTATTTTAGAGTTATTAATATTAATCCTTCTCTTCTCACTCCAAAAGGGTATTTTGGTATTTTTATTAAGGTTAATTAAAATACCATAAAAGAGGGAAAAGTTTTTACACAAAGACAGAGTTACGTTTCTGAAAAGTGAAAAAGAGAAAAAAAAAACGTTCTCAGAAAAGACAATATAGAAAGCATAATTTTGACAGAGAAACTATCCTTGCAACTTCTATATCATCAAGAAGGCATTAAAGAGGAGCAAGAGAAGAGAGAACAATTGACAGGAAGAACTATACCATGGATGCAGGTTAGTTCTCTTTTACTGTGAATATGGGAATTATGAGTATCATGTAAATTCAAGATCCTGTGTGTTGTTTTCATTTAATTGAAAATCAAAGATTTGCTTACAGTATTAAATATATTTTCTCTATGTTAAAATAATTTATCCTTGCATCTTCTAATAAATATTAATTTTAATTCTTTTTAATATTTTCTTTTAATTATTTTCTCTTTTTTATTCAAAGTAATATATTTATGAAAAACATTATCTATAACAATTTGTAAGAACTAATTTTTATAAATTTTTTTTCAATATATTTTCTTACATTTTATATATTTGATATTCTTATTTGTTTCCTTAGTTTTTATAACTTAAAAAAGTATCATAATAAGTGATGAAAATTAAAAATATTTTTATTTTATAATTATAATAGTTAATTTTTTTTCCTATAACTATATTTTATTATTATTTTATTTTACATCTTATTAATTATTTTTCATTATAATAGTTATATATATTTTTTAAATTATATTTATGATTTTTAAATATCACAAAAAGTGGACAGATAAACAAAAGTTTTAATAACACCACTTTCTAAAAATTTATTATTATTTACATATAATTATATTAAATTCTAAGCATCCTCATATTTTTATTTTACTCTTTATAATATAATTGTTAACTAAATTTTTAAAAATAATCATTATTTTGATTTTTTAAATAAAATTCAAATACAATTAATAACTGAAGAAAAAGATAAACTAAAATATAGTTTTTGAATTATTTTTACAATGTTAAATATCAATAGTTCTACTTTTAATAATTATATATATATATATATATATATATATATATATATATTAGTTATAAAAATTAAAGTAATTAATATAATTTTTATTGTTTTGTGGAATCATAATTAAATACTGTATGAAAAAAAATATAAAATACGAAAACTAAAACCATCTATAATAATTTATTAAATAAACTTATTATATTATATCAAACATATTTTTAATTATCTCTTTACTTTAAATATAAATTCAGGTATAACAATTACATAACCAAAAAAATATATATAAAAGGTTGCATTAACACACTAAAAATTTAATAAATATTAAATTTGTATTCATTCAATAAATGAGATAGAAAAAAGTGAGTCTATTTTTGTTGATAAGATTTAAGTTTAATAAATTTTATAACAGTGTATCAATTTAAATAATTTTATTTAACAGTTATATATTATTTTACATAAGTTACATTTTTATTTTTATTATATTTTTTTATCCTATTTATTAATACTTAATTTTACAGTAAATACTATGTCTATTTTGTCTTTATTTTATGGAATTTATATTCATCTTCTTATATTCACTTAAATAAGATATTCATTTTATTAATTTTCATTATATTTAAATACATAAATGTGATTTATTATATAGTTTTTTTTTCAAATATTTATTGTTTATTAAAAAAATGTATAAATATATAAATTATTATATTATGTCTTGACTTTAAATATTATTATTCTTTCTCTTAAAAAAATAATAATCAAATTCATTTTTTTACTTACTTTATTTAATTTGCCATAAATATTACGTGATTTCAATAGTATTTAACATAATTATATTTTCATCGTATTACATTCTATTAACTATATTATAGCATCTAGCAAAAACATAAGTATTTATCTATATTTTTTTTAAATATATATATTGTAACAAATTATTTATATTTGTAATATGAATGTATGCATTGTGTATGTGAGTGGATATCTCATTCGATATGTACATTATGATGTGAGCATGTATAATAGTTATATCCATGCATGTTCATTTATAAATATTTTTATTATAATATAAATTATTAATATTTGTAAATTCACAATGTAAAATGTAAGGGGTGCATATAAGTGAATGTTTATGTAAATGTATGCATATTCATAATATATGAGTTTAATATAAATATTTAAAAAATGCGACACTATATTTTCACCAGTAATTATTAAGTCATTATCATCATAATTTTATTATTATGTGTAATTAATTGTGATTACGTGGATAATGAGAGACAGACGGGAACTTACCCAGTACAAAGTCTCCCCTGGCCGTTGGATGCAGTACGGTACAAAGCTGATAGGTGTACGGTTAAGATTGAAGTGGTTCAGTTACCTTAACCACTACAGCAACATTTCTTTGCTCTAGCGAATGCCTAAAGGCCACAACACCCACCATTGCAAAATCAATCATTAATTAAAAGATTTTACATTTTTATATTTTCATGTTCTGATTTCTGAAATCTCTTCTCTTCAGTTCAGATTTCCAAAAGATTATTCTTTCAAAAAAACTACTCCTCCACGTTTCTAGATCTGTAAGACCAATGAAAACTACTAATCACAGCATTATAATTATAATTTTTAGTCTTTTTTTTTTCAATCATAACATATTAAAAATAGCCTCAATATATAATATTTTAATAATTACTATTTTAAAAATCATAAAAAAAGAATTAACCACTCTTCTTTTCCTCTGGAATCTTGAATCTTAAATCTCCGTACATGTATAAATTTTGATAGCCGCATGACTCTTTTGTTTTTCGGGAAAACACCCCAACCAAAGCTTTCTCTGCATTCTTTCTCAATCCACCGAACCAAGCAAAGCTAATAACAGGACCTTCCGACACTCACTTATTCTTTCTCTTCTTACTCTCTAATTACATCATAAACAAAAAATAAAGAGAAGTTGAAGCTTGGACTAGAAAGCGAAAGAGTCTCTAATCACCACTGTTAAACCTTGATCCATTCATGTAAGTGATCTTCCAACCCTGGTTTATAGGGTAGCTTCATCGGTTTACGTTGTCATTTCCTTTTAGAATCACCATTAACTACTATCACTACATTCTTTGCTCGTTTTCATCTCTCTTTTCAAAATAGTGAAGCACGGTCTCTTTCAGCAATGTCGTTGACTCACTTTTCAGTAACCTTTGATTTGCATATGGTAATTGGTAACTAATACCATGCTTGTAACTTAGTTCTTTATTCTCTGCATCTTATTCTTCTCCAGCGTACTCAAAAGACTTTCAGAATTAAAAGATCTTTCACTTTTTCTTTCGGTTTGGTTTTCTTCAGTCAATTAATGATCAAATTATGCTTCCAAGAGTTTTTCCTTACAACAAGAGGAAGTCAGAAAAGCTACACTTTTTCAATGGACGTTTTCATCGAGATGACAAACTTCCTTTTAATAATTACCTAGCCTGAAGACGAAGGAAAAAGCACCAAAACCCAAACTTTTTATGGTTCTTTTAGTAGTTCATCTTTTCACTATTTTCTGTAAAGTGCAAAACTTTGCGTAACTCAAAGAACCCAACCTTTTGTCTATTTTTCATGTAGGTTATATTTTTTTTTGTTGTCTCAAAAGCTGTCTCTGTTTCCCCTGCCTGCAACTAGTTCTTTTATATTGCAGTTGAAAACCGCTTGTTTAAGATTTTTAAACACTGACATAATTTTCTTGGATAAGTAAATAAATATCTAGATCCACATAATTTTCTTTATTTTTGTTTTCCATGTGTGACATCCCGTAATTAGTAAAAAATCACCCAAATGGAATTATAAAACATTCCCTCTAGGATTTGGATGATCTAGATCTTAAAACCTTGCCGCCACCTATGTTTCCTTTATCGTTTTCTTTCTCCTCATCATTTAATTGCTATCTAATTTGTTTCAGTTTCAAGTCATCAGCAATGAAGACAGAATCGAAGAAGTTATCCAAGGTATGCACATGCACCACCACGCTATTTTCTTTCTTTCTCCTTTTCATTTTCATCTTCTCTCGTTGATCGCCAACCGGTTATTTATTTCAATTCAAATTTTCGGGATGCAGTCTTCGTGGCCTAAATTAGCCATGAGGAAGTGGCTCAATACGAAGAACGGTGCTGAGAAGTTTCAGTCAGACAACGATGCAACAGGTGAAACGCGGTTCTTCACTTGTCGTTATCGGATTTGGATTTCCGTTTGGTTTTCATTTTTGGTGTTAAACCTTGACCGTGAGTTTGATTTCTTCTATGTGTGGACGCAGCAACTGCGACGGAAAGAAGAAAGAGTTTCTCAGACGAAGATCGTTACGTCGCCGTACCGGATGATGATTTCTCAGGTAACTTACGAACACTGTCCCGTACACGTCTAAGCCGTGAGATGAAATCATGTATTGATTTTGAATGATGATAATGAGTTTAAGCTTAAAGTGAATTTGATTAATTAGGTTTAATCGTAGTTATGACTTATAATCGGTGGATTTGTTTTGAAAGAGGGAAAGAGTGGAATGAAAGGTTTGGTGCTTGGGAAGCAATCAAGTCCTGAAAGTGGCACTGGGGCTATGAACCTTAGGTAATACTTGCATCAAACCCTTCGTTGAAATAATGTGTGGCTATTGAAAGATTATAAAAGTGGTGTGTGTGAAGTTATTTGGGTAAATAAATTATTGAGCTGTGAAAAATGATTGATGAATTATAGGATGTTCGTGGGAACGTGGAATGTGGGAGGGAAATCACCCAAGGAAGGTTTGAGTTTGAGGAATTGGCTCACGTCTCCTTCCGACCCTCACATCTATGTAATTGGGTATGCATCTTCTAATATCTCTTTCTTTTCTTTCTAATAACATAATTCTTTTTCAACTTTTTATTTCTCATCAACTTATTTAATCTCTACCAAACGTATATAAATACATATTATTCTCATTTTTAATACATTCTTAACATAAATTCAAATCCTTTTTTTATTTTAAATTATTTCATTGAGTATTATTGGTCAAAATTTCTTTATGTAAAATAAAAATTTATTTTAATTATAAATACAGTATATTCTTTATAATTCACTATCACTTAATTCTTTATACTAACATATATTTAATGTTAACAGGCACATGTTGCAAATTATTTAATAAAAATATAACTTACTTTGTATCGTATTTGAACTACAAGATCCTTATTTAATAATTTGTTGTTTGATGTTTTCTGTGTGATGCTAAATAATTGCATATTTTAAAACACTATTAATGAGACTTTAAAATTCTTAAATCATCAAATGTTTGTGACAAATAGAAGAAGACCAAACCGTCAGAGTATAAAAACAAATGAATAATGGACTATTGTGTGTGTCTATATATATATATATATATATATATATATATATATATATATATATATGTATGTTAAAAATTATCTATGCGTAGAATAATATTTGGGTTTTTTTTGAGAGAACGTATAAGTAATTTTTATTCTTAAAGTAACATTAGTTTTCTTAAAAGAATCTTAAAACAACATTTTATTTTCTTTATTTACATTAAAATTCAGAATTATATATTGAAATTGACTATACAATAATTTTGCAACCGCACAAAACTGTGTAATTGATCTTTTCTGTAGAAAAAATTGTTGAATGAGAAATCTTAGAACCGTTACAGCATCAAAAGTTGACCTTAGCTTATTATGGAACCCTAGTCGAATTTACACATTTTATATTTTAATATTCTACAGTACCTCATGCTATCAATTTTACTTCCTCAGTAAACATTAGTAATACTTAACCCTCAGACTTCAATAGTATCGAATTTTTCGTAGAACTATTATCTTTATTTATTATTTATAAAGTTTAATACACTAATTATTGTTATTAATTATAAGGTCATGTATTTTCTAATCTTTAAATATCTTATTATGTTAAATGAAGAGAGAAATGGATAAAATAGAAAATTCAATGAAAAGATTTATTGTGTATTCTTGGTTGGTGCAAAAATAACTTCGAAAGAGAGATAAGAAGGAAAGTGGGCGTAGCATTAATTTTGACTAGCATTGTTGTGGAGTTGTCTTTGAGTTATTGGCGTGAAATTTGTTAGGTTCCAAGAAATCGTACCGCTAAATGCGGGGAACGTACTTGGGCCGGAGGACAGTGGCCCAGCGGCGAAGTGGTTGGGCCTTATACATGAAGCCTTGAACACCAACAACTATGACGACGATGAGAACAATGGTGACCACGACCTCAAGTGTAGGCAAAGTTTTTCAGATTTTGTCCCTTTAGATGGTGAGTTCGATAATGGAGAAAAGTTTCCGAAGACTTCACGACGCTATTGCTTAGCAGCAAGCAAGCAAATGGTTGGTATTTTCTTGTGCGTGTGGGTTCGAGAGGATCTTTGCAACCATGTTTCCAATTTGAAAGTGTCCTGTGTTGGCAGGGGCATCATGGGTTATCTTGGAAATAAGGTGAATGAAATTCCATTTTCTAATTACGTTCTCATGACATGCAATTCTCTTAATTTTTTTCATCACTCAAAAATGGCTATACTATAGTAGGATACTGGTGAGCACTTGACCTTTGTTTTTTGTTCTGATTGGGATGTAACATAAAAGTTCTGGACAAGTAGAGTGCAATTTTTATTTACTTGCTCTGCTTGTTAACAGGGTTCAACATCGATTAGCATGACATTGTACAACACCACGTTCTGCTTCGTTTGCACCCACTTGGCTTCTGGGGAGAAATTTGGTGACGAATTGCGAAGAAACTTGGACGTCTCGGAAATCTTGAAGAAAACCAAATTTTCTCACTCCTTTAAATCTCTTCCTCATTCTCTCCCTCCTGAAAGTATTCTGGAACACGAGTAAATACTTTACTTATACAATTTTTACCTTTTAATTTTAGTTTCTTTTAATCTGTTCTGATCATCATTTGAATTTTCTTGGTATGTGTATAGTAATATTATTTGGCTTGGCGACTTGAATTATCGACTAGCTGCTGGCTATGAGGACACACATGAACTACTAAAGAAGAATAATTGGCAGGCATTACTGGAGAAGGATCAGGTAATGTGTTTGCTATGATTTTTGGTGTTTTAGTTTATTACTTAAAATCTCTTTGCTAACATTATATATTGTGTTGACTTGGGTTGGCAGCTAAGGATAGAGCAGAGGGCTGGTCGAGTATTCAAAGGTTGGAATGAAGGGGACATATACTTTGCTCCTACTTACAAATACTTGACCAATTCTGATCACTATGTCGCCCAATCCTCCAAATCCAGGGAAAAACGACGAACTCCTGCTTGGTAAGATTTGAGAATTCTCTATTCATTTATAGTTTGGGCTTTGTCATCCACCAAGGGCACAGTCCTTTAAAACGTAACATTAATTATATGATTACTGTTGTATTCCTTAGTTCTTTTAACGGAGACAATTGGTTGTGCGGGATGTGAAATCAGGTGCGATCGAATTCTTTGGAAAGGAGAAAGGCTGAATCAGATGTGGTATGTTCGGGGAGAGTCCAAGTTCTCAGACCACAGGCCAGTTTATTCACTATTCTCTGTTGAAGTGGACTTGACGAGCAAGAATCGAGTTCCCAGGTCCTGTTCGTTAAAACCCTTGACAAGTACTGCGTTGTCATCAACTTGTGCTGCTAAAGTCCAAGCAGAAGAACAACTCTTCCTGCTAACGAGAGCTCAGAGTTGCATCGACACAGTTCCCAGGTTTTAAGTCCGTAAGACACTAGGCAGAGGTAGTTTTCGGATCGATACCACCTTCAATTGCAAACGCAACTCAAGATGATGCACCTAGGTATATATCCATGTCTTTTGGGCATTCATTTTCGTGTACCCTAACAACCCCTGATGTTTTTTGTGGGGACTAGTTAAGAGGTTTGTGTTGGAACTATGGCCAAACACCTCGACTTCTCAAACCACTAGGATAGTTGTCAATATACTATGAATAACTCAGGAAATTTTGAAGAAAATGTTGATTGATAATATTTGTAAATTTTAAATTGTAATCAAAGCAATACTTATTACTATTATTAATGTATCGATATTTTTTAATACAATGTTCAACTTGTATTGCTCGTGTAGAATAAGTATTGATGGTGTTTGTCAGTATGCACCGGAAAGGTTTTCTGCATTTATTAAATTGTTGTTTTTCTATTGTTTTTACTTTTTATTTTATTTTATTATTGTTATTGTTTTCTCTGATGAATATCCTTTAATTATTTGAATCAAATCTTAATTTTGTTCGTAAATACTATTTGCACAGGAACCGGTTATATCCAACAAAATAAAGTCTATTCTTCATGAAAAGAAAATATTCAAATGGAAAAACATAATAAAGAGTAAAGATATGATAATAAATTATTGAAAAGAAAATGTGACTATTTTTGACCTTTAAAAATAATGAAAATACTTTTTACTATTCCAATAAACTTAAATCAGCAAATGAATTTTTCACTTTAGTAATGGTGTTGCTATCCTTACTAGTCATAGCTTATTTTATCTAAAGCACACATAAGAATCCCTCCTCTCCTCTTCTTTTAACCAAAAGTCTAATTCTTTTCACCTTTTTGAAACTTTTTGTCGTGTTAGTCTTTCCAGAATCAGGCATTTTGGCAACAAAAGAATCCTGGATTTTTGAAGGACGAGACCTTGCTTTCATGGAAAACTCTCTGGTGCATGTATTTTTCCAATAGGTTACAGGCAGTGAAGGTTTCATAACATATCTTGAGAGGAATGTCCTGAGCCAATACTTCTTGGGGAAACTGTTCATGCTTTTAGTTGTCATTTTATTGAACAGTTATTTGACCCAGTTGCAGCTTCAACAAGCACTTCAAATCTTCAAGCAAAAGTTTCCTCGGTTAGTGTTGATATGAGTAAATAGTTTGGCTTGTAGACACCTTTCCTCGTTGATTATCAACCACAGCGCAGGTGTTTAAATATTTCCTCAATGGTGGACAAATCATCCTTGTCGAGAACAAAAGGGAACCATGAAAGATATGTATAGCTAATTATGTTAGAGTAATTTATTGTTACCCAATGGTCTTGTTCATAGTACATTTTTTAGTCGATGGACTTCTCATTGAGATTAACTAAACCTTTGTTTTGTTTCCTTGCATAGCTGTAGGAAAAGTTTTATATAATGTTAAAGATTCTTATTAAGTGAGATTCTCTCGATGATGAGAGGCATTGATTTAGTCGAATTTGAGAGGTCTACTATCCGACTTGGTTTTTTGAACCTCCTTATGTAGAAAAATGATTTTCACCAAACCTTGTTTTATAGTATCATACATGCCTGTTGAACCATTCACTATTAGTTATGCAGAATTGAAAATCAAATTTCACTATATTAGATTCACTTGTTAATTGGATGGTGTCATTTCAAGTGAATTGGTGAGTGAACTGGTTGGAATAAATAAATCTCCAGCCTCTGAAATTTGTGGCTATTCTGAATTAGAAATCGATCCTTGATATGGAGCTCTGCATCAATATAACTAGTATTCGAAATTGTTCAGTCTTCTTTTGTGGGATTTTCTTGCCTTATATTAAAACCTGCCTTTTGACATACCAGAGTGTGGTACATATTAAAAACCTCTACTACTGCATAATATTTGAAGGATGAAATAACTAAGAACGTGTATATTTCTTTTCTGTCAAATAGGCCTTTAGATGTTGAAATATCCCTGATTGCCGAAATTTAGATTGAATTTGTTATGTTTCCTCATACTTGTTCATTTCGTGCTATGGTGCCTAAGTTACTGAAATGTTTTTCTTTGCTGTTGCTCTTTTCTACTGTTTGCTTGGCTGACAACATATTCTCTTCAGTAATAGTACTTGATGACTCGTAGTCTTTGCTTTTACCCCACACCACCAGATACAGTCCTACAATAATCACGATAGCACCAATTGCCCTGTAAAAGTTTTCAGATTTATTTAGTTTAATTTTCTTATGAATTTTTAGTGAGTTTTCTGCGTATGTGATTTTATTTCCTATTACCTTCCTAGGTACATTTGTTCTGCCAGAAAGAAGGAGCCCATGATAGCCACAATGACCATGCAGAGAGGGTTAAAAGCTGTCACAAAGACCGGACCTCTATCTTTCATCACTACTCCTTGGATGTAATAAGCCAATCCTGAGCAAACTATGCCCTGCATGAGAATACTTTGTAAATTTAGACATGATATAATAGTCCAAAATTAATTAGTAAATTCGATAATTTATGCATGAAGGTAGTGTGGTGGCATTTATAAATTCTATTTTAAAGTTGATCTATCATAGTGTCTGCAATAAATATATAGTTTGTGGATGGCAATGCTGATCCAGTGAACCCTCTGTGGAAGCATGAAATTCTTGAGTGGTCCTGGACCAGTGATTCTCAATTAATAAACCAAATGACATAAAGTGTCTGTAATTTTTTTTCTCCTAAATTGAAAACCTTTAAATACATGCCATGCAGAAACAAGCGTAATTATGATACCTTCAGGACCTAATGACTTTAAAACAAACTTATGTATTCTTTTCTTACACTCAGATGTAGATGTGTATTCTTTCTTATGTTTGATCAACTATAAAAGTAAATAACCTACACTGTAAACAGCAACAAGCAATTTCGTATCCCATTTCAGAGACCAAGCTGAAAAATTATTCCTTTCCATAACCAGTGCCACTATGCCACCTTCAACCGTTCCCAATAAGCATATCCATGCTGTAAGAGAGAGCTCAGCAGGGTAAGCTTCAATGGTAATAGCCTAGAGCAACAGAAGAAATTGTATTAGTGACCCCATGAAATCAGAAGAAAAATGTGATTGGGATTTATTCTTTTATCAACAGCAATAGATGATGATAACTCACTTGGAGAATCATGAAACAAGCGCAACTAAAGCAGCCAATTATGATCATCACTGATCCCTTTATTGCATGTTCAAGATTTATCCCACCATTTTGCAGGTTGTTTGTATTGCTGGCGTGTGTTCCAAAAAGATCGAGTATTGGACCCTTTATCAGTGTCATGATCATGGCACCTGCAACAGTTGCTAAAGTTCCCACCACCTTTGCTTGACTGCGTGTGCTTTTTAATTTTATCTTCTCAAGCCTGGGATTTCCACTTAAGTTTCAGATAGATTTCATGAAAATAGCACATAGAGTTCGCTTCATGTAACATTTTTTTGAGTTTTACAGATAGATAGATATTGAAGTGGTTCCTAATGCATCCAGTTACAGACGTAACATGATTTGTATATTTCAATGTTAATTGTGCTACTTTATCTTTTTCTAGCAAACTAAACAAGTTAATGCGTTAAAAAGAAAAAGATAATCAAGCAACTACAAAATTGGTAAGAATCTTTTATTCGTTTTATTCACATAAGTGCTTTACACTTATTTTATACTCTCCATCAGTCTAATATAGTAGAATTATATATATATATACGGGGTTTGCTAATTTGTGTACGCCTGTTTTTTCAGTTGGTACATTTTAGTAATGTGTACCAGATTTTAGTAGACAAAAATACCCTAATATATCATGATTCTAAATTTTAAGGTTAAGGGTATTTTAATAATTTTCATTTCAGAAATTAAAAAAAAAAGAAACTCTCAAATCCTTGCTCACCTCCCTCATTCCTCTCAACCTTTTCTCTTTCATCTCTCTCACTCCAACATTTTCTCTGTTATCCCTAGACTAGTCCTAATTGAAAAAACACTCGTTAAACAATTTGCTTTTGTAAAGAGTTGAGTCATTGGCATATTCGCCTTCAAGAAAATGTTCATTCAAGATCTCTTCAATTTCATCATCTTTACTAACCTCTGTAATTTCATCATGTGCGAATGTTAAATCATCATCTCTCATCTCTAAAAAAAACTTCCAGGCCAATTACCAATTCCTTCAAATGTCTTTATGGTTATAAAATGAAAACTCATTACAAAATTATTTTTTGTAAGAAATTGTTTAACACTGAGTGTTTTTTATTTTTTCCAGGCCAATTACCAATTCCTTTATATGTCATTATGCTTGTGAAAAAATTAGATAAAATTAGATAAGACAAAAATTATGAAATGAAAACTTATTATAAAATCAATTTTTTTGTAAGAAATTGTTTAAAGTGAGTGTTTCTGATTTTTTTAACTGGGGCTACAATAGCGATGACAGAGAAAAATGTTGGAGTGAGAGAGATGAAAGAGAAAGGGTTAAGAGGAACGAGGGAGGTGAGCAAAAGTTTGGGGTTTTTTTTTTTAGTTTTGAAAATGAAAATTATTAAAATACCCTTAACCTTAATACTTAGAATCCATAATATATTAGGGTATTTTTGTCTACTAAAATCTAGTACACATTACTAAAATATACCAACTAAAAAACAGGCATACGCAAGTTAGCAAACCCATATATATATATATATATATATATATACTTTTAATTTGTAACTTTTTAGTGATAAAAGTCTTGTTACACTTTCTATGATTTGTTTTCTCTTCATTTCTTTCTATGATATTCATCTTTCTTCTCTTTCCAGCTTTCTTATTGTTGTACAAAATAGTTATACAACCTTAGAAATAACAAAGTTAAATATTATATAAAAAAAATCAAACTCAATATTTTGAGGTTTTGAGTTTAAAATGTTTTCCATTTTTGTATGAGTTGAGTTCATATCATATTTATGTAATCATACACTCTCAAAAATAGAATCCAACAAAACTTGTGATGTCTTTTTAATCATAAACCAGAATTGTTGAAAGGCATAAGAATTTTACCTAAGAATCCAAGCCATGACAAAGGTAATGGCGGGTAGAACATTGTACATGGAAACAGCAAAGGTTGCTGTGGTGTACTTCATTCCCAAAAAGAATAAATTTTGGTCAATAACTGGCCTGCCATAAGAAAGTAATGACAGAGTTAAGTGCATGAATATTGCATGGTTAGTGGAAAGTGTAAAAAGCATGCATGCATGGAATTACTCTAGCAGGCTGAGAATTACTATCTTCATGAAGATCGAAAACGTCATCTGTGGTCTCATTCTCCTGTTAAAAGTATTCCAGCTTGATTTCAACAACATGTTCACACAAATAATCGTACACACACAAATGGAAGAGAAAAAATATACTTCTCCAAAAACACTGCAAAAGGGGCCATGACAACAAAAGCAAAAACATGACGGTACACAACAAATACATAGTGACTCATTCCCCTGTTGAGTGCAGCCTTGGATAGAACATCCATACCAGAATATCCAAACTGCAAGAAAATTACACCTATGAATGGTTTCAGTCTCTGAAACAGTTTTTGTTGATAACAAACCATCTTGTTTCAGCTTGGGACTGAGACACAAGAATAAGATAGCACAATGGAGCACCACATAGAGCTTTTGTTTATATAGTGGGGTGGTGTGTACATAAATTGGTGCATGGAAAATTAATAGTATAGTATACATTATATTTATACACTCAAATAGGAAGTCTGTTATTTCACGTAACCAAGTGGGAGAGTCACAGTAATCAACGTACTTGATCCTCAAATTATTTAAAATGTCGGTGTCTGCTTTCAATTATTACTATCTTTTTGCATAGTTGGAATGTTACTCATCATGGAGTGCCTTTTATAATAATATCGTTCAATTGTATCTTCTTTATTTTCTTCTTTCGTGATTCCTTTATTTTACATGATTATTACTAATAAACTATAATTACGAAGTAGATTTTTTTGTAGACATTTTTTCTGTGCTTTGTCAGAAGATGAGGAAGAAAAGTAATGCCCCAGTAGATGATTTCCAATGGGGTGCTTGTTTCCTTTTAGAGAATGATTTGGATCCATGATGGAGCTGATCTTGATTATGTGACAGCACAAGTGGACCTCTTTCATTCTTTATGGTGCACAACATAAACAAACACTTTTAGTTTTATTTAGTTACTACAATCAAAATAACTTAATATTCTTAGCCCTAACATGATGTTGATGTGTGTTTGTGTTTACTTTTGTTCTTATGTTTGCATTATTGTTGTGTATTATTGTCCCTTACTTTTAAAAACCAGATGATTAAGTCTATGTGAACATCTCCTTCCATTCTACCTTTCCTCCTTTCCTCCTTCTCCTTCCATGCCATCGAGATGTATTACTATTAATTCATGGTTTCTGAATAATTAAGCTTTTTGGGATGATTACGTTATCATAATGAGTGGTCTTAATTGTTGATATATAAACATGGCAGAAGAAAAAGATCTCAAATAAGATGAAAATAATGATTCTATCTATCAATTCAAATTGTATAGAAGATGGTTGTAAAAAAACACATTGAACTATGTACTGCAGATTTCTGCAAACACTTGAAGACTCATTTTAGGAATTTGTGAGAAATACCTAAAGCTTTTTGGATGAGTATGGGTCCATAAGGGATGGCACAATAAAATGAAATATGACCAATTTCTATAATGGAGGATGATAGTTTGGTGCTGAATAAGAACGCCAATGCAAGCAAACCGTTTTTGATTGGTCCTTCATTTGGCTCAAATAGAACATGAAACACATGTCTAAATTTGTTGTTTGTTGCTTATAATAATATAAAAATATATTAAATAAATTATATTACTTATAGTTATAAAATAAATTTAAATAAAAATACTAAAATTATTATTATTTATAATTATAAAATAAAAAAGTAAATATAAATGTGCGTGTGTGTATATATATATATATATATTAAGATCACATTATTATTTTATAATTATAAATAATAAAAAGGTGCACATTTTTTAATATTTGAGAATTTATCCTTATATTTCGAGATTTTAAAAAATGTGCACCTTACACACTTTTTTATTTTATTATTTTTTCGATTGTGACAAATAATTAAAAATAAACTATTTTTTAATAGGTAGAAAAATAATTAAAAAAAATTTCCATATTCTTTTATCTGAATAGCTTAGATAAAACAATAATTATAGTAGAGAAGTTGTGGAGTTGTTTTTAATAATAGGTTGTATTTATTATTATTTTTATCAGCAAATTAAATGATAATTATAGTAGAGTATTTTGTAAAGTGCTTTAATCCTTTTAGGAAAGGTATAACTCTACATAAAAGATGCAATGATTCTCATCTCATGAATCATAAAAAAAAAACTTTTTACAGGAGAAGGAATATATATATATATATATATATATATATATATATATATATATATATATATATATATATATATATATATATATATATATATATATATATATATATATATATATGCATCGGACTTAACAAGAAAATTTTGACAATTTAATAATAAATGAGTTTATTTTATTGATAATAATCAATAAAAAAAATGTGAAATTTGTTAATAATATCTTCTTCTCATTTTCCTTTTTCTTCTCATTCTTCTTTTCTTTCCCAGTCTCCTAACTATTTATAAGACATATTTTTTACAAATGACTTTTTAAAAAATTCAATAACATACGATTTTACTGATGAATTAAAAAAAATCAAATATTGACCGGTTTTAAAAATTATTAATTGTTGACAAATTTTAAAAAGTTAAATTATTAATAGACATAGAAAAAAACCTTTTTAGAATTATAGTAGTTTATGAATAGTGAAACTCGATTGTTTTAATATAACTAGTTTTGTTATGAACGAGTTTCATTATTTGAAAATATACTATTTTTCTAGAAACTACTTTTTTAGAGTTATTTGATTTTTTTCTAAGAGATCTCATCTTTGATCCTAGCGGTAATGTTCTTCAATTTGGATCAATCAGTTTATCATATAGAGTAAGTTGGTTTTTTGTTCTTCTTTTTGGTATGTTTTGTCTTCATTTGCATGTGTGCTTGTTGTTGTTACATGTGAAGTTTGAGTTTTCTATAAAACTCTTCGCTCAACAATAGTTCTAATGGTGTACTCTGATTGTGTTTTTGTTGTTCGTATGAGCGGATAGAACTTTCTATGCGTTTGAAACTGTTTTAAGCTTTCTAGAATGGTTTAGTCATCTATCACGTAAGGGAAACTAACTACCATATTTTAAGATTATTGATATGTTTATAATTTTTATTGCATGCTTGAAATGATATGACTCTCAATGTCAGTTTTCACCATTGAGCGATCCACATGCAAATGGTCATGCAACGAGCGGTAACAGGGTATCGTTGAGCACCAATTACCACTACAGGTTTGGAACCAATTTTACTTTTTTTTGGTTAAGCGAAAGTTGTTTGTGCTGAACGAGAGAAAATGTGAGAGTTTTAATATTGAACTCCAGACATTGAGCTCCAGACCTAGCATTGAGGTCCGGACCTGAGAAATTTTAAAAGGAACTTTTTATTATAGTTGGTAAATAATACGCAAAATGAATATTTATAAGAGAGAACATAAACGAATGTATATAATTGAGAAAACGAAAAGAAAAATATATTATTCTTTTCAATTGGAAAATGGTTTTTTTATACCGCTTTAACCATTGAAAATATATTTTTTAGGAATAGTTTTTGGTCATTAAAAAGTTAATTTTTATATTTCAAAAGAAAAAGAGATTAAAAGATAAAATTGTAAAAGTAAAAAGCATGTAAATTTTATTGGGTGGCAAAATAATACTTTCACTTTTCAATTTATATATAGCATAAAATTATATCATAAATATCATCGAATCCGAGTGTAAGATATCCACTCATATTGTGATACTGTTAGGATGTTTGATGGGGTGATGATTTGCATTATGATTGACTGAATATGTAAAGAGAGATGAGTGTGTGGCATATTGTGTGTATCGAAATCATCAAAAAGTATTGTTCATGCGATCGCGATGTGATGGCAGCTTCACGCGTTTTATCCAATCCAATCCAACTTTTCTCCATGCATAATCCTTCTTCTTTCTAATACCATAACCAGTCAATATTTTCATGCATGTCTTTCTCTTCAATGGGATTGGATATGCTTTAAGGATGTGTTCTGTTCTTTTGTATCCAAATGATGACGTGTTCCCAACATTTCTATAACGGAAAGTGGAGCATGCACAAACCTAAACATTTCTATTATACAAAAATACACCCCATCTTTAGACAGAAGAGCTTCAGAAAAGTGATAGTCCAAAATAATAATAATAATTATTATAAATTATAAATGACTTCATTGGCCATGAAATATACACATGTTATAATATTTTAAATAATTACTTAATCGCTGATCGTTTATATTAATATATCCATTTTTAGAATTTCTATTACATTTTTTTATTCATCGTCTGTATAATTTTTAATGGTGCGATTATGACGGAAAATACATGTTTGGTGTGATAATGCGGTGGTATTTAGCGTGATTTAAAGTGAAAATATTTATTTATTTATTTTATATACATTTGAATAAGTATACACGAATGTCTATTTCCGGTTGATAAATATATATAAAGTTTTATTGTAAATAAAAATTAAAAATACAAATTGTTTTATTACTATAATTAGTTCACATAAATCTCCAACCTTCTGATAATATATCACTTCTCATGTTTGAAAAATATAATTTACAACTAATTTTAACTATTTCGTATCAGGAATGATATTTTAAAACCCTTATTAATTCATGGGTATGGTTGTTAAAACACTATCGACTTTCCAATACAACAATGCCGGATTCCCTTGTTCTGATTTGGGAACCCTCTTTCTGTTATGTTAATTCATTTTATTCTCATTGGCTCCCACATTATAAATGAGAAAGTATATGAGAGAAATTGAAATTTAAGGGGTGCAGGAAGCAAAACCCCTTCCGAAATGGGCTCTTGGCAGAGTCTCGGATCCCTAATTATTGAAATAGTTCCCATGAATTCTTTGAAGATGGGATTCTAGACTCTATGATGTAACACACACCCAAAGAGATTTGTTCTTTCGTCACATCATGGCCGTCTCAATTTGAATGGCATTTTATCTAACACAATAAAAGACTCAACTTGAATGATGTTGGAGCTTTTTAGGGTGACACTCCACTAACAAACCTTTTTAATCCAACCAAATTCCCAATCAAATTAAATGTGTTGTCTATAGATACATTACCTAAATACTTCCTAATCAAACAGGAATTGAAACATTCTGAAAATTCTTTTCTTTGTGACAATAGCAAATGATCCAAAAACAAAACATTGAGAGTCACTCAAACAAACGATTTACAAAAATAAGACCTACAATTTTAATATACAACCATCTTACACACATTAGCATACCATAACTTGTGAGATGGTGAAAAATCACTATGACAAGTTTCACATTTAAGTTATATATATATATATATATATATATATATATATATATATATATATATATATATATATATATATATGATGCATCTTAGTAAAAATTTAAATATTACAAAGGTTGAGTTGGTCTTTCTCAATCTTTTATCATTATTGATCGATTATTATTTTTGTACATACTAGTTTATCTCGATTTTTGATTTATGATGAATGATCTTATTTTGACTTTTAGTTTTTTTAGCTCAACAACTTTCATCCGGATTCGATTTAACAATAATTTTTGTATGGACTAACTTAATTCAACTTTTTTATTCAGGTTGACTCGACTTATAGTAAAATCAAACTAGAAGTAACAAAATAGGTCAGTCTAATCCCTTTTATCCCGTCCTGTTGCTAGTTGTCAAATTCAAGTAGAACATGCTAACCACATTTAAAAAATAAATTAAATTAAAAAATTAAATCTAAAAGTTAAATCTCTACACAACTTATATTATATTATTTCAAGTTAAATCTAAATATTATTATTCTATTTCAAATATATAGAAATCCATGTATTCTTGACCATACATTATTAAAGTGAGTAATAAAAGAAGTAGGTCTTGTATGTAGAAAGGTTTAAATCTTATTTAGACTTTCTATACATATTTGATTTTAGAACTTATGGATTCTCCTATGTATGACAAGAAAATGGAAGTTCTTTTTATTATTTGATTTATGTATTTTTATCCTTTTATCATATGAGAAGCTTTGGTTAAACTAGGAAGAGGTTCCATGACACTGAGTTCTTAAACAACAATGATCGTGCATGTAGTTGACTTTCATAAATATTTATCTAAAACTCAAATTTATTTATTATTCCTTTTTATTTTTCAATTTTAATTAATGTTTTATAAATTTATAACTATTAACAATATAATTCTTTTTGTAATTGCTTTTCAACATATTTTTTTTACTGTTCTATTTTTTATTAATGTAATAAATTTTGTTTATGTTATACTTTAAATTTAATTAATAATTTAATCTTATATGTAGATTTATGGTTTATTTTTATCTTTATTTTTTTTACATAAGTGATTTTTTATATTTTTCACGTTAGATATTAACAATAATACATGCTTTTTTCAGAATTTAATAACAGTACTTCTATATTACACTCAACACGAAAAACAAAAATAAAAATTAGTTCCTTTTTGTCCGCCAAGAGAAGGCAAGTTTAATGAAAAAAACATCTTAGAGACATAGTACGGTGATTTCATAATCGTTTTTAAAAGCGGTATTATACAATTAATTAATACAATTAAAACTTAATCTCTAAGTGTTATTTTTTCATAATTTTTAATTAGTACTTACATTTTCTAAATTTTATCTTTAAATTTAATTTTATTCTTGACTATTGGTTACTATAAAATAATGACTTTTTATTTATTTATTATTTTAAAATATTTTATTTTTCCAAACTTATTAAGAAAAAAGTTACTTTTAAAATAAAAATGATTTTTTTACATATAGTATTGGTAAAACATTATAAATATTTTTTTCAATTTCATCCAATTTGTTAAATAATTTTCATTACAATAATAGTTTTTAATATCTTAACAAATTATCAATATAACTTTTTCGTAAAATTCACTAGAAGAATATTATGAAATTAAGGATGCGTTGTATTTAGGAAAAGGAAACAGATGATTCCAGAAGACTCTTTCTTGAGACATCAAATACTTCAAGAATTTTTGTGATACCAAGATGGGGTTATATAAGTAGGACTAAAACTAGTGTGAGAATTTGTACTCAATTTTATTGGCCATATTAAAACCTACATCAGCATAACATATATTAGAAATTGTAGCATTTGTCGATAGACTAAGATTGACAAGATTTTGCGTAATTGTACAAAAACTTCTGCGGGAATACTGGACACATAAGTAGCCAAAAACAATTTGATTGAGATAATATTATGTCAATTTTCATTTTTGCTAACTATTTTAATGATAATTTTTTCCACCGACCTCCAAATGATGTGAGCTTTTTTCATTAGAAATTAGATTCAAAAAGCTTTCTAATGATTACTAATTTGTAATTTTTTAACATCTTAGTAGGTTAAATTTATTCCTTAAATTTAACATTTTATATATTCCTGCCAACTCTTACGTTTAATAGTTGTTTTGCTCTTAACTTTCTCCACCGAACTCCAAATGAGTTGATTCTTGTTTTGTTGGAATCTAGACTCAAAGAACTTTCAAATGACTATTAACCCATAATTTTTAGACCATTGTACTATATGCAGTTAATTTCCCAAAAACAACGTTTTTCTAAGCTTCCTAAATGAGTTTACTTGTTATTGTTTCATGTTTCTTATTTTAGATGGGTGAGTGAGTTTAATGGTCATGGGTGGTGTTTAGTGCACCCATGCAAAATTTAGGTCATTGAATTGTTGAGAAAAAAGGTCATTTAGATGCTTTCATGAAAGTTAGATGAGGTCCATGAACATTAGTGGCCATTTTCTGCCTTGGTAATAAATTACAAGAGTATTGTAATCGATTACTAGAGGTCAGATGATCATTTGTACAAAATTTTCAACTGTACTTCCCAGTTGGATGAACAACACTCCCTATGAAAGATTTTGCTCTGTTTTTGCTTTTTTTTTTCATTTTTTTAGATGAGTAAGTGAGTTGGATGTGAATGGTTGTTTTTTAAGTACAATGATGGTAAAATATTTTAACATTCAATGATGACCACTTAGGTTCATTGTATTCCATTACTATTAACCTGACCATGTTCATTACCATTATACATTAATCATAAAAAATAATACAGTGATCTTAAAAATTAATACAATTACCTTTATTAAGCACATATCCATTTCTTTGAATTCTACAAACTTTTCTCCAAGAAAAAAACCCACCACTAAAATCTTCCTATCTAACTAATAGCTCATTCAACAGATTTATATCTAGCTTAACATTGTCAGACAATTTTAAAAACCAATTGAATGGTGTCTTTGCAATTAACTTCCTCTGGTGTAGGTCAATCTTGCATTCAAATCACCAACCCGTTTTGAAAGAATGACAGCACATTCACCTGCATGAAAAATAAATCAATGACCAAAGGTTAAAAGGGAAATGGGTACATTGAAAATGCTAAAGGGTAAATCAAAATGAAGTAAGTGAAAGGGGGGAAAGATGACATCTTCACACCAGAAATTTTCATTAATTTAGCAGAGTCTCATCTAATTGTCTCACCGGAAGAGATGACCTTTTATGTTTGCTTCTTAAGAGAGAAAGGAGAGGAACCACACGTCGTTGTGAGAGAGAGCAAACACAAAATGAAAATGAAAGTGGAAGAGATGAAAACGAAAATAAAAGGGATATTTTTGAAAACCAATTTCCAACAAGCATGCCAGTTTTTTCAAAAAAAAAAAAATATTATTTTAAATGAACCGATAGCATTTTAACACCTGTCCATCGAGATGCTGTTAACATTTCGGAATCCGAGTTAAAACCTGCTTGTTTAAGATTTTTAAACATTGACATAATTTTCTTGGATAAGCCTTTGATTTTGAATGATGATAATTAAGCCTAACGTGTCCTGTGTTGGCAGAGGCATCATGGGTTATCTTGGAAATAAGGTGAATGAAATTTCATTTTCTAATCACTTTCTCATGACATGCAATTCTCGTAATTTTTTTCATCAGTAAAAAATGGCTATACTATAGTAGGATACTGGTGAGCACTTGACCTTTGTTTTTTGTCCTGATTGGGATGTAACATAAAAGTTCTGGACAGGTAAAGTGTGCAATTTTTATTTACTTGTTCTGCTTGTTAACAGGGTTCAACATCGATTAGCATGACATTGCACAACACCACGTTCTGCTTCGTTTGCACCCACTTGGCTTCTGGGGAGAAATTTGGTGACGAATTGCGAAGAAACTTGGACGTCTCGGAGATCTTGAAGAAAACCAAATTTTCTCACTCCTTTCAATCTCTTCCTCATTCTCTCCATCCTGAAAGTATTCTGGAACACGAGTAAATCCTTTACTTATACAATTTTTACCTTTTAATTTTAGTTTCTTTTAATCTGTTCTGATCATCATTTGAATTTTCTTGGTATGTGTATAGTAATATTATTTGGCTTGGCGACTTGAATTATCGACTAGCTGCTGGCTATGAGGACACACATGAACTACTAAAGAAGAATAATTGGCAGGCATTACTGGAGAAGGATCAGGTAATTTGTTTGCTATGATTTTTGGTGTTTTAGTTTATTACTTAAAATCTCTTTGCTAACACTATATATTGTGTTTACTTGTGTTGACAGTTAAGTGTTGGAGATCTAAACGTGAGTCTAAGTCTCACATTAGATGAAAATGAAAAAGTAGAGTACTATATAAAGATCAAAGATCCATTATATTATTTCTTCTTTATTGATTTCCAATAGTTTCACCATAAGATTTACTTGAATAGATTTACAGAGCTATTTACTTGTTTTATTTCATTAACTAACATATTTGAATGACTATAAATTATTTGTGTTAGGCAAAGTTTCCTTGCATAGCTGTAGGAAAAGTTTTATATAATGTTAAAGTGAGATTCTCTCGATGATGAGAGGCATTGATTTAGTCGAATTTGAGAGGTCTACTATCCGACTTGGTTTTTTGAACCTCCTTATGTAGAAAAATGATTTTCACCAAACCTTGTTTTATAGTATCATACATGCCTGTTCAGCCATTCACTATTAGTTATGCAGAATTGAAAATCAAATTTCACTATATTAGATTCACTTGTTAATTGGATGGTGTCATTTCAAGTGAATTGGTGAGTGAACTGGTTGGAATAAATAAATCTCCAGCCTCTGAAATTTGTGGCTATTCTGAATTAGAAATCGATCCTTGATATGGAGCTCTGCATCAATATAACTAGTATTCGAAATTGTTCAGTCTTCTTTTGTTGGGATTTTCTTGCCTTATATTAAAACCTGCCTTTTGACATACCAGAGTGTGGTACATATTAAAAACCTCTACTACTGCATAATATTTGAAGGATGAAATAACTAAGAACGTGTGTATTTCTTTTCTGTCAAATAGGCCTTTGGATGGTGAAATATCCCTGATTGCCGAAATTTAGATTGAATTTGTTACGTTTCCTCATACTTGTTCATCTCGTGCTATGGTGCCTAAGTTACTCAAATGTTCTTCTTTGATGTTGCTCTTTTCTACTGTTTGTTTGGCTGACAACATATTCTCTTCAGTAGTCGTACTTGATGACTCGTAGTCTTTGCTTTTACCCCACACCACCAGATACAGTCCTACAATAATCACGATAGCACCAATTGCCCTGAAAAAATGTTCAGATTTATTTAGTTTAATTTTCTTATGAGTTTTTAATGAGTTTTCTGGGCATGTGATTTGGTTTCCTATTACCTTCCAAGGTACATTTGTTCTGCTAGAAAGAAGGAGCCCATGATAGCCACAATGACCATGCAGAGAGGGTTAAAAGTTGTCACAAAGACCGGACCTCTATCTTTCATCACCACTCCTTGGATGTAATAAGCCATTCCTGAGCAAACTATGCCCTGCATGAGAATACTTTGTAGATTTAGACATGATAAAATACTCCAATATTAATTATTAAATTTGATACTTTATGCATGAAGGTAGTGTGGTGGCATTTATAAATTCTATTTTAAAGTTAATCTGTCATAGTGTCTGCAATAAATATATATATATAGTTTATGGATGACAGTGCTGATCCAGTGAACCCTTTGTGGGAACATGAAATTCTTGAGTGGTCCTGGACCAGTGATTCTCAATTAATAACCAAATGACATAAATTGTCTGTAATTTTTTTTTTTTCCTCCTAAATTGAAAACCATTAAATTCATGCCATGCAGAAACAAACCTAATTATGATACCTTCAGGACCTAATGACTTTGAAACAAACTTATGTATTATTTTCTTAAAATCAGAGGTAGATGTGTATTTTTCTTATGTTTGATCAACTAGAAAAGTAAATAACCTACACTGTAGACAGCAGCAAGCAATTTCGTATCCCATTTCAGAGACCAAGCTGAAAAATTATTCCTTTCCATAACCAGTGCCACTATGCCACCTTCAACGGTTCCCAATAAACATATCCATGCTGTAAGAGAGAGCTCAGCAGGGTAAGCTTCAATGGTAATAGCCTAGAGCAACAGAAGAAATTGTATTAGTGACCCTATGAAATCAGAAGAAAAATGTGATTAAAATTTATTCTTTTATCAACAGCGATAGATGATGATGATGATAACTCACTTGGAGAATCATGAAACATGCGCAACTAAAGCAGCCAATTGTGATCATCACTGATCCCTTTATTGCATGTTCAAGATTTATCCCACCATTTTGCACGTTGCTTGTATTGCTGGCGTGTGTTCCAAAAAGATCGAGTATTGGACCCTTGATCAGTGTCATGATCATGGCACCTGCAACAGTTGCTAAAGTTCCCACCACCTTTGCTTGACTGCGTGTGCTTTTTAATTTTATCTTCTCAAGCCTGGGATTGCCACTCTAGTTTCAGATAGATTTCATAAAAATAGCATATAGAGTTCGCTTCATTTAACATTTTTTTGAGTTTTACAGATAGATATTGAAGTGGTTCCTAATGCATTCAGTTACTGACATAACATGATTTGTATATTTCTACGTTAATTGTGCTACTTTATATGTTTTTCTAGCAAACTAAACAAGTTAATGCGTTTAAAAGAAAAAGATAATCAACCAACTACAAAGTTGGTGAGAATCTTTTATTCGTTTTATTCACATAGGTGGTTTACACCTATTTTATACTCCCCATCAGTCTAGTGGAATGCTATATATATATATATATAATTTGAAATTTTTTAATGATAAAAGTCTTGTTACACTTTCTATAATTTGTTTTCTCTTCATTTCTTCCTATCATTATATTCATCTTTCTTCTCTTTCCAGCTTTCTTATTGATATACAAAATAATTATACAACCTTCTTTGTATTAATGTTACTGATATTATTTTGAGGTTTTGAGTTTAAAATGTTTTCCATTCTTGTATGAGTTGAGCTCATATCATATTTATGTAATCATACACCCTCAAAAATAGAATCCAACAAAATTTATGATGTCTTTTTAGACATAAACCAGAATTGTTGAAAGGCGTGAGAATTTTACCTGAGAATCCAAGCCATGACAAAGGTAATGGCAGGGAGAACATTGTACATGGAAACAGCAAAGGTTGCTGTGGTGTACTTCATTCCCAAAAAGTATAAATTTTGGTCAATAACTGGCCTGCCATAAGAAAGTAATGACAGAGTTAAGTGCATGAATATTGCATGGTTAGCAGAAAGTGTAAAAAGCATATGCATGCATGGAGTTACTCTAGCAGGCTGAGAATCACTATCTTCATAAAGATTGAAAACGTCATCTTCGGCCTCACTTTCCTGTTAAAAGTATTGCAGCATTACTTCAATAACATGTTCACACAAATAATCCTACACACACAAATGGAAGAGAAAAACATACTTCTCCAAGAACACTGCAAAAGGGGCCATGACAACAAAGGCAAAAACATGACGGTACACAACAAATACATAGTTACTCATTCCCCTGTTGAGTGCAGCCTTGGATAGAATATCCATACCAGAATATCCAAACTGCAAGAAAACTACACCTATGAATGGCTTCAGTTTGTGAAACAGTTTTTGTTGACAACAAGCCATCTTGTTTCAGCTTGGAACTAGCCTATTTCTTGAGGCACAAGAATAAGATAGCACACTGGTGCACCACAAAGAGCTTGTGTTTATATAGTGGGGTGGGGTGTACATGAATTGGTGCATAGAAAATTAATAGTATAGTATACATTATATTTATACACTCAAATAGGAGCTCTGTTATTTCACGTAACCAATTGGGAGAGTCACAGTAATCAACGTACTTGATCCTAAATTCTTTAAAACGTCGGTGTCTGCTTTCAATTATTACTATCTTTTTGCATAGTTGGAATGTTACTCATCATGGAGTACCTTTTATAATAATATCGTTCAATTGTTTCTTCTTTATTTTCTTCTTTCGTGATTCCTTTATTTTACATGATTAATACTAATAATTATAATTAGGAAGTAGATTATTCTGTGGACAATTTTTTTCTGTTCTTTGTCAGAAGATTAGGAAGAAAAGTAGTGCCCCAGTAGATGATTTCCAATAAGGTGCTTGTTTACTTTTAGAGAACGATTTGGATTCATGATGGAGCTGATCTTGATTATGTGACAGCACCAATTGGACGTAAAATCTCGATCAAAATCGGAATGAGAAATATCCTTTTAGCTTGTTTATTTGCGATTTTCTGCAAAATTGAGCAGGTGTACTTTCGTTCCTCTTAGGGAGTTAATGGAAGAGGACGAAACAATGTAAAGTTGTGGATAAAAAGAGTGGTGAATTATTCAGATGCATTATTGAATAGAAAACCAATGAGTCAATAGTCGAGAGCGACGTATGAAGCATGATTAGCACAAGCATAATAACCATATCCTCCGCTGTTAGTTTTGCTTTCTTGTGTAATGCGTGAGAGTTTTGGTGACTTTGGTCTTAGGTCAAGACTTCAAACAATGGAAAGCACTGAGGTACACTTTGTAGCTGGTGTAGCTTTAAGCCTTTGTAAGAAGCTTGTTTCTTTCTGCTTTTAATATGTGCAGCCACTAGCATTAGTATTTGGATACTCCACCTATTTTCTGCTCTCAGGCACCCACTCAGTTTATTTTATACACTGGTGGACCTCTTTCATTCTTTATCTGTGGGTGCACAACACAAACAAACACTTTTAGTTTTATTTAGTTACTACAATCAAAATAACTTAATATTCTTAGTCCTAAATAACATGATATGTTTGTGTTTGTTTTTGTTCTTATGTTTGCATTATTGTTGTGTTTAATTGCCCCTTACGTTTAAAAACCAGATGATTAAGTCTCTCTGAGCATCTCCTCCCATTCTACTTGTCCCTCCTTTGTGACGATCATCTTGGTCAACACGATCATGCTATCGAGATGTATCACTATTAATCCATGGTTTCTGAATAATTAATTAAGCTTTTTGGGATGATTACGTTAACATTGTTGATGTATAAACATGGCAGAAGAAAAAGATATCTTAAATAGATGAAAATAATGATTCTATCTATCTATGTACTGCAGATTTGTGCAAACACTTGAAGACTCATTTTAGGAATATCCTTTCGAATTAAAGTTTAGTGTGGAAGTTTGTGAGAAATAAGTAAAGCTTTTTGGATGAGAATGGGTCCATAAGGGATGATACAATAACATAAAATATGACCAATTTCTATAATGGAGGATGATAGTTTGGTGCTGAATAAGAATGCCAATGCAAGCAAACCGTTTTTGATTGGTCTTTCATTTGGCTCCCAAAAGGCAGGTTGGATGAGTCCTTCGGTATAAAAAATCAGACTCCTCCATACGGTTTGTGGATTTGCGAACTGGCCCACCGTCCACTAAGAAATTATTAATTTTTTTAAAATACTATATGCAAAATTTGAATAGCTTTATTTAGTAAAAATAATAAATTTAATATGTCTGTTTTTTTTAAATAAACAATATTCATAATTTTGTAATTTTAAACTTTTTAGTAAAAGCCTGTTAATAGAAATTGTTTTGAGATGAATTAAAATAAGAAAAATGTAAATGAGAAAGCTGATTTACTTTTGAATGAATGAAATATTTTTGGATAAAGTTGAGAAGAATCATGAATGTTACTTAAGAAAAAAATTAAAACATATATTGAATTAGTACGGTTGAATTTTAGGAATTTAAGTCACTGACTATACAAGTTAAATGTAAACATGTCTATAAATGGACTGTAAATTATTTTAGGATTTAGGGTCATTAAACTAAAATACTTAATTTGTCTCCCTTTTTTCTTATAGGTCTGTAGGTCAACTTCTATGGTTTCATTATTCATTCCCAATTCTCAATTTCAAGACAAATATATTAAGAAAGTTACACCTTATTTGATTTAGTATCAAGAAATAACAGTGGAAACACATGTCTAAGTTTGTTTTTCTTTTCTTCTTATAATAATAAAAAATACCTAACAAGTAAATTATATTACTTATAATTATAAATTAAATTTAAATAAAAGTACTAAAATTATTATTATTTATAATTATAAAATAAATATAAATAATTTATATATATATATATATATATATATATATATATATATATATTTGCTTCTCGTAAGTGCTCTATACTTTTTTTAGTATACATATTTCATCATCAATTTTATTTTTTAACAAAAATTATTTTACTCTTTAAATTTTGTATCTTTTTTTATAAATTTAAAAAAAAATTATTTTAGTAATGATTAGAATAATTAATTTTTTATTTTTGCACTAGGTGATATAAATATTTATTTAAGTTAAAAGAATAATTAAGTTTAAAAATGATTAAATTTTAAAAATATTATTTAAAAAGTAAAATGACTAATATAATTATTTTAATTTTCAAAAATAGTTATTTAAAGGATAAAATTAAAAATATATGTAGACCAGAAATATAATTTCTTTTATATAATTGTATAGATAATATTTTTATCCATATTCCTGAAATTATTTTCTAAATGATATATTATGATAACAATATTTACTCAAATAGACTTTGAATGGTTAGAGTTTTGTATCTGAACTATGAATTTCATTTTAACATATTACTGTAAAAAAAGAATTCGGTCCTTTCAAATTATACTAAAAGGTACCCAATATTATTCATTTAAGAAAAAAAAATGATAGTTTAAAGAATATAAAATCTTTGTATATGTATATAATACTTCAAGTAAACTATGGTATGTGAAAGACATTATAAATTGGTTTGACGGACAAATAGTTTCTGCGTATTTAACTCTGACATGTGAGTTATCTGGAAGAGTTATTAGCTCTAATAGACGCAAGTTGCACCATAACCTAATAGACGCAAGGCTTAATTTGATTAATATAATAAAATATATGTTTATTTATTTATTTTAAAAAGATAACAACGTCGTTGTAGTAAAAATGAAACATAATGGCTTTCTCCACAAATCTTATGTCTTTATGAAAGAAATTGGATTATATACACTATAATATAATTTTTAGCATTTCCACACATATATCTTTATCCAAACTTTTGAATCTGCTCTTGTAAAGTACAATTTTAGAGCCGACAGCTCTAGTATTAAAATTCACATGGAATATTTAAAATAAGATTATCTTAACTATATTAATTAACATAAATAAGAGGAGTTTTTAAGATTGGAATATTAATATGTAAAAAGAATATGTTGAGAAGAAAATATTATGAATAAATGTTAAGTGTTTTGATTAAAGACCGCAACATGGTAGAACGAATACGTATTTAATTATTTCATTTCAAGTAAAAAGATTTATCTTCATTATATTTACATATAAATATATAATTTTTGTCTCATAATCAAATATATAAAAAAAAACATACTTTTTTTCTCTATGTCAAATACCAAAAACAATTCATAGAAAAAGAAGTAAAAATAACAAAGTGCCTTGAAAATAAATGATGAGACCAATACTATATAAAGTTAATATAAATTTGTTAAAATATCTAATAAGATAAAGATGTTTTAATAATTTAAAAAGAAAACTAATATAAAGGATGAGGTCGAAATGGATATTTTTTTATATTTAATTTAAAAAATAATATATTATTTATATTTTTATGAATATTGAGTGGAGATTTTATGTTAAAATTGAATAGCTAGGTAAAGAGATATAGAAGCAAGATTTAAAAGATGATAATAGATAAAAATAAAAATAAAAAATAGAAGGGAAAGCATAGTATTGGAGAGGTGGGAAAAGGATAAGATTGGGATATGAAGATTCCTTGAGTTCATGCGCCAGTCAAAATTGGAATCTTACTCAACGTGGGTCCCTCATATACACACTACTAATCAAATAATAACGGAATAAACTCCTGTTTTCTATGGCCCATTTTTATTTTCTCTTTAATCTTTTTAAATCCTCACTTTATTCTTTAACTTTATAAATATGTCATTCACCTTCACCCAATTTTTATTTCAAACCAGCTAAACTAAGATCATATTTCATATAGGGACAATAGAAAATGAATGAGAAATAATATAACAGATCTCATTTTTTTTTAATTATTTCTATTTATCTTTTTTTCTCTAATTTTTCACCAACCAAATAAATAAGATATGTTTTTCTTTATAATATTAGAGAATTAGGCAAAAATTTTGTAAATTGTCGGATGTTAAAATGCCGACAGTTTTTTATTTTAATAATTAGATAAAGAAGGAGATTCCAAATAAATAAAATCTTATACCTAGAACTACTGATTTAGAAGGCACGTATACCTTTGCTCCTTTTTAATTCGAATTTTGACTTTATGGTGTCTTTTCTATTGATTTTAAGGAACAAAACACAAATGATTGAAAAAGCATTAGCATAAATCGAAGGGTAATGAAATAGTTAGATTCAAAACTTACGTGTTTTCAATTGAAATAAAGAAGAAAGGACAAGAAAAAAAGAAGAAAAAAAGTATGTTTGGTCTTTTCTTTTAATATTAATGTGATGAAAACAATGGTGTCGACCGAAAGCACGATCTGATTCTTATAAATTTCGCATCCAAAACTGATACAATTTCTTCCTTGTGGTTTTAGTGTTTGTTTAACATTCTTTAACTCAGAATCAAACTTTAGCTCATTAATTAATGCTTCTCTAAACTCTGCACGTAAGTTTATCATTTTATCCTATTTGCGCAAAGTGCTGAAACAAAAGTCTATATGGTAAACAATTTTGATAATCTAAATGTACCTATCAATGTCCGATCAATTTAGTATAAGACGGATCCATTAGTCACAAACTCTTGAATGGTTTGATACCATGAACTAAGAAGAAGACCTTAAACATAAATTAAAACCAAAAATGATTATATTAATTTAAAGTATGATTATTATCAGTTAAGTAATAATTAGATTAACATTAATTTGAAACTCATTTTGATATTTATAAATACAGATTTAAAATATTACAGTAAGTTAATTACATTTAATATGCATTTATAACTAAACTATCAAATTTCTATACAATCAAATGACTACCATAACAAAATAACAAAATGAAGGACAATAACTTATACAAGGCGAATTGTTAATCTCAATCCCATAAAGCAAAACATAAATTATGAAGACAATGTTACATGAAATCCAAATGAGAATTTATATCCCCTCCTATTAATGTTAATTAATGTTGAGCATGTTGTTGTGTAAATAAGACTTTAGTGTTCTTCTCTAAATGTGACTTTAAGAAAGAAAGAAAATTCAGTCACAGTGTTTTAGATGTTCAACTTGTTATTATTTTAATTAAAATGTGTCACGTGATTGGGTAAATTAATAAAATAAAAGTTTATGAAAAAATAATTATACTAATTAGAGAATAACACAAATAAAACATTAGATATTGTATCTGATTTGTGTTAATCACTTTAATATTGTTATGTAATTAGGATTTGAAGAGAAAATGTTCACATTCGGGGTTTGATCATTTTAACAACAATATTCTGTTGTCATGTTAAATTATTCTTTGAAATTATTTTTATTTAGTTCTTGCTTGTAAGTTTGTGTACACAAAATAGGGAACTATTTTGTTTTTCTTTTTTTATCCAAGTTTTCAAAACAGGGAAAGAATAAAAAATGAAGTAACAATTTGACAATTAAAACTAAAATCTAATATTTTATCTTAAAGTAAACAAATCATTAATGTCCAAATTATTATTTATTCAAAGAAAAATACTTATTAAAAATGAGATTTTAGATCTAAATTTGTGAGAAAATATTTATAGCTTTTTTCCGTTTAATTACATGTTGAGTATTAACGGGCAATATATAATATTAACAAAATAAATTTAATATACTTAAAATATTAACATCACTTTTAACTTAAAATTTTAAAATAATATATTTATAATTTTTCTTTTATGTTCTGTTTTTTCATTTTTACTAACTTAGACTATCTTTAAATTTTCCATTACATTTTTATATCTTAAATGAAAACAACTAGTTATAAGTTGAATAAAATGTATGAATAAACTTGTGAGTTGTATCTGAGTAAAATGTATGAGTTGAGCATGCATGCAAAGAAGGTAAGTGGCGTATACCTGAAATGTTTCTATTTTTGTTGTGTTGATCGCTGCTTACTCATTTCCATGTCGATATGTCTGTAGCTTTAAAACCTAAGGATGAATCCAATGTTCGTGGGTTGATGGGACCAGACAGAACACACATGAGATGCAGTCATTCAACTTCATCGTGGCAAACAAATAGTCAAATAATATCTAAGATTCCAAGTACCCAATTTTTCATTTGTCCCTTCACAAAATTAATCTCTGCGAATCATTTATTTCCATGAAACCTTTTGGGTCCACTTCCTTATTTTGTTGCCAATCTACATCTTCCTTCTAAAAAGCTTCTTTCTTTCAAACCATAGCTTTTTTTCACTGCACTCATGGAAAACATAACAGACAACAATGAACTAATTCCACAAGATATATCATCTTATGCATTTTGAGTAATATAAAAGTCAGTTAGTCTCACATTGCTTAATTTCTAAATTTTCAAAGGGTTTATATATAATCTAAGTTAAGTCACCAACAGCGAGGTGAAGCTCTTGCAATTTTTTTTGTCTTTGCATTTTATAACCTATGCTTTTACCAAACATTGCCACGTGATCACGGTCCTTTTCCGGCCATGCCCAAGCAAGTGGTAAACACGTAGATGTTTTGTTAAAAGATAATCAATAACAACATTTTTTTTACAATATTTTAATATTATTTACATGTTATTTTTTCATCAGTCAAAAATAACATGTAAATGATATTAAAATATTATCAAAATATCATTATATTTGTTAAAAAGTATGGAATAAATTTTTTCTCTCTCCATCTTTATAATTACTACATCTTTTATTTTTCTTTGCAATTAAATTTCATCTATTAACACTGTAATATTCATTTTTCATGTAGCAATACATTGTCATGAATTTAAGGTCACGACATTCACATTACTTGGCTTCGAAATGGTTTCTCTTTAATCAGCAGCATGAAATTCTTTATTGTAACATTTTTTTTCAAAATTGAACTTTTTCATATTTTCGCCAAATTTAACGAACTTTATATTTATTCATTTATTTTATGCTTCAAGTCGCATACCTAGAAGGTGTATTTTTAAAAAAAAAATTGCATGCGTTATATAGTAAACAAAATAACTCAATTCCATCCGCTACAATAAGAAATGAAGGAAGATGTTTACAAACTCATGACATTAAATTGAGTATTATTAATATTCAGAAATTTTGATACGCTATTTCTTCAAAAATTCGGAAATCTGTCCTTTTGTAAAAATAGTTAAGCTGTGGAATTTTATTTTTTTTCATAAGATCCTTTTTTATACTCATTTATTTACAAATGAGTGGTTATTAAATTAACACATAATAACTGAAATAACAAAGAATAGTGAGTTAATTTACTTCCACAAGATTATTTATCTATTAAAATTTGTAACTCAAAAATTGTGTATAGTTGAATGTGAATAATATAAAGCCCAGGAAAATATTTACTTTAATAATAAATAGTAATAGCTTTTTCTTATTATTATTATTAGTAATAAATTGTTATGGATAGAAATATGATAAATGAGTTTATATAAAAGAAAAATAGAAAGTAAAACAAGAATTATAGTAGCTCAGATAATAGGTATGTACGACAGCAAATACACGAATTTAAACCTTGTTGGACAGCATTCTATAAAAAAAAATTCTTTATAAACGACTTTAATCAGATATGAAGAACTTTTGAAAATCATTGAAAAAATATTTTATGTTGTATTATTTACAATTCGTCCTAAGTTTTTTTCTTACTATTATTAAAACGATGCTCGAATAAACAAGTTATAGCTCACAAATAATAAATAATTATAGCTCACAAGAAAATATGAAGATAAAAGAGATATTAATAGTGGCATAATATACCTTTATGATAACCATCGGTTTATATAAATTAATTAATAATGTAAGAATCTATGTCAACTATAAAATATTAACATTTTTTGTTATTTTGTTGAAATTTTCTATACACTATGTAAAATATAAAATTTACATCATTTATATTTATATCATGTAACATAGTAAGTAAAGTTGTTCCAACGAAAAAGGGAACTTTCCCTTCAGGGAAAACATGTTCCAACAAATGTTGTTTTCCTTCATAAAGCTTCGAGCATTATCTCGTTTTCACTACTTCAAAAAGATCCTATTTTTATAGCCATGATTCTCCTTATTTATAGTGTATACTATGATTCTCCTTTTCCCATTTTCTTATTTCATTTTTTATTCATTGTGAGAATATTATTATGTTGTTGATTTGTTGAAATAGTTCATGGCAGTGGGAGTTAAAAGTTTAGCATAAAATTATAGTAGTAAAAGGAGTTAGGATAAAGGGTTGAATTAGAATATATTATGTGATTTCTTGCATCTCATTAATAATTTTTTTTCTTTGTTTATAAGAAAGAAGTCGTAATCTATCTCAACAACAAAAATGAATTTACTGATAAAAAAATTTGTTAGTAATTACAAAAGTTTATTGGTAAATTAAAATTATTAGTGATATATGAATGATAAAATATTTGTAAAATAAATTTATCAATAGATAGAAAATTCTTTAATAATTATTATTCATTAAAATTGATCAATGATAAATATTTACTAGTAATTATCAATAGATTTTAATCATTTATAAATTTTACAATTTCGTTTTTTTCTTTCTTCTCTTCTCTTTCTTTTTTTTATTCTTCCTTCTCTCTCCTCTTTTCCTCCATTTTTTTTTCTTTTTTTTCTTTCTTTTTCACTCATTTTTAATTAATTTATAACAAATATTCTTTTAAATTTGGAGAAAAAATTGATGTTTATTTTACTAACCAATTTATTAATGAGATTATCAATAATTTTTTTAAAAATTCAATTAACAAAAAAATTACAAAAAAAAAATAAAAAATCATTAACATATTTATTAATAGATTTAAAAAAAATCAATGACTAATTTAAAAATTAATTATCGATAAATTTTATCATGACCAAAATCCAAAACGAAAACATTAACATTAACCATCATTTTCTCAATAAAATTTATCAACAAATTTTAGTTAATAATTGGAATTATAAATTATAGGTTAATTTTTAGGACATATTCATTATTGACAAAAGATAATTAATAATAAAAATTTTAATTTACCTAATACATTATATGCTAATATTTTTGTTGTTAATTAAAATTTATAAATTCATAAAATTTATTAATAATTTATTTTGGTGAATTTTTTTTTAGTGTATTTAATGGAAAGATTTTGAGATAGAATTAAAGGCTGAATTTAAGAAAATAACACTAATTGTGATTTTATTTTTCTTTTTGCATCCTTGGGCAATCGTGTCTTGCAGTATGAAAGTTACCATTTAAAAAAATATATAATTTCAAACTAAAACAACCATTTTGCACATTATATCATAATAATATGCATGAATTGTTGATGAACTAGATAAAATTCTCATTTGGTTATGTGTGTAAATGTAATTGTTTGTATGTTATAATCCTTCTTTTTCACATGATCTTTCTTAGGGTAATACCTGATTATTACATTAAAAAAATAATATATAAGTGAATGAAGAATGAATTTTATAAGCTATAAATAAAATTGCTACTAATATTTTTTTTAATTTATATCAAATTCATCTAGAAATATAAATTCTTTATATTCTTTCTATAATTTTTAACTAATGAATTATTTGTTATATAGCCAATTAATTTTTCATTTCACATAAACTTAATTTTTCTGTAAATGTATACGTTTTTTCCATAAAATTCGATTGATTAGTAATATATTTATAAACAGAGTATATAACTGAAGAGGTGCAATTAGTAAATCAAGATACAATCATAATTTTACACATTGTAAGTTGTATTTTTTTTCATACTAAATTCTATATACTTTTCTTTTCATAGAATTTGGGGAAGTTATAAATTGAGAATTAATATTAGTTCCCTCACTTTTGGAATTGGTAGCTCAAGTCAGAAGACTCTTGAAAGAGATATAAGTGTTGAATAAACTCTCTCGTTTCTAGAATTGATATTGTAAATGACCTTAAATTATATAAAGTTTCTCAATCAAGAAGTCCTTTCATTATATAAAGTTTCTCAATCAAGAAGTCCTTTCCTGTTTTGTGAAGTCAGATTATTTAAGCAACATTCATATGATAACATGAAATGATATGTTGTCTAGGAGTATTTAGTCTTGTAAGATGATCCTTGTTGATTTAGACAGGATTCCACATGCTCCATGCTACTGGTTACTGACTCTTGTCATCTACTGTACAATATTTTATCTAGTATATTAGAAAGTGAGTTTTTATGTCTAACTCAATTCCACAAAATCGTAAGGTGAAGTTTGCACTTCATATATATACATATATATATATACATATATGTATATACATGTATGTATACATATATATATACATATACATATATATACATATATGTATATACATATATATGTATATATATATATGTGTGTGTGTATAATAAATTGACCTTATCTCTAGTCGATGTGGGACTTCCAATACACCCCCTTTATGTCAAGGTATAGATATCTCGTGCGTGATAGTAGAAATTAGGTGGTCCAAAAACGGTCCGACAACAAGTGGAATAGAAACAGAAATGCCCACTTAAAACTCGCTATCGAAAATCTCCAAATCTATGCATGATCTTTTGTGGTTGTAGTCTAAAGTACAATATTTTATTAAGAAAAAAACATTATAACTTCAATTATAATCCAAATCGATATTATATAGTGTAAAGAAAAAATATCATACGTAATATTTTGCATATTTTGCTCAATTGAATCAATTTTATATATGAAGCCTGAGATATATTTCAATATTCCTACTATTTAATATAAGGACATGCCAATTGAGTGTTTGTATCCATTGAAACATACTTAACACATTTTTTCAAAAAAGTATGAAAAATGAAATGTAATCTTAATGTCGCTAGAGACAATTAAAAAAATTCATAATTTAAAATGTGAATCATAAACATGTTATTATTATGATTATTTAGAATAATATTATATAATATGTAAATAATATATGTACTATTACAATTAATTTACTGTTATATTATGTGGTGTAAGCACACATGAGATAAAAGTACCATTCAAAACTAGAGATAACAATTATTTAATTATATATAGTTCGTATATACGTTTTTTATAGCGAACTTAAGGTTTAAGAAGCATTGTATGTGAGTTTGGTAATTTTTAATACAACATATAAACGAACAACTGATATAGGTATAATTTTGTATTACAATTTAAAAAGGAAATATGTAGAACGAGGTGAAGTGTATTTGATTTAAGTTTTTTTCTTTAATTTCTGTTTTAAATATGAAAAATAAAATTTAATTAAAATAATTTTCAATTCAAATATAAACTTTATATAAAGTATTATCTTATTCAACGTCAAACATAGAAGATAAAATACTTCAAAGAAGAGAAAAACATAAGAGAGGTTTCTGTGAAAGAGATTCATAGCACAACACTTCCTTTAGTTGGCTAATAATTATGTTTCGGAGTCTCTCACTATAAGTTCTCCTAATATAACGATATATATAAAGATTACAACTTAAGATATATATTTTTAATTTTAATTATATTTCAAAATAAAAATAATAATAAAAATAGTAATAAACTACCCAATTATTAAAAGCAATTTATATGTTTACTAATTAATAATATATTTCAATATTGTAATATATTACAAAATACCTACTATATTTTATGAAACTATTATTCTTAATTATTTTTTCTTATGAAATATAGAAGTATATGAAGTGTCTTTTGTTCATTTAGTAAAGTTCTATTATTCACTTTAGTATTTGAAATTTTATTATGATTTTACTTTTTAAAGGGTTAAAAAGAAAGAATGAATATTTAAATAAATCTCGGTTCTTCTAACATGAAATTATTAAGTATACTGAAACAATTATATTTAAAAATAATAACATTTTGACCCTAATAATTATCTGTACGCTACGAATATATGTAAAGGAAAAAAAATAATAAGAAGCAATAGAGATAGAATGTCTTATCGACTAAAAGTTGATGTACATACTTCTAACTTATCATCGTCACAACATCATCAATTGTAAAATTCTTCATGATTGATGCATTATTTTGTGTTAAAAGATATCGCTATTATTATTTGTTAATTAAGTGTGATGTATAACATTATTATTGACATGCACATTAAACACTATTTTATTTATTATTTTATTAATTGTGTAAGTATATATTAAATAATATATTACTTATTTTATTTATTATTAAAAAAGTTTTTGATGTATGTTATTTTGGATGTTGGATTTCCTTTTCCAGATATAATTTTGATGTCAGATTCTTTTCAAACCGATGTCTAATTTGTTTTATTTTTTTAAAATTAATTACTTTTATAATATTACCATACATGAAAATACATAAAATCATTGTAACAATCACAAAATTATATATAATGATTTTTAAGCAATGGAGATTGGACACTCAATGTTGTTGTCAAGATTTATCAACTTGTGCACAGAATTACATCATAAGCCAAAATTAATTGGTGCAAACGAAATTTAATCTGTGCAAACTAAAGTTAATTTGTGTAAATTAAATTAATTTGAAGAAAATCAAATCAAACATTCTTTGCAGCAACAATGGTGAACGCGAACGAACCTAAAACCCAAACAAAAACGAGAAAGAAAGTGAGGTTCACGTTCTAAATTTTTGGGGTTTAAAAGGACATTTGACGGTCCTCCTCCACCTCCTATGTCTAATTGCTGGAAAAGTGTCTTTTCAATTCTGATTTTGCAGTTTCTGGATGTCTGGTCTAAGAGATTGGGGTTTAAAAGGACATTTGACGGTCCTCCTCCACCTCCTATGTCTAATTGCTGGAAAAGTATCTTTTCAATTCTGATTTTGCAATTTCTGAATGTCTGATCTAAGAGACTGATGACATCCATAGAACTAGTAACTGATGTTTATAAAATCACTTTCTTTTTTTTTTTTACGTTGGTTATTATTTTATTAGAGTTGTACGTGTAACATTGTTTACAATTTTTATATTAATAGATAATATAATATGGAAACATAAATACTTAACCTAACGCTACTTTAATAGACAAAAAAAGACAAGAGTAGAATCTAAATACTGTGAAAAGAAAAAAAAAAAGGTAGAAATTAAATTCTTTAAATAAAACATAAAGAATAATCATATAACAAAAGCAATAGGAGCTGTATAAAAGAAAAATAACATGGATAAAGAAGAAAAATAGAAGAACTCTACTCAAATAACAAATTATAGCCCCACAAATTAGATTCACATCTATTGGATAATTGATAGAGTCACTGAATTATCAACCGTTACACAAGTAACAGAAATATCATATAATAAATTCAAATACTTTAATGTTTGTAATTGTGTTGAATTTTTTAATTTTTTAAAATGTTAAGTTTTAATTATAAGAATTGACATTATTTTAAAATTTTAAAAAATGTGCACCTTGCACACTCTTTTATTTATTTTTTCAACTGTGACAAATAATTAAAAATAAACTATTTTTTAAAAGGTGGAATAATAATTAAAAAAATTCCATATTCTTTTTTTCTGAATAACTTAGATAAAATAATAATTCTAGTTGAATAGTTGTGGAGTTATTTTTAATAATAGGTTGTGTTTATTATTTTTTTTATCAACAAATAATTAAATGATAATTATAGTAGAGTATTTGTAAAGTTCTTTAATCCTTTTACAAAAGGTACATTATAACTCCACATAAAAGATGCAATGAGTCTCATATCATAATCATAATGAAAAAAAAAAAAAAAAACTTTTACAGGAGAAGGAGTATATACCCATAGGACCTGATACTTTAACAACAAAATTTTGACAATCTTGAGTAAAGACGATACAATTTAATAATAAATGAGTTGGTTTTATTGATAATAATCAATAAAAAAATATGAAATTTGTTAGTAATATCTTTTTCTCATTTTCCTCTTTCTTCTCATCCTTCTTCTCTTTCCCAGTCTCCAAACTATTTATAATACATATTTTTTACAAATGAATTTTTAAAAAATCAATAATATACTGATAAAGTAAAAAAAACAAGATATTGACCCATTTTAAAAACTATTAATTATTAACGAATTTTAAAAGTTAAATTATTAATAAACTTAGAAAAATAAACTTTTTAAAAGTAACAGTAGTTTATAAATAGTAAAACTTGTTTGTTTTAATATAACTAGTTTCATTATGAACAAGTTTCATTATTTTAAAATATACTAGTTTTTTAGAAATTACTTTTCTAGAATTATTTTACTTTTTTCTAGGAGTTCTCACCTCTAGTTCTAGCGACGAGCTATTCAATTTGGGTCAATCAGTTTCTCATAAAGACTAAATTGGTTTTTTGTTATTCTTTTTAGTCTGTTTTATCTTCCTTTACATGTGAGTTTGTTGTTGTTTCATGTGACATTTGAGTTTTCTATATTCTCTGCTCAACAGTGATTCTAATGATGTATCCTGATTGTGTTTCTGTTGTCCGTAAGAGCAAATAAAACCTCTTGTGCTTTTGGACTGCTTTAGGTTTCCTAGAACGGTTTGATCATCTATTACGTAAGGGAAGCTACCTACCACATTTATGTTTATAATTTTGTTGTATGTTTAAAATGGTATGGCTCTCAATGCCAATTTTCATCATTGAGCGCCAATTACCACTGTAGGTTTGGAACCAATTTCACCCTTTTTCACTGAGCAAAGGTTGTTTGTGCTGAGCGAGAGAAAATGCAAGAGCTTTGACGTTGAGCTCCAGACCTGGTGTTGAGCTCCAGTCTAGCGTTGAGCATTCTACTGCATGTTTTTTTATTTTGCTTATTATGAAGTGATTTATATGGATTTAATGCATGCTTATTTGAGATTTGTTAACGCTTCATGGATTGTAAACATGGTTATAATTATGTAGGGTCTGTGGTGTGAGAATAATTTCAAGGAGAAGTTTTTATATAATGGTTTCAAGTAAGGTATGTGTTGATATAAAGATTTTTTATTAGGGTTTATCATGACACCTATAACCATTCAATCTCAAGTAAAGAAGTTTGAAGTATTTTCTAAGGAGTAATAGGAAGTCCTAGTTTAGGGGTTTTGTCTTAGCCTAAGGCCTTAATGATCTAACCTTGTGTGGCAGTTTCGGTAAATAAATTGTTTCACTACTACAAATATAGAATTTCTAGAGTTTGACATTAATACGTATATACAAATGATCAGGTTTAGAATGAATGGTTTTATATATATATATATATATATATATATATATATATATATATATATATATATATATATATATATATGTATATATAAAAGAAAATCTTGATATAATTTAAAACAAATATTTAAAAGAGAGAACAAATAATGTTCAGAATGTATATAACAGAGAAAACGAAAAGAAAAATGTATTATTCTTTTCAATTGGAAAATGTTTTTTTATACCACTTTAACCATAGCTAATATAATTTTTAGGAATATTTTTTGGTCATTAAAAAGTTAATTTTTATATTTCAAAAGAAAAATTAAAAGATAAAATTCTAAAAGTAAAGAGTGTGTAAAATTCATTGGGTGGGAAAATAATACTTTCATTTTTCAATTTATATATAGCATAAAATTATATCAAATATCATCCGAGTGTAAGAGATACACTCGAACAAGTAATGAGATATACTTGAATATTGTATTCACTCAAAGCAATCCAAAGGTTTGTTGACACACCCAAAAAAAGGTCTGAATGAAATAACACAAATATATGTCATTTAAGACTTTGAGTAGAGTTGATGAACATCCATTTGTAACATGCATGAAAAGGAGTAGAATCTTAAAGACACTCATTCAAGAACATTTATGACACAGGAATGTTTATGGCATGAACTCGAGACTATTCTGACAAGTACATTGCTCTCACTAAAATTAATTAAGAAGAGTTACAAGGTCTTTTGTTTACGTGAAAAGGTTGTTTTTTCAAACATGTCTGGATTCAGAAGAATTATTTTTTCCTGGTATTTTGCTTTTATGATTTAAGTTGCTTTTTCTATGGGATGAACTTAAAACATTGATTTCAACATCAAGTGATACTGTTGGGATATTTGATGGGGTGATGATTTGAATTATGATTGACTGAATATGTAAAGAGAGATGAGTGTGTGGCATATTGTGTGTATCGAAATCATCAAAAAGTATTGTTCATGCGATCGCGATGTGATGGCAGCTTCACGCGTTTTATCCAATCCAATCCAACTTTTCTCCATGCATAATCCTTCTTCTTTCTAATACCATAACCAGTCAATATTTTCATGCATGTCTTTCTCTTCAATGGGATTGGATATGCTTTAAGGATGTGTTCTGTTCTTTTGTATCCAAATGATGACGTGTTCCCAACATTTCTATAACGGAAAGTGGAGCATGCACAAACCTAAACATTTCTATTATACAAAAATACACCCCATCTTTAGACAGAAGAGCTTCAGAAAAGTGATAGTCCAAAATAATAATAATAATTATTATAAATTATAAATGACTTCATTGGCCATGAAATATACACATGTTATAATATTTTAAATAATTACTTAATCGCTGATCGTTTATATTAATATATCCATTTTTAGAATTTCTATTACATTTTTTTATTCATCGTCTGTATAATTTTTAATGGTGCGATTATGACGGAAAATACATGTTTGGTGTGATAATGCGGTGGTATTTAGCGTGATTTAAAGTGAAAATATTTATTTATTTATTTTATATACATTTGAATAAGTATACACGAATGTCTATTTCCGGTTGATAAATATATATAAAGTTTTATTGTAAATAAAAATTAAAAATACAAATTGTTTTATTACTATAATTAGTTCACATAAATCTTCAACCTTCTGATAATATATCACTTCTCATGTTTGAAAAATATAATTTACAACTAATTTTAACTATTTCGTATCAGGAATGATATTTTAAAACCCTTATTAATTCATGGGTATGGTTGTTAAAACACTATCGACTTTCCAATACAACAATGCCGGATTCCCTTGTTCTGATTTGGGAACCCTCTTTCTGTTATGTTAATTCATTTTATTCTCATTGGCTCCCACATTATAAATGAGAAAGTATATGAGAGAAATTGAAATTTAAGGGGTGCAGGAAGCAAAACCCCTTCCGAAATGGGCTCTTGGCAGAGTCTCGGATCCCTAATTATTGAAATAGTTCCCATGAATTCTTTGAAGATGGGATTCTAGACTCTATGATGTAACACACACCCAAAGAGATTTGTTCTTTCGTCACATCATGGCCGTCTCAATTTGAATGGCATTTTATCTAACACAATAAAAGACTCAACTTGAATGATGTTGGAGCTTTTTAGGGTGACACTCCACCAACAAAGCTTTTTAATCCAACCAAATTCCCAATCAAATTAAACGTGTTGTCTAGCGATACATTACCTAAAAACTTGACATAGTTTCTAATCAAACAGGAATTGAAACATTCTAAAATTTCTTTTCGTTGTGCGATAGCAAATGATCCAAAACAAAACATGGGTTATGACAGTCACTCGAACAAAAGATATACAAACATAAGACCTATAATATTAATATACAATCATCTTACACAGATGGGCATACCATAATTTGTGAGATGGTTAAGGATCACCATAACAAGTTTCATCATTGAACTTTGCATTTGAGTTTGATATGATACATCTTAATGAAAACAAATTGAATTTAAAGGTTAAACCAGTCTCGCCACTAGGGAGCTAGGCTGCCAGTTGTTTTTTGCACTTTTTATTTATATGAAAAACTTTCATGTACAAAACTTCCATCATAAGAGCAACTAAGGAGTTGTATATCAATCAAATTAAAACCAAATAAGAAACACAAAAACCATAATTTGGCCTAAATTGCACCTCGGGCTTATTGAAATCAAATCAAATTGTTAAAGGATATTCATTCCCATACTCTCCAAATGAAATCACATTGCTTTGTTTCGTTCACTTTATCTGTGATTCACTTTCTTTTAAAATCTTAAAATCTTGGTAGTAACTTGTAACTCAAAAACCTTTACAACATCTTCCCCCAAAGAACATCTATGCTCCTCCACCTTCTAAGTATGCTTAACTTCTCATTTCTCTCTCATTTGCATTGAAAACAAAAAGAAAATCTCCAAAAGGTTTTACTAAAAATCTAGCCTTGGCACTTGCAATAAAATCATAATACTTTTGTCGTTGTTGTTGAACAATAATTTATTCATTTGTCTTTAAACACTTTGTTTGGGAACAACTCGTTTTTTTCTATTTGTCTGCATAAGGGTTTGACAATATTTAAGGAGTGAATGAAATTTAAGTGTTTTTGGTAGAGCGATGCACTCAATTTAATAATATGAGCCAAGAAATTGGCATGTTCTACCCCATGTGTAGTTCGGTGGATTATTTAAAACCTATGAACCGATGACTTCAAAATTATAACCCAATCTATTTCTGTTTGGTTAGATTAGCGAGCTAGCTTGTCGGATCTAACCCACTTTGTCACCTTTAAGTTAAGCACACTTGGACCCTAATATTAACTTTTGAAAGTTTAAACCTTTTTTTGTCCCTTCATTTTAGTGATCCTATAAAAAAAGTTTGTTTAAAAGTGAATTCAAGTTAATCAATAAACTATGATCGAGAACTCTATCCACAACTTATATTTTTTCTATAAAGTTTATATATTAAAAAATCCCATATCTCACATTCTTAAAGTGAGTAATAAAAAAAGTGGATCTTGCATGAATAAAAGTTTAGATCTTATTTGGATTTTTTATACGAATTTAATTTTAAAACTTATGCATTTCTCTTATTTACGACAAGAAAATATAAGTTTTTTTTAGTATTTTATTTATTTATTTTTATCTTTTTATTTAAGCTTTAGTTAAATTATGAAGAATTTGCATAACATTAAGTTTTTAAACAACAATGATGTTGCACATTGACTTTCATAAATATTTATATAAAACTCAAATTTATTTATCATTTCATTTTATTTTTCAATTTTAATGCTTTATAAACTTATATTATACATTTATAACTATTAACAATATAATTCTTTTTGTAATTGCATAGAGACATAGTATGGTGATTTCATAATCGTTTTTAAAAGCAGCATTCAAGTCAAATAAACTTGATCAAAGAACAACATAAATTGCAAAGGTGTAACCCATAACATAGTATAAAATGTTTTTTTCTTTTTTTTAAAAAAAGAAAAAACACTCAATGATATATCACTTATTTTTATTTTAAAAATTCAAGTAATGATTTTGGAATAGTTTTACCAAATTCGCACAACTTACCGTAAAATTTCATACTAATTAACGATAAAATTAATTTATAACATATAAATATAAATCATTCTTATAAAATTGAATTAGATTTAAAATTATTTTTATTATTTTTTATTTATGTTTATTTTTCCTTTACTAAAGTATACAAAAGTAGATGTGTATTTCCTCCCAGAACCAACCCCTTCTTCTCCATTCCATATCTTCTTTTTACCAAATCCTCCATCTTTTTTCTTCACCATAGCCCCCATATCACAAACTTCATCACTATCAGTAACATGTGGAAGTTGGTAATTGGTGGTCCAAGTCCAAAGTGACCACTAATTGGAGATAGCAACGGATAATGTTCCATATCTAATTTCTTTTTCTTTTTCTCCATCACTAAATTTTTATTTATATCTTTCTGCATCTGTGTCAATGTTTTATCAAACTCAAAATACTCAATTGAGTCTGAGATTGTTTTTCACATACCTAGTAGAACACACTTCATAGTTATTTATCTATTCAGATATTTTTAGATTTTATTTTTAAAGATATTTTTTTAACACAATATTAATTTGGTAGCTTCCACTCTCATTTTCTTGATAATACGAAATCTTGATTTACTTTTTTTACTTTAAGTTTACTATATTGTATCGTTTTGAATATTTTATTCTAAGAGTTCCTCGTGTGTAAGATATTTAAACTTTATTTTAATATTACTTTCATCATATAAAAAATAGTACAAGTAAAAAAAATATACAATTAAAATCTAATTTCTAAGTGTTATTTCTTCATAATTTTTAATTAAAACTTACATTTTCTAAATTTTATCTTTAATTTTAATTCTATCATTGACTATTGGTTACTATAAAATAATTACTTTTATAAAATATACAATTAAAATCTAATTTTATTTTTTTCCAAACTTATTAAGAAAAATGTTACTTTTAAAATAAAAATGATTTTATTTGACATACAGTATTGGTCAAATAGTTTGTTTTTTTCATTATAAATAATTTTTTATTTAACCCAATTTCTTAAATAATTTTCATCATAATAATAGTTTTTAATATCTTAAAAAAATTATCAATATAATCTTTTTCATCAAATTCACGAGAAGAAAATTACAATATTATACTAACATAATATTAAACTAACTTTATTTAATTATGAAACATTTTGTTATTTACGTGTCATTTTTCTAACGTGGTTGCTATTAGTTGGACTAGAAAAATATATTGACTTAATTTTTAAAAAACGTGTAACTAAATTAAAAGTGATTGGAAAATAAAAAACTTACTATGATAACAAAAAAAAATAACCTATGTTATTATAATAGAAAAATAACATCTTCCAACTTACGATATTAGATATATCCATACAAATTGAAATGCTTATGTTTGGGAGAAGAAATTAAAGGATAATAATATTTAAATAACATTTTTTTAATAACATTTGAATATAATTTACATATTATTTTGTAATTGGTTCATAATAATGTTTATAATTATAATTATTAATTGTAAAATAATTTTGGATCAATGACATAATGACAAGTAAATAATGTTTAAATGTTGTAAAAAAAAAATGTTGATTAAGTATCATTATCCCAAATTAAATTCTTCCCACATGATGGTGACTGTCTTCTCTGCCACAGACCAATAAAAGGGAGTATCTTTGTTTCTTATGGCATCAAACTAAACGTCAATGTAACAGAATATCTTAGTTGCAGGCCAGACCGTCCAAACGCCGTCACTATTAACGAGGGGTCCTGTCGTTTTCCCAGTTGTTAAGTCACCCAATCACAAAATGACACGGTGGAAACGCCTTTATTCCCCAAACGTCGTTCAACTTATGATTTTGTTTTGATAAATACATTCGACCTTTTTTACGAAGAATAAAATATATTTATCTATATTTCCAAAAGGATACATTAAGCCCAAACACAGTAAAATAGACATGACCTAATAGTCCATTATATAATTCCTAAAATGATTTGTAAATTAAAAAAATAATGATAGTGTAAGTTAAAATTAGTCAATTTTGATATCATTATTTAATAGGTGACTATAATGAATTTGAATACACTCCTCTTAAAATTATTTATACTATTCAATGCAGGATACTTTTATTTAATCCTTTTTAATATAATTTATGGTAATTGTATATTTTAATAGAAGAAGATAAATTTTTTAACTATCTTCTATAGTGATTTTTAATCAAATAAAATTATTTTTTACGTGATAAAATACTTTAACCGTAATTGTTAACTTTTCCGCTTAAAATCTCTAACGTGTGCTTTTTAAAATTTTAAATATTTTTTATAATTATATTTTTCCTAAACTGGATTATTTAAAATAAAAAATATAGATATATAGACATACAGGACCGTTTTGTGTTTTCGCCGGTAATCATTATTTAAATGATTACAAAATTATTATTTTATTAAATCCGTTTAAAAATTTATATACCAAATTACTACATCTCAAAATTGAATTTATTTATTTATGCAATTTACTTTTAAGAAATGAATATGTTATTTAATTTTAAATTGATTCTTTTTTTAACTTTTAAGTAGACTCAAAATAGTTTATTAGTTCAATCTAGAATTCGGTCCTATCAATTTGTTTTATTTATTTAAAAAATAACTCTGTGGAATAGTCCATTTTACTAAATGTAATGAAGACAAGGATTAGCTGAGTCTTCCATTTATATTAATATATCTCGAATTCTATTAGTAGTTTTATGTTATAAATAACATGTAAATTTAATTATAAATAGTTTATAATTTTCCTTTATCTTGTCAACCAAACATATCTTCCCTGGAAAAAAAAGTAAAATAATAGTTACATAAATTTTGGAAAAGGGGGTGAAATAATTCATAACATTTTTTATTTATTTATTTTTTCCGCCGCAAGCTCGGCAACAAAGGCTTAGAATTTTCTTACATTAATTGAATTTCAGTTTTCTTATTCTTCATATACTTTTTTGTTTGCTCCTTTCCTTTGCACAGAAGAAGAATATCAAGAACCGTCCAAAGGTTTTCACCGTCATCTCTTATCTTTTCTCTTCTGCTCTTTGCGCACTTACATGCATAAGCATTAACTTATCTTGCACGCTTTATTTTCCTTTTCGAGATCTGTGCTCAGTCTTTCACTTCTTTTCCTTGCTTCTGCAGACGAGCTTTCCCTTGCGCCGGTGAGTTTCTCTCTTCGCTGCTTTCACTTCACACTCACACGGCGTCGTTTTACTTGCGATTGCGGAACTGGCTACGCTGGATTTTTTCTGGTTTCGATCATTTCCCGATCACTAACTATTCGCAGCCACACACGTCTCTGCGGAGGGCGTTTTTTGTAACCATTTGAAGTGGCGTGTGATGGTTTTAAAACCTCCGTTCTTTAAAGAGTAGATTATGGATTCGAATTGATTAGATCTGCGGTCATTTTCGTATTCTTTTTTTTTTTTCGACGGTTTCTTTCTGCTTTCTGTTTGCCTTTTGTACTCTTTGGAAACGGAAACGTGTCCTGGTTTGATTTCGAAAACAAATTATTCGATTCCCTGATTCTTCTATTAAACTTTTATATATGACTAAGAAGTGTGGGTGATGGTCTTTGGAGCTGAATGGCAGATTTATTTTCTTTACCGTTTCAGAATTGCCACCTGTTATGGTTGAAACAGACATGGATACCGAAACTGTAAGTAATATATCTTTTGCTTTCATTCTTTATTTTATTTTATTAGATTGGAAAAATAAGCTAGGGGCATCTATGTTGTTTAATTAATGTATATATATGGTGTGATTATACTTTCGTAATGTCATTATAATATTAGTTTTTAGTAACGTGCTTTTTGTTAATCTCAGAAAGGTTCAATTGTAAGCATTTCTTTTTTTATCTTTTAAGTTGTCTATAGTATATATACTTGCGATTTAGACATTATGTTATGCCAAGCCGCCGGAGATTGCGCCTGGTGGGGAAAATAAATTGAGAAATAATGTTCCTATTTAGTCACTGATATTTGAAAAAACTTTTGTATTGTTGATTGGTACTATTTTCAGGCTGCAAACGTGGTTCCGTCAAAGGAGACTCCAAACAATGATCCCATTTCTCATCATTCCTCACATCCTCCTCTTAATGAAAGGATTATTTCATCCATGACCAGGAGATCTGTTGCTGCTCACCCGTGGCATGACCTTGAGATAGGTAAGCAACTAAGCATTAAAAAATTGGTGAAAATGGTGACTTGTTATGTTGATTACAATACAACTAGATTTAGACCCCAATCAACATCAATCATTATATTCAAGAATAAGAAAACAATACAAGTGGGGGACTAGTGGAGCCAAACTCACGAAAAAATTATGAGAATACAAAATAAGACAAATTATTATTATTTTTTTTAAAATCAGCACTAAGAAAGAAGGAATACCATCTCACCAGTAATAATAAAAAAACGTTTACTACAGTAGTAGAATCACTCTCAATCCAAAGGCTAAACCAATATTTCATATGAACAATCTCAATAGCATCATGCATCCTCCTAGTAATTCAGCTTCAAGAGAACTATGATGACCAAGAAAATTTGAAAAATAGCCCATAACCTTAGCCTTATAGTCTTGAAAATTTCTCCCCACACTGATATAGGAGAATTTAATACCTGATCGATCTAAGTTACACTTTACCAATAACAAAGTGGGGGTAACCAATTTACTTAAGGGATCTTTGGAGCTTTTTTAGGATAACAATCAAAACAAATGCTTTTAAAATGACAAACTCCTTGATGATAGAACGCATACTACCGGAGCAACGATTTGCAGCAATGTTAACATATGCATAGGTCAAGTTTTTAATTCTGAAAGAGGATCTCCTTAAGTTTTCAAGCTGCAAAAGATTCTTGCTGTACCATATGTTATCCAGGATATGGATGAATGCGGCCATCAAAACCACTTTAACATTCTCACTCCATTGTTTATGTAAAATACC